>CM062807.1:1233048691-1234330036 GCA_031772625.1 Pinus tabuliformis
TCTTGTGATCTCTCTTCATTTTGTTTTAGGTTTGATGAAGATGAGATCTAGAGAGAGTGCCCTAGGTGATACACAACCCTAATTAGAGATGCTGCAGAAGTTGTGATGGAGAAGGCTCTACGCTGTCATGGATAACAACCCTTATCTCAACCACAAATAAGTCTAATATGTTGCCTTGTGGAGAATCCCTAACATCCTATGAAGAAGTCTAATATGCCTCCCTATGGAGAAGCCCTAGTAGTCTAATACGCTTTCCTATTTGGGTCATAGCCACAGTCCAAAAGGGATACCTGAACCGTAGTCATGAAGGAGACTTAGGGAGGCTCCTTCGCTGTCCAAAAAGAGATTCTATAATGCAGCAAGGAGAGCTATTTATGTACCCTTGGACACATTCCATAAGGGGTTTATCTACAACATAAATGAGTTCTAACTACAACTATAACTCAGCCCTAATACATTGTCCTAGGTCGCATTCATTATGGGTTTCAATGCAACAAGGGTAGGCCTTTTAGCAAGCCCTAACTGTATTGATAACAAGTGTTTTATGCTACTATTATAAATCCCTTGGCATAGGTCCAACAATGACACTAATCCGTTGTCCTAAGAGGACTAGCTATAGGAGGGAGTGTTAGACTCGGTTTAGTAGCCCTATACACACCTACAGAGTATTAAGGCTTCTATAAGATTAAGAAGAGGCCCTAATCTCAGTCTTACAGAAGCCCTAATACTCTGTGCAAAGAATCCTAAATGCAGTAGTTAAAGACTGATGTTCTAAGGCATGAATTAGGTATGTTTGAGAGAATTTGTATCTACATTAGAGGATTGAAGGAGAATATATTTGTTTGGACCTGTTGAAGGAGTTTTCTAGTATGGCCTAGCTTCTCTGCTAGGCTACAATCCATAGCAAGAAGCTAAGGCTGGTAAGTGTAAATGGTTGTATAATATTAGATGTTGTATGTGCGGTATAATGATAATATATTACAACAAACATGAATGAGAGCATCAGCGTAATATATTGCAGCAACATGAAGGATGCAGCAAAATGGTGATGATGAGCAGCTCAATAATTGGGTGTAGCACAATGATTAGTGTAGCATGACGAATGGTGTAGCATAGTGCACAGTGACAGTGTTGTAGCCTAGTGCAACATGATGAATGGTTCAGCATATTGCATAGTGACAGTGGTACAACCTAGTGCATCATGATGAGTGCATCACAGTGATGATTAGTGCAGCATGATGAGATGTAGAATAGCAGTGATGGGAGGAGCACAATGATGAGAACAACTCTGTGATGGGTGAAGCATGGTGATGGAATCACCTTGGACAATCAGTTGAAGAAGTGTACCTTCACATGAGTTCATATCAGCTACCTCATGTGTCATCTCCTTAGAGAAGATCTCTTCTCTTATTTTGATAAGTCAAAATGTTGACTTCTGATGTATATGTACTATCTCTCTCTCTACTGAACTAATGAAGAACATAAGAACAATTGATCAAGGGTTCCCCCACATTGGGGTTTGTCCCGAGCTGGCGCCACATCTTATGTCCTCTTATCTTCGCTTGTTCTTCTACGATTTATGTTTATGTTCTATATGCATTTACTATCATCCTAAATGTGATTGCTAATCTAGAATTGATATTGAGTTAATATGAAAAATTGAAGTAAATTTATCTCAACATAGAACATAACTAAAATTGACAACGCTTCACGTGAGGGTGGAAATATGTTCCTCTAGAGGACTTGGGCCCCAGTTGATTTTCCCAACCCATGATGAAACCACCAGTTAATTACACACAATACCCAATGTTGCACTTCACCATTAAGTACATTTAATCATTTTTGCATCTAAGAGAAATATACTTGAAAGTTATTGGAAAATTGGCATTTCATACAAGGATTCCCTTTCAAAGTTAGGGCCTTAATCTCATAACAATGTTATATCCTTAGGTCGGAGTCGCTAATAGAAAATATGATTAGTATTTTCATGTTCTATCCCTAACTCTTCAAGGCATTAAATAAAGAAATATACTTTTATGTTTTTGTAATTCTTTTGAAATTAAGATGCTAATGCAATTTTATTTCCTTTTCTTTCAGGAAGTGAAATGGGAGAAGGGAAGATCAACTAGAAACAATATAATGCGTACTTTGACATCACACTAGCAACAGTGCCAAAAAATGATGGCCCTTAGTATTGTAGCAATAATGTTGGAACTCCCAAGGGTCTCAAGTTTAATTTTCAACCCAGGTTTCATACAAATTTGAGAGGGGTTACCACTATATGTGTAGTAACCACTATCTCTTTATTTTGTTGAATTTTATGTAGGTGGAAGTAAAAATATGAGATCTAGTTGTACAAAGACCATTCTAACTGTTTTATCCTTTAGGAAAAACTTGAAATTGCGGGGAACGAAAGAAAACAAGCAAAAATAGGCTAATTTCAATGAAATAAGGTGAACATTATTAAGTGTAATGAAATGAAAGAACTCATATTCTATTGTACAAGGAAAGAAAACATATTGTTGAAGTAAAATATTAAAAATAATAAACTCTAATTTAAGTTCTCTTAAGTAGGTAAAAGCTTACATAGATTAGGTAACATTCTTGTTTCTACATTTAAGATCACTTTGGTTGCTAATGTTTATCTATTTTCCATCATTTACTATTTCATTATGTTTGTGTAGTCCCGTGTTTTACACTAATAAAAGAATATAAAACTATGTATCTTATTGAATAAACACTACTACCGCTAATGTGATGACATAAACATGAGTTCTTTATCATTTATTACCCCTTTGTTATCTTCTCTAGTTTTCCAACCTTGTCTTTAGCATATTTTCCTGCTCATTGTATTCTCTTCTATGGAAAAAGAGAGACTATTGTAGTAGTTCACAATTCAACCTAATTTGCTTCCAAATCATGATTCACCTTCTTTGATGTGTGAAAACATACTTGGAACATTGAGAATGGAATTTATAAGTAGATATTCCAAGTATATGTGTTTCAACAAAATCTAGAGAGATGTTGTAGGGGGAAGCCCTATCAGGCATAAACTAGACAAAGAGTCAACAAAGCATTAGTGGCCTACTGTTGCGACAACCAAATCCTTCTACTCTTTATGGAATTTCATTGATGGGAGGAGTCCTTCTAGGAGAAATATAACTTAGGATAGGTATTGTATGGTTAACATATTAGATACACTCACTAGGAGCTCTCAAATAAAGACACAATTTAGGTTCAAGTATCGAGAAGGAGACAATTCACTTTCTATGATGAGACCTAGAAAGGAGGCACAAGACCCAAGGTTTGTTATATTTGATTATTGTTGGATTATTCAAAGGTCAAGGATAAGAGAAAAGTTTTCCAACAATGTATTCTACCAATACAAAGGCACATAATGTTGAAGAATCTAGGGTAAATTAGTGTAGTGTGATTCTTCGTTACTTGATAAAATTTGTGGAGTCCTTTTACTTTTTTTGTTAACTTATGATTCTTCTTATTATTATTAGTGCATATGTGTGTACTTCATCAAACTGCTACCAAAACAAAATAACAAGAACACACAGTTTAGCTCTCTGCCAGAGACAGAACTTCTCCACTCTTGAGAGGAAAACCCTTGGTAATTTTTCTCTTATTCAAGCTTCTTATTTGAAAAAATACCAAACCTTAGACCATTGATTCAGATATCATCCAAGAAAACTTCAAATACTTCCTCTCTCTTCACTATAATGTTTGGCACATGGACCTCTCTCTTCCTTACTTTGCTCCTTAGCACTTCGTCCTTCTTCTTCAGCTCGTCTAAGTTAGGAAACCCTAGAACTTTAGGTCATCTTTACTTCATTTTAGAGAGAGACCTCTTTGCTTTCCTTTGGATGCCTTGTAGACCTAGATACACATCGAATGTTGTTGCCTTCTTCTGCTATCCCATATGAAAACGTTTACTTGATGCATTTGTCGAGAGAAACCCTACGAGAGCCTCCTTCTCCTCAATGTCTTTTCCTTCTTCTTCGCTAATTGTGGAGGCCTTATGGTCCTTATTTCTTAGCCCAAAACCAAGATACTTGTTACTGTTGTAATGACTGTAGGAAGCCTCCTTTAGCTTTCACACGTGTTATTCTTCCTCCTTTCTTGTTGCCCTTGTAAACCCTTTACCTTGGTTTTCTTCGTCCTCCATAGTACTATTTCTCCTTCCTTATACTCTTGCTGATTTCAGAGAGAATTCATTATGCTTTTGAGGAGTGGACAACATCTTTAAATAGAGGTTTGTCCCTCCTCTTCAAGCTGATTTGACATTCTATTAGGTTGACTTGGAAGTTTCACTATAATTCATCTTTTCTTCATTATTTATCTTCTTGGAGACTTTGGTGATGCTAGGAGATGACTTTACTTTGCCTGGAGGTGTTCCCATGACCTTACATTGACATAGATGATGTAACATGCCCACAAAGGATCTCATCATAATTACATTTTGACTTTGACTTTCTAGAAGCAATTTAAAATGTGCTTGACCTATTTTCAATGAGAAAGAAACTCATTGACAAATACTATACAAATAATTTCTCTTTTCTTGAATAAATACAAATATCAAAATTACATTTAATAATACTGAACCTAGTTACATTTCCTTCAACACCCCCTCTTAACTAGGGAGGTATTCATACAACATTACAAGGTGTTTGGCAATTTTCAATCTTGAAGAATTCACATAAGACAAACTGGATTAGCAATCCATCTGTTATAGCATCATATCCATCAACATTGTCATAGTGCAAGAGCTTGATTAACAGGTCCATCTCTTTACGAGACAATGAGCTATAATGCTGGAAAGACCAATCATTTATAGACACCTTCATCATTGTCTCTCAAGGTACATACCTACCCAGGTGTTCTCTGAGTATGACCTTCTAGGACTATTCTTATCTTAGGTTCCCATCCCTCAAAGAATAGCAATCCTCTTGCTTACTCTTGTCTTGGATTCCCTACACATCCTCAACGAGTATCAAAAGCCAGATGATTACCTAATCCTCATATTCTTTCTTCCAAGTGAAGACAATAATGTTGTGTCTATCTTGTGTTCTACATTTTCATTCATGGCCTTCATCTAGACTTACGACTATTAGTCCTGTTCTAGTGCATGACCCATGAAATGGAAAACACAATTGTCACTCCTTTGTAATGAGTGATCAAAAACTCCCTCTTGATCAGGGACCTACCAGAGCTCCCTCTAAACTCGGGACTCCTTCCTTCATCAGCAACTTCTTCTTCGTGGGTCCTCCAGCTACTTGATCTCCTTCCTTTCTTGATGTCATGAAGTCTTTGTTCGAACTTCTTCTAGGTAGGGTAGCATCATCGATCACTTTCCTTCTTGGTTTGTCATGGCATTGCTTCATTGAAAGTGACTATCAGGTTTTATTTTCACCTTGGCTACTCCTTTTCCATCTTCTCCATGCTTTGGAATAATTTTCTCATGGATACTTCATAGTACTTGCTAGGTTACATGCTTTGACCTACTAGCTCATCATGACTTCATCTTGATATTGCTTCTACATTTCCTCTTCTTTTGTTGCATGACTTTTTCATCACAACATCTCTGTAGAGTATAATCATTTATCTTCACCTTTATGTGTCCAAGGCCTTCATAGGTGTCAAGGGTCCTGTTGACCTCTATTGGTCAACTACCCATGCAGTGCACCCCGTTTTTCTTGACAGAAAGAAGCAGCACCTGATCAGCATGTCCATGCCATCCTGCCATCATTAGCAGCTTGATCATTTTGATTGTAAACCCAGTCTGCATGTATTAATTGTAAATAATCTTAGCAGACATGAGTCATGTATGTATTTTGCCTAGGTGGACCTAACTTTCTGATGATAATCTACGTCCCGAAAGGTTTTTCGTCTCACCGATCCACGGATCGGCAGAGTTTTCCTTCAAACCTGACCCCAAAGCCGGGATTGATTTTGTCATTAGAACTTTAGGAGAACCCTATTGTGTTGATCTGCTAGAATATCGTGGTGTCGCAGAGCTGGGTGTTTTATGAGGGTCTGTATTAAGTGGGCTTGTCCCCTTGAGATGTAAATTGTAAAAGTCATGATGTAATGTGTCTTGAGGGTCGAGAAATGTTTTAAATCCCCTCATGAGTCCTAAGTCCTAGGTCCTAGGTGATGTTTCCGAAAGCTTAGTTCAGTGATCCATGTTAAATGAATTAAAAAATTAAGAAATGAATAAAAATAATAAAATAATAAAAAATAATAAAAAATTAAAAAATGAAGAAAAAACCCTAACTAATAAAATAATAATATTTTAAGTTAATAAATCGACGGATGAGATCAAGAGATGTCTTGATCCTCATCAACGGTCGAGATCATTTCTACGTGGATCACTCGAACTAGCTGTTGGAGGCATTTCCTTTAAGTAGGGTGCTAGGGGTCATTTCAGATGATTCGATCTGTGAGTCAAAGACTGAAGAAGATCTCTTGTAAATTTGTTCCTGGTTAATAAAGAAGACTTTCGGGTCCATATCTTGCTGGTGTTACTCTCTTGAAATGCTGTGAGATTGTTTTAATTTTCTGCATATGTTATTTTCAGCTGTTAATAATAGCTTTTGTAGAGTATTGTGGGTACAGGTATCTTGCTCACTTGCTAGGGTTTGGGTGTTGTTAGGGTTTCTGAAGTAATGGCAGGTATCTCCATTACTTCCTGAGATCTAGCAGCATTCTTTCCCTCTTTACTGATGGTTGTTTCTGAGCTGTGCAGAAAAACCCTTGCTGAAGAAGATTTGGTGGGCGTTAGGCGAAGTTCTCGGGTGAACCAGCCAACTCCCACAAGCATTTTCTGCTGAGCCCAGTGGATTTGATCCTGGGTCTATCATTCAGTTTTATTTTTCTGATCTGCATGAGAGAATTTCTGAAGTTTTTTCACAGTGACAATCTGAAATTTCTTCTCTTTAAAATTTTCCTGTTCTTATTGTTAAATCTGGGTGTGAAGGGGCTAAATCTGTACATTAAATTAGCTGGTCTAGGGTTCCAAGTTTTTTTTTATATACAGTTTTCATTAGGGTTTTGTTTTTTTTTGCAATTGCAGGACTGCCATCAAGGGTAACACACCGTCACACTGTGCATAAGCAACAGATTTCAACGAAAGGCATTTTTTTTGGTTTGCTGGTTTATACATGCACAAACAGACAGAGAGCCGCCAGCAGCTCCAACATTTCATAATCCACGTCAATCTTCTGCAATCGTTAAAAGTCCAGAGGTTATATGTTAGCAGGCCGGTTGTTTTGGATCAGGAAGAAGTTGTGGCAAGGAAGCATGCCCCTTCTGTCCATCGAAAAACCCTGCAACGAGAGCTGGAAACCGCATAACAATCCATCATGCAGTCAACAGCATAAAAAATCGAGATTTGTTTTGGGCAAAGCCTGCTCGTTGTTTTTCAGAGGTTATATGTACCTCCACCGTCTTCATACGTCTACAAACCCTCAGGCGTAAGCATTCAGGGTTTTGACTTTGCCCAAAACGATTTCTTCCTGTCCGCCGCTATTACCTGTGCCATCATTCGAAGGGATTTCATTGTTCATAACGTCACGATTCTGGGCAAACCCGTGGAAGCTCTAGGTAACAAAACCAACTTCTATTCGATCCTCAAACGCTACAATCCGTCCGCTGTCCTTTCTCTCGGGTCAGGTATGCTGCGTATCGATTTATTTTTGTAAGCGTGAATGAGTCCTGAGAGGGTTACGGCTCAGTTTTTGGTTTTGGGTAGATTGTATTAATTTTTGACATTACGCTTTTTTAATATTTACATAGTTCGTAGATCTTTTAGATTTAAATTTTGATTTTGTGTTTAGTGTAGTTACGTTTCAGTCATAGTTTTTAGTTAGATTTTATTTTGTTTTATTTAGTTTTGTTTTAATTAAGTTTTTAATATGTTAGCGTTAGTGCTTTAGGTTAGATTTTAGTTTAATTTAAATTAATTTTAATTCAATTTTTCTTTAGATTTATTTGGTAATTTTTTTAGATTTTCTCTTATAATAAAATAAAAATAAAAAATATTTTCTTTAGTTTTATTTTTAATGAATAGAATTTAGTTTTTAGATTTTTTCCTTTTTTTGATTTTTAAAATACAAAAAATGAAAATAAAAAGGTTTAGGTTTTGTTTTATATTTTTTATATAGTTTAGTTTTATAATTTTAAATTTTTTAGATTTTTAATTTCCACAATATTAAAAAATAAAAAAATAAAAATAAAAAAATTGAAAAAAGATTTAAAAAACTTTAAAATAATAATAATAATAATAATAATAATAATAATAATAAAAAAAAATTTGTGGGAAATTATTTTTGCAAGTCTCAGGAGATTTTCGCGTTATATGTTTTATGCTGAGATGCTAAATTTTCAAGTTTGAGATACGAAATATGATATCTAGTTGATAATTTACGATTCTCGTGGTGGTTTTAAGCATTTATCTTTTCGAAGTTTTCAATTGTTGGATATCATTTTGGTCATGTGATTTAGCTGATGATAGATGGTTGCTGTTCATGGTCCATGTTTCTATATCATTTAAAAAGTAATCATTTCAACATTAACTCCACAAGGCACTGGTCTGCTAAATTAACCAAATCCATCGAGCCCTTTTTATATCGTATCTCGTGTTTCCCAGCCAACTGGTCGACAGTTGGCCTCATCATCTCACAGGGACTACCCCCTTTAGCCGCGGGAAACAGGCTTAAACGAAGGGATCGGGGATCAGAGTGACAGCCCCCGGTCTGAGCGTTGTCGTGCCAATCCGCGCGACAACATTTTTTGGCGCCGTTGCCGGGGACAGAGTTTTTATGTTCCTGGATTTTCATCGACATGCATCTTCTCATCTTCTCATCTCTCATTTGAGCTGGCAGATTCAATATTCTGCATCCTTTCATCACATATCAGCAGTACCTCTTGGGTTTGTTTCCTGTTTGGGTGGCGACTCCAGTTTCTTATCTTTTCCCAGACAAGAAGCCTACCGCATATCTGTTTGTTGATTGCTTCTCGGATCTTAGAATCAGATTTGTTGTTCAAGTGGCGACTCCACTTCTTTCATCTTTTGATTTTCTTCAGCAAAGATCTAGTTCTATCATCCCTTATTGTTCATCATGGATTATTCATTTAAACCATGTCGTTTTACTCACCGTCTCCATGATTTTCCGAAGGAGGCCCTTCCTGAATTGCCTATTTTTTCAAATGGTGATCCAATCGCTGCTAAAAGGCATATTGAATTGTTTATTCGCATCATGATCATATATTGCAGACCCCCTCAGTTTCATCATAATGATATCAAAATGCGTCTATTTGTCCTTTCTTTAAAAGATGATGCTTTGAATTGGTTTAACAATTTTCCTAAGGATTCTTTCTCTTCTTTGGTTGATATTATCAATGCTTTTGAAGATAGATATGGTTATCCAAACAGCTTGCCTTCTTCCTCCAAAATTGTGCAACAGAATGTAAGTAATTTGATAGGAGGTCCAGCTGAAAGATCCCAGGACGATTCTTCATGTCAAAATGTGTCATCCACCGAAAATATTGCAGATCAAGTTCATGATAGTGAAAAATCGGGGACAAATGACAATGAAAAAGAAGAGCAAAAGCAAATTATACGAGATCTAATGATGCTGGTAAGAAATATGGAAATCAATCAAACTAATTATGTCAATGATGTGAAAACTTTATGCACTCACCTGGAGAAATGTAACAGAGAGATTGAGGTCACGCAAAATCAGCATGCTAAGGAAATTGAGGCCATAAAAACTAATTATGAAACAGAAATTAGAATCATGCAAAGCAGGTTGTCAATCTTAGAGGAAAATATGGTGACCATGAAAGCTGATCATGATAGGGAAATTGACTCTATGCAAAACAAGCTATTAACCATGGATGAGGAAATGACCATCATGACGTTCAATCATAATAATCAGTTGGCTGACATGCAAGCGAATCGCAGAGAAGAAATAAATTTCATGCAACATTACTTGATGGACATAAAGGAAAAGAACAATAAAATGATAAAAGACATGGAAGAACATCATGCCAGACAAATCAGTGATATAAAGGTTGAACACTCTAGACAGATGGATGCCATTAGAATACAGGTTCAAAGGTTTCAGCAGTTGGAAAATGAAAGAAACCAGGTGACATCAATAGATCAGGAGCCTTCTCATGTGCTGCAACAAGCTCCATCTTATTATGAGGAGGTTGTTGATTCTATTGAAAGATGGTTAATTGAAGGTGATCTGGATAGACTTAAGAATGATAAAAATCAGATGCGGGCAAAAGAGAGACATATCACGCATACTTCATCTGATAGTTTCGAGACAAAAAGTTCCACTTCATCAGTAATTCATCCTGCCAGAAAGAAAAAGCGCAAGAGGAAGAAAATGAGAAGAATATTTGACGCATCAGAAGACCGCGAGCAGCTTGATTTTCAGATAGGAAAGAGTCCTACCATATGCAAAATTGGGCATGGCACATCCGACAAGCAGCCGACAGATTTGCCTGAAAGCAGGCAAATGCTCAGTATGCACTATATTGAACACATCTGATGCCGTAGGGCATCCTTTGTATCGTATTTCTAACTCTACTCCTTGTTTTTTCCGTATTTTCCTTTCTACTTTAGATAGTTAATAAATGAAGAGCTTTTATCTTTATTGTGCTTAACGTATATGCTGATTTTTGGATGGACGCTACTTATTTTTGGTGTTGTATGGATGCAGATTCTGGATTCTCACATTCCTGCAAGTAGCAACATGTCCCCAAGTAGAGCCAGATGTTGACCTCTACTGGTCAACTACCCATGCAGTGCACCCCGTTTTTCTTGACAGAAAGAAGCAGCACCTGATCAGCATGTCCGTGCCATCCTGCCATCATCAGCAGCTTGATCATTTTGATTGTAAACCCAGTCTGCATGTATTAATTGTAAATAATCTTAGCAGACATGAGTCATGTATGTATTTTGCCTAGGTGGACCTAACTTTCTGATGATAATCTACGTCCCGGAAGGTTTTTCGTCTCACCGATCCACGGATCGGCAGAGTTTTCCTTCAAACCTGACCCCAAAGCCGGGATTGATTTTGTCATTAGAACTTTAGGAGAACCCTAGTGTGTTGATCTGCTAGAATATCGTGGTGTCGCAGAGCTGGGTGTTTTATGAGGGTCTGTATTAAGTGGGCTTGTCCCCTTGAGATGTAAATTTTAAAAGTCATGATGTAATGTGTCCTGAGGGTCGAGAAATGTTTTAAATGTTTTAGCGTTAGTGCTTTAGGTTAGATTTTAGTTTAATTTAAAATAATTTTAATTCAATTTTTCTTTAGATTTATTTGGTAATTTTTTTAGATTTTCTCTTATAATAAAATAAAAATAAAAAATATTTTTTTTAGTTTTATTTTTAATGGCTAGAATTTAGTTTTAGATTTTTTCCTTTTTTGATTTTTAAAATATAAAAAATAAAAATAAAAAGGTTTAGGTTTTGTTTTATATTTTTTATATAGTTTAGTTTTAAAATTAATTTAGTTTTAGAATTTTAAATTTTTTAGATTTTTAATTTCCATAATATTAAAAAATAAAAAAAATAAAAAAAAATAAAAAAAAATTGAAAAAAGATTTAAAAAACTTAAAAAAAAAATTAATAATAATAATAATAATAAAAATTTTGTGGGAAATTATTTTTGCAAGTCTCAGGAGCTTTCGCGTTATATGTTTTATGCTGAGATGCTAAATTTTCAAGTTTGAGATACGAAATATGATATCTGGTTGATAATTTACGATTCTCGTGGTGGTTTTAAGCATTTATCTTTTCGAAGTTTTCAATTGCTGGATATCATTTTGGTCATGTGATTTAGTTGATGATAGATGGTTTCTGTTCATGGTCCATGTTTCTATATCATTTAAAAAGTAATCATTTCAACATTAACTCCACAAGGCACTGGTCTGCTAAATTAACCAAATCCATCGAGCCCTTTTTATATCGTATCTTGTGTTTCCCAACCAACTGGTCGACAGTTGGCCTCATCATCTCACAGGGACTACCCCCCTTAGCCGCAGGAAACAGGCTTAAACGAAGGGATCGGGGATCAAAGTGACAGCCCCCAGTCTGAGCGTTGTCGTGCCAATCCGCGCGACAACAGGTCCTTTATTCCTTTATCAGATTTGTCCTGCCTTCTTT
Organism: Pinus tabuliformis; assembly: GCA_031772625.1. NCBI lineage: Eukaryota > Viridiplantae > Streptophyta > Pinopsida > Pinales > Pinaceae > Pinus > Pinus tabuliformis. The sequence continues at coordinate 1,233,060,882 of CM062807.1, forward strand.
CGAGAGATATCTTTCAAGGAATTTTTTCAGATAGTGATTCTTGGTGATCATGGTGTTCTTGACATGCTTGATCTATTTATTTATTTCTTTCTTCTCAGATAGATGTGTCAACCATCTAGTGCTTATTGTGAGAGAATTCCTTCATTGTTTTCTTTCTAGACTTTTCAACATTTCTTCTTCCTTCTTAGTCAACAATCTCATGCTCCTTATGTAAGCATATTATTTTTTGACCTTCATCGCATTGTAGTGCATTCCTTCAAGCATGTCCTTGGTGAAAGAAATTATTTCGTGCTTGATCATGTTATAGAACTATACCCATTACTCAATAATATACAAATGATAAGATGACTTAAAATTTTATGCATACATACCTCATCTTGATTCTCCTTTGATCATCCTTTGGTGTGGCCCTTCCTGCTTCATCTTAGCTTTCCTACATATCATTATTTTCTTGAAACCCACAAATGGGGTTCCCAATGAGACACCTGCTTTGATCCATGAACCTTCTTTTGAAGATTCTATCATAGGACCTTAAATATCCTTGCCTTGCAATTGTTTCCTTTGTTTTGATGATGTAGATCTTCTAATATTTTTATCATGATCAATTTTCTTTCATCATGTATGAGGTCCTATACTAGGTATGCTTCTTCTACATTAATATCTTGAGCTATATTTTCCATGCTTCTATATTCTAGAAGATATTTCCACTTATGCATTTTTTATCTTATCATAAATGCTACATCTACATGAGTATCTAGAACTCTATATACATCATGTTGATAGATTCTAGAGGATGTTTCTAGCCATGCAATTTTAATTTATTCCTACATGCACCTATTCTACTCAAAACTTTTGAAAGAAGTCTAGAAGTAAAGAGTTTGACCTAGTCATAGTAGAGATCCAGAGGATCTTCCTTCTTTTTCTTCTTTCGTTCTTCTTTCATCTCTTGAGCTATGTGAGCTTCTTTCCACTTCCTTTTGTTGTTGTGCTTTTTAAGCTTAGGAAAATTCCTTTTGTAGTGTCCATATTCTTGGCATCCAAAACATTGGATCTTGGACATGTCTTTGTTGTTTGTTCTTCGTAGACCAAACTTGCCAAATTTACCCTTTCTTTTGGCCATAGTATCAAATTCTTGCTCCTTTGAGCCCACATATTCTTTTGCCTTGAGTCTGGTTTCCTCTGTTCCACATAGGGACCACATTTCACTAAGAGTGGTTGCTTCCTTCTTGGCATTATGCTTGATGTGAAGTTTCCCTATGTGTTAGGTAGAGCATTGAGTACTACAATTGTCATCTCTCTATTAGACATGACTACCCCAAGCTCTTGAACTTGATCTCTTATTTCAGATATTTTTGTGAAGTAGGGAGTTATTCCTTCCTTTGTTATCTTCATCCTGTACAATTCATTCCTCACAGATATTACTTCTCCAGTTGTGGATACCAGGAATAGCTCTTCTAGCTTATCATAAATTTCTTTCGATGTCTCAAACTCGGAGACATAGGGAATGAGAGAGTCTTTGATTGATTCTATCCTTTGAACTCTCATCTCATCCTTGTTGTACTTGGCTAAGGCCTGAGTTTGTTCCTTAGAAGGGATAGTGATCTTCCCTTTGACATGTTCTAGGAGTTCATTCTCGTTGAGAAGTAGATCATTCCTCTTCCTCCATGCAAGAAAGTTATTGGTACCTACTAATTTATTGCTTTGATTGCAAAAATACATTGATGTATATTTAGAAGGGAACATGTACTTACTTGATAGATTTTGAGATGTAATGTATTTGCTTCCTTCTTGATGGTTTGATGGCTTGTCTTCCCTGGATCTTGATGTTCTTCAAGTTTCCTTCTCCAAGTGGAATTTCTTGGTGATGATGTTTTTTGAGGAGGTAAATCCCCTCTACGGACAGAGGTGATCCCTACTAGCCCAGACCGGGTCTAGCAATAATCATACAACGCTACAGCGCAAGTTCCTAATTGCAAATCAATAGACCAGTGATGAAGGCCTACCTGGATTCCAATGCTAGTGCTTGTAGAAGAGGTGGTGCTCCCGTTCCTTTGCTCCGGTAGATCACAATCCTCACGATCTCCGTGAATAGACACATGCACATGCAAAGAGCGACACAAACACAAGCATAAAATCCAGCATATGCAACTATATGTCAGTCAGAAAGGACATAACTCATCATCATCACAAATAATAACAAGAGTGGAACCATAACCAATAGTTGTTCACTAAAAATCAATCAAAGAAGAATACAACCAAAGTTCCGATGCTGGATTCGCCTTTGGTAGGTCAGTAGCACGTCTCGTAAAGCCTGTCGGGGATAAGGACAAGCCTCTCTCTCTTTGGATCTTGGACAATAATCTCCTTGCTTGGATTTTGCCTTAAGGGAATCAAGAAGGCTCTTGCAGCATGAAGCTCTTGGGAATTTGGAATTCTGAATCTTTGGAAACTAAAAACTATCCAACTCTCTAACTATCCAACTCCCAAAAAACTAGCTTCCAAAGGAAATGGGCAAACTTTTATAAATGGAGGAAGGGGAGTTGGGATCATCACCAATAATCATGGGACTGGCCATATCATCAATGAAGCTTCCATGAGAGGTGGCAAACCACTTCCTCTCTATGGAAATCCGTAGCCAACCCACCCAACTCGAGATAGATTCAGTCCACGAATTTATTAGGATGAAACTTCCGCCGTTTGTTTGTTAAAAACACCATTGATTATGGTTGGTGAGGGTGCGACTCTGTGACAGAGCGCCAACTGGCACGCCATCTTTGGAGGATTTCCCCCATTGGTGCGAGGGCTGCACTATGGAACAGCGCCAATGGAAAAAAGGCTATTTTTAGGGTTTTCAGCAGGAGATGTCTTCAAGGCAAATAAAGCTCATGTTCAGAGGAATGCAATGCAAGTGTTTGTAGGCCATGTCACTTCTCATAGGTCCCGGAATGAGTCCTCCAAGATAGAGGAGAGAGGTAGTAGGGACGGTGACAAATTGTTGTGTAATAGATGCCCCCTAAAGCATGACGCCTGAGAGAGAGAGAGGGGTGAAATGCTTTACGAGAACATGTCAAACCAAAAACACTGTCACTGGAAAACCTGCATGGAGAAGTACAACTGATATCTCAAATACATGATATATGTGGTATGGACACAACCATTCATAGCAGGGTACACAATAATCGAGATCCAAGTTATGGGCGCAGCCATCCAGTGAGGATTGATAAATAGACTCAGGCATTGTCGTAGCCATCCAGTGAATGAGTCATGTAATAATCATAATAATCCACAAAAACGCACCGTAGATCCCAACAGAAAAAATCTAGGGTCTTGCGCTCCATCTCGATCTGAACAAAGTACAGGTTCAAGCATGCAAATATAGAAGTCGAAGTCGAACATGCAGGAACATCTTTTGATTACCAGCCAATGGTGAAAGTTGTTAAGAGATGCGAGAGGTACCACCAATAATGAAAATGGCCCTCAAGGTAATGTAGGTACAATCTACGGAATGTGAATCAGTGAGCTGGCATCGAACACCCGTAGAATCATCCGATCAGAAGCCAATGATGAAAACCTCGCGTCGAATGCAAAGAACCTGCCATTGAGGTATGCAGGCTCCAAGGCACCAGAAGGGAGTCTCTAGATCAACTTCTTCGATAATGAGCTGAAGTCAACAGGAAGTGACCTTGATCGAAGGTGGGCCATAGTGTTTCCCACACCATCGACACGAGACAAAGGATGATAATGGTGTTGTGAATCAGGATTATGTGAGTTATCAAAGGGAGGTTGTTATTTCGTAGAGGTCAACTTTTCTTGAACATATCGGCGGCACGACAGTGGACTTGGCAGTATTTGACATCAATCAATCAGAGGTCATGGCAACAAGGAAAAGAGCAGATGAGAGGTCAAACAGGATCACCCAAACCCACAGAGGCAAGTGAAAACGAGATGAGATGTCCCCACCCAGACATGAATGCAGACAAGTTCCATGTTCAAGAGCGACATACTGCCAACACGACAACGATTGTGGTTCCATTTTCCCCACCATTTCTGGCGAGTACCCTAGTTATTTTTATCAACAAGCTTGACGGGGATAGCATATGCTTGTAAAGCGTCATTTCGACGAAATCCAATGTCATCAAGTTTTAACGAGCCTGACAGAGGAAAAACTCGGCGTCTTTTCCTATTTAGAGAGTTTGAAAAGACAGCAGAAAAGTAAACTCTAGGGGTGTCCTTCTTTGTAAATTTGTCACGTCTCTCGAGCCCGAAAAAGTATAAAACAATGCCCGAAAGAACCACCCGATCATTACGATCGAGGAGTACTTTTCATCATTAGTGATTTCGACCTTAAAAAGTAAAAAGCGATCAAAACCACGTCGTTTCATAACCATTAACGAACCAGAAACAACAAGGACTTGATGATCTTTTCGTCTTTACACGGTCGGAAAAGAGTTTAAAGACGATTGTGTCTCATTTTCGTTTAGCGAGTCGAAAGGAATAACTTGGCATTCTTTTCATGTTTAGAGAGTCAGAAAAGAGCAGAAAGATGACTCCATAATGAATTTTTCATATATTTACCGAGTCCGAAAAAGTATAAAATACAATTCGTTTCACCGTCTAAGTCGCATAAAAACCTGTCGCCGCATAAAAACAAGTGTAAAACCCATTTTCGACAAAAATATATTAAAATATCCATAAAAGATTACTTTTAAAAACCTATTTTGAGTTTAAAAAAACCATAAATATGTCAAAATGGTAAAAATCAAATTTAGTTTTTACTTTTACCTCATTGGAGAGCGACAATAGTGCTTTGGTGTGCAATATTCGAGTGACGATTGCGACAAATCCATGTGACCATTTGGAGTGTCGTTAGTTCCCGGTAAGAGGCACCTTCTCATACTTCATTTTAGTCCATTTTTAGTAGTTTTTTCTTTCTCCATCGACCTCTATGGAGGGAATTTGAAAAACTAGGGTTGTGCCCATTGGCGCAGGTATCGGGCACGGACCCACGCCAATGGGACTTTTCACTCCAAATGCCCGCGCCAACAGCCGAGCGTATTTGTTTTTCAAATTTCAACATTTTTAAACTGATTTCGATGCATTTCTAGGTTTACCAAAGATCTAATTAATATTTTTTAATCATGTGGATGCAGGGAAACAAACAAAATGGTAGTCCAATGGAAGGAAAGGGAGCATGACAGTGTGGACGAATTGGCCATAGCAGACGAAGGTTGCATGGAAGCCCTTAGGAATTGTGGGTTGAAAAAATTCTTCCTGACCTCTTACTTACGAGCTCAACCTGAGCTCTTGTAGTACCTAATTGATCTTTGGGACGAACACGAGCAAGTGTTCCGTATACGAGATCAAGTGTTGGAACTGGATGTTTCTGACATCTATTTCATCACGGGGTTGTCACGCAGAGGTCTGGTGCCCATACTGACAGGGAGCAAACCATCTGGCGAAAAGATGGGTGAGGTGATGGAACGGGTGTGACTAGGGGCACAATTCGGGTCTAGGAGTGCAAAGGTGGATATTGCCACCATTCAGGATCTAACACTCAAGGCGGTGTTATTTACCATCACACGGGCTGCGGGGGCATAGGCACCCCACGAGGCAACAAAGAACCAACTCATATTGGCCACAGAGTGTCTGAATCCCACTATTTTTTATTGGGCCACAGCAGTGACTACAAACATGAAGAGACAACTTACAAAATGTAGGTGAGGCCAACTGAAACATTTTGGCTACGGTTCTATCCTGGTATCATTCATTTTGGAACGATTACCAATCTTTTAGGTCCAGGACGCCATCATAGCTAATCTGGTGCCACGAGAGCCGAGAATGGCTCGCTGGGCAGCGTTGATGCCCAGAGGGGGAGGAGGCCAACAGATGTCCTAGAGGCCAAAGTTCTTTGGGTGGCTCCGTCGCCAGCTGATCGTGGTCGAGGATTGGTCGTATGCAAGGACTGACTTCACAGGTGACCCGGATCTCCCACTGCCAGAGGGAGATGAGTGGGATGAGGATCTAGGTATGACCTCTTTTCGATTTTATTTGTTATGATTTTTTTTGTGTTAATACATGTTCGTTCTAACAACAGTTATATGTGTGTGCAGATGTTGGCCCAGAGAAACCAGCCGGCATGTCCCCTATTTCACGGAGAAACCAACCTGTAGCTGACCCTCAGGAAGAGGGTGCCGAGGGAGGGGAGCTGATCCAAAACCTAGAGGGAATTTCTCGAGGGATTCCAGATTATGCCCGACTGGTGGATGTCCCACTAGCGTATCAGAGGCATACAGTGAGAGTGCCCAGTCGCATCCACTGTCTCTTGAGACGCCTAGTGCGTGCGGTGACATGCTATCATGAGCACCGCATGGATTAGACACCTAGGTTTATTTTTATGCATATTTTTTGAGAGACATGTCGTCTCCGAATGTATTAAGACGAACATATATTATTTTTTGATCTATGTGATGCACGCTGTGCAAACATTACAACACATATATATACATATGCCTATTTGGATGGATCGTTTACATGTGATGATGTTTTTATATGCTATGCAGATGTCTAACACAAATGTAATCTAATGTATCAGTTGCATAACAAACAACCCAAAGCGAAATGTATTTAATCACATATTTTATTTTTACGCAAGCTTAAAAGCACACATGACAACACATATGCAAACTATGCTTGGAAACAAGGGAAATGGAATTTATTTTTATGCAATCTTAAAAGCACACACATGAAAACTATGCTTGAAAATAAGGGAAACGGGCATGCTCCCCAGCATGATGTCTCAATTCAAGGTACATGCCCCCCAAGCTTTAGTCCATTGAAAATGGAGTCAAGGTTGACAATATTGTGATCACACTCGAATTGCACGAGCTCATGTTCCATTATTTTAACGAGGTTGACATGCTTAAAAGAACTATCCTCGTGACACCTAGTTTCATTTCTTAAGGAGCTTGACATAGGAAAACAAGCTATGCTCTGACCAAACCCAGTTTCATTTTTTAAGGAGATTGACATAGGAAAGTGAACTATGCTCCGACCAGACCTAGTTTCATTTTTTAAGGAGCTTGACATAGGAAAGGAACTATGCTCCGACCAGACCCAGTTTCATTTTTTAAGGAGCTTGACATAGGAAAGGAACTATGCTCCGAACAAACTTCATCATAATGAACAGGAAGTCGTTGCTTCCAAGAGTGTCGCTCTCGGTGGAAGGAAAACGTCTTGGAAGTTAGGACCCAATGCCCCCAGGACACTATACACGACGACATCATCACTGGATACAGGCACGGGATAAGTAGCCACGTAGTTGACCTGCGGTGGGGCAGATAAAACCGGTGGAGAAAAACCAGGAGGGGATGCCAACTGTGCAGGAGACACTGAGGGACTAAAGAACAATAATTGATCGATAGTCATGATTCTTCTGTCGTGTGGAAATAAAACCACATGGAAAAGTGAAGAGACAAGGGCCCCCATGGCATAAACATAGTCACGGCCAAGGAGAAGACTGAAATCTAAAGCACCTTAGGTAACCAATACGTCTATATAGACGGTTTTTCCTCCCAAACTAACAGGAAACTTCGGGAGGATCCCTAACGGTTGACTAGTTCCTCCGTCGAATGCCAACAAATTCTGTGTGATGGGCACAAGCTGTGGGGAGCCCAAAGCTTGCCAAGTAGTGAAAGGCATGAGACTAACCGACGCACCCTCATCCAAGATAGTGCCAGGTACTGCCTTATCATAGGAATGTACTATAATCTGGAAAGGCACATGGGTTGGAAGGTAGAATGTAGTCAAATGAATCCAGTTGAAGGAAATGCCTGAACTACTTGGTGGGGGAATCGTATGATTGCCCCCATGCTCTACAGGAACCAAAGAAGGACTCTCTTGATCAACGAGGATAGGAGGGTCATTCTTGGACTTAGTAGAATATGATGAGACGAGAAGAACATGGGCAGTAGAATCGTGATGCTCCTCTGAAATAGAGTAATCAACAGGTGGTGAACCCAATTCGACACTCTCTCTGACCAACAGTTGGTCTGGAGCAGGCTTGGCACAACCAGGTTCGGAAGGAGGAGGACAGACAAGAGAGGACTCTAATTCAATCTCGTTGTTCATAGGGAGGGGGTCAGAAGAAAGCCTCTGATAACCAATAGGAAGTTGGGGTGAAGAGGCTATAAGACTTTCCAAGACAGCAGAAGCTTTATCCATGAGCGAACAAAGGTGATGGGGATGGTTGCTGTCACATAGTCTACAGGGGATTTGAATCTTCCCTTTCTTCTGAATGTTGTTAGTTGAGAGGGTGGCATCACCATGAGCTTCAGAGGACAATGAAGGGCAAGCCGGATCGTGAGACCATGCTTCTAAGACCCTAGGAATGCCAGGACAATCACGAAGAAGATGGTCTCCCTTGCACAATTTACAAGGAAACTTAACCTTCCGCGAAGGAGCAGAAGGAGTTCCGACTTGGGATGGACTTGGAGCAGTAGCTCCACTTTTAGCCTCTCGCTTATGAGACTTCTTCTTCTTTGTCTTTTTCTTCTTCTTCTTAGCCACCTGGTTACTTGAATCTAGACTTTCACGAGGCGAAGTAGAAGATGAGGATGTAGAAATAGGCGAAGAAGGGGAGAGGTCCACCTTGGAATCAAAATGATGTTGTTCGGGTAGAGGAACTGATTGACCAGTAGTTGAGACATTAGAGACCACAGAGGTTGAGAACAACCAAATAGGCAACCCAATGGTTAACCCATGCAAGGACAAAGTTGCCATATACGGAGCACCGACATTTCCAAAAGAAGGAAATGGGCTAGGGTTTCCATCTGGGGGAAAACCTTGGCCGGTCGACTCGGGGAAGGCTGCCATCAAAAACAAGAAAGAACCCTACTCAAGATAACGCAAACAAGATCTAAAAGGGTAGATGTGAATGTAGTCGACTAAATTTTAAGACACAAGGACATAACTTGACCTTTTCATCTTTAAAGAGTCAAGAAAAGGACCAAAAGATGACTCTAGTCGCCTTCGAATATTTAATGAGCCTGACGTGACAAGTGCTCAGATGGACCTTTTCTTTTAGGGAGTCCAAAAAGGAACGAAAGTGACTACTATGGAGAAACTAGGCAAAAAGTTTACCAGACAACCTGTAAAACTGCATATACACCTTGGCAATCATATGAAAACCAAGGACTTTCCGTACGGCAGTCAATCTTCCCGAATGCTGTGTTCCGGTGCGTTACGGTTTGTAAGGCAGCAAACACGGCTTCATATGGATAAAGGATGATAACCTAGTGGTGTATCCCCATATACTCGACGGTACGTGGGAGATCAAATCCGTGCTAGACCACTATTGAGTCACAGAAGGAGGAATCACCCAACCTTGAGTGAAACAAAAGTGACTAGGTTTAACGACGCCGGAGCACGTCTCTAGCCTAGACCTCTAAATGTGTGTGTTATGTTCCAATGTGTTGTTAGATTCATTCAGTTCATTTTAAGGTTGATCTTGGATTATGTTTCAATTTTCAGGCCTTACCATATGTAATGTCTCAAAATTTCCTAAATGCAAACTATATGCCACAATATATCATTTCATTCGATGAATGCTAGCTACGAGAGAGTTGAGAGTTTTAACGCAAATGAAATGGTCACAAAACAATCAAAAATATCTCTAATGCAGCTAATGGAAATTAACAAACTTTTCTTCAAAGTCTCTAATCACTAATAACAACGAAAAGATCTAATTCACATCAACTTAATAAAAAGCGAAAGAGATTCTTTTTTCTTTAAAAATTGATGGCAAGATGCACTAAACAAACTTTTAGAAATGATAATAAAAGAGTAAAAACACAAGTTTCACTCAATGCAAACACAATCAGATCCCTAAATGCCAAAGAAGTCCTTCAAAAACAAGAAAAGTCCAAAAGACACAAATGAGTTGTGTAATCTAGGACCAAAACGAAACAAAGCGGATTTCAAGTGAAAAAGAGGTGGGTCACTCAAACAATGCAATGAAATGATTAACAACCACTAAACGAGTGCAAGGGAGTGATCAGAAAGTCGACTGGACCAATAGAAGACCAAAACTCCTAAGGAAGGCTCGACACACAAAGCCACTAGATGCCCTAGGGCTAGAAACATGAAATCGATAGAAAATGGAAAACACCCAAAGGGTAAAGGTTAAAGCCAGTCAAACAAGGCTCCAACACACTCAAGCAGTCGAAAAAAAGGTACCCAGAACAAAAACCAAGCTTAGGAGGCTCAAATCCGAGAAAAATTCAAACATTCCCAGGCTGGGCGCGATTGTCAGGCTACAACTAGCACCTTTTAATGATTGGTGCAGGTTGTATATGAGCAACTAGCACCAATTGGCATGACTGTTATGCTATAAAAGCATGCCAATAAAGTTTGCTATGCAAAAAATAGAAAATGAGCAATCCAAAACTAGGCAAATAATAACCAGGTAAACCAAGAGGCAAGAAACAACAAAAGAACCCAACCGAGAAGGCTAACCAAGAAGGTAAAAACCAAGAAATAACCAAAAAGCAAGACAGGATCCCCAGTATGGTCGCCAATTTGTTGAGGAGGTAAATCCCCTCTGTGGATAGAGGCGATCCCTACTAGCACAGACTGGGTCTAGCAACAATCATACAACGATACAGCGCAAGTTCCTAATTGCAAATCAATAGACCAGTGATGAAGGCCTACCTAGATTCCAACGCTAGTGCTTGTAGAAGAGGTGGTGCTCTCGTTCCTTTGCTCCAGCAGATCACAATCCTCATGATCTCCGTGAATAGACACCTGCACATGCAAAGAGCGACACAAACACAAGCATAAAATCTAGCATATGCAACTATATGTCAGTCAGAAAGGACATAACTCATCACCATCACAAATAATAACAAGAGCAGAACCATAACCAATAGTCGTTGATTAATAATCAATCAAAGAAGAATACAACCAAAGTTCTGACGTTGGATTCTCCTTTGGCGGGTCAGCAGCACATGTCTCGCAAAGCCTGTCGGGGATAAGGACAAGCCTCTCTCTCTTTGGATCTTGGACAATAATCTCCTTGCTTGGATTTGGCCTTAAGGGAATCAAGAAGGCTCTTGCAGCATGAAGCTCTTGGGAATTTGAAATTCTAAATCTCTGGAAACTAAAAACTATCCAACTCTCTAACTATCCAACTCCCAAAAAACTAGCTTCCAAAGGAAATGGGCAAGCTTTTATAAATGGAGGAAGGGGAGTTGGGATCATCACCAATAATCATGGGATTGGCCATATCATCAAGGAATCTTCCATGAGAGGTGGCAAACCACTTCCTCTCTATGGAAATCTATAGCCAACCCACCCAACTCAAGATAGATTCAGTCCAGGAATTTGTTAGGATGAAACTTCTGTCGTTTGTTTGTTAAAAACACCACTGATTATGGTTGGTGCGGGTGTGACTTTGTGACAAAGCACCAACTGGCGCACCCTCTTTGGAGGATTTCCCCCATTGGTGCGAGGGCTGCACTATGGAACCGTGCCAATGGAAAAAGGGCTATTTTTAGGGTTTTTCAGCAGGAGATGTCTTCAAGGCAAATAAAGCTCATGTTCAAAGGAATGCAATGCAAGTGTTTGTAGGCCATGTCACTTCTCATAGGTCTCGGAATGAGTCCTCCAAGATAGAGGAGAGGGGTAGCAAGGACGGTGACAAATTACTGTGTAACAATGTTTTCTTGAATATGTGTAGATTGATGTAGGTCTTGCTCGAATCTGCTCTTCTTTGTAGGTGCCTTTATATAAGGCTCTTCTTCTAGCTTTCTAGACCTCCTTGATGAATGATGGATTGCAGACCCTTCTTGTCCTTGAAGTGATTGAAACTTCTAGTCTTGATGCTTCAACTTTGTAGATGCTTCCCCTTGGTCAGTTTTCTTGAGTTTCCCTCTCCTTGATGTGTCACCTTAGTTGTGATACCATGGTTAAGAATCTAGGGCAAAGTAGTGTAGTGTTGTTCTTCATTACTTGATAAAAATTTGTGGAGCCTTTTTATTTTCTTATTGGCTTATGCTTCTTCTTCTTCTTATTAGTGCATACGTGTGCACTTCATCAAACTGTGACGAAGACAAAATAACAAGAACACAAAGTTTGGTTATCTACTAGGGACAAATCTCTCCACTCTTGATTGGAAAACCCTTGGTAAATTTTCTCTTATTGAAGCTTCTTATTTGAAAAAGTTCCAAACCCTAGACCCTTGAATAGGATATCCTTCAATCACAAGTCAAATCCTTCCTCTTTCTGCACTATAATTTCCTGCACTTGGATCTTTATCTTCCGGCACTTTGCCTGATCTAGGAGGATCTCATCAGATCAATTACATAGGTCATCATCAGTGTTCAATGTCATCGTTAATTCAATTTGGTGTCATCATCTTTGACAGTGTTGGTCATGGATCATGTTGTTCATGTAATATGTTTTTTCATCGCGTTTAGTTGAGATGGTTTAGCACCTGGTTGTTGACATGAGTTTGTTGTCACTTCTGCCAGGATTTGGTCGTCGACATGTGATTGTAGTTCGCCTAGCAGGATTTGGTGTCGACATGCATGTTGTTCGTTGCAGACGTTCGATATGGTTCGTTGTCATCGTAAATGCCATTTCTGTCGACGATGTGTATATGGTTTTATGTCACATTGTGACAATATGTTGTACATGGGTTTTTTAAAAACAAAATGTAACCCTAAAACCTAATACACATAATCCTAAAACTAAACCTAAATCTATGCAACAATGCAATACAAAACCTATTCTAAGTCTAAACCAAAATACATTGCATATGTATTAAAGACTAAATCTAAAACCCTAAAGCTATTGCAATACAAACCATGTATTAAAAGCATAAGCCTGTGTCCAAAACCTAACATGCTTTAGCTCTCGGCATATGAAATACATACAAAAAATTTTAAAAACCATTACACGAGCCCTAACTGTAGTAGAACCGCGAAGGGGATAGGCCGCATCTGATCAAGTATGTAAACCATCGGGTTATCAAACCAACATGCTTGGGGTTAACCGCCAATTGAAACCACGTCAGAAGTTGTCATGTGAACGTTGTAGCAGGGTAAGTTGGTAACTGCCAGGTCTCAGAACCGCAACAGAAACCATTGATATGTGAACACTGTAGTGTTGACCATTGGGAACTACAACCAAGTCAAAGGTAAGCCGCTAGAGTTAGCCACGCAGGAAGAATGCGGACACATGACAACAATCACTGCGAGGGTAGTCGAAACCACTGAGGAAGACTGCGAAGGTGTATGCCTATGGTTAGAGCACAGCTGGTCACATTCAATTGTCAAACCTCCGCTTAGTTAGCTGACCACCAGTGGTTATGTGGCTTATCCAATGGTTATTTTGGGTTTTTTTGAACAGTTTTGTCAACAAACTAATGCGATGACCTTAGAACCATCCTAGGTGTCAAATGCCAACTAGACCTAGGCTCTAAAACTATCTTGAAGCAACCAAATCCACCTCAAACCTAGCCAAGATGGTTTTGATGTACATGAAAGCCTTTAAAAGGCAGATTTTTTTCATTGATTAGGAGGAGAGTGGTTTTGATTCTTGTTTGCAGATTTTTGAGGTCATAGGTAGTTTTGTTTTCAATGTAACAGAAGCATCTAGAGTCATAATTGGGAACCATGATAGGTGTTGGAAAGATGGTTCAGAGAGCTATCCATTGAGAGTGATTAGAAGTTCCTGCATTCACATTCAGTCTGATCAAATCTCTATGTAATTGACCTCTTCTGTTTCAATCCTAATAAAGCGGTCTCCCATCTTGAAAGCAGACTCAGAGATGTAGTCCATCAGGGACGAACTCCGTAATCAATTTTGTTATCTGGTATCACTATTGTTTTACTATTTTCACTTCTGTTATGCATCTTTCTTGTGTTTAATCAGTTGTCGTAAAGTCTCTTTCTTAAGCAGTTTTCCTCATTTTCTGCACTTTCAGCTAACATTCAATTCATTAATGGTTAATCAATTCTACATTAGTTTTAGTCAATGATCATTTCAAATCATATAATTTGGTATCAGATTAGGTTGCGTTTGTATAATTTTCAATTGAATGTTAACCAAGTTAAATTCGCAACAACGAGAAGGAATCCTTGAGCAAATCGATCTAGAGATTGGAAAGCGACAAGTTGTCCATAAATCGACCATGTCAGGATCTGCTGCAGGTGAAAAAACTGAAACTAAGATGAGTGATGAACAGTTTCAACAAGCATTCTTGACTATGCAACAAATGTTGGGAGAACTGTACAAAGACAAGAAGGCGAGAGATGCAGCTTCTTCTTCAAAGGCATCGAAGAAGGAAACAGGTAAAGGAAAGGCTGATAAACCACCTTCACCTCCATCATCTCCATCATCATCATCTTCTTCTTCTTTTTCTTCTAGTGCAGAATATGAAACAGAAAAGAAACCTAAGAAAACATCTCTTTTGAAACTTGATGTGAAATTTGAGTTACCTATTCATGATGGTGAAATGAATCCTGAAAAGTTAGATAACTGGATTAAGAAATTAGAAGTGTATCGTCGCATTCTGAACATTTCTAGTGATAAAACTAAAATTCAGTTAGCTACACTTAGCATGGGGGGAACAACTTTGATCTAGTGGGAAAGTAAAACTCAGATAGATGTAAAGTGTAAAGGAAAAGTCATCTCTTCATGGTCTGAGATTTTAAAATCTCTTAGGAAACAATTCTATCCTTTAGGATACATGCAACAAGCTATTATTGATTGGCAGCATCTGAGGCAAGGTAAAGGGTAGAGTGTTCAGGAGTTTACTCAGGAGTTCAAAAAGAAAGCATTGGCACTTGGTATTTCATTGGATATGTCAGGTGAAAGTTTGTTAAAATACATCGACAATGTACATTCATATTTGCAACATACTTTATTGATGTTTAATCCTGATGATTTTGATGAAGTGTGTGTTCATGCCATAGATATTGAACCAGGTGGCAGGCCATTTAAGTTTTGAGCGCAGTCATCCAAAGAGTTGGAAATCAAAGATTCCAATGACAGTAAGGGGAAGAACATTTGGAAGATAAAGAAATCAACGATCGTTCAGAAGGAAAGACCTACTTTCTCTCATTGCCAGAGAATCGGTTATGATGAATCGAAGTGTTGGAAACATCATCTAGAACATAAGCCCAAAAACTTCCTTAAGGATAAGCATAAAAGGAAGGCCATTGCAACAGTCCAGCAAGATCTAGGTTTAGATTCAGGTGATGAAAGGAGGATAAGCACTATGGTTACAACAGGTAAAACTTCTGACACTGGTTCAAGTTCAAAAACTATTGGATCTTCATCAAACATAAATCCTTCAAATGAGGATAAAAGAGTTGAATTGTTTAACATAAGGATAATTTCTAAGCATACAAAGATAGATACAATGTTTGAAAGTGGATCACAGGTCAATTTAATCTCTGAATATTTAGTTAAGAATTTGGGTTTGGAATCACGGAATCATCCAAAACCTTACCCATTGGGATGGCTAAATAAATCAACTCAGATAAAACTCACCAAACAGTGACGATTAAGATTTTCCATTACAGCTAATTACATTGATGAAGTGGAATTAGATGTGGTTCCAATAGTCATATGTGGGGTTGAATTTATTGTCAGGGCACATCAAAGTAAAAATCATTTGAATATTAATTCTAATCAAATGAAGCGATTAATAAGTTCAAATAAGAAATTCATAATCATGTGTGTAAAGGAGCAACATAATAATCAACATGATGCTTGTTTAAGTTATGAGACTCAGCTTAAACATGGTTTGAGTAAAGAGATAGAAACTATTCCAGTTCTATGTAAAACCAAACATCTTACTCATAAGCAGGGAATACCACATGAATTACAGTTTGTGCCTAAAGCTCCTCTTCCTAATGTTAGAATGAATCAATTCAGTTCAAGTTTGGAAGTTAATAGTTACAGGGATACAAGTCAATATTGGGGAAAATCAGTGTTCAATTTCTCTTTTATTGTGTCGCCATTTCATGTTTCCAACAGTTTGGAAACCTCTTTTCAAGTGGAGAGGAAACCTATTTGTTTTCATATCAAAGCCTTTTCTAAAGCAGTGTCAAAGTGCCTAAGGGAAACTTATGCATAAGGGGAAAGTGCTAATCAATGGAAACATCATTTAATAGATGAAGAAAAAGTGATTCAAACATATCAACAACTAATTCAATACTTTCAAAGACAAACTAAGCTGCAACAATTTTCACCTTACAGTTTGATGGGTTTATGGCAGCAAGTTCACTTAGTAATCAGGAATCAGGAAAGTATAGCTGGTTTGATGTCAAGTATATCTTTGATTATCTCTGTCATTCCGAAAAATAGATTTTTAATACATGTTGATGGTATTAAACAATATCATATAGAGACTGTCTTCAAAGATGTTTATGAATCACTAACTCATGGTTCTTCATGGAAAAAATTCAATTGCCAGTTCATAACAAGTTGTTTTCCCATCGTCACAAGTTGTTCATATTGCAGATGGATGAAACACGTCACCGACTCAAAATGAGCCATGATCGGCATCATCATGATCATCACTTGTAGGTGATTAATCGAATGTACCGGTACATCATCAAGTCAAGGTGGAAAGAGAGGGAGTTCTACCCTCATTGACTATTTATTTAGACAAACTTTTGTGGTCTAAAAGCTTTCAAGTGGGGAGGATTGATCTAGGAGGATCTCATTAGATTAGTGTTCAATGCCATCGTCAACTCAGTTTGGTGTTGTCAGCTTCAACAGTGTTGGTTATGGATCAGGTTATTCAAGCAATATGGTTTTTCATGGTGTTCAGTTGAAATGGTTTAGCACCTAGTTGTCGACATGAGTTTTTTGTCAATTCCACCAGGATTTGGTCGTCGACATGTGATTGTCGTTCGCCTCGCAGGATTTGGTGTCGACATGGGTGTCGTCCATTGCAGAGGTTCGACATGGTTCATCGTCAGGTTTTTGTCACAAATGCCATTTGTGTCGACGATGTATATATGGTTTTATGTCACATCATGACAATATGTTGTACATGGGTTTTTGAAAAACAAAATGTAACCCTAAAACTTAATACACATAATCCTAAACCTAAACCTAAATCTATGCAACAATGCAATACAAAACCTCATTCTAAAACCTAATCTAAGTTTAAACCAAAATACATTGCATATTTATTAAAGACTAAATCTAAAACCCTAAAACTATCACAATACAAACCATGTATTAAAAACCTAAGCCTAAGTCCAAAACCTAACATGTTTCAGCTCTCGGCATATGAAATACATACAAAACATAACCATTACACAGGCCCTAACTATCACCCTAACCACAACGGAACTGCAAAGGGGATAGGCCACATGTAATCAAGTATGTAAACCATCGGGTTATCAAACCAACAGGCATGGGGTTAATCGCCAGTAGAAACCACGTCAAAAGTTGTCACGTGAACATTGTAGCAAGGTAAGGTGGTAACCCCCAGGTCTAAGAACTGCAGTAGAAACCGTTAATATATGAAAATTGTATTGTTAACCATTGGGAATTTCAACTGCATCAGAGGTAGGCCCCCAAAGTTAAGCACGCGGGAATAATGTGGACACATGCCAACAGTCACCGCGAGGGTAGCTAGAATCGTCGGGGAAGACCGTCGAGGTGGCACCCTACAGTTAGACCGCACCTGGTCACACGCAACTGCCAAACCTCCTTCGCTCATTTAGCTAACCACCAATGGTTTATGTGGCTTTTCCTATGGTTATTTTGGGTTTTTTTGAACAGTTTTGTCAACAAACTAATGTGATGACCTTAGAACCATCCTAGGTGTCAAATGCCAACTAGGCTGACGCTCTAAAACTATCCTGAAGTAACAAAATTCACCTCGAACCTAGCCAAGGTGGTTTCGATGTACTTGGAGGCCTTTAAAAGGTGGATTTTCTTCATTTATCAGAATGAGAGTGGTTTTGATTCTTGTTTGCAGATTCTGGAGGATATAGGAAGTTTTGTTTTCAGTGTAACAGGAGCATCCAGAGTCAGAATTGGGAAATGTGATAGGCATTGGAAAGATGGTTCAGGGAGCTATCCATTGACAATGATCAGAAGGGCCTGTGTGAATATTTAGTCTGATTAAATATCTGTGTAATCAACCTCTTTTGTTTCAATCCTAATAAAGCAGTCACCCATCTTGAAAGTGGACCCAGAGATGTAGTCCATTAGGGACAAACTCCGTAATCAATTGTTTTTTTACTAGTATCGTTGTGTTTTTACTATTTTCACTTATGTTTTTCATCTTTCTTGTGTTTAATCAGTTGTCACAAAGTATCATTCTCAAGGAGTTTTCCTCGTTTTCTGCACTTTCAGCTAACATTCAATTCACTAATGGTTAATCAATTCTACATCAGTTTTAGTCAACGATCATTTCAGATCATTGCTCCTTAGCACTTCTTCCTTCTTTTTTTGCTTTTCTAAGTTAGGAAACCTCAGAGCATTAGGGCTACTTTACTTCGTTATAGAGAGAGTCTTCTTCGCTTTCCTTTGGATACCTTGTAGACCTAGATACACATTGAATGTTGCTGCCTTATTCTGTTGTCAAATATGCAAAGTTTTACTTGTTGCATGTGTGGACAGAAACCCTACAACATTCTCCTTCTCCTCGTTATCGTTTTCTTCTTCTTCGTTAGTTGGGGAGTCCTTATGGTCCTTGTTTCTTAGCCCAAAACCAAAATACTTGTTACTGGTGTAATGACCACAGGAAGCCTACTTTATATTTCCACATGTGGCTGCAGAAACCCTAGAAAACATTTCCTTTCTATTGTTGTTCTTCCTCCTTGCTTGTTGCCCTTGTAAACCCTTTACCTTGGCTTTCTTCGTCCTCAATAATACTCTTTTTCTTGCCTTCTACCGTCTCTGATTTCATAGAGAATTCATCATGCTTTTGAGGAGTGGACAACCTCTATAAGTAGAGGTTTGCCCCTCCTCTTTAAGTCGACTTGACTATCTATTAGGTCGACTTCACAGTTTTGCTATAATTCATCTTTTCTTCGTTATCTTGCTGCTTGGAGAATTGTTGACGCTAGGAGAGCATTTGACTTTTCTTGGAGGTGTTCCCATGACCTTGTACATTGACATACATGATGTAACATGCCCTCAAACGGTCTCATCATAATTACATTTTGACTTTGACTTTCTAAAAGCACTTTAAAATGTGCTTGACCTATGTTCAATGAGCAAGAAACTCATTGACAAATACTAGTAGAAAAAACAAAATTCTTTAATAAATACAAATATCAAAATTATATTTATGAAGACTGAACCTAGTTACATTTCCTTCAACACATGAAACCTTCAAGAGATCCCTTAAGTTGAAGCAAGGAAAAACTAGGGTTTCCCTCTTAGGAAAATAACCATGAAAAGAAAGTTTGTGGATGAACTTGAAGTGGATTACCACCAAAAGCATAAATTTTGTGGGCAATACTATCATCTTGATGTTTAGGCTCTCTAATCCTCGAAAATCACCTTACTTAGGGATTCACACGAAACCCTACTTTTCTAGCTTCGTTTTGAAAGGGTCGAGTTAAAGAGAGAGAAAATATGGATAATAAAGAGTTATGGTCACCAACTATATGGATCATTCCCTTGACCATGGGATAAATGTAGTCTATTATGTGTTCGATTTGTCAAAGGTTTACTAAGGAGGTCAAAATCTAGATGCCCTGTCATCAAATGTTGAAAAACGACTTATCTAAAGGAGAATCATTTTTTCGTGGGAGAGATAATGAAAAATCACCACTGGGACCATCAATTCACATGTTCCATATGACTAGTGCATGCAATATTTGATCTAGATAGCACTTGATTAATTTTCAACAAATAAGGGCACAATTTAGCATGACCTCGGGACCTCAATTATTCCATACATTAGACATAGAGAAAAAATCTTCAACAATAAAGGCACTTACTAGATAACATGCAAATAGATTCCATCATTAATTCCAAATAATAGCTCAAAAGAAAAACGCTTTATCTACAAATACAAAAGTGCATCCATACATCTAAAAATATCCAAAGAAAAAATGCCCAAAACAATCTAGGAGGATAAAATATCCAAGTGTTTAATGATGTGAGATTACAATGACATGTTTCCAAATATATATGAGGCATTTGAATGACTTATTAGCCTACAAGCCTCTTTAAAACATAAATGAATGTAGAAAAAATACCTTAGGTCACAAACCAACCGCGTAACCTTTCACAAATTAAATAAATCTCCATATGTATAAGCTAAAATGTTACTTAAAAACATGCATGAAGTAAATGGTACTTATAAACGTGCATTCAATAATTACTTATAATTATAAACATGCATAAAGTAGAAAAAGTTAATTAAAAATAATCTTTTAACTATTTTATAAAAAATAAATTGACTTGTTATATCCAAATATACCGTTATTCTTATATGCTTTTTGTAATGGTCCTCTTTACATCTCCAATCCAACAGTCAACGCTCACTTTCAAGAGTTATCTCTAAACATAGATCAAGTAGAAAATATTCTTGAAAAAAACCTTTCAAATAGTTAATAATAATAATAAGTAATAATGTTCAATACATTACAAAATAGTTGTTCCAAACTAATTGCAAAAAGTAACAGATACTTTAATAAACCAATCTAAAGACGCTGGGCTCCATGACAATCGCTGATTGGAATTTCCCCACATATTTCCAACCGGGATTGGACATGTCAAAAATAGAAACGCGGCTATCAGAAAAATTCCCACTTTCGAATACCCAGAATCCCCGGGCTGTCATTTCTGGAGGAAACACATCCCGAAAACGAAAAGGGGGCGGCGGAATGGATTCCGCGCGTCTCCAGACTCTTTCCTCCATATGGAATTTCCAGATTGCCAAAATCTTGGTAAGCTTCTCATATGCGTTGCTTATAATACAAAGTGCCCTTTTATGTTCAAAAATAAAAGAATACAACTTTTCACCCTGCGGCAGTTGAGGAAATGGAACTGGGTCCATCCACTTCTCTTCTTCCACATCAAATACCAACACTCTGTCTGCAGGGGAAGAAGTGTGAAATGAGTGCAGAAGCCAACACAAGTAACGCTCAGACACAAGTTGGGGACGGTCACGGTGCATGACAAATGAAGAACCTCCATTATTAGGGATCCCATTCCACTCTGGTAACTTTTTCCACACGCTTTCCTTAAAGTTGTAGACGAAAGTGGTCATCACAGAATTAGACGCTTGTGAAATGTGCCATAATATAAGCTTGCAAACGCCATTAGTGCGGTCAAACGCGATCCCCGTGTAAAACCTCCCAACTGAGTTAGCCATGGCGGGTACACTCAATATTCGGCTCTCCTTACAAAATATTGGGTTTACCACCAGTAACCTGGTGTTCTCATGGTTAATATCGTGAAGATAATTAGGCCCTACGAATCCCTCGAAACACATGAACCCATCGCCGTATGTGACCGGCCTCCTCCACTGGTATTCCGGTAAATCATGGAGCAATGGGTTTCGCCATGTGAAGTTGGCAAGCCTTCCTGCTTGCCAAATAATGGACTTTAAAGACGGCGACTGTGTGCGTTTCTCAATCAAATCTGACATAAGAAAGAACATTGGGTGGCCGACAAAGCTTCTATCGTAGTGAAGGGCAAAGGAGGGATCTAAGACTAAGGAAAGGAAATACCTGCAAGTGAGCGATAGCTTACGTAAATCCAAGATGGGAAGCCTGCTTAGGACTCGAAATAGCAGATCAACTGGTAGTTTATTCCATTGACTGTTTTCCATGTTGCTGTTGAATGAATTTCGGGATGTGATGAAATGAAAATAGAGGAGCATCAAGGTTTCAAAAGGACGGGAATGTCAAACACACATGGACAACACAAAAGATATGAATGATAAATCAGTGAGTTCCATTTTATTAACAATAGATATACATTTATAATACACATATGTGACTCTTGGGATTCAGATCCCAAGGTCTCTTGGATTGCTTTTGTCCATTCGAATTCCACACTAACCCACTTAGGATTAGGTGTCCAACATTCCCCCCTTAATCCGAAGGGTTATGTATGAGTCCAAGAAGAGAGCTGTAATACAACATGTGCAAAAAATGCATGGAAGCACTAGGTTGAATGTGCTCTATGAAATGTTGGTATAAAGGGCGGTGGTTTAAGGATGACCACCAACACTGGAACGCTTAGTGCAGTTCCCGGAACTCTTCCACTGGCAAGAAACTGAAGTTTTCTGCTAGAGGAAGTGATCATATTGTTTTAAAAAGGGAAACCTTCAACCATAAAAGGGAGGTCTCACCCCGCATAAAAGGTAAAACTTCAACCTGAAAAGGGAAGTCTCAACCTGTGATGGTTTAAGGATAACCAACAACTCTGGAATGCTTAATGCAATTCTTGGAACTCTTCCAAAGCTGGCAAGAAGCTGGTATCTTCTGCTAGAGGAAGTGTTCTCAATCTATGATGGTTTAAGGATGACCAACAACTCTGTAATTCCTGGAACTCTTCCAAAACTGGAAAGAAGCTGGAGTCTTCTGCTAGAGGAAGTGTCCCAGATTACCAACTGAAGGCATGTTCAGGCATCTTTGTCTCTGGCTACAACTCTGAAACTGGTGTGGCAGGTTGTGGCTCAGGCTCGCTTGATGTGACTTTGAAGCTTGTAGATGACCATCATTTCCCCCCCGGTCAGGTACAATGTGAGAAGATGGAGAAGACTCAACTGCAAGGCTGTTCAATACTCTGGAACAAGTTCTAACATGTGTTTGGAATATCTGCTTGGCTGTTGATGCCCATTGCCAAGAAGCGATCCATCCAAGATGAATCTTTGTTCTTGCAGGATGTTTATTTCTGAAGCATCTGTGTGAAGAATGACTGGTTTTATGACAGTGCTTACATGGATGAAGATCAAAACAGTGATCTTTCAAATGGCCAACTCGGTCACAGTGTTGGCATTTCACGATTTGTTGTTGTTGTTGTTGTTGTTGTTGTTGGTGTTGCTGTGGAAGAGGGGCAGAGTCTGGAACAGCTGAAGCTGAACTGTCATGAGGAGCAGGTGAACTGTCATAAATGAATCCAGCACTCTGAAACTGAATGGGCTTGGCATAGTCTGGAATATGAAAGGACAAGTCCTTGTCATATCCAAGACCAATTCTGTGCTTGTTGTGGACAAGCTGTTCCCAAGGTCTGATGATGGGCTTGGGAAGTGCAGATTGAGTTTCTGCATGTACATTTGCTGCTTTATTGGGTACTGAATCTGAATGAACTTGAACAATATTGACTTGCTGTTTATGGGAGTCTGCTTCATTGTTCTGAACAGAAACAGGTTCAGAATGATGACTCCACTGCTGTAATTCTTCCTGTTGTAGCTGTGATTCAAGCTGCAAAAACTCTATCTTTTCTTGTGCATATTGCAGACATGTTTGAATGTCTGAAAGAGAGGCTTTGTTAATTTTGACTGTGCTGTTAGCAGTGGACATGATTAGAGTTCTCAATAATTCTAATATTCTTTCAAGCTTAGCCATTTTTCTACACCTTAAAAATCTCCAAATCCCACAGAAAAATGTAAGTTGCTAAATATCTTCAAGTTGCACAAGAGAGCCCTATAGCTTAAAGGGAAAAATCAAGCAGAGATATCTTGAAACTGTCAAAATGATACAAATATCACCAGACTTTCAGAGATTCTGTTCTTTAAATTCTGTAGAAATTTCACAGCAAGCATGAGAGGCTCAAAGTCCTTCCAACACAGATACAATATATATGTTTCACCCTTAAAATGCTCAGGTATACCAAGATACGCTTTGTATGGATGCACAGCTAAATGACTTCTTCCTTCTTTGAAATTCGAACTTCAACTACAGGAATGGATTACATATACCTCTGATATATCAACTCAAATAATAACAGAGATTGGAAGCAGATGAACAGCTAATATTTCAGTGAAGATTTGCTCAAGAGATTATTAGAGACTGATGAACTAATAAGTCCAAACAGATCAATACATCACTGAAGTTTGTGTTGCAACCCTCATGAAGATGGAGAATAGCCTATGCATATTTTGATGCATCTATGCCACTGTTCAACTCCGGGCAGAGTTTCCGTCCTAACATCTCTGTTGATTCGCCAGGTCTCGTTCAAACTGGTTGCAGATCCTGCAAATTATTTGATACAAGTGCCCATTTATTAATCCAGATACAATAATACAGAGCATTTAAAGATGTAACAGGACAGTTCGCTCTTGGGAGGCCGCTTCTAGCTCTGATATTTACATTGGATCGATGAACCACGCAGAGGTATTTAAACCTTCAAACATCATAAACTTTCCTGGGAAGAAGTGCAAATGGGTGGAATTATACAGCACAATATGTAATTTAGCGTGGATGTTTACACAGCATGGCGCATATATATTATATCAGTCACAATTACCAACAAAATCATAGAACCGTTCCATACAATATTTCTTCCTCGGCGATTAAACAACAGCTATACGACAGGCAGAACGAATCTTCAATGGATTATTAAAACGATGTATATAGCACGCAGACAATATATATACATACCCAGCAAGTTAGGATTTTTTTCCGCCACCACTTACGCAATTGACATTTTAATTGGCTCATCCACGATTTATGATTAGAGCAATTAACCACAGGTGTACGCCGTTCAGCTTTGAATGGTTTCAACACTCGATTGAACACAGAGGCTACACATTCCATCTGTTTATATCCATGCGACTGATCTTAACAATACTCAAAAATACTGTTTCAAAATAAAATACCAGAGTCTTCAACGCACAAAGGGAACCGCACAGTCTTCAACAAGGAGCGCACAGTCTTCAACAAGAATATCCTGGTCCGGCTGTCTGTCTTTAAAACTCAGTATCACTTCGTTAGCAACCTCTTCACTAATGATTCCTCTCTTACAGGAAAATTCTCCGACGCTTCAAAATATTTTAGATTAAGTTTGTAAATAAAAATACATAAAATGTAACGAAATCATTGCATTTCACCGAATCCAAGAAATGTACAGAAGTCCGAAGATATAACCCAGTTGGAAGTCCTCATTAGCTATCTCAACGAACGAGGGCTCTTTCACCAATGAACGAGAGTTTACAGAAAGTACAATTTGTATGGTAAAGAAGAATAAACTTTTAGGTCCAACTACTGGACGACCTTGCCAATGTCAGAACTCATAATAATGGTTACTTGCCCTTGTCATTTCTCATCTTATCGCTAACATATTTACTACCATTCTACTCCAGAAAAGTAGGGTTTTAATTTGAAAGACCGAAAGAACATCTCCATCTCCATGTCCTTCTCGACTCCCCACAGTGTTTAATATCCATGGTTGTTATCATCTAAAAATTTGGGGCAGTAGGCTTCAAACAACAAGACCGACTCTGAAATTATATGTGAAGCTACGAGTTTTATTAGGGTCCATGAAAACCTCTGCAGGCAGAGGAGATTTGGAGATCTGGTTCCGGAATCCTTCTTGCGATCCACACACCTGCCTCTATCGCAAACTCGATGGTATTCACCACCGTCTGGCTGCTACAGGTGGCCCCTGCGAACTGAGGTTGTGCAGAAGTAACGTAAGCGCTGAGGCAGTCCAGCAATTTCTGATTGCACTGGACGTTGAGATAACTGCCAGAGCGTGTAATGCAATAGTCGTGATCTTTGCCGAAGATATAACATAGAACTTAGAGGAAAAAGGCAAGCCAGAGCTTGAATAACTTTAGTGGTCTTTGCACCAGCTAAAGCTTGTCCCTGTTGACGAAGGAAAACGAGTCACCAACCTCCATTTTCGAAGAGCTGACACTGATGTTCGTTAAATCTTCCATCCTTGGTTCGCCCATGGAGATCTCCGTAGCCACTATATCCCATTACACTCACAACCTATTCCAAATGAACAGTCCAACTACAAGCAAAGCATTAATCCTGAAACGGACATATGCGCAGTGAAACAGATACTGGATTTTGGGAATCTCTGTCAGAACCCACAAGGAGGAGCACAGTTACTGGGATTTCATGATTGACAAGGGATCATTTACTGCGATTTACAGCGATTTCGCTGAGAGAGAGGAGTGTTCGTTCATAAGAATAGGTCTGCACAGTACAGAGGAATGGCAGAAGCATTTTTGCATTTTTGCATGGGAGAATACAGAGAAATGCAAAGAATAACGCACACAATGGTATCAAAAACTGAACAGAATAGGCATTACTACACAGTGGCGCAGAAGCGTTTTATGTAGAAAGGCCACAAAACAAAACAAGTCGCTCAATTATGAGCTGACAAGGGCAGAGATACCGTGTCAGTGTCAGGCCCAGAGCGTAGGAAAGAATATGGCGTAGAATGAGGAATAGAACACTCAATAAGGTGGCAATTCTGATCAATTCTAATTAGTAGAAAGACAGAACTGACATGTAGGTAGAGACCACAAAACAAGTGGCTCAAAAATGAGCAGGGCCAGAATTCGCCCGCTCTGATACCATGTCAAACACACATGGACAGCACAAAAGATATGAATGATAAATCAGTGAGTTCCATTTTATTAACAATAGATATACATTTATAGTACACATATGTGACTCTTGGGATTCAGATCCCAAGGTCTCTTGGACTGCTTTTGTCCATTCGAATTCCACACTAACCCACTTAGGATTAGGTGTCCAACATGTGCATATATTTATAAGTTTGAAGGGTGAGTTTATAGTTTTCTCAAAAATAAATTTTAATTCGAGAGTGTTGGGGTGGGTTATTTTAGGGTAGAACTTTTTTTACTTAATCAAGAATTTATATCCAACTTGATTTATTACGAAGCTGATGGTGTGGCTAGGTATACTATGTAAAATTATTTCTTAAGATCTTATTCTGATTTTGCATAATATCTATTTTTCAAACTTATTATTACATTTAAAGATATTGTGCAAAATTACATTAAAGGAATATTATTTGTTTTTTATAATATTGTTTTATATAATTTAGTATAATATGAATTATCATATCATAATATGAATTATTTTGTATGAATATTATTACATTTTTTTATAAAAATTGCAAAATATTTATTTCACCTCATTTAGTATGGAGGTTGTACTACATATTATGCAAAATTATATTGGGATGATATTATGCAAAACTTAAGAATATTCTTGTAATATAAACTTGCATAATATTGCTCAGGATCTCATCATAGTGGTAATAGGGTAGATAAAATGCAAAATAATATTGGAAACAAAATAATATCCTTCGATTTTATCCGTGAACATTATTTTTGAATAATATCACTTCCACCTATATCCCAATCCCCGTCCCCATATTGTTTGGGTGAGGGTGTATACAAAATTGTGTTCTACATAACCTCAAGTATATTAGAAGCCATTTAGGTGCACTTGAAACCTAGTTTACATAAGCATTTTGTAACAGCTCCAACCCCTTAAACTATATCAATTTGACACAATATCTAAGGAATTTTATGAATATGGGGTTACAAAAACCTCTTTTCCTCAAAGCTTTTGAAACCTAAAACTAATAACAATATTTTTTTAACTCGCTAAGAGTTTTTTACACATATAAAGTTTACCTCGATCCAAGTCTTGGATAGAAAGTTATGCCCCTTAGTGGTTTGGTTCATTAAAGAGGTCATGTCATCAAGAGGAATCTACGTGGTACCCACATGACCATGCCTAGCTCACAACGTGCCATGCCACAACCACATGGGGGTCTACATGGCACACACATAATTTCAAATACCCGTCATCCTTTGAATTGACCTATTATTGAATCTCTTGGTATTTTGTTTCATGTTAATCGCATGAGATTAATACTAATCACAACTATTAATTTAATTAATTGTGATTAGTGGTCAGGACTAATAGAGTGCTTTTCCGAGAAAAACCTTTATTTCTAGTTTCAAGATTTTTTCCAAATTTGATGCCATATCGGTACTCACACATACTCCTAATAGTTTATTTCCCTTGTATCATGGTTCCTCATACTATGTTTCCCTGGGATCTCTTGCATGAGCAACGTGTTCCTAGAGATCACTTCCCTTGGTACCATCTTTCTTGTGGATTGCTTCCTCAATACCATACCCATAGAATTTATTTCTTTGGTACCATACTCCCTCGAATACCATGTCCCTAGAGTGGTATCATTTTATTTCCCCACGTATGATTTTCCTTGGGATTGCTTCCCCGAGGAACATCTCCTTTGTATTATGTTTCCTATGATATTCAATTCCTTGGGCTGGTAAGTTTTAAACCTTAATGAAACATTGGTTAAACATTGATTAAATGTCTTAATTAAAAGGATTAGGAATTAATGGTATGCATGTCATTCACTATAGACTACCTAGAAAACACATTATTTCAAAGTCACTAAGCATCTCCTGAATTCAATGAAATATCTATTAAACGACCTTCACTTCATGCATAACTTGCAATTTGGTTCAATTTTTCTAGAGGGATATGAATATCAAGTCACTAAGTATGAACAAATAGTTTATCATAAATATATAAGAGGAGATATAGTTCATCTATCAAACATTGCTAAGTTGTTGCTTTCAAATAGGAGAACATAAACACATAATTTGTCATCTCAATCAAGAGCTAAGTATTGACTAGCATAGTCAAGAAATTCATTAAAAAGCATACACACACAAGTTCTCATACTGATCATTAGCATAACATTGAACGTAATGGTTGCTAATTCAAATGTGTATATGTAATATATTTATATGTGTGTATTAAATTAGATAACAACTAGAGGAGGAACTTCCACTCTATACCCAACCATAGGCTAGCTACACCACAATTTTTTTGTGGGGGGCTACCCACGAGCTAGATCTAATGTCTCGAGAACTCTTTCTTAGGAAATCCATACCAAAGTCTTGGTTTAACACTCAAAGTATGGAGCCCATTGTCCAAGTGGGATATCAAACACCTTCTAATGGAAAATACCAAGGTGGTTTATCAACTATACATACAACAAGCACCAGTGTGGTTTATTTCTTATTCCCAGTAGTAAGCACCAAAGTAACCCACTCTTTCCTATGAGTTCACTCATAAAGATTTACCCAAGGTTTATATGGGTTATTTCTAAGTATTATGCGTTGAAATTCATTGTCTAGCTAGTTTATCAAGCATATTTTCTTATCAAGTACTGTCAGATTCTAACGTCCATTTCCTAAGTGGTTTATCAGCTACTTAAAAAGCACCACAGGAACCCATAATTCTCTAGCTAGGTGTTTTATCAGTATTTGATCCATAAACTACTGTGGATATTACACTGGACATTCCGTCACATCTGATAATAATATATTAAAATATCGTATTTTAACACTATTATAGTTTTATTAAAATTCTATATCATCATATTTTATTGTAATTAGTGCATGCATGCGAATGGAAATTATGTAGAAAAGTAGAGAACCACAAAATAAGCTCTCTCACATAAGACACAAGATATTCTCTATGGGAAACCATTTCTGGAGAAAACCCAACTCGAAGGTGAGATCGCTTCACTCTCTTTCTATGTTTGGAAATATGACTGTAGGTACAAAGAAGTAATGCATGTGGCCCGTGCGCTACTACAATGCACAAATTCTCTCTGTGTGCTCCACCTCTTATCTCTTTTGCTAAGATATGGAAAAAAAATCTCTCGAAAAAATGGAATGCCTCTTCCTCCTAGTGGCCTCGTTATAACACAACTCTATAGCCTACTAGTAGTTAAGTTTCTGTTGTAGTGGTTGTAATACCCTCCAAAATTTTGGAGCCTACTCTGAATCCGGTGATCGATCGTTCCTTATTCACTTATTTGGTAAGCTGGTGATCTCAAGCTTCCTTCTCCGATCTTACGAGTCATTCACACTTTTATCTTTATATAGTATGTGTCATCTTTGGGCATGGGAATTATCGCTTGTCATGCATAGGGAGCTTTTTTTTTCTTCAAGGGGAAATATTTATGAGAATGGGTTGTGCACACCACATATACATGTTTCACACCCATTCCATGCACTCTTACACAACTGTCGCCTTTATCCTCCTAAATTCTCTTGTCAGAGTTACACTCGTCGTAAGCTACCATAAAGGTTGTTGCATTAAGCGAAGTATGTTTTTATATGTTCTGGATGGTCTATGTTGTATCACTAATTGTTCAAGTGTGTGGTCATAGTAATTTTCTATCATATTTCACATTAGTTCCATTGATCCCACACTTCACCAAATTATGGAGTTTCCCTAGTAACCTAGCCTCATCCAACTTTCTAGAACTGTGCACTTCTCTTCTGTAACCCTCAAGCTTTTCCCTTGCTTGCTAGAACTGCACAATGCGTAGAAAGGCCAACATCCCTTTTCATTCAAAACTATGCAGTGGTTTCCTCCAGTGTCCTCCCCTTAGTCACAACCCACTGTCTCCAAAAGTTGCAGAGTTTTGTCCCTCAGGCATCTCAGCTACCCAGTTCGCCTTGCATCCTAAAACTATGCAGATGTGTCCTCCCAGGGCATCATCACACAATAGTGCCTTGCAGCCTAAAAATGTGTAGTTTCTTCCCTCAGCTACCCTATCTACCTTGCATCTTGAGACTGCATAGATGTGTCCTCCCAAGACCTCATCCCGTAGCAGTCACTACCCATTGAAACTATCCTTACCAATTACCCTCTTCAGAGAGCCTCTTAGATTCATTCTGTCCGCAATTGCATGTTTAATGGGGGAAGATAGCTCCCACATGACTAATAAGGCCACCCTGGGATGTCTACATAAAATGAAGCAACCTACTTTTCTGTTCAAAATTCTACTCGATCTATCTACAACCATATGCTTCCAACTTTGTTACTTCCCCATCACTACTTACTTCCACTATTATTCCCTTCTCTTCTGCCTGTTTATGTATACCCACGTTGAAGAGTTTGAATTTTTGGGTCTTAACGCGCGTTCTCCCAATAAGCAATGGAATTCCATCTTTGACTGGAATATATCTGTAAGAAGAAGATCCAACATTGGCAGGTACTCTTAATTCATCTCAACCTTCATGGACATTACGTACAGGATTATCCATGGTGACTCGTTCCCTAGAATTCTCCCTCGGCAAAAAGAGCTCCTCCAACTTAGAAAAGATGCTATGGTAGGAGACTAGAACCTCTATGAGGATTACACAGAGCTTAGGGTTTTCCGGTGCAAGCTTCGTCCCTATCGCTTACCAGTGTTCATGACTATGAGAATATTTGCCCTTGAATTCATCTAAAAGCTCCTAAGTGTAGATCTACTTCACTTTGTTTCTGCAAAGAATGGTTATATCTTTAAAATGGGACAACCTGTGGGTCGTTTTGTGGTGAACACAAGACAAGATTTTAAACTAGTTGAGGCTCTTCTTGAAACCATGGCTTTTGAAAAGGTAGACACTTGGCACTATGATCTCCAAGATATCATTTCCAAAAGGAGAGAAAATATAAAAGCATCAACTTACGTACATGATCACACACCCGAAATTTAATTGAAAGATAATTTTTATTCATATCCTCTTAATACAAAAATGGACATTGAATCCCCAGTAATGACAAGAAAAACATCAAAGAGTACCATTGACCAAGCTTGGGTTACCAAGATGGAAAAGGAACACATAAAAAGTCAGTGGGAGTCGGTTAAAGTTTTACAGAGGTGATCCTGCCCCTATGCAATGACTATATGGATGCAAAATAGTCTTAGTACTCTAGGCAGTTGCAAGGCGATGCACGAATATAAAATAAACTTCAAGAAGGATGGTTGCACAAAGTGATGGGGTTGCGCGACAAATCAAGGGAAGGAACAAACGAGAGCTACAATGAAGGATCTGCGTGAGGATAGTGGGTCCCATGCATCAAGGCCAAAAAGTGACTGTTGGAAGCACTGTAACTGATTGGATGGCTATTTTTCTGTGAAAGGGAGCAGGAGTGAAGCATTTATGGAACATATATTTGAATTTTTCCGCCAAAGAAGCATTAATGAAATGAATTTGGAGGGAATGGATGGATTTGAATTCAAATTGAGCTATACATATGGCATGCCGCTCCACATTCAAACACTTTTCTTCTTGAGAATTTTCCTTAAGTTGTTGCACTTTTGTTTATGTAAATGTCTGACAAGGAGTGGGAAAGAATTAAGGTGCATATTTCATAGTCGGGATTCACAAATTTAACTGACTAGTAGCACAAGATATTCATTAAGAAAATAACTGCAACTCAATTTGAGACAAAGCTGGCTCAACCTATCCTTACAAGGTTTCCTACTATAGCACCTAGGTTGCGAAGGCCTAAGCCATCTTCTTCCACGATGAGAGATAAGAAGAAGAAGCAGCCTTTGAAAGCACCGGTGCAGAAATCGCCATGCAAAAACCTGACAGAGATCCGACAGAAGGGAAAAATGGACCAATCCAAACAATCGACAGAGCCCGTAGTCTTAGATGAGGAAGAACTAGCCGAGGGTGTTGAGGAGATCGATGGAGAGGAGGTTGAACTGATAACTAGGCTACCACCGTATATACCACTAAGAAAATCCACGGCTAAAGTACCCAAAGACCAAAATACAACAAAGTTCATGGTTTCCACACCTTTTCTTTTGCAGAATGTGTCATTTGATGGAAATTTGTTTGCGTGGGTACCATACTTAAAAAAGGAGGATCAGGACCTTGGGGACCACACTAATTTCCCGTAGTTGGAGCTGAGAAAGTACTTGAAGAAGGTATACTATGAAGAGTCGGACGTCACATGGCTTGAGCCGATGAAATGGGTAGCTGGAGTTGGGTGCGCGTGGCTACTGACCATGTTATGGGTGTCGCATTTTAGCCACAACATTATAAACACAGTATGTGTGCATCAAATTTTGACGATGGTGCATGACGGGTGCCTCTGGTTGGGAGGGCCCACCTCAATCACTGTTATGCTAATCCACAAAATAAATTTGTTGTGATATCAAGGAGTGGACACTACGCTGGTGTTTGTAGGAAAGTCGCAGGAGAAGAAATTGGCAGATCAAATGAAGAGCCACTTCAAGCTGACCAAGATGTCACGCGACTATGCAATAAATTCAAAATCAGATGGCGCGGTGCACTTCGTTTCACAAACCTTGGCTAGAAATATCTTGAGGAAGTGTCATGCCGATGAAATGTCGACGCAAGTAGTCTCTTTAACTGCACAGTGTGCCAAAGGAGTCCAATACAATTGGGCTCAATACCTAAGTCATAAATTATTGGAGGACTACAGAAAGGCCCAGGATGAGGGCAAGGCATTCCATTATGTGTTGTTATATTTGTTGATCGTGTTGGTGGCTTGGAGGACGCTCGAAGAAAGTCAGTTCCCTCAGCAAGACTCAGGTCTACCTGAGGTCGCGAAGTTCTCTTCATTGTGGGCCACAAAAGACCCCAGGCACATTATGGAGACAAATATATTTTGGGTCTTATTTGATTCAGAGCTGAGGATGGTTATTAACCACTAGCCAAGGTTATCGCTATCTTTGCATGGAAAATACCTCAATGGCGCAGATTTCAAGGTAGATTTCCATAATCTGCACATCTACATGAAGAAAGACACCACACACACATGGCACAAGCTACCATACATAGTCACTGAGGAAGATATTTTGGGAGTAGTCAACAAATGGCTGAGTGACTGGATGACCCCTTCTGATGTCGGAGTGGGAAATAGTGAGGTTGTTGAAGGTGAAGCAATGTAGACCACAACAACGACAATATCATAAAATAAGAAGGAAGCAGAGAAGGCTTTCACAAAAGAGAATGTCTTGGCAAAAGAAAAGGTCGCGTAGAAAAAGGTTGTTGCAAGGGAGCAAGAAGAAACCAAAGAACATGTCTCTGCCAAAGAGACCGATGCGACCAAGGAGAAGACTCCCACTATGTCGCAGGTCACCATTGACCTCAGTGACTCAGACAAAAAGCACACAAATGTGGAGGAAGAGACAGTAGGAGAAGAGAAAGGGGGCGCAGGCTTGGAGTCCCCCTTCATCGTTAAGAAGAGGCAAAATAGGAGTTCTACAGGGTCGTGCAAGAAGCAGAAGTCAGACAAATCGGCAAGCACAACACCTTTTGTCATCAGAGAGGGGGACCTAGATTAGATTGGCGATGTGGTCTGTGATGCAACAAAGAATCTTTGGGGACACATCGAAGAATAGTACCAACAAACACTGGATAAGGTGAAGCAGGGCCTATGGGAATCACAGGTCCAAACGTGTATTATTCAAGCAAGCATGCGAAAGGAGAGTCTGAAGAAAGTGAGCCTGAAACAAGCGAGTGGGTTGGACTTACCAGTAAAACTCACTGCGAACCTCTGCACAGTGCAGCTTCCAGAGGGGTTTGTGTAGGTCGATGCAATAGAAGTCTAGGTGCACCTCTTACATATGAAGGATTTGAGTGTGAATCAGGTGGCGGTTCCTATCCAAACACTACAAGAGCTACATTAAGGGGTGTCAAATGAGCTTAGAGTTGGGGAAAAACGCATGCTATTAATCATCAACAAGGTCAAAGCCAATAATCAGCAGATGCTCGAAGCAAAGGCGCATGCCCTCAAGGAAAAGGAGGAATTGATGGCCTGCAGTTAGCAGCTAGAAGCAACAATAGCACAGGCCTATAGTAAGCTTCATGAGCTCCGGATTCCAGCACAAAGGACCCCTATGGAGAAGATCCAGAAGCTAGCTATCGTATTCAAGGAGTCAAAAAAGGAAATTAGCAAAGTTAGATTTGAGTTCCATACGTAGATCTCTGAGCTCCAACTCAATATGCAGCCAACCACTCCTCCAAAAGTAAGAGAGCAGTGCTAGGCTACTATTAAGGGAGAGATGGATACCTTAGAAGCTGCAGTCAAAGGCTTCACTTAGTTGTTCAAATAAGTGTTGGGAGAGGGATCCCCCAAGGGAAGTTTTGGGGCTAAAAGCCCATGTTTTAGTCAAGTTTTTATAATATTATTGTAAAGTCTCCACAATTTGTGGTCACGGAGCGCGAAGGTATTATGTGCCACAAAGGATAATCTAAGCTCTAAGTAGCTAATAGGATAACATAAGGAAGAGAGTCATAGCATTAGAGCAAGAAGTCTAAAGTCTTGGGTTGTAGTGTAGGTAGAGGCTCTGTAGCTGAGTGCGCAAAGGCCTAGGGTAGAAGTCCGCAGCTGAGTACGTGGACCCCTGCATCTGTGTGCGTAGGGTGAACAAAGTATGTAATACTTGGAAGATATTAATAAAAAGGAGTTATTATGCAATTTTTGTGTATTTGTTCTGTTGACGGGATTGAATATTATGTTTATGAATTTCCTTTATTATGCTTATATGATGCGCAAATGAATGCAATTACAATGAATAATTGAACACAATCACGAATATCTGCTTATGTGGTGATAACTTTAAGTATTTGACAAGATAAGAAAATCACTTAGGATAATTGGGGAATTTGCACGGAACACTGCTATAGCAGCACAAAAGTACCTAAGCTACAGGTTAGAGCTACACAAAGGGCGATCGTATACTTTCACAAAGTTATTGAAAGCCGGAACAGAGGGTTTGTCTTACAATCCACACAATAAGATCATCTGCGTGAAGGCAAGGATAGAAGAGATCAAATGACATCACAACCATCTCAAGGGTGTGGAAACTTGGTTCCAACACCCCCCCATATCTCTTCAGGTGAGGCTTCGGTCCGCACTTCGCAAGTTGATGCTGAAAGGGCCGGTAGTGTAGGGATTTGTTTGGCTAAATAACGATGAACGTGGGTGAGGCCCCCTCAAGCCAACAAATGGTTTCATTGCCAAGACTAGAATATGCATAAGAGATGTGTGATGTCATATCATTGGAATCCAACTAGGAAGGAGAATGGAGACTGGTTGGATAGAAAGATCCACAAATTCGCGGCACAAGAGAACAAAAACCCGCGACTGTCAAAAGAATAGTGGCTGGACCAATAGTTGTATACAGAGATCCATGACATGTTTTTCTGATCTTTCCCTACTGAGCTATATGAGTGGATCGCGAAGTTAGCAGATAGCCAAGGAAGGTGGAAACTTGACGGTCCTATTGTGTGGACCCCAGAGCTAGTGCGAAGGTTGGAAGCATTAGATGATAAGATCGCTCGCGCTGTCGATCATTGGCTCAATCGCATCATAGGAGGATTTGTGACTGAATTCGCGATTGACACCTCAGTCAGCTATAGCGAGGCGGAACAATGTTTTTTCAAAGGACCACGTGGTAAGTACTTAAAATATTTGAATACTTGGATTAAAATGATGTTGTGCGAAAAACAAGTTACGAAACTACCTTGATGTTCGGGACTACGCGAAGCAGAAAATCTTACAGGAAGAAAGGAAATAAGGGTCCGGAGTATAGACCCTTGATTTCACCTCCGCGAAGAGACAAGGAAGGGACAGTGACAGTTTCTCCGCGAAGTGATATCTAGTTAATAACACAAGGATTCCCGCGAATACCACCTCCACCGACACCACCTCTGACTTCGCCACCATTGCCTCCGACTTCACCTGTACCACCTCCACCTCCACCACGTTTTATTATGGCAAACATAGTGAAGTTTCCTTTGTTCAAAGTCTTGGGAAATGAGGAACTAGACCAAGTCTAGTTCGTTGTCAGGGGTGTATGGGAAGCTCAGGGTGTTACAAATGATCATATAAATAAGTTGACACTGGTTAGTACTCCGCAAGATCGCATGGTAACCTGGTATATTAAGTACTCTAACAATAACCCGAATGCTAGAGTAGCAGACATCCAGGCAACACTAAATAGGGAATCTAGCAGGTCTAAATCTAAGGCGCAATCAATTGTGGGATTCAAAGATATCGTGATGCAACTATGTGAGCCACCTTGGGAGCGAGATCAGAGGCTAAAGTGTACAATCCATGAAGCCAACATGAATTTGACAGATGGACAACATCATGAATGGTTTTTGGCTTCGCTACTACCACACTTAAGGAGTGCGTTTTCGTAGCAGAAGATAACAACTCAGGAAGAGGCCTTGGAGATTTCCATGAGACTACATGAGACTCCGAAGCAAGATCCTAATCTATTAGATCGGAAAATCCATGCACAAATAAATAATTTGTGCCTTGAGATGCAAAGTCTGAAGCAGGACAGGACGGTTCGACCAGAGGTATGCAAGGAGGTATGGTGCTTGAAATGCAAGAGTCAGGGTCATGACAACTACCATTGCCCGGTCTTTGAAAATTACCTTACAGGATGAGGAATGATGCCTTTAAGGCCAGAAGCTCAAGCAGGACCTAGCACAGGGGCTGCATTATGGTGCGTTATCAGTCAGGTAGCCGGAAAACATGCCATGGATAACTATCACTTACTACAGAAGTATGTGCAAGCACCGCAACAGTTGTTCTGCAACTTTTGTAGGTCAGTAGGACATGATGAGCGTACTTGCAGGAGCTATGAATTGATGATGGATAGAACTCCCACCTACAGGGTTCAGGCCGAAACGTGGCCCCTTGACCAGAATGCAGGGATGGTGTGGATAGGATTTCAGGGGCGCGGACGAGGCTGAGGTGGAGGAGGACCTGGTAAAGGTCGAGGACAATTGATTTTCTACAATTGTGGAGTACCAGGACACTATGCCCGTGTTTGCACTAATCCAACGCATCCGTTGTGCAAGTATTGCACGTTGTTTGATCATGAAACAAAAGACTGTCCTATGCTGATAGCTAGGATATGTGACAAAGGGGCGCTACCACCTCCACCGACTTAGAACTTACAGATTATGAGGTTTGAGTAATGTGAGGAAGATCCAAATGTAAATATAGTGCTCAGAAGTGGAATCGCGATAGGAGATGACAAAGGGAAACAACCAAAAGACAGTACATGGGTTTGCAAAGCTTTGGTGAAAGAGGTTGAGTTCAATTTGGAGCACACTTTTGAAACCTTCATGGAAGCTAACAAGAGCTTCACTGAGGCTCCACCTCAGGAAGCAAGTATAAGCCTGAGCTTGAGATGGACCCCTCTATGCTCACAACTTTCCTGGAAACCTATATGAAGTTATTGCAAGACACTAAGGCTGTGAAAGGGCTACAAGAACTCATCAATAGATGCGCTAGAACTGTGCCAAGTGAGTCATGTGTAGTACGAAAGGTCGACAAGCATAAAACAAGGATGGGACGGGAGATGAGATTGACTGCACAAATAGGAGAGTATGAAATGGATCAAGTCATTTTGGACCTAGGGTCTGATGCGAGTGTCCTACCAAGAAAGACCTGGGAGAGAATGGGGAGACCTACATTGCAATGGTCTCTGATTCAGCTAAGGATAGAAAATCAGGAGAAAATCATCCCCATGGGGCAGCTATAGGGGGTGACTGTGGATATTGAGGGAGCGAGCGCACTGGATGATTTTGAAGTAATAAAGATAGTGGATGAGAACAATCCCTACCCTACGCTCCTGGGAATTAGCTGGGCTACTAATATGAACAGGGTAACCAATATGAAGAATTGAAAGATGATCTTTGAGAAGAAATCGTTGTGCGTAATAATACCCCTCGATCCTACTGAAGGATCGCACTATACTAAACCTATCCATGATTATTAGAGTGATGACGACCTAGACTGTATCTATAAGATAATAGCAGGAGACCAAGATTGGCTGAATCCCACTGTAGATGGATGAATCACGCGGGATCGTGAGAGTTCCTGCACTTCGGACTCTGATGAAGAATAAAGCACTAGTAGAATTGGTTACATGAAGTAACTACGTTGAATTGCAACATGATGGCCCGGTTGCTATGATGTGTATCATAAGAAGTAAGAAACTTGCCTACTTATGATGGTATAAATGAAATATATATCTTTTTTGATGCATTTGAAAGGGAGGTACCAGAAAAGCAGCACTTCCAGGCCTTGGACTGGGCAATGTGTGCTACGCTCGCAAGATGGTGGGGTATGCACAAGGGAAGCTTTGATGATTGGAATGAATGTTGGAAGATGATGAGAACATGATTTCTGAAGCCTAAGATGCGACTAAAAAATAAGTATGATGGGCAAATGATCCGCACACGCATCTGGCCAAATGGATGTAGGCTTATGGAGAAAATGATCCAAAATGGATTATAGATAGACTCCTAATTCTAAGTGTTCCTCACAGAGGGAAAATGAAAGTCCAAGGAAGTTCTTGAAAATAGCCCCATGGAAAAGATCGTTTCATTATGAATCTACTGCAGGTTGAATGGGCTAAAATGGATTTAGGGTGCAGAAGTTATCGCAGAAAGAAGATGCCCTTTGTTCGTTAGAAAAAGAGGCAAAATCCCCTAAAAGTGGAAAAAAACCCTTATAAAGGGATATCGCATCGTAGAAGAGTCAACGAGGCAGACTAAAGTAGAGGTGGAAGAAACTTCGATTTGCTAATTCGATCAATTGGGTCGAAGACAGGCCCAATTGCGATATCAGGACCTTGGATCTGGTGATTGCGACTATGCGATTCACTGATAGTAGATGATCAGATTGGCGAATCAGCATCGACAATGCACAAAACCCTAGGCCAAGCGACATTGTGATCACCAATATCAATAATCAGCGATCGGCGTCCCCCGATTCTGATAAAAAGGTCGGACCCGACGGATTTCAGAAGCGCAGTTTATAAAATTTGAAATCCGGAGAAAGGGATTTTCCTGTGTATTTACGCATTTCTGCTATATAACCAGAATACAAAAGGAAAATTCTCAAACATGATAAAACCAGACCCGAAGGGGAAATAGAGGCATGACTAATGAAATTTGAGTTCCGTAGGTGGAATTTCGGGCGAGCCTTAGGCGGAAAGCGGTTTGAGACTGGCTCCACCCAATCCCATACAGTGAACAACGCATGACTGGTGGAGGAGAGAGGAAAAATGCCTTTTTGGGTAGGTAACCTTCATATACCTAAGATGCCCAAGATCATATATGGACCATTGGATCAAAGATCCCACAGATCAGTGGTGGAGATTGCGACTGTAGCCAAAGGCGGACTTGAAATGATTATAGGGTGGATGCGATAAGTTTTTAAATCCAATAAAAAGGATTTTGTTGGGTTTTTGAAGGTTTTCCTGTGTATTTGGGATTTTTCCCAATACATTAATGCGATGTGATATGACGCCTAATGGTGGACCTGATAGGGATTTAGGGGAGATTGTGTTGGGTGTGGAGCCTGATTATCTTCTATATTCAAAGGTATCGCCACATTGGACCCCAGTTCGAAATGGGGGCGGCAACGCCACCCGTAAAATATTCGCTGCAAGGGGGGTCCAGCTAAAAACAGCTGTAAAATTGCCTTGTAAATGTATAGTAATTTCTAGTCAATCTGGGTTGTTCATTAGGTGGATGATCTGACGGTAGAACTTATGTTTAGTTTAGGGTTTTTTGCCCTAGAAGGAAACCCCTCTCTTTGTATGAGGGCATTGTATTTGAGGCTGTGTGATAGATGTGTATTGTGTGAGAGGGAAATAGAGAGGTGAGATTGTGAGAGAAAACAAAGGATATTACAGCGGATCTGTTGTAGGTTATTTCTCTTCATTTTGCTGGATAATAGAAAGGAAGGACTGGCTGTTCAGGGTGGACATAGCCCAAACTGGGTGAACCACATATATATGTGTCTCTCTTGTTTTATGTGTTTTCTGTGTTTATATTTCTGCAATATTTTATGTGTTCCATTGCTCCATAATATATAATTTCTAACAAATTGAATGAAATTTCACGTCTAGAAATCACACCCGATAGTGTATTTTTCCAGAAATCTCGGTGTAAGGGAATTTTCTATATTTTTGGCTTATTCCCTAGAAAATGGCCCCGAACCCTCGTAACAGCTCCTAATCATCATTCCACGCTACAAGCGAGCATTTTTGGTTGATGATGAGGCGTTTGAAAGCCACAGAGCCGCAGAGCTGGATGGCCAGTAGAACAGACAATGCAGAGAAGCCATAGAGTCGTAGGGGAATGATTGAATTCAGGGAAATGACTTGGGAAGCTGAAAAGCTGGGAAAATGCCTCAAAGGAGACCAAAGAGCTTAATTGAGGAAAATCTGAATGTTGAAAGCAGTTGCAGTGCGGAGAGAGTGAAAAGCTATTGCACAGAGCAGCTGAGGGTGCCTTTGGGGTCACTTAGAGATCTGAGAGTTGAAGGTTGCACAGAAAGCCAGAGAGCTGAAGGTTGTAGAAAGCCAAAGCCAGAGCCAAAGAAGACAGAGCTGAAGAGACAGAGCTAGAGCAAGAGCGAGAGCCAAAGCCAAGAGCTAGAGCCACGAGCTAGAGCCAAGAGCTAGAGCCAGAGTCAGAGCCAGAGCTAGAGCCGAGAGCTAGAGTGAGAGCCAGTGCGAAAGCTAGAGCCAGAAAGCCGAGAGCTTCAGAGCTAGGGATAAAATGATGTCTATACCCATTGTTTCTGTGTAAAACAGTGGATTTGAGCCAAGAGTTTGTATGAAGAACTTAGACCATAGTCCCAGAGAGCTTAGTTGAGTTGACTAGAGCTCACAGAGACGTAGCCCAAGAGTTTTGGGTGAACTCCTAATTAAATTGTTATCTTCTGTGTGTTTGTTTTATTGTTGTGTTGTTTACTATTATACATATGTTGTATCGGCATAACAATAGAATATTAAAAGCACATAAACAGTTCTAAAACAGACATAAGCATACACCTTGCTTTCAAGAACATATTTAATTCCGCATTGGTTAATCATAAAGACTTGGGAATAAATAAGTTTTGGAAGTGGGAGAGGTCCTTGTAAGTTAGACAAGGAGCCTAAGTGCCCCATTTTCAGATCGGGTGGTATCAGAGCCTGAGATTGGTTAACCTCACCTTCAAAGAAGGTTATATTAGAATTCTTGATTGACAGAGCAAAGATTGCTTGTCTAAAAGGTGTTTAAACAATCAGAGGTTGATTGTATGCTCGTTTGCAAACTCACTATTGTTTGAGTTTGCAGAGGTGAAGGGAAAGATATTGATAGCTCAATCTAGGAAGGGAAAGAAGTAAGAAGGGCTGAAGGCATTCTTCTATCCCAAAGGACCTCAAAGCAATCCTTGGAGAACAAGAGGTTTGTTGCAGAAGGTTGCTGAATATGCTCTTTATTAATCTTGTTTGAAGTTTTTTGTTCATTGGCATAATGACAACTTCTACAAGTGAGTCCTCAAATTCTTATTTCTTCATCACAAGACTCTTTGATGAAGACATGAAGCAAGACTTGTCCACCATGATGTATATGCTGAGAGAAATGTACGAGGATGGAAGGAAGAGCAACATACTTAGAGAGCAGTTGAATTCCATGAAGGAAGAGAAGCAACTGCTTTCTGACAGACTGCAGGAAATGAAGAGGCAACTTCATATTGCAAATATGAAACTAAAGAGGATGCATGAGTTGGAGTCATGGCTCTTTGTTGCCAAAGAAGCCTTGGACAAACATCAACTTGAAGAATAGGTAAACCATTCCAGTTTTTCTTCAAATTCCTCTAAGAATGCTTATATTGGTTCTTTTGAAAAACATACCAAAGGCATAGCTTCCGAGCTAATGTCCAATATGGGCTATGAAGGAAAAGGCTTGGGTAGACATGCATAAGGTATTGTTGAGCTAATAATAATTGAGGAAAGGCCTAAGTATTTGGGTCTTGGCTATGGACAAGCTTATGGAGAGAGTTCCAAAGCTACCATGAAGACCATT
The DNA here is from genome assembly GCA_031772625.1 of Pinus tabuliformis. NCBI lineage: Eukaryota > Viridiplantae > Streptophyta > Pinopsida > Pinales > Pinaceae > Pinus > Pinus tabuliformis. The sequence continues at coordinate 1,233,103,579 of CM062807.1, forward strand.
AAAACATCTCCAAGAAGGAGTTGCATTACAGAGTGTGAAGATTGTATTTAGGAGGAATGCAATAGCTTGAAACATCATTTGCAGGATGCAAGTGTTCAGAAGCACACACTTGAACCAGAGAGTTGGGGAGATTTCAATAGCCTTGAAGAGATTGATGGTGTTCCAAAGGGAGCCACTTCTTCATTTGCTTCACCTCCTCATGAAGGAAATAAAGGTGAAAGAGAAAGCTATAAATCTGGTTCTAAACATTTTCCTTTCGATTGTGCAAAGCATGGTAAATTTCCACATATGTATGGGAAAATAATTGCATGTTCCTTTTGTGGGTTGGATAACCATAATGTTACTAGGTGTTGGAAGAGAATGGCCACATATAGGAAACTTTTGAAGGAAAAGAAGCAAGAACACAAAGGTCCAATGGACAAGGCAAATATTGTTGTCAAGACGATACACATGCAGTGCACTTACTGCCATAAGCAAGGACATCTTGCTACAAAATGTTGGACACTGAATCCAACAATGCTTCTACCAAAGATCAAGAAAGTGGAAAGAGAAGATGGAAGAAATGGAAAGGAAGATTCCATGAACGATGTATCTCAGGATGATTCACATGATGATGCTTATGTGCAGACAAAGATAGTACCTTTGAAAAGGATTGGTAAGGAATGGTTAGAATTCTTATCCGATTAAGATTGCATGTATATTGATGCATCTACATTATATTTCATTTCAGCTTCTAAAGTACAATGTGCTTAAGTGAAAGTTGAAGTATGAAATGCATGCATGAGCAAAAGATGCATGAAAATAGGGATGCTAACAATTTCCTTGTTTTTGAACATGTATGTGTAATTAACTTGCAGGGTTGATTGCTTTGACATGCATGTGACGCAATATTGACTTGGGAGAACTTAACTTGGTCTCCAAATGGAGATAATAAAGTGTTTCATCTTTGGTAAAAGAGTCCTAATGGTCTTTGTCTACATGCTTGACTTGAAGGGTCATTTGTTTAAAGGCATGTTTTGTGGGCTCGTTATCTATTCCATGATTTGTATATAGATGTAAGACATGGATGTGTTCACCAGAGGCGAAATGTGTTTCTTTTGTGGAAGAAGGAGTTTAGGCCATCCAGTTGTTGTCTGTATTTTTGTTGTTGTTAACAATTGTTGTTGAAAACTTTTCAAACAGGTACAAATGAAAGTTTTGAGGAGCAGATGTACTTCACATTTGTTTGAATGACCTTGGATCAATGATTAAGGCAAAAGAGTTCAAATTACCTTCTATGACCATCTCAGCAGAGGTTCTGTAGGAAGGCAAGGGGGAAGACAGTTCTTCCTTGGAAGACCAGCCCATCCAGGAAGGGAAGTGGTAAGAGACTTTGGTTTAGGGGCACTATGCAAGGAAAGTGTGTGGAGGTTGAAAGAATAGGGTGTTTTTACTCTCAGGTACTACTCAAATCAGTATATCAGTCTTTTGGAGACCAAAAGTTCTTTTAGTGAGAAGGCATGATCCAAGATGGATTTTGGATAGACTCCTAAGTCTAAGTGTTCCTCATACAGGAAAAACGAAAGTCCAAGGAATTTCTTGGAAATAGCCCCATGGAAGAGATCTTTTCATTATGAATCTATTGCAATTTAAATGGGATAAAATGGACTTAGGGTGCAGAAGTTATCGCAAAAAGAAGATGCCCTTTCTTCCTTAGAAAAAGAGGCAAAATCTGGTAAAAATGGCAAAAAACCCTTATAAAGAGAAATCACAGGAGAAGAGTTAAAGAGGCGGAGTTAAGCAGAGGTGGAAGAAACTTCAATCCACTGATCCGATAAATCAGGTCGGAGATAGCCCCGATTGCGATATCGGGAGCCTAGATCTGGTGATTGCGATCACTGATGATCAGATCAGAGAATCGGCATCGACAATGCACAGAACCCCGAGCTGAGCGACATTGCGGTCACTGATATTGGCAATCGGCAATCAGTGACCCCCAATGCTGATAAAAAGGCTGGACCCGACGAATTTCATAAGCGCAGTTTATAAAATTTGAAATCCAGAAAAAGGGATTTTCCTGTGTATTTACGCATTTCCGCTATATAACCAGAATACAAAGGAAAATGCCCAAAAGCAATAGAACCAGACCCGAAGGGGAAATAAAGATGCAATTAATGAAATTTGAGTTCCGTAGGCAGAATTTTGGGCAGGCCTTAGGTGGAAAGCAATTTTAGGCTGGCTCTGCCCAATCCCATAAAGTGAACGACGCGTGGCTGTTGGAGGAGAGAGGAAAACTGCCTTTTCGGGAATGTAACCTTCATATACCTAAGCCACCTAGGATCATATATGGACTGTTGGATCAGAGATCCTACAGATCAACGGTGCAGATTGCGACTGTAGCCAAATACAACACTGAAATGACTATAGGGTAGATGTGATAAGTTTTCAATTCCGATAAAAAGGATTTTGTCAGATTTTTGAAGGTTTTCATGTGTATTTGCGATTTTTCCCAATACACTAATGCGATGCGATATGACGCCTAATGGTGGACCCGATAGGGCTTTAGGGGTGATTGAATGGAATTTCATGTCCGAAAATCACGCCTGATAATGTATTTTGCCAGAAATCTCTATGTAAGGGAATTTTCTCCATTTTCAGCTTATTCCCTGGAAAATGGACCCAAACCCTTGTAATAGCTCCTAATCATCATTCCATGCTACAAGCAAGCATTTTTGGTTGATGATGAGGCATTTGAAAGCCACAAAGCCATATGGACAGTCAAACAGATAGCACAGAGAAGCCACCGAGTTGCAGGGGAACGATTGAATGCAGGGAAATGAATGGGGAAGCGGAAAGGTAGGGAAAACCCCTCAAAGGAACCCAGATAGCTCAATTAAGGAAAATTTGAATGCTGAAAGACGTTGCAGAGCTGACAGAGTAGAGAGAGTGAAAAGCTACCACACAAAGCAGCTGACGGAGCCTTTGGGGTCAATTGGAGATCAAGTGAAAAGCCAGAGAGCTGAAGGTTGCAGAAAGCCAAAGCCAGAGCCAAAGAAGCCAAAGCTGAAGAGCTAGGGCTAGAATGAGAGTGAGAGCTAGAGGCAAGAGCCAGAGCCAAGAGCTAGAGCTAGGGTCAGAGCCAGAGCTAGAGATGAGAGCTAGAGTGAGAGCCAGTGCGAAAGCTAGAGCCAGAAAGCCGACAGCTTCATATCCAGTGATAAAATAATGTCTAAACCCATTATTTCTATGTAAAACAGTGGAGTTGAGCCACGATTTTGTAAAAATAACTTAGACCATAATTCCAGTGAGCTTAGTTGAGTTGACTAGAGCTAACAGAGACATATCCCAAGAGTTTTGGGTGAACTCTTAATTAAATTGCTATCTTATGTGTGTTTGTTTTATTGTTGTGTTGTTTACTATTATACATATGTTGAATTAGCATAACAACAAAATATTAAAAGCACATAAATAGTTCTAAAACAGACATCAGCATACACCTTATTTTCAAGAAAATATTTAATTCTGCATTGGTTAATCATAAAGACTTGGGAATAAATAAGCTTTCGAAGTGGGAGAGGTCCTTGTAAGTTAGACAAGGAGCTTAAGTGCCCCATTTTTAGATTAGGTGGTATCAGAGCATGAGATTGGTTAACCTCACCTTCAAGGAAGGTTATATAAGAATTCTTGATTGACAAAGAAAAGATTGCTTGTCTAAAAGGTGTTTAAATAGTCAGAGGTTGATTGTATGCTTGTTTGCAAACTGACTATTGTTTGAGTTTGCAGAGGTGAAGGGAAAGGTATTGATAGCTCAGTCCAGGAAGGGCAAGAAGGAAGAAGAGCTGAAGGAATTCTTTTATCACAAAGGACCTCAAAGTAATCCTTGGAGCACAAGAGGTTTGTTGAATAAGGTTGTTGAATAAGCTCTTTATTAATCTTGTTTGAAGTTATTTTATTCATTGGCATAATGACAACTTCTACAAGTGAGTCCTCATATTCTTATTTCTTCATCACAAGACTCTTTGATGAATACATGAAGCAAGACTTGTCCACCATTATGGGTATGGTGAGATAAATGGGTGAGGATGGAAGGAAGAGCAGCATACTTAGAGAGCAGTTGAATTCCATGAAGGAAGAGAAGCAATTTCTTTCTGACAGACTACAGGAAATGGAGAGGCAACTTCATATTGCAAATATGAACCTAAAGAGGATGCATGAGTTGGAGTCATGGCTCTTTGTTGCCAAAGAAGCCTTGGACAAGTATCAACTTGAATAAGAGGTAAACCATTCCAGTTTGTCTTCAAATTCCTCTAAGAATGCTTATATTAGTTATTTTGAAAAACATACCAAAGGCATAGGTTCCAAGCTAATGTCCAAGATGGGCTATGGAGGAAAATGCTTGGGTAGACATGCATAAGGTTTGTTGAGCCAATAATAATTGAGGAAAGGCCTAAGTATTTGGGTCTTGGCTATGGACAAGCTTGTGGAGAGAGTTCCAAAGCCGCCATGAAGACCATTAAAACATCTCCAAGAAGGAGTTGCATTACAGAGTGTGACATTGTATTCAGGAGGATTGCAATAGCTTGAAACATCATTTGCAGGATGCAGGTGTTCAGAAGCACACACTTCAACTAAAGAGTTGGGGAGACTTCAACAGCCTTGAAGAGATTGATGGTGTTCCAAAGGGAGCCACTTCTTCATTTGCTTAACCTCCTCATTAAGGCAATAAAGGTGAAAGAGAAAGGTATAAATCTGGTTCTAAACATTTTCCTTTTGATTGTGCAAAGCATGATAAATTTCCACATATGTATGGGAAAAGAATTGCATGTTCCTTTTGTGGGTTGGATAACTATAATGTTTCTAGGTGTTGGAAGAGAATGACCACATACAGGAAACTTTTGAAGGAAAAGAAGCAAGAAGACAAAGGTCCATTGGACAAGGCAAATCATGTTGTCAAGAGGATACACATGTAGTGCACTTACTGCCATAAGCAAGGGCATCTTGCTGCAAAATGTTGGACACTGAATCCAACAATGCTTCCACCAAAGTTGAAGAAAGTGGAAATAGAAGATGACAGAAATGGAAAGGAAGATTCCATGAATGATGTGTCTCAGGATTATTCACATGATGATGCTGATGTGCAGACAAAGGTAGTACCTTTGAAAAGGATTGGTAAGGAATGGTTATAGTTCTTATCCGATTAAGATTTCATGTATATTGATGCATCTACATTCTATTTCATTTTAGCTTTGAATGTACGGTGTGCTTAAGTGAAAGTTGAAGTATGAAATGCATGCATGAGAAATAGATGCATGAACATAGGGTTGCTGACAATTTCATTTTTTTTGAACATGTATGTGCAATTAACTTGCAGGGTTGATTGCTTTGACATGCATGTGATGCCATATTGACTTGCGAGAACTTAACTTTTTCTCCAAATGGAGATAATGATGAAGTGTTTCATCTTTTGTAAAAGAGTCCTAGTGGTCTTTTCCTACGTGCTTGACTTGAAGGGTCATTTGTTTAAAGGGATGTTTTATGGGCTTGTTATCTAGTCCATGATTTGTATATAGATGTAAGAAATGGAGGTGTTCACCAGAGGTGAAATCTGTTTCTTTTGTGGAAGCAGGAGTTTAGGCCATCTAGTTGTTGTCTGTATTTTTGTTGTTGTTAACAATTATTGTTGACAGCTTTGCAAACAGGTACAAATGATAGTTTTGTGGAGCAGATGTACTTCACATTTTTTTTAGCCACCTTGGATCAATGATTAAGGTAGAAGAGTTCAAATTACCTTCTATGACCATCTCAGAAGAGGTTTTGCAGGAAGGCAAGGAGGAAGGCAATTCTTCCTAGGAAGACCAGCCCATCCAGGAAGGGAAGTTGTAAGAGACTTTGGTTCAGGGGCACTATGCAAGGCAAGTGTGTGGAGGCCGAAAGAATAGGGTGTTGTTACTCTCAGGTACCACTCAAATCAGTATATCACTCTTTTGTAGACTAAAAGTTCTTTTAGTGGGAAGGCGTGATCCAAGATGGATTTTGGATAGACTCCTAAGTCTAAGTGTTCCTCATACATGAAAGACGAAAGTCCAAAGAATTTCCTGGAAATAGCCCTATGGAAGAGATCTTTTCATTATGAATCTAGTGCAAGTTGAATGGGATAAAATGGACATAGGGTGCAGAAGTTATCACCGAAAGAAGATGCCCTCTCCTCCTTAGAAAAAGAGGCAAAATCCTCTAAAAATGGCAAAAAACCCTTATAAAGCAAAATCGCAGGAGAAGATTCAAAGAGGCAGAGTTAAGCGGAGGTGGAAGAAACTTCGATCCACCGATCCGATCAATCAGGTCGAAGATAAGCCCGATTGCGATATCGGGACCCTAGATCTAGCGATTGTGATCATGCGATTCACCGATCAACGATGATCGGATCAGGGAATCGGCATTGGCGATGCAAAAAACCCTGGGCTGAGTGACATTGCGATCGCTAATGTTGGCGATCGACGATCGGTGACCCCTGATGCTGATAAAAAGGCTAGACTCGATGGATTTCATAAGCGCAGTTTATAAAATTTGAAATCTGGAAAAAGGGCTTTTCCTGTGTATTTACGCATTTCTGATATATAACCAGAATACAAAGGAAAATGCCTGAAAGCGATAAAACTAGACCCGAAGGGGAAATAAAGGCGCGATTAATGAAATTTGAGTTCCATAGGTGGAATTTCAGGTGGGACTTAGGCGAAAAGAAGTTTTAAGCTGGCTCTGCCCAATCCCATACAATGAACAATGTGTGGCTGGTGGAGGAGGGAGGAAAACTGCCTTTTCGGGTGGGTAACCTCTGTATTCCTAAGCCACCCAAGATCGTATATGGATCATTCGGTCAGAGATCCCGCAGAATGGTGGAGATTGTGACTGTAGCCAAAGGCGGACCTAAAATGATTATAGGGTGGATGTTATAAGTTTTCAAATCCAATAAAAAGTATTTTGTCGGATTTTTGAAGGTTTTCCCGTGTTTTTGGGATTTTTCCCAATAAACTAATGCGATGCCATATGACACCCAATGGCGGACCCGATAGGGATTTAGGGGTGATTGAATGGAATTTCACGTCTGAAAGAGAAGCCACAGAGTGGCAGGGGAATGATTGAACATTGGGAAATGAATGGGGAAGCTGAAAAGTCGGGAAAATCCCTCAAAGGAGCCTAGAGAGCTCAATTGAGGAAAATTTGAATGCTAAAAGCAGTTGCAGAGTTGATAGAGTAGAGAGAGCAAAAAACTACTGTACAAATCAGCTGAGGGAGCCTTTGGGGTCAGTTGGAGATCAAGTGAAAAGCCAGAGAACTGAAGGTTGGAGAAAGCCAAAGCCAGAGCCAAAGAAGCCAGAGCTGAAGAGCTACAGCTAGAGCCAGAGCCAGAGCCAAGAGCCAAAGCCACGAGCCAAATCAAAGAGCTAAAGCCAGAGTCAAAGCTAGAGCTAGAGCCAAGATCTAGAGTGAGAGCTAGTGCGAAAGCTAGAGCCAGAAAGTCGAGAGCTTCAAAGCCAGGGATAAAACAATGTCTAAACACATTGTTTCTGTGTAAAACAGTGGAGTTGAGCCAAGAGTTTGTAAAAATAACTTAGACCATAATCCCAGAGAGCTTAGTTGAGTTGGCTAGAGCTCAGAGAGACATAGCCCAAGAGTTTTGGGTGAACTCCTAATTAAATTGTTATCTTATGTGTGTTTGTTTTATTGCTATGTTGTTTACTACTATACATATGTTGTATTAGCATAACAACAGAATATTAAAAGCACATAAACAGTTCTAAACCAGACATAAACATACACCTTATTTTCAAGAACATATTTAATTCCACATTGGTTAATCATAAATACTTGGGAATAAATAAGCTTTGGAAGTGGAAGAGGTCCTTGTAAGTTAGACAAGGAGCATAAGTGCCACATTTTCAGATCAAGTGGTATCAGAGCCTGAGATTGGTTAACCTCAAATTTAAATAAGGTTATATCAGAATTCTTGATTGACAGAGCAAAGATTGATTGTCTAAAAAACACATATTTCATTAAATTTGGAAATATTTTATTACAAGGGCATCACTAGAATTTAGCTTTTTGGTTATTTTGAAATTCTAGATCCACTATTTACTTCCAACTTTAATGAAATATGAGTTAAAAGGTGTTTAAATAGTCAGAGGTTGATTGTATGCTTGTTTGCAAACTAACTATTATTTGAGTTTGCGGAGGTGAAGGTAAAGCTATTGATAGCTCAGTCCAAGAAGGGCAAGAAGGAAGAAGGGCTGAAGGCATTCTTTTATCCCAAAGGACCTCAAAGCAATCCTTGGAGCACAAGAGGTTTTTTGCAAAAGGTTGTTGAATAAGCTCTTTATTAATATAGTTTGATGTTCTTTTGTTCATTGGCATAATGACAACTTCTACAAGTGAGTCCTCAAATTCTTATTTCTTCATTGCAAGACTCTTTGATGAAGACATGAAGCAAGACTTGTCCACCATGATGGATATGGTGAGAGAAATGCATGCGGATGGAAGGAAGAGTAGCATACTTAGAGAGCAGTTGAATTCCATGAAGGAAGAGAAGCAGTTGCTTTCTGACAAACTGCAGGAAATGGAGAGACAACTTCATATTCCAAATATGAACCTAAAGAGGATGCACGAGTTGGAGTCATGGCTCCTTGTTGCCAAAGAAGCCTTGGACAAGTATCAGCTTGAAGAGAGGTAAACCATTCGAGTTTTTCTTCAAATTCCTCTAAGAATGATTATATTGGTTCTTTTGAAAAACATACCAAAGACATAGGTTCCAAGCTAATGTCCAAGATGTGCTTATGAAGGAAAAGGCTTGGGTAGACATGCATAAGGTATTGTTGAGCCAATAATAATTGAGGAAAGGCCTAAGTATTTGGGTCTTGGCTATGGACAAACTTATGGAGAGAGTTCCAAAGCTGCCATGAAGACCATTAAAACATCTCCAAGAAGGAGTTGCATTACAGAGTGTGAAGATTGTATTCAGGAGGAATGCAATAGCTTGAAACATCATTTGCAGGATGCAGGTGTTCAGAAGCACACACTTGAACCAGGTAGTTGGGGAGACTTCAACAGCATTGAAGAGATTGATGGTGTTCCAAAGGGATCCACTTCTTCATTTGCTTCACCTCCTCATGAAGGCAATAAAGGTGAAAGATAAAGGTATAAATCTGGTTCTAAACATTTTCCTTTTGATTGTGCAAAGCATGATAAATTTCCACATATGTATGGGAAAAGAATTGCATGTTCCTTTTGTGGGTTGGATAACCATAATGTTTCTAGGTGTTGGAAGAGAATGGCCACATATAGGAAACTTTTGAAGGAAAAGAAGCAAGAAGAAAAAGGTCCATTGGACAAGGAAAATCATGCTTTCTAGAGGATACACATGCAGTGCACTTACTGCCATAAGCAAGGACATCTTGCTGCAAAATATTGGACACTGAATCCAACAATGATTCCACCAAAGTTAAAGAAAGTAGAAAGAGAATATGGCAGAAATGGAAAGGAAGATTGCATGAACAATGTGTCTTAGGGTGATTCACATGATGATGCTGATGTGCAGACAAATGTAGTACCTTTGAAAAGGATTCGTAAGGAACGATTAGAGTTCTTATCCAATAAAGATTGCATGTATATTGATGCATATACATTATATTTCATTTCAGCTTCGAAAGTACAGTGTGCTTAAGTGAAAGTTGAAGTATGAAATGCATGCATGAGCAGGAGATGCATGAACACAGGGATGCTGACAATTTCCTTGTTTTTGAACATGTATGTGTAATTAACTTGCAGGGTTGACTGCTTTGACATGCATGTGATGTGATATTGACTTGGGAGAAATTAACTCGGTCTCCAAATGGAGATAATGATGAAGTGTTTCATCTTTTGTAAAAGAGTCCTAATGGTCTTTCTTTACATGCTTGACTTGAAGCGTCATTTGTTTAAAGGCATGTTTTGTGGGCTTGTTATCTAGTCCATGATTTGTATATAGATGTAAGACATGGAGGTGTTCACCAGAGCTGAAATCTGTTTCTTTTGTGGAAGCAAGAGTTTAGGCCATCCAATTGTTGTCTGTATTTCTGTTGTTGTTAACAATTGTTGTTGACAGCTTTTCAAAAAGGTACAAATGAAAGTTTTGTGGAGCAGATGTACTACACATGTGTCTGAGCCACCTTGGCTCAGTGATTAAGGCAGAAGATTTCAAATTACCTTCTGTGACCATCTTAGCAGAGGTTCTGTAGGAAGGCAAGGAGGAAAACAGTTCTTCCAAGGAAGACCAGCCCATCCAGGAAGGGAAGTGGTAAGAGACTTTGGTTCAGGGGCAAGTGTGCGGAGGCTGAAAGAATAGGGTGTTGTTACTCTCAGGTACTACTCAAATTAGTATATCAGCCTTTTGGAGACCAAAAGTTCCTTTAGTGGGAAGGCGTGATCCAAGTGGATTTTGGATAGACTGCTAAGTCTAAGTGTTCCTCATGCAAGAAATACAAATTCCAAAGAATTTCCTGGAAATAGCTCCATGGAAGAGATCTTTTCATTATGAATCTATTACAAGTTGAATGGGATAAAATGGACTTAGCGTGCAGAAGTTATCGCAGAAAGAAGATGTCGTTTCTTCCTTAGAAAAAGAGGGAAAATCCCATAAAAATGGCAAAAAACCCTTATAAAGCGAAATCACAGGAGAAGAGTCAAAGAGGCAGAGTTAAGCGGAAGCAAAAGAAACTTCGATCCGCCGGATCGGCCCTATTGCAATATCGGGACCCTAGATCTAGCGATTGCGATCATGTGATTCGCCGATCGTTGATGATCGGATCGACGAATTGGCATCGACGATGCATAGAACCTCGGGCTGAGCAACATTACGATTGCTGATATTGGCGATCAGTGATTGGTGATGTCCGATGCTGATAAAAAGGCTGGACCCGATGGATTTCATAAGCGCAGTTTATAAAATTTGAAATCCGGAAAAAGGGATTTTCCTGTGTATTTACGCATTTACGCTATATAACCAGAATACAAAGGAAAACACCCGAAAGCGATAAAACCAGACCCGAAGGGGAAATAAAGGTGCGATTAATGAAATTTGAATTCCGTAGGCAGAATTTCGGGTGGGCCTAAGGTGGAAAGTAGTTTTAGGCTAGTTTTGCCCAATACCATACAGTGAATGACGCGTGGCTGGTGGAGGAGAGAGGAAAACTACCTTTTCAGGCGGGTAACCTCTGTATACCTAAGCCGCCCAACATTTTATATGGACCGTTGGATCATAGATCTTGCAGATCAATGGTGGAGATTGCAACTATAGCCAAAGGTGGACCTCAAATGATTATAGGGTGGATATGATAAGTTTTCAAATCCGATAGGGATTTAGGGGTGATTGAATGGAATTCCACGTTCGAAAATCACGCCCGATAGTGTATCTTGCAAAAAATATCTGTGTAAGTGAAACTTCTCCATTTTCGGCTTATTCCCCAGAAAATGCCCCCAAACCCCTGTAACAGCTCCTAATCCTCATTCCACGCTGCAAGCTGTCATTTTTGGCTAATGATGAGGCATTCTAAAGCCACAAAGCCATATGGCCAGTTGAACAGACAACACAGAGAAGCCACAGACCCGCAGGGGAATGATTGAACATAGGGAAATGAATGGGGAAGCTGAAAATCTGGGAAATTCCCTCAAAGGAGCCCAGAGAGCTCAATTGAGGAAAAGTTGAATCTTGAAAGAAGCTGCAGAGAAGAGAGAGTGAAAACCTACGGCACAAAGCAGCTGAGGGAGCCTTTGGGGTCAGTTGGAGATCAAGTGAAAAGCAAGAGAGTTGAAGGTTGCAGAAAGCCAAAGCCAAGCCAAAGAAGCCAGAGCAAGAGCCAAAGCTAGAGCCAGAGCCAAGAGCCAGAGCCAAGAGCTAGAGCCAAGAGCTAGAGCCAGAGTCAGAGCAAGAGCTAAAGCTGAGAGCTAGAGTGAGAGCCAGTTTGAAAGCTAGAGCCAGAAAGCAGAGAGCTTTAGAGCTAGGGATAAAATGATGTCTAAACCCATTGTTTCTGTGTAAAACAGTGGAGTTGAGCCAAGAGTTTGTAAAAATAACTTAGACCATAATCCCAGAGATCTTATTTGACTTTACTAGAGCTCATAGAGACGTAGCCCAAGAGTTTTGGGTGAACTGCTAATTAAATTGATATCTTATGTGTGTGTGTTTTATTGTTGTGTTGTTTACAATTATACATATGTTGTATCAGCATAACAACAAAATATTAAAAGCAAATAAACAGTTCTAAAACAGACATAAGGAGCCTAAGTGCCCCATTTTCAGTCGGTGGTATCAGAGCTTGAGATTGGTTAACCTCGCCTTCAAAGAATGTTATATCAGAATTCTTGATTGACAGAGCAAAGATTACTTGTCTAAAAGGTGTTTAAACAGTTAGAGGTTGATTGTATGCTTGTTTGCAAACTGACTATTGTTTGAGTTTGTAGAGGTGAAGGGAAAGCTATTGATAGCTCAGTCAAGGAAGGGCAAGAAGGAAGAAGGGATGAAGGCATTCTTGTATCCCAAAGGATCTCAAAGAAATCCTTGGAGCACAAGAGGCTTGTTGTAGAAGGTTGTTGAATAAGCTCTTTATTAATATTGTTTGAAGTTCTTTTGTTCATTGGCATAATGACAACTTCTACAAGTGAGTCCTCAAATTCGTATTTCTTCATGACAAGACTCTTTGATGAATACATGAATCAAGACTTGTCCACCATGATGGATATGGTGAGAGAAATGCATGCAGATGGAAGGAAGAGCAACATACTTAGAGAGTAGTTGAATTCCATGAAGGAAGAGAAGCAATTGCTTTCTCACAGACTATAGGAAATGGAGAGGCAACTTCATATTGCAAATATGAACCTGAAGAGGATGCATGAGTTGGATTCATGGCTCCTTGTTGCGAAAGAAGCCTTGGACAAGTATCAGCTTGAAGAAGAGGTAAAACATTCTAGTTTGTCTTCAAATTCCTCTAAGAATGATTATATTGGTTCTTTTGAAAAACATACCAAAGGCATAGGTTCCAAGCTAATGTCCAAGATGGGCTATGAAGGAAAAGGCTTGGGTAGACATGCATAAGGTACTGTTGAGAAAATAATAATTGAGGAAAGGCCTAAGTATTTGGGTCTTGGCTATGGACAAGCTTATGGAGAGAGTTCCAAAGCTGCCATGAAGACCATTAAAACATCTCCAAGAAGGAGTTTCATTACAGAGTGTGAAGATTGTATTCATGAGGAATGCAATATCTTGAAACATCATTTGTAGGATGTAGGTGTTCAGAAGAACACACTTGAACGAGAGAGGTGGGGAGACTTCAACAACCTTGAAGAGATTGATGGTGTTCCAAAGGGAGCCACTTCTTCATTTGCTTCACCTCCTCATGAAGGCAATAAAGGTAAAAGAGAAAGGTATAAATCTGGTTCTAAAACTTTTCCTTTTGATTGTGCAAAGCATGATAAATTTCCACATATGTATGGGAAAAAATTGCATGTTCCTTTTGTGGGTTGGATAACCATAATGTTTCTAGGTGTTGGAAGAGAATGGCCACATACAAGAAACTTTTGAAGGAAAATAAGCATGAAGACAAAGGTCCATTGGACAAGGAAAATCATGATATCAAGAGGATATGCATGGAGTGCACTTACTGCAATAACCAAGGACATCTTGTTGCAAAATATTGGACACTGAATCTAACAATGCTTCCACCAAAGTTGAAGAAAGTGGAAAGATAAGATGGTAGAAATGGAAAGGAAGATTCCATGAATGATGTGTCTCAGGATGATTCACATGATGATGCTGATGTGAAGACAAAGGTAGTACCTTTGAAAAGGATTGGTAAGGAACGGTTAGAGTTCTTATCTGATTAAGATTGCATGTATATTGATGCATCTACATTATATTTCATTTCAGCTTCGAAAGTACAATGCGCTTAAGTGAAAGTTGAAGTATGAAATGCATGCATGAGTAGGAAATGCATGAACACACGAATGCTGATAATTTCCTTGTTTTTGAACATGTATGTGTAATTAACTTGTAGGGTTGATTGCTTTGACATGCATGTGATGTGATATTAACTTGGGAGAAGTTAACATGGTCTCCAAATGGAGATAATGATGAAGTGTTTCATCTTTTGTAAAAGAGTCCTAATGGTCTTTTTCTACATGCTTGACTTGAAGGGTAATTTGTTTAAAGGCATGTTTTGTGGGCTTGTTATCTAGTCCATGATTTGTATATAGATGTGAGACATGGAGGTGTTCACCAGAGGTGAAGTCTGTTTCTTTTGTGGAAGCAGGAGTTTAGGCCATCCAGTTGTTGTCTGTACTCAGTAGAGGTTCTGCAGGAAGGCAAGGAGGAAGACAGTTATTCGAAGGAAAACTAGCCCATCCAAGAAGGGAAGTGGTAAGAGACTTTGGTTCAGGGGCACTATGCAAGGAAAGTGTGTGGAGGTTGAAAGAAAAGGGTGTTGTTGCTCTCAGGTACTACTCAAATCAGTATATTAGTCTTTTGGAGACCAAAAGATCTTTTAGTGGGAAGGCATGATTCAAGATGGATTTTCGATAGACTCCTAAGTCTAAGTGTCCCTCATACAGGAAAAATGAAAGTCCAAAGAATTTCCTGGAAATAGCCCCATGGAAGAGATCCTTTCATTATGAATCTATTGCAAGTTGAATGGGATAAAATGGACTTAGGGTGTAGAAGTTATTGCAGAAAGAAGATGCCCTTTCTTCCTTAGAAAAAGAGGCAAAACCCCCTAAAAATGGCAAAAAATTGTTATAAAGAGAAATCACAGGAGAAGAGTCAAAGAGGCAGAGTTAAGCAGAGCCGAAAGAAACTTCAATCCACCGATCCGATCAATCAGGTTCGAGATAGGCCTGATTGCAATATCGGGACCCTAGTTCTGGCAATTGCGATCATGCGATTCGCCAATCGCTGATGATCGGATCAGCGAATCGGCATTGGTGATGCACAAAACACCGGGCTGAGCAACATTGCAATCGGTGATATTGGAAATCGGTGATTGGTGACGCCCGATGCTGATAAAAAGGCTGGACCCGATGGATTTCATAAGCGGAGTTTATAAAATTTGAAATATGGAAAAAGGGATTTTCCTGTGTATTTACGCATTTACGCTATATAATGAGAATACAAAGGAAAACACCCGAAAGCGATAAAACTAGACCCAAAGGGAAATAAAGGCACGATTAATGAAATTTGAGTTCCGTAGGCGGAATTACGGGTGGGCCTTAGGCGAAAACCAGTTTTAGCCTGGCTCTGCCCAGTCCCATACAGTGAACGACGCGTGGTTGTTGGAGGAGAGAGGAAAAATACCTTTTAGGGTGGGTAACCTTCGTATACCTAAGCTGCCCAAGATTGTATATGGACCACTGGATCAGAGATCTTGCAGATCAATGGTGGAGATTGTGATTGTAGCCAAAGGTAGACCTGAAATGATTATAGGGTGGATGCAATAAGTTTTCAAATTTGATAAAAAGGATTTTGTCGGATTTTTGAAGGTTTTCCCGTGTATTTCGGATGTTGCCCAATACACTAGTGTGATGCGATATGATGCCTAATGGCGAACCCAATAGGTATTTATGGGTGATTGAATGGAATTTCATGTTCGAAAATCATGCCCAATAGGGTATTTTGCCAGAAATCTCTCTGTAAGGGAATTTTCTCTATTTTCGGCTTATTCCCTGGAAAATGGCCCTGAACCCTTGTAACAGCTCCTAATCATCATTCAATGCTACAGGTGGGCACTTTTGGCTGATGATGAGGACTTTAAAAGCCACAAAGCCATATGGCCAGTCGAACAGACAACACAGAAAATCCACAGAGCTACAGGGGAATGATTGAACGTAGGGAAATGAATGGGGAAGCCGAAAAGCCAGGAAAATCCCTCGAAGGAGCCCAGGGAGCTCAATTGAGGAAAACTTGAATGCTAAAAGAAGCTACACAGCTCAGAGAGAAGAGATAGTGAAAACCTACTGCACAAAGCAGCTGAGAGAGCCTTTGGGGTCAGTTGGAGATCAAGTGAAAATCCAGAGAGCTGAAGGTTGCAAAAAGCCAAAGCCAGAGCCAAAGAAGCCAAAGCTGAAGAGCCAGAGCTAGAGCCAAGAGCCGGAGCCACGAGCCAGAGCCAAGAGCAAGAGCCAGAGCTAGAGCCGAGAGCTAGAGTGAGAGACAGTGTAAATGACAGAGCCAGAAAGCCGAGAGCTTCGGAGCCAAGGATAAAATGATGTCTAAACCCATTGTTTCTTTGTAAAATAATGGAGCTGAGCCAAGATTTTGTAAAAATAACTTAGACCATAATCCCAGAGAGCTTACTTGAGTTCACTAGAGCTCAAAGAGACGTAGCCCAAGAGTTTTGGGTGAACTCCTAATTAAATTGCTATCTTATGTGTGTTTGTTTTATTGTTGTGTTGTTTACTATTATACATATGCTGTATCAGCATAACAACAAAATATTAAAATAACATAAACAGTTCTAAAACAAACAGAAGCATACACCGTATTTTCAAGAACATATTTAATTCTGCATTGCTTAATCATAAAGACTTGGGAATAAATAAGCTTTGGAAGTGGGAGAGGTCCTTGTAAGTTAGACAAGGAGCCTAAGTGCCCCATTTTGAGATCAGGTAGTATCAGAGCCTGAGATTGGTTAACCTCACCTTCAAAGAAGGTTATATCAGAATTCCTAATTGACAGAGCGAAGACTACTTGTCTAAAAGGTGTTTAAACAGTCAGAGGTTGATTGTATGCTTGTTTGCAAACTGACTATTGTTTGAGTTTTCAAAGGTTAAGGGAAAGGTATTGATAGCTCAGTCCAGGAAGGGCAAGAATAAAGAAGGGCTGAAGGCATTCTTCTATCCCAAAGGACCTCAAAGAAATCCTTGGAGCACAAGAGGTTTGTTGCAGAAGGTTGATGAATAAGCTCTTGATTAATCTTGTTTGAAATTCTTTTGTTCATTGGCATAATGACAACTTCTACAAGTGAGTCCTCAAATTCTTATTTCTTCATCACAAGACTCTCTCATGAAGCCATGAAGTAAGACTTGTCCACCATGATGGATATGGTGAGAGAAATGTATGAGGATGGAACGAAGAGCAACATACTTAGAGAGTAGTTGAATTCCATGAAGGAAATGGAGAGGCAACTTCATATTGCAAATATGAACCTAAAGAGGATGCATGAGTTGGAGTCATGGCTCTTTGTTGCCAAAGAAGCCTTGGACAAGTATCAGCTTGAAGAAGAGGTAAACCATTCCAGTTTGTCTTCAAATTCCTCTAAGAATTCTTATATTGGTTCTTTGGAAAAACATACCAAAGGCATAGGTTCCAAGCTAATGTCCAAGATGGGCTATGAAGGAAAAGGCTTCGGTTGACATGCATAAGGTATTGTTGAGCCAATAATAATTGAGGACATTCCTAAGTATTTGGGTCTTGGCTATGGACAAGCTTATGGAGAGAGTTACAAAGCTGCCATGAAGACCATTAAAACATCTCCAAGAAGGAGTTGCATTGCAGAGTGTGAAGATTGTATTCAGGAGGAATGCAATAGCTTGAAACATCATTTGCAGGATGCAGGTGTTCAGAAGCACACACTTGAACCAGAGAGTTGGGGAGACTTCAACAGCCTTGAAGAGATTGATGGTGTTCCAAAGGGAGCCACTTCTTCATTTGATTCACCTCCTCATGAAGGCAATAAAGGTGAAAGAGAAAGGTATAAATCTGGTTCTAAACATTTTCCTTTTCATTGTGCAAAGCATGATAAATTTCCACATATGTATGGGAAAAGAATTGCATGTTCCTTTTGTGGGTTGGATAACCATAATCCTTCTAGGTGTTGGAAGAGATCACCACATATAGGAAACTTTTGAAGGAAAAGAAGCAAGAAGATAAAGGTCCATCGAACAAGGAAAATCATGTTGTGAAGAGGATACACATGCAGTGCACTTATTGCCATAAGCAAGGACATCTTGCTGCAAAATGTTGGACACTGAATCCAACAATGCTTCCACCAAAGTTCAAGAAAATGGAAAGAGAAGATGGCAGAAATGGAAAGGAAGATTCCATGAACAATGTGTCTCAGGATGATTCACATGATGATGCTGTTGTGCAGACAAAGGTAGTACCTTTAAAAAGGATTGGTAGAGAACAATTATAGTTCTTATCCGATTAAGATTGAAAGTATATTGAATCATCTACACTATATTTCATTTTAGCTTCGAAAGTATAGTGTGCTTAAGTGAAAGTTGAAGTATGAAATGCATGCATGCGCAGGAGATGCATGAACACAGGGATGCTGACAATTTCCTTGTTTTTGAACATGTATGTGTAATTAACTTGCAGGGTTGATTTTTTTGACATGAATGTGATGCGATATTGACTTGGGAGAAGTTAACTTGGTCTCCAAATGGAGATAATGATGAAGTGTTTCATCTTTTGTAAAAGAGTCCTAATGGTCTTTTTCTACGTGCTTGACTTGAAGAGTCATTTTTTTAAAGGCATGTTTTGTGGGCTTGTTATCTAGTCCATGATTTGTATATAGATGTAAGACATGGAGGTGTTCACTAGAGGTGAAATCTGTTTCTTTTGTGGAAGCAGGAGTTTAGGCCATCCAGTTGTTGTCTGTATTTTTGTTGTTGTTAACAATTGTTGTTGACAACTTTTCAAACAGGTACAAATGAAAGTTTTGTGGAGAAGATGTACTTCACATTTGTTTGAGCCACCTTGGATCAATTATTAAGATAGAAGAGTTCAAATTACCTTCTATGACCATCTCAGTAGAGGTTCTACAGGAAGGCAAGGAGTAAGACAATTCTTCCTAGGAAGACGAGCCCATCTAGGAAGGGAAGTGGTAAGAGACTTTGGTTCAGGGGCACTATGCAAGGCAAGTGTGTGGAGGCTGAAAGATTGGGGTGTTGTTACTCTTAGGTACTACTCAAATTAGTATATCAGTCTTTTGTAGACCAAAAGTTATTTTAATGGGAAGGTGTGATCCAAAATGGATTTTGGATAGACTCCTAAGTCGAAGTGTTCCTCATACAGGAAAAACGAAAGTCCAAAGAATTTCGTGGAAATAGCCCCATGGAAGAGATCTTTCCATTACGAATCTATTGGAATTTGAAAGGGATAAAATGGACTTAGGGTGCAAAGGTTATTGCAGAAAGAAGATGCCCTCTCTTCCTTAGAAAAAGAGGCAAAATCCCTTAAAAATGGCAAAAAACCCTTATAAAGCGAAATCGCAGGAGATGATTCAAGGAGGCGGAGTTAAGCGGAGGAGGAAGAAACTTCGATACACCGATCTGATCAATCAGGTTGGAGATAGGCCGATTGCGATATCGAGACCTTAGATCTGGCAATTACGATCATAAGATTCACCGATCACCGATGATCGGATCGGTGAATCGGCATCGACGATGCACAGAACCTCGGGCTGAGTGACATTGCGATCGTTGATATTGTAGATTGGTGACCAGTAACCCTCGACGCTGATAAAAAGGCTGGACTCGATGGATTTCATAAGCGCAGTTTATAAAATTTGAAATCCAGAAAAATGGATTTTGCTGTGTATTTACGCATTTCCGCTATATAAGCAGAATACAAAGGAAAATGCCTGAAAGCGATAAAACTAGACCCGAAGGGGAAATAAAGGCGCGATTAATGAAATTTGAGTTCTGTAGGCGAAATTTCAGGTGGGCCTTAGGCGGAAAGCAATTTTAGGCTTGCTCTACCCAATCCCATACAGTGAATGACACGTGGCTGGTGGAGGAGAGAGGAAAACTACCTTTTCAGGCAGGTAACCTCCATATACCTAAGCCGCCCAAGATCGTATGTGGACCGTTGGGTCAGAGATCCCACAGATCAATGGTGGAGATTGCAACTGTAGCCAAAGGCACACCTGGAATGATTATAGGGTGGATGCGATAAGTTTTCAAATCCGATAAAAAGGATTTTGTCGGATTTTTGAAGGTTTTCCCATGTATTTGGCATTTTTCCCAATAAACTAATGCGATGCGATATGACACCTAATGGCGGACCCGATAGGGATTTAGGGGTGATTGAATGGAATTTCACATCCGAAAATCACGTCCGATAGTGTATTTTTCCAGAAATCTCTGTGTAAGGAATTTTCTCTATTTTTGGCTTATTCCCTGGAAAATGGCCTCGAACCCTTGTAACAGCTCCTAATCATCATTCCACGCTGCAAGTGGGCATTTTTGGCTAATGATGAGGCATTTGAAAGCCACAAAGCCATATGGCCAGTCGAATAGACAACACAGAGTGGCAGGGGAATGATTGAACGTAGGGAAATGAATGGGGAAGTTGAAAAGCTGGGAAAATCCCTCAAAGGAGCCTAGAGAGCTCAATTGAGGAAACGTTGAATGTTGAAAGCAGTTGCAGAGCTGAGAGAGAAAAGAGAGCAAAAAGCTTCTCTACAAAGTAGCTAAGGGAGTCTTTAGGTTCAGTTGGAGATCAAGTGAAAATCCAGAGAATTGAAGGTTGCAGAAAACCAAAGCCAGAGCCAAAGAAGCCAAAGCTGAAGAGCTAGAGCTAAAGCCAGAGCCAAAGCTAGAGACAAGAGCCAGAGCCATGAGCCAGATCAAAGAGCTAGAGCCAGAGCCAGAGTCAGATCCAGAGCTAGAGCCGAGATCTCGAGTGAGAGCTAGTGCGAAAGCTAGAGCCAGAAAGCCGAGAGCTTCAGAGCTAGGGATAAAACGATGTCTAAACCCATTGTTTCTATGTAAAACAGTGGAGTTGAGCCAAGAGTTTGTAAAAATAACTTAGACCATAATCCCAGAGAGCTTAGTTGAGTTGACTAGAGCTCACAGAGACGTAGCCCAAGAGTTTTGGGTGAACTCCTAATTAAATTTCTATCTTATGTGTGTTTGTTTTATTGCTATGTTGTTAACTATTATACATATGTTGTATCAACATAACAACATAATATTAAAAGCACATATACAGTTCTAAACCAAACATAAGCATACACCTTATTTTCAAGAACATATTTAATTCCGCATTGGTTAATCATAAAGACATGGGAATAAATAAGCTTTGGAAGTGGGAGAGGTCCTTGTAAGTTAGACAAGGAGCCTAAGTGCCCCATTTTCATATCAGGTGGTATCAGAGCCTGAGATTGGTTAACCTCACCTTCAAAGAAGGTTATATCAGAATTCTTGATTGACAGAGAAAAGATTGCTTGTCTAAAAGGTGTTTAAATAGTCAGAGGTTGATTGTATGCTTGTTTGCAAACTGACTATTGTTTGAGTTTGCAGAGGTTAATGGGAAGGTATTGATAGCTCAGTCCGGGAAGGGCAAGAAGGAAGAAGGGCTGAAGGAATTCTTCTATACCAAAGGACCTCAAAGCAATCCTTGGAGCATAAGAGTTTTGTTGCAGAAGGTTGTTGAATAAGCTCTTTATTAATCTTGTTTGAAATTATTTTCTTCATTGGCATAATGACAACTTCTACAAGTGAGTCCTCACATTCTTATTTCTTCATCACAAGACTCTTTGATGAAGACATGAAGCAAGACTTGTTCACCATGATGGATATGGTGAGAGAAATGTATGAGGATGGAAGGAAGAGGAACATACTTAGAGAGCAGTTGAATTCCATGAAGGAAGAGAAGCAGTTGCTTTCTGACAGACTGCAGGAAATGGAGAGGCAACTTCATATTGCAAATATGAACATAAAGAGGTAGCATGAGTTGGAGTCATGGTTATTTGTTGCCAAACAAGCCTTGGACAAGTATTAGCTTGAAGAAGAGGTAAACCATTCCAGTTTGTCTTCAAATTCCTATAAGAATGCTTATATTGGTTCTTTTGAAAAACATACCAAAGGCATAGGTTCCAAGCTAATGTCTAAGATGGGCTATGAAGGAAAAGGCTTGGGTAGACATGCATAAGGTAATGTTGAGCCAACAATAATTGAGGAAAGGCCTAAGTATTTGGGTCTTGTCTATGGACAAGCTTATGGAGAGAGTTACAAAGCTGCCATGAGGACCATTAAAACATCTCCAAAAAGGAGTTGCATTACAAAGTGTGAAGATTGTATTCATGAGGAATGCAATAGCTTGAAACATCATTTGCAGGATGTAGGTGTTCAGAAGAACACACTTGAACCAGAGAGGTGGGGAGACTTCAACAACCTTGAAGAGATTGATGGTGTTCCAAAGGGAGCCACTTCTTCATTTGCTTCACCTCCTCATGAAGGCAATAAAGGTGAAAGAGAAAGGTATAAATCTGGTTCTAAACATTTTCCTTTTGATTGTGCAAAGCATGATAAATTTCCACATATGTATGGGAAAAGAATTGCATGTTCCTTTTGTGGGTTGGATAACCATAATGTTTCTAGATGTTGGAAGAGAATGGCCACATACAGGAAACTTTTGAAGGAAAAGAAGCAAGAAGACAAAGGTCCATTGGACAAGGAAAATCAAGCTGTCAAGAGGATACACATGCAGTGCACTTACTGCCATAAGCAAGGACATCTTGTTTCAAAATGTTGGACACTGAATCCAACAATGATTCCACCAAAGTTGAAGAAAGTGGAAAGAGAATATGGCAGAAATGGAAAGGAATATTCCATGAACAATGTGTCTTAGGATGATTCACGTGATGATGCTAATGTGCAGACAAAGGTATCACCTTTGAAAAGGATTGGTAAGGAACTGTTAAAGTTCTTATCCGATTAAGATTGCATGTATATTGATGCATCTACAATATTTCATTTCAGCTTCAAAAGTGTAGTGTGCTTAAGTGAAACTTGAAGTATGAAATGCATGTATGAGCAGGAGATGCATGAACACAGGGATGCTGACAATTTCCTCGTTTTTTAACATGTATGTGTAATTAACTTGCAGGGTTGATTGCTTGACATGCATGTGATGTGATATTGACTTGGGAGAAGTTAACTTGGTCTCCAAATGGAGATAATGATGAAGTGTTTCATCTTTTGTAAAAGAGTCCTAATGGTCTTTTTCTGCGTGCTTGACTTGAAGGGCCATTTCTTTATCTGCATGTTTTGTAGGCTTGTTATCTAGTCCATGATTTGTATATAGATGTAAGACATGGAGGTGTTCACCAGAGGTGAAATCTGTTTCTTTTGTGGAAGCAGGAGTTTAGGCCATCCAGTTGTTGTCTGTATTTTTGTTGTTGTGAACAATTGTTGTTGATAGCTTTTCAAACAGGTACAAATGAAAGTTTTGTGGAGCAGATGTACTTCACATTTGTTTGAGCCACCTTGGATCAATGATTAAGGTAGAAGAGTTCAAATTACCTGCTATGATCATCTCAGTAGAGGTTCTGTAGGAAGGCAAGGAGGAAGACAGTTCTTCCCAGGAAGACCAGCCCATCCAGGAAGGGAATTGGTAAGAGACTTTGGTTCAGGGGCACTATGCAAGGAAAGTGTGTGGAGGATGAAAGAATACAGTGTTGTTACTCTTAGGTACTACTCAAATTAGTATATCAGTCTTTCGGAGACCAAAATTTCTTTTCGTGGGAAGGCGTGATCCAAGATGGATTTTGGATAGACTCCTAAGTCTAAGTGTTCCTCATGCAAGAAATACAAAAGTCCAAAGAATTTCGTGGAAATAGCACCATGGAAGAGATATTTTCATTATGAATCTATTACAAGTTTAATGGGATAAAATGGACTTAGGGTGCAGAAGTTATTGCAGAAAGAAGATGCCCTTTCTTCCTTAGAAAAAGAGGCAAAATCCCCTAAAAATGGAAAAAAACCTTTATAAAGCGATATCGTAGGAGAAGAGTCAAAGAGGTGGAGTTAAGCGAAGGCAAAAGAAACTTCGATCTACCAATCCGATCAATCAGGTCGGAGATAGGCCCGATTGCGATATCGGGACCCTAGATCTGGCGATTGCGATCATGTGATTCGCCGATTGCCGATCTGAGCAACATTGCGATCGCTGATATTGGCAATTGGCAATTGGTGACACCCGACGCTAATAAAAAGGCTGGACCCGACAGATTTCATAAGCGCATTTTATAAAATTTGTAATCTAAAAAAGGGATTTTCCTGTGTATTTACGCATTTCTGCTATATAACCAGAATACAAAGGAAAATGCCCAAAACCAATAAAACTTGATCCGAAGGGGAAATAAAGGCATGATTAATGAAATTTGAGTTCCATACACAGAATTTCTGGCGAGCGTTAGGCGGAAAGCAGTCTTAGGTTGGCTCTGCCCAATCCCATACAATGAACGACGCGTGGCTGGTGGAGTAGAGAGGAAAACTGCCTTTTCAGGTGGGTAACCTCCATATACCTAAGCCGCCAATATTGTATATGGACCAATGGATCAGAGATCCTGCAGATCAATAGTGGAGATTGCGACTATAGCCAAAGGCGAACTTGAAATGATTATAGGGTGGATGCGATAAGTTTTCAAATCCGATAAAAGGGATTTTGTCGGATTTTTGAAGGTTTTCCCGTGTATTTGGGATTTTTCCCAATACACTAATGTGATGTGATATGATGCCTAATGGTGGACCCGATAGGGAGTTAGGGGTGATTGAATGTAATTTCACGTCCGAAAATCACACCGATAGTGTATTTGGCCAGAAATCTCTGTGTAAGGGAATTTCTCTATTTTCGACTTATTCCCTGGAAAATGGCCCCAAACCCTTTTAACAACTCCTAATCATCATTCCATGCTACAAGAAAACATTTTTGGTTGATGATGAGGCATTTGGAAGCCACAAAGCCATATGGCCAGTTGAACAGACAACACAGAGAATCCACAGAGCCGCAGGGGAATGATTTAACGTACGGAAATGAATGGGGATGTCGAAAAGCCAAGAAAATCCCTCAAAGGATCCAGAGAGCTCAATTGAGGAAAAGTTGAATTCTGAAAGAAGTTGCAGAGCTGAGAGAGTGAAAAACTACTGCATAAAGCAGCTGAGGGAGCCTTTGGGGTGGGTTGGAGATCAAGTGAAAAGCCAGAGAGCTGAAGGTTGCAGAAAGCCAAAGCCAGAGCCAAAGAAGCCAGAGCTGAAGAGCCAGAGCAAGAGCCAGAGCTAGAGCTAGAGCCAAGAGCCGTAGCCAAGAGCTAGAGCCAAAGTCAGAGCCAGAGATAGAGCCGAGAGCTAGAGCGAGAGCCAGTGCAAAAGCTAGAGCCAGAAAGCCAAGAGCTTTAGAGCTAGGGATAAAATGATGTCTAAAACCATTGTTTTTGTGTAAAATGGTGGAGTTGAGCTAAGAGTTTGTAAAAAGAACTTAGACCATAATCCCAGAGATCTTAGTTGAGTTGACTAGAGCTCACAGAGACGTAGCCCAAGAGTTTTGGGTGAACTCCTAATTAAATTTCTATCTTATGTGTTTTTGATTTATTGTTGCGTTGTTTACTATTATACATATGTTGTATCAGCATAACAACAGAATATTAAAAGCACATAAACAGTTCTAAAACATACATAAGGAGCCTAAGTGCCCCATTTTCAGATTAGGTGGTATTAGAGCCTGAGATTAGTTAACCTCACCTTCAAAGAAGGTTATATAAGAATTCTTGATTGACAGAGAAAAGATTGCTTGTCTACAAGGTGTTTAAACAATGAGAGGTTGATTGTATGCTTGTTTGCAAACTGGCTATTGTTTGAGTTTGCAGAGGTGAAGGGAAAGCTATTGATAGCTCAGTCTAGGAAGGGCAAGAAGGAAGAAGGGCTGAAGGAATTCTTGTATCCAAAATGACCTCAAAGCAATCCTTGGAGCACAAGAGGTTTGTTGCAGAAGGTTGCTGAATAAGCTCTTTATTAATCTTGTTTCAAGTTCTTTTGTTCATTTGCATAATGACAACTTCTACAAGTGAGTCCTCAAATTCTTATTTCTTCATCACAAGACTCTTTGATGAAGACATGAAGCAAGACTTGTCCACCATGATGGATATGGTGAGAGAAATGCATGCAGATGGAAGGAAGAGCAGCATACTTAGAGAGCAGTTGAATTCCATGAAGGAAGAGAAGCAGTTGCTTTGTGACAAACTGCAGGAAATGGAGAGACAACTTCATATTCCAAATATGAACCTAAAGAGGATGCATGAGTTGGAGTAATGGCTCCTTGTTGCCAAAGAAGCCTTGGACAAGTATCAGCTTGAAGAAGAGGTAAACCATTCTAGTTTGTCTTCAAATTCCTATAAGAATGATTATATTGGTTCTTTTGAAAAACATACCAAAGACATAGGTTCCAAGCTAATGTCCAAGATGGGTTTGTGAAGGAAAAGCCTTGGGTAGACATGCATAAGGTATTGTTGAGCCAATAATAATTGAGGAAAGGCCTAAGTATTTGGGTCTTGGCTATGGACGAGCTTATGGAGAGAGTTCCAAAGCTGCCATGAAGACCATTAAAACATCTCCAAGAAGGAGTTGCATTACAGAGTGTGAAGATTGTATTCAGGAGGAATGCAATAGATTGAAACATCATTTGCAGGATGCAGGTGTTCAGAAGCACACACTTGAACTAGAGAGTTGGGGAGACTTCAACAGCCTTGAAGAGATTGATGGTGTTCCAAAGGGAGCCACTTCTTCATTTGCTTCACCTCCTCATGCAGGAAATAAAGGTGAAAGAGAAAGATATAAATTTGGTTCTAAACATTTTCCTTTTGATTGTGCAATGCATGGTAAATTTCCACATATGTGTGGGAAAAGAATTGCATGTTCCTTTTGTGTGTTGGATAACCATAATGTTTCTAGGTGTTGGAAGAGAATGGCCACATACAAGAAACTTTTGAAGGAAAAGAAGAAAGAAGACAAAGGTCCATTGGACAAGGCAAATCATGCTATCTCGAGGATACACATGCAGTGCACTTAC
Source organism: Pinus tabuliformis (assembly GCA_031772625.1). NCBI lineage: Eukaryota > Viridiplantae > Streptophyta > Pinopsida > Pinales > Pinaceae > Pinus > Pinus tabuliformis. Next base: position 1,233,130,424 of record CM062807.1, read on the forward strand.
TGCCATAAGCAAGGACATCTTGCTACAAAATGTTGGACACTGAATCCAACAATGCTTCCACCAAAGTTGAAGAAAGTGGAAAGAGAAGATGGCAGAAATGGAAAGGAAGATTCCATGAACGATGTCTCTCAGGATGATTCACATGATGATGCTGATGTGCAGAAAGAGGTAGTACCTTTGAAAAGGATTGGTAACGAACGGTTAGAGTTCTTATCCGATTAAGATTGCATGTATATTGATGCATCTACATTATATTTCATTTCAGCTTCAAAAGTACAATGTGCTTAAGTGAAAGTTGAAGTATGAAATGCATGCATGACTAGGAGATGCATGAACACAGGGATGCTGACAATTTCCTTGTTTTTGAACATGTATGTGTAATTAACTTGTAGGGTTGATTGCTTTGACATGCATGTGATGTGATATTGACTTGGGAGAAGTTAACCTGGTCTCCAAATGGAGATAATGATGAAGTGTTTTATCTTTTGTAAAAGAGTCCTAATGGTCTTTTTCTATGTGGTTGACTTGAAGGGTCATTTGTTTAAAGGCATGTTTTGTGGGCTTGTTATCTAGTCCATGATTTGTATATAGATTTAAGACATGGAGGTTTTCACCAGAGGTGAAATTTGTTTGTTTTGTGGAAGCAGGAGTTTAGGCCATCCAGTTGTTGTCCGTATTTGTGTCGTTGTTAACAATTGTTGTTGACAGCTTTTCAAATAGGTACAAATGAAAGTTTTGTTGAGAAGATGTACTTCACATTTGTTTGAGCCACCTTGGATCAATGATTAAGGTAGAAGAGTTGAAATTACCTTCTATGACCATCTCAACATAGGTTCTACAGCAAGGCAAGGAGGAAGACAGTTCTTCCGAGGAAGACCAGCCTATCCAGGAAGGGAAGTGGTAAGAGACTTTGGTTCAGGGGCACTATGCAAGGCAAGTGTGTGGAGGTTGAAAGAATAGGGTGTTGTTACTCTCAGGTACTACTCAAATCAGTATATCAGTCTTTTGGAGACCAAAAGTTCTTTTAGTGGGAAGGCGTGATCCAATATGGATTTGGGATAGACTCCTAAGTCTAAGTGTTCCTCATACAGGAAAAACGAAAGTCCAAAGAATTTCCTGGAAATAGCTCCATGGAAGAGATCTTTTCATTATGAATCTATTGCAATTTTAATGGGATAAAATGGACTTAGGGTGAAGATGTTATCGCAGAAAGAAGATGCCCTCTCTTCCTTAGAAAAAGAGGTAAAATCCCGTAAAAATGGCAAAAAACCCTTATAAAGCGAAATCGCAAGAGAAGAGTCAAAGAAGCAGAGTTAATCAGAGGTGGAAGAAACTTCGATCCATTGATCCAATCAATCGGGTCGGATATAGGCTCGATTGCGATATCAAGACCCTAGATCTGGCGATTGTGATGATGCGATTCGTCGATCGCCGATGATCGGATCGTCGAATCGGCATCGACGATGCACAGAACCTCGAGCTGAGTGACATTGCGATCACTGATATTGGCGATCAGTGATCAATGACCGCTGATGCTGATAAAAAGGCTGGAACTGACGGATTTCATAAGCTTAGTTTATTAAATTTGAAATCCGGAAAAAGTGATTTTCTTGTGTATTTACGCATTTCCACTATATAACCAGAATACAAAGGAAAACGCCTGAAAGCGCTAAAACCATACTCGAAGGGGAAATAAAGGCGTGATTATTGAAATTTGAGTTCTGTAGGCAAAATTTTGGGTGGGCCTTAGGCGGAAAGCAGTTTTAGGCTGGCTCTGCCCAATCCCATACAGTGAATGACACGTGGTTGGTGGAGGAGAGAGGGAAACTACCTTTCTGGGTGGGTAACCTCCATATACCTAAGTCGCCCAAGATCGTATATGGACCGTTAGATCAGAGATCCCAGATATCAATGTTGGAGATTGCAACTGTAGCCAAAGGTGGACCTGAAATGATTATAGGGTGGATGCGATAAGTTTGCAAATCCGATAAAAAGGATTTTGTCGGACTTTTGAAGGTTTTCTCATGTATTTGGGATTTTTCCCAATACACTAATGCGATCCGATATGATGCCTAATGGAAGACCCGATAGGGATCTAGGGGCGATTGAATGGAATTTCACGTCCGAAAATCGCGCCCGATAGTGTATTTTGCCATAAATCTCTGTGTAAGGGAATTTTCTCTATTTTCGGCTTATTCCCTGGAAAATGGCCCCGAACCCTTGTAACAGCTCCTGATCATCATTCCATGCTACAAGCAGGAATTTTTGGTTGATGATGAGCCATTTGAAAGCCACAAAGCCCTATGGCCAGTCGAACAGATAACACAGAGAAGCCACAGAGTCGTAGGGGAATGATTGAATGTAGGGAAATGAATGGGGAAGCCGAAAAGCCAGGAAAATCCCTCAAAGGAGCCCAGAGATCTCAATTGAGGAAAAGTTGAATGCAGAAAGTAGTTGCAGAGCTGAGAGAGCAGAGAGAGCGAAAAGCTACTGCACAAAGAAGTTGAGGGAGCCTTTGGGGTCAGTTGGAGATCAAGTGAAAATCCAGAGAGCTGAAGGTTGCAGAAAGCCAAAGCCAGAGCCATAGAAGCCAGAGCTGAAGAGCCAAAGCCAGAGCTAGAGCCAAAGCCAGAGCCAATAGCTAGAGCCATGAGCCAGAGGCACGAGCCAGAGCCAGAGTCAGAGCTAGATCCAGAGCCAAGACCCAGAGTGAGAGCCAGAGTGAGAGTTAGAGCCAGAAAGCCAAAAGATTCAGAGCTAGGGATAAAATGATGTCTAAACCCATTGTTTCTATGTAAACAGTGTAGTTGAGCCAAGAGCTTGTAAAAAGAACTTAGACCATAATCCTAGAGAGCCTAGTTGAGTTGACTAGAGCTCACAGAGATGTAGCCCAAGAGTTTTAGGTGAGCTCCTAATTAAATAAATGTCTTATGTGTGCTTGTTTTATTTATGTGTTGTTTACTATTATACATATGTTGTATCAACATAACAATAGAATATTAAAAGAACATAAACAATTCTAAAACAGACATAAGCATACACCTTATTTTCAAGCACATATTTAATTCCGCATTGGTTAATCATAAGGACTTGGGAATAAATAAGCTTTGGAAGTGGGAGAGGTCCTTGTCAATCATCTTATTTATGGGATCTGATATTTTTATTGGATCCCTCTCATCGAGATGTGTAGGATTGATCTAAAGATCATCTGATTCTGATAAGTATTTATGGAGATATGAATTTATTTTGATTATGGAATTATTACCAAGTTGACCAGCAACTTGAGTAGGCTCAGATGCCCAATACACGTGTCTATTCATCATCCATGTTTTAGTATAAATTGATGAGGACTTGAAGTCATTTCACACATGTATTCTTGAGGTGATCTCCTGTCCACGTCTTAGGTTTTTGGAGAAGGAAAGAAAAAAATAGTACGCCGGCCTAGCAAGAGCCCTAGCTGCAAAATGATGCCCTAATCCAATGCAGGTCAAGAAGACATCTATCTACTGGAAAATGACGAATCTCTATATGAAGTTCAAGGAAATTAGATACGTTGTTCATCTCTATACGCTGTTCAGGAAATTTGCTACATGGTAAAACCCTATACATGGTAAGACCTTATGCAGTTAATACATGGAGATTATATGCAGGTCATGAAGACTCATACGCAGTCAAGGGTGCCATAGTCATCAAGTCGTAGCGATGAAGAGGTAAGATGCAATACAATGCAATCATGGTAATATCTTAACATTGTTCATGAGGCACTTATACAATATCTCAGGCAATTGCAACATGCTCGTAGTCAATAGAAATATATACGCATAGCATTCATGATACAGTCACACAGGCAATTGAAATATGTATATATATGCAGGCCATAATACATGATACGTAGGCCATACACAAACACTGGCAATGGCTATACTATATTCGTGGGCAGAAGGAGTAATCTAGCCACAGTCAAGTTTGAATTAAGGTAGCAACAAGGTCACGTTGGTTAACCATCTCGGATGTCTCTGAGATACCGTCATAACCTAACCTAGGAGGTGTGATGAGGATGATGTGTTAATACCTGTAGCAGCCCAATAGTGATAGATCTAGCATATAGATCCCGATGGCATCCTTGTGGCAGACTAGACACCATGAACAACAGGAATGAGGATTACGTTGGGTGTCATCTCAATGAAGTAGGTTTCAGGATTGATCAAGAGATTCTCGACATACCTGCGAAAGGAGACATACAGTCTCATTAGTCATCACCTTATTCAGATCTAGTACTCTTGAGATGAATAAGTATATCAAAGGCAAGCAAGATAATCAGGATCAAAAGTAGTATGAGATCCTGATGTATGGGCAACATGATGTATGAGATGATGGGCAACATGATGTATCCGCAGCTTAGTGATGTATGATATCATGAGCAGCATGATGATGCATGATGTAGCATGATGGTACTACACGGTAAGGTGCAACAAATGAATGAGATGCAACACTATGATGGATGAAGGAGTCACCTGAGAGAATCAGTTGAAGCAATATGTCTTCAACTGATCTCTGTCGATATCTAAAGTCAAAGTGTTGACTTCTATTGTAAATGTACTCTCTCTCTCTCTCTCTTTCTCTACTCAACTTTGAAGAACATAAAAGAAGAATTGATCAAGGGTTTCCCCACATTGTGGGGTTTTTCCATGGCTAGCGCCACATATTGTGTCCTCTTGTCTTGGCTTGTCTTCTGTGATTTATATTTATGTTCTATCTGCAGCTTATAACTATGAAAATTGAAATAAATTGCTCTAGCATGAAACATACCTAAAATTAACAAGGTTATACAAGGAGCCTAAGTTTCCCATTTTTAGATCAGAAAAGGCCCAACTTGAGTGGGTGCACCTATTTTGTCATACCCTGGATGTTATCCTAATGAATTGATATATAGAGACAGAGCTCTGCCATGGGACATGTGAGTGGGATATGCTGCGTGAAGGATTCATGATGACATTCAGTTTTGAAGATGCGTTTGACAGTATTGATGGAGTGATACACGAGGTGAAAGCAGCTATCTTGAGGATACTGCAGGATCCTTTAGGCCTAATTCAACCTGAATGGGCTACTCAGATGATTCGTGCGCTCGAATGTTATAATGTAACTATTGAAGATGAGGATGAGGATCTGTGAAAGATTAACATTCCTGAAACAAAAGGCCACCGCGAGGTTTAAGGACCATAGATTGAGAACCATGATATAACCGCACTGGTGAAAATGAAACAAGTGAATAATGGTACGGAGGCAGAGCCCAAATTTGCGAATATTGGAGACTAATGGGACGACGTTATGGTGGATAAGGTCACCAAATTGCTCCACGAATACCAGGACTTATTCCCTATGAAGTTTAAGGATCTGAAAGGAATAATCGGAGACCTAGGAGTGATGAAGATCACGTTAAAGCCCGACATGGAGCTAGTTAAGTAGAGGCCTTACCACCTCAATCCTAAATACAAGGAGAAGCTATGCTTAGAGCTATACAAAATGCTAGTGGCAGGCATGATCGAACCTATGGTCCGATTGGGTAAGCCCAATGGTGATGCAAGAGAAGAAGCATAAGGATGAGATAAGGATATGTGTGGATATCAGAGAACTTAATGATCCTTGTGTGCATGATCCTTTCTCGACTACGTTCACGAATAAAGTGTTGGACAATGTAGGCGGCCATGAAGCATATTCCTTCACTAATGGCTTCTCTGGGTACCACCAAATCAAAATCGCACTGGAGGATAGGAGAAAGACAACCTTCGCGACTGAATGGGGTTATTTTCAATACATTGTTATGTCGTTTGGATTGAAGAATTCACGTACAATCATTTTGCGCGTGGTTGTTGCAGCATTCAAGGAATTTATTCCTAAGCTCTTGGAGATATATTTTGATGACTGGATTGTATTTGGGCTCGTGAAGCACCACATAGTGAGCTTGCGCTTGATGTTGGATACCTATCGAAGATTCCAAATCGCGCTCAATCTAAAGAAGTATCTATTTTGTGTTCCTTTTGGGAACCTATTGAGGCATGTGGTTTGAAGAAAAGGGCTGATGCTAGATCCCGCAAAGATCGTGGTGATACTAAACTTGGAAGCGCCAAGTATGAAACAACGACGCACTACTCTAGGACATCCAGGATATTACAGAAAGTTTATCAAAAGCTATTCCTAGATCACCACGCCGATGGAAAAATTGTTGAAGAAGGATGCCATGTTCTGCTGGAACATTGACTGTAATAAAAGCTTGGATATATTGAAAGAAAATATGGTTACCGAGCCGATTCTAGTCTTCCCAGGCTGGAAGAAAGAGTTTCATGTACATGTCGACACATCATGTATAACGTTGGGGGCAGTACTAACACAGGATGGCGGAGAAGGCTTGGACCATCCTATCACGTTTACAAGTCGTAGAGTATCCAAAGAACAGAAGAACTATTCTTCCATTGAACGCGAGGGGCTAGATATGGTGTATGCACTCCAGAAGTACCGACACTACTTGGTAGGAGGCCATTTTAAGATGTACATGGATCACTCTGTGTAGAAGTACCTAGTCAATAAGCCTGTGTTGGGGGGGCGCATCTGCAGATGGCTCTTATTGTTCCAAGAGAACGATTCTAAAGTTGTTGTAAAGCCTGGACGATTGAACGCGGGACCAGACCATCTGTCGTGCATCGAAACAGGGGAGGAACCTACTAACTTGGAAAAAGGATTACCTACCACACAGCTATTTTCAGTGCGTGTTGTGGATGGTCATTTTGAAGATATAATACACTTCCTAACAACAAGAACTGCACTTGAAGGATACTCTGTCCAGCAAAAGAAGGAATTAGTGGTGCGCGCGACAGATTTCTTTGTCATTGCTTGCATCTATACAAGATGTGGGGACTGATGAGATATTGTGACGGTATGTACCTGAGTTTGAATGAAGCAAAATCCTCACAGACGCACATGGGGGTGCCATGGGAGGACACTATGCAGGGAGAGAAACCACGCAGAAGATTCTACTCGCATGGTTATTGTGGCCAACACTTCATCAGTATTTAAAATCATATTGTAAGGCGTGTGATGTATGTCAAGGAACAGGTAGGCCATCGCAGAGGGATGAAATTCCTTTAAATCCACAAATGACGTTGCAACCCTTCGAGAAGTGGGAAATAGATTTTGTAGGACCCATTCAGCCTCAATGGAAGATAGGAGTGAGGTACATTATCACTACAATGGAGTATTTGACTCATTGGGCAAAAGCGTAGCCAGTGAATGATTGCACGGGCACGATGACCGCAAAGTTCTTATTTGAGAATGTACTAACGCGATTTGGATGCCCAAGGATCTTGATGAGTGATTGTGGTACGCACTTCCTGAATGAGATGATCAACACACTAATAGGGGAATTTTAGTTATATCACCAGAAGAGCACACCTTATCACCCGCAAGCTAACGGGATAGTGGAGGCGTTCAACAAAGTGCTTGAAAACACGCTAACCAAGGTTTGCAATGCTTAGTGAAGTGATTGGGACCTACATATACCTATAGTATTGTGGGCTTATCGAATGACATGCAAGAAGTTAACAAGACAAACCCCTTTTAGGCTTGTTTATGGTGTGGAAGCGTAATGTCTATGGAATACATCATGCCTAGTCTGCGCATAGCGGCGCTCACAAGTATGATGGATTGTGGAGCCCTAGAAGAGAGGCTCGCGCAACTCGATGAGCTCGAAGAAGAAATATTTTTGGCTAGATTTCACCAGCAGTTCGAAAAACAACGAGAAAAGTCATGGCATGATCGACACATCAAGATGCGCACATTTAAGGTAAATGATCTGGTTTTGTTGTATGATAGTGGGTTTGATAAATTTCCAAGAAAATTCAGGATGCACTGGTTAGGGCCTTATGTTATTAAGGAGATTAACGATGGAGGAGCGGTACAATTGGTCAATTTAAATGGAGAATGCTTCCCAGGAAAGGTGAATGGAAATCGCTTGAAGCCATACACCGACGGTCCGACTATGTGACTAAATGAAAGTGCCATAGTCTTAGTGCTCCAGGCATCTGAAAGGAGGCACGAGACTATAAACTACACTGCCTAAGCTGGGGGGTTGCGCAATTGGAATATGGTGTGAAGCAAGGACGTGTCACTGGGTCTGCGACAATGTGAAGGAAGTTGCGCTACCCAGAGATAAATCACGCAGGTCAGCTAGAAAGTAACAGAGAAAGTCATTTTTCATGAAAATATGGTAGAAGTGAGACCAAATGGAGCGGGCAGACGACATTTAAGATGATATTTATGGCTTAGATCCTTGAAAATCTGTTGCCAATCCGGCATTAATGAACCGATTTTGGGGGAAACGGTCAGATTTGAATTCAAATTGCCCTATAAATTACAAGTGGTTGTCCAACAAGAAACACTTGGAATTTTTTGTATTCAGTTTTTGAGCTCTCAAATGCCTATGGACCCATAATTTTTCATAGCTCTCAAACAGACCCCTGCATTTGCGAATTTTCTTGAGACGTCGCGAGTACTGATAGAGAGTGTTAAGTCATCACCCCCAGAAGTTATCAATACGCAAAAAGTGGTACAAGAGCCGACACAAGAAATGGAGAAACAGGCCAAAGAAGCTGGCCCAGAAGTAGCCAAAGTATTGGCGAAGGTCCCTAAATCTTCGAGAATGCTGAGACCGAAGAAAACCCCAACCAAGGAGACCATGAAAGATAAGAGGGAAAAGTCTCCTGCCATCCTGGTGCGCACATCGCCGAGACAAAACCCAACCAAGCCCACTACCCAAGAGAAAGGAAAGGCCATTCTGAAGGAGGAGCCAGTCAAGGTCTGCATCTATAAATTGACCACATGGGTGTGCCACACTCGGACGGTGATGGCACGGGTGCAGTTGGAGCTAAACGTGTAGATTACAGAGCTCCATTTCAGGGCTCAACCTTCGAGACCACTGGAGGTAAAGGAACAACGGGTGGCTACTGTCACAAAAGAAATCATGGTAGTGGAGAGTGCAGTAGCAAATTGCACATAGTTGTTTGAACAGTGGTTTGAGGTCCTCACCAGCTTGCAGGAGGACCCAAACAACTAGAGGCTTGAGATAGTTGCACACAAAATCCAACAATGCTATGATGAATTTAAAGGAACAACGCGAACCATGCAATTTTAATTTATTCATCATGTTGCTAGATTCTAGAGGATGTTTCTAGCCATGCAATTTTAATTTATTCCTACATGCTCCTATTCTACTCAAAACTTTTGAAAGAAGTCTAGAAGTAAAGAGTTTGACCTAGTCATAGTAGATATCCAGAGGATCTTCCTTCTTTTTTTTCTTTCCTTCTTCTTTAATCTCTTGAGCTATGTGAGCTTCTTCCCTCTTCCTTCTGTTATTGTCCTTTTCAAGCATAGGATAATTACTTTTGTAGTGTCCATATTCTTGGCATCCAAAACATTAGATCTTGGACATGTCTTTGTTGTTTGTTCTTCATGGACCAAACCTGCCAAATTTACCCTTTCTTTTGGCCATAGTATCAAATGATTTCTCCTTTGATCCCACATATTCTTTTGCCTTAAGTCTGGTTTCCTCTCTTATCCATAGAGACTACATTTCACTAAGAGTGGTTGCTTCCTTCTTAGCATATATGCTTGATGTGAAGTTTCCCTACTCGTCAAGTAGAGAATTGAGTACTACAGTTGTCATCTCTTTGTTAGACTTGACTTCCCCAAGCTCTTGAAGTTGATATCTTATTTCAAATATTTTAGTGAAGTAGGGAGATATTCCTTCATTTGTTATCTTCATCTTGTACAATTCACTTTTCAAAGATATTAATTCTCTAGTTGTGGATACCAGGAATAGCTCTACTAGTTTATCATAAATTTATTTCGATGTCTCAAACTTGGAGACATATGGAATGAGAGAGTCTTTGATTGATTCTATCCTTTGAGCTCTTGTCTCATCCTTGTCGTACTTGGCTAAGGCTTGAGTCTGTTCCTTAGAAGGGATAGTGATATCCCCTTTTACATGTTCTAGGAGTTCATTCTCCTTGAGAACTAGATAAGTCCTCTTCTTCCATGCAAAAAAGTTATTGGTACCTACTAATTTATTGGTTTCCTTGCAAAAGTGCATTGATGTATATTCAGAAGGGGACATGTACTTACTTGATAGATTTTTAGATGTAACGTATTTGCTTCCTCCTTGAAGGCTTGATCACTTGTCTTCCATGCTTCTTGATGTTCTTCAAGTTGGCTTCGCCAAGTGAACTTGCCTGGTGATGATGCTTGCTTGAATACATGTATCTTGATGTAGGTCTTGTTTTAATCTACTCTTCTTTGCAGGTGCCTTTATATAAGGCTCTTCTTCTAGATTTGTAGACCTCCATGATGAATGATGGATTATAGACCCTTCTTGTCCTTGAAGTGATTGAGACTTCTAGTATTGGTGCTTCAACTTTGTAGATACTTCCCCTTGATTAGTGTTGTTGAGTTTCCCTTTCCTTGATGTGTCACCTTAGCTCTGATACCATGTTGAAGAATCTAGGGAAAAGTATTGTAGTGTGATTCTTCGTTACTTGATAGCAATTTGTGGAGTCTTTTTACTTTTCTTGTTAGCTTATGCTTCTTCTTCTTATTATTAGTGCATATGTATGCACTTCATCAAATTTCTACCAAAACAAAATAGCAAGAACGCAAAGTTTGGCTCTCTGCTAGGGGCAAAACCTCTCCAGTCTTGAGAGGAAAACCCTTGGTAAGTTTTCTCTTATTGAAGCTTCTTATTTAAGCAAATTCCAAACCCTAGACCCTTAACTCGGATATCCTTCAAGAACAAGTCAAATCCTTCCTCTTTTTACACTATAATTTCTGGCACATGGACCTCTGTCTTCTAGCACTTTGCTCCTTAGCACTTCTTCCTTCCTCTGTTGCTTGTCTAAGTTATCAAACCCTAGAACATTAGGGCTTCTTTACTTCGTTATAGAGAGAGCCTTATTCGCTTTCCTTTGGATACCTTGTAGACCTAGATACACATCGAATGTTGCCGCCTTCTTCTTCTATCAAATATGCAAAGGTTTACTTGCTACACATGTGGACAGAAATGCTACAACAGTCTCCTTGTCCTTGTTGTCTTTTCCTTCTTCTTCATTGGTTGGGGATGCCTTATATTCCTTGTTTCTTAAGCCCAAAACCAAGATACTTGTTACTGATGTAATGACCGCAGGAAGCCTCCTTTATATTTGCACATGTGGTTGCAGAAACCCTAGAAAATGTTTCCTTATCTTTGATATTCTTCCTCCTTGTTGTTGCCCTTGTAAACCCTTTACCTTGGCTTTCTTCGTCCTCCATTGTACTCTTTTTCTTACCTTCTACCCTCGCCGATTTCAAAGAGAATTCATCATGCTTTGGAGGAGTGGACAACCTCTATAAATAGAGGTTTGTCCCTCCTGTTCAAGCCAATTTGACTGTCTATTTGGCCGACTTGATAGTTTCGCTATAATTCATGTTTTCTTCATTATTTTGTTGCTTGAAGAGTTCGTTGATGCTAGGAGAGGATTTGAATTTGCTTGGAGGTGTTTGCATGACCTTGTACATTGACGTACATGACGTAGCATGCCCTCAAAGGGTCTCATCAGAATTACATTTTGACTTTGACTTGTAAAAGCACTTTAAAATGTGCTTGACCTATTTTTAATGCGCAAGAGACTCATTAACAAATCCTATAAAAATAATTTCTCTTTTCTTTAATAAATACAAATATCAAAATTACATTTATGAAGACTGAACCTAGTTACATTTCCTTCAACACACGAAACTTTAAGTTGAAGCAAGGAAAAGCTAGGGTTTCCCTCTTAGGAAAATAACCATGAAAAGAAAGTTTGTGGATGAACTTGAAGTGGATTGCCACCAAAAGCATAAATTTTGTGGGAAATACTATCATCTTGATGTTTAGGCTCTCTAATCCTTGAAAACCACGTTGCTTAGGGATTTACACGAAACCCTACTTTTCTAGCTTCGTTTTGAAAGGGTTGAGTTAAAGAGAGAGAAAATATGGATAATAAAGAGTTATGGTCACCAACTATATGGATCATTCCCTTGAACATGGGATAAATGTAGTCTATGATGTGTTCGATTTGTCAAAGGTTTAATAAGGAGGTCAAAATCTAGATGCCCTGTCATCAAATGTTGAAAAACTACATATCTAATGGAGAATCATTTTTTCATGGGAGAGACAATGAAAAATCACCACTCAGACCATCAATTCACATGTTACATATGATTAGTGCATGCAATATTTTATTTAGATAGCACTCGATTAATTTTAAACAAATAAGGGCACAATTTAGCATGACGTCGGATCAATTATTCCATACATTAGACATAGAAAACAAATCTTCAACAATAAAGGCACTTACTAGATAACATGCAGATAGATTCCATCATTGATTCAGAATAATAGCTCAAAAGAAAGACTCTTTATCTACGAATATAAAAGTGCATCCATACATCTAAAAATATCGAAAAAAGAAATGCCAAAAATAATCTAAAAGAATAAAATATCCAAGTATTTAATGATGTGAGATTACAATGACATGTTTCCAAATATATATGAGGCATCTGAATGACTAATTAGCCTACAAACCTCTTTAAAACATAAATGAATATACAAGAAATACCCTAAGTCACAAACCAACTGCCTAACCTTCGACAAATTAAATAAATCTCCATATATAAAAGCTAAAATGTTACTTATAAACATGCATCAAGTAGAAAAAATTAACTAAAAATAATCTTTTAACTACTTTATAAAAAATAAATTGACTTGTTATATCCCAATATACCATTATTCTTATATGCTCTTTGTAATGGTCCTCTTTACATCTCTAATCCAACACTCAACGCTCACTTTCAAGAGCTATCTATAAACATAGATCAAGTAGAAAATATTCTTGAAAAAACCTTTCAAATACTTAATAACAATAAAAAGTAATAATGTTCAATACATTACAAAATAGTTGTTCCAAACACTAATTGCAAAAAGTAACAAGATACTTTAATAAACCAATCTAAAGACGCTGGGCTCCATGACAATGGCTGATTGGAATTTTCCCACATATTTCCAACCGTGATTGGACATGTCAAAAATAGAAACGGCTATCAGAAAAATTCCCACTTTCGAATCCCCAGAATCCCCGGCCTGTCATTTCTGGAGGAAACACCTCCCGAAAACGAAAAGGGGGCGGCGGAATGGATTCCGCGCGTCTCCAGACTCTTTCCTCCATATGGAATTTCCAGATTGCCAAAATCTGGTAAGCTTCTCATATGCGTTGCTTATAATACAAAGTGCCCTTTTATGTTCAAAAATAAAAGAAAACAACATTTCACCCCGCGGCAGTTGAGGAAATGGAACTGGGTCCATCCACTTCTCTTCTTCCACATCAAATACCAACACTCTGTCTGCAGGGGAAGTCGTGTGAAATGAGTGCAGAAGCCAACACAAGTAACGCTCAGACACAAGTTGGGGACGGTGACGGTGCATGACAAATGAAGAACCTCCATAATTAGGGATCCCATTCCATTCTGGTAACTTTTTCCACACGCTTTCCTTAAAGTTGTAGACGAAAGTGGTCATCACAGAATTAGACGCTTGTGAAATGTGCCATAATATAAGCTTTCAAACGCCATTAGTGCGGTCAAACGCGATCCCCGTGTAAAACCTCCCAACTGAGTTAGGGATGGCGGGTACACTCAATATCCGGCTCTCCTTACAAAATATTGGGTTTACCACCAGTAACTTGGTGTTCTCATGGTTAATATCGTGAAGATAATTAGGCCCTACGAATCCCTCGAAACACATGAACCCATCGCCGTATGTGACCGGCCTCCTCCACTGGTATTCCGGTAAGTCATGGAGCAATGGGTTTCGCCATGTGAAGTTGGCAAATAATGGACTTTAAAGACGGCGACTGTGTGCGTTTCTCAATCAAATCTGACATAAGAAAGAACATTGGGTGGCCGACAAAGCTTCTATCGTAGTGAAGGGCAAAGGAGGGATCTAAGACTAAGGAAAGGAAATACCTGCAAGTGAGCGATAGCTTACGTAAATCCAAGATGGGAAGCCTGCTTAGGACTCGAATTAGCAGATCAACTGGTAGTTTATTCCATTGACTGCTTTCCATGTTGCTGTTGAATGAATTTCGGGATGTGATGAAATGAAAATAGAGGAGCATCAAGGTTTCAAAAGGACGGGAATGTGCATATATTTATATGTTTGAAGGGTGAGTTTATAGTTTTCTCAAAAATAAATTTTAATACGAGAGTGTTGGGCAACTTGATTTATTACGAAGCTGATGGTGTGGCTAGGTATACTATGTAAAATTATTTTTTAAGATTTTATTGATGGATAATATCAATCAATCTGATTTTGCATAATATCTATTTTTCAAACTTATTATTACATTTAAAGATATGGTGCAAAATTACATTAAATGAATATTATTTGTTTTGTATAATATTGTTTTATACAATTTAGTATAATATGAATTATTTTGTAGGAATATTATTATATTTTTTTTATAAAATTTCCACGCTATGATTTTGCAAAATATTTATTTCACCTCATTTATTATGGAGGTTGTTCTACATATTATGCAAAATTATATTCGGATGATATTATGCAAAACTTAAAAATATTCTTGTAATATAATCTTGCATAAAATTGCTCCGGATCTCATCATAGTGGTAATAGGGTAGATAAAATGCAAAATAATATTGGAAACAAAATAATATCCTTCGAATATGATTTTATCCTTGGAACATGATTTTTGAATAATATCACTTCCACCTATATCCCAATCCCCGCCCCCATATTGTTTGGGTGAGGGTGTATACAAAATTGTCTTCTACATAACCTCAAGTATGTTAGAAGCCATTTAGGTGCACTTGAAACCTAGTTTACATAAACATTTTGTAACAGCTCCAACTCCTTAAACTATCTCAATTTGACTCAATATCTAAGGTATTTTATGAATATGGGGTTACAAAAACCTCTTTTCCTCAAAGCTTTTGAAACCTAAAACTAATACCAATATTTTTTTAACTCACTAAGAGTTTTTTACGGATATAAAGTTTACCTCGATCCAAGTCTTGGATAGAAATTTATGCCCCTTAGTGGTTTGGTTCATTAAAGAGGTCATGTCATCAAGAGGAATCTACGTGGTACCCACATGACCATGCCTAGCTCACAAGGTGCCATGCCACAACCACATGGGGGTCTACATGGCATACACATCATTTCAAATACCCGTCATTCTTTGAAGTGACCTATTATTGAATCTCTTGGTATTTTGTTTCATGTTAATCGCATGAGATTAATACTAATCACAACTATTAATTTAATTAATTCTGATTAGTGGTCAGGACTAATAGAGTGCTTTTCCAAGAAAAACCTTTATTTCTAGTTTCAAGATTTTTTCCAAAATCGATGCCATATCGGTACTCACACATACTCCTAATAGTTTATTTCCCTTGTATCGTGGTTCCTCATACTATGTTTCCCTAGGATCTCTTTCATGAGAAATGTGTTCCTAGAGATCACTTCCCTTGGTACCATCTTTCTTGTGGATTACTTCCTCGATACCATACCCATAGAATTTCTTTCTTTGGTACCATACTCCCTCGAATACCATGTCCCTATAGTGGTATCATTTTCTTTCCCCACGTATGAATTTCCTTGGGATTGCTTCCCCGAGGAACATCTCCTTTGTATTATGTTTCCTATGATATTCAATTCCTTGGGCTGGTAAGTTTTAAACTTTAATGAAACATTGGTTAAGCATTGATTAAATGTCTGAATTAAAAGGATTAGGAATTAATGGTATGCATATCATTCACTATAGACTACCTAGAAAACACATTATTTCAAAGTCACTAAGCATCTCCCGAATTCAATGAAATATCTTTTAAACGACCTTCACTTCATGCATAACTTGCAATTTGGTTCAATTTTTCTAGAGGGATATGAATATCAAGTCACTAAATATGAACAAATAGTTTATCATAAATATATAAGAGGAGATATAGTTCATCTATCAAACATTGCTAAGTTGTTGCTTTCAAATAGGAGAACATAAACACATAATTTGTCATCTCAATCAAGAACTAAGTATTGACTAGCATAGTCAAGAAATTCATTAAAAAGCATACACACACAAGTTCTCATACTGATCATTGGCATAACATTGAACATAATGGTTGCTAATTCAAATATGTATATGTAATATATTTATATGTGTGTCTTAAATTAGATAAAAATTGGAGGAGGAAGTTCCACTCTATACCCAACCATAGGCTAGCTACACCACAATTTTTTTGTGGGGGGCTACCCACGAGCTAGATCCAATGTCTCGAGAACTCTTTCTTAGGAAATCCATACCAAAGTCTTGGTTTAACACTCAAAGTATGGAGCCCATTGTCCAAGTGGGATATCAAACACCTTCTAATGGAAAATACCAAGGTGGTTTATCAACTATACATAAAACAAGCACCAGTGTGGTTTATTTCTTATTCCCAGTAGTAAGCACCAAAGTAACCCACTCTTTCCTATGAGTTCACTCACAACGATTTACCCAAGGTTTATATGGGTTATTTCTAAGTCTTACGAGTTGAAATCCATTGTCTAGCTAGTTTATCAAGCATCTTTTCTTATCAAGTAACGTCAGATTCTAAGGTCCATTGCCTAAGTGGTTTATCAGCTACTTAAAAAGCACCACAGGAACCCATAATTCTCTAGCTAGGTGTTTTATCAGTAATTGATCCATAAACTATTGTGGATATTGCACTGGACATTTCGTCACATCTGATAATAATATATTAAAATATCATATTTTAACACTATTATAGTTTTATTAAAATTCTATATCATCATATTTTATTGTAATTAGTGCATGCATGCGAATGGAAATTATGTAGAAAAGTAGAGAACCACAAAATAAGCTCTCACACATAAGACACAAGATATTCTCTATGGGAAACCCTTTCTATAGAAAAGCCAACTGGAAGGTGAGATCGCTTCACTCTCTTTCTATGTTTGGAAATATGACTGTAGGTACAAAGAAGTAATGCATGTGGCTCGTCGGCTACTACAATGCATAAATTCTCTCTGTGTGCTCTACCTCTTATCTCTTTTGCTAAGATATGGAAAAAAACTCTCTCAAAAAAATGGAATGCTTCTTCCTCCTAGTGGCCTCGTTATAACACACCTCTATAGCCTACTAGTGGTTAAGTTTGTGTTGTAGTGGCTGTAATACCCTCCAAAATTTTGGAGCCTACTCTGAATCTTGTGATCGATCGTTCCTTAGTCACTTATTTGGTAAGCTGGTGATCTCAAGCTTCCTTCTTCGATCTTAAGAGTCATTCACACTTTTATCTTTATATAGTATGTGTCATCTTTGGGCATGGGAATTATCGCTTGTCATGCATAGGGAGCTTTTTTTTTCTTCAACAGGAAATATTTATGAGAATGGGTTGTGCACACCACATAGACATGTTTCACACCCATTCCATGCACTCTTATCCCTAATTGTTCAAGTGTGTGATCGTAGTAATTTTCTATCATATTTCACATCAGTTCAACTGATCCCACACTTCACCAAATTATGGAGTTTCCCTAGTAACCTAGCCTCATCCAACTTTCTAGAACTACGCACTTCTCTTTTGTAACCCTCAAGCTTTTCCCTTGCTTGCTAGAACTGCACAATGCGCAGAAAGGCTAACATTCCTTTTCATTCAAAACTGTGCAGTGGTTTCCTCCAGTGTCCTCCCCTTAGTCACAATCCACTGTCTCCAAAAATTGCAGAGTTTTGTCCCTCAGGCATCTCAGCTACCCAGTTCGCCTTGCATCCTGAAACTATGCAGATGTGTCCTCCCAGGGCATCATCCCACAATAGTGCCTTGCAACCTAAAAATGTGTAGTTTCTTCCCTCAGCTACCCTATCTACCTTGCATCTTGAGATTTCATAAATGTGTCCTCCCAAGGCCTCATCCCGTAGTATTCACTACCCATTGAAACTGCCCTTACCAATTACCCTCTTCAGAGAGCCTCTTCGACCCATTCTGTCCGCAATTGAATGTTTAATGGGGGAAGATAGCTCCCACATGACTATTAAGGCCACCTTGGGATGTCTACATAAAATGAAGCAACCTACTTTTCTGTTCAAAATTCTACTTGATCTATCTACAACCATATGCTTCCAACTTTGTTACTTCCCAATCACTACTTACTTCCACTATTATTCCCTTCTCTTCTGCATGTTTATGTATACCCATGTCGAAGAGTTTGAATGTTTGGGTCTTAACGTGCGTTCTCCCAATAAGCAAGGGAATTCCGTCTTTGACTGGGATATATCTGTAAGAAGAAGATCCAACATTGGTAGGTACTCTTAATTCATCTCAACCTTCATGGCCATTACGTATAGGATTATCCATGGTGACTCGTCCCCTAGAATTCTCCCTCAACAAAAAGAGCTCCTCCAACTTAAAAAAGATGTTATGGTAGGAGACTAGAACCTCTATCAGGATTACACGGAGCTTAGGATTTACCGGTGCAAGCTTCGTCCCTATCGCTTACCAGTGTTCATGACTATGAGAATATTTGCCCTTGAATTTATCTGAAAGCTCCTGATTGTAGATCTACTTCACTTTGTTTCTGCAAAGAATGGTTATATATTTAAAACGGGACAACTTGTGGGTCCTTTTGTGGTGAACACAAGACAAGATTTTAAACTAGTTGAGGCTCTTCTTGAAACCAGGGCTTTTGAAAAGGTAGACACTTGGCACTATGATCTCCAAGATATCATTTCCAAAAGGAGAGAAAATATAAAAGCATCAACTTACGTACATGATCACACACCCGAAATTTAATTGAAAGCTAATTTTTATTCATATCCTCTTAATACAAAAATGGACACTGAATCCCCAGTAATGACAGGAAAAACATCAAAGAGGACCATTGACCAAGCTTGGGTTATCAATATGGAAAAGGAACACATAAAAGTCAATGGGAGTCGGTTAAAGTTGTACAAAGGTGATCCTGCCCCTATGCAATGACTATATGGATGCAAAATAGTCTTAGTACTCTAGGCAGTTGCAAGGCGATGCACGAATATAAAATAAACTTCAAGAAGGATGGTTATGTGAAGTGATGGGGTTGCACGACGAATCAAGGGAAGGCACACACGAGAGCTACAATGAAGGATTTGTGTGAGGATGGTGGGTCCCACGCAGCAAGGCCAAAAAGTGACTGTTGGAAGCACTGTAGCTGATTGGATGGCTATTTTTCTTTGAAAGGGAGCAGGAGTGAAGCATTTATGGAGCATATATTTGGAATTTTTCCGCCAAAGACGCATTAATGAAATGAATTTGGAGGGAACGGATGGATTTGAATTCAAATTGAGCTATACATACGACATGCCGCTCCACATTCAAACACTTTTCTTCTAGAGAATTTTCCTTAAGTTGTTGCACTTTTGTTTATGTAAAAATCAATGATGTATGTCTGACAAGGAGTGGGAAAGAATTAAGGTGCATATTTCACAGTTGGGATTCACAAATTTAACTCACTAGCAGCACAAGATATTCATTGAGAAAATAATTGCAACTCGATTTGAGACAAAGGTGGCTCAACCTGTCCTTATAGGGTTTCTTACTACAGCGCCTAGGTTGCGAAGGCCTAAGCCATCTTCTTCCATGATGAGAGATAAGAAGAAGAAGCAGCCTTTGCAAGCACCGGTGCAGAAATTGCCATGCAAAAACCTGACAGAGATCCGACAGAAGGGAAAAATGGACCAATCCAAACAACCAACGGAGCCCGTAGTATTAGATGAGGAAGAACTAGCCGAGGGTATTGAGGAGATCGATGGAGAGGAGGTTGAATTGATAACTAGGCTACCACTGTATATACCACTAAGAAAATCCATGGCTAAAGTACCCAAAGACCCAAATCCATCAAAGTTCATGGGTTCCACAGCTTTTCTTCTGCAGAATGTGTCGTTTGATGGAAATTTGTTTACGTGGGTACCATACTTAAAAAAGGAGGATTGGGACCTTGGGGAGGACACTAATTTCCCGTAGTTTGAGCTGAGAAAGTACTTGAAGAAGGTATACTATGAAGAGTCAGACGTCACATGGCTTGAGCCGATGAAATGGGTAGCTGGAGTTGGGTGTGCGGGGCTACTGAACATGTTATGGGTGTTGCATTTTAGCCGCAACATTATAAAAAAAGTATGTGTGCATCAAATTTTGATGATGGTGCATGACGGGTGCATCTGGTTGGGAGGGCCCACCTCGATCACTGATATGCTAATCCACAAAATAACCTTGTTGTGATATCAAGGAGTGGACCCTATGGTGGTGTTTGTAGGAAAGTCGCAGGAGAAGAAATTGGCAGATCAAATGAAGAGCCACTTCAAGTTGACCAAGATGTCACGTGACTATGCAATAAATTCAAAATCAGATGGCACGGTGCACTTCGTTTCACAAACCTTGGCTAGAAATATCATGAGGAAGTGTCATGCCGATGAAATGTTGACGCAAGTAGTCTCTTTAACTGCACAGTGTGCCAAAGGAGTCCAATACAATTGGGCTCAATACCTAAGTCATAAATTCTTGGAGGACTACAGAGAGGCCCAGGATGAGGGCAAGGCATTCCATTACGTGTAGTTATATTTGTTGATTGCGTTGGTGGCTTGGAGGACGCTCGAAGAAAGTCAGTTCCCTCAGCAAGACTCAGGTCTACCTGAGGTCGCGAAGTTCTCTTTATTGTGGGCCACAAAAGACCCCAAGCACATTATGTAGACAAATATCTTTTGGGTCTTATTTGATTCAGAGCCGAGGATGGTTATTAACCACTAGCCAAGGTTATCGCTATCTTTGCATGCACAGTACCTCAATGGCGCCGATTACAAGGCAGACTTCCATAATCTGCACATTCGCATGAAGAAAGACACCACACACACATGGCACAAGCTACAATACATAGTCACCGAGGATGATATTTTGGGAGTAGTCAGCAAATGGCCGAGTGACTGGATGACCCCTTCTGATGTTGGCACAAGAAATAGTGAGGTTGTTGAAGGTGAAGCAATGCAGACCACAACAACGACAATATCATAAAATAAGAAGGAAGCAGAGAAGGCTTTCACAAAAGAGAATGCCGCGGCAAAAGAAAAGGTCGCGTAGAAAAAAGAAGTTGTTGCAAGGGAGCAAGAAGAAACCAAAGAACACGTCTCTGCCAAAGAGACCGACGCGACCAAGGAGAAGACTCCCACTATGTCGCAGGTCACCATTGACCTCGGTGAGTGAGACACAGAGCGCAAAAATGTGGAGGAAGAGACAGTAGGAGAAGAGAAAGGGGGTGCAGGCTTGGAGTCCCCCTTCATCGTTAAGAAGAGGCAAAATAGGAGTTCTACAGGGTCGTGCAAGAAGCAGAAGTCAGAAAAATCGGCAAGCACAACGCCTTTTGTCCTCACAGAGGGGGACCTAGATTAGATTGGCAATGTGGTCCATGATGAAACAAAGAATCTTTGGGGACACATCAAAGAATAGTACCAACAAACACTGGGTAAGGTGGAGCAGGGCCTGTGGGAATTGCAGGTCCAAACATGTATTATTCAAGCAAGCATGGGAAAGGCAAGCCTGAAGCAAGTGAGCCTGAAACAAGCGAGTGGGTTGGGCTTACCAGTAGAACTCACTACAAACCTCCGCACAGTGCAGCTTCCATAGGGGTTTGTGTAGGTCGATGCAGTAGAATTTTGGGTGCACCTCTTGCATATGAAGGATTTGAGTGTGAATCTAGTGGCGCTTCCTATTCAAACACTACAAGAGCTACGTCAAGGGGTGTTAGATGAGCTTAGAGTTGGGGAACAACGCATGCTATTAATCATCAACGAGGTCAAAACCAATAATCAGCAGATGCTCGAAGCAAAGGCACATGCCCTCAAGGAAAAGGAGGAATTGATGGCGTGTAGTTAGCAGCTAGAAGCAACAATAACACAGGCCTATAGTAAGCTTCACGAGCTCCAGATTCCAGCGAAAAGGACCCCTGTGGAGAAGATCCAGAAGCTAGCTGTCATAGTCAAGGAGTCAAAAAAGGAAATTAGCAAAGTTAGATTTGAGTTCCATCTGTAGATCTCTGAGCTCCAACTCAATATGCAGCCAACCACTCCTCCAAAAGTAAGAGAGCAGTGCTAGGCTACTATTAAGGGAGAGATGGATGCCTTAGAAGTTGTAGTCAAAGGCTTCACTTAGTTGTTCAAACAAGTGTTGGGAGCGGGATCCCCCAAGGGCAGTTTTGGGGCTAAACGCCCATGTTTTAGTCAAGTTTTTATAATATTATTGTAAAGTCTCCACAATTTGTGGTCACGGAGCGCGAAGGTATTATGTGTCACAAAGGGTAATCTAAGCTCTAAGTAGCTAATAGGATAACATAAGGAAGAGAGTCATAGCATTAGAGCAAGAAGTCTAAAGTCTTGGGTTGTAGCGTAGGTAGAGGCTATCCAGCTGAGTGCGCAGAGGCCTAGGGTAGAAGTCCGCAGCTGAGTGCACAGACCCCTGCATCTGTGTGCGCAGGGTGATCAAAGTCTGTAATACTTGGAAGATATTAATAAAAGGAGCTATTATGAAATTTCTGTGTATTTTTTCTGTTGACGGGTTTGAATCTTATGTGTATGAATTTCCTTTATTATGCTTATATTATGCGCAAATGAATGCATTACAATGAATAATTGAACACAATCACGAATGTTTGCTTATGCGGTGATAACTTTAAGTATTTGACAAGATAAAAAAATCACTTAGGATAATTGGGGAATTTTCACGGAACGCTGCTATAGCAGCGCGAAATTACCTAAGCTACAGATTAGAGCTACGTAAAGGGAAATCGTATACTTTCGCAAAGTTATTGAAAGTTGGAACAGAGGGTTTGTCTTACAATCCATACAACGAGATCATCTGCGCGAAGGCAGGGATAGAAGAGATCAAATGACATCACAACCATCTCAAGGGTGTGGAAACTTGGTTCCAGCAGCCCCCCATATCTCTTCGGGTGAGGCTTCGGTCCGCACTTTGCGAGTTGATGCTGAAAGGGCCAGTAGTGTAGGGATTTGTTTGGCTAAATAACGATTAACGTGGGTGAGGCCCCTTCAAGCCAACAAATGGTTATGTTGCCAAGACTAGAATCTGCATAAGAGATGTGTGATGTCGTATCATTGGAATCCAACTAAGAAGGAGATTAGTGACTAGTTGGATAGAAAGATCCACAAATTCATGGCACAGGAGAAAAAAAACCCGCGACTATCAAAAGAACAATGGCTGGACCAATACTTGTATACAGAGATCCATGAAATGTTTTTCTGATCTTTCCCTATTGAGCTATATGAGTGGATCGCGAAGTTAGCAGATAGCCAAGGAAGGTGGAAACTTGACGGTCCTATTGTGTGAACCCCAGAGCTAGTGCGAAGGTTGGAAGCATTAGATCATAAGATCGCTCGCGTTGTCGATCATTGGCTCAATCGCATCATAGGAGGATTTGTCACTAAATTCGCAATCGACACCTCACTCAGCTATAGTGAGGCGAACGATGCTTTCTCAAAGGACCGCGTGGTAAGTACTTAAAATATTTGAATAGTTGGATTAAAATGATGTTGTACAAAAAACAGGTTAGGAAACTACCTTGATGTTCGGGACTACGCGAAGCAGAAAAACTTACAGGAAGAAAGGAAATAAGGGTTCGGAGTATAGCCCCTTGATTTCACCTCTGCGAAGAGATGAGGAAGGAACAGTGACAGTTTCTTCGCGAAGTGATATCTAGTTAATAACACAAGGATTCCCGTGAATACCACCTCCACTGACACCACCTCAGACTTCACCATCATTGCCTCCGACTTCACCCGTACCACCTACACCTCCACCGTGTTTTATTATGGCAAACACAGTGAAGTTTCCTTTGTTCAAAGTCTTGGGAAATGAGGACACAAACCAATTCTAGTTCATTGTTAGGTGTGTATGGGAAGCTCAGGGTGTTACAAATAATCATATAAATAAGGAGACACTGGTTAGTACTCCGCAAGATCGCACGCTAACCTAGTATATTAAGTACTCTAACAATAACCCGAATGCTAGAGTAGCAGACATCTAGGCAACACTAAATAGGGAATCTAGTAGGCCTAAATCTAAGGCGCAGCCAATTGTGGGATTCAAAGATATCGCGATGCAACTAGGTGAGACATCTTGGGAGCGAGATCAGAGGTTGAAGTGTACAATCCATGAAGCCAACACGAATTTGACAGATGGAAAACATCATGAATGGTTTGTGGCTTCACTACTACCACACTTAAGGAGTGCGTTTTCGTAGCAGAAGATAACAACTCAGGAAGAGGCCTTGGAGATGACTGCATGAGGCTCCTAAGAAAGATCCTAATCTAGGAGTTCAGCAGATCCATGCACAAATAAATAATTTGTGCCTTGAGATGCAAAGTCTGAAGCAGGACAAGACGGTTTGACCAGAGGTATGCGAGGAGGTATGGTGCTTGAAATGCAAGAGTCAGGGTCATGACAACTACCATTTCCCGGTATTTGAAAATTACCTTGCAGGATGAGGAATCATGCCTTTAAGGCCAGAAGCTGAAGTAGGACCTGGCACGGGGGCTGCATTATGGTGCATTATCAGTTAGGTAGACGGAAAACATGCCATGGATAACTATCACTTACTACAGAATTATGTACAAGCACCGCAATAGTTGTTCTGCAACTTTTGTAGGTCAGTAGGACATGATGAGTGTACTTGCAGGAGCTATGAATTGAGGATGGATAGAACTCCCACCTACAGGGTTCAGGCTGAAACGTGGCCCCTTGACCAGAATACAGGGATGGTGTGGACAGGATTTCAGGGGCGCGGACGAGGCTGAGGTGGAGGAGGACCTGGTAAAGGTCGAGGACAATTGATTTCCTACAATTTTGGAGTACCAGGACACTATGCCCATGTTTGCACTAATCCAACGCATCCGTTGTGCAAGTATTGCACGTTGTTTGATCATGAAACAAAAGATTGTCCTATGCTGATAGCTAGGATATGTGACTGTTGGGGGGAAAAGTATCTAATGCAGAATGCCTCTATCCCACTCTAAGGGTGATAGTACCTCAGCAACAACTGAATGCAAAGCTATGAAAAGTTTCTTCTTTACGAGATGAGAGAGGGAAGAAAAGGATGATCTACTAACCGTTATCTTGCGCTTAATAGTCGATCCAGTCTTCACTCCTTGCCGCTTGCTCCTAGCTCCTTGCCCTTTCACCGGCCCAGCTACACACAGATCCTGTAAAAGCACAAGAAAAGGAAACTAAAAGAAGCATACATCTGTAATCGATCTAAGTATTAGCATAAACCAAATATACAAGCATCAATTCATCATCAAGATACATGCATATAGAAGAATCTCAAAGCTTTATTAATAATAGAAGTAAAGTTCTGAGAGAGTTACAACCATAATAGGCTCCAATCCAGCAACACCTCCCAGCTGAAAGAAATCCCCTCTTCACCTCCTTCAAGCAAAAACACCCAATAGCTCTGTTCTCAAACCAACAGCACTTCCTTACTTGCACAAAATTCCAGCCTCCCTTAGACCTCATGAGAGAGATCTATATATAGGTTTTTGGAGAGAGGATGAGTCATCTTGAGACTGGCCTGAAGCTGACTTGTGTCCTCTCCCACTTTAGTTAATCTTCAGTTCTTGAGTCCACTTGGAGAATCTTGCTTCCACTTGGAGTTCAAGACCCTCTTACTCATCACTAGGCGAATTCCTTGACCCAAGTGTCAGTTTGGAAGCTTCCTCGGCAGTTGACACCTTGCAGAATGGCTGTGCCACTTGGCCAATCTCGCCCAGCGCAGGTAGCCTTCATTGATTTTGACCTTCAGCGCAGGTACAAGGAGGAGCAGTTGACATTCAGCGCAAGTGCTCAGTGGAGCAGCTGACATGATCCAGAAATAGCCTGTTTTTGAGTGTTTTCAGGTGGAGAACTGATTTTCAGTGCTGTGGTTTGCATACCTTGTTCCTTTAAGGGTAAGAAAAACATGTTTAGGGACTTTGGATCCCTCAGATTATTGACATTTCATGCTCCATGCTGATAGGCACAAAAATGTCTATAACAGTTGCCCCCTAAAGTATGAGGTCGTTTATCGGGTGAAATGCTTTATTAGGAGGATCCGAAGTTCATTCAATCACCGAGAGGTGCCCTACAATAAAATAAAATACAATACATTATTTTTCATTCTGCTTTCATGATCTAGCTGAGGCAGGCATTCCCATACTCATCTTTATAAATCCATTTTGGTACATATGACAGACGACTGTCTGATGATAGACTGATAATTCTCTGCTGAAATTATCATCCTTTGAGTAGGATGATCATCTGTCGCAACGATGTACATATCAAATGTCTTTATATTTCCTGAATATATATCGTAGCCCGGATGGATGAAACTAGATCCGGGGTATTCAATCTCGTTCGATCTTCACTCTAAGTACAAGTCGATCCATGTGAGAATTACGCTGAAGTCGAACATGGAAAGACATCGCTTGATTACCGGTAAATAATGTAAACCGTTAACAAGCGCGAGAGGAATCACCAATAATGACAATGACCCTCAAGGTACTGCAGTACAATTCACGTGGTGTGAATAAAGGACTTGGCATCGAACACCACGCAAAATCTTCTGGTCGAAGGTCATTGATGTATACCTGTCACCGGAAGTGAGAAACTTGCCATTGAGGCATGCAAGCTTCAAAGTACTGGGGGGGTTGCTCCTAGATCCACTTCTTGGATAATGCGCTGAAGTCGACAAGAAGCGATCCGTCAAAGGAGGGCCTTAATGAATCCCACATCAGTGACACGGAACAGAGCTAATGATTTTAGTGGAGGTGAAAACAATCTGTGAGATATGATTCAGGGTGGCGATCATGGATGGATGAAGGATAATGTATGGCAATGGATGGGACATGGTTGACTCTTTCTGAACACATCTCTTAAACATATAACGACACTAATGTGATGGATCGGTAGCATTACCCCAAATACGGATGGTTTGGCGAGGACCATGGTGATGAGACCGGTGAATGAAACAACCCAACCTGATGTGGTACGGAGGACAAAGTTTCATGTTCAAGAGCGACTTGCTACCATTAAGCTTTGAGGTTCTCCCAATTTTTCCCCAGTCATTTCTGACCAGTACCTCTTTATTTTTGTCAAGCTTGAGGAGGATAACATATGCTTGTTCTATAACCTGCCCTTCGGGCAAGCCCATCGCTATGTTTTAACGAGCCTAGCGATAGGGAAACTCGTTCTCGTCTAAAGACAAGTTTGTCGCTATTAAATCATTTTAACGAGTCTAGCGACAAAGACAACTCGGTCCTTTTCATTTTTAGAGAGTCTAAAAAGGTACATAAAGTTAACTCCAAAATTCCTTTTTCATCATCTAATCCCTTAAGTCCGAAAAAGTATAAAACAATAAAGAAGGGATGATTTTTCGATAACTTTAACGAGCCGAATAAAACAAGCGCTCGACCTTTTTGTGCAATAATCCCTCAGGTCCAAAAAGATTAAAATCTAGAGGAGGGATAGCTCTTCCGGTCCTTTTAACGAGCTGGAAGGCCAAAACTCGGCAATCTTTTCATATTTTACGAGTCAGATGAAAAGAGCTTAAAGAAGACTCGTCTTTTGAGGAGCGAGTGATAAACAGGGATAGCAGCAGATTCTAGGTACAGTTTGGAATTTTCCAATCACGGCAGTGTCACAAGGATGGCTAAGTGAAATCACTCTTTGCAGCTGCTCGTCAAAAGAGGTAAACAATCATATGGAGGTGAACGATCGGCCAAATGAGATGGAGGTGGCGGGTGCACAAAAACGACCAAGGTTTTTATGGCTAATAAATTTATGATCACAATGGTTATTTACCGGAATAGGTTCTTTTTTTTAGATAAAAATGAGCTTAAACTCTGGGGGAAACATTGCTCACTGCTTCTATTTATTTTTTAATGAGCATGAAGACCGCGTTAAAACTGCTCGGATCTTGCGTTTATTTTTTAACGAGCATGAACTTTATGCTAAAACTGCTCGATACCAGTCATAAAATAATAAATGTCTCTTGTGAGATCTCTATTTTTTATAGAGCTTCATCTTCACTAAGTTGTGCTCCTTCTCATCCTTTCTTCATGCAAGTTAGGAAACGATCAATAACCGCTCCTAGCTTGCACTCCAAAAGGTTTGCATGCCCCCAGGTATATAGTACAATTTCAAGGCTGCCCCTACTTATCCGATAAAACATTTGTTTTAAAGGGTGAGGCTTGCCTCTTTCTGGTTACCCAAAGAATGGTTTTATTTTCTCCCGCAAACGAAACTCTTTCTTCGGCGATATCTATCATTAGGTTACTCAAAGATGGTTACTACTTGTTGCAGCAAAGGAATCTCTTTCTTTGGAGGCTGCCCCTACTTATCCTCTAAAACATTAGTTTCAATGGGTGAGGCTTGCCTTTTTACCCAAAGATGGTTCTATTTGCTGCCGCAATAGAATCTCTTTCCTTGGTAGCCTACCTATTTATACAAAGTTGAATGACGTTTGTCAAACAAGTAACCTTAACAAAAGAATCCTATTCTAGAACAAGCCCTCTTCCATCCACGGACGGGGTACGGACTAGTCATATTCTCTCGCGGAAATTCTACTTTATACCCAAGGTTTCCTCTACCCGAAGCAGACCAGGATGCATGCCCCCTGGGTTCCAGTACCATCTTTCCGAATCACTCGCATTCATCGGGAAGGAGGACTGGGGGTAGAGGCATTTCTTGAGAAAAAATACCATTGAGGATTGGTATTTGACTATTTGCGATGCGTGATCCCGGAAATGAAAGTTGGTCTACGAGCTTGACCACCCTTCCTTCGTGTGGAAAAAAAATTACTCTAAAAAGTGAGGAGACTATAGCTCCCATGCAATATATATAGTCACGTCCAAGGAGTATGTTATAATCCAAGGGTCCTTGAACGACCATCACGTTCATATTAACGGTCTTCCCTTTCAATGTAATAGGCACATTGGGGAGGATCCCTAATGGTCGACTGGTTCCTTTATTAAAGCCCGAGAGATTTCTTATATCAGGCAAAAGCGCCGAGGAACCCAGTGCTTTCCAAGCAACAGAGGAAAGGATACTCACAGACGCCCCTTCATCAATGATAGTTCCAGCCGTTAGTGTCGGTCTTGAGCCCTCGATCGGTGATCAAAAGCTCTTTGCATTTTGCATAAGTAGGTGTCTCATCAGTGTCAGTCTTGCATCCCATTAGGCATGCCATAACACTGATGGAGGAGCTGGTCTTTTGTTCCCTTCTTGGTTTTGCTGGAGCAGGTCATGTCATTTAATAAGCTTGTGTTATACTTGTTTATTTTGGTCTTGAGATCCCAAGTCTTAGGTCTAGGGTTTTAAGTCAAAAATCACTGCAAGGTCATGAGTCAAAGGTTCATGTGCCCAGCAAACCAGAAGGAAGCATGTACATATATTTCATTAATATTTTTCATCAGTTGTAGCTCATTTATACCTTGGTTTTAAAAACTCTGTTTTTAAACCCAAGGTCATGTGAAATTTGAAAAAAAAAAGAAAATTTTCAAAATTCTCCAAAATGCCGACAATAACCCTGGTCTCCTCACTAGCATCCCTCAGATGGCTAACCTGCAAAAAGAACGGAGTTAAAACATTCAAAAGGCCAAAATCAGGACAAAATGAACTCAAAAACAGTGTTAAAATGAATGCCAAAGCAAAAACACTACAAAGTGGGTTTGGTTAGTTAATTTTTTCAAATTTGGGCATATAAAGGCCAAATTTCCCTCTAAGGAGCCTCATTATGCATTTGAGAGCAAGCAAACACACTTGAGAGGTCGAAGAAGGCGATTTGCAGCAAAATTGGGTATTTTCCTGGTGTGCGACCACTCAGGCAGGGTGCGGGACCACTTGGGTTGGGCGCGACCACTTAGCGCAATTTTTGCTGTGTAAATTTACAAGGGCGCGACCACTCAGCAGGGGTGCGACCACTCAGCACGGGGGCGCGACCACTCAGGCCGATTTGCCCAAGAACCTCCAAAATCGACCCAAACTCTCTCTCATTCACTCAATCGGTCGAGGTAGGGTCTCTTTATACATTTGAAAGCTAGAGATATGAATTCATGGGCTTGATATGTATGTTATCACAGAAAAAAATGCATGGAGAAAGGATAGGAATGATTGTTTGTGTAGTAGGCATTATGCTAGGGTTATGTTTGTTTTTCAAGGTTTATAATTCCTTTTTCCCTCCTTGGTTTCCCATTTTGGTTCACAAATGTCAGTGTGTCTCTCTCTTTTATCTCATTTGCAAACTATACTAAAAAAATCTCATCCCAAAGTTCCTAAAACCCTAATGCCTATCTTTCCTTCCCAAACCCTAATGCCTATATACCCTACTCAAACCCTAAAGCATTATCACACAACAGTTAATAAAACAAAAGATATATAAAAACACAGCAAAGATAAAAAGAAATGTTATGAAAAAGAAAAGAGTATATATATATGGCAAATGCATGTGCATGTTCACCACAAAAACAGAGTCAAGTATTACCATGCCATAGCCTAGCCACTACAAGAGAAAAAAGACATATTGTTGTGTAAAAATCGGAGGCAAGGATGCTGCGTAAACATTCATGCCAAAATCAACAATATACAGCTGTACATGATGCTCAAAATGGACAGTTTGCTGTGATAGGGTTTGCACAGGAACAATTGTTGCATCTCCCCAATTTTAAAACTCTGTTTTCCCTACTTTTCCCTTCATTAAAATCCCAGTTCAATTGCTCTATTCCTTCCCTAAAAATCCCAGTGCAATTGAAATCCCTCTTCCCTTTTGTTAACATGTAACTAAAGCCCCTTTTTCCCTCATGACAAATACAAACTAATGCTTTGTTTCCCCTTAGCATCAAAAGCACATAAACTTGAAAAAACAGAGTATGCTTATAAAGTACATTCAAAGACAAATTAAAGGAGCAACCTGTTGATGCTAATGATTGATGCTACCCCATACCCCTATGATCATGCTGTCCTTTACCCCATGTTAAAAATATATATATATATATATTGTCCTTTCCCTTGGTGATCATTACACATATTTTCCCTAATAAAGTATTTATTTGCAAATGATTTCCAAATGATAAGAGATGAGGAACATGTTTGATATTTTGTGAATCAGTCCTTTAAATTCCCTGTTTTTATATATTTCCCTTTCCTTATTAAAAGTCCCTGTTAGCGCTTGGAATTCACCTAGGCTGAGATAGACAAACTCTCAAGGCTACATCAAACCATTTCACCTCGTAGCTAGCCCTACGAGGTATGAGCAGGCTCTCTCGGGTCAGATTTGATAGATCTTATAATATAATAAGCTGACCAATTAGGATCAAAGATATTAGGCTAGTAAATTGATTAGGGGGGTTGATTTAATGATTTTTGGGGTTTTCGGTGGCAATTGGAGGGAGTGCAATTCAGGGTGCGGGGATTGGGCTCAGTTTTTGCAGGGGGTTCTTTGGGGAAAGGTAGGAACTTGTGCTGATGCCTTTGGCTTGGATGAGTGATCAGGGAAGAAAGAGAGGAGGTTAAAGAGGGCAAACAAGGACTTTGAATCCTCTTTAAACAGTGGAAAACATAGAATTTAAACAAAATTGAAAGCTGAGCATGGCATGCATGAATTCAAACTTTATCACTTCTTTTGTTTAAATAGCAAGCAAGAGATTAAGAAATGGAACACATAAACACACTTACAATAACAGTAGGAGACACACCATCAACATAATAATCCACAAGAATCCACAATGAAGTCTGCAAAATCCTGGCCTTCCTTTTCCACAAATTGCAGAAAATACAAGTCAATAATACAATAACACTTCTCCCTCTAGAGTCCAACCATCAAAATGAGAAAGAGAAGGCATAATATAGAAGGTCAAACCTCTTTCCCCACCTCTAGGGGTCGAGCTCAGCTTCCTAGGAGCTGTTGCAACTAATTCTAAATCAGTCACTAGATAATAGGCCAGCTCAACAACTTACCTCTAAAACTTAGGAAGCTTATCTATGCATTAAATATTCACTATTTACATCAAAGAAGCTTCTAGAAGTGGTAAAGAAGAGTAAAAGTATCTAATGCCATGAAATTTACACAATAATCCATCATTTACATGCTCAAATAGTCAACCAAAGTGAAAATAGTGCTTTTCTGGCCGAACTAGTCAAAAAATGGCAAATCTGGAAGTTTTGGTCGCGCCCCTGGAAGTTCTGGTCGCGCAGCAGAATTACCCTTGTAATTTGCAGAATTTTGCCCGAGTTGCCTCCTCTTGCCTCTAACATGAATTTTTGACCTTCATATGCACAATAAGAGTAACTAAAGAGGGAAAATTGCTTTTATAGGTTCATTTCAAAAAAAAATTAACTTTAGAACCCACTTTCTAATGTTTCCACTTGGACATTCTTTTTTAACACTGTTTTGGAGTCATTTTGTCCTGAAATGAGCCTTTTGATGCGTTTGACTCCTTTCTTTTTGCAGGTTGACCGCCTGAGGGACTGTAGTGAAGGAACCAGGGTTATTGCCGGCACTTTTACAAATTTCTTTATTTTTTCAAATTTCCACATGGCCTTGGACTTAGAAACAGGGTTTTTAAACCCAAGGCATAAAATGAGCTATAGCTGAAGAAAATGATAATGAAACGTATGTACAAGACTCCATCCGGCTTGCTGGGCACCTACTGACCATGACTTATGACCTTGAAATGATTTTGACTCAAAACCCTAGACCTAAGGCCATGGGACCTTAAGACAAAAACAGGAACAAGCCTGACTCAATTATATTGTTGTATGACCTGATCCAGCAAAGCCAAGAAGACAAAGACCAGCTCCTCCATTCAGTGTTATGGCATGCCTAGCGGGATGCAAAACTGACACTGATGAGACACCTATAAATGCATATGCAAAGAGTTATTGATCACTGATGGAGGGCTCAAGACCGACACTAACAGTCCCCACCCCTAACATTTCCTTCATGATTTTTTCCCTTTGAAAACAACATACTTCTCAGCATTTTGCAGGCAGGCCAGCAATCAGTTGTGTTCTTTTTCTCCACCTTGCTCAATAACATCATGTCAACCACTGAAACTAATGAGCAAGGTGATGACCGGTCTTCTTCTTCGGAGTCTGAGGTACAGAGGCCTCGGAAGGGTGGCAAAGGTGGTCATCATAAGAGAGAAGAGCCCACTTCTCTAGCAAAGTTACAGGCTTGCCCTTTGGCAGTGACTTTTTTCCGGTACATGTCATGTCTGGAGTTTTGTGAGAGACTGGCCCAGATTCAGCACCACAGGGAGTTGGCCCGATTATTTGTTTTGCACCTTCATGACGGGCAGGTCACTCTTGCAGGGGTGAATTTTGTGTTCTCTCCTGAGATGATTTCAGAGGCTACCGGGATACCCAATGTGGGTGAGGTGTGGTCAAAGCACAAGATGCTGGACTATGTATATTTCGAGCCATATGTCAGCCCAGCATTCATGAGTCATTTGTCGGCGATCTTTCCTTTCAGGTTCCTCCGGGCGGAGTATGCTTCTATTATGCGGCTTATCATGCACTACTTCACATGCGAGGGGAGATTTTCTCGGGTCTTCTCTTATCACATTCACTTGCTGATGCACTTCACCCGGGTGAGGATGATGAACATCCCGGTTTTCTTTTTCCATGATATTCAGAGGATGGTGTCATTGTTCCAGAGGCGGTCTCCAGCTCAGCAGTATCGGAGTTTGTGCCATCACGGTCTTATCCAGCTTATTGTTGCCCATCAGTTGACTCAGCAGGGCATTGCATGGGCAGAATTCATTTCTCAGGATTTCTTTACACAGCCACAGCCAGAGCCAGAGACCATTTATGAGGAGGGAGGTCCATCACACCAGCCCAAGATTATTGTTTCGAGACACATGGCTTCCTCACCTCGCCTCACTTATCAGAAAGGCCCGAGGGCCTTGTTTGCAGCAGCTGGGCGAGTACTTTCTCCACAGCAGGTGGAAGGGGTCTCGCCATCATCATCAGCTACAGGTCAGCGAGTGTTATCTCCACATCAGGTGGAAGGGGCCTCGCATTCTTCATCAGCGGTACGAGAGGGCAAACAGCCCGTGACCGAGGAGGAGAGAGCCATTGACATGCCAGTTGACATCATTGATCTTGATGCTCTCTCCCCTACATCAGGTTTGCATGAGATCATCCGACAGGGAGAGGCGGAAAACCGCTTGTTGCAGGAGAAGCTTGATATGGCCAAGTGGACAATAAATTACTTGGGGCAGCGCAACAAGCAACTAGAAGAGGAAAAAGAGTTGGATGAACTATGGAAAATTCGTAGCAACCGAGACTTGAATCGTAGGAGGCCGGGTGACTTGTGGCCTAGGTACCGGGAATCCAGGCTCATCAGTTCAAATGTACACTTGCAGCAGCTGTTGGAGAGAGCCAACCGAGACAAAAGGTTGCTCAGAAACATGAAGGATCATTATTGGGCAAGAATGCATGTTTGCAAAGCAAGGATGAAGATCCTTCAACGGCGGTTGAACGAGGCCCTTTCAAGGAAGAAGAAGGCCAACCCACTCCGTATCTTGGCTGAGGCATCACTCACTCACCATTGATACTCATTAGTATCCTCCCAGCAGCAAACACAAGAAAGTTTGAGGATTTTGAGGCATTTTTGTTATTTTTTGGCATTTTACAGGTTTCGGTCATTTGAGTGGTCTCACCCCCCGCACGACCACTCATGGGGACAACTCAGATTGAGGAAACCTCTACATATTTTGATTTTTCATGACAAAATACACTTGGATATGGATGGGTTTCAAAGTTTATGGAGATTTGGGCATCCAAAAGCTCAAAATACATGCGAATTTTGACTTTCTGCCCCTTTTTAGAGTTGCAGAAAGCTTCCTTGGGAGAAATGATTTTTGAGGGGTCAAATCAACTCCAAATTCTGAAATTCCACTTGGGTTGGAAATTATACTCCGATACCTTTCCAATGAGCTATCTTGCACCTGATTTGGATACCGAGAAGGCCTTCAACCAGATCTGCAAATGGGCGCGACCACTCAGGATCAGGGGCGCGACCACTCAGGGAAAACTGCCAGATTTGACCATTTCGGCCAGCAAAACACTGTTTTTACTCTTGGATGAATTTTGGGCATGTAAATAAGAAACTTTGGTGTAATTTTCATGGCACATGGATGCATTTACTCTCCTTTGACACTTCTAGAACTTTCTTTGATGTAAATAGTGAAAATTTAATGCATGGATTAGTTTCCTAAGTTTTAGAGGCAAGTTGTTTTGACTGCCTATTATCTAGTTCTTAGTTTAGAATTAGTTCAAACTGCTCCTAGGAAGCTGAGCTCGACCCCTAGAGGTGGGGAAAGGAGTTAGATCAGCTATATGATGCCTTCTCATCCTCATTTTGATGGTTGGACTCTTGAGGGAGAAGCTCCTATTGTATATTTTACTTTTATCTCTGCAATTTGAGGAAAAGGAAGGCCAGGGTTTTGCAGACTTCATTGTGGATTCTTGTGGATCATTGTGTTGATGGTGTGTCTTCTACTTGTTACTGTAAGTTTGTTTATGTGTTACATCTCTTAATCTATTGCTGTTGATTAAGAAAAAGAAGTGATAAAGTTTGAACTCATGTTTACATGCTCAACTTTCAATTTTGTTTAATATTGATGTTTTCCACTGTCTAAAGAGGATTCAAAGTCCTTGTTTGCCCTCTTTAGCCCCCCTCTCTTTCTTCCCTGATCACTCATCCAAGCCAAAGGCATCAGCACAAGTTCCTACCTTGCCCCAAAGACCCCCCTGCAAAAACTGAGCCCAATCCCCGCACCCTGAATTGCACTCCCTCCAATTGCCACCAAAAACCCCAAAAAACTTTAAATCAACCCTCCTTATCAGTTTACTAGCCTAATATCTTTGATCCTAATTGGTCAGCTCACCCCATTGGGAAAATACCTTGAGTCTGACCGGAGAGAGCCTTCTCCTTCCTCGTAGGGCTAGCTACGAGGTGTAATGGTTTGATGTAGCCTTGAGATTTGTCTATCTCAGCCTAGGTGAAATTTCAAGTGTTAACATACTGGCGACCATACTGGGGAAGAACAAACTTGTTTGTGTGTTGATGTGTGTGTTTCACAAGTCTTAGACGGAGCCTGAAGTCACGCCAGGTAGCCTTTGAACACGCTCTTGTTTTACATCAGCGTTAGTAGATAAACGTTGCTTCAGTCAATCTCCGTGAGCTTCTGAAACCCTCCCTTCAGTGACATATTTATCCCACTATCATTATGGACTCTAAGCTTCGGATGATGGGCTAAGAGTTTCCATACGGTTGAGCGGTATTTCCTTTCCTAGTCTATCCGCGAAAACAAGCTGGCTACTGGTCCAAGACCAATTGTTAGATCTAATTCATGCCCAGCTATTTTTGAGTATCTTGAAGATCTTGATTTCGATGAAAGTTTTGAGTTGCGTTGTTTAAAGCTAAATCTGAAAGTGCACTTGCTACTCTAGTTCCTAATCCTGATTTTGCAGCTGCCATTGAATTTGAGAGGCATAATAAATTAGTTGAAAATTTCATTTTGAGGAATCTCCAAACACGTGTACAAGCTACAACTCTTGCTGATTTCCTTGAAAATATCTCTGGTCATATTGGATCCTCTATCACGGCACATGAACAGTCAAATCCCCCTTATATTGCCATCACTCCCATAGTTACTCATCCCCCATCTACAGTTGTTTCGCCTTCGGTTTCACATACTACTTCTCCTCCTCTTACTCCTCATACTGCCACACCTACTCCGCCTGCTACTCCAAGACCCACATTACCTAGAAAAATGGCAGCCCGTTTTGCCCCACTTGTATTGCCTGCTAATCTTCATGATATGCCTGCTGATTACCAAAGCAAAATTCCCATGTTTGATGGCACTCCGCAAAGTATTACAGCACAACAACATATCGATAAAATGTCCACTTTCTTTGATCTATATGAGTTAGATGAAGAAGATGTTACCATGCGGTTGTTCGTGCAAACATTTGCCGGAGAAGTAAGAAAATGGTTCAGAGGGTTGGCAGCTAACAGCATCACCACCTTAGAAGCACTCGAGAATCAATTCTTGGACCGATGGGAAATAAGGAAAGACCCGCTGCAAATCAATGCCGAGTACAACAACCTCAAGCGAAATCTGGGTGAGTCGGTTCAAGATTATATCATCAGATTTAATTCAGTGTATAACGCTATACCCGATGATTTGAAACCATCAAGAAAGTCCGCATTGCTTAAGTTCCCGGATGGTTTCGATCCGGAGATGGCCTACTCACTGCGGGACCGAGATCCTCCTACCTTGGAGGAAATGCAGAAAATTGCAGTCAGTGTGGAGGCTAATTTGAATGACAAAAGGGCAAGAATGAAAGCGGAGAAGAAGGTCACAATCAAAGAAGAGGCAGCATCCACTTCTCAAGTTCTTCGGACAGTGGAAGAGATGAAAAAGGCATTCCAAAATCTTAGTCTTGGCAAACCGGAACCTCAAGTTCGAAACCCAAATTTCAGAGGTCAACAACAGCAGCCCCAATATAGAATCAAGCAGCGGGAATCACGAGCACAAGAAGCGGCCGTGCAGCAGCCAATCCAACCTCCATTTCAGCAAAATTATGTCACTCAAGAATCAGAAGATGAAGGTGAAGGTGTGGGTGAAGAAAATCACTTTTTCACTCCCGATGATCTGCCCACATACATCACGGAAGAAGAAGAGCTGGTAAGTAATGCTTATACACCTCAAGATGAGCATTACATTCTATCTAATGATGTTGTACTTCAAGAAGAGTCAGAAGAGTATCAAAGAGGTTACTTACACGCTTTATCAGCTCAGCAAGGACAACAGAGACAATTGAGAAACCAGACAATTCCCATACATCCGATTCAAAAGAAGGCGGAAAACTTGGCAAAAAATGGTGCTGTTGTTCCACAGAGAAAAGGTAAAGAAATCATGGATCCTTCATCAACTCAAATAGTTCCAGCAAACAAGATGGATCAGCCATCAAATGTACCCAAAGATAGAGCAGAAAAACGAGACAATCCGGCAAAGGAAGGTGAAAAGAGTCAAGCATTCAGCATTGAGAATGAAGTTGCAAAATTGAAATTGACCATTCCATTGACAGAAGTCATGAAGAACAGTACATATCGTGCACAAATTTCTAAAGTGTTCAACATTGACCCAATGTTAGATGCGGTGAACGTAGAGGATGACCAGCCGGAATTGATCTTTGGGCCAGCTCTAAATGGTGAGTCTCCCGAAAGTGATGTTCCTCCATTCTATATCAGTTTGAGAATTCATGATTTTATTCTTCACAACGCCATGTTTGATTCGGGAGCATCACACAATCTAATGCCTAAGGCGATTATGGAGAAGTTGGGACTTGACATTACCAGAAAGTACCATGATCTATACTCATTTGATTCCAGCCGGGTGAGATGCATCGGTTTGATTAAAGATTTGGTTGTGAGTCTAGATCAAATCCCAGCAAAGAATCTTTTGATGGATGTTGTGGTGGCGGACATTCCTCCACGGTTTGGCATGCTGCTCTCAAGGTCATGGGGAGCTAAGCTAAAGGGTACACTTCAGCTTTATTTTTCATATGCTACTATTCCGGTGTTTGGCCAAATGAGAAAGGTGTACCGAGAGCAAAAGATGAAGTATATGATTACTAGCAAGGAAAAGCCAGTAAATCCTCCTGTAAATTATGTACAAACAGGTTTAGAATCCTTTGTTTTATTTGCTGATAATTTTAGTGAGGTAGATAGTCAGTTGGTTCAAGTAGAAGATATCCCAGGTATTGCAGAAAATTTCAGAGAAGTTTTGAGAACGGAAAGCGAAGAAGGGACTGCTGTCATAAGATCAATCGCTGAGACAAATGGGCAGCAAATTATGACTGAAACAGCATCACAAGTGCAGCAATTAGATGATGATGAGGATGGTCTTTGGACCATGGATTTTGATGGTGCAGTGGGCAGCGATGGAGCTGGCATAGGTGTATGGATTCGAAGTCCATTTTCAGTCCAAAACCAAGTTCCAAGCAAGGTACGGGTGTGTTCTTATAAATTAGCTTTTGATTGTTCAAATAATGAAGCGGAATATGAGGCTCTTATTGCTGGTTTGAAAATCCTTCACAAATTGAAAGCAAAGAAGATAGCAGTTTATGGCGACTCCGAATTAGTTATCAAACAAGTGAAGGGGGAATTTCAAGCCAAACACCCTCGTATGCGGGCTTATCGCAATGTTGTCCTAGATATTTTGAAGCGGTTTTCAGAACATACTTTGACTTGTGTGCCCCGAATTCAAAACGGTGTGGCGGATGCATTGGCAAAGGCAGCAAGTAATTTAAAGATACCAATGAATTCAAGCAACAAGTTCGAAATCTATGTAAAGCACCGTCCTACAGTCCCGGATAATCAAAGATGTTGGCAAGTGTTTCAAGATGACGAGGAGATCAAAGATTTCTTGCATGGAGAAGGTAAATTTGAAGAAATCTCAATTGACATAGAACCTAAAGGAGTTAATCAAATGGATGTTTTGCAGCTCAAAGATAATTATATTCCAAAAGGTTTGATTCCTTTAGAAGAATTATTTGATCAAGATGATGTGGCCCACAAGCCAACCTTGAAGCCAACGGATGAAGGTGTTGAAGATGTGAATCTCGGGACAGCCGACAATCCAAGGATGGTCAAGTTATCTAAAGCATTACCACCCAAGGTAAAGAGTCAATATATCAGATTATTGTCATCTTATTCTAATGTCTTTGCTTGGGATTATTCAGACTTAAAGACATATGATACAAGCATCGTCCAACACACTATTCCTATAAAGCCAAATCAAAAGCCTTTTCGGAAAAAGTTGTGGAGGATCAATCCCAAGTTGCTGCCTTTAATTGAGAAAGAGGTCAATAGGCTCTACAAGTCCGGAATCATAGTTCCCATTCGCTTTTCAGATTGGATCTCCAACCTAGTGCCTGTGAGAAAGAAGACCGATGAGATTCACTTGTGCATAGACTTCAGAAATTTAAACAAAGTGTTGCTAAAGGACAACTATCCGCTGCCTAAAATGGATCACATATTGCAGCGGGTAGTGGGCGCTTCAAGAATGTCATTGCTTGATGGATACTCCGGGTACAATCGGATTTTAGTGCACGAGGATGACCGTGATAAGACAGCCTTCACTACACCATGGGGAACATTTCACTACGCCAAAATGCCATTTGGGTTGAAAAATGTGGGTGCCACATTTCAGTGAGCTATGGATATGGCTTTCACTAATGAAAAGGATGTATTTTTAGTTGTGTATCTTGACGATCTAACCGTGTTTTCCAAATCAGATGAAGAGCATCTATTTCACTTAACTAAAGTGTTCCAAAAGTGCAGAAAATATGGCATTTCCTTGAACCCGAAAAAGAGTCTTTTTGCCATGAGTGAAGGCAAATTGCTGGGACATATCATTTCCAAAGATGGCATCTGAATTGATCCCGCACGGGTGGAAGCAATTCAGCAGCTAGAGCGGCCCCGAAACAAGAAGGAAATACAGTCTTTTAATGGCAAATTAAATTTTCTGCGCCGCTTCATTCCCAACCTTGCAGAGCACCTTAGAGAAATAACCACTATGCTCCGGAAGGACAGCGAGATTAAGTGGACTGAGGAGGCTGTCAAATCTTTCAATCTAATCAAGGTAATCTTGTCTTCAACCCCTACCTTGATCAGCCCCGATTATACTCAAGATTTCATCTTGTTCTCTTTCGCTTCCGAGCATACATTGGCAGCAGTATTGATGCAAAAAAGAGAAGGAGTTGAGAGGCCAATAGCTTTTTTCAGCCGGATTATTAGAGATGGAGCACTAAACTATAACATCATTGAGAAGCAAGCTTTGGCGCTGATCAAAGCCTTGAAAGATTTCCGGGTATATATTCTCAACTCTCATGTGTTGGCATATGTTCCTAATGCGGCCGTAAAGGATGTCTTGGTACAAACAGAGCCGGAAGGTAGGAGAGGCAAATGGATTGCTGCTCTCTTAGAGTATGATGTTGAAATCAAGCCTACCAAGCTGATTAAAGGTCAAGGTCTCGCGAAATTAATGGCTGAAACAAACCTTCATGCTCATGACATCAACTTGATCGCTGCCTTATCTGATGGTGATGAAGAAAATTCAGCAGTTCAGGTATCAGACATATTTGTTTCTTCACCTTGGTATGCTGATATAGTTTATGTACTTCAAAACCTATCTGCACCTCCTGAAATGTCAAGAAATAAGGCAAGAACATTAAAGCTAAAGGCTGCTAAGTTTTGCATTTTGAAATCTGTACTTTATTGGAAAGATCCCGGAGGCATCTTGCTGAATTGTTTGGTCGAAGAGGAAGCGAAGGCAACCGTGGAAGACTTCCATAAAGGTTATTGTGGAGGTCATTTGTTTTGGAAGACAACGGCCAACAAGATCTTGCGAGCTGGTTTTTATTGGCCTTCCCTATTTTCTGATGTGTACAAAGCGGTGAAGAGCTGTCATGAATGCCAAATATTTCAAGGAAAGCAAAAGTTGCAGCCATTGCCTCTCAAACCGGTGGAGATTAGTGCGCCATTTCAGCAGTGGGGCTTAGACTTTATTGGCGAAATCCACCCAGCATCATCCGGGCAGCACCGTTGGATCTTAACCGCTACCGATTACTTCACAAAGTGGATAGAGGCAATTCCCACTCGCCAGGCTACAGATTCGGTAATCATCTCTTTTCTTGAAAATAATATCTTGTCCCGTTTTGGCTGCCCATTCAAATTGATCACAGACAATGCAGCAGCGTTTAAGTCCAAAAAGATGGTTGATTTCTGTTATAAGTATAACATCAACTTGGGGCACTCAACCGCTTATCATCCGCAAGGTAATGGGCTGGCCGAATCATCGAATAAATCACTAGTGAACATCATCAAGAAAATGCTGGAAATTAACAAGAAAAATTGGCACAAGAAATTGGTGAATGCATTATGGGCTGATCGGGTAAGTCAAAAGAAGTCAATTGGCATGTCGCCATTTGAAATAGTTTATGGCACTGATGCAGTTTTTCCAACATCACTTAGTGTACCGGTTACAAGATTGCTTCAAGAGGCAGGTGAAGATGCGGATCCAATGCAAAGGCGCATCAATCAAATGGTTCACTTACAACAGACAAGGGAAGAAGTGCTCCAAAATGCTTTGAAGCTACAAGAGCTTATCAAGAAAATTTATGACAAGAAAGCAAAGTCGGATAACTTTCAGCTGGAAGATGTTGCCTTGAGATGGGATGCCCGAAATGAGGACAAAGGTAAGCACGGTAAATTTGATAATTTGTGGAAAGGTCCTTATAAGATTGCTGCATACCGTGGTCCAAATGCTTTCCTTCTCAAGGATATGAATGGCGATGACTGTCCTGGTGGGTCGGTGAATGGCAGACTTCTTAAGAGATATCATGCTTGAGCAAATGCTGCTCTAATCACTCTCATTGTAATTACCGTTTTCCTTTCATTACAGCAAGTGTGAACTGATCTCTCATTCTTAGTTTGGGGCCCGCGGTGAAGGCTATAATTCTAAGGATGGTGATTAGTTGGTGTGAAGTTTTCAGATTTTTTATTTTCTGCAAAAGTAGGTCAGTGTGTGTGTCTTGGTCCTTTCACATTTTCAGTTTAGTCCAAGTCAAATAAAGTCATTTCCATAGTTGGTCATAGGTTTACAAGTTGACTCCATTGCCCAATAAATAAAGCACTGGTCTGCTCTCCCAGAGGTCTAAGGTTCTTGGCACCTCCAAGGAGCTACCATCCCCAAACGGAGCCAATGTTAGTGTCGGTCTTGAGCCCTCCATCGGTGATCAAAAGCTCTTTGCATTTTGCATAAGTAGGTGTCTCATCAGTGTCAGTCTTGCATCCCATTAGGCATGCCATAACACTAATGGAGGAGCTGGTCTTTTGTTCTCTTCTTGGTTTTGCTGGAGCAGGTCATGTCATTTAATGAGCTTGTGTTATACTTGTTTATTTTGGTCTTCAGATCCCAAGTCTTAGGTCTAGGGTTTTAAGTCAAAAATCACTGCAAGGTCATGAGTCAAAGGTTCATGTGCCCAACAAACCAGAAGGAAGCATGTACATATGTTTCATTAATATTTTTCATCAGTTGCAGCTCATTTATACCTTGGTTTTAAAAACTCTGTTTTTAAACCCAAGGTCATGTGAAATTTGCAAAAATAAAGAAAATTTTCAAAATTCTCCAAAATGCCTGCAATAACCCTGGTCTCCTCACTAGCATCCCTCAGATGGCTAACCTGCAAAAAGAACGGAGTTAAAACATTGAAAAGGCCAAA
The DNA here is from genome assembly GCA_031772625.1 of Pinus tabuliformis. NCBI lineage: Eukaryota > Viridiplantae > Streptophyta > Pinopsida > Pinales > Pinaceae > Pinus > Pinus tabuliformis. The sequence continues at coordinate 1,233,173,927 of CM062807.1, forward strand.
ATTAGGACAAAATGAACTCAAAAACAGTGTTAAAATGAATGCCAAAGCAAAAACATTACAAAGTGGGTTTGGTGAGTTAATTTTTTCAAATTTGGGCATATAAAGGCCAAATTTCCCTCTAAGGAGCCTCATTATGCATTTGAGAGCAAGCAAACACACTTGAGAGGTCGAAGAAGGTGATTTGCAGCAAAATTGGGTATTTGCCCAGTGCGCGACCACTCAGGCAGGGTGCGCGACCACTTGGGTGGGGCGCGACCACTCAGCGCAATTTTTGCTGTGTAAATTTACAAGGGCGCGACCACTCAGCAGGGGCGCGACCACTCAGCACGGGGGCGCGACCACTCAGGCCGATTTGCCCAAGAACCTCCAAAATCGACCCAAACTCTCTCTCATTCACTCAATCGGTCGAGGTAGGGTCTCTTTATACATTTGAAAGCTAGAGATATGAATTCATGGGCTTGATATGTATGTTATCACAGAAAAAAATGCATGGAGAAAGGATAGGAATGATTGTTTGTGTTGTAGGCATTATGCTAGGGTTATGTTTGTTTTTCAAGGTTTATAATTCCTTTTTCCCTCCTTGGTTTCCCATTTTGGTTCACAAATGTCAGTGTGTCTCTCTCTTTTATCTCATTTGCAAACTATACTAAAAAAATCCCATCCCAAAGTTCCTAAAACCCTAATGCCTATCTTTCCTTCCCAAACCCTAATGCCTATATACCCTACTCAAACCCTAAAGCATTATCACACAACATTTAGTAAAACAAAAGATAAATAAAAACACAGCAAAGATAAAAAGAAATGTTATGAAAAGGAAAAGAGTATATATATATATATGGCAAATGCATGTGCATGTTCACCACAAAAACAGAGTCAAGTATTACCATGCCATAGCCTAGCCACTACAAGAGCAAAAAGACATATTGTTGTGTAAAAATCTGAGGCAAGGATGCTGCGTAAACATTCATGCCAAAATCAACAATATACAGCTGTACATGATGCTCAAAATGGACAGTTTTCTGTGATAGGGTTTGCACAGGAACAATTGTTGCATCTCCCCAATTTTAAAACTCTATTTTCCCTACTTTTCCCTTCATTAAAATCCCAGTTCAATTGCTCTATTCCTTCCCTAAAAATCCCAGTGAAATTGAAATCCCTCTTCCCTTTTGTCAACATGTAACTAAAGCCCCTTTTTCCCTCATGACAAATACAAACTAATGCTTTGTTTCCCCTTAGCATCAAAAGCACATAAACTTGAAAAAACAGAGTATGCTTATAAAGTACATTCAAAGACAAATTAAAGGAGCAGCCTGTTGATGCTACCCCATACCCCTATGATCATGCTTTGCTTTACCCCATGTTAAATATATATATATATATATATATATATATATATATATATATATATTGTCCTTTCCCTTGGTGATCATTACACATATTTTCCCTAATAAAGTATTTATTTGCAAATGATTTCCAAATGATAAGAGATGAGGAACATGTTTGATATTTTGTGAATCAGTCCTTTAAATTCCTTGTTTTTATATATTTCCCTTTCCTTATTAAAAGTCCCCACCCCTAACATTCCTTCATGATTTTTTCCCCTTGAAAACAGCATACTTCTCAGCAATTTGCAGGCAGGGCAGCAATCAGTTGTGTTCTTTTTCTCCACCTTGCTCAATAACATCATGTCAACCACTGAAACTAATGAGCAAGGTGATGACCGGTCTTCTTCTTCGGAGTCTGAGGTACAGAGTCCTCGGAAGGGTGGCAAAGGTGGTTATCATAAGAGAGAAGAGCCCACTTCTCTAGCAGAGTTACAGGCTTGCCCTTTGGCAGTGACTTTTTTCCGGTACATGTCATGTCTGGAGTTTTGTGAGAGACTGGCCCAGATTCAGCACCACAGGGAGTTGGTGTTACACTAAAAAATGTCACCTTGACTACTTACAGTTAGTATGGCTCAAAATCAACAGTCATGCTACCCTCTTAGGCAAGTCTTATGCCTCTGTTATCCATCTCAAACTCAAAGAAGAGAGAAAGTCTTGTAAAAACTATGTTTATCTCTGGGGTCGCAGGTTCTCTCTAGCCTTACCTGCGGGGACGCAGGCCATGTTCACAAAAGCTGCGTCCATGGACGCTCTGTATGTTAAAGGACAGGTGCGTCCTTCTGTAAAAGGCAAAATGTGCAAGTTTTATCTTGAGAAAGTTACTTTTGGTTACTTCTAGAACATTCTAGAGGTCGGTTTGATGAAATGGATGCGCCTCCAGTTGGTTCATGTATCTCTATTAAGAGGGGACTTATCCCATCAATAAGGGAGCTATCCCACCCATAGAGGGGGATGATCCCATTGATAGTGGACCTGAATAACCTCTTTACAGCACTATAAATAAAGGCATTGAGCCAGAAGGAGAAGAGGTTGAAGCTATACATTTTCTTTGGGTAAATGCTGCAGGATTTAGGTCTTTCATTAGAACCTTTGTGAGGAGAGATTGTCTTTACATGATTCTACTTGGAAGTGGGTGAGCTTTGTCAAAGTAGAGGAAAACACTTGATGGACCCTGGGAGGAACTTGCACAACACCAAGGCCAGGTTGTAAGAGTTTCTTTGTTTCGTTATTAATACAAACTGGTTTATTTTTCTCAATAGCTTGTGTTAATGAGTTATTTCATGTGTTCCTTGGTCTGCATGTTGAATGTATGTTTTATTGTATGAAATACAAGTGCTGGGTAATTGTTTGATTGTTTATGGTTGCAGGAGTTGACTTGAAGGAGGAGCTCATCCGGATTGACAAGGACGAACTACAACAACAGCGTTTTGGAATAAGGTAAGCCTAAACACTTGTACTTTTCATGTCGTAAAAGGTATATTTAGAGAAAGATCACTCCATTTTGTCTTGTTTGTCGCTAGAGAGTGTAAACTCCTAGGGAGGTCAGTTGTGTCAGCCCAAATGACTTTTTCCGCCACGACAAATTGGCGACCATACTGGGGAATCCATTAATGAATGAGTCTTTTCCTTTATATGAACTTTGCTTTGAGAAAATCATTTTTATTTTCTGGTTTTTGACTGTGAGAATTAGTATTTGGGTGGCTTAGCTGTAGATTTAGTTAGCCTTAGTTTTTCTTCCTTTTTCCAGAAGGACGCACTCTCTGTGTACTTCACAGTGCGTCCTTGGACGCGCTGTTGTCGTCTGCACAGTGCGGGCCCGCACCTGTGACAACGGGTGGCCTGCGTCTTCCTGTAAAAGTTAAGAAAATTCCATTTTTGCTTTAAATTGCTTTTAAATTTTGATTTTACTTAGTATTTTCTGCCCAGATCCTTTAGTACCCTGTCAAGAATTCTCACCTGAACTGGTTTTGTGAGCTTTGAGTGTTTTAGTGGATTTGAACGAAGTTTAGACCTAGGGTTTGATTTTTGGATAGGTTCTGTAGTGACTTTGAGCGTAGAAAGTTGTCCAGCCTTAGATCTCTCTGGTTAGTCAACCTTCTTAGAAGTCGGGCCTGTCGTAAAGTCTCCTTGGTTGAGCAGCTTGCCATTTAAGTTGTTTTGGGTCAAATTTCGACTTGCTTGTTTTTAAAGTATTGATTTCCATTTTGCAAAAAGAACAAAAAGATTAGAGTTTTGTTTTGGCTAGTTTTTGGTTCTGCAATAAGCTATTCCTTGATTCGATTGTGATCAAGTAAAACGCCTTAGAATAATCATTGTTAGTTTTAACCTTGTTAGAATTGCTTAGAATAAATTTGCCTTTAGTTTGTTTATGAGTGGATTTTCATAGATTTTGATAGTTGTCAAAGATTGATTTTTGGTTATATTAGTTTTATTTGCTTTGTTAAAAGAAAAATACAAAAAACTTCTTCTTTAAAAGTCTTGTTTCAAGTAGCTTTTTGTTTTTCAAAGAAGAAAAGAGTTTTTCGTGCATGTAAAGAGAAGTTATGTTTTTATGCTTGGAAAAGAAAATCGAATTGTTTCTTTGATTGTCTTCAATTAAGAAGTTGCTTTTATAAAGATTGCATTCTCTCAACTTTTTAGTTAAAAACAATTCATCGAAAAAGCAAAAGTAGTGGATAAATCATCCTAGGTGCATTTTGTAGTGGTTTTGAGTCGAGTCAACACACCACTAGTTTCACTTCCATCACCTTTTGACTTAAAGAACAACCTTAAAAGTAACGCTTAAATTAAAATTGAACTAGTAACTTTTATTTTCTAGGGCTCTGAAGCACCAACATAGCTTAGGCTAGGGTCTTGGAGTAGGTGAGTACTTAACTCTCCAAGACTACAAAACCAAACAGTTAGTCTATCTTGAGTAGAACAAATCCAATTGTTTCAGTTACATTCTGGGAAAGCTCCTCTTAAAGGAGAAGCACGAGCTCGTGTCCGAACCAGTGAGGGGATCATTCCTCCCTCGTTGGGAACGACGCCAGTCAGTACGTATTAAAAATGGTAAACCTCAGATTAACCATTGTCGAGGAGCCAGGGGTCACTTATCGGTAAACCTTGGATTACTGTCAAGGAGCCGGTAAGGGGATTGGAGCTTGTTACTCTGCCCTTGCGTGCTGTCGGAGTTTAGACTGTTCCCCCAGGTGTAATTGTTGTGATTGGTAACCTTAGTGGCCATAATATCTAGGATTCTACCCAAGGTGACGGTGGAGGGAAGGTCCCACTGTACTTGGAGCAGACGTCGGCTATACTCACTTGGATTTTCTGGGGGGTACGCTTCACTTCGAGACGGTTAAAGTGGAGGTACTTGGTCCAGTCTATTCATTAAGCAGGTTGTCGGCGTAACTGTTCCACCCGCCATTTCTGTACTGAATCCTGCGAGGTTGGACCTAATCACCAACTAGCGCTTTTGGTCCGGAAGATACTGTTTGTGTGTGCTTTGACACTCTAGATTATTTAGGCGTGTGCTTCAAATTTGTTTGGTTCTTTAGAAGACTTAGGTGGTTTGATTTGAAATTTTTTACTTTGTTTTCGTGTGTTGTAGTTAAAATCATTAATTGTGGCGGAATTACCGAGACGGTCCCGTCGCATTGCGGGCCAGTCTCCTGAAGTTGTTTCTGTGGCCGAATTGTTGAGAAGATCCCGTGAACTTAGGGGATCACCTCCTCGAGACGACCCCAGTAATTTAGAAGGTTTAAAGGTCTTTGTAACTCCTTCCAGAGACAGTAGCGTAGGTTCACCTGAAGAAGGAGAGTCTGCCTTGGTAGTCCATCCAGATTACCAAAGTTTAGAAACAGGTTACAATCCCGAAGCTGTTACAGTTTCCGAGCTTACTGGTAGTTTTTCATCTGCCAGTGAAACAGGCGAAGAACCTGAAATTTCCGAACCTGTTACTCCAACTCCTAGTGTTCCTGGTTCACCAAGAATAGAAAGAATTATCACCGAAAATTTTCCTGTTGGGTTAATTGCTATAGAAGAACTTGTTCCAGAGGAAGAAATAGGTGTTTCTGATTCTGAAGATATAATTACCCTTGATTTAAGGGAGCGTGAATCCATTTTTTACAGTCCTCCTAGAAGTGAACCTTGGTACCTTGCTTTAACCAATTTTTTAGACAACGCAGTAGGTTTTTCCACACCTCGTACTCCTTTTCCACCCGGAGGAATACATACTCCTGTAAATATGTCTGGTCAGTCATCTGTGTTCACACAAAGTCCTGAATCATTTTTACATGGTGGTCCTTCTGTTCCTGTTGGGTATCAATCACTTTCTGGTACTTTTTCAGGAGCATCTCCTCGACCCATTGATCATGGGTTATTAGTTGGAAACAGTGGTAATGTTCCATTGAGTATAGGTGATGTTTATATGATGTCAGGTTCAACTCCCGTTAACCAACCTCAAGGTGGCCAATTACCGCCTGGGGGGCAACCTTCGTTAATGCCTGGGGGGCAACCTCAAGGTACTTCATTCGTGTCTGGGGGGCAACCTCAAGGGTATCAACCCCAAGGGTATCAACCCCAGCCTCAATATGTACCCCAAAGTCAACCTCAGTATCAGTATCAACCTCAAGGATGGCAACCTCAAGGATGGCAACCTCAAGGGTATCAACCTCAAGGGTATCAACCCCAAGGGTATGTACCCCAAGAGTATCAACCTCAAGGATACCAACCTCAAGGTCAAGGTCAACCCCAGTACTCGTATTTACCTCAAGGTTATCAACCTACAGGTCAATACCCTGGTCAAAGTTATCAACCACCTCAAGGGCAATCATATGGGACTGCACCTTACAGTTATCAACCCTATCCTCAATACGGCTATGGATCTCAGTACCCTCAACCTGTTACGAGTCAGTACCCTGGATTGTTAACATGGGATCCTTCACAGGGTCAACAGATGTTGCAGCCAAGTATACAGTCGACACCTCAAGCAGGACAACCTGTAGTTCCTGGTCCACCCCAGCAACCGCAACCTGTCCAGTCAAGTGTTCAGACCCCTGTAACTTCGGTAGTTACTCAGCCGCCAATTGCACCTGGTACTCCACCTCACACGGCTGCAGCAACTACCACTACATCTACCATAGTTACTTCTGGAGTATCGGCAGCTCCGGTTTCTACAGTCCCTATAACCACTCCTCAGACATCTGTACCGTTGTCTGGATCTACAGACCAAACCACAGTCCAGATGCCTGTAGGACCTCCCGGTACAAGTACGGTTGTTACTACTCAACCTCAATTTGTTCAACCTCCGTACCAGGGACCGTATCAACCTGCGCAAGCTGCCCAACAACTGGCTTACCAGTATCAACCGTATCCTGGGTACACTTATCATCAACCTCAGCAACCCCAGTACGGTCCGGTTAATCCTGGTTTTCCAGGAGGATATAATATCCCAAATGCAACTCCTGTTCCTAGTTATCCTGGATATCCTCCTCCTGGGGCTGGTATTGTGACTCAGAATTTTAGAGATCCTAACTGGCAGTTACCATTTATTGCGACTTTAGATTTACCCGACTTGACGCGCCTAACGAACGATCCAATTCAATATCAACAGTTCTGGCCGCCAATGCCAAATAAGTTGCCCAGCGATATACCCAAGTTCGAAGGTAAGTCTGGAGAGGATCCATCCAATCAAGTGATGACTTACCACCTCTGGTGTGCATCAAATTCCATCTCAGATGATTCCATCCGCTTACGTCTTTTCCAGCGTACACTCATTGGTCTCGCGGCCAAGTGGTACATTGAGTTTCCACGGGCCTCTTTTTACAACTTTAGCCAGTTAGCTACCTCGTTCTTAACTCATTTTCAGTTACCAGTCAGATACGATAATGGTACGGAATTATTAACTTCGCTAAAGCAATCGACATCCACGTACATTTCTGATCACATCCATGAGTGGAGACGTCGAAGGAGATTAGTGAAAGTTTTTATCCCGGACCAAATCTTAGCTGAATGGTTTGTCAAATCATTATTACCACGAATTACTGAGGATGTAGCTAAGGCCGGCGTAGTTACTGAGGAGCAAGTCATTGCTCAAGCACAGTACCTTGACTTAGTTTATACTCAGTCGGGTACGTTACACGAGAAAATACCGGATCTTCCCAAGTCAAACCAAATCGCTGCTGCTCCTTCGGGATCTCATAACGCTGATGGTATGATTGGTATCGTGACTACGAAGAGCAAGAAGAAGTCTTCCAAGGCTTCAACTACTCCAATTATCACTTTGCCTGATTCTCCGACAGGAGAGTCTTCTCCTGAACTCACCGCCGACATTCACGCCGTAGAGTCATCTACAGCCAAACCAAAAAACGGTGGAAAGAAGAAAGGGAAAAAGAAGGCAAAAGCAGACAAGGCTCCAAAGGAGAAAATAGAAAAGTCGGAAACCAATGACGAAAAGCGCAAACCTCGTTATCCTTGTCTCATTTGTGAAGAAGATCATTTTACGAGAGACTGCCCTCATCGGGCCGAGGTAGTGAAAATAGTTAAAGGTTCCGCCACCCCTGCTGTGTTAAAGAATCCATTTCCAGAGCAGGAGAATAAGATGATAGGTTCTTCTTCGAATGCCAGTGAAGAACCCATTTTGATGATGTCTCATGTTAGGATTGCGACTCGATCGCAAGATTATGGTAGTAAGGCTCCTGTTGATGGTAAAGAAGCAGAATCTTCTCACTCTAACCCATCAACCTCAACTCCTGGTTCCGATCCACTACAGATCGAAAAACCTAACCCAGACTTAGTGATTAAGCCACCCGCCAAGGGTGTACTTCGAAGGTCTGCTTTCAATCCACATGCGAGAGCAGCCCAGAATTACAACATTGTTGAAGACTTAGCTGTTTCACCTTCGGCAATGTCGGCACTCGAAGTGCTGCAATCATGTCCAGCACAACAGAAATTGCTTTTGTCGGCTATTGGAGCTGTTGATGTTCAGGACCCGAACCTAATGATCTTTGATCTAGAAAATAGTACACCGCGTCTCCCCCATCAAATGGCTTTCCAAATCCCAGTGATAGTAAAAAACAGGCCTATTCATCGGACTGTGATTGATGAGGGAGCTTCTACGTGTATTATGTCAATTCAATGTTGGAGATCGCTTGGTTCTCCTTCATTGAACCAATCTCCCACCATCCTTAAGGCCTTTGATGGCCGTGGGTTCCGTCCGTTTGGTATTCTACAAGAATTGCCTATAGGGGTCGAAGGTAAAACCGTTAGTCTCGATGTGGAAGTGGTTGATGCCCCTCTAGACTACAACCTTCTTTTGGGTCGAAGTTGGTCATATGCTATGACAGCGGTCGTTTCATCGGTCTTCAGAGTCATTAAGTTTCCACATAATGGTAAGATCGTGACTATTGATCAGCTGACATACTTTTCATCCGACCCATCCTCTTCAGAAACTATCCAACATGTTGGTAAAACGACAATCCCTTACAAGGACATTGGTGTAGGTTTAGTTAAGGATTCCGGTTTACTGGGAACTTTTCCTCTTCCTCCACTCAATGTAGATCCTTCATTTGCAACGATTCATATGATCACGTCAGAAAACATTATTCACGATGATCCTTGGTATGTTCCCTCTGACTCTGAGCTAGATTCACTCGGTGATGTTATGCCGTTGAGTCCGTATGAAATTGCTTATGAAGCTCTTATGTCTTTTACTGATTTTCATTCAACCGAACCCGACCAAATGAATGTGGTCAGTGAAGAGTCACTTTTCACCTCACCTTTAGAACAGATAACGTTTCCCGAAGAAGTGTCATCTGACGAACGACTTCGCGAAATCCTAAGTGTAGATGATCTACCATGGGAAGATCTCCATCACAGATCTTCGTTTTTACCTAAGGGCGATGCATTTGAAAATGATTTTTCATCTATCTTTACCGCTGATTATGTCAAAGACGCTCAGGATCCAACGAAACATTCTGATTCAGAGCTGAATTTAGGGAATATTTCTCGTACTGTTCCCATTGATATATCAGTGAAGCCCGGAATTGAGGAGAACATTCATATAGGTGCCGCATGTACTGAAGAAGAAATCCGAACTTACAAGGCCCTATTCCAAGAATTCCGCGACGTGTTTGCCTGGTCCTACGAGGAAATGCCAGGAATCGATCCTGCCATTGTTGTTCATGAAATCAAAACCTACCCGGATGCTAAACCCATTCGGCAACGGTTGCGTCAGATTCACCCTCAAAAAGCAGCTGCAATCAAAGCAGAAGTCGAAAAGCTGTTGAAAGCAGGTTTCATTTATCCGATCCCATTAACGGATTGGGTATCGAATATTGTTCCCGTCAATAAAAAACAAGGAACAATAAGAATCTGTATCGATTATAGGGATATCAATCGAGCTTGTCCAAAAGACAACTATCCTATGCCTTATATCGATCAAATAATTGATGATTGTGCCGGAAGTGAGATGTTTTCCTTCATGGATGGTTTCTCCGGGTATAATCAAATCAATATTCTACCTGCCGACCAACCAAAAACGGCATTCATTTGTCCATGGGGGACATTTGCTTATTGCAAATTACCTTTTGGGCTTAAGAACGCCGGCGCTACTTTTCAACGGGCCATGTCTTATGCATTTCATGAGATCAAGCACATTGTGCAACCCTATCTCGATGATTTGCCTGCTCATTCTTTACGTCGAGCTGATCACCTTGTCCATCTACGAGCAATCTTTATGAGGTGTAGGCATTATCGAATTCGGTTGAATCCCCACAAGTGTGTTTTCTGTATAGAAACAGGTCGATTGCTGGGATTTTTTGTTTCTAAAACCGGCATTCGCGTCGATCCCTCGAAAGTCGAGGCTATCATCCAATTGCCTCCTCCTTCGAGTTTGCGCCAACTCCAAAGTTTGCAAGGGAAAGCGAACTTTTTACGCCGATTCATCCCTAACTACGCCGAGGTCACTAAAGGTTTTACACGATTGTTGAAACAGAACGTACAATTCTTTTGGGATGAGATTGCCCAACAATCTTTTGATGCACTAAAACACGCGTTGACCCATGCACCGTTATTGCATCCTCCCAACTACAACCAGGATTACTTCTTATACCTCGCAGCTTCGCATTCCACCATTGGAATGGTGTTAGTTCAAGAAGATGAATTTAAGGCAGAGCATGTGATATATTATCTTAGCAGAACCTTAAATCCAACTGAGTTAAAATATTCGCATGTGGAGAAATTGGCCCTGGCAGCCGTTCAAGCTGTCCAGCGTTTTCGTCACTACATTCTTCTCCGCAAAACTACGGTTATTTCGGATTGCAACCCTATGATTTATATCTTGACAAAACAACTGCTAGGGGGCAAGTACTCTAAATGGATCGTCATCCTGCAAGAGTTCGACTTGGAATTTGAAAAGTCCAAGTCTAAGAAATCTTTAGTCTTCGCGGAATTGATGTGTGATTTCCCGAGTGCTGACACAGAGACTGTGGCAGAGGAGTCCATTGCGGACGAATCTTTGTTTCTTATTAGCACTGTAGATCCGTGGTATGGGGATATAATCATCTATCTCCAAACCCAAACCTTTCGGCCTGAAGCTTCCAAGGAAGACCGTCGAAAAATTCGGTTTCAATCCCAGCAATACAGAATTATTGGAGATACACTTTATCGCCTGGGGGCAGACTTAGTTTTTCGACGTTGTTTAACTCACGACGAGGCTGAGAGAGTTTTGAATGATTGTCACTCTGGAGCATGTGGCGGTCATATGTCTGGGTATGCCACCGCTCAGAAGGTGTTGCGCGCTAGCTATTTCTGGCCGTCTATGTTTAAAGATTGTAACCTTGCCGTCAGAAAATGCCACAACTGTCAAGTATTTGATCGCAAGATGCATGCTCCACCTGCTCCTCTCCACCCTATAATTGCCACTGGTCCATTCGCCAAATGGGGCATTGACTTTATTACTTGTAACCCTCACTCGGCCGGGGGGCATGCGTATATCATCCTCGCGGTTGATTATTTTACTAAGTGGGCCGAGGCGATGCCTACATTCGACGCAAGCGGCAAGACAGCTGCACTTTTCGTATTCAATCATATCATAACTAGGTTTGGTGTCCCACAAGCAATCATTACTGACCATGGGAGCCATTTTCGAAACGTCATGATGACTGAGCTTACAAGCCAGCTTGGTTTGCGCCATGATAGCTCTACACCTTATTATCCGCAAGCCAACGGTTTGGTTGAGTCAATCAACAAAGTTCTAGTCATCATGATTCGACGGATCATTGGTATCCATCGAACGAATTGGCATAACATGTTATTTTCGGCGCTATGGGCATATCGAACTTCAGTGAAAAATTCAACAGGTTTCACCCCTTTTCAGCTAGTTTACGGCTTAGAAGCTGTGTTACCTATTGAATGCGAAATCCCATCACTTCAAATGGTTGTCGAATTACTTCCAGCTACTTCCGAAGAGGAGAAACGGTTGTTATACTTGGCTAAATTAGATGAGACTCGACGTGACGCTACTTTAGCTATCGAGACTCACGCAAAACGAATGAAAGACCAGTACGATAAAAGTGTAACTCCTCGAAGTTTTTCGGAAGGAGACCTAGTACTATTATATGATCAAGCTAACGATAAGCTAGGTGCCGAAAAATTCGTTCCCATGTGGCATGGGCCCTACATTGTAAAGCGAAAGCTAGCAAAAGGGGCTTATGAGTTAGTTGATTTTGATGGGGACTCTTTGGGTAAACCCAGAAATGGACTTTACCTAAAGAGGTATTATGCTTAAAATGATGGATGGAGAAATTTTTAGATAGGTTAGATTTCCTTTCTAGCTAGCAAGTGTGTTAGCTTAGTCAGTGTGCTTAGTATAGCGAGTGTGGTTTTTGTCATTATTCTGGCTTATCTTGGTTTTACTCTTGATGTTGTAGATGTCGACGCCTCTCCAAACATACATTGGATTTGCTGATGGTGCTTGTCGTAGTACACGAAATATCTCTTCCGCAGCTTGGGTTATCTATTCACCCTCTGACGAGTTAGTTTCTATGCATGGGGTAAGCCTCGGTCAAACAACGAATAACATTGCAGAATATAGTGCAGTGGTTGAATTATTGTCCGAATCTATTTCATTTGGAATTCGACGTTTGATTGTGAGGTTAGATTCTGAACTTGTTGTATTACAGCTTAATAGAGTTTATGCCATTAGAAATCCTGTGTTGTTAAGGTTGTTTTTGAGAGTGCGTCTCTTGGAACGTGAATTTGATTACATTGAATATCAACATATTCCAAGGTCCCTGAATACATTAGCAGATGCAATTGCTTCTCGAGTGTTGGACAGACATTTATAATAATCATGCAAGCAAATTTAAAGACATTTCATCATACATGTTAAACAAGATAAGCCGGTAATAGTGATATATATAGATAGAAGTGTGTCCAAAAAATATATACATCGTCTTCGATCATAGGTTGAAAACACCTTATGATCGGCAAAATGATAGTACAAAAAGTCAAAAATGTCACATGTGACTACAAAAGTGACTAGTCAATCACTGGTGGTGCTCTCTATACGACACCACTGCGCGGGCTACCTTGCGCAGAAATCTCCTAAACGGTCTAGGGACCGCGACTACAAAACGCTGAAGCCTGATAGGAATGTCGTCCATAGTAGTCTCGGGTATGTCTACCGTGAGACGATCTAGGTCATGCTCCAACTCAGCTAGTATGTCTGCAACCGCGTCCTGTGGGGCCGGTGCCGGTGCAGCTGGATGTCGTCTATCATAAGGCCGGAGATTGGCTGGACGCTGTGGACCAACATCTGCATTTTTAAAATTTTACTGTTAGTTTGAGACGATATATATGAAAAATAAAAAAATACATAACTAGAAAACTTGTGAAAATGAAAGTACCTCTGTCGTCCCATTGTTCTCCCTGTGGAAGAACCATGTCCGGATCACCTCTGAAATCCATTCCGGCCTATGGAAAGTCTTGTATCACAAAAAGCTGGCCCTCTAACCAGTCAAAGTAATTGTCTGAGAATCGAACCACTGCCGTGCCCTCGTCAGGATGCCGGGCCATCACCGCAACCCATCGTATCAGCTTTGGCTCCCGAGGACCCAAGTCATCAACAGTGAGTTGCTGAGGGATCAGCATTGGAACTCTCTCCAAGGCAAAGCTCATGACTATAGGCCCATATCCAAAAGTCTTTAGTCGTCCGTTCTTTGCCTTGGTCAGTTGGCTCTTCATATGAGCCGACACAGCTTCACACCAGTTGAAGATGGTGCCTTGGTAACAGTCAACTGCCATCCGCATTTGGGATCCGGAAGCAATGTGCAAAGCGGCCGCGCCGCAAATCCTGGTGACCGTGAACGCAATAACTCTGAGTTCAGGCAGAGCGATGTGTTTTATCTCTACGCCTTTTTTATGGCGAGTCCCAGGTCTGCACCACTCCTCGCGGAGATCATCAAGGGATTGGCCACCCGGCCTGGTCCCCGCAAGGTTGAGTTGCTCACCTCTGTTTGGCAAGCCAGTGAGAAAGTATACATCCGAGGGCTCTATCTCGAGCTGGTGCCCTCCTATGTAAAAGCATTGATCTTGAACGTTCCATCGCTCAACCAGCCATTCCAAGAATCTTACCTGGCCCCTCATGCCCGGTATGGTCCAATATTTGTATAACCCGCATGTTCTTAAGGCATCCAGAGAGGGTTGGTGGTTTATTGCAGCTTCATCTTCCTCTACGTGCTCTCTCTCTCTCCAGTCTAACATGATTAATGCCCTGCATATCAAAAAAGTCAGTTAGAAATTGATTTGAAGAAGTTTGGTGGTTTTTTGAGGGAGTTGGGGTTTTCAAATGCGCACTTCTCGGAGGACGCACCCCAGCTTTGTAGCACAGGGCGTCCGGACGCAGCTGGCCTGAAGGCAGGCTGCGTCCCCCGACCATTTTCCCGTGTGAGAAAAAGTCGGGGGACGCAGGTCACCCGAAGGGCACCTGCGTCCGCCGAGAGGCGCATTTTGAACCCAAAACCCCCCCAAAAAATGAAACAGAGACCAAAAACTAAATTCTAAACGGATAGAAATGCAGAGTAGGATGTGTAAAATACCTAGATGAAGCGGCGTTCGATTCCGACGGTCAGATTTTCTGCAGCGACCACGGGAAGTTTCTTGTCAAAAGCTCCTTTTTCAACCTCCAAAGTCAAACGGTAAAAATGACATGGTAAAAGGTCTTTTTATAGGTTTTTTGGGTGAATGAGTTCATTTTTTACCATGAAAAGATGTTTTTCAACGTATTTTTGCCTATTTTAAACAGGTATGAGTAATGTGTCGCTTTTGTGCAGGACAAAGGGATTTCAAGGGAAGTTGTAATTTTCACAAATTAAAATATCAGAGTCATCTTTTAGGCCCTTTTCTGACTCCTTAAACATGAAAAGATCGCCGAGTGTTTCTTTTTCACTCGTTAAAACGGAATTAAAAGACGGTCCCCTTTTAGCTCCTTTCTGACCGTAAAATCAGGAAAAGATTGCCGGGTTTTTGTCGTTTCAAACTCGATAAGGAACTAAAACGACGTGTCTTTGATCGCTTTTTACTTTTCAGGTCAACGACACTATTATGAAAGTACTCCTTGGTCGCAAGATCAAGCGGTTCCCCCAGGTATTATTTTATACTTTTTCGGGCTTGAGGGACACAAACTTACGAAAAAGTTCAACGTGGAGTTTCCTTAAGTTTTTCAGACTCTCTAAAATTGAAAAACGCCGAGTTTCTCCTATACTGGGCTCGTTAAACGTTTACAGTAAAGGACCTGTTCAATTACAAATGGGAACGAACCACTCCTTCCTAGGGTTCGAATTTAAACTAGGTTGGACTCGTCCGAAGGATGAGCTTATAACCAAGCATATGTTATCCTCCTCGATCTTGTTAAAAATAAAGAGGTACTTGCCAGAAATGGTGGGGGAAAAGAGAGAAGAATGAACCTATTTGTCACTTTTTGTCTCAAGTGAAACTTTATTACCACTCTTGAACACGACACTTTTGCATTTCACCTGGGTTGGGAAATCTTTTACCTCACAGTTGACTAAATCACTTTGAAAATCTTTAACCGGGTTCAGGGATTAACTTTGAGTTATTCGTCACCAAACCATCTGTTGTGTCGTTATGTGTTCAAGAGGTCTGCGAGCAAAACTTTCATCTGCAAAATACTTATCATCCTTTTGACCATCCCTGAGTCAGTCCTTACAGCAACATTTCTTCAACTTGAACAATGATTTCGTGTTGCAGGCTTGCCTGCAACGAGTCGCTTTCTATCGACATCGACACATTATCTAGAAAGATGACTTAGGAATCGACAGTACCTTGAAGTCTGCATGCATCAATGGCAGGTTTCTCGCCTTTGACGACAGTTTACATCATTGACTCTCGATCAAAGGATTCCGTGAAATGTTCGACATCAAAACATCTATTCACATTTCACGGGTTGTGCTTGGTACTTTGAGAACCATTGACATTACTGGTGGTCTCTCTCACGCTTGTTAACAGTTCACATCATCGACTGGTAATCAAGTGGTTTCTAACATGTTTGACATCGAATCATCTAATCACATGTTTAGAATCGTACCAATTCGGGAAGTAGAAGTGAAGACCCTGGATCTAGTTTCTACCATCCAGGCTGCGAGGAGTTTTGTATTCATTATCTATGTAGACTAATCATAAATAGATGGCTGCGTCCATGCTGTGTCTACAAAAGTCTATAAAAATGATGTACTACAAGATCATTCCTGTATCAGAATAGTTAGTCCATTAGTTAAAGTTTTGAATCTGAGTATGGGAATGCCTACCTCAGTGATGATATTATCTTATACATGTATTTTGTGTTGAAAATTGCAGGTTCCAACCAGGTCATCCACAAGTCAATCCTTGAAATGATAAAGCGCTTCACCCTTCCTAGAATTACAAAACACCAATCTATTCCAGGCTTCGCACTTTAGGGGGCAATCTGTTACACTAAAAAATGTCACCTTGACTACTTACAGTTAGTATGGCTCAAAATCAACAGTCATGCTACCCTCTTAGGCAAGTCTTATGCCTCTGTTATCCATCTCAAACTCAAAGAAGAGAGAAAGTCTTGTAAAAACTATGTTTATCTCTGGGGTCGCAGGTTCTCTCTAGCCTTACCTGCGGGGACGCAGGCCATGTTCACAAAAGCTGCGTCCATGGACGCTCTGTATGTTAAAGGACAGGTGCGTCCTTCTGTAAAAGGCAAAATGCGCAAGTTTTATCTTGAGAAAGTTACTTGTGGTTACTTCTAGAACATTATAGAGGTCGGTTTGATGAAATGGATGCGCCTCCAGTTGGTTCATGTATCTCTATTAAGAGGGGACTTATCCCATCAATAAGGGAGCTATCCCACCCATAGAGGGGGATGATCCCATTGATAGTGGACCTGAATAACCTCTTTACAACACTATAAATAAAGGCATTGAGCCAGAAGGAGAAGAGGTTGAAGCTATACATTTTCTTTGGGTAAATGCTGCAGGATTTAGGTCTTCCATTAGAACCTTTGTGAGGAGAGATTGTCTTTACATGATTCTACTTGGAAGTGGGTGAGCTTTGTCAAAGTAGAGGAAAACACTTGATGGACCCTGGGAGGAACTTGCACAACACCAAGGCCAGGTTGTAAGAGTTTCTTTGTTTCGTTATTAATACAAACTGGTTTATTTTTCTCAATAGCTTGTGTTAATGAGTTATTTCATTTGTTCCTTGGTCTGCATGTTGAATGTATGTTTTATTGTATGAAATACAAGTGCTGGGTAATTGTTTGATTGTTTGTGGTTGCAGGAATTGACTTGAAGGAGGAGCTCATCCGGATTGACAAGGATGAACTACAACAACAGCGTTTTGGAATAAGGTAAGCCTAAACACTTGTACTTTTCATGTCGTAAAAGGTATATTTAGAGAAAGATCACTCCATTTTGTCTTGTTTGTCGCTAGAGAGTGTAAACTCCTAGGGAGGTCAGTTGTGTCAGCCCAAATGACTTTTTCCGCCACGACAGTTGGCCCGATTATTTATTTTGCACCTTCATGACGGGCAGGTCACTCTTGCAGGGGTGAATTTTGTGTTCTCTCCTGAGATGATTTCAGAGGCTACCGGGATACCCAATGTGGGTGAGGTGTGGTCAAAGCGCAAGATGCTGGAATATGTATATTTCGAGCCATATGTCAGCCCAGCATTCATGAGTCATTTGTCGGGGATCTTTCCTTTCAGGTTCCTTCGGGCGGAGTATGATTCTATTATACGGCTTATCATGCACTACTTCACATGCGAGGGGAGATTTTCTCGGGTATTCTCTTATCACATTCGCTTGCTGATGCACTTCACCTGGGTGAGGATGATGAACATCCCGGTTTTCTTTTTGCATGATATTCAGAGGATGGTGTCAGTGTTCCAGAGGCGGTCTCCAGCTCAGCAGTATCGGAGTTTGTGCGATCACGGTCTTATCCAGCTTATTGTTGCCCATCAGTTGACTCAGCAGGGCATTGCATGGGCAGACTTCATTTCTCGGGATTTCTTTACACAGCCACAGCCAGAGCCAGAGACCATTTATGAGGAGGGAGGTCCATCACACCAGCCCGAGATTATTGTTCCGATACACATGGCTTCCTCACCTCGCCTCACTGATCAGAAAGGCCCGAGGGCCTTGTTTGCAGCAGCTCGGCGAGTACTTTCTCCACAGCAGGTGGAAGGGGTCTCGCCATCATCATCAGCTACAGGTCAGTGAGTGTTATCTCAACATCAGGTGGAAGGGGCCTCGCATTCTTCATCAGCGGTACGAGAGGGCAAACAGCCCGTGACCGAGGAGGAGAGAGCCATTGACATGCCAGTTGACATCATTGATCTTGATGCTCGCTCCCCTACATCAGGTTTGCACGAGATCATCCGACAGAGAGAGGCGGAAAACTGCTTGTTGCCGGAGAAGCTTGATATGGCCAAGTGGACAATAAATTACTTGGGGCAGCGCAACAAGCAACTAGAAGAGGAAAAAGAGTTGGATGAACTATGGAAAATTCGTAGCAACCGAGACTTGAATCGTAGGAGGCCGGGTGACTTGTGGCCTAGGGACTGGGAATCAAGGCTCATCAGTTCAAATGTACACTTTTAGCAGCTGTTGGAGAGAGCCAACCGAGACAAAAGGTTGCTCAGACACATGAAGGATCATTATTGGGCAAGAATGCATGTTTGCAAAGCAAGGATGAAGATCCTTCAACGGCGGTTGAACGAGGCTCTTTCGAGGAAGAAGAAGGCCAACCCACTCCGTATCTTGGCTGAGGCATCACTAACTCACCATTGATACTCATTAGTATCCTTCCAGCAGCAAACACAAGAAATTTTGAGGATTTTGAGGCATTTTTGGTATTTTTTGGCATTTTACAAGTTTCGGTCATTTGAGTGGTCTCACCCCCCGCGCGACCACTCATGGGGACAGCTCAGATTGAGGAAAACTCTACATATTTGGATTTTTCATGACAAAATACACTTGGATATGGATGGGTTTCAAATTTTATGGATATTTGGGCCTCCAAAAGCTCAAAATACATGCAACTTTTGACTTTCTGCCCCTTTTTTGAGTTGCAGAAAGCTGCCTTGGGAGAAATGATTTTTTAGGGGTCAAATCAACTCCAAATTCCGAAATTCTACTTGGGTTGGAAATTATACTCCCATACCTTTCTAACGAGCTATCTTGCACCTGATTTGGACACCGGGAAGGCCTTCAACCAGAGCTGCAAAGGGGCGTGACCAATCAGGATCAGGGGCACGACCACTCAGGGAAAACAGCCAGATTTGACCATTTCGGCCAGCAAAACACTGTTTTTACTCTTGGATGACTTTTGGG
This sequence comes from Pinus tabuliformis, assembly GCA_031772625.1. Lineage (NCBI taxonomy): Eukaryota > Viridiplantae > Streptophyta > Pinopsida > Pinales > Pinaceae > Pinus > Pinus tabuliformis. The sequence goes on from CM062807.1 coordinate 1,233,193,176, forward strand.
CATGTAAATAAGAAACGTTGGTGTAATTTTCATGGCACATGGATGCATTTACTCTCCTTTGACACTTCTATAACTTTCTTTGATGTAAATAGTGAAAATTTAATGCATGGATTAGTTTCCTAAGTTTTAGAGGCAAGTTGTTTTGACTGCCTATTATCTAGTTCTTAGTTTAGAATTAGTTCAAACTGCTCCTAGGAAGCTGAGCTCGACCCCTAGAGGTGGGGAAAGGAGTTAGATCAGCTATATGATGCCTTCTCGTCCTCATTTTGATGGTTGGACTCTTGAGGGAGAAGCTCCTATTGTATATTTTACTTGTATCTCTGCAATTTGAGGAAAAGGAAGGCCAGGGTTTTGCAGACTTCATTGTGGATTCTTGTGGATCATTGTGTTGATGGTGTGTCTCCTACTTGTTACTATAAGTTTGTTTATGTGTTACATCTCTTAATCTATTGATGATGATTAAACAAAAGAAGTGATAAAGTTTGAACTCATGTTTACATGCTCAGCTTTCAATTTTGTTTAATATTGATGTTTTCCACTGTCTAAAGAGGATTCAAAGTCCTTGTTTGCCCTCTTTAGCCCCCCTCTCTTTCTTCCCTGATCACTCATCCAAGCCAAAGGCATCAGCACAAGTTCCTACCTTGCCCCAAAGACCCCCCTGCAAAAACTGAGCCCAATCCCCGCACCCTGAATTGCACTCCCTCCAATTGCCACCAAAAACCCCAAAAAACTTTAAATCAACCCTCCTTATCAGTTTACTAGCCTAACATCTTTGATCCTAATTGGTCAGCTCACCCCATTGAGAAAATACCTTGAGTCTGACCGGAGAGAGCCTTCTCCTTCCTCGTAGGGCTAGCTACGAGGTGTAATGGTTTGATGTAGCCCTGAGATTTGTCTATCTCAGCCTAGGTGAAATTTCAAGCACTAACACCAGCCTCACCATTCTATAAATTTGGACTATGATTCTGAATGGTATACTGGCTGGTAACCGGGGTTTGCCCAGTTGGTTCCAATCAAAGGACACAACCAGGTTGCTTGGTGGTGGGACCGAATACATGGCCGGATACGACCCTGACGATGTTCCTTCCTGCGATAAAGGAATGGGCGCATTGCCCTGATGCTCATCAGAATCTATGTTGATGAAAAGAATCTGGATGGTGTCATCCTTATTCTCTTCCTCGAGGGTGTCATTTGAAGATGAAACCTCTGAAGGAAGAACTGGGTCAACTGCCGTATCGACCTTTAGACTTTCGTCTGGTCTAGATTCAGTGGGTTCATTTTCAATGACTGACTCTTCAGCTGACCACTTGAGCGGGCCAGCTGTGTTTTCAACCAACGAAGGACTTGGCACGAGTTTTTTGTATCCAGGAGGAAGTCTCAACGGTGAAACCGGACGATCTTCCAAAACTCCCTTCGCTTCGTCTAAGAAGGGACAACGGTGGATGGCTTGATCGCCTTCACACAGTCTACAAAGGGATTTTGCTCCCCCCTTTTGTCTTGATCCTTCACTTTCGCTGGTGGACGGTAAGCACTCAACTTGACTATCAGAGGTTGAATCTCCCGAATTGTGCAATCGAGGGGACCAGTCCCTTAGTATCCGGGGAATATAGGGACAATCTCTATGGAAATGGTCTCCTCTACATATGACACATGGCGATTTAGGCCCGGTCTGTGCTGTGTGTGGGTTTTTGTTAGATATCTTTCGCTTGCCCCCAGTCGCCTTAGGCTCCTTCTTCTTCTTCTCTTTCTTCTTCTTTTCCTTCTTCTCCGTGGGAGCTTGGATTTTGCCAGCTTTACCTTTCGAAGATGGAGGATTGGAGGAAGGGTTAGAGGAAGTAGAAGGCTGGTGGGAAGCTCTAGACTCATCTAACTGTTGACTCGACTGCTCAGGAACCATGGTGTTCTGAACTACACTAGTTGAGAATAGCCAAATAGGCAGGCCAATTGTCAGTCCTGGAAGCGACAATGTGGCCATGTGGGGCGCACCAACTTCTCCCCAAGAGGAGAAAGGACCAGGATTTCCATCATGTGGAGTTCCTTGGTTGGGGCGTTCCATGTTATCAACTTAAAGATCAACGCGGGAATAGGAGGTGATTATGTTCCGTTTAAAATAAATTTTATAACGACGCTTGGACACAACTTGCTTTTTCACTTTTTAAGAGTCGAGAAAAAGCTAAAGATGACTCTAGTCTCCTTCGATGTTTTAACGAGCCCGAAGTGACAAATGCTCAGATGGAATTTTTCAGTTATAGAGTTTGAAAAATGCCAAAAGAAACTGCTTTGGAGTTCTAGGCAGAGGGTGTGCCAAACCTTTCGCAAAACCACAGAATACGTTTTACGGTACGAGTGGTCGATCTTCGTGAATGCTGTGTTCACTACATTCCGATCAGTAGGGTGGCCGGCACGGTTTCCTATGGATAAAGGCTTTGATCCTATAGGGGTCTCCCAATATATACGCAACGGTACGTGGGAGCACAAGTCCGTATTGATACTTATCGCTTCACCGTGGAGGAATCACCCAACCACTCAACGCTAAGATATCACGTTTAACGACGCCAGAACACGTCTCTAGCTTAGACCTCTAGATGTTTGCATTATGTTTCAATGCGTTGTTATGTAAATTCAATTTATTTTAAGGTTGATCTTGTTTAGCAGTTTGCCTTTATGGATCACCACGAGATGTATAGAAACACTCCTGAATGCAATCTAAGATGATAAGCAAGCTTTTCAATCTTTCAACTTTGAAAACCTTAACTACTGAGGGAGAAGGAAGATAACAGCTTTTCACACAGATCATAGAACACACACTAATCACTTTCCCAAATCAACATGCAAACCGTCATAATGCACATGCACAATGCAAGTATTTCTTTTCTCTTTCTTAATGTTGATGAAATGCAAAAAGAAAGCTGTTGTATAACTTTGAATTCAATTTCAAGCGAAAGCAAACAAGTTTGTCCAAAAATCGAAAGACACCTTTACGATTCACTTGTTTCGACACTTAGAAATTTATAAATCCAAACCATATAACGAAAGCGACAAACTCAATCAGCTATGAACATCAAATAAACTAACTCTTAAGATCAGAACGACACTCAATCACAGGTCAAGATCTAAGAGGTCAATGCAAGACTGGTTCGCTATCGTTATGGGAAACTGTAAATGACACAAGAAATACAAAAGAACAAATACAGTTTCTTTACACAACTGAGGTGGAATAATGACAAAGGAAGCTGGCTTCAGATAGGCCTACTGACTAGCAGCAAACAACAAAAACAATAGTGAAAACAAGGCAAGACACAACAGGAAACCCTAGCAGCTCAAGCCAAGACTGGTCCAGCGCAGGTGTAACACTGCCTGTTTGACCTTCAGCGCAGGTAGCCCCTTCGGGAACTGTGCTAAAATGCAGACTGCCTTTGTACAACCTGCACTAAAGAACGAGACTATCGTCCTTCTTGGTTTCCGGGTCACAGATTGCTCAAAAATTCACAGTTTTTGCTCAAATCAGAAGCTATCAGTCAAGGAAACACTAAGGAATGTAAAGGAGGATGAAAAGCTATCACAAAGAGCTTATTAGAGTCCTTGTGGATCAGCTCTTCAAATCACAAACTTTCTTAGAAACTGAGCCAGAGTAGCTGCCCTCTACTTTGTATTTGATGGATTCAAACAGAGTTCGATTCGGTACTCTCCTTGTTTGTAAAATGAATAGCAAGAAACACAACAAACCAACAAGATACGTTCCCCAGTCGAGTCGCCAATTTGTCGGGGGGAAAAGTATCTAATGCAGAATGCCTCTATCCCACTCTAAGGGTGATAGTACCTCAGCAACAACTGAATGCAAAGCTATGAAAAGTTTCTTCTTTACGAGATGAGAGAGGGAAGAAAAGGATGATCTACTAACCGTTATCTTGCACTTAATAGTCGATCTAGTCTTCACTCCTTGCCGCTTGCTCCTAGCTCCTTGCCCTTTCACCGGCCCAGCTACGCACAGATCCTGTAAAAGCACAAGAAAAGGAAACTACAAGAAGCATACATCTGTAATCGATCTAAGGATTAGCATAAACCAAATATACAAGCATCAATTCATCATCAAGATACATGCATATAGAAGAATCTCAAAGCTTTATTAATAATAGAAGTAAAGTTTTGAGAGAGTTACAACCATAATAGGCTCCAATCCAGCAACACCTCCCAACTGAAAGAAATCCCCTCTTCACCTCCTTCAAGCAAAAACACCCAATAGCTCTGTTCTCAAACCAACAACACTTCCTTGCACAAAATTCCAGCCTCCCTTAGACCTCATGAGAGAGATCTATATATAGATTTTTGGAGAGAGGATGAGTCATCTTGAGACTGGCCTGAAGCTGACTTGTGTCCTCTCCCACTTTAGTTAATCTTCAGTTCTTGAGTCCAGTTGGAGAATCTTGCTTCCACTTGGAGTTCAAGACCCTCTTACTCATCACTAGGCGAATTCCTTGACCCAAGTGTCAGTTTGGAAGCTTCCTGGGCAGTTGACACCTTGCAGAATGGTTGTGCCACTTGGCCAATCTCGCCCAGCGCAGGTAGCCTTCATTTATTTTGACCATCAGCGCAGGTACAAGGAGGAGCAGTTGACATTCAGCGCACGTGCTCAGTGGAGCAGCTGACATGATCCAGAAATAGCCTGTTTTTGAGTGTTTTCAGGTGGAGAACTGATTTTCAGTGCTGTGGTTTGCAGACCTTGTTCCTTTAAGGGTAAGAAGAACATGTTTAGGGACTTTGGATCCCTCAGATTATTGACATTTCATGCTCCATGATGATAGGCACAAAAATGTCTATAACAGTGACAAAGGGGCGCTACCACCTCCACCGACTCAGAACTTATAGATGATGAGGTTTGAGTCATGTGAGGAAGATCCAAATGTAAATATAGTGCTCAGAAGTGGAATCACGATAGGAGATGACAAAGGGAAACAACCAGTAGACGGTACATGGGTTTGCAAAGCTTTGGTGAAAGAGGCTGAGTTAAATTTGGAGCACACTTTTGAAACCTTCATGGAAGCTTAAACGAGCTTCACTGAGGCTCCACCTCAGGAAGCAAGTATAAGCCTGAGCCCGAGATGGACCCCTCTATGCTCACAACTTTCCTGGAAACCTATATGAAGTTATTGCGCGACAGTAAGGCTGTGAAAAGGCTACAAGAACTCATCAATAGATGCGCTAGAAGTGTGCCAAGTAAGTCGTGTGAAGTATGAAGGATTGACAAGCATAAAACAAGGATGGCACGGGAGATGAGACTGACTGCACAAATAGGAGAGTATGAAATGGATCAGGTCATTTTGAACCTAGGGTCAGATGCGAGTGTCCTACCAAGAAAGACTTGGGAGAAAATGGGGAGACCTACATTGCAATGGTCTCTGATTCAGCTAATGATAGAAAATCAGGAGAAAATCATCCCCATGGGGCAGCTATAGGTGGTGACTGTGGATATTGAGGGAGCGAGCGCGCTGGATGATTTTGAAGTAATAGAGATAGTGGATGAGAACAATCCCTACCCTGTGCTCCTGGGAAATAGCTGGGCTACTAATACGAATAAGGTAATCAATATGAAGAATTGAAAGATGATATTTGAGAAGAAATCGTTGTGCGTAATAATACCCCTTGATCATACTGAAGGATCGCACTATACTAAACCTATCCATGATTATTAGAGTGATGACGACCTAGATTGTATCTATAAGATAACAGCAGGAGACCAAGATTGGCTGAATCCCATCGCATATGGATGAATCACGTGGGATCACGAGAGTTCCTGCACTTTAGACTCTGATGAAGAAATAGAACACTAGAAAAATTGGTTACATGAAGTAACTACGTTGAATTGCAACATGATGACCCGGTCGCTTCAATGTGTATCATAAGAGGTAAGAAACTTGCCTACTTATGATGGTATAAATGAAATATATATCTTTTTGGATGCATTTGAAAGGGAGGTACGAGAAAAGCAGCGCTTCCAAGCCTTGGACTGGGCAATGTGCGCTACGCTCGCAAGATGGTGGGGTATGCACAAGGGAAGCTTTGATGATTGGCGTGAATGTAGGAAGATGATGAGAACATGATTTGTGAAGTGTAAGATGTGACTGACAAATAAGCATGATGGGCAAAATGATCCACACATGCATCTGGCCAAATGGATGTAGGATTATGGAGAAAATGATCCAAAATGGATTTTAGATAGACTCCTAAGTCTAAGTGTTCCTCACAGAGGAAAAATGAAAGTCCAAGTAATTTCTTGGAAATAGCCCCATGGCAAAGATCTTTCCATTATGAATCTACTGCAAGTTGAATGGGCTAGAATGGATTAAGGGTGTAGAAGTTATCGCAGAAAGAAGATTCCCTTTGTTCCTTAGAAAAAGAGGCAAAATCCCCTAAAAATGGAAAAAAACCCTTATAAAGGGAAATCGCATCGGAGAAGAGTCAACGAGGTAGACTGAAGTAGAGGAGGAAGAAACTTTGATCTGCCAATTCGATCAATTGGGTCGAAGACAGGCCCGATTGCAATATCAAGACCTCGATCTAGTGATTGCGATCATGCGATTCATCGATCGTCAATGATCAGATCAGCGAATCGGAATTGGCGATGCACAAAACCCTGGGCTGAGTGACATTGTAATCACCGATATCAATAATCGGCGATCAGTGTCCCTCGATTCCGATAAAAAAGGCCAGACCCGACGGATTTCAGAAGCGCTGTTTATAAAATTTGAAATCCGAAGAAAGGGGTTTTCCTGTGTATTTACGCATTTCCGCTATATAACCAGAATACAAAAGGAAAATTCCCAAACCCGATAAAACTAGACCCGAAGGGGAAATAAAGGCACGATTAATGAAATTTGAGTTTCGTAGGTGGAATTTCGAGCGAGCCTTAGGCGGAAAGCGATTTTAGACTGGCTCTGCCCAATCCCATACAATGAACAACACGTGGCTGGTGGAGGAGAGAGGAAAAACGACTTTTTGGGCAGGTAACCTTCGTATACCTAAGACGCTTGAGATCATATATGGACCGTTGGATCAAATATCCCACAGAACAATGGTGGAGATTGCGGTTGTAGCCAAAGGCAGACCTGAAATGATTATAGGGTGGATGCGATAAGTTTTCAAATCCAATAAAAAGGATTTTGTTGGGTTTTTGAAGGTTTTCCTGTGTATTTGGGATTTTTCCCAATACACTAATGTGTTGTGATATGACGCCTAATGGTGGACCTGATAGGGATTTAGGGGAGATTAAATGGAATTTCACGTCTGAAAATCACACCCGATAGTGTATTTTTCCAGAAATCTCAGTGTAAGGGAATTTTCTCTATTTTTGGCTTATTCCCTAGAAAATGGGCCCGAACCCATGTAACAGCTCCTAATCATCATTCCACGCTACAAGTGAGCATTTTTGGTTGATGATGAGGCGTTTGAAAGCCACAGAGCTGCACAGCTAGATGGCCAGTAGAACAGACAATGCAAAGAAGACATAGAGCTGTAGGGGAATGATTGAATGGAGGGAAATGACTGGGGAAGCTGAAAAGCCGGGAAAATGCCTCAAAGGAGCCCAAAGAGCTCAATTTAGGAAAATTTGAATGCTGAAAGCAGTTGCAGTGCACAGAGAGAAGAGAGAGCGAAAAGCTATTGCACAGAGCAACTGAGGGTGCCTTTGGGGTCACTGTTATAGACATTTTTGTGCCTCGCGACATGGAGCATGAAATGTCAATAATTACAGGGATCCTCAGTCCCTAAACATGTTGTTCTTACCCCTAGAAGAACAAGGTCAGCAAACCACAACACTTCCCATCAGTTCTCCACCTGAAAACACTCAAAAACAGGCCATTTTTGGATCATGTCAGCTGCTCCACTGAGCATCTGCGCTGGAATGCAACTGCTCCTCCTTGTACCTGCGCTGAAAGTCAAATCTAATGAAGGCTACCTGCGCTGGGCGAGATTGGCCAAGTGGCACAGTCATTCTGCAAGGTGTCAATTTCCCAGGAAGCTTCCAAACTGACACTTGGTTCAAGAGATTCGCCCTGTGATGAGTAAGAGGTACTTGATCTCCATGTGTAAGCAAGGATCTCCAAGTGGACTCAAGAACTGAAGATTAACTGAAGAGGGAGAGGACACAAGGCAGCTTTATGTCAGTCTCAAGCTGACTCATCCTCTCTTCTTCTATCCTATATATAGAGCTCTTCTATGAGGTCTAGGGAGGCTGGAATTTTGTGTAAAGCAAGGAAGTGTTGTTGGTTTACAGTTAGAGCTATTGGGTGATTGCTTATATAGAGGTGAAGAGGAGACTTCTTGCTGCTGGGGAGGTGCTGCTGGATTGGAGCCATTGATGGTTGTAACCTTCTCAGTACCCTTTTACTTCTATCAATAAAGCTTTGAATGTTCTCCTATATACTTGTATTGCATTGATGTATTGTATTCACTTATATATTTGATTCACTCTAATCCATGCATCAGTTATGAGTACACGTTTCTTGTAGTTTTCCTCTCTTGTTTTGTGCAGGATCTGTGTGTATCTGGACCGGCAAAGGGAGCAAGGAGCTGGGAACAAGAGACAAAGAAAGAGGATAAGGATCGACAAAAGCGAAAGACACCGGTTGGTTAATCTTTTTCTTCCTTCTCTGTACTTTCATAAAGGAAAATATCGAAGCTTTACTTTCAGTTGTTGCTAAGGACTGTCACCCTTAGAGTAGGGATAGGGTCATCCGAGTCGGATACTTTTCCCCACAACAAACTGGCGACTCCGCTGGGGAGCCTAGTATCTTGTTGGTGTTTGTAGTATCTTTGCTATTCATTTCTTGAAGAAAAGAGTACCAAATCGAAAAGCTTTTGACTATATCAAAAGCGAAGTAGAGGGGCTGTTACTCTTGCTCATTTACTGAGCAGATTCATGATTTGAAGAGCTGATCTACAAAATACTCTTGTACTCTTTGTGATAGCTTTTCATCCTCTTGATCATCCCTTAGCCTGTACTTGACCTATAGCTTTTTATTTCAGGAAAAACAATGCATTTTTTAGCTTTTTATGACCCGGAAATCTTTGTAAACGCAACTCTCGTGTCTCAGTGCAGGCTGTCCACAGGCAGTCTACATTTCAGCGCAGGTACTCCCTTCGGGAACTGCGCTGAGAGTCAATCTGATAGACCATAGCCTACGCTGATCCAGTTAGACTATGTCTTCCTGAGGTTTCCCACTGTGTCTTAGCCCTGTTTTCACTTATTTTTTGCTGCTGATTGCTTGTCATTGTACTTGCTGTAAACCATCTTTCCTTGACATTAGTCTGCCTCAGTTGTGTGATGAAACTGTGAATGTTCTTTCAGTATTTCTTGCTTCAGTTACAGTTTCCCATTGTGAAAAGCGAACCGGTATAGCTGTGGCCTCTTAGATCCTGAACTGTAAAAGTGTCTTTGTGATCTTAAGAGCTAGTTTTATTACTATTCATGGCTGTTTGAGTTTGTTTGTTTTTCATATTATGGCTTGAATTCATATATTTTTAGTGTCAAAACAAGTACCTGTAAGGTGTCTTTTCAGTTTAGACAAAACTTGTTTGTTTACGCTTCAAATTGAATTCGAAAATTATACAACAGTTTCCTTTTGTCTACATCAACATTAAGGGAAAAGAAAAGAAATACATGCATCTTGCATTTGCATTTTTGATGAGTTTGCATGATTGATCTAGGAGAAAGTGCATTAGTTTGTGCTTTGTGCTCTGTGTGGAAAGATAGTGTGTTTCTCTCCCCTCAGTAGTTAGGATTTTCAAAGCTAAAAAGATTGTAAAATCTTGCTTATCATTTTAGCTGCATTTAGGAATTTGTACCAATACATCTCGTGGTGATCCTGAAAGACAAACTGCTAAAAAAGATGAACTTAAAATACATTGAATGAATCTAAAAACGCATTGTAACATAATGCTCACAATAGAGGTCTAGGTAGAGACGTGTTCCGGCGTCGTTAAATGTAGTGACTGTCGATCTCTACGAAGGTGGGTGATTCCTCCTGAGGGACGATAGCACTAATACGGACTTGTGCTCCCACGTACCGTCGCGTATATTGGGAGACCCCTATAGGCATTTATCCTTTATCCTGAGGAAGCCGTGTCGGCCGCCCTACTGATCGCGATGCAGTGAACACAGCATTCACGAAGATCGACCACCCGTACCGTAAAATGTATTCTGTGGTTTCGCGAAAGGTTTGGCACACCCTCTACCTAGATCTCCAGAGCAGTTTCTTTTGGCCTTTTTCAAACTCTATAACTGAAAAAGTCCAGCCGAGCATTTGTCACTTCGGGCTCGTTAATACATCGAAGGCGACTAGAGTCATCTTTAGCTTTTTCTCGACTCTTAAAACATGAAAAAGCAAAGTTGTGTCTAAAAGCGTTTAATAAAATTCATTCAATACGGAAACATAATTCCCCCTTTTGTATTTTAGTTGATCAAGTAATCCGCAACCGTGGAGGAAAGTCAATTAAAACTCCCTCGTTCGAGGAGACTCGCGAGTCAACCGTCTTTGTCTCCGGAACCGAGAGTAGTACGGATGAAGCGAACTCGCTGGACCAGGTCAAAATCTCCCATTAAAGTTAGAACAACAGTTCCGACAACATCTGAGATTCTGGTCACTCCTAATATTTATGGAATCCCTACCTCTATTGAAGAAGTTCAACAGCAACAGAAGGACAGTTGTACTGATCCTAGTCTGAAGACAAGTACTTGCATAACTGAACCAGTTCCATCTGAAACCGGTCCACAGAGTCTTGTTTTTCAAACAACTGTCGCTGTCGAAGCAACCCCTTCTTCGGCACCAGAAATCTTTTACGGACCTGATGGTCTTCCTCTTCCTCCTGGTCTGATTGCAATAGTGGAAATCGTAGAGGACCCGCAAGAAAATACTCCAACTCATTTTGGAGTAGGCACCACTCTTTTTCCTTCTGCATCAGAAGTTTGTCCATCGCCACTGGAAGTTCCTGAAGAATCGTTAGGCAGTTTATTGCATAGACTTATAATGTCTGAGCAACCGTCGACATCTAGGACTGTGCCAAATGACACAGCGACAGCAGAAGCTCCTGCAGTCACTCCAACGATGTTTGCCGGCATACCAGCCGTCCCGACTAGCTCTCATCAGCTAGAAGGAGTCCACCCAAGGACTATTATGACAACTTGGTCTGTTCCAGTTTGTTCTTCCGGTATAATACCCGGTAATTCTTATGTTGAAACTAGACAAATTGATCCCTTTGGAAATCAGTTTGGGCCATCCAGTCCTCAAAGGCAATCTATACCCTTGAGCTCCGGGTTGTTACCGTATGGGGGACAATATGCCCTTTCACTTCCCCTTCCGGGGGGATACCCATACGGAAGTTATCAACAACATTCAGGTTTGACTGAAGTAACGACGAGTGGTTGGGTACCTATGTTACCCCAACAACCAAGAGTTGTATATTCCATGCAACAGTGTGTACCTATGCCTAGTATCCTGACGACGCCAGCAATTGTAACTGTGTCGCAAGTTCAATCGATGCCTGTTGTATGTCAACCCCAAGTTGTAATGCAACAGCCCATTGACTCTGCAACACAACCACAATCGCCAACTGCCGGGACGACACAGATACAAACGGGAACCATAACCCCGCATCTTGGTCCGTCGGTTAGTGTTGCACAGCAAAACATGGCTTCACAACCATGGATGGTGCAATACCAAAAACCTCAGTTTCAGCAAGTGTACCAGGGATCTGAGCAGCAAATCTTTGCGAATAGTGGGCAACCCTATATTCAGGACGGGTTAAATCAACCACTTTACAGTGGCCAAGCCCACCAGCCGTACCAGTCATATCAACATCAGTTGCATTATGCTGGTATGCAAAGGCCTACTGCTCAGGCGATTCCATCGTATCCTGGGTACGCCTCGCCAAACCTGAATCAACAGTTGCCATTCGTGGCAACCTTAGAATTACTAGATTTACATCGATTGACGAACGATCCAATCGCCTATGCCCATTGGTGGCCAGCGATTCCTCACAAACTTCCTTCGGACATTCCTAAATTCAATGGAAATCCGGGCGAAGACCCATCGAATCATGTGATGACATTCCATCTGTGGTGTTGGTCGAATACCTTGAATGATGATTCGATAAGGCTTCGCCTTTTCCAGAGGACATTGACTGGTCCAGCGGCTAAATGGTATATTGAATTACCTAGAGCCTCTTTCGACAATTTTAGTTCCCTAGCCACGACTTTTTTAACACACTTTCAGTTACCTATAAGGTACGAAACTGGAACAGAGATCTTGACCAATTTCAAGCAGACAAGGGCCACACATATATCAGATCATATACATGAGTGGCGTCGTCGTCGCAGAATGGTAAAAACCTATGTTCCAGATCAGCTATTAGCTGAGTGGTTTATAAAGTCGCTTCTTCCTGCTATAACAGAAGATGTGGCCAAGGGAGGCGTCGTAACAGAGGAGCAGGTTATTGCTCGTGCTCAATATTTGGACTTAGTATATACTCAGTCGGGCACGCTCTATGATAAGATACCTGACGCCCCCGGACCGGAATTTTCAATCCCTCCTCCTCCCGGATCGAATAGTGACTCTCATGCCGGTGATGGCGTGATTGGAACTGCAAACGCTAAGTCGACAAGGGATTCAAAGAAAGCCCGTAAGACTTCGAATCAAAAAGCAAATCAAGAGATTCTTGCTTCGGAGGTAAATGCTGTATCTACGGATAAAGGCAAAAACTCCAATCAACCAGGAAGCAAGAAGAAACAAAACAAAGGGAAGAAGAAGAAACAGGGTGAGTCATCCCCTCAAAAAACTTCTTCAAACCCTCCTGGGCAAGGGAAACAATTTTATCCATGTCAGATATGCGATGAAAATCATTCGACAAAGAACTGTCCGTTCAAAGCTGAGTTAAAGAGGTTCTTTAAAAGTTCCCAAACTTCAGCTGTGTTGACTGATCCATTTCCCACCCCAGGTCAAAATATGGTTGATAGTGGAAATGATTCCCCGTCTCAAGTGCTTATGTTGTCGGTTTATAAGCAAAATGATGCTTTGATCTCGACCAGGAATAAAGATTACGGGAATCCGCCGGTGTCGAACGACAAAGGGAAAGATCAACCCAGTAGTTCGACAACAACTTCGGCAGAAGTTGTACCCCCCCTCACGCATGAATTAACAATAAAGCCACCTAAGGGAGTAGTACACAAGTCGACATTTAATCCTCGCGCAAGAGCGGCGCAGCATTATAACATAGTGGAAGATTTGGCCCAATCGCCATCTGCTATGTCGACTCTTGAGGTACTGCAAAATTGTCCATCCCAAAGACAGGCATTGTTATCAGCAATTGGTGGAGTGGATCCTAAAGATTCCAATCTTGTATCCTTTGATCACAAAGGATATGATCCTCAGTTACCAGCGCAATTAGCTTTCCTTATTCAAGTGAAAGCACTCAACAAAACTGTTCATAGAACAATTATTGATGAGGGAGCATCGACATGTATCATGTCGATGAGTTGCTGGAAAACTATTGGATCTCCAACCTTGTTGCGATCTTCGATGACATTGAAAGAATTTGACGGTAGGTCGTACACTCCGTACGGTATCCTAAATAACTTTAAGGTTGAGCTAGGAGGAAAAACAGTGGAAATTGATGTTGAAGTCATTGATGGCAATCTTGACTATAACATCCTACTGGGAAGACCATGGATATATGCCATGGCAGCTGTAGTGTCGACATATTTTAGGAAGATCACATTCCCATTTGAAGGAGGGATTACGGTCGTCGACCAGCAGAATTTCCTCCCTAATGGTTCACAAGTTACTGGAAGCATTCCCCTGATCCATGGAAGCGACCATTCAATACAAGATATCGGGGTAGGCTTGCTAAAAGATCCCACAATGATGGGAACTTTCACGTTGCCACCTCCTTTCCATGTAGGGAATATCCCGTTTGTAGCAACATGCAACATGGTATCTTCTTCAAAGGTCGCAGGAGACAAAGTCGTCATGGATTATCAAGTGGTGTTGCCGCCTAGCCCTATAGAAATATTGTAGCAATCAATGTTTCAGGCATGGGAGGCGAGCCCAAATCAACGCTCGTCAAGCGTTTGGGTAGATAGGTCCGAAGGATATGGTACCCCATTAGATCCATGGTCAAAAGTTCATGGGACTGACGAAGGAATCTTACAATCAATGATGATTGAGGGGGCACCATGGAATGATCACCACCATCGTTCCCTTCTTCCAGAGTGTGAAGAAGAAACTCAACACGACCTATACCACCCTTCAGTGTTTGAATTCCTAACAAATACTGTAAATACGGTGGATTCAGAGAGAAACCTATCCAATATTGAAGAGACCATAGCCGTAAACATCTCGACAAAATCTGATGTTGTAGAGAATATTCATGTCGGCAAAAGTTGTTCCCCTTCAGAACTAGAAATATATGGTGCTCTCTTTCGCGAATTTAGAAATGTCTTTGCATGGTCATATGATGAAATGCCAGGCATTGACTCGAGCATAGTTGAACATGAGATTAAAATGTATCCTGATGTCAAACCAGTAAGACAACGGCTTCGGCAAGTGCACCCCAAGAAAGCCGCTGCCATTAAGGCAGAAGTTGAGAAACTTCTCCATGCTGGATTCATCTACCCGGTTCCTCTAACCGATTGGGTATCGAATATTGTCCCTGTTATGAAAAAACAAGGGACGATAAGAGTGCGCGTCGACTATAGGGATGTAAACCAAGCTTGTCCAAAGGACAACTACCCTACACCCTTCATCGACCAGATAATTGATGAATGCGCCGGATGTGAAATCTTTTCCTTTATGGATGGATTTTCCGGGTATAATCAAATAAATATCTGCCCACAGGACCAGTCTAAGACTGCATTTATTTGTCCGTGGGGCACATTCGCTTATCGAAAATTACCCTTTGGATTAAAGAACGCAGGGGCGACGTTTCAGAGGGCAATGAATTATGCCTTCCATGACATCAAGAACATCGTTCAACCTTACCTCGACGATCTTCCGGCTCATTCGCAGAAGCGGACTGATCATCCGCGGCATTTGAGAGCAATATTTCTACGTTGTCGACACTACAAGATAAGACTCAATCCGCACAAATGTGTGTTTTGCGTCGGTTCTGGTCGTTTACTTGGCTTTGTAGTCTCTAAGGATGGGATTCGTCTCGACCCCAGTAAGGTTCAGGCAATCATTAATTTGCCTCCACCTTCAAATTTGCTTCAGATTCAGAAACTCCAAGGGAAAGCAAACTTTCTGAGGAGGTTCATTCCAAATTACGCAGAACTTGCCAAAGGTTATACTCGTCTTTTGAAAAAGGATGTGCCTTTTGTCTGGGACCAGGTTGCGCAAGCTTCCTTTGACGCTCTAAAAGATTCTCTAGTAAGAGCATCATTAATGTACGCCCCGGACTATCAAAGAGATTTTAACCTGTATCTAGCTGCAGCAGATACGACCATTGCGATGGTCTTAGTGCAAGAAGTCGATGGAACAGAACATCCTATTTATTATTTAAGTAAAAACTTAAATGACACAGAAAGTAAATATTCCTATGTTGAAAAACTAGCGCTTGCTGCTGTTCAAGCGATTCAAAGGTTTCGACATTATGTCCTCTTTAGGAAAACTACCATTCTGTCAGATTGAAACCCCATGACATATATACTGTCGCGACAGTTGCTTGGGGGCAAATATTCGAAATGGATAACGATTCTTCAAGATTTTGATTTAGATTTTGTAAAATCCAAATCGAAGAAAGCTCTAGTTTTCGCGGAATTATTATGCGATCTCCCATCGTCGTCCAACGATGAAACATCAGAAGAGTCAATCGTGGATGAAAATTTGTTTCTGATATCAGTAAGCGATGAGTGGTATGGAGACATCATTGTTTATCTCCAAACCCAAAAATTTAGGCCTAATACCTCACACTCGGAACGGAAACGTATACGATACCAATCTAAAGACTACATGATCGTCGGTGATACACTTTACCGTCGTGGTGTCGATACGGTTCTGAGGAGGTGCCTTACCCATGAGGAGGCCGAGAAAGCCCTGAATGATTGTCATTCAGGCGCGTGCGGGGGGCATCAATCTGGATATGCAACAGCACAAAGAATCTTACGAGCAGGATATTTCTGGCCAACTATGTTTAAAGATTGCATAATAGCTGTCAGAAGTTGCCATGCATGTCAGATCTTTGATAGCAAAACCAGGAGACCGCCCGCACCCTTACAGCCTATAGTTGCTGTTGGGCCCTTCGCCAAGTGGGGCATCGATTTCATGCAATGTAACCCCACCTCGACCGGGGGGCATGGGTATATTATAGTCGCTGTTGACTATTTTACCAAATGGGCCGAGGCGATGCCTACATTGGATAACACTGGTGAAACAGCTGCCCTTTTCTTTTTTAATCATGTAGTCGCCAGGTTCGGCGTTCCGCAAGCTATAGTGACAGATCATGGATCGCATTTTCGCAATCACATGATGGTTGAATTAGCTGCCAAACTAGGGCTATCTCACGACAGCTCTACCCCATATTATCCACAAGCCAACGGACAAGTTGAGGCAATCAACAAGGTCCTGAAGCGTATGTTGCAAAGGATGATCGGGGTTCACAAAAGAAGATGGCACCTACTCCTGTACTCAGCATTGTGGGCTTACCGAACCTCGGTAAAAAACGCCACTGGGTTCACACCATTCCAATTGGTGTATGGCCTGGAGGCAGTCTTACCGATCCAGTGCGAAATTTCGTCTCTTAAACTCGCAATTGACCTCCTCCCCGGAACCTCAGAAGAAGAGGCTCGTTTCTTGGAATTGATCCAATTGGATGAAAACCGTCGTGACGCCGCTTTGGCGAACGAAGCCCATAAGAAACGAGTCAAAGCACAGTTCGACAAGAATGTCAAACCTCGTATCTTCTCTGAGGGTGACTTGGTTTTGCTTTACGACCAAGAATCCGATAAATTAGGAGCAGGAAAATTTAAGTCCTTATGGATGGGTCCCTATATTGTTAAAAGGGTGTTAGCAAAAGGAGCCTACGAGTTAATGGATTATGACGGGATACCACTGGCGCAACCCCGCAACGGGTTGTACCTCAAGCGTTACTATGCCTGAATAGTAACCTGAGTGCTTTTGTTGTATTTTGTTTTCGCTAAAGTGTTTGTTTCGGTTTAGTAATCCACCCTTCTCATTTGTTGCAGATGTCGAATTATTCTGAGACATATGTGGGATATGCCGACGGAGCGAGTCGTAGTACGCGGAATTTGTCCTCCGCAGCCTGGGCCATTTTTGATCCAAGCGGCGAGTTAGTGAGTTTCAGAGGTGTGTGTATTGGACGATCAACGAACAACATCGCTGAGTATAGCGCGTTGATTGAACTCCTCTCTGATACCATCGCTCATGGTATACGCCGACTAATTGTTAGGCTAGACTCACAACTTGTGATACTACAACTCACTGGTATATATTCAGTCCGCAATCCAGCTATTTATCGAATGTTTCTAAGGGTTAAGATTTTGGAAAGAGAGTTTGATTCAATTCAATACCAACATATTTCCAGAAACTTGAACACATTAACAGATTCATTAGCAAACTATGTATTAGATAGACATTTACGACATATATAAAAGAGATGCATCGGTGCTATGCAAGTGGATAAAAAATAAACGAAATAAACCCCGAAAATCAAAATATATAAAGCTGTTTATAGTTTGTACATAATGTGCTGTAATCAAAACAAAATTGGTCGTATGACCTAGAACTCAAAAAGATGCTAGGGGGCACCCTAGCCTAGTGGTGCTCATGAAAGTACGTCACGGTCTGTGCAATCATGCGCAAGAGACGAGTCCATCGTCTAGGCACGCCAATAGTGTGCCGCTGCAACTGTAAAGGTAACTCGTCAATCTGTACATCCGGAAGACCACGAGTAAGGCTCTCAACCTGCTCCTGCACAGCTGCAAGTATCTCAGTATCACCAAGGTCGCGAATAACAACTCTCCTAGCAGGCTCTGCTGCTGGGGCAGCAGCTGGCGATCGTGGACGAGCTGCTGGACGAACAGGACCAACATCTGCATGCACCCAAGAGTTTGATCAGTTTTAAACAGTAACATCATGAGTAAAAACAATAAACAGTGATATGGTCAGAGATTTTACCAATAGCGCCCCATTGCTCGCCATCCGGAAGCACCAAGTCCGGATCACCTCGGTAGTCCATACCCACATATGGATACTCAGAAAATGCCATCTCCTGACGCTCGAACCACCTAAAGAAGGCCTCAGTGAAAGTAATCTGAGGTTGACCAGCATGCCGGGACATGTGGTCAACCCACCTCTGCATGCGTGGCTCGGTCGGAGAAGGCAAGTCAAGCATGATGTACTGAGGTTGCATCAATGGGATTTTCTCCAAGACAAAGGCAGTCAGAATAGAACCAAATCCAAAGTTCTTCAGCCCCCCGTCCTTTACCTTGGTCAATTGACTTTTCATCTGAACAAGTACTGCATCACACCAGTTAAACACTTTCGGTTGGAGACACTCCAAGGCGTGCTGCATGTAAGATCTGTTGGCAACATGTAAAGCTGCGCTACCGGCCATCCTACCAATGGTAAACAGAATGGACCTAAGAGACCTGTCAGTGATGTCACGGATATTGATCTTGCCGTCTTTGCTCGGCTGTGAACCTTCCCGGCAATACTGACGAATGTAGTCTCTGGTGGAATTAGTCCCTCGAGCCGTACCTGACAAAGAAATGGGGGCACCCCGCCTTGACAACCCAGTCAAGAAGTACATGTCCTCTATGGTCAAGGGGATGGTTTTCCCCCTAATCTGGAATACTTGGTTAACAGGATCCCAAGCATCAAGCATATACTGCAGTAAAGAAATCTGTGCTCTCATGCTAGAGATACGGAAGAACTTCAGTAGGCCACAGTTCCGAAGCGCGTTCACCGTGACTGGGTCATGGAGTGCAACCATGTCCTCTGCTTCATGTTCTCGTTCTTGCCATGTAAGGGACATTTTTTTCAAAGTCATCAAAAAACTCATGCAGGATCAGCTTTTCTAGGCCCAGCGCAGGCAGAGAGTCTCTCCCTTGCGCTGAGGCGTAGTCTGCCTTAAGACCACCTGACATACAGCGCAAGTTTCGAAAGGAGAACCTGCGCTGATGCCAGGGCGCCTTGATGAAACCCCTGAGGCTCAGAAATCCTGAAAAATATGCATGAAACTGAAAAAGGAAACCATGAAAGTGAAGGGCTAAGGTTTAGCTCCTACCTGGTCCAAACGGCGCCGAAAAATCGTCCACAGAATCTCCCGGAATCAGCTGGTGAAAATCAAGGAAGAAGAGGCACCTCCAGAGCTCCAACAAGCAAAATGCAAATGAAATGGTAAATGAGAGGTAAAAACACCTTTTTATGACTTTTACACAGTTTAAAGTTAAATATTAGGGTTATAATCTCATTTTCATGCAAATATTGTCCATTTCTAACAAAGTTTGTTGCAGCAATTGAAGGTGAAGTACTACATTTGAAAAGAGAAAAGCTAGTAAAAGTAAAAAATCAAATTTGACCATGAATCGAGCAGTTTTACCACGGAATTTATGCTCGTTAAAAAATAGAAAAGTGTGAGCAAAAGTTTCCACCAGAGTTCAAGCTCATTAAAAAATGAACCTATCCCGGTAAATAACCATTGCGATCGTAAATTTATCAGCCTTAAAAGCCTTGGTCGTGTTTTCATCCATCACCTCCACTGTCATTTGGCCGGTCGTTCACCCCCATATGTGTGTTTACCCATTTTGAGGAACATCTGCGAAGAGTGATTTCACCTAGCCATCCTTGTGACACTACCGTGATTGGAAAATTCCAATTTGTACCTGGAATCTGCTGCTATCCCTGTTTATCACTCGTTCCTCAAAAGACGAGTCTTCTTTGAGCTCTTTTCACTGACTCGTAAAATATGAAAAGTTTTCCGAGTTTTGGCCTTCCAGCTCGTTAAACGACCGGAACGCTATCCCTCCTCTAGATTTTAATCTTTTTGGACCTGAGGGATTATTGCACAAAAAGATCGAGCGCTTGTTTTGTTCGGCTCGTTAAAGAAATCGAAAATTCATCCCTTCTGTATTGTTTTATACTTTTTCGGACTTAAGGGATTAGATGACGAAAAAGGAATTATGGAGTTAACTTTCTGTACCTTTTCAGACTCTCTAAAAATGAAAAGGACCGAGTTTTCCTTGTCGTTAGACTCGTTAAAATGATTAAATAGCGACAAACTTGTCTTTAGACGAGAACGAGTTTCCCTATCGCTAGGCTCGTTAAATCATAGCGATGGGCTTGCCCGAAGGGCAGGTTATAGAACAAGCATATGTTATCCTCCTCAAGCTTGACAAAAATAAAGAGGTACTGGTCAGAAATGACTGGGGAAAAATTGGGAGAACATCAAAGTTTAATGGTAGCAAGTCACTCTTGAACATGACACTTTTCCTCCGTACCACATCGGGTTGGGTTGTTTCATTCACCGGTCTCATCACCATGGTCCTCGCCAAACCATCCACATTTGGGGTAATGCTACCGATCCATCGCATCAGTGTCGTTATATGTTCAAGAGGGGTCATTCTGAAAGTGTCAACCGTGTCCCATCCACTGCCATACATTATCCTTCATCCATTCATGATCGCCACCCTGAATCATATGTCACAGTTTGTTTTCACCTCCACTAAAATCATTAGCTCCGTTCCGTGTCATTGATGTGGGATTCATTAAGGCCCTCCTTTGACGGATCGCTTCTTGTCGACTTCAGCTCATTATCCAAGAAGTTGATCTAGGAACAACCCCATCAGTACTTTGAAGCTTGCATGCCTCAATGGCAAGTTTCTCACTTCCGGCGACAGGTATACATCAATGACCTTCGACCAGAAGATTTTGCGTGGCGTTCGACGCCAAGTCCTTTATTCACGCCACGTGAATTGTACTGCAGTACCTTGAGGGTCATTATCATTATCGGTGATTCCTCTCGCGCTTGTTAACGGTTTTCATTATTGACCGGTAATCAAGCGATGTCTTTCCATGTTCGACTTCAGCGCAATTCTCACATGGATCGACTTGTACTTAGAGTGAAGATCGAACGAGTTTGAAGACCCCGGATCTAGTTTCATCCATCCGGGCTGCGATATATATTCAGGAAATATAAAAGCATTTGTCATGTACATCATTGCAGCAGATGATCATCCTATTCAAAGGATGATAATTTCAGCAGAAAATTATCAGTCTACCATCAGACGATCGTCTGTTATATGTACCAAAATGTATTTATAAAGCTGAGCATGGGAATGCCCGCCTCAGCTAGATCATGAAAACAGAATGAAAAATAATGTATTGTATTGTATTGTATTACAGGGCGCCTCCTCAGCACTGGAATGAACTTCGGACCCTCTAGATAAAGCATTTCACCCGATAAACGACCTCATACTTTAGGGGGCAACTGTTATAGACATTTTTGTGCCTCGCGACATGGAGCATGAAATGTCAATAATTACAGGGATCCTCAGTCCCTAAACATGTTGTTCTTACCCCTAGAAGAACAAGGTCAGCAAACCACAGCACTTCCCATCAGTTCTCCACCTGAAAACACTCAAAAGCAGGCCATTTTTGGATCATGTCAGCTGCTCCACTCAGCATCTGCGCTGAAAGTCAAATCTAATGAAGGCTACCTGCGCTGGGCGAGATTGGCCAAGTGGCACAGTCATTCTGCAAGGTGTCAATTGCCCAGGAAGCTTCCAAACTGACACTTGGTTCAAGAGATTCGCCCTGTGATGAGTAAGAGGTACTTGATCTCCATGTGTAAGCAAGGATCTCCAAGTGGACTCAAGAACTGAAGATTAACTGAAGAGGGAGAGGACACAAGGCAGCTTTATGTCAGTCTCAAGCTGACTCATCCTCTCTTCTTCTATCCTATATATAGAGCTCTTCTATGAGGTCTAGGGAGGCTGGAATTTTGTGCAAAGCAAGGAAGTGCTGTTGGTTTACAGTTAGAGCTATTGGGTGATTGCTTTTATAGAGGTGAAGAGGAGACTTCTTGCTGCTGGGGAGGTGCTGCTGGATTGGAGCCATTGATGGTTGTAACCTTCTCAGAACCCTTTTACTTCTATCAATAAAGCTTTGAATGTTCTCCTATATACTTGTATTGCATTGATGTATTGTATTTACTTGTATATTTGATTCACTCTAATCCATGCATCAGTTATGAGTACATGTTTCTTGTAGTTTCCTCTCTTGTTTTGTGCAGGATCTGTGTGTAGCTGGACCGGAAAAGGGAGCAAGGAGCTGGGAACAAGAGACAAAGAGAGAGGATAAGGATCGACAAAAGCGAAAGACACCGGTTGGTTAATCTTTTCTTCCTTCTCTGTACTTTCATAAAGGAAAATATCAAAGCTTTACTTTCAGTTGTTGCTAAGGACTGTCACCCTTAGAGTAGGGATAGGGTCATCCGAGTCAGATACTTTTCCCCACAACAAACTGGCGACTCCGCTGGGGAGCCTAGTATCTTGTTGGTGTTTGTAGTATCTTTTCT
This sequence comes from Pinus tabuliformis, assembly GCA_031772625.1. NCBI lineage: Eukaryota > Viridiplantae > Streptophyta > Pinopsida > Pinales > Pinaceae > Pinus > Pinus tabuliformis. Next base: position 1,233,215,760 of record CM062807.1, read on the forward strand.
ATTCATTTCTTGAAGAAAAGAGTACCAAATCGAAAAGCTTTTGACTATATCAAAAACGAAGTAGAGGGGCTGTTACTCTTGCTCATTTACTGAGCAGATTCATGATTTGAAGAGCTGATCTACAAAAGACTCTTGTACTCTTTGTGATAGCTTTTCATCCTCTTGATCATCCCTTAGCCTGTACTTGACCTATAGCTTTTTATTTCAGCAAAAACAGTGCATTTTTGAGCTTTTTATGACCCGGAAATCTTTGTAAACGCAACTCTCGTGTCTCAGTGCAGGCTGTCCACAGGCAGTCTGCATTTCAGCGCAGGTACTCCCTTCGGGAACTGCGCTGAGAGTCAATCTGACAGACCATAGCCTGCGCTGATCCAGTTAGACTATGTCTTCCTGAGGTTTCCCACTGTGTCTTAGCCCTGTTTTCACTGATTTTTTGCTGCTGGTTGCTTGTCATTGTACTTGCTGTAAACCATCTTTCCTTGACATTATTCCGCCTCAGTTGTGTGATGAAACTGTGAATGTTCTTTCAGTATTTCTTGCTTCAGTTACAGTTTCCCATTGTGAAAAGCAAACCGGTATAGCTGTGGCCTCTTAGATCCTGAACTGTAAAAGTGTCTTTGTGATCTTAAGAGCTAGTTTTATTACTGTTCATGGTTGTTTGAGTTTGTTTGTTTTTCATCTTATTTTTTTAATTCATATATTTTTAGTGTCAAAACAAGTACCTGTAAGGTGTCTTTTCATTTTAGACAAAACTTGTTTGTTTACGCTTCAAATTGAATTCGAAAATTATACAACAGTTTCCTTTTGTCTACATCAACATTAAGGGAAAAGAAAAGAAATACATGCATCTTGCATTTGCATTTTTGATAAGTTTGCATGATTGATCTAGGAGAAAGTGCATTAGTTTGTGCTTTGTGCTCTGTGTGGAAAGATAGTGTTTTTCTCTCCCCTCAGTAGTTAGGATTTTCAAAGCTAAAAAGATTGTAAAAGCTTGCTTATCATTTTAGCTGCATTTAGGAATTTGTACCAATACATCTCGTGGTGATCCTGAAAGACAAACTGCTAAAAAAGATAAACTTAAAATACATTGAACGAATCTAAAAACGCATTGTAACATAACGCTCACAATAGAGGTCTAGGTAGAGACGTGTTCCGGCGTCGTTAAACGTAGTGACTGTCGATCTCTACGAAGGTGGGTGATTCCTCCTGAGGGACGATAGCACTAATACGGACTTGTGCTCCCGCGTACCGTCGCGTATATTGGGAGACCCCTATAGGCATTTATCCTTTATCCTTAGGAAGCTGTGTCGGCCGCCCTACTGATCGCGATGCAGTGAACACAGCATTCACGAAGATCGACCACCCGTACCGTAAAACGTATTCTGTGGTTTCGCGAAAGGTTTGGCACACCCTCTGCCTAGATCTCCAGAGCAGTTTCTTTTGGCCTTTTTCAAACTCTATAACTGAAAAAGTCCAGCCGAGCATTTGTCACTTCGGGCTCGTTAATACATCGAAGGCGACTAGAGTCATCTTTAGCTTTTTCTCGACTCTTAAAACATGAAAAAGCAAAGTTGTGTCTAAAAGCGTCTAATAAAATTCATTCAATACGGAAACATAATTCCCCTTTTGTATTTTAGTTGATCAAGTAATCCACAACCGTGGAGGAAAGTCAATTAAAACTCCGTCGTTCGAGGAGACTCGCGAGTCAACCGTCTTTGTCTCTGGAACCGAGAGTAGTACGGACGAAGCGAACTCGCTGGACCGGGTCAAAATCTCCCATTAAAGTTAGAACAACAATTCCGACAACATCTGAGATTCTGGTCACTCCTAATATTTCTGGAATCCCTGCCTCTATTGAAGAAGTTCAACAGCAACAGAAGGACAGTTGTACTGATCCTAGTCTGAAGACAAGTACTTGCATAACTGAACCAGTTCCATCTGAAACCGGTCCACAGAGTCTTGTTGGTCAAACAACTGTCGCTGTCGAAGCAACCCCTTCTTCGGCACCAGAAATCTTTTACGGACCTGACGGTCTTCCTCTTCCTCCTGGTCTGATTGCAATAGAGGAAATCGTAGAGGACCAGCAAGAAAATACTCCAACTCATTTTGGAGTAGGCACCACTCTTTTTCCTTCTGCATCAGAAGTTTGTCCATCGCCACTGGAAGTTCCTGAAGAATCGTTAGGCAGTTTATTGGATAGACTTAAAATGTCTGAGCAACCGTCGACATCTAGGACTGTGCCAAATGACACAGCGACAGCAGAAGCTCCTGCTGTCACTCCAACGATGTTTGCCGGCATACCAGCCGTCCCGACTAGCTCTCATCAGCTAGAAGGAGTCCACCCAGGGACTATTATGACAACTTGGTCTGTTCCAGTTTGTTCTTCCGGTATAATACCCGGTAATTCTTATGTTGAAACTAGACAAATTGATCCCTTTGGAAATCAGTTTGGGCCATCCAATCCTCAAAGGCAATCTATACCCTTGAGCTCCGGGTTGTTACCGTATGGGGGGGAATATGCCCTTTCACTTCCCCTTCCGGGGGGATACCCATACGGCAGTTATCAACAACATTCAGGTTTGACTGAAGTAACGACGAGTGGTTGGGTACCTATGTTACCCCAACAACCAAGAGTTGTATATTCCATGCAACAGTGTGTACCTATGTCTAGTATCCCGATGACGCCAGCAATTGTAACCGTGTCGCAAGTTCAATCGATGCCTGTTGTATGTCAACCCCAAGTTGTAATGCAACAGCCCATTGACCCTGCAACACAACCACAATCACCAACTGTCAGGACGACACAGATACAAACGGGAACCATAACCCCGCATCTTGGTCCGTCGGTTAGTGTCGCACAGCAAAACATGGCTTCACAACCATGGATGGTGCAATACCCACAACCTCAGTTTCAGCAAGTGTACCAGGGATCTGAGCAGCAGATCTTTGCGAATAGTGGGCAACCCTATATTTAGGACGGGTTAAATCAACCACTTTACAGTGGCCAAGCCCACCAGCCGTACCAGTCATATCAACATCAGTTGCATTATGCTGGTATGCAAAGGCCTACTGCTCAGGCGATTCCATCGTATCCTGGGTACGCCTCGCCAAACCTGAATCAGCAGTTTCCATTCGTGGCGACCTTAGAATTACCAGATTTACATCGATTGACGAACGATCCAATCGCCTATGCCCATTGGTGGCCAACGATTCCTCACAAACTTCCTTCGGACATTCCTAAATTCAATGGAAATCCGGGCGAAGACCCATCGAATCATGTGATGACATTCCATCTGTTGTGTTGGTCGAATACCTTGAATGATGATTCGATAAGGCTTCGCCTTTTCCAGAGGACATTGACTGGTCCGGCGGCTAAATGGTATATTGAATTACCTAGAGCCTCTTTCGACAATTTTAGTTCCCTAGCCACGACTTTTTTAACACACTTTCAGTTACCTATAAGGTACGAAACTGGAACAGAGATCTTGACCAATTTCAAGCAGACAAGGGCCACACATATATCAGATCATATACATGAGTGGCGTCGTCGTCGCAGAATGGTAAAAACCTATGTTCCAGATCAGCTATTAGCTGAGTGGTTTATAAAGTCGCTTCTTCCTGCTATAACAGAAGATGTGGCCAAGGGAGGCGTCGTAACAGAGGAGCAGGTTATTGCTCGTGCTCAATATTTGGACTTAGTATATACTCAGTCGGGCACGCTCTATGATAAGATACCTGACGCCCCTAGACCGGAATTTTCAATCCCTCCTCCTCCCGGATCGAATAGTGACTCTCATGCCGGTGATGGCGTGATTGGAACTGCAAACGCTAAGTCGACAAGGGATTCAAAGAAAGCCCGTAAGACTTCGAATAAAAAAGCAAATCAAGAGATTCTTGCTTCGGAGGTAAATGCTGTATCTACGGATAAAGGCAAAAACTCCAATCAACCAGGAAGCAAGAAGAAACAAAACAAAGGGAAGAAGAAGAAACAGGGTGAGTCATCCCCTCAAAAAACTTCTTCAAACCCTCCTGGGCAAGGGAAATAATTTTATCCATGTCAGATATGCGATGAAAATCATTCGACAAAGAACTGTCCGTTCAAAGCTGAGTTAAAGAGGTTCTTTAAAAGTTCCCAAACTTCAGCTGTGTTGACTGATCCATTTCCCACCCCAGGTCAAAATATGGTTGATAGTGGAAATTCTTCCCCGTCTCAAGTGCTTATGTTGTCGGTTTCTAAGCAAAATGATGCTTTGATCTCGACTAGGAATAAAGATTATGGGAATCCGCCGGTGTCGAACGACAAAGGGAAAGATCAACCCAGTAGTTCGACAACAACTTCGGCAGAAGTTGTACCCCCCCTCACGCATGAATTAACAATAAAGCCACCTAAGGGAGTAGTACACAAGTCGACATTTAATCCTCGCGCCAGAGCGGCGCAGCATTATAACATAGTGGAAGATTTGGCCCAATCGCCATCTGCTATGTCGACTCTTGAGGTACTGCAAAATTGTCCATCCCAAAGATAGGCATTGTTATCAGCAATTGGTGGAGTGGATCCTAAAGATTCCAATCTTGTATCCTTTGATCACAAAGGATATGATCCTCAGTTACCAGCGCAATTAGCTTTCCTTATTCAAGTGAAAGCACTCAACAAAACTGTTCATAGAACGATTATTGATGAGGGAGCATCGACATGTATCATGTCGATGAGTTGCTGAAAAACTCTTAGATCTCCAACCTTGTCGCGATCTTCGACGACATTGAAAGCATTTGACGGTAGGTCGTACACTCCGTACGGTATCCTAAATAACTTTAAGGTTGAACTAGGAGGAAAAACAGTGGAAATTGATGTTGAAGTCATTGATGGCAATCTTGACTATAACATCCTACTGGGAAGACCATGGATATATGCCATGGCAGCTGTAGTGTCGACATATTTTAGGAAGATCGCATTCCCATTTGAAGGAGGGATTACGGTCGTCGACCAGCAGAATTTCCTCCCTAATGGTTCACAAGTTACTGGAAGCATTCCCCTGATCCATGGAAGGGACCATTCAATACAAGATATCGGGGTAGGCTTGCTAAAAGATCCCACAATGATGGGAACTTTCACGTTGCCACCTCCTTTCCATGTAGGGAATATCCCATTTGTAGCAACATGCAACATGGTATCTTCTTCGAAGGTCACAGGAGACAAAGTCGTCATGGTTTATCAAGTGGTGTTGCCGCCTAGCCCTATAGAAATATTGTAGCAATCAATGTTTCATGCATGGGAGGCGAGCCCAAATCAACGCTCATCAAGCGTTTGGGTAGATAGGTCCGAAGGATATGGTACCCCATTAGATCCATGGTCAAAATTTCATGGGACTGACGAAGGAATCTTACAATCAATGATGATTGAGGGGGCACCATGGAATGATCACCACCATCGTTCCCTTCTTCCAGAGTGTGAAGAAGAAACTCAACAAGACCTATACCACCCTTCAGTGTTTGAATTCCTAACAAATACTGTAAATACGGTGGATTCAGAGAGAAACCTATCCAATATTGAAGAGACCATAGCCGTAAACATCTCGACAAAATCTGATGTTGTAGAGAATATTCATGTCGGCAAAAGTTGTTCCCCTTCAGAACTAGAAATATATGGTGCTCTCTTTCGCGAATTTAGAGATGTCTTTGCATGGTCATATAATGAAATGCCAGGCATTGACTCGAGCATAGTTGAACATGAGATTAAAATGTATCCTGATGTCAAACCAGTAAGACAACGGCTTCGGCAAGTGCACCCCAAGAAAGTCGCTGCCATTAAGGCAGAAGTTGAGAAACTTCTCCATGCTGGATTCATCTACCCTGTTCCTCTAACCGATTGGGTATCGAATATTGTCCCTGTTATGAAAAAACAAGGGACGATAAGAGTGTGCGTCGACTATAGGGATGTAAACCAAGCTTGTCGAAAGGACAACTACCCTACACCCTTCATCGACCAGATAATTGATGAATGCGCCGGATGTGAAATCTTTTCCTTTATGGATGGATTTTCCGGGTATAATAAAATAAATATCCGCCCACAGGACCAGTCTAAGACTGCATTTATTTGTCCATGGGGCACATTCGCTTATCGAAAATTACCCTTTGGTTTAAAGAACGCAGGGGCGACGTTTCAGAGGGCTATGAATTATGCCTTCCACGACATCAAGAACATCGTTCAACCTTACCTCGACGATCTTCCGGCTCATTCGCGGAAGAGGACTGATCATCCGCGGCATTTGAGAGCAATATTTCTACGTTGTCGACACTACAAGATAAGACTCAATCCGCACAAATGTGTGTTTTGCGTCGGTTCTGGGCGTTTACTTGGCTTTGTAGTCTCTAAGGATGGGATTCGTCTCGACCCCAGTAAGGTTCAGGAAATCATTAATTTGCCTCCACCTTCATATTTGCTTCAGATTCAGAAACTCCAAGGGAAAGCAAACTTTCTGAGGAGGTTCATTCCAAATTACGCAGAACTTTCCAAAGGTTATACTCGTCTTTTGAAAAAGGATGTGCCTTTTGTCTGGGACCAGGTTGCGCAATCTTCCTTTGACGCTCTAAAAGATTCTCTAGTAAGAGCATCATTAATGTACGCCCCAGACTATCAAAGAGATTTTAACCTGTATCTAGCTGCAGCAGATACGACCATTGCGATGGTCTTAGTGCAAGAAGTCGATGGAACAAAACATCCTATTTATTATTTAAGTAAAAACTTAAATGACACATAAAGTAAATATTCCTATGTTGAAAAACTAGCGCTTGCTGCTGTTCAAGCGATTCAAAGGTTTCGACATTATGTCCTCTTTAGGAAAACTACCATTCTGTCAGATTGCAACCCCATGACATACATACTATCGCGACAGTTGCTTGGGGGCAAATATTCGAAATGGATAGCGATTCTTCAAGAGTTTGATTTAGATTTTGTGAAATCCAAATCGAAGAAAGCTCTAGTTTTCGCGGAATTATTATGCGATCTCCCATCGTCGTCCAACGATGAAACATCAGAAGAGTCAATCGTGGATGAAAATTTATTTCTGATATCAGTAAGCGATGAGTGGTATGGAGACATCATTGTTTATCTCCAAACCCAAAAATTTAGGTCTAATACCTCACACTCGGAACGGAAACGTATACGATACCAATCTAAAGACTACATGATCGTCGGTGATACACTTTACCGTCGTGGTGTCGATAAGGTTCTGAGGAGGTGCCTTACCCATGAGGAGGCCGAGAAAGCCCTGAATGATTGTCATTCAGGCGCGTGCGGGGGGCATCAATCTGGATATGCAACAGCAGAAAGAATCTTACGAGCAGGATATTTCTTGCCAACTATGTTTAAAGATTGCATAATAGCTGTCAGAAGTTGCCATGCATGTCAGATCTTTGATAGCAAAACCAGGAGACCGCCCGCACCCTTACAGCCTATAGTTGTTGTTGGGCCCTTCGCCAAGTGGGGCATCGATTTCATGCAATGTAACCCCACCTCGACCGGGGGGCATGGGTATATTATAGTCGCTGTTGACTATTTTACCAAATGGGCCGAGGCGATGCCTACCTTGGATAACATTGGTTAAACAACTGCCCTTTTCTTTTTTAATCATGTAGTCGCCAGGTTCGGCGTTCCGCAAGCTATAGTGACAGATCATGGATCGCATTTTCGCAATCACATGATGGTTGAATTAGCTGCCAAGCTAGGGCTATCTCACGACAGCTCTACCCCATATTATCCACAAGCCAACGGACAAGTTGAGGCAATCAACAAGGTCCTAAAGCATATGTTGCAAAGGATGATCGGGGTTCACAAAAGAAGATGGCACCTACTCCTGTACTCAGCATTGTGGGCTTACCGAACCTCAGTAAAAAACGCCACTGGGTTCACACCATTCCAATTGGTGTATGGCCTGGAGGCAGTCTTACCGATCCAGTGCGAAATTTCGTCTCTTAAACTCGCAATTGACCTCCTCCCCGGAACCTCAGAAGAAGAAGCTCGTTGCTTGGAATTAATCCAGTTGGATGAAAACCGTCGTGACGCCGCTTTGGCGAACGAAGCCCATAAGAAACGAGTCAAAGCACAGTTCGACAAGAATGTCAAACCTCGTATCTTCTCTGAGGGTGACTTGGTTTTGCTTTATGACCAAGAATCCGACAAGTTAGGAGCAGGAAAATTTAAGTCCTTATGGATGGGTCCCTATATTGTTAAAAGGGTGTTAGCAAAAGGAGCCTACGAGTTAATGGATTATGACGGGATACCACTGGCGCAACCCCGCAACGGGTTGTACCTCAAGCGTTACTATGCCTGAATAGTAACCTGAGTGCTTTTGTTGTATTTTGTTTTCGCTAAAGTGTTTGTTTCAGTTTAGTAATCCACCCTTCTCATTTGTTGCAAATGTCGAATTATTCTGAGACATATGTGGGATATGCCGACGGAGCGAGTCGTAGTACGCGGAATTTGTCCTCCGCAGCCTGGGCCATTTTTGATCCAAGCGGCGAGTTAGTAAGTTTCAGAGGTGTGTGTATTGGACGGTCAACGAACAACATCGCTGAGTATAGCGCGTTGATTGAACTCCTCTCTGATACCATCGCTCATGGTATACGCCGACTAATTGTTAGGCTAGACTCACAACTTGTGATACTACAACTCACTGGTATATATTCAGTCCGCAATCCAGCTATTTATCGAATGTTTCTAAGGGTTAAGATTTTGGAAAGAGAGTTTGATTGAATTCAATACCAACATATTTCCAGAAACTTGAACACATTAACAGATTCATTAGCAAACTATGTATTAGATAGACATTTACGACATATATAAAAGAGATGCATCGGTGCTATGCAAGTGGATCACAAATAAATGAAATAAACCCCGAAAATCAAAATATATAAAGCTATTTATAGTTTGTACATAATGTGCTGTAATCAAAACAAAATTGGTCGTATGACCTAGAACTCAAAAAGATGCTAGGGGGCACCCTAGCCTAGTGGTGCTCATGAAAGTACGTCACGGTCTGTGCAATCATGCGCAAGAGACGAGTCCATCGTCTAGGCACGCCAATAGTGTGTCGCTGCAACTGTAAAGGTAACTCGTCAATCTGTACATCCGGAAGACCACGAGTAAGGCTCTCAACATGTTCCTGCACAGCTGCAAGTATCTCAGTATCACCAAGGTCGCGAATAACAACTCTCCTAGCAGGCTCTGCTGCTGGGGCAGCAGCTGGCGATCGTGGACGAGCTGCTGGACGAACAGGACCAAAATCTGCATGCACCCAAGAGTTTGACCAGTTTTAAACAGTAACATCATGAGTAAAAACAATAAATAGTGATATGGTCAGAGATTTTACCAATAGCGCCCCATTGCTCACCATCCGGAAGCACCAAGTCCGGATCACCTCGGTAGTCCATACCCACATATGGATACTCAGAAAACGCCATCTCCTGACGCTCGAACCACCTAAAGAAGGCCTCAGTGAAAGTAATCTGAGGTTGACCAGCATGCCGGGACATGTGGTCAACCCACCTCTGCATGCGTGGCTCGGTCGGAGAAGGAAAGTCAAGCATGATGTACTGAGGTTGCATCAATGGGATTTTCTCCAAGACAAAGGCAGTCAGAATAGAACCAAATCCAAAGTTCTTCAGCCCCCCGTCCTTTACCTTGGTCAATTGACTTTTCATCTGAACAAGTACTGCATCACACCAGTTAAACACTTTCGGTTGGAGACACTCCAAGGCGTGCTGCATGTAAGATATGTTGGCAACATGTAAAGCTGCGCTACCAGCCATCCTACCAATGGTAAACAGAATGGACCTAAGATACCTGTCAGTGATGTCATGGATATTGATCTTGCCGTCTTTGCTCGGCTGTGAACCTTCCCGGCAATACTGACGAATGTAGTCTCTGGTGGAATTAGTCCCTCGAACCGTACCTGACAAAGAAATGGGGGCACCCCGCCTTGACAACCCAGTCAAGAAGTACATGTCCTCTATGGTCAAGGGGATGGTTTTCCCCCTAATCTGGAATACTTGGTTAACAGGATCCCAAGCATCAAGCATATACTGCAGTAAAGAAATCTGTGCTCTCATGCTAGAGATACAGAAGAACTTCAGTAGGCCACAGTTACGAAGCGCGTTCACCGTGACTGGGTCATGGAGTGCAACCATGTCCTCTGCTTCATGTTCTCGTTCTCGCCATGTAAGGGACATTTTGTTCAAATTTCTCTGCAAGCAAACAAGAGAAGGAGTAAGTTCCTAATTTTGATGAAAAACTGGCGAAAAATCATCAAAAAACTCATGCAGGATCAGCTTTTCTATGCCCAGCGCAGGCAGAGAGTCTCTCCCTTGCGCTGAGGCGTAGTCTACCTTAAGACCACCTGACATACAGCGCAAGTTTCAAAAGGAGAACCTGCGCTGATGCCAGGGCGCCTTGATGAAACCCCTGAGGCTCAGAAACCCTGAAAAATATGCATGAAACTGAAAAAGGAAACCATGAAAGTGAAGGGCTAAGGTTTAGCTCCTACCTGGTCCAAACGGCGCCGAAAAATCATCCACAGAATCTCCTGGAATCAGCTGGTGAAAATCAAGGAAGAAGAGGCACCTCCAGAGCTCCAACAAGCAAAATGCAAATGAAATGGTAAATGAGAGGTAAAAACACCTTTTTATGACTTTTACACAGTTTAAAGTTAAATATTAGGGTTGTAATCTCATTTTCATGCAAATATTGTCCATTTCTAACAAAGTTTACTGCAGCAATTGAAGGTGAAGTACTATATTTGAAAAGAGAAAAGCTAGTAAAAGTAAAAAATCAAATTTGACCATGAATCGAGCAGTTTTACCACGGAATTTATGCTCGTTAAAAAATAGAAAAGTGTGAGCAAAAGTTTCCACCAGAGTTCAAGCTCATTAAAAAATGAACCTATCCCGGTAAATAACCATTGCGATCGTAAATTTATCAGCCTTAAAAATCTTGGTTGTGTTTTCATCCATCACCTCCACTGTCATTTGGTCGGTCGTTCACCCCCATATGTGTGTTTACCCATTTTGAGGAACATCTGCGAAGAGTGATTTCACCTAGCCATCCTTGTGACACTACCGTGATTGGAAAATTCCAATTTGTACCTGGAATCTGTTGCGATCCCTGTTTATCACTCGTTCCTCAAAAGAAGAGTCTTCTTTGAGCTCTTTTCACTGACTCGTAAAATATGAAACGTTTGCCGAGTTTTGGCCTTCCAGCTTGTTAAACGACCGGAACGCTATCCCTCCTCTAGATTTTAATCTTTTTGGACCTGAGGGATTATTGCACAAAACGATCGAGCGTTTGTTTTATTCGGCTCGTTAAAGAAATCGAAAATTCACCCCTTCTGTATTGTTTTATACTTTTTCGGACTTAAGGGATTAGATGACAAAAAAGGAATTATGGAGTTAACTTTCTGTACCTTTTCAGACTCTCTAAAAATGAAAAGGACCGAGTTTTCCTTGTCGTTAGATTCGTTAAAATGATTAAATAGTGATAAACTTGTCTTTAGACGAGAACGAGTTTCCCCATCGCTAGGCTCGTTAAAACATAGCGATGGGCTTGCCCCGAAGGGCAGGTTATAGAACAAGCATATGTTATCCTCCTCAAGCTTGACAAAAATAAAGAGGTACTGGTCAGAAATGACTAGGGAAAAATTGGGAGAACATCAAAGTTTAATGGTAGCAAGTCACTCTTGAACATGACACTTTTCCTCCGTACCACATCGGGTTGGGTTGTTTCATTCACCGGTCTCATCACTATGGTCCTCGCCAAACCATCCACATTTGGGGTAATGCTACCGATCCATCGCATCAGTGTCGTTATATGTTCAAGGGGTCATTCTGAAAGTGTCAACCCTGTCCCATCCACTGCCATACATTATCCTTCATCCATTCATGATCGCCACCCTGAATCATATGTCACAGTTTGTTTTCACCTCCACTAAAATCATTAGCTCCATTCCGTGTCATTGATGTGGGATTCATTAAGGCCCTCCTTTGACGGATCGCTTCTTGTCGACTTCAGCTCATTATCCAAGAAGTTGATCTAGGAACAACCCCCATCAGTACTTTGAAGCTTGCATGCCTCAATGGCAAGTTTCTCACTTCCGGCGACAGGTATACATCAATGACCTCCGACCAGAAGATTTTGCGTGGCGTTCGACGCCAAGTCCTTTATTCACGCCACGTGAATTGTACTGCAGTACCTTGAGGGTCATTATCATTATCGGTGATTCCTCTCGCGCTTGTTAACGGTTTTCATTATTGGCCGGTAATCAAGCGATGTCTTTCCATGTTCGACTTCAGCGCAATTCTCACATGGATCGACTTGTACTTAGAGTGAAGATCGAACGAGTTTGAAGACCCTGGATCTAGTTTCATCCATCCGGGCTGCGATATATATTCAGGAAATATAAAAGCATTTGTCATGTACATCATTGCAGTAGATGATCATCCTATTCAAAGGATGATAATTTCAGCAGAAAATTATCAGTCTACCATCAGACGATCGTCTGTTATATGTACCAAAATGTATTTATAAAGCTGAGCATGGGAATGCCCGCCTCAGCTAGATCATGAAAACAGAATGAAAAATAATGTATTGTATTGTATTGTATTACAGGGCGCCTCCTCAGCACTGGAATGAACTTCGGACCCTCTAGATAAAGCATTTCACCCGATAAACGGCCTCATACTTTAGGGGGCAACTGTTATAGACATTTTTGTGCCTCGCGACATGGAGCATGAAATGTAAATAATTACAAGGATCCTCAGTCCCTAAACATGTTGTTCTTACCCCTAGAAGAACAAGGTCAGCAAACCACAGCACTTCCCATCAGTTCTCCACCTGAAAACACTCAAAAACAGGCCATTTTTGGATCATGTCAGCTGCTCCACTGAGCATCTACGCTGGAATGCAACTGCTCCTCCTTGTACCTGCGCTGAAAGTCAAATCTAATGAAGGCTACCTGCGCTGGGCGAGATTGGCCAAGTGGCACAGTCATTCTGCAAGGTGTCAATTTCCCAGGAAGCTTCCAAACTGACACTTGGTTGAAGAGATTCGCCCTGTGATGAGTAAGAGGTACTTGATCTCCATGTGTAAGCAAGGATCTCCAAGTGGACTCAAGAACTGAAGATTAACTGAAGAGGGAGAGGACACAAGGCAGCTTTATGTCAGTCTCAAGCTGACTCATCCTCTCTTCTTCTATCCTATATATAGAGCTCTTCTATGAGGTCTAGGGAGGCTGGAATTTTGTGCAAAGCAAGGAAGTGCTGTTGGTTTACAGTTAGAGCTATTGGGTGATTTCTTATATAGAGGTGAAGAGGAGACTTCTTGCTGCTGGGGAGGTGCTGCTGGATTGGAGCCATTGATGGTTGTAACCTTCTCAGAACCCTTTTACTTCTATCAATAAAGCTTTGAATGTTCTCCTATATACTTGTATTGCATTGATGTATTGTATTTACTTGTATATTTGATTCACTCTAATCCATGCATCAGTTATGAGTACACGTTTCTTGTAGTTTTCCTCTCTTGTTTTGTGCAGGATCTGTGTGTAGCTGGACCCGCAAAGGGAGCAAGGAGCTGGAAACAAGAGACAAAGAAAGAGGATAAGGATCGACAAAAGCGAAAGACACCGGTTGGTTAATCTTTTTCTTCCTTCTCTGTACTTTCATAAAGGAAAATATCAAAGCTTTACTTTCAGTTGTTGCTAAGGACTGTCACCCTTAGAGTAGGGATAGGGTCATCCGAGTCGGATACTTTTCCCCACAACAGTCACTTGGAGATCAAGTGAAAAGCCAGAGAGCTAAAGGTTGCAGAAAGCCAAAGCCAAAGCCAAAGAAGCCAGAGCTGAAGAGAAAGAGCTAGAGCCAGAGCCAGAGCCAGAGCCAAGAGCTAGAGCCAAGAGCTAGAGCCAAGAGCTAGAGCCAAGAGCTAGAGCCAAAGTCAGATCCAGAGCTAGAGCCGAGAGCTAGAGTGAGAGCCAATGTGAAATCTAGAGCCAGAAAGCCAAGAGATTCAGAGCTAGGGATAAAATGATGTCTAAACCCATTGTTTCTGTGTAAAACAGTGGATTTGAGCCAAGAGTTTGTAAAAAGAACTTAGACCATAATCCTAGAGAGCTTAGTTCAGTTGACTAGAGCTCACAGAGACGTAGCCCAAGAGTTTTGGGTGAACTCCTAATTAAATTTCTATCTTATGTGTGTTTGTTTTTTTGCTGTGTTGTTTACTATTATACATATGTTGTATCAGCATAACAACAGAATATTAAAAGCACATAAACAGTTCTAAAACAGACATAAGCATACACCTTATTTTCAAGAACATATTTAATTCCGCATTGGTTAATCACAATGACTTCGGAATAAATAAGCTTTGGAAGTGGGAGAGGTCCTTGTAAGTTAGACAAGGAGCCTAAGTGCCCCATTTGCAGATCAGGTGGTATCAGATCCTGAGATTGGTTAACCTCAACTTCAAAGAAGGTTATATAAGAATTCTTGATTGACAGAGAAAAGATTGCTTATCTAAAAGGTGTTTAAACAGTCAGAGGTTGATTGTATGCTCGTTTGTAAACTGACTATTGTTTGAGTTTGCAGAGGTGAAGGGAAAGTTATTGATAGCTTATTCCAGGAAGGGAATGAAGGAAGAAGGGCTGAAGGCATTCTTCTATCCCAAAGGACCTCAAAGCAATCCTTGGAGCACAAGAGGTTTGTGGCAGAAGGTTGCTAAATAAGCTCTTTATTAATCTTGTTTGAAGTTCTTTTGTTCATTGGCATAATGACAACTTCTACAAGTGAGTCCTCAAATTCTTATTTCTTCATCAAGACTCTTTGATGAAGACATGAAGCAAGACTTGTCCACCATGATGTATATGGTGAGAGAAATGTACGAGGATGGAATGAAGAGCAACATACTTAGAGAGCAATTGAATTCCATGAAGGAAGAGAAGTAGTTGCTTTCTGACAGACTGCATGAAATGGAGAGGCAACTTCATATTGCAAATATGAACCTAAAGAGGATGCATGAGTTGGAGTCATGGCTCTTTGTTTCCAAAGAAGCCTTGGACAAGCATTAGCTTGAAGAAGAGGTAAACCATTCTAGTTTGTATTCAAATTACTCTAAGAATGCTTATATTGGTTCTTTAGAAAAACATACCAAAGGCATAGCTTCCAAGCTAATGTCCAAGATGGGCTATGAAGGAAAATGCTTGGGTAGACATGCATAAGGTATTGTTGAGCCAATAATATTTGAGGAAAGGCCTAAGTATTTGGGTCTTGGCTATGGACAAGCTTATGGAAAGAGTTCCAAAGCTGCCATGAAGACCATTAAAACATCTCCAAGAAGGAGTTGCATTACAGAGTGTGAAGATTGTATTTAGGAGGAATGCAATAGCTTGAAACATCATTTTCAGGATGTAGGTGTTCAGAAGCACACACTTGAACCAGAGAGTTGGAGAGATTTCAGCAGCCTTGAAGAGATTGATGGTGTTCCAAAGGGAGCCACTTCTTCATTTTCTTCACCTCGTCATGAAGGCAATAAAGGTGAAAGAGAAAGGTATAAATCTGGTTCTAAACATTTTCCTTTCGATTGTGCAAAGCATGATAAATTTCCACATATGTATGGGAAAATAATTGCATGTTCCTTTTGTTTGTTGGATAACCATAATGTTACTAGGCGTTGGAAGATAATGGCCACATATAGGAAAATTTTGAAGGAAAAGAAGCAAGAAGACAAAGGTCCATTGGACAAGGAAAATCATGCTGTCAAGACGATAAACATGCAGTGCACTTGCTGCCATAAGCAAGGACATCTTGCTACAAAATGTTGGACACTGAATCCAACAATGCTTCTACCAAAGTTGAAGAAAGTGGAAAGAGAAGATGGTAGAAATGGAAAGGAATATTTCATGAACGATGTGTCTCAGGATGATTCACATGATGATGTTGATGTGCAGACAAAGGTAGTACCTTTGAAAAGGATTGGTAAGGAATGGTTAGAGTTCTTATCCGATTAAGATTGCATGTATATTGATGCATCTACATTATATTTCATTTTAGCTTCTAAAGTACAATGTGCTTAAGTGAAAGTTGAAGTATGAAATACATGCATGAGCAGAAGATGCATGAAAATAGGGATGCTGACAATTTCCTTGTTTTTGAACATGTATGTGTAATTAAGCTGCAGGGTTGATTGCTTTGACATGCATGTGATGCGATATTGACTTGGGAGAACTTAACTTGGTCTCCAAATGGAGATAATGATGAAGTGTTTCATATTTGGTAAAAGAGTCCTAATGGTCTTTTTCTACGTGCTTGACTTGAAGGGTCATTTGTTTAAAGGCGTGTTTTGTGGGCTTGTTATCTAGTCCATGATTTGTATATAGATGTAAGACATGGAGGTGTTCACCAGAGGTGAAATCTGTTTCTTTTGTGGAAGAAGGAGTTTAGGCCATCCAGTTGTTGTCTGTATTTTTGTTGTTGTTAACAATTGTTGTTGACAACTTTTCAAACAGGTACAACTGAAATTTTTGAGCAGATGTACTTCACATTTGTTTGACCGACCTTGGATCAATGATTAAGGCGAAAGAGTTCAAATTACCTTCTATGACCATCTCAGCAGAGGTTCTGTAGGAAGGCAAGGGGAAGATAGTTCTTCCCAGGAAGACCAGCCCATATAGGAAGGGAAGTGGTAAGAGACTTTGGTTCAGGGGCACTATGTAAGGCAAGTGCGTGGAGGTTGAAAGAATAAGGTGTTGTTACTCTCAGGTACTACTCAAATCAGTATATCAGTCTTTTGGAGACCAAAAGTTCTTTTAGTGGGAAGGCGTGATCCAAGATGGATTTTGGATAGACTCCTAAGTCTAAGTGTTCCTCATATAGGAAAAATGAAAGTCCAAGGTATTTCCTAGAAATAGCCCCATCGAAGAGATCCTTTCATTATGAATCTATTGCAAGTTGAATGGGATAAAATGGACTTAGGGTGTAGAATTTATCGCAGAAATAAGATGCCCTTTCTTCCTTAGAAAAAGAGGCAAAATCTGTTAAAAATGGCAAAAAACCTTATAAAGCGAAATCGTAGGAGAAGAGTCAAAGAGGCGGAGTTAAGTGGAGGCGGAAGAAAATTCAATCCACCGATCCGATAAATCAGGTTAGAGATAGGCCCGATTGCGATATTGGGAGCCTAGATCTGGTGATTGCGATCATGTGATTTTCCAATCACTGATGATTAAATTGGAGAATCGGCATCGGCGATGCACAGAACCCCGAGCTGAGCGACATTGCGATCACTGATATTGGCAATCGGTGATCGGTGACCCCGGATGTTGATAAAAAGGCTGGACCCAACGGATTTCATAAGCGCAGTTTATAAAATTTGAAATCCAGAAAAAGGGATTTTCCTGTGTATTTATGCATTTCCGCTATATAACCAGAATACAAAGGAAAATGCCCGAAAGTGATAAAACTAGACCCGAAGGGGAAATAAGGGTGCAATTAATGAAATTTGAGTTCCGTAGGCGGAATTTCGAGGAGGACTTAGGTGGAAAGAAGTTTTAGGCTGGCTCTGCCCAATCCCATAAAATGAACGACGCGTGGTTGTTGGAGGAGAGAGAAAAACTGTCTTTTCGGGCATGTAACCATCATATACCTAAGCCACCCAAGATCGTATATGGACTGTTGGATAAAAGATCCCGTAGATCAACGATGGAGATTGCAACTATAGCCAAACACAGCCTTGAAATGATTATAGGGTGGATGCGATAAGTTTTCAATTCCGATAAAAAGGATTTTGTCGGATTTTTGAAGGTTTTCCCGTGTATTTGGGATTTTTCCCAATACACTAATGCGATGTGATATGACACCTAATGTTGGACCCGATATGGATTTAGGGGCGATTGAATGGAATTTTATGTCCGAAAATCACGCCCGATAGTGTTTTTGCTAGAAATCTCTATGTAAGGGAATTTTCTCTATTTTCGGCTTATTCCATGGAAAATGGCCTGAAACCCTTGTAATAGCTCCTAATCATCATTCCATGCTACAAGAAAGAATTTTTTGCTGATGATGAGGAATTTGAAAGCCACAAAGCCATATGGCTAGTCAAACAGACAACACAAAGAAGCCACAGAGCCACAGGGGAATGATTGAACGCAGGGAAATGAATGGGGAAGCCGAAAGGGAGGGAAAATCCCTCAAAGGAGCCCAGAGAGCTCAATTAAGGAAAAGTTGAATGCTGAAAGAAGTTGCAGAGCTGACAGAGCAGAGAGAGTGAAAAGCTACTACAAAAAGCAGCTGATGGAGCCTTTGGGGTCAATTGGAGATCAAGTGAAAAGCCAGAGAGTTGAAGGTTGCAGAAAGCCAAAGACAGAGCCAAAGAAGCCAAAGCTGAAGAGCCAGAGCTGAAGAGCTGAAGAGCTAGAGCTAGAATGAAAGCTAGAGCCACGAGCCAGAGCCAAGAGCTAGAGCTAGGGTCAGAGCCAGAGCTAGAGCTGAGAGCTAGAGTGAGAGCCAGTGTGAAACCTAGAGCCAGAAAGCCGAGAGCTTCAGAGCCAGGGATAAAATAATGTCTAAACCCATTATTTCTATGTAAAACAGTGGAGTTGAGCCAAGATTTTTTAAAAAGAACCTAGACCATAATTCAAGAGAGCTTATTTTAGTTGACTAGAGCTCACAGAGACGTAGCCCAAGAGTTTTAGGTAAACTCCTAATTAAATTGTTGTCTTATGTGTGTTTGTTTTATTGCTGTGTTGTTTACTATTATACATATGTTGAATCAGCATAACGACAAAATATTAAAAACACATAAACAGTTCTAAAATAGACATAAGCATACACCTTATTTTCAAGAAAATATTTAATTCCGCATTGGTTAATCATAAAGACTTGGGAATAAATAAGATTTGGAAGTGGGAGAGGTCCTTGTAAGTTAGACAAGGAACTTAAGTGCTCCATTCTTAGATCAGGTGGTATCAGAGCCTGAGATTGGTTAACCTTACCTTCAAATAAGGTTATATAAGAATTCTTGATTGACAAAGCAAAGATTTCTTGTCTAAAAGGTGTTTAAACAGTCAGAGGTTGATTGTATGCTTGTTTGCAAACTGACTATTGTTTGCGTTTGCAGAGGTGAAGGGAAAGGTATTGATAGCTCAGTCCAGGAAGGGAAAGAAGGAAGAAGGGCTGAAGGCATTCTTATATCCCAAAGGACCTCAAAGCAATCCTTGGAGCACAAGAGGTTTGTTGCAGAAGGTTGCTGAATAAGCTCTTTATTAATCTTGTTTGAAGTTCTTTTGTTCATTGGCATAATGACAACTTCTACAATTGAGTCCTCAAATTCTTACTTCTTCATCACAAGACTCTTAGATGAAGACATGAAGCAAGACTTGTCCACCATGATCGATATGGTGAGAGAAATGGATGAGGATGGAAGGAAGAGCAGCATACTTAGAGAGCAGTTGAATTCCATGAAGGAAGAGAAGCAGTTGCTTTCTGACAGACTGCAGGAAATGGAGAGGCAACTTCATATTGCAAATATGAACCTAAAGACGATGCATGAGTTGGAGTCATGGCTCTTTGTTGCCAAAGAAGCCTTGGACAAGTATCAGCTTGAAGAAGAGGTAAACCATTCCAGTTTTTCTTCAAATTCCTCTAAGAATGCTTATATTGGTTCTTTTGAAAAACATACCAAAGGCATAGCTTCCAAGCTAATGTCCAAGATGGTCCATGAAGGAAAAGGCTTGGGTAGACATGCATAAGGTATTGTTGAGCCAATAATAATTGAGGAAAGGCCTAAGTATTTGTGTCTTGGCTATGGACACGCTTATGGAGAGAGTTCCAAAGCTACCATGAAGACCATTAAAACATCTCCAAGAAGGAGTTGCATTACAGAGTGTGAAGATTTTATTCAGGAGGAATGCAATAGCTTGAAACATTATTTGCAGGATGCAGGTGTTCAGAAGCACACACTTGAACCAGGTAGTTGGGGAGACTTCAACAGCCTTGAAGAGATTGATGGTGTTCCAAAGGGAGCCACCTCTTCATTTGCTTCACCTCCTCATGAAGGCAATAAACGTGAAAGAGAAAGGTATAAATATCGTTCTAAACATTTTCCTTTTGATTGTGCAAAGCATGATAAATTTCCACATATGTATGGGGAAAAAATTGGATGTTCCTTTTGTGGGTTGGATAACAATAATGTTTCTAGGTGTTGGAAGAGAATGGCCACATATAGGAAACTTTTGAAGGAAAAGAAGCAAGAAGACAAAGGTCCATTGGACAAGGGAAATAATGCTGTCAAGAGGATACACATGCAGTGCACTTACTACCATAAGCAAGGACATCTTGCTGCAAAATGTTAGACACAGAATCTAGTAATGCTTCCACCAAAGTTGAAGAAAGTGGAAATAGAAGATGGCAGAAATGGAAAGGAAGATTCCATGAATGATGTGTTTCAGGATGATTCACATAATGATGATGATGTGCAGACAAAGGTAGTACCTTTGAAAAGGATTGGTACGGAATGGTTATAGATCTTATCCGATTAAGATTGCATGTATATTAATGCATCTACATTATATTTCATTTCAGCTTTGAAAGTATGGTGTGCTTAAGTGAAAGTTGAAGTACGAAATGCATACATGAGCAGGAGATGCATGAACATGGGGTTGCTAACAATTTCATTGTTTTTGAACATGTGTGTGTAATTAACTTGCAGGGTTGATTGCTTTGACATGCATGTGATGCGATATTTACTTGGGAGAACTTAACTTGGTCTCCAAATGGAGATAATGATGAAGTGTTTCATCTTTTGTAAAAGAGTGCTAATGGTCTTTTTCTGCGTGCTTGACTTGAAGGGTCATTTGTTTAAAGGTATGTTTTGTGGGCTTGTTATCTAGTCCATGATTTGTATATAGATGTAAGACATGGAGGTGTTCACCAGAGGTGAAATCTATTTCTTTTTTGGAAGCTGGAGTTTAGGCCATCCAGTTGTAGTTTGTATTTTTGTTGTTTACAATTGTTGTTGACAGCTTTTCAAACAGGTACAAATGAAAGTTTTGTGGAGCAGATGTACTTCACATTTGTTTGAGCCACCTTGGATCAATGATTAAAGTAGAAGATTTCAAATTATCTTCTATGACCATCTCAGCAGAGGTTCTGCAGGAAGGCAAGGAGGAAGACAGTTCTTCCCAGGAAGACCAGCCCATCCAGGAAGGGAAGTGGTAAGAGACTTTGGTTCAGGGGCACTATGCAAGGCAAGTCTATGGAGGCTGAAAGAATAGGGTTATGTTACTCTCAGGTACTACTCAAATCAGTATATCAGTCTTTTGTAGACCAAAAGTTCTTCTAGTGGGAAGGCATGATCCAAGATGGATTTTGGATAGACTCCTAAGTCTAAATGTTCCTCATACAGGAAAAGCGAAAGTCCAAAGAATTTCCTGGAAATAGCCCCATCGAAGAGATCTTTTAACTATGAATCTAGTGCAAGTTGAATGGGATAAAATGGACTTAGGGTGTAGAAGTTATCGCAGAAAGAAGATGCCATCTCTTCCTTAGAAAAAGAGGCAAAAAACCCTTATAAAGCGAAATCGCAGGAGAAGAGTCAAAGAGGCGAGGTTAAGCGGAGGTGGAAGAAACTTCGATCCACCGATCCGATCAATCAAGTCGGAGATAGGCCCGATTGCGATATCGTGACACTAGATCTGGCGATTGTGATCATGTGATTCACCGATCACCGATGATCGGATCGGTGAATCGACATCAACGATGCACAGAACCCTAGGCTGAGTGACATTGCGATCGTTGATATTGGCGATCGATGATTGGAGACCCCCGATGCTGATAAAAAGGCTAGACCTGACGGATTTCATAAGCGCAGTTTATAAAATTTGAAATCTGGAAAAAGGGATTTTCCTGTGTATTTACACATTTCCGATATATAACCAGAATACAAAGGAAAATGCCCGAAAGCGATAAAACCAGACCCAAAGGGGGAATAAAGGCGCGATTAATGAAATTTGAGTTCCATACGTGGAATTTCGGGTGGGCCTTAGGCGAAAAGCAGTTTTAGGCTGGCTCTGCCCAATCCCATACAGTGAACGATGTGTGGCTGGTGGAGGAGAGAGGAAAACTACCTTTTTGGGTGGGTAACCTCCATATACCTAAGCTGCCCAAGATCGTATATGGACCGTTGGGTCAGAGATCCCGCAGATCAATGGTGGAGATTGTGACTGTGGCCAAAGGCGGACCTAAAATGATTATAGGGTGGATGTGATAAGTTTTCAAATCCGATAGAAAGGATTTTTTCCGATTTTTGAAGGTTTTCCCGTGTTTTTGGGATTTTGCCCAATAAACTAATGCGATGCGATATGACACCTAATGGTGGACCCGATAGGGATTTAGGGGCGATTGAATGGAATTTCACGTCTGAAAGAGAAGCCAAAGAGTGGCAGGGGAATGATTGAACATAGGGAAATGAATGGGGAAGATGAAAAGCCGGGAAAATCCCTCAAACGATCCCAGAGAGCTCAATTCAAGAAAATTTGAATGCTGAAAGCAGTTGCAGAGTTGAGAGAGTAGAGAGAGAAAAAAGCTACTGCACAAAGCAGCTAAGGGAGCCTTTGGGGTCAGTTGGAGATCAAGTGAAAAGCCAGAGAACTGAAGGTTGCAGAAAGCCAAAGCCAGAGCCAAAGAAGCCAGAGCTGAAGAGCTAGAGCTAGATCCAGAGCTAGAGCCAGAGCCAAGAGCCAGAGCCACGAGCCAAATCAAAGAGCTAAATTGAGAGTCAAAGCCAGAGCCAGAGCCGAGATCTAGAGTGAGAGCCAGTGCGAAAGCTAGAGCCAGAAAGCTGAGAGCTTCAGAGCCAGGGATAAAACAATGTCTAAACCCATTGTTTCTATGTAAAACAATGGAGTTGAGCCAAGAGTTTGTAAAAATAAATTAGACCATAATCCGAGAGAGCTTAGTTGAGTTGACTAGAGCTCACAAAGATGTAGCCCAAGAGTTTTGGGTGAACTCCTAATTAAATTTCTATCTTATGTGTGTTTGTTTTATTGCTATGTTGTTTACTATTATACATATGTTGTATCAGCATAACAACAGAATATTAAAAGCACATAAACAGTTTTAAACCACACATAAGCATACACCTTATTTTCAAGAACATATTTAATTCCACATTGGTTAATCATAAAGACTTGGGAATAAATAAGCTTTGGAAGTGGAAGAGGTCCTTGTAAGTTAGACAAGGAGCATAAGTGCCCCATTTTCAGATCAAGTGGTATTAGAGCCTGAGATTGGTTAACCTCACCTTCATAGAAGGTTATATCAGAATTCTTGATTGACGAAGCAAAGATTGCTTGTCCAGGAAGGGCAAGAAGGAAGAAGGGGTGAAGGCATTCTTCTATCCCAAAGGACCTCAAAGCAATCCTTGGAGCACAAGAGATTTTTTGCAGAAGGTTGTTGAATAAGCTCTTTATTAATCTTGTTTGAAGTTCTTTTGTTCATTGGCATAATGACAAATTCTACAAGTGAGTCCTCAAATTATTATTTCTTCATCACAAGACTCTTTGATGAAGACATGAAGTAACACTTGTCCACCATGATGGATATGGTGAGAGAAATGTATGAGGATGGAAGGAAGAGAAGTATACTTAGAGAGCAGTTGAATTCCATGAAGGAAGAGAAGCAATTGATTTCTGACAGACTGCAGGAAATGGAGAGGCAACTTCATATTGCAAATATGAACATAAAGAGGATGCATGAGATGGAGTCATGGATCTTTGTTGACAAAGAAGCCTTGGACAAGTATCAGCTTGAAGAAGAGTTAAACCATTCCAGTTTGTCTTCAAATTCCTCTAAGAATGATTATATTGGTTCTTTTGAAAATCATACCAAAGTCATAGGTTCCAAGATAATGTCTAAGATGAGCTATGAAGGAAAAGGCTTGGGTAGACATGCATAAGGTATTGTTGAGCCAATAATGATTGAGGAAAGGCCTAAGTATTTGGGTCTTGGCTATGGACAAGCTTATGGAGAGAGTTACAAAGCTACCATGAAGACCATTAAAACATCTCCAAGAAGGAGTTGCATTACAGAGTGTGAAGATTGTATTCAGGAGGAATGCAATAGCTTCAAACATCATGTGTAGGATGCAGGTGTTCATAAGCACAAACTTGAACCAGGTAGTTGGGGAGACTTCCACGGCCTTGAAGAGATTGATGGTGTTCCAAAGGGAGCCACTTCTTCATTTGTTTCAGCTCCTCATGAAGTCAATAAAGGTGAAAGAGAAAGGTATAAATCTGGTTCTAAACATTTTCCTTTTGATTGTGCAAAGCATGATAAATTTCCACATATGTATGGGAAAAGAATTGCATGTTCCTCTTGTGAGTTGGATAACCATACTGTTTCTAGGTGTTGGAAGAGAATGGCCACATATAGGAAACTTTTGAAGGAAAAGAAGCAAGAAGACAAAGGTCCATCGGACAAGGCAAATCATGCTGTCAAGAGGATACACATGCAGTGCACTTACTGCCATAAGCAAGGACATCTTGCTGCAAAATATTGGACACTGAATCCAACAATGATTCCACCAAAGTTGAAGAAAGTGGAAAGAGAATATGGCAGAAATGGAAAGGAAGATTGCATGAACAATGTGTCTTAGGGTGATTCACATGATGATGCTGATGTGCAGAAAAAGGTAGTACCTTTGAAAAGGATTGGTAAGGAACGATTAGAGTTCTTATCCAATTAAGATTGCATGTATATTGATGCATATACATTATATTTCATTTTATCTTCGAAAGTATAGTGTGCTTAAGTGAAAGTTGAAGTATGAAATGCATGCATGAGCAGGAGATGCATGAGCACAAAGAGGATGATAATTTCCTTGTTTTTGAACATGTATGTGTAATTAACTTGCAGGGTTGATTGCTTTGACATGCATGTGATGTGATATTGACTTGGGAGAAGTTAACTTGGTCTCCAAATGGAGATAATGATGAAGTGTTTCATCTTTTGTAAAATAGTCCTAATGGTCTTTTTCTACGTGCTTGACTTGAAGGGTAATTTGTTTAAAGGCATGTTTTGTGGGCTTGTTATCTAGTCCATGATTTGTATATAGATGTAAGACATGGAGGTGTTCACCAGAGGTGAAATCTGTTTCTTTTGTGGAAGCAGGAGTTTAGGCCATCCAGTTGTTGTGTGTATTTCTGTTGTTGTTAACAATTGTTGTTGACAGCTTTTCAAAAAGGTACAAATGAATGTTTTGTGGAGAAGATGTACTTCACATTTGTTTGAGCCACCTTGGATCAATGATTAAGGCAAAAGAGTTCAAATTACCTTCTATGACCATCTCAGCAGAGGTTCTGCAGGAAGGCAAGGAGGAAGACAGTTCTTCCAAGGAAGACCAGCCCATCCAAGAAGGGAAGTGGTAAGAGACTTTGGTTCAGGGGCACTATGCAAGGCAAGTGTGTGGAGACTAAAATAATAGGGTGTTGTTTCTCTCAGATACTACTCAAATTAGTATATCAGTCTTTTGGAGACCAAAAGTTCTTTTAGTGGGAAGGCGTGATCCAAGTGGATTTTGGATAGATTCCTAAGTCTAAGTGTTCCTCATGCAAGAAATACAAAAGTCCAAAGAATTTCCTGGAAATAGCGCCATGTAAGAGATATTTTCATTTTGAATCTATTACAGGTTGAATGGGATAAAATGGACTTAGGGTGCAGAAGTTATCGTAGAAAGAAGATGTCATTTCTTCCTTAGAAAAAGAGGCAAAATCCCCTAAAAATGGCAAAAAACCCTTATAAAGCGAAATCACAAGAGAAGAGTCAAAGAGGCGGAGTTAAGCGGAGGTGAAAGGAACTTTGATCTGCCGATCCGATCAATCAGGTTAGAGATAGGCCCGCTTGTGATATCGGGACCCTAGATCTAGCAATTGAGATCATGTGATTCATCGATCGTCGATGATCGGATCGGTGAATTGGCATCGACGATGCATAGAACCCCGGGCTGAGCAACATTAGGATCGCTGATATTTCCGATCAGTGATTGGAGATGCCCGATGTTGATAAAAAGGTTGGACCAGACGAATTTCATAAGCGTAGTTTATAAAATTTGAAATCCAGAAAAAGGGATTTTCCTGTGCATTTACGCATTTACGCTATATAACCAGAATACAAAGGAAAACACTCGAAAGCAATAAAACCAGACCCGAAGGGGAAATAAAGGAACGATTAATGAAATTTGGGTTCCGTAGGCAGAATTTCAGGTGGGCCTTAGGCGAAAAGCAGTTTTAGGCTGGCTTTGCCCAATCCCATACAGTGAATGACGCGTGGCTGGTGGAGGAGAGAGGAAAAATGCCTTTTCAAGCGGGTAACCTCCGTATACCTAAGCCGCCCAACAATGTATATGGACCGTTGGATCAGAGATCCCGCAAATCAACGGTGGAGATTGCGACTATAGCCAAAGGAGGACCTGAAATGATTATAGGGTGGATATGATAAGTTTTCAAATCCGATAGGGAGTTAGGGGTGATTGAATGGAATTCCACGTTTGAAAATCACGCCCGATAGTGTATCTTGCCAGAAATCTCTGTGTAAGTGAAATTTCTCTATTTTCGACTTATTCCGCGGAAAATGCGCCCAAACCCTTGTAACAGCTCCTAATCATCATTCCATGCTATAAGCAGTCATTTTTGGCTGATGATGAGGCATTTGAAAGTCACAAAGCCATATGGCCAGTTGAACATAAAACAGAGAGAAGCCACAGAGCCGCAGGGGAATGATTGAACGTAGGGAAATGAATGGGGAAGCCGAAAAGCTGGGAAATTCCCTCAAAGGAGACTAGAGAGCTCAATTGAGGAAAAGTTGAATGCTGAAAGAAGTTGCAAAGCTGAGAGAGAAGAGAGAGTGAAAACCTACTGCACAAAGAAGCAGAGGAAGCCTTTGGGGTCAGTTGGAGATCAAGTGAAAAGCAAGAGAGTTGAAGGTTGCAGAAATCCAAAGCCAGAGCCAAAGAAGCCAGAGCTGAAGAGACAAAGAAAGAGCCAAAGCTAGAGCCAGAGCCAAGAGCCAGAGCAAAGAGCTAGAGCCAAGAGCTAGAGCCAGAGTCAGAGCCAGAGCTAGAGCCGAGAGCTAGAGTGAGAGCCAGTTTGAAAGCTAGAGTTTAGAGCTAGGGAGAAAATGATGTCTAAACCCATTGTTTCTGTGTAAAACAATGGAGTTGAGCCAAGAGTTTGTAAAAAGAACTTAGACCATAATCCCAGAGATCTTAGTTGAGTTGACTAGAGCTCACAGAGACGTAGCCCAAGAGTTTTGGGTGAACTCCTAATTAAATTGCTATCTTATGTGTGTTTGTTTTATTGTTGTGTTGTTTACTATTATACATATGTTGTATCAACATAACAACAGAATATTAAAAGCACATAAACAATTCTAAAACAGGCATAAGGAGCCTAAGTGCCCCATTTTCAGATTGGTGGTATCAAAGCCTGGGATTGGTTAACCTCACCTTCAAAGAAGGTTATATCATAATTCTTGATTGACAGAGCAAAGGTTGCTTGTCTAAAAGGTGTTTAAACAGTCAGAGGTTGACAAACTGACTATTGTTTGAGTTTGTAGAGGTGAAGGGAAAGATATTGATAGCTCAGTCCAGGAACGGCAAGAAGGGAGAAGGGCTGAAGGCATTCTTGTATCCCAAAGAATCTCAAAGAAATCCTTGGAACACAAGAGGTTTGTTGCAGAAGGTTGTTGAATAAGCTCTTTATTAATCTTGTTTGAAGTTCTTTTTTTCATTGGCATAATGACAACTTCTACAAGTCAGTCCTCAAATTCCTATTTCTTCATCACAAGACTCTTTGATGAAGACATGAAGCAATACTTGTCCACCATGATGGATATGATGAGAGAAATGAATGCGGATGGAAGGAAGAGAAGCCTACTTAGAGAGCAGTTGAATTCCATGAAGGAAGAGAAGCAGTTACTTTCTGACAGACTATAGGAAATGGAGAGACAACTTCATATTGCAAATATGAACCTAAAGAGGATGCATGAGTTGGAGTCATGGCTCCTTGTTGCCAAAGAAGCCTTGGAAAAGTATCAGCTTGAAGAAGAGGTAAACCATTCGAGTTTGTCTTCAAATTCCTCTAAGAATGATTATATTGGTTCTTTTGAAAAACATACCAAAGGCATAGCTTCCAAGATAATGTCCAAGATGAGCTATGAAGGAAAAGGCTTGGGTAGAAATGCATAAGGTATTGTTGAGAAAATAATAATTGAGGAAAGGCCTAAGTAATTGGGTCTTGGCTATGGACAAGCTTATGGAGAGAGTTCCAAAGCTGCCATGAAGACCATTAAAATATCTCCAAGAAGGAGTTGCATTACAGAGTGTGAAGATTGTATTCAGGAGGAATGCAATAGCTTGAAACATCATTTGCAGGATGTAGGTGTTCAGAAGCACACACTTGAACCAAAGAGTTGGGGAGAATTCAATAGCCTTGAAGAGATTGATGGTGTTCCAAAGGGAGCCACTTATTCATTTGCTTCACCTCCTCATGAAGGCAATAAAGGTGAGAGAGAAAGGTATAAATCTGGTTCTAAACATTTTCCTTTTGATTGTGCAAAGCATGATAAATGTCCAAATATGTATGGGGAAAAATTGCATGTTCCTTTTGTCAGTTGGATAACCATAATGTTTCTAGGTGTTGGAAGAGAATGGCCACATACAAGAAACTTTTGAAGGAAAATAAGCAAGAAGACAAAGTTCCATTGGACAAGGCAAATCATGATATCAAGAGGATACACATGCAATGCACTTACTGCCATAACCAAGGACATCTTGTTGCAAAATGTTGGACACTGAATCTAACAATGCTTCCACCAAAGTTGAGGAAAGTGGAAAGATAAGATGGTAGAAATGGAAAGGAAGATTCCATGAACGATGTGTCTCAGGATGATTCACATGATGATGCTGATGTGCAGAAAAAGGTTGTACCTTTTAAAAGGATTGGTAAGGAATGGTTAGAGTTCTTATCCGATTAAGATTGCATGTATATTGATGCATCTACATTATATTTCATTTCAGCTTCAAAAGTACATTGCGCTTATGTGAAAGTTGAAGTATGAAATGCATGCATGAGCAGGAGATGCATGAACACATGGATGCTAACAATTTCCTTGTTTTTTAACATGTATGTGTAATTAACTTGTAGGGTTGATTGCTCTGACATGCATGTGATGTGATATTGAATTGGGAGAAGTTAACATGGTCTCCAAATGGAGATAATGATGAAGTGTTTCATCTTTTGTAAAAGAGTCCTAATGGTCTTTTTCTATGTGCTTGACTTGAAGGGTCATTTGTTTAAAGGCATGTTTTGCGGGCTTGTTATCTAGTCCTTGATTTGTATATAGATGTAAGACATGGAGGTGTTCACCAGAGGTGAAGTCTGTTTCTTTTGTGGAAGCATGAATTTAGGCCATCCAGTTGTTGTCTGTATTTCTGTTGTTGTTAACAATTGTTGTTGACAACTTTTCAAACAGGTACAAATGAAAGTTTTGTGGAGCAAATGTACTTCACATTGGATCAGCGAATCGGCATTGGCGATGCACAGAACACTGGGCTGAGCAACATTGCAATCGCTGATGTTGGAGATTGGTGATTGGTGACCCCCGATGCTGATAAAAAGGCTGGACCCGACGAAGTTCATAAGCACAGTTTATAAAATTTGAAATATGGAAAAAGAGATTTTCCTGTGTATTTACGCATTTCTGCTATATAACCAGAATACAAAGGAAAATGCCCGAAAGCGATAAAACCATACCCGAAGGGGAAATAAAGGCGTGATTAATGAAATTTCAGTTCCCTAGGTGGAATTTCGGGCGAGCCTTAGGTGGAAACCAGTTTTAGTCTGACTCTGCCCAATCTGATACAGTGAACGACGCGTGGCTGGTGGAGGAGAGAGGAAAACTACCTTTTCAGGCAGGTAACCTTCGTATACCTAAGCCACCCAAGATTGTATATGGACCATTGGATCAGAGATCCCGCAGATCAACGGTGGAGATTGTGATTGTAGCCAAAGGAAGACCTGAAACAATTATAGGGTGGATGCAATAAGCTTTCAAATTTTATAAAAAGGATTTTGTCGGATTTTTGAAGGTTTTCCCATGTATTTGGGATTTTTCACAATACACTAGTGCGATGCGATATGACACCTAATGGCAGACCCGATAGTAACCTTCATATACCTAAGCCGCCCAAGATTGTATTTGGACCATTGGATCAGAGATCCCGTAGATCAATGGTGTAGATTGTGATTGTAGCCAAAGGCAGACCTGAAACGATTATAGGGTGGACGCAATAAGTTTTCAAATTTGATAAAAAGGATTTTGTCGGATTTTTGAAGGTTTTCCTGTGTATTTGAAGATTTTGCACAATACACTAGTACAATGCGATATGACGCCTAATGGCAGACCCGATAGGGATTTACGGGTGATTGAATGGAATTTCATGTCAGAAAATCATGCCCAATAGGGTATTTTGCCAGAAATGTATGTGTAAGGGAATTTTCTCTATTTTCAGCTTATTCCCCGGAAAATGGCACCGAACCCTTGTAACAGCTCCTAATCATCATTCCACGCTATAGGCAGGCAGTTTTTGCTGATGATGAGGAATTTGAAAGCCACAAAGCGATATGGCTAGTCGAACAGACAACACAGAAAAGCCGCAGAGCCGCAGGGGAATGATTGAATGCAGGGAAATGAATGGGGAAGCCGAAAATCCAGGAAAATCCCTCAAAGGAGCCCAGAGAGCTCAATTGAGTAAAATTTGAATGCTAAAAGAAGTTGCAGAGCTGAGAGAGCGAAAACCTACTGCACAAAGCAACTGAGGGAGCCTTTGGGGTCAGTTGGAGATCAAGTGAAAATCCAGAGAGCTGAAGGTTGCAGAAAGCCAAAGCTAGAGCCAAAGAAGCCGGAGCTGAAGAGCCAGAGCTAGAGTAAGTGCCAGAGCTAGAGCCAAGAGCCAGAGCCACGAGCCAGATCCAAGAGCAAGAGTCAGAGTCAGAGCCAGAGCTAGAGCCGAGAGCTAGAGCTGAGAGCTAGAGTGAGAGACAGTGCAAATGATAGAGCCAGAAAGCTGAGAGCTTCGGAGACAAGGACAAAATGATGTCTAAACCCATTGTTTCTGTGTAAAACAGTGGAGTTGAGCCAAGAGTTTGTAAAATGAACTTAGACCATAATCCCAGAGAGCTTACTTGAGTTAACTAGAGCTCACAGAGACGTAGCCCAAGACTTTTGGGTGAACTCCTAATTAAATTTCTATCTTATGTGTGTTTGTTTTATCGTTGTGTTGTTTACAATTATACTTATGTTGTATTAGCATAACAACAGAATATTAAAAGCACATAAACAATGCTAAAACAAACATATGCATACACCTTATTTTCAACAACATATTTAATTCCGCATTGGTTAATCATAAAGACTTGGGAATAAATAAGCTTTGGAAGTGGGAGAGGTCCTTGTAAGTTAGACAAGGAGCCTAAGTGCCCCATTTTCAGATCAGATAGTATCAGAGCCTGATATTGGTTAAACTCACCTTTAAAGAAGGTTATATCAGAATTCTTGATTGACAGAGCAAAGATTGCTTATCTAAAAGGTGTTTAAACAGTCAGAGGTTGATTGTATGCTTGTTTGCAAACTGATTATTGTTTGAGTTTGCAAAGGTGAAGGGAAAGGTATTGATAGCTCAGTCCAGGAAGGGCAAGAAGGAAGAAGGGCTGAAGGCATTCTTCTATCCCAAAGGACCTCAAAGCAAACCTTGGAGCACAAGAGGTTTGTTGCAGAAGGTTGATGAATAAGCTCTTGATTAATCTTGTTTGAAGTTCTTTTGTTCATTGGCATAATGACAACTTCTACAAGTGAGTCCTCAAATTCTTATTTCTTCATCACAAGAATCTCTGATGAAGAAATGAAGCAAGGCTTGTCCACCATGATGGATATGGTGAGAAAAATGTATGAGGATGGAAGGAAGAGCAACATACTTAGAGAGTAGTTGAATTCCATGAAGGAAGAGAACCAGTTGCTTTCTGACAAACTGCAAGAAATGGAGAGGCAACTTCATATTGTAAATATGAACCTAAAGAGGATGCATGAGTTGGAGTCATGGCTCTTTGTTGCCAATGAAGCCTTGGACAAGTATCAGCTTGAAGAAGAGGTAAACCATTCCAGTTTGTCTTCAAATTCCTCCAAGAATGCTTATATTGGTTCTTTAGAAAAGCATACCAAAGGCATAGGTTCCTAGCTAGTGTCCAGGATGGGCTATGAATGAAAAGGCTTGGGTAGACATGCATAAGGTATTGTTGAGCTAATAATAATTGAGGAAAGGCCTAAGTATTTGGGTCTTGGCTATGGACAAGCTTATGGAGAGAGTTCCAAAGCTGCCATGAAGACCATTAAAACATCTCCAAGAAGGAGTTCCATTACAAAGTGTAAAGATTGTATTCAGGAGGAATGTTATAGCTTGAAACATCATTTGCAGGATGCAGGTGTTCAGAAGCACACACTTGAACCAGAAAGTTGGGGA
Organism: Pinus tabuliformis; assembly: GCA_031772625.1. Taxonomy (NCBI): domain Eukaryota; kingdom Viridiplantae; phylum Streptophyta; class Pinopsida; order Pinales; family Pinaceae; genus Pinus; species Pinus tabuliformis. The sequence continues at coordinate 1,233,248,365 of CM062807.1, forward strand.
GACTTCAACAACCTTGAAGAGATTGATGGTGTTCCAAAGGGAGCCACTTCTTCATTTGCTTCACCTCCTCATGAAGGCAAAATAACGGTGAAAGAGAAAGGTATAAATCTGGTTCTAAACATTTTCCTTTTGATTGTGCAAAGCATGATAAATTTCCACATATGTATGGGAAACGAATTGCATGTTCCTTTGTGGGTTGGATAAACATAATATTTCTAGGTGCTGGAAGAGAATCGCCACATACAGGAAACTTTTGAAGGAAAAGAAGCAAGAAGATAAGGGTCCATTGGATAAGGCAAATCATGTTGTCAAGAGGATATACATGCAGTGCACTTACTGCCATAAGAAAGGACATATTGCTGCAAAATGTTGGACACTGAATCCAACAACGCTTCCACCAAAGTTGAAGAAAGTGGAAAGAGAAGATGGCAGAAATGGAAAGGAAGATTCCATGAATGATGTGTCTCAAGATGATTCACATGATGATGTTGATGTGCAAACAAAGGTAGTACCTTTAAAAAGCATTGGTAGAGAACAATTATAGTTCTTATCCGATTAAGATTGAATGTATATTGATGCATCTACACTATATTTCATTTTAGCTTCGAAAGTACAGTGTGCTTAAGTGAAAGTTGAAGTATGAAATGCATGCATGAGCAGGAGATGCATGAACACAGGGATGCTGACAATTTCCTTGTTTTTTAACATGTATGTGTAATTAACTTGCAGGGTTGATTTCTTTGACATGCATGTGATGCGATATTGACTTGGGATAAGTTAACTTGGTCTCCAAATGTAGATAATGATGAAGTGTTTCATCTTTTGTAAAAGAGTCCTAATGGTCTTTTTCTACGTGGTTGACTTGAAGGGTCATTTTTTTAAAGGCATGTTTTGTGGGCTTTTTATCTAGTCCATGATTTGTATATAGATGTAAGACATGGAGGTGTTCACTAGAGCTTAAATCTGTTTCTTTTGTGGAAGCAGGAGTTTAGGCCACCCAGTTGTTGTCTGTATTTTTGTTGTTGTTAACAATTGTTGTTGACAACTTTTAAAACAGGTACAAATGAAAGTTTTGTGGAGCAGACGTATTTCACATTTGTTTGACCCACATTGGATCAATGATTAAGATAGAAGAGTTAAAATTACCTTATATGACCATCTCAGCAGAGGTTCTACAGGAAGGCAAGGAGGAAGACAGTTCTTCCTAGGAAGACCAGCCCATCCAGGAAGGGAAGTGGTAAGAGACTTTGATTCAGGGGCACTATCCAAGGCAAGTGTGTGGAGGCTGAAAGAATTGGGTGTTGTTACTCTCAGGTACTACTCAAATTAGTATATCAGTCTTTTGTAGACCAAAAGTTATTTTAATGGGAAGGATCCAAAATGGATTTTGGATAGATCCTAAGTCTAAGTGTTCCTCATACAGGAAAAATGAAAGTCCAAAGAATTTCCTGGAAATAGCCCCATGGAAGAGATCTTTTCATTACAAATATATTGCAAGTTGAAAGGGATAAAATGGACTTAGGGTGCAAAGGTTATCGCAGTGGTGAAGATGCCCTCTCTTCCTTAGAAAAGGAGGAAAAATCCCCTAGAAATGGCAAAAAACCCTTATAAAGTGAAAGCCAGAGCTAGAGCTAGATCCAGAGATAGAGCCAGAGCAAAGAGCCAGAGCCACGAGCCAGATCAAAGAGCTAGAGCCAGAGTCAAAGCCAGAGCTAGAGCCGAGATCTAGAGTGAGAGCTAGTGCGAAAGCTAGAGCCAGAAAGCCGAGAGCTTCAGAGCCAGGGATAAAACAATGTCTAAACCCATTGCTTCTGTGTAAAATAGTGGAGTTGAGCCAAGAGTTTGTAAAAATAACTTAGACCATGATTCTAGAGAGCTTACTTGAGTTCACTAGAGCTCACAGAGACGTAGCCCAAGAGTTTTGGGTGAACTCCTAATTAAATTGCTATCTTATGTGTGTTTGTTTTATTCCTATGTTGTTAACTATTATACATATGTTCTATCAACATAACAATAGAATATTAAAAGCACATAAACAGTTCTAAACTAGACATAAGAATACACCTTATTTTCAAGAACATATTTAATTCCGCATTGGTTAATCATAAAGACTTGGGAATAAATAAGCTTTGGAAGTGAGTGAGGTCCTTGTAAGTTAGACAAGGAGCCTAAGTGCCCCATTTTTAGATCAGGTGGTATCAGAGCCTGAGATTGGTTAACCTCACGTTCAAAGAAGGTTATATCAGAATTATTGATTGACACAGCAAAGATTGCTTGTCTAAAAGGTGTTCAAATAGTCAGAGGTTGATTGTATGCTTGTTTGCAAAAAGACTATTGTTTGAGTTTGCAGAGGTCAATGTAAAGGTATTGATAGCTTAGTCCAGGAAGGGAAAGAAGGAAGAAGGGTTGAAGGAATTCTTCTATCCCAAAGGACCTCAAAGCAATCCTTGGAGCATAAGAGGTTTGTTGCAGAAGGTTGTGGAAGAAGCTCTTTATTAATCTTGTTTGAAATTCTTTTGTTCATTGGCATAATGACAACTTCTACAAGTGAGTCCTAAAATTCTTATTTCTTCATCACAAGACTCTTTGATGAATACATGAAGCAAGACTTGTCCACCATGATGGATATGGTGAGAGAAATGTATGAGGATGGGAGGAAGAGCAGCATACTTAGAGAGCAGTTGAATTCCATGAAGGAAGAGAAGCAGTTGCTTTCTGACAGACTGCAGGAAATGGAGAGGCAACTTCATATTGCAAATATGAACCTAAAGAGGTTGCATGAGTTGGAGTCATGGTTCTTTGTTGCCAAAGAAGCCTTGGACAAGTATCAGCTTGAAGAAGAGGTAAACCATTCCAGTTTTTCTTCAAATTCCTCTAAGAATGCTTATATTGGTTCTTTTGAAAAACATATCAAAGGCATAGGTTCCAAGCTAATGTCCAAGATGGGCTATTAAGGAAAATGCTTGGGTAGACATGCATAAGGTATTCTTGAGCCAATAATAATTGAGGAAAGGCCTAAGTATTTGGGTCTTGGCTATGCACAAGCTTATGGAGAGAGTTCCAAAGCTACCATGAAGACCATTAAAACATCTCTAAGAAGGAGTCGCATTACAGAGTGTGAATATTGTAGTCAGGAGGAATGCAATACCTTGAAACATCATTTGTAGGATGTAGGTGTTCAGAAGCACACACTTGAACCAAGTAGTTGGGGAGACTTCAATAGCCTTGAAAAGATTGATGGTGTTCCAAAGGGAGACACTTCTTAATTTGTTTCACCTCCTCATGAAGGAAATAAAGGTGAAAGAGAAAGGTATAAATCTGGTTCTAAACATTTTCCTTTTGATTGTGCAAAGCATGATAAATTTCCACATATGTATGGGAAAAGAATTGCATGTTCCTTTTGTGAGTTGGATAACCATAATGTCTCTAGGTGTTGGAAGAGAATGGCCACATACAGGAAACTTTTGAAGGAAAAGAAGCAAGAAGACAAAGGTCCATCGGACAAGGCAAATCATGTTGTCAAGAGGATACACATGCATTGCACTTACTGCCATAAGCAAGGACATCTTGCTGCAAAATATTGGACACTGAATCCAACAATGATTCCACCAAAGTTGAAGAAAGTGGAAAGAGAATATGGCAGAAATGGAAAGGAAGATTGCATGAACAATGTGTCTTAGGGTGATTCACATGATGATGTTGATGTGCAGAAAAAGGTAGTACCTTTGAAAAGGATTGGTAAGGAACGATTAGAGTTCTTATCCAATTAAGATTGCATGTATATTGATGCATATACATTATATTTCATTTTATCTTCGAAAGTATAGTGTGCTTAAGTGAAAGTTGAAGTATGAAATGCATGCATGAGCAGGAGATGCATGAACACAAAGAGGATGATAATTTCCTTGTTTTTGAACATGTATGTGTAATTAACTTGCAGGGTTGATTGTTTTGACATGCATGTGATGTGATATTGACTTGGGCGAAGTTAACTTGGTCTCCAAATGGAGTTAATGATGAAGTGTTTCATCTTTTGTAAAATAGTCCTAATGGTCTTTTTCTACGTGCTTGACTTGAAGGGTCATTTGTTTAAAGGAATGTTTTGTGGGCTTGTTATCTAGTCCATGATTTGTATATAGATGTAAGACATGGAGGTGTTCACCAGAGGTGAAATCTGTTTCTTTTGTGGAAGTAGGAGTTTAGGCCATCCAGTTGTTGTGTGTATTTCTGTTGTTGTTAACAATTGTTGTTGACAGCTTTTCAAAAAGGTACAAATGAATGTTTTGTGGAGAAGATGTACTGCACATTTGTTTGAGCCACCTTGGATCAATGATTAAGGCAAAAGAGTTCAAATTACCTTCTATGACCATCTCAGCAGAGGTTCTGCAGGAAGGCAAGGAGGAAGACAGTTCTTCCAAGGAAGACCAGCCCATCCAAGAAGGGAAGTGGTAAGAGACTTTGGTTCAGGGGCACTATGCAACGCAAGTGTGTGGAGACTAAAATAATAGGGTGTTGTTGCTCTCAGGTACTACTCAAATTAGTATATCAGTCTTTTGGAGACCAAAAGTTCTTTTAGTGGGAAGGCGTGATCCAAGTGGATTTTGGATAGATTCCTAAGTCTAAGTGTTCCTCATGCAAGAAATACAAAAGTCCAAAGAATTTCCTGGAAATAGCCCCATGGAAGAGATATTTTCATTATGAATCTATTACAGGTTGAATGGGATAAAATGGACTTAGGGTGCAGAAGTTATCGTAGAAAGAAGATGTCGTTTCTTCCTTAGAAAAAGAGGCAAAATCCCCTAAAAATGGCAAAAAACCCTTATAAAGCGAAATCACAAGACAAGAGTCAAAGAGGCGGAGTTAAGCGGAGGTGAAAGGAACTTTGATCTGCCGATCCGATCAATCAGGTTAGAGATAGGCCCGATTGTGATATCGGGACCCTAGATCTAGCGATTGAGATCATGTGATTCATCGATCGTCGATGATCAGATCGGCGAATTGGCATCGACGATGCATAGAACCCCGGGCTGAGCAACATTAGGATCGCTGATATTTCCGATCAGTGATTGGAGATGCCCGATGTTGATAAAAAGGTTGGACCAGACGGATTTCATAAGCGTAGTTTATAAAATTTGAAATCCGGAAAAAGGGATTTTCCTGTGCATTTACGCATTTACGCTATATAACTAGAATACAAAGGAAAACACTCGAAAGCGATAAAACGAGACCCGAAGGGGAAATAAAGGAACGATTAATGAAATTTGGGTTCCGTAGGCAGAATTTCAGGTGGGCCTTAGGCGGAAAGCAGTTTTAGGCTGGCTTTGCCCAATCCCATACAGTGAATGACGCGTGGCTGGTGGAGGAGAGAGGAAAAATGCCTTTTCAGGCGGGTAACCTCCGTATACCTAAGCCGCCCAACAATGTATATGGACCGTTGGATCAGAGATCCCGCAAATCAACGGTGGAGATTGCGACTATAGCCAAAGGAGGACCTGAAATGATTATAGGGTGGATATGATAAGTTTTCAAATCCGATAGGGAGTTAGGGGTGATTGAATGGAATTCCACGTTTGAAAATCACGCCCGATAGTGTATCTTGCCAGAAATCTCTGTGTAAGTGAAATTTCTCTATTTTCGGCTTATTCCGCGGAAAATGCAACCAAACCCTTGTAACAGCTCCTAATCATCATTCCATGCTATAAGCGGTCATTTTTGGCTGATGATGAGGGATTTGAAAGTCACAAAGCCATATGGCCAGTTGAACATAAAACAGAGAGAAGCCACAGAGCCGCAGGGGAATGATTGAACGTAGGGAAATGAATGGGGAAGCCGAAAAGCTGGGAAATTCCCTCAAAGGAGACTAGAGAGATCAATAGGGGAAAAATTGAATGCTGAAAGAAGTTGCAAAGCTGAGAGAGCAGAGAGAGTGAAAACCTACTGCACAAAAAAGCAGAGGAAGCCTTTGGGGTCAGTTGGAGATCAAGTGAAAAGCAAGAGAGTTGAAGGTTGCAGAAATCCAAAGCCAGAGCCAAAGAAGCTAGAGCTGAAGAGACAAAGAAAGAGCCAAAGCTAGAGCCAGAGCCAAGAGCCAAAGCAAAGAGCTAGAGCCAAGAGCTAGAGCCAGAGTCAGAGCCAGAGCTAGAGCCGAGAGCTAGAGTGAGAGCCAGTTTGAAAGCTAGAGTTTAGAGCTAGGGAGAAAATGATGTCTAAACCCATTGTTTCTGTGTAAAATAGTGGAGTTGAGCCAAGAGTTTGTAAAAAGAACTTAGACCATAATCCCAGAGATCTTAGTTGAGTTGACTAGAGCTCACAGAGACGTAGCCCAAGAGTTTTGGGTGAACTCCTAATTAAATTGCTATCTTATGGGTGTTTGTTTTATTGTTGTGTTGTTTACTATTATACATATGTTGTATCAGCATAACAACAGAATATTAAAAGCACATAAACAATTCTAAAACAGACATAAGGAGCCTAAGTGCCCCATTTTCAGATTGGTGGTATCAAAGCCTGGGATTGGTTAACCTCACCTTCAAAGAAGGTTATATCAGAATTCTTGATTGACAGAGCAAAGGTTGCTTGTCTAAAAGGTGTTTAAACAGTCAGAGGTTGACAAACTGACTATTGTTTGAGTTTGCAGAGGTGAAGGGAAAGATATTGATAGCTCAGTCCAGGAAAGGCAAGAAGGGAGAAGGGCTGAAGGCATTCTTGTATCCCAAAGAATCTCAAAGAAATCCTTGGAACACAAGAGGTTTGTTGCAGAAGGTTGTTGAATAAGCTCTTTATTAATCTTGTTTGAAGTTCTTTTTTTCATTGGCATAATGACAACTTCAACAAGTGAGTCCTCAAATTCCTATTTCTTCATCACAAGACTCTTTGATGAAGACATGAAGCAATACTTGTCCACCATGATGGATATGATGAGAGAAATGAATGCGGATGGAAGGAAGAGAAGCATACTTAGAGAGAAGTTGAATTCCATGAAGGAAGAGAAGCAGTTACTTTCTGACAGACTATAGGAAATGGAGAGACAACTTCATATTGCAAATATGAACCTAAAGAGGATGCATGAGTTGGAGTCATGGCTCCTTGTTGCCAAAGAAGCCTTGGAAAAGTATCAGCTTGAAGAAGAGGTAAACCATTCGAGTTTGTCTTCAAGTTCCTCTAAGAATGATTATATTGGTTCTTTTGAAAAACATACCAAAGGCATAGCTTCCAAGCTAATGTCCAAGATGGGCTATGAAGGAAAAGGCTTGGGTAGAAATGCATAAGGTATTGTTGATAAAATAATAATTGAGGAAAGGCCTAAGTAATTGCGTCTTGGCTATGGACAAGCTTATGGAGAGAGTTCCAAAGCTGCCATGAAGACCATTAAAACATCTCCAAGAAAGAGTTGCATTACAGAGTGTGAAGATTGTATTCAGGAGGAATGCAATAGCTTGAAACATCATTTTCACGATGTAGGTGTTCAGAAGCACACACTTGAACCAAAGAGTTGGGGAGAATTCAATAGCCTTGAAGAGATTGATGGTGTTCCAAAGGGAGCCACTTATTCATTTGCTTCACCTCCTCATGAAGGCAATAAAGGTGAGAGAGAAAGGTATAAATCTGGTTCTAAACATTTTCCTTTTGATTGTGCAAAGCATGATAAATGTCCAAATATGTATGCGGAAAAATTGCATGTTCCTTTTGTCGGTTGGATAACCATAATGTTTCTAGGTGTTGGAAGAGAATGGCCACATACAAGAAACTTTTGAAGGAAAATAAGCAAGAAGACAAAGTTCCATTGGACAAGGCAAATCATGATATCAAGAGGATACACATGCAATGCACTTACTGCCATAACCAAGGACATCTTGTTGCAAAATGTTGGACACTGAATCTAACAATGCTTCCACCAAAGTTGAGGAAAGTGGAAAGATAAGATTGTAGAAATGGAAAGGAAGATTCCATGAACGATGTGTCTCAGGATGATTCACAAGATGATGCTGATGTGCAGACAAAGGTTGTACCTTTTAAAAGGATTGGTAAGGAATGGTTAGAGTTCTTATCCGATTAAGATTGCATCTATATTGATGCATCTACATTATATTTCATTTCAGCTTCAAAAGTACAATGCGCTTATGTGAAAGTTGAAGTATGAAATGCATGCATGAGCAGGAGATGCATGAACACATGGATGCTAACAATTTCCTTGTTTTTTAACATGTATGTGTAATTAACTTGTAGGGTTGATTGCTCTGACATGCATGTGATGTGATATTGAATTGGGAGAAGTTAACATGGTCTCCAAATGGAGATAATGATGAAGTGTTTCATCTTTTGTAAAAGAGTCCTAATGGTCTTTTTCTATGTGCTTGACTTGAAGGGTCATTTGTTTAAAGGCATGTTTTGCGGGCTTGTTATCTAGTCCATGATTTGTATATAGATGTAAGACATGGAGGTGTTCACCAGAGGTGAAGTCTGTTTCTTTTGTGGAAGCAGGAATTTAGGCCATCCAGTTGTTGTCTGTATTTCTGTTGTTGTTAACAATTGTTGTTGACAACTTTTCAAACAGGTACAAATGAAAGTTTTGTGGAGCAAATGTACTTCACATTGGATCAGCGAATCGGCATTGGCGATGCACAGAACACTGGGATGAGCAACATTGCAATCGCTGATGTTGGAGATTGGTGATTGGTGACCCCCGATGCTGATAAAAAGGCTGGACCCGACGAAGTTCATAAGCACAGTTTATAAAATTTGAAATACGGAAAAAGATATTTTCCTGTGTATTTACGCATTTCTGCTATATAACCAGAATACAAAGGAAAATGCTCGAAAGCGATAAAACCATACCCGAAGGGGAAATAAAGGCGTGATTAATGAAATTTGAGTTCCCTAGGTGGAATTTCGGGCGGGCGTTAGGTGGAAACCAGTTTTAGTCTGACTCTGCCCAATCTGATACAGTGAACGACGCGTGGCTGGTGGAGGAGAGAGGAAAACTACCTTTTCAGGCAGGTAACCTTCGTATACCTAAGCCGCCCAAGATTGTATATGGACCATTGGATCAGAGATCCCGCAGATCAACGGTGGAGATTGTGATTGTAGCCAAAGGCAGACCTGAAACAATTATAGGGTGGATGCAATAAGCTTTCAAATTTTATAAAAAGGATTTTGTCGGATTTTTGAAGGTTTTCCCATGTATTTGGGATTTTTCACAATACACTAGTGCGATGCGATATGACACCTAATGGTAGACCTGATAGTAACCTTCGTATACCTAAGCTGCCCAAGATTGTATTTGGACCATTGGATCAGAGATCCCGTAGATCAATGGTGTAGATTGTGATTGTAGCCAAAGGCAGACCTGAAACGATTATAGGGTGGACGCAATAAGTTTTCAAATTTGATAAAAAGGATTTTGTCGGATTTTTGAAGGTTTTCCTGTGTATTTGAGATTTTGCACAATACACTAGTACGATGCGATATGACGCCTAATGGCAGACCCGATAGGGATTTACAGGTGATTGAATGGAATTTCATGTTAGAAAATCACGCCCAATAGGGTATTTTGCCAGAAATGTATGTGTAAGGGAATTTTCTCTATTTTCAGCTTATTCCCCGGAAAATGGCACCGAACCCTTGTAACAGCTCCTAATCATCATTCCACACTATAGGCAGGCATTTTTGGCTGATGATGAGGAATTTGAAAGCCACAAAGCGATATGGCTAGTCGAACAGACAACACAGAAAAGCCGCAGAGCCGCAGGGGAATGATTGAATGCAGGGGAATGATTGAATGCAGGGAAATGAATGGGGAAGCCGAAAATCCAAGAAAATCCCTCAAAGGAGCCCAGAGAGCTCAATTGAGTAAAAGTTGAATGCTAAAAGAAGTTGCAGAGCTGAGAGAGCGAAAACCTACTGCACAAAGCAACTGAGGGAGCCTTTGGGGTCAATTGGAGATCAAGTGAAAATCCAGAGAGCTGAAGGTTGCAGAAAGCCAAAGCTAGAGCCAAAGAAGCCGGAGCTGAAGAGCCAGAGCTAGAGTAAGTGCCAGAGCTAGAGCCAAGAGACAGAGCCATGAGCCAGATCCAAGAGCAAGAGCCAGAGTCAGAGCCAGAGCTAGAGCCGAGAGCTAGAGCTGAGAGCTAGAGTGAGAGACAGTGCAAATGATAGAGCCAGAAAGCTGAGAGCTTCGGAGACAAGGATAAAATGATGTCTAAACCCATTGTTTCTGTGTAAAACAGTGGAGTTGAGCCAAAAGTTTGTAAAACGAACTTAGACCATAATCCCAGAGAGCTTACTTGAGTTCACTAGAGCTCACAGAGAAGTAGCCCAAGAGTTTTGGGTGAACTCCTAATTAAATTGCTATCTTATGTGTGTTTGTTTTATCGTTGTGTTGTTTACAATTATACTTATGTTGTATCAGCATAACAACAGAATATTAAAAGGACATAAACAATGCTAAAACAAACATATGCATACACCTTATTTTCAACAACATATTTAATTCCGCATTGGTTAATCATAAAGACTTGGGAATAAATAAGCTTTGGAAGTGGGAGAGGTCCTTGTAAGTTAGACAAGGAGCCTAAGTGCCCCATTTTCAGATCAGATAGTATCAGAGCCTGAGATTGGTTAAACTCACCTTTAAAGAAGGTTATATCAGAATTCTTGATTGACAGAGCAAAGATTGCTTATCTAAAAGGTGTTTAAACAGTCAGAGGTTGATTGTATGCTTGTTTGCAAACTGATTATTGTTTGAGTTTGCAAAGGTGAAGGGAAAGGTATTGATAGCTCAGTCCAGGAAGGGCAAGAAGGAAGAAGGGTTGAAGGCATTCTTCTATCCCAAAGGACCTCAAAGAAACCCTTGGAGCACAAGAGGATTTTTGCAGAAGGTTGATGAATAAGCTCTTGATTAATCTTGTTTGAAGTTCTTTTGTTCATTGGCATAATGACAACTTCTACAACTGAGTCCTCAAATTCCTATTTCTTCATCACAAGACTCTCTGATGAAGAAATGAAGCAAGACTTGTCCACCATGATGGATATGGTGAGAAAAATGTATGAGGATGGAAGGAAGAGCAACATACTTAGAGAGTAGTTGAATTCCATGAAGGAAGAGAACCAGTTGCTTTCTGACAAACTGCAGGAAATGGAGAGGCAACTTCATATTCCAAATATGAACCTAAAGAGGATGCATGAGTTGGAGTCATGGCTCTTTGTTGCCAATGAAGCCTTGGACAAGTATCAGCTTGAAGAAGAGGTAAACCATTCCAGTTTGTCTTCAAATTCCTCCAAGAATGCTTATATTTGTTCTTTAGAAAAGCATACCAAAGGCATAGGTTCCTAGCTAGTGTCCAGGATGGGCTATGAATGAAAAGGCTTGGGTAGACATGCATAAGGTATTGTTGAGCTAATAATAATTGAGGAAAGGCCTAAGTATTTGGGTCTTGGCTATGGACAAGCTTATGGAGAGAGTTCCAAAGCTGCCATGAAGACCATTAAAACATCTCCAAGAAGGAGTTCCATTACAAAGTGTAAAGATTGTATTCAGGAGGAATGCTATAGCTTGAAACATCATTTGCAGGATGCAGGTGTTCAGAAGCACACACTTGAACCAGAGAGTTGGGGAGACTTCAACAGCCTTGAAGAGATTGATGGTGTTCCAAAGGGAGCCACTTCTTCATTTTCTTCACCTCCTCATGAAGGCAATAATGGTGAAAGAGAAAGGTATAAATCTGGTTCTAAACATTTTCCTTTTGATTGTGCAAAGCATGATAAATTTCCACATATGTATGGGAAAAGAATTGCATGTTCCTTTGTGGGTTGGATAAACATAATATTTCTAGGTGCTGGAAGAGAATCGCCACATACAGGAAACTTTTAAGGAAAAGAAGCAAGAAGATAAGGGTCCATTCGATAAGGCAAATCATGTTGTCAAGAGGATACACATGCAGTGCACTTACTGCCATAAGCAAGGACATATTGCTGCAAAATGTTGGACACTGAATCCAACAACGCTTCCACCAAAGTTGAAGAAAGTGGAAAGAGAAGATGGCAGAAATGGAAAGGAAGATTCCATGAATGATGTGTCTCAAGATGATTCACATGATGATGTTGATGTGCAAACAAAGGTAGTAGCTTTAAAAAGCATTGGTAGAGAACAATTATAGTTCTTATCCGATTAAGATTGAATGTATATTGATGCATCTACACTATATTTCATTTTAGCTTCGAAAGTACAGTGTGCTTAAGTGAAAGTTGGAGTATGAAATGCATGCATGAGCAGGAGATGCATGAACACAGGGATGCTGACAATTTCCTTGTTTTTTAACATGTATGTGTAATTAACTTGCAGGGTTGATTTCTTTGACATGCATGTGATGCGATATTGACTTGGGATAAGTTAACTTGGTCTCCAAATGCAGATAATGATGAAGTGTTTCATCTTTTGTAAAAGAGTCCTAATGGTCTTTTTCTACGTGGTTGACTTGAAGGGTCATTTTTTTAAAGGCATGTTTTGTGGGCTTTTTATCTAGTCCATGATTTGTATATAGATGTAAGACATGGAGGTGTTCACTAGAGCTTAAATCTGTTTCTTTTGTGGAAGCAGGAGTTTAGGCCACCCAGTTGTTGTCTGTATTTTTGTTGTTGTTAAAAATTGCTGTTGACAACTTTTAAAACAGGTACAAATGAAAGTTTTGTGGAGCAGACGTATTTCACATTTGTTTGACCCACATTGGATCAATGATTAAGATAGAAGAGTTAAAATTACCTTATATGACCATCTCAGCAGAGGTTCTACAGGAAGGCAAGGAGGAAGAAAGTTCTTCCCAGGAAGACCAGCCCATCTAGGAAGGGAAGTGGTAAGAGACTTTGATTCACGGGCACTATCCAAGGAAAGTGTGTGGAGGCTGAAAGAATTGGGTGTTGTTACTCTCAGGTACTACTCAAATTAGTATATCAGTCTTTTGTAGACCAAAAGTTATTTTAATGGGAAGGATCCAAAATGGATTTTGGATACATCCTAAGTCTAAGTGTTCCTCATACAGGAAAAATGAAAGTCCAAAGAATTTCCTGGAAATAGCCCCATGGAAGAGATCTTTTCAATACGAATATATTGCAAGTTGAAAGGGATAAAATGGACTTAGGGTGCAAAGGTTATCGCAGTGGTGAAGATGCCCTCTCTTCCTTAGAAAAGGAGGCAAAATCCCCTAGAAATGGCAAAAAACCCTTATAAAGCGAAAGCCAGAGCTAGAGTTAGATCCAGAGATAGAGCCAGAGCAAAGAGCCAGAGCCACGAGCCAGATCAAAGAGCTAGAGCCAGAGTCAGAGCCAGAGCTAGAGCCGAGATCTAGAGTGAGAGCTAGTGCGAAAGCTAGAGCCAGAAAGCCGAGAGCTTCAGAGCCAGGGATAAAACGATGTCTAAACCCATTGCTTCTGTGTAAAATAGTGGAGTTGAGCCAAGAGTTTGTAAAAATAACTTAGACCATGATTCTAGAGAGCTTACTTGAGTTCACTAGAGCTCACAGAGACGTAGCCCAAGAGTTTTGGGTGAACTCCTAATTAAATTGCTATCTTATGTGTGTTTGTTTTATTCCTATGTTGTTAACTATTATACATATGTTGTATCAACATAACAATAGAATATTAAAAGCACATAAACAGTTCTAAACTAGACATAAGAATACACCTTATTTTCAAGAACATATTTAATTCCGCATTGGTTAATCATAAAGACTTGGGAATAAATAAGCTTTGGAAGTGGGTGAGGTCCTTGTAAGTTAGACAAGGAGCCTAAGTGCCCCATTTTTAGATCAGGTGGTATCAGAGCCTGAGATTGGTTAACCTCACGTTCAAAGAAGGTTATATCAGAATTATTGATTGACAGAGCAAAGATTGCTTGTCTAAAAGGTGTTCAAATACTCAGAGGTTGATTGTATGCTTGTTTGCAAAAAGACTATTGTTTGAGTTTGCAGAGGTCAATGTAAAGGTATTGATAGATTAGTCCAGGAAGGGAAAGAAGGAAGAAGGGTTGAAGGAATTCTTCTATCCCAAAGGACCTCAAAGCAATCCTTGGAGCATAAGAGGTTTGTTGCAGAAGGTTGTGGAAGAAGCTCTTTATTAATCTTGTTTGAAATTCTTTTGTTCATTGGAATAATGACAACTTCTACAAGTGAGTCCTAAAATTCTTATTTCTTCATCACAAGACTCTTTGATGAAGACATGAAGCAAGACTTGTCCACCATGACGGATATGGTGAGAGAAATGTATGAGGATGGGAGGAAGAGCAGCATACTTAGAGAGCAGTTGAATTCCATGAAGGAAGAGAAGCAGTTGCTTTCTGACAGACTGCAGGAAATGGAGAGGCAACTTCATATTGCAAATATGAACCTAAAGAGGTTTCATGAGTTGGAGTCATGGTTCTTTGTTGCCAAAGAAGCCTTGGACAAGTATCAGCTTGAAGAAGAGGTAAACCATTCCAGTTTTTCTTCAAATTCCTCTAAGAATGCTTATATTGGTTCTTTTGAAAAACATATCAAAGGCATAGGTTCCAACCTAATGTCCAAGATGGGCTATGAAGGAAAATGCTTGGGTAGACATGCATAAGGTATTCTTGAGCCAATAATAATTGAGGAAAGGCCTTAGTATTTGGGTCTTGGCTATGCACAAGCTTATGGAGAGAGTTCTAAAGCTACCATGAAGACCATTAAAACATCTCTAAGAAGGAGTCGCATTACAGAGTGTGAATATTGTAGTCAGGAGGAATGCAATACCTTGAAACATCATTTGTAGGATGTAGGTGTTCAGAAGCACACACTTGAACCAAGTAGTTGGGGAGACTTCAATAGCCTTGAAGAGATTGATGGTGTTCCAAAGGGAGCCACTTCTTCATTTGTTTCACCTCCTCATGAAGGAAATAAAGGTGAAAGAGAAAGGTATAAATCTGGTTCTAAACATTTTCCTTTTGATTGTGCAAAGCATGATAAATTTCCACATATGTATGGGAAAAGAATTGCATGTTCCTTTTGTGGGTTGCATAACCATAATGTTTCTAGATGTTGGAAGAGAATGGACACATACATGAAACTTTTGAAGGAAAAGAAGCAAGAAGACAAAGGTCCATTGGACAAGGCAAATCAAGCTGTCAAGAGGATACACATGCAGTGCACTTACTGCCATAAGCAAGGACATCTTGTTGCAAAATGTTGGACACTAAATCCAACAATGATTCCACCAAAGTTGGAGAAAGTGGAAAGAGAATATGGCAGAAATAGAAAGGAAGATTCCATGAACAATGTGTCTTAGGATGATTCACATGATGATGCTAATGTGCAGACAAAGGTAGCACCTTTGAAAAGGATTGGTAAGGAATGGTTAAAGTTCTTATCCAAATAAGATTGCATGTATATTGATGCATCTACATTATTTGTCATTTCAGCTTAGAAAGTACAGTGTGCTTAAGTGAAAGTTGAAGTATGAAATGCATGCATGAGCAAGAGATGCATGAACACAGTCATGTTGACAATTTCCTTGTTTTTGAACATGTATATGTAATTAACTTGCAGGGTTAATTGCTTTGACATGCATGTGATGTGACATTGACTTGGGAGAAGTTAAATTGGTCTCCAAATGGAGATAATGATGAAGTGTTTCATCTTTTGTAAAATAGTTCTAATGGTCTGTTTCTACGTGCTTGACTTGAAGGGTCATTTGTTTATCGACATGTTTTGTTGGCTTGTTATCTAGTCCATGATTTGTATATAGATGTAAGACATGGAGGTGTTCACCAGAGGTGAAATCTGTTTCTTTTGTGGAAGCAGGAGTTTAGCCATCCAGTTGTTGTCTGTATTTTTGTTGTTGTTAACAATTGTTGTTGATAGATTTTCAAACAGGTACAAATGAAAGTTTTGTGGAGCAGATGTACTTCACATTTGTTTGAGCCACCTTGGATCAATGATTAAGGTAGAAGAGTTCAAATTACCTGCTATGACCATGTCAGCAGAGGTTCTGCAGGAAGGCAAGGAGGAAGACAGTTCTTCCCAGGAAGACCAGCCCATCCAGGAAGGGAAATGGTAAGAGACTTTGGTTCAGGGGCACTATGCAAGGCAAGTCTGTGGAGGCTGAAAGAATAGGGTTATGTTACTCTCAGGTACTACTCAAATTAGTATATCAGTCTTTCGGAGACCAAAATTTATTTTAGTGGGAAGGCGTGATCCAAGATGGATTTTGGATAGAATCCTAAGTCTAAGTGTTCCTCATGCACGAAATACAAAAGTCCAAAGAATTTCCTGGAAATAGCCCCATGGAAGATATATTTTCATTATGAATCTATTACAAGTTGAATGGGATAAAATGGACTTAGGGTGCAGAAGTTATCACAGAAAGAAGATGCCCTTTCTTCCTTAGAAAAAGACGCAAAATCCCCTAAAAATGGCAAAAATCCCTTATAAAGCGATATCGTAGGAGAAGAGTCAAAGAGGCAGAGTTAAGAAGAGGCGGAAGAAACTTCGATCCGCTGATCCGATCAATCATGTCGGAGATAGGCCCAATTGCGATATCGAGACCCTAGATCTAGTGATTGCAATCATGTGATTCACCAATTGTCGATGATCAGATTGGCAAATCGGCATCGACGATGCACAAAACCCTGGGCTGAGCAACATTGCGATCACTGATATTGGCGATTGGCAATTGGTGACATCCGATGCTGATAAAAAGGCTGGACCCGACGGATTTCATAAGCGCAGTTTATAAAATTTGAAATCTAAAAAAAGGGATTTTCCTGTGTATTTACGCATTTTCACTATATAACCAAAATAGAAAGGAAAAAGCCCGCAACCAATAAAACCAGACCTGAAGGGGAAATAAAGGCGTGATTAATGAAATTTGAGTTCCATAGGCAGAATTTCGGGCGGGCCTTAGGCGGAAAGCAGTCTTAGGCTGGCTCTGCCCAATCCCATACAGTGAACGACACGTGGCTGGTGGAGTAGAGAGGAAAACTGCCTTTTCAGGCGGGTAACCTTCGTATACCTAAGCCGCCCAAGATTGTATATGGACCGATGGATCAGAGATCCTGTAGATCAACAGTGGAGATTGCGACTATAGCCAAAGGCGGACCTGAAATGATTATAGGGTGGATGCAATAAGTTTTCAAATTCGATAAAAGGGATTTTGTCGGATTTTTGAAGGTTTTCCCGTGTATTTGGGATTTTGCCCAATACACTAATGTGATGCGATATGATGCCTAATGGCAGACCCGATAGGGATTTAGGGGCGATTAAATGGAATTTCACGTCCGAAAATCACGCCCGATAGTGTATTTGGCCATAAATCTCTGTGTAAGGGAAATTTCTCTATTTTTGGCTTATTCCCTGGAAAATGGCCCCAAACCCTTTTAACAGCTCCTAATCATCATTCCACGCTACAAGCAGGCATTTTTGGCTGATGATGAGGCATTTGAAAGCCACAAATCCATATGGCCAGTTGAATAGACAACCCAGATAATCCAAAAAGCCGCAGGGGAATGATTGAACGTAGGGAAATGAATGGGGAAGCCGAAAAACCGGGAAAATCCCTCAAAGGAGCCCAAAGAGCTCAATTGAGGAAAAGTTGAATGCTGAAAGAAGTTGCAGAGCTGAGAGAGCAGAGAGAGTGAAAAAATACTACACAAAGCAGCTGAGGGAGCCTTTGGGGTCAGTTGGAGATCAAGTGAAAAGCCAGAGAGCTGAAGGTTGCAGAAAGCCAAAGCTAGAGCCAAAGAAGCCAGTGATAAAGAGCTAGAGCTAGAGCTAGAGCCAAGAGCCAGAGCCAAGAGCTAGAGCCAGAGTCAGAGCTAGAGCTAGAGCCGAGAGCTAGAGTGAGAGCCAGTGCGAAAGCTAGAGCCAGAGAGCCGAGAGCTTTAGAGCTAGGGATAAAATGATGTCTAAACCCATTGCTTCTGTGTAAAATAGTGGAGTTGAGCCAAGAGTTTGTAAAAATAACTTAGACCATAATCACAGATATCTTAGTTAGTTGACTAGAGCTCACAGAGACACAGCCCAAGAGTTTTGGGTGAACTCCTAATTAAATTGCTATCTTATGTGTGTTTGATTTATTGCTGTGTTGTTTACTATTATACATATGTTGTATCATCATAACAACAGAATATTAAAAGGACATAAATAGTTCTAAAACAGACATAAGGAGCCTAAGTGCGCCATTTTCAGATCAGGGCGTGTCAGAGCCTGAGATTGGTTAACCTTACCTACAAAGAAGGTTATATCAGAATTCTTGATTGACACAACAAAGATTGCTTGCCTAAAAGGTGTTTAAACAGTCAGAGGTTGATTGTATGCTTGTTTGCAAACTAAATATTGTTTGAGTTTGCAGAGGGGAAGGGAAAGTTATTGATAGCTCAGTCCAGGAAGGGAAAGAAGGAAGAAGGGTTGAAGGCATTCTTGTATCCCAAAGGACCTCAAAGAAATCCTTGGAGCATAAGAGGTTTGTTGCAGAGGGTTGTTGAATAAGCTCTTTATTAATCTTGTTTGAAGTTCTTTTGTTCATTAGCATAATGACAACTTCTACAAGTGAGTCCTCAGATTCTTATTTCTTCATCACAAGACTCCTTGATGAAGGCATGAAGCAAGACTTGTCCACTATGATGGATATGGTGAGAGAAATGCATGCGGATGGAAGGAAGAGCAACATACTTAGAGAACAGTTGAATTCCATGAAGGAAGAGAAGCAGTTGCTTTCTGAGAAACTGCAGGAAATGGAGAGACAACTTCATATTCCAAATATGAACCTAAAGAGGATGCATGAGTTGGAGTCATGGCTCCTTGTTTCCAAAGAAGCCTTTGACAAGTATCAGCCTTAAGAAGAGGTAAACCATTCCAGTTTTTCTTCAAATTCCTCTAAGAATGATATATTGGTTCCTTTGAAAAACATACCAAAGGCATAGGTTCCAAGCTAATGCCCAAGATGGCCTATGAAGGAAAAGGCTTGGGTAGACATGCATAAGGTATTGTTGAGCCAATAATAATTGAGGAAAGGCCTAAGTATTTGAGTCTGAGCTATGGACAAGCTTATGGAGAGAGTTCCAAAGCTACAATGAAGACCATTAAAACATCTCCAAGAAGGAGTTGCATTACAGAGTGTGAAGATTGTATTCAGGAGGAATGTAATAGCTTGAAACATCATTTGCAGGATGCAAGTGTTCAGAAGCACACACTTGAACCAGAGATTTGAGGAGACTTCAACAACCTTGAAGAGATTGATGGTGTTCCAAAGGGAGCCACTTCTTCATTTGCTTCACCTTCTCATGAAGGCAATAAAGGTGAAAGAGAAAGGTATAAATCTGGTTCTAAACATTTTCCTTTTGATTGTGCAAAGCATGGTAAATTTCAACATATGTGTGGGAAAAGAATTGCATGTTCCTTTTGTGGGTTGGATAACCATAATGTTTCTAGGTGTTGGAAGAGAATGGCCACATACAAGAAACTTTTGAAGGAAAAGAAGCAAGAAGACAAAGGTCCATTGGACAAGGCAAATCATGTTATCTGGAGGATAAACATGTAGTGCACTTACTGCCATAAGCAAGGACATCTTGCTGCAAAATGTTGGACACTGAATCCAATAATGCTTCCACCAAAGTTGAAGAAAGTGGAAAGAGAAGATGGCAGAAATGGAAAGGAAGATTCCATGAACGATGTCTCTCAGGATGATTCACATGATGATGCTGATGTGCAGACAAAGGTAGTAACTTTGAAAAGGATTGGTAACGAACGGTTAGAGTTCTTATCCATTTAAGATTGCATGTATATTGATGCATCTACATTATATTTCATTTTAGATTTGAAAGTACATTGTGCTTAAGTGAAAGTTGAAGTATGAAATGCATGCATGACCAGGAGATGCATGAACACAGGGATGTTGACAATTTCCTTGTTTTTGAACATGTATGTGTAATTAACTTGTAGGGTTGATTGCTTTGACATGGATGTGATGTGATATTGACTTGGGAGAAGTTAACTTGGTCTCCAAATGGAGATAATGCTGAAGTGTTTCATCTTTTGTAAAAGAGTCCTAATGGTCTTTTTCTATGTGCTTGACTTGAAGGGTCATTTGTTTAAAGGCATGTTTTGTGGGCTTGTTATCTAGTCCATGATTTGTATATAGATCTATGACATGGAGGTGTTCACCAGAGATGAAATTTGTTTGTTTTGTGGAAGAGGGAGTTTAGGCCATCCAGTTGTTGTCTGTATTTGTGTTGTTGTTAACAATTGTTGTTGACAACTTTTCAAACAGGTACAAATGAAAGTTTTGTGGAGCAGATGTACTTCACATTTGTTTGAGCAACCTTGGATCAGTGATTAAGGCAGAAGAGTTCAAATTACCTTCTATGACCATCTCAGAATAGGTTCTATAGGAAGGCAAGGAGGAAGACAATTATTCCCAGGAAGACTAGCCCATCCAGGAAGGGAAGTGGTAAGAGACTTTGGTTCAGGGGCACTATGCAAGGCAAGTGTGTGGAGGCTGGAAGAATAGGGTGTTGTTACTCTCAGGTACTACTGAAATTAGTATATCAGTCTTTTGGAGACTAAAAGTTCTTTTAGTGGGAAGGCATGATCCAAGATGGATTTTGGATAGACTCCTAAGTCTAAGTGTTCCTCATACAGGAAAAACGAAAGTCCAAAGAATTTCCTGGAAATAGCTCCATGGAAGAGATCTTTTCATTATGTATCTATTGCAAGTTTAATGGGATAAAATGGACTTAGGGTGCAAAAGTTATCGCAGAAAGAAGATTCCCTCTCTTCCTTAGAAAAAGAGGAAAAATCCCCTAAAAATGGAAAAAAACCCTTATAAAGTGAAATCGCAGGAGAAGAGTCAAAGAGGCCGAGTTAAGTGGAGGCGGAAAAAACTTCGATCCGCTGGTCCGATCAATCAGGTCGGAGATAGGCCCGATTGTGATATCAGGACCCTAGATCTAGAAATTGTGATCATACGATTCGTCGATTGCCGATGATCGGATCGGCGAATCGACATCGACACTGCACAGAACCTCGAGCTAAGTGACATTAGGATCGTTGATTTTGGAAATCGGTGATCGGTGACCCGATGCTGATAAAAAGGCTGGACCTGACGAATTTCATAAGTGAAGTTTATAAAATTTGAAATACGGAAAAAGGGATTGTCCTGTGTATTTACGCATTTCCACTATATAACCAGAATACAAAGGAAGACACCCGAAAGCGATAGAACCAGACTCGAAGGGGAAATAAAGGCGCAATTAATGAAATTTGAGTTATGTAGGCATAATTTTGGGTGGGCCTTAGGCGGAAAGCAGTTTTAGGCTGGCTCTACCCAATCCCATACAGTGAACAACGCGTGGCTAGTAGAGGAGAGAGCGAAACTTTCTTTTTGGGCGGGTAACCTTCGTATACCTAAGTCGCCCAAGATTGTATATGGACCGTTGGATCAAAGATCCCGCATATCAACATTGGAGATTACGACTGTAACCAAAGGTGGACCCGAAATGATTATAGGGTGGATGCGATAAGTTTGCAAATCTGATAAAAAGGATTTTGTCAGATTTTTGAAGGTTCTCTCGTGTATTTGGGATTTTGCCCAATACACTAATGCGATCCGATATGATGCCTAATGGCAGACCCAATAGGGATTAAGGGGCGATTGAATGGAATTTCACATCCGAAAATCACGCCCGATAGTGTATTTGGCCAGAAATCTCTGTGTAAGGGAATTTTCTCTATTTTTGGCTTATTCCCTGGAAAATAGCCCAGAACCCTTGTAACAGCTCCTAATCATCATTCCACGCTACAAGCAGGCATTTTTGGCTGATGATGAGGCATTTGAAAGCCATAAAGCCATATGGCCAGTCAAACAGACAACGCAGAGAATCCGCAGAGCTGTAGGGGAATGATTGAATGTAGGGAAATGAATGGGGAAGCCGAAAAGCCAGGAAAATCCCTCAAAGCTAAGTTGCACGAAACGGGGAAACAGGTACGAGTTTCCGAAACGGGAAGCGATACGAAACGCGACCTCCCCAAATTTTGGAAACGGGGAAACACGAATATATATATATATATATGTGTGTGTGTGTGTGTGTGTGTGTGTGTGTGTGTGTGTGTGTGTGCAATCATAAAGAATAAATGATACATTATAATGTATTACACTTAAACATTATGATTTAATTTACATCACATTTACTCATGAATGATCACATAATGAAAATAAAAATATTGGAATATCCAAAAGCAACCTTTATTATATATCCAAATCTCAAAATCAGCCTTTATTTATATTAATATATGAGGCTGCAAGTACAATAAAGACTATAAGGCTGCAAGAGAGAGATCCAAATCAGGATTTTCTGCATCCACATCCCATTCTTTAGAAGGACCATTGTTGTATTGGGAGTCTCCTCCTACATAGTCGAACAACCTTAGTGCTCTTGATTAAATACATGTTTCATACCCTAGTACCCTACATGATCTTGATTATTGGGAGTTTCCCCTGCATAGAGGGCTTGGTTCTCTTGATTAAATACAAGTTCCATACCCTAGTACATGATAAAATCCAATGCAAACATTGCAATCCCTCCAATCCTGAAATCCTGAAAAACAAATAAGTTTGCTGGATTTTGAGTGAGATCTAAAATTCTACTTTCTCCATATGAAATCCAATGAGGGCGAAACCACTCTCAAACATCCTGAGTCATTTCATGGTAATGTTAAAAATTTAAGTAAAAGGATGAAAATGAAAAATAAAGGAGAATATCACTTTCACTTTAAGAATTTAACATTACCATGAACTGCATATCCCTCAAACTTCCTGATGAACTGCATATCAACACTAGGGAAAAAATTCACTTTTATAACTTTAGACACGCATCTAGAAGCAACAAGAAGTCACTAACATACCCTAAAAGTAAATTAAAAACAAATTATAAAAAAAAAAAATTATAAAAAACATAAGTTAATGAGGAAATGTCAGGCCAGGGTAACTCCAGGATGAGCGAGAGAAAAGAACTGATAATCTTATTCATTAACTAACTCATGTTTATATACAAAAATAAAACGGAACAGTTCATCTTCTAGATGGCTATCCAGTTCACCCATCCGTTTCAGATTAGGTGTCAACATTCCCCCCTTTAATCTGAAGGGATGTTGGTGAGTCCAAGCATCGTTCTGAATCTTTCAAGCTTTTCTCTTCCAAGCGCTTTGGTGAAGATGTCTGCAATTTGCTCGTTTGTGGAACAATGATGGAGATGGATTGTTTTGGCCTCAACATGATGTCAGATCAGATGATATTTAGTATTGATGTGCTTAGTACGATCATGGAACTTTGGGTTCTTGGCCAACTTTATTGCAGATGTGTTATCAATCATGAGTGGAGTTGATTGTATTTATTTTACTTGCAAATCTTCAAGAATTTTCCTGAGCCACACAATTTCTTTCGTTGCTTCAGCTGCTGCCACATTTTCTGCTTCTGTTTTGGAATCTGCTGGTACTGATTGTTTGCGTGATCTCCAGGAGATAGCTCCTGATCCAAGACTCATAGCATATCCTGAAGTAGATACCCTAGTTTCTTTGTCTCCATCGAAGTCTGAATCAGAGTACCCAATCAAGTTGAAGTCGTCCACCTGTGTATACTTGATTCCAAGGTCTTGAGCTCCCTTCAAGTACCTTAGAACTCTTTTTGCAGCAGACCAATGTCCCTCACAAGGCTTTTGCATGAACCTAGAGAGGATTCCAACAACAAATGAAATGTCTGGTCTAGTAGTAGTGAGGTAGATGAGACTTCCTACAAGCTGTCTATACTTTGTTGCATCCTCAAATTCCTTTCCTTCAATAGATGTGAGCTTCAAGTTTTGTTCCATTGGAGTACAAAGGGGATTGCACTCTGTCATGCCAAATCTGTTTAAAAAATCTCCAATGTATTTCTTTTGAGAAAGAAATATGGACTTTGGATGTTGGGTTACTTCAATGCCAAGATAGTAATGAACATAGCCCAAATCAGTCATTTCAAAAAAAATTCCTAATTCTTTCTTTATGGATGCAATATAGCTTTCATTGTTCCCTGTCATTAAAAGATCATCTACATATACCACAAGATATACAACTGTTTTGCCAACTTTCTTGACAAATAAAGTTGCATCATCAAGATCAAAATGTTTGAAGTTGAGTTTCAGAAGATGCTCAGTTAGTTTTTCATACCAAGCTCGTGGTGCTTGTTTGAGGCCATACAAGGACTTCAAAAGTTCTCATACATTGTGTTCATGTCCTTTCACAGCAAATCCTTCAGGCTGGGACATAAAAACATTCTCTTTTAGTTCTCCATTCAAGAATGCAGTTTTTACATCCATTTGATGGACTTTCCAACCGTTCTGAGCAGCTAGTGCAAAGAGTGTCCGGATGGTGGCCCATTTTGCTGTGGGAGCAAAATTTTCCTCATAATCGACCCCTTCCTTCTGTGCAAAACCTTTTGCCACAAGCCTAGCTTTGCGCTTGTCAAGTGAGCCATCAACTTTGTACTTGTTCTTGTAGACCCACTTGCAGCTAATTGGTTTGGTTCCAAATGGAGGATGAACCAGCTTCCAAGTGCCATTCTTTATGAGGGCATCATACTCCTTCTGCATCGCTTCTTTCCATTCATCATGAGAAGCAACTTCTTTGAAATAAGTTGGTTCAAAATTTGTAGACAAGTTCAATTCACAATCATAAGTAACATCCATATCAACAGGTGAATTAGAGTTATCTACATCACCTCCATCTTGTCGGTTTGTATTTTTGGTTCCTGTTTTTCCAATTTCATCAGGATGAACACTTTCAAGTGTCTTTGTTAGCCACTTTGGGGGACCTTTCCGAGATGGTCCAGGCTGTTCTGTTGATTGAGTTGGGACTGAATCAAGATTAAGTCTCCCAATTCTATCAATTACATCACTTAAAGCATCATCACTTGTTGGAGTGTCATGCAGGGGAGATTCTTCTTCAGAAGGAGATTCCACATGTTGATCTAGTATAGGAATCCCCCCTTCAAGATGTGGAATCTGATTATCAAACTCTTGGAATGATTTCGGTTTTGTGAATCTATCCAAGAAATCAAGTTGCCGCTCAACAACACTGTCAGATTTGGGTGATTCAAGAAAAATGATATCTCTAGATAAAACAAACTTTTTATTTACTTCATCATAGAGGCGGTATGCTTTAGATGTGTTTGAATACCCCAGGAAGATACACTTACGACTTCTAGCACCAAGTTTGTTTCTATGTACCTTTGGTATTAAAGCATAACAGGTGGAACCAAAAATCCTGAGATGTTTTACCGAAGGAACATGTCCATACCACAATTCATAAGGAGTCTTGTTTCTTATAGCACTAGATGGACATCTATTCTTTATATATGCAGCACATAGAAAAACATCAGCCCAAAACATTGTCTTTACATTTTTGAAGAAAAGCATGGATCGTACCATATTCAAAATTGTTCTGTTCATTCTTTCAGCTACACCATTCTGTTGAGGATTATAAGGCACAGTTTTTTGATGTTTAATCCCATGTTGGCGAAGATAGTGTTCAAATTCATTTGATGTATATGCTTTTCCATTATCAGTGCGAATAGACCCAATATGAGATTGTGCATCATTTTCAATCCATTTATGAAAATTCTTGAATGTTTGAAAAGCATCAGATTTGTTCTTCAAAAAGTAAACCCAACACATTCTGGTGTAATCATCAATAAATGTCATGATATATTTATTTCCATTTGCAGAAGGAACAGGCATTGGACCACATAAATCTGAATGAATAAGTTCAAGCTTCTTATGTGCTCTTGAATGTGAATCATGAAAAGATTGTTTGCTATGCTTTCCTAGAATGCAAGCATCACATTGTTTATGTTTTCTAGGAATTGTAGGCAAACCAGCAACACCATTTTTCTTCAACAAGCGGAGACTATCATAGTTTAAATGTCCAAATCTAGCATGCCATAATAAACTTGATGGAAGTGCACCTTCTTCATTATGAGAAATATATGAGAAATTTTGTGCATGAGCAGAGGTTCCTTGTAGTTTAAGAACTCTTTCTTCTTCTATACCCCTCATCACAAGTGAGTGGTCAGATGCCTTTCTTACCTCAAGCTTGCCATCAAACATGTGAATGGAGTGACCTTGCTGGTGGATGTGGACTAGGGACATCAAGTTTCTCTTATGCTGTGGGAGATATAGAACATGATCCAGAAGAAAGTCTGGAAGACCAGGCAGTTTAAGCCTGATTGTGCCAAGCCCTGATGGCTTGATTTTTGACTGATCTGCAAAGTATACTGCTCCATCAACATTGTCAGTGAAATCTTCAAAAAATTCTTTCCTATGAGTCATATGACAGGTTGCTCCTGAATCAAGCAACCAGTCATTTTTTGAAGAAGCAAGTGAAGCATTAAACAAATCTTCATTTACTCCAATGTTACATTGTGCCTCAATATAGTGAGCGGATTCAGGTGCTTTACCTTTGCCTGTGTCATCAGTTTTACCTTTCTGCTGATTTATTTTCTGCTCAATCTTGTCCCATATCTGACCTTTAGTTCCTTCTAGATTTTTTTGGAGATCTCTATGCATCAAGAAGAAATCCTTCAAGGCCGGCTCCAAGACAATTCCTTAGATCTAGTGCTTGTTCATAGTAGTCATCCTCCAATATTTCGAAAGAGTTACCTTTGAAGACCCCATGCATAGACACTAACTCATCAGAGGGTGAATGGATAACCCAAGCTGCGGAAGGAATGTTCTGTGTACTACGATAAGCACCATCAGCAAAACCAATGTATGTTTGAAGAGACATTGACATCTTTTGTGTGTTTTGCACATTAATGAGATCGAAGAATTGCTCCATCTGTAATATCCATGTGGCGGGATCCTTGCCATCAAACTTCCTCATATCGATTTTTGGAACATGATGAGTCTTCGATCCAACATTAGCATCTATGGTATCATGATTAACATTTCTTTTGTTCTCATCATGAGTTTCCTTTACTACCTTTTCACCATTAGTGACCCTTTCTTGTAGCAACTTCTTCAATTCATCCATCTTATCATCCATGCCATCAAATTTAGCATCAATCTTAGCTTCCATGCCATCCATTTTAGCTTCCATTCCCTTTATCTTAGATTCCACGCCATTTACCTTAGATTCCACGCCACTTATCTTAGCTTCTGTTAGCTTTTGTGAGCGTGACATTTGTTGCACTTGTTCTTGTAATTTTGATATATCATGTAGCATTTCTTCCTCTTCTTCATGAGTCATGCTAGAGCTTTCAGGTTCCTTACTAGGTGTTTGCATTTTCT
Organism: Pinus tabuliformis; assembly: GCA_031772625.1. Lineage (NCBI taxonomy): Eukaryota > Viridiplantae > Streptophyta > Pinopsida > Pinales > Pinaceae > Pinus > Pinus tabuliformis. The sequence continues at coordinate 1,233,275,684 of CM062807.1, forward strand.
TTCCTCGGGGCATCAGTTACCGATAATAAAGTTTTACTATGCCCTTTGAATTCCGTTAAACCAAGCTTACACAAAAATTAAAAAAAAACTACACACCTTTTTTCACTTTATAGAAGCCTGATATTGAATCTGATGTATCTCTGTAATTTCGGATCCTCCAATTCTGAAATTGCTACCTGTAGTATCCTTCTGCGTCCTCTTTCCAATGCCACAAGTCTGAGCCAAATTGGATTCTCCAAGGAAGAGTTATGTAAAATCTCCCACAGTTACTTGCTTTTAGACTGGTTCAGTAGAGCGAACTTGTACGACGTGCCACGAGTCACTGTTTCAACCTTTGAATCTGAAACACACGCACAAGAAACTACAGTCCGTCCTCTTTCTGTACCTTTTTACGAAATTTCAATCCGATCCTCAGAGAGAGAGTTATGACGATTTTCCCCAGGTCACCTGTTTTGAATGTAATTCAGGAGTCTGCCAAAAGACCAACTTCCTCAGATCATATCTCCGAACCTATCACGCGAAAAGCTCTTAAATTCGGACCCAAGGTTCAGCGCCAATTCTTCTCAAATGGGTTTTTTTTTGCGACTTCTGAAATGTCCCAGAAAAAAAGTTATAGCGAAAATGCCACGATGACCTGTTTGGAGCAGCGAAACCCTAGAATCCAAAGCTCTGATACCAAATGTTATGAAACCAGCTCACAAAAAGATAGAAAAGAGAGATCCACGACTTAGAATTCAGCCTCTTCGAGGGGGCAACCTCCTTTACATTACATAAATGAACAATTCTTGGATGATACAAATGAAAATACCTCCTTTCTATATATAGGAGTCTAAGTGGTCCCAATACAATCAAAGCCTACATAACAATAATATTGTAGGGCACAACAGTCACAATGGTGGGCTTCTATGTGGCATAATAGTAACAATATGGGCACTACATGGGTACATAAATATAATAAGTGGGTTATACTAATAACAATAAGGGGTTACACTAGTAGTATAGGGGCCTAACAAGCATCATGTGATCCATTTCGTTTGCAGCGAATGCAATGCAGATCTGCCTTTTCTGCTTGAGGATGTCTGCCCCCCTGCCTCTGAAGTATCTTCCTCTTCCTCTTCGTCCACCTCTTCCTCTTGTAGAATCTTGAGTAGGATGCTTTTCTTTATGAGCAAGGCAAACAGTCTCTTCAGAAGATTCAGGGACTGTTTTCTTTCCAAAGGCTTTCTCTCTTTCAGCAAACTTTTCCACAAGAGAGTCAAAGGTTATATCTTTAAGATTTCCATTTGCTTGTAAAGACTCAAGATAATTGGAGTAGGTAGAATAGAGTGCTTTGAGAAAGGCAATAAGAGAGATATCCAGCTCAAACTTAGTGGATTTAATATCATGCATTATAGACTTTATTTCAGATGCAAGAGCAAGAGGATCATTATTTTTCAGTTCAAGAGTGAAGAGTTTAATCATGAGCTGAACAACTTCAAGTGCAGAACGTGTATCATAGAGTTCTTTCAGCTTTTGTAAAGCTTCAAAGGCAGTGGAATAGGATGAAATATGACGACTTACTTCTTCATTTACAGATGTTGCGATCAATGCATAGGCTTTGTTGTTCTTGTTTTCCCAAATGGCAAGTTATTTATCTGATGTAGGCTGCAGAGGGTCTTTGTCTTCTTCTCCGACACACACTCCTTTCCACAACTCATTGTAGATGAGGGTGTGTTTTACCATTCGAGACCATTCTGAATAGTTCTCCTTGCCAGTGAGAACTATTCCTACCATAGAAATGATTGAATGCATTCTGTAAAAAAAATATCTCTGCCAAAAAAAACTTTTGTTGAAAAAAAAAAATCCTTATGCATTTTATTTTTCTTCTAACATTTGCATCAGCATCACCATTTCTTATATCACTACCACACTACTGTGTTTTGAGAAAAAAAAAGGCGCTAAGGGATCTCTTCAACATATATCACTTCAATATATATCAATGCAAAAACTGTTAAAAAAACAGCGCAATATATAAAACTCCGCTCCAAGTATAAGCATGATATTGCATACTATAATATGAGTCACATACAATAACTTGTTCCGCTGCTGGATGACAGCTTGCACATTACAAACGTGTTATTCAAAGAAACAGGCCTCAAAACACCGTCAGGCACCACTTGCATAAAGCCTTGTCCATTCCTTGGCTGTTTCCACAGCCTCGACTTCGTTTGCTTTCCAGTGTTTGGCAATGTTTTCTGAAAGCGGATCATCAGGATTGGGAGCACTCAACAACGCTTGGATGCTCAGCAAAACTGTTCGAATTTGAAGAGCAGGGCTCCATTTATCCTTTAGAATGTCTAGACATATCCGACCTAGCTTATCAATATTTGGATGGTATATCTTTGTCAAAAATCGCACCTTTGGAGCAGCCAATATAGAAACGATAAAGAAATAATATAGCGTAGAGCAAACCTTCAACGCATCAACGCAGTTGTAACGCCAGTTGAATCAGAGATGAGGGGCGAAGTTGCAGATGCAAATGGTGCAGAGATTTGAGTCCTCGAAGAGGGAGACGAGATAGGCCTCCGGATGAGCAACGGACTGCGGTTTGTCGGGTTTGGGAGAACTGGCAAACGCCCAAGTTTCTCTCTCAGGTCCTCAGAGCATGTTAAGCTCAAATTCTCAGAAGAATATGGATGAGAGAACCATCAAATCGAATCTGTGAGAAGGTCAATCGTTCTCATCTGAAACGCGCAAGGGAGCTCTCAAAAACATAACCGATACATTCATGGATTCATGCGCAGAGAGGGGCAGCTCTGATATGTCAGCGTACTCAAGAAAAACGGATGCACAGATGCGTTGTCAGGTCAGAGGGGCAGCGAATTCAGGCAAACATTTATACAAAAAAATGCGCAGTCTCTGGCAGTCAGGCCAGGCAGAGGCAGAGCCACGGAATCAAGGTCAGAGTAGCGCTCAGGACTGAGCAGCTCTCAAGACAGGAGTTACAACTATTTTAGGGACTGGGACCTGAGCTCTGATACCATGTCAGGCCAGGGTAACTCCAGGATGAGCGGGAGAAAAGAACTGATGATCTTATTCATTAACTAACTCATGTTTATATACAAAAATAAAACGGATCAGTTCATCTTCTAGATGACTGTCCAGTTCACCCATCCGTTTCGGATTAGGTGTCAACAGGAAACATGGGTCGTACGGCCCTGAAATGCGTTTCTGGCCATATTGGCCACATTTCCGTTTTGGGAAACGTGGAAGTATGGCCAGAAACGCGTTTCACGGCCGTAACGAATGCATTTCCACGTTTCGTACCCATTTTCGTACGGAAACGGACCCTTATACCACGTTTCCTGCAGAAAGCAGTTGCAAATCTGAGAGAGCAGAGAGAACGAAAAGCTACTGCACAAAGAAGCTGAGGGAGGCTTTGGGGTTAGTTGGAGATCAAGTGAAAATCCAGAGAGCTCAAGGTTGCAGAAAGCCAAAGCCAGAGCCATAGAAGCCAGAGCTGAAGAGCCAGAGCCAGAGCTAGAGCCAGAGCCAGAGCCAAGAGCCAAAGCCATGACCTAGAGGCACGAGCCAGAGCCAAAGTCAGAGTTAGATCCAGAGCCAAGACCTAGAGTGAGAGCTAGAGTGAGAGCTAGAGCCAGAAAGCCAAAAGATTCAGAGCCAGGGATAAAATGATGTCTAAACCCATTGTTTCTATGTAAAACGGTGTAGTTGAGCCAAGAGCTTGTAAAAAGAACTTAGACCATAATCCTAGAGAGCCTAGTTGAGTTGACTAGAGCTCACGGAGATGTAGCCCAAGAGTTCTAAGTGAGCTCCTAATTAAATAAATTTCTTATGTGTGTTTGCTTTATTACTGCGTTGTTTACTGTTATACATATGTTGTATCAACATAACAATAGAATATTAAAAGAACATAAACAATTCTAAAATAGACATAAGCATACACCTTATTTTTAAGCACATAGTTAATTCCGCATTGGTTAATCATAAAGACTTGGGAATAAATAAGCTTTGGAAGTGGGAGAGGTCCTTCTGGGTCATCTTATTTATGGGATCTGATATTTTTATTGGATCCCTCATCGAGAGGTGTAGGATTGATCTAAATATCATCCGATTCTGATAAGTATTTATGGAGATATGAATTTATTTTGATTATGGAATTATTACCAAGCTGACTAGCAACTTGAGTAGGCTCAGATGCCCAATAGACGTGTCTATTCATCATCCATGTTTTAGTATAAACTGATGAGGACTTGAAGTCATTTCACACATGTATTCTTGAGGTGATCTCCTGTCCACGTCTTAGGTTTTTGGAGAAGGAAAGAACAAAATAGTACGCTGGCCTAGCAGGAGCCCTAGCTACAAAATGATGCCCTAATCCAATGCAGGTGAAGAAGACATCTATCTACTGGAAAATGATGAATCTCTATATGAAGTTCAAGGAAACTAGATACGTTGTTCATCTCTAAACGCTGTTCAGGAAATCTGCTACATGGTAAAACCCTATACATGATAAGACCTTATGCAGTTAATACATGGAGATTCTATGTAGGTCATGAAGACTCATACGAAGTCAAGGGTGCCATAGTCATCAAGCCACAGTGATGAAGAGGTAAGCCGCAATACAATTTAATCATGGTAATATCTTAACGTTGTTCATGAGGCACTTATACGATATCGTAGTCAATTACAACATGTTCGTAGTCAATAGAAATATATACGCATAGCATTCATGATACAGTCACACATGAAATTGCAATATGTATATATACGCAGGCCATAATACATGATACGTAGGCCATACGTAGACGCTGGAAATGGCTATACTATATTCGTGGGCAGAAGGAGTAATCTGGCCACAGTCAAGTTTGAATTAAGGTAGCAACAAGGTCACGTTAGTTAACCATCTCGGATGTCTCTGAGATATCGTCATAACCTAACCTAGGAGGTGTGATGAGGATGATATGTCAATACCTGTAGTAGCACAATAGTGATAGGTCTAGCATATAGTTATCGATGGCATCCTTGTGGCAGACTAGACACCATGAACAACAAGAATGAAGATTAGGTTGGGTGTCATCTCAATGAAGTAGGTTTCAGGATTGATCAGGAGATTCTCGGCATACCTGCGAAAGGAGACATACAGTCTCATTAGTCATCACCTTATTCAGATCTAGTACTCTTGAGATGAATAAGTATATCAAAGGCAATCAAGATAACCAGGATCAAAAGTAGTATGAGATCATGATGTATGGGTAGCATGATGTATGACATGATGGGCAACATGATGTATGGGCAGCTTAGTGATGTATGAGATCATGAGCAGCATGATGATGCATGATGTAGCATGATGGTACTACACAGTAAGGTGCAGCAAATGAATGAGATGCAACACTATGATGGGTGAAGGAGTCACCTGAGAGAATCAGTTGAAGCAATATGTCTTCAACTGATCTCTGTCGATATCTAATGTCAAAGTGTTGACTTCTATTGTAAATGTACTCTCTCTCTCTCTCTCTTTCTCTACTGAGCTTTGAAGAACATAAAAGAAGAATTGATCAAGGGTTTCCCCACATTGTGGGGTTTGTCCATGGCTAGCGCCACATATTGTGTCCTCTTGTCATGGCTTGTCTTCTGTGATTTATATTTATGTTCTATCTGCAGCTTATAACTATGAAAATTGAAATAAATTGCTTTAGCATAGAACATACCTAAAATTAACAAGGTTATACAAGGAGCCTAAGTGCCCCAATTTTAGATCAGAAAGCCCCAACTTGAGTGGGTGCACCTGTTCTATCATACCCTAGATGTTATCCTAATGAATTGGTATATAGAGACAAAGCTCTGCCATGGGACAGGTGAGTGGGATATGCTGCGTGAAGGATTCATGATGACATTCAGTTTTGAAGATGGGTTTGATAGTATTGATGGAGTGATACAAGAGGTGAAAGCAGCTATCTTGAGGATACTGCAGGATCCTTTAGGCCTAATTAAGCCTGAATGGGCTACTCAGATGATTCGTGCGCTCAAATGTTATAATGTAATTGCTGAAGATGAGGATGAGGATCCATGAAAGATTAAAATTCCAGAAACAAAAGGCCACCGCGAGGTTCAAGGACCACAGATTGAGAACCATGATATAACCGCATTGGTGAAAATGAAACAAGTGAATATTCGTACAGAGGCAGAGCCCAAATTCACGAATATTGGAGACTAATGGGACGATGTGATGCTGGATAAGGTCACCAAATTGCTCCACAAATACCAGGACTTATTCCCTATGAAGTTTAAGGATATGAAAGGAATAATCGGAGACCTAGGAGTGATGAATATCATGTTAAAGTCTGACACGAAGCTAGTTAAGTAGAGGCCTTACCACCTCAATCCGAAATACAAGGAGAAGCTCTGCTTAGAGCTATACAAAATGCTAGTGGCGGGCATGATCAAACCTGTGGAAGAATCTGATTGGGTAAGCCCAATGGTGGTGCAAGAGAAGAAGCATAAGGATGAGATAAGTATATGTGTGGATATTAGAGAACTTAATGATGCTGTTGTGCATGATCCTTTCCCGATTACGTTCACGAATAAAGTGTTGGACAATGTAGGCAGCCAGGAAGCATATTCTTTCACTGATGGCTTCTCTCGGTACCACCAAATCAAAATCACACTGGAGGACAAGAGAAAGACAACCTTCGCGACTGAATGGGGTTATTTTCAATACATTGGGATGTTGTTTGGATTGAAGAATTCCCGTATAATCGTTTTGCGCGTGGTTGTTGCAACATTCAAGGAATTTATTCATAAGATCCTGGAGGAATATTTTGATCACTGGATTGTATTTGGGCTAGTTAAGCGCCACATAGTGAGCTTACACTTGATGCTAGATACCTATCAAAGATACAAAATCGCGCTCAATCTCAAGAAGTATCTATTTTGCGTTCCTTTTGGGAACCTATTGAGGCATGAGGTTTGAAGTCAAGGACTGATGCTAGACCCCGCGAAGATCACGGTGATACTGAACTTGGAAGCGCCGAGTATGAAACAATGACGCACTACTCTGGGACATCTGGGATATTACAGAAAGTTTATCAAAAGCTATTCCTACATCACCGCGCCGATGGAAAAATTGTTGAAGAAGGATGTCACATTCTGCTAAAACATTGAATGTAGAAAGCTTGGATACATTGAAAGAAAATATGGTTATCGAGACGATTCTAGTCTTCCCAGACTGGAAGAAAGAGTTTCATGTACATGTCGACACGTCATGTATAACGTTGGGGACAGTACTAACACATGATGGCAGAGAAGGCTTGGACCATCTTATCACGTTCACAAGCCGTAGATTATCCAAAGCATAGAAGAACTATTATTCCACTGAACGCGAGGGGCTAGCTATGGTGTATGCACTCCAGAAGTACTGACACTACTTGGTAGGAGATCATTTTAAGATGTACATGGATCACTTCGTGCAGAAGTACCTAGTTAATAAGCCTGTGTTGGGGGGGTGCATCTGCAGATGGCTCTTATTGTTCCAAGAGAACGATTCTAAAGTTGTTGTAAAGCCTGGATGATTGAACACGGGACCAGACCATCTGTCGCGCATCGAAACCTGGGAGGAACCTACTAACTTGGAAAAAGGATTACCTAACACGCAACTATTTTCAGTGCGTGTTGTGGATGGTCATTTTGAAGATATAATACACTTCCTAACAACAAGAACTGCACTCAAAGGATACTCTGTCCAGCAAAAGAAGGAATTAGTGGTGCACGCAACAGATTTCTCTGTCATTGCTTTCATCTATACAAGATGTGGGGACTGATGAAATATTGTGACGGTATGTACCTGAGTTTGAATGAACTAGAATCCTCACAGACGCACATGGGGATTCCATGGGAGGACACTATGCAGGTAGAGAAACCACGCAGAAGATTCTACTCGCAGGGTTATTGTGGCCAACACTTCATCAGTATTTAAAATCATATTGTAAGGCGTGTGATGTATGTCAAGGAACAGGTAGGCCATCGCATAGGGATGAAATTCTTTTAAATCCACAATGATGTTGCAACCCTTCGAGAAGTGGGCAATAGATTTTGTAGGACCCATTTAGCCTCAAGGGAAGACAAGAGTGAGGTACATTATCACTACAATGGAGTATTTGAATCATTGGGAAGAAGCTTCGCCGGTGAAGGATTGCACGGGCACGATGACCGCGAAGTTCTTATTTGAGAATGCACTGACGCGATTTGGATGCCCAAGGATCTTGATGAGTGATTATGGTACGCACTTCCTGAATGAGATGATCAGCACACTAACAGGGGAATTTCAGGTATATCACCAGAAGAGCACACCTTATCACCCGCAAGCTAACAAGATAGTGGAGGCGTTCAACAAAGTGCTTGAAAACATGCTAACCAAGGTTTGCAATGCTCAGTGAAGTGATTGGGACCTACATATACCTACAGTATTGTGGGCTTATCGAATGACATGCAAGAAGTTAACAAGACAAACCCCTTTTAGGCTTGTTTATGGTGTGGAAGCATAATGTCTATGGAATACATCATGCCTAGTCTGTGCATAGCGGCGCTCACAAGTATGATGGATTGCGGAGCCCTAGAAGAGAGGCTTGCGCAGCTCGATGAGCTCAAAGAAGAAATATTTTTGGCTAGATTTCACCAGCAGGTCGAAAAACAACAAGAAAAGGCATGGCATGATCGACACATCAAGATGCACACATTTAAGGTAAATGATTTGGTTTTGTTGTATGATAGTGGGTTTGATAAATTTCCAGGAAAATTCAGGATGCACTGGTTAGGGCCTTATGTTATTAAGGAGATTACCGATGGAGGAGCGGTAAAACTGGTCAAGTTAAATGGAGAATTCTTCCCAAGAAAGGTGAATGGAAATCACTTGATTCCACACACCAACGGTCCGGCTAGGTGACTAAATGAAAGTACCACAGTCTTAGTGCTCCAGACATCTGAAAGGAGGCACGGGACTATAAACTACACTGCCCAAGCTGGGGGGTTGCGCGATTGGAATATGGTGTGAAGCAAGGACGTGTCACTGGGTCTGCGACAACGTGAAGGAAGTTGCACTACCCAGAGAGAAATCACGTAGGTCAGCTAGAAAGTAACAGTTAAAGTCATTGTTCATGAAAAGATGGTAGAAGTGAGACCAAATGGAGCGGGCAGACGACATTTAAGATGATATTTATGGCTTAGATCCTTGAAAATCTGCTGCCAATCCGGCATTAATGAACCGATTTTGGGGGGAACAGTCGGATTTGAATTCAAATTGCCCTATAAATTACAAGTGGCTATCCAACAAGAAACACTTGGCATTTTTTGTATTCAGTTTTTGAGCTCTCAAACACCTATGGACCCATAGTTTTTCATAGCTCTCAAACAGACCCCTGCATTTGCGAATTTTCTTGAGACGTCACGAGTACTGATAGAGAGTGTTAAGTCATCACCCCGAGAAGTTATCAATACGCAAAAAGTGGTACAAGAGCCAGCACAAGAGATGGAGAAACATGCCAAAGAATCTCGCTCAGAAGTAGCCAAAGTAATGGCGAAGGTCCCTAAATCTCCGAGAATGCTGAGACCGAAGAAAACCCCAACCAAGGAGACCATGAAAGATAAGAAGGAAAAGTCGCCTGCCATCCTGGTGCGCACATCACTGAGACAAAACCCAACCAAGCCCAATACCCAAGAGAAAGGAAAGGGCATTCTGAAGGAGGAGCCAGTCGAGGTCTGCATCTATAAATTGACCACAGGGGTGTGCAACACTCGGACGGTGATGGCACGGGTGCAGTTGGAGATAAACGTGCATATTACAGAGCTCCATTTTAGGGTTCAACCTTCGACACCACTAGAGGTAAAGGAACAACGGGTGGCTACTGTCACAAAAGAAATCACGGTAGTGGAGAGTGCAGTAGCAAACTGCACATAGTTGTTTGAACAGTGGTTCGAGGTCCTCACCGGCTTGCAGGAGGACCCAAACAACTAGAGGCTCGAGATAGTTGCGCACAAACTCCAACAACGCTATGATGAAGTTAAAGGCACAACATGAACCATGCAATTTTAATTTATTCATCATGTTGCTAGATTCTAGAGGATTTTTCTAGCCATGCAATTTTAATTTATTCCTACATGCTCCTATTCTACTCAAAACTTTTGAAAGAAGTCTAGAAGTAAAGAGTTGGACCTAGTCATAGTAGAGATCCAGAGGATCTTCCTTCTTTTTTTTCTTTCCTTCTTCTTTAATCTCTTGAGCAGCTTCTTCCCTCTTCCTTCTGTTATTGTCCTTTTCAAGCTTAGGATAATTCCTTTTGTAGTGTCCATATTCTTGGCATCCAAAACATTAGATCTTGGACATGTCTTTGTTGTTTGTTCTTCGTGGACCAAACCTGTCAAATTTACCCTTTATTTTGGCCATAGTATCAAATGATTTCTCCTTTGATCCCACATATTCTTTTGCCTTGAGTCTGGTTTCCTCTATTATCCATATAGACCACATTTCACTAAGAGTGGTTGCTTCCTTCTTAGCATATATGCTTGATGTGAAGTTTCCCTACTTTTCAAGTAGAGAATTGAGTACTACAGTTGTCATCTCTTTGTTAGACTTGACTTCCCCAAGCTCTTGAAGTTGATATCTTATTTCAAATATTTTAGTGAAGTAGGGAGCTATTCCTTCCTTTGTTATCTTCATCTTGTACAATTCATTTTTCGAAGATTTTACTTCTCTAGTTGTGGATACCAGGAATAGCTCTACTAGCTTATCATAAATTTCTTTCGATGTCTCAAACTTGGAGACATATGGAATGAGAGAGTCTTTGATTGATTCTATCCTTTGAGCTCTTGTCTCAGCCTTGTTGTACTTGGCTAAGGCTTGAGTCTGTTCCTTAGAAGGGATAGTGATATCCCCTTTGACATGTTCTAGGAGTTCATTCTCCTTGAGAAGTAGATAAGTCCTCTTCTTCCATGCAAGAAAGTTATTGGTACCTACCAATTTATTGGTTTCCTTGCAAAAGTGCATTGATGTATATTTAGAACGGGACATGTACTTACTTGATAGATTTTTAGATGTAACGTATTTGCTTCCTCCTTGAAGGCTTGATCGCTTGTCTTCCATGCTTCTTGATGTTCTTCAAGTTCAAGTTACCTTCGCCAAGTGGACTTGCTTGGTGATGATGCTTGCTTGAATACATGTATCTTGATGTAGGTCTTGCTTCAATCTACTCTTCTTTGCAGGTGCCTTTATATAAGGCTCTTCTTCTAGATTTGTATACCTCCATGATGAATGATGGATTATAGACCCTTCTTGTCCTTGAAGTGATTGAGACTTCTAGTATTGATGCTTCAACTTTGTAGATACTTCCCCTTGATTAGTGTTCTTGAATATCCCTTTCCTTGATGTGTCACCTTAGCTCTGATACCATGTTGAAGAATCTAGGGCAAAGTATTGTAGTGTGATTCTTCGTTACTTGATAGCAATTTGTGGAGTCTTTTACTTTTCTTGTTAGCTTATGCTTCATCTTATTATTATTAATGCATATGTGTGCACTTCATCAAACTGCTACCAAAACAAAATAACAAGAACACAAACTTTGGCTCTCTGCTAGGGACAAAACCTCTCCAGTCTTGAGAGGAAAACCCTTGGTAAGTTTTCTCTTATTGAAGTTTCTTATTTAAACAGCTTCCAAACCCTAGACCCTTAACTAGGATATCCTTCAAGCACAAGTCAAATCCTTCCACTTTCTACACTATAATTTCTGGCACATGGACCTCTATCTTCCAGCACTTTGCTCCTTAGCACTTCTTCCTCCCTCTATTGCTTGTCTAAGTTAGCAAGCCATAGAACATTAGGGCTTCTTTACTTCATTATAGAGAGAGCCTTATTCGCTTTCCTTTGGATACCTTGTAGACCTAGATACACATCGAATGTTGCCGCTTTCTTCTGCTATCAAATATGCAAAGGTTTACTTGCTACATGTGTGGACAGAAATGCTACAACAGTCTCCTTGTCCTTGTTGTCTTTTCCTTCTTCTTCATTGGTTGGGGAGGCCTTATAGTCCTTGTTTCTTAAGCCCAAAACCAAGATACTTGTTACTGATGTAATGACCGCTGGAAGCCTCCTTTTCTTTGCACATTTGGTTGCAGAAACCCTAGAAAATGTTTCCCTTCTCTTTGATGTTCTTCCTCCTAGCTGGTTGCCCTTTATAAACCCTTTACCTTGGCTTTCTTCGTCCTCCATAGTACTCCTTTTCTTACCTTCTACCCTCTCCGATTTCAAAGAGAATTCATCATGCTTTGGAGGAGTGGACAACCTCTATAAATAGAGGTTTGTCCCTCCTATTCAAGTTGATTTGACTGTCTATTGGGCCGACCTAAAAGTTTCGCTATAATTCATGTTTTCTTCATTATTTTGTTGCTTGAAGAGTTCGTTGATGCTAAGAGAGGATTTGACTTTGCTTGGAGGTGTTTGCATGACCTTGTACATTGACGTACATGATGTAGCATGCCCTCAAAGGGTCTCATCATAATTACATTTTGAATTTGACTTTGTAATAACACTTTAAAATGTGCTTGACCTATTTTTAATGCGCAAGAAACTCATTAACAAATCCTATAAAAATAATTTTTCTTTTCTTTAATAAATACAAATATCAAAATTACATTTATGAAGAGTAAACCTAGTTACATTTCCTTCAACACGAGAAACCTTCAAGAAATCCCTTAAGTTGAAGCAAGGAAAAACTAGGGTTTCCCTCTTAGGAAAATAACCATGAAAAGAAAGTTTGTGGATGAAATTGAAGTGGATTGCCACCAAAAGCATAAATTTTGTGGGAAATACTATCATCTTGATGTTTAGGCTCTCTAATCCTTGAAAACCACCTTGCTTAGGGATTTACACGAAACCCTACTTTTCTAGCTTCGTTTTCAAAGGGTCGAGTTAAAGAGAGAGAAAATATGGATAATAAAGAGTTATGGTCACCAACTATATGGATCATTCCCTTGAACATGGGATAAATGTAGCCTATGATGTGTTCGATTTGTCAAAGGTTTACTAAGGAGGTCAAAATCTAGATGCCCTGTCATCAAATGTTGAAAAACTACATATCTAATGGAGAATCATTTTTTCATGGGAGAGACAATGAAAAATCACCACTCGGACCATCAATTCACATGTTACATATGATTAGTGCATGCAATATTTCATTTAGATAGCACTCGATTAATTTTAAACAAATAAGGGCACAATTTAGCATGACCTCGGATCAATTATTCCATACATTAGACATAGAAAACAAATCTTCAACAATAAAGGCACTTACTAGATAACATGATGTTATAGACATTTTTGTGCCTTACAGCTATAAGCATGAAATGTCCATAAACCAAGGGATCCTAAGTCCCTAAAGATGTTGTTCCAGCTCCTAAAGAAACAAGGTAAACAAATTACAACTTCTCCCAGAAGTTCTCCACCAGAAAATGCTAAAAACTAGTCAAAACAGGATCATTTCAAGTGCTCCACTAGCTAACTGCGTTGCAAAGCACCCAAATGCACTGGCTAGGTGCATTACAACGCACTTGGATGCACTACCAGGGTGCGTTGAGCGGGAAATGACAAGTGGCAGAGTCATTCAACGAGGTGGAGAGACAATGGAAGCTTCCAGAATCTTCTCCAATGACACTTGCCTCACTGAATTCGACTAGTGATGAGTAAGAGGCTCTCAGTCTCCAAGTGGAAGCAAGAACTGACAGAGAGAAGCCACCAATCCATTCAAGGGCTGACTCATCCTCTTTGCATACATCTATATATGGATCCCTCACCAAGAGATCCAGAGGCTGGAATTTTGTACATTGCAGAGAATTGCTGTTGGTTTTGTGATTGATATCAGAGTATTGGGTGATTTATGCTTTGTTGGAGGTGAAGAAGGGATTCTATGCTGGGAGGCTGATGCTGGATCAGGACTCATCAGTTGTAACTCCTCCTGGATCTTCTTGTTTTATCAATAAAACTACTTGAGTTTCTCCTACATGCTTGTATATCTGATGTGTGTTATATTTGTATGTTTAGCTTAAATCTGGTCCTAAGCTTTTTATGAACATAAACCTATGTCTTTGTGTAGTTTCTCTCTTCTGTGAACTTCCAGGAACTTGGTGACGTTGGGCAACTGAGGGAGCAGATCGGTGGAAGCTGGCAAAGAGAGGATAGATTGGATCGAACAACTAGCGCAAGGCACAGGTCGGTTCATCTTAATCATCTTCGTTTATAGTTCATAAAGAAGAATACAAGAGTAGTTTTCCTTGTTTGTTTCTGAGGTCTCTGTCACAACCCTGTGGGATAGGGTCGTTCTGAATAGACACTTTTCTCGAAAACACATGCAGATAGATTCCATCATTGATTCAGAATAATAGCTCAAAAGAAAGACTCTTTATCTACAAATATAAAAGTGCATCCATACATCTAAAAATATCGAAAAAAGAAAAACCAAAAATAATCTAAGATGATAAAATATCCAAGTATTTAATCAAGTGAGATTACAATGACATGTTTCCAAATATATATGAGGCATCTGAATGGCTAATTAGCCTACAAGCCTCTTTAAAACACAAATGAATATATAAGAAATACCCTAAGTCACAAACCAATTGCCTAACCTTGGACCAATTAAATAAATCTCCATATATAAAAGCTAAAATGTTACTTATAAACATGCATTAAGTAGAAAACATTAACTAAAACTAATCTTTTAACTACTTTATAAAAAATAAATTGACTTGTTATATCCAAATATACCATTATTCTTATATGCTCTTTGTAATGGTCCTCTTTACATCTCTAATCCAACACTCAACGCTCACTTTCAAGAGTTATCTATAAACATAGATCAAGTAGAAAATATTCTTGAAAAAAGTTTTCAAATAGTTAATAATAATAAAAAGCAATAATGTTCAATACATTACAAAATAGTTGTTCCAAACACTAATTGCAAAAAGTAACAGATACTTTAATAAACCAATCTAAAGACGCTGGGCTCCAAGACAATCGCTGATTGGAATTTCCCCACATATTTCCAACCGTGATTGGACATGTCAAAAATAGAAACGCGGCTATCAGAAAAATTCCCACTTTCGAATCCCCAGAATCCCCGGCCTGTCATTTCTGGAGGAAACACATCCCGAAAACGAAAAGGGGGCGGCGGAATGGATTCCGCGCGTCTCCAGACTCTTTCCTCCATATGGAATTTCCAGATTGCCAAAATCTTGGTAAGCTTCTCATATGCGTTGGTTATAATACAAAGTGCCCTTTTATGTTCAAAAATAAAAGAAAACAACATTTCACCCCCCGGCAGTTGAGGAAATGGAACTGGGTCCATCCACTTCTCTTCTTCCACATCAAATACCAACACTCTGTCTGCAGGGGAAGTCGTCTGAAATGAGTGCAGAAGCCAACACAAGTAACGCTCAGACACAAGTTGGGGACGGTGACGGTGCATGACAAATGAAGAACCTCCATAATTAGGGATCCCATTCCATTCTGGTAACTTTTTCCACACGCTTTCCTTAAAGTTGTAGACGAAAGTGGTCATCACAGAATTAGACGCTTGTGAAATGTGCCATAATATAAGCTTTCAAACGCCATTAGTGCGGTCAAACGCGATCCCCGTGTAAAACCTCCCAACTGAGTTAGGGATGGCGGGTACACTCAATATCCGGCTCTCCTTACAAAATATTGGGTTTACCACCAGTAACTTGGTGTTCTCATGGTTAATATCGTGAAGATAATTAGGCCCTACGAATCCCTCGAAACACATGAACCCATCGCCGTATGTGACCGGCCTCCTCCACTGGTATTCCGGTAAGTCATGGAGCAATGGGTTTCGCCATGTGAAGTTGGCAAATAATGGACTTTAAAGACGGCGACTGTGTGCGTTTCTCAATCAAATCTGACATAAGAAAGAACATTGGGTGGCCGACAAAGCTTCTATCGTAGTGAAGGGCAAAGGAGGGATCTAAGACTAAGGAAAGGAAATACCTGCAAGTGAGCGATAGCTTACGTAAATCCAAGATGGGAAGCCTGCTTAGGACTCGAATTAGCAGATCAACTGGTAGTTTATTCCATTGACTGCTTTCCATGTTGCTGTTGAATGAATTTCGGGGTGTGATGAAATGAAAATAGAGGAGCATCAAGGTTTCAAAAGGACGGGAATGTGCATATATTTATATGTTTGAAGGGTGAGTTTATAGTTTTCTCAAAAATAAATTTTAATACGAGAGTGTTGGGCAACTTGATTTATTACGAAGCTGATGGTGTGGCTAGGTATACTATGTAAAATTATTTCTTAAGATCTTATTTTGATTTTGAATAATATCTATTTTCAAACTTATTATTACATTTGTTTTTTATAATATTGTTTTATATAATTTAGTATAATATGAATTATCATATCATAATATGAATTATGTTGTATGAATATTATTACTTTTTTTATAAAAATTTCCACACTATGATTTTGCAAAATATTTATTTCACCTTATTTAGTATGGAGGTTGTACTACATATTATGCAAAATTATATTGGGATGATATTATGCAAAACTTAAGAATATTCTTGTAATATAAACTTGCATAATATTGCTCAGAATCTCATCATAGTGGTAATAGGGTAGATAAAATGCAAAATAATAATGGAAACAAAATAATATCCTTCGATTTTATCCGTGAACATGATTTTTGAATAATATCACTTCCACCTATATCCCAATCCCCGTCCCCATATTGTTTGGGTGAGGGTGTATACAAAATTGTGTTCTACATAACCTCAAGTATATTAGAAGCCATTTAAGTGCACTTGAAACCTAGTTTACATAAACATTTTGTAATAGCTCCAACCCCTTAAACTATCTCAATTTGACTCAATATCTAAGGTATTTTATGAAGATGGGGTTACAAAAACCTCTTTTCCTCAAAGCTTTTGAAACCTAAAACTAATACCAATATTTTTTTTAACTCACTAAGATATTTTTACCGATATAAAGTTTACCTCAATCCAAGTCTTGGATAGAAAGTTATGCCCCTTAGTGGTTTGGTTCATTAAAGAGGCCATGTCATCAAGAGGAATCTACGTGGTACCCACAAGACCATGCCTAGCTCACAAGGTGCCATGCCACAACCACATGGGGGTCTACATGGCACACACATCATTTCTGTTAAAACACATACATGGCAAACACAAAAGATGAATGATAAACATGAGTGTGTGTTTATTATTGACAATGATATACATTTATAGTACATTCACATGACCCTTGGTTTCGTATTCCAAGGTCTCTTAGACTTCCTTAGACTATTCATCTTCCACACCAACCCTTAGGGGATTAGGTGTCCAACATTCCCCCCCTTAATCCGAAGGGTTATGTATGAGTCTAAGAAGAGAGCTCTAATACAAAATGTGCAAAGATGCATGGCAACACTAGGTTGAATGTGCTCTCTGAAATGTTGGTATAAAGGGCGGTGGTTTAAGGATGACCACCAACACTGGAACGCTTAGTGCAATTCCCATAAGTCTTCCAAGTCTGGCATGAAGCTCAGGTCTTCTCCTAGAGGAAGTGCTCTTGATGTTTTGAAGAGGGAAACCTTCAACCATGAAAGGGAGGTTTCACCCCACATAAAAGGGAGAACCTCAACCTCAAAAAGGAGGTCTCAACCTGTGATGGTTTAAGGGTGACCAACAACTCTAGATTACTTGATGCAATTCTTGGAACTCTTCCAAAACTGGCAAGAAGCTGAAGTGTTCTGCTAGAGGAATTGTCCCCAATTCTTTGAAGAGGTATCACCGATTGAAGGCATGCTCAGTGGCATATTTGTCTCTGGCTACAAATCTGAATCTAGTATGGCATGTTGTGGCTCAGGCTCGCTTGATGTGGCTTTGAAGCTTGCAGATGACCATCATTTCCCCCCTTTTAGATACAAGGTGAGAAGATGAAGAGACCTCAAGTGCAAGACTTTTCAATATTCGAGAACAAATCTTGTTGTATGAGCGAAATATCTTCTTGCCTATTGAAGGCCACTGCCAAGAAGCAATCCATCCAAGATGAATCTTTGTTCTTGCATGATGTTTGTTTCTGAAGCATCTGTTTGAAGAATGATTGGTTTTATGGCAGTGCTTACATGGATGAAGATCAAAACAATGATGTTTCATGTGGCCAACTCGGTCACAGTGTTGGAATTTCACAATCTGTTGTTGTTGCTGTGGAAGAGGAGCAGAACCTGGAACAACTGAAGGTGAACTGTCATGAAGGAATCCAACACTCTGAAATTGGATGAGCTTTGAGTAATTTGGAATATGAAAGGACACATCCTTGTCATATCCAAGACCAGTTCTATGCTTGTTATGGACAAGCTCTTCCTAAGGTTTGATGAGCGACTTGGGAAGTGCAGGCTGAACTTCTGTATCTGCATGTAACTTTGTTGCTTCATTGGGCACTGGATGTGAATCAACTGTAACATTATTGACTTGTTGTTTATGGGAATTTGTTTCAATGTTCTGAACATAGACAAGTTGAGAATGGTGACTCCATTGTTGTAATTCTACTTGTTGAAGCTGAGATTCAAGCTCCAAAAAGTCTATTTTTTCTTTTGTATTCTGTAGACATGTTTTAATATCACAGAGAGTGTTCTTGCTAAATGCCTAGTTGAGGGAGAGGAGCGAGGAGAGATAGATGGAGATAAAGATGGAAAGAAAGATGGAGAGACCTAAAGGCATTGCAAGGTTATCCTGGTCCTGTTCTTACCTGCCAGAGTTAGAGTTCGGGAAGATCTGGCCAAAAACCCACACATCAGCCCGACAGTTCTCATTTAGCTGGTGGCTGGCTATTGAGTTCTGCCAGAGCAATGAACCTATTCGAAGTGGCTCATTTCATACCGGAAAAACCTATGTATCAACAAGGCTTGATTCTACTTCCCCATCTAGCTACACTAGGATGGGGAGTCGGTAGGATCAGCCGGCTATTTTAGCTCAACGCCAATCACTATTAGCTTCTGGTCGAATCGTTCGAGGCGTCAATGCCGAGCCACGCTTTCCTGAGGGTTCTTTCCTGAGGCCGCTATCAATTCAATAGGTGGTTCCTGGGCGCCCTGGGTAGGGTGACAACGTCTTGAATGTAGTAACTTAAGGCAAGAGCAAAGGACTTGAACGAACCGGTATTTTCACTGTATCATGATCAGTGAAATGTACTAAAGTATTTAACAACTCTAATACTTCACCAATTTTATCCATTTTTTAAACTAGTGAAGTGTGTTGAATTGTGTCGTTAAAGTTTATTCCCTTCTTGAATTAATGGGAAGAATTGGAAACATCAACCACTAGTGGCCAAAGTTTGTTGCATTCACCTATCTTTAAGAGCACTAATAGACTTCACACACTGCACAAAATGGAGCAGTCACTGCCAAAGAAATCCTTTAAAATGGAGCAAGAAACTGTAATTGTGAGGGAGTGGGAGATGAATCGACAAGCAAAATGACCAACGCATAGGATGCTTTCATATCATATGGTACCACACTTTCATACCACATACGCCCATCACATGGCATATTATTGATCCACTATATATACACACGGTTTTCAAGAAGAAAGTATAGCATACCAAGACTTAGTCGATGCACACTATAGGAGTTTTCAACACTGCATATATATAAGCTTCAACCAAATATATTCTATGCCACATTGCCCCTAGATCCTCAACAACAAAGATCCTTTTCCTTCCCACGATGTTGACGTAGATGTTGATATGTGAGGAAAATATTAGGTCAAATCTTTGACGATGGGTGGAAGTTGTTGTTCCTTTTTTCTTTGACCAAATGTATGAAATGATGAGAAATTTCCTCTTCTCTAATAAAACGCCAATGCATGTCCTGTTTTCTTTCTCACATAACTAGTCACATATTTCATCAAACCATCAATCAATGCATCTCAACCATGGTTCCAACGTAATTGAATGCAAGAATAGAAGTTTTATAGACTTTAATAAGAAACTCCTCTCAGGAGCCCAGAGGAGGCCCAAGAAGCCTACATTTGCCTTCTCACGGATTCAAAAACAGGTGTATATATATATGTTAATTACATATGTATTCTCATTCATTCATCCATGATTGTGTGCTCTATGATATGTACACATATCAATAATCAATCTGAGGTGTGACACATTTTCCATTCTGCAATCGTGTATTTTTAACAAATATTGTGCAGAGAAGATGCAACACATCTAGAGGAACATATTCAGTTTTGACTAAGCAGTAGGATTGGAACCACTTTCGAGGAGAGGAAGTTACTTGATACAAGTGAATATCCTGCTCTTTAATAGCAATTCACCCTTGATTGCAGCCGAGGAAGGAGTTGTTGACAATAATGTAAAAACACTGGATTGGCACTCGAGGAAGGAGTTGTTGCCATTATGTTTTCTGGTATGACTGTATGTTACAGATGTTGTACTTGATGGCAACTCCAGTGGTAAGGCTCTTAGTTTGATGAAAATTAAGAAGGACGCAGGCAATCGGTTCAGAAAGTGCGCCCCCGCAGGTATACCATGCAGAAACCGCGTCCAGGGACGTCGGCCGGCTGTTCAGGGGGTGCGTCCACCCAGTGCACACATTTCAAGGCAGTGAAAAGCACGTGGGGGTTTCTTGTGTGGTATCTAGCCAACGGTTTTGTGTTTCTATGGTGTCGGCTCGTGGTATTGTTCCATGTTTTGGGGAGAAGCTTGCCTATATAAAGCAAAGGAGTTCATTTGGATTGAGCAATTGTCTTGGGTTGAATATCTTATTTGGTGAGATCTAGTCCAGATCTAAAAAGGTGAATCTTCTAATGGACTGTGATCTCTATGGCGCATGAACAGATCGGTAGATCTGACTGTTTGGGTTTGTTCTGAAGTCTTCATATCATTTATATCTGAAGGGTCGCAGGTTCAGTGAAGGGAAAGTGTGCCGGGACGCAGGTACTGTAAAGGGCAAGTGCGCCGAGACGCAGTACAGTAGAGAGAGACCTGCGTGGGGACGCAGGGCGATCAAGGTTCAGGTGCGTCTCTGAAGCAGAAGGACGCGGCGCGATAGTGTTTTCAGGTGCGTCTCTGTAGCAAAAGACGTGGCGCGATAGTATCCTTGGGTGCGTCCCTGAAGCAACAGAACACAGAGCAGTCAAAGGAACAGTGCGTGGGCACGCAGCAAAGCAGAAGGATATCTGCGGGTGGACGCAGAGTAGCAGAAGGTTAACAGCGTCTGGTCGCAGGCCACAGAAAGGAAATCTGCGTCTCTGTTTTAAGATGTTCTGTTGATTGAATTTCTCTATTGATAAGGTGTTCTGGGTTAGTTCTGTTATTGCTGATCTGATATCTGTAGTGGTCTATATCTGTTATGTACTTATTGATCATCTGATGCTTTATGAAAAGAAGTAAGGGGTTGTAGCTCCCTTCTAGAAGTAGACTGGAAAAACGAGAAAGAGAGAGAGTTGTAGCTCTCCGCAGGTTGGAGCCTGCGTACTGGTAAAGGACTGCACCAGTACAAAATCTTTGTAAAAGAAGTTTCTAAATTGAAAGAAGATAGAGACATATTGCAGCAGGTGGTTTTCACCCACATTGGGTTTCCACCTTACATCTTGTGTTGTTTGGTGTGACTATCTGTTTTTCATGCTCATTATTTTATGGTACTGATATGCAAAAATAATTCAAAGATCAAATAAGGAAGATTTATTAAATTGCTTGATAATACTGATTCACCTCCCCTCTCAGTATTATTTTCAACAATTGGTATCAGAGCAGGTCCTTCAGAGAAGCTTGATCGCTTGAAGGTAGATCATTCATCATGAGCAACTACGAGAAAGAAGCATCAATCAGGCCACCGATTTTTGATGGGACAAATTTCAATTATTGGAAGGTAAGAGTTACTGCATATCTTCAATCTCTTGGTACAGAAGTTTGGAACATTGTAGAAACAGGCTATGCTTTTCCTTCAGCTACTCCTACAGATCCAGCTGAGAAAAAGCAGTATGAAACGAATGCAAAAGCAGTCAGTACTCTATTAGGAAGTATATCTCAAACAGAATTCATGAAGGTAATGCACTTCAAATCAGCAAAAGAGATATGGGACAAAATGATCACTAGCTATGAAGGAGATGAACAGGTAAAACAAGCTAAACTTCAAACTCTCAGGATTCAATATGAGACTCTCAAGATGTATAATGATGAAAGTGTGGCTAATTATTTTCTTCGGGTAGATGAGATTGTTAATTGTATGAAAAATTTGGGTGAAGAAATAAAAGAGACTATAGTTGTTCAAAAGATTCTAAGATCATTATCCCCCAAGTTTGAATCTAAAGTATCTGCAATAGAAGAAAAGGAAAATCTCCGTGTTCTCACTATGTCTCAGCTACATGGAAATCTAACTGCTTATGAAATGAGAAAGGGAGGTCCATTAGACAGAAGGGAAGCTGCTTTTAAGGCATCAGGCAAAGAAGATTACTATGAAGCAAGCCATGTTCTAGAAGAAGAGGAAGAAGAATCAAATTTTGTCAGAAATCTTCAAAGGGGTTCTGGAAGGTTCAGAGGTAAGCTACCTTTCAATTGTTTTGCTTGTGGAAGAATAGGTCATTATGCTGCAAAATGTCCTTATAAGGATAAAGGAAAGGAACCTGCTAGATGGAACAAGAAACAAAGTGCAAATAAGAAAAGCTACTACACCCATGAAGATAGTGATGGCTTCTCAAACAGTGATGAAGATGAACAAGGTAATAAATATAAGCTGTTAATGGCATTTGAAGATGATGATTATGAGGATGTTGTAGATGTGGATAATCTCTATGATGAAATTACTAGACTCAAGAGATGCATAGAAGAAAAGAATGTGATCATTGATACTTTGCAATTTCAAATTGATGAAAAGGAAAAACATCTTGAAAAACTAGAAGGTGAAATTGTTGGTCTCAGAAAAGAAATTGAGAAAACAAAAGCTATTAATCTTAAGTTTGTCAAAGGATCTGAAACTTTGGATGAGATTATCAATGTGCAGCGGTCTCCTCTAAACAAGAAAGGTTTGGGCTATAATGGAGAAACCTCTCAAGCATCCACCTCAAAAAGTTATCTTGATGCAGCAAGAAGAAATGAGCAGAAGAACAATGAAGATAATCAGGTAAAGCAGGGACGAATTACAAACAGAAACTATCAGGGACAATCCATATTAAGGGTGAACAAAAGCTACAACCAGCCACAGGTAAAATCTTCTCAGTTTGGTTCAAGAATAGATGAAAATAGAAATTACAATCAGTTGGCTGGTAGATTCAATAACCGCAGAAGCTTATTCAATGGACAATGCTTTTCTTGCCATAACTTTGGTCACAAAGCAGCTCAATGTGTTGCATATAAAACAATCATGACTAGGGAAGCTCAAAAACAAAGAAGTATGACAGGGATTACAAAAAGGACCTATAACAACTTTTCGGTTCTTGAAAATGAAGTTGAATGTTCTATTTGCAATAATTTTGGTCATGAAGACTCTGAATGCAGGAGCAGGTTTCAGGAGAAAAAGGAACAAGCCACAAGCACCAAAACATGGAGAATAAAGGAACCTCAAACAGAAAGATGTGGGATAGCATTTTATGCAGAAGGACAGGAAAATCTATGGTACATTGACAGTGGATGTTCGAAACATATGACAGGTGATAAAGAAAAACTTGAATCTTATTCTACTTTAGAAAAGGGAAAGAAAGTTTCTTTTGGAAATGATACTCCTGCAACTATAAAAGGAAATGGTATTGCTCCTTTGAAAGAAAAGGTCAAGGCTGGAAATGTCTTGTATGTTGATGGATTGAAGCATAATCTACTAAGTGTCAGCCAGATGTGTGATAAAAAAACCGAGGTTATTTTCAGATCGAATGGATGTCTTGTTCGTGATCTTGATATAGGTAAAACAGTACTCAAGGGCAAAAGAACTCCAAATAATCTGTACATATTTGAAGAAGGACAACAACAATGCTATCTTAGCAAGGATGAAGAGCACTGGTTATGGCATCGAAGGTTGGGACATCTAAGCTTCTCACAAATAAGGAAAGCATGCAAATATCAGGCAGTTCGCGATCTTCCAGATATCAAAATTCCTGACAACACCATATGCAGATCATGTCAGTTTGGAAAACAAACCAGGACTAACTTTCCAGAGAAAGAGGGATCAGCTAGCATGCCTCTTGAGCTAGTACATACAGATACATGTGGCCCATTCAGGAAAAGAACACCTAGAGGAGAGGAATACTTGATATTATTTATTGACGATTTCTCCAGGTTTGTCTGGTTAGGACTTATGAAACACAAAGATGAAGCATTCGAAAAATTCAAGTCCTTCAAAGCCTTGGTTGAAAATGAATCAGGTCACAAAATTAAGTGCCTCAGATCCGACAGAGGTGGGAAATTTACTTCAAATGAATTTTTCGATTTCTGTGATGAACATGGGATAAGAAGAGAATTCTCTACATCTAGAACTCCTCAGCAAAATGGAGTTTTTGAAAGAATGAACAGAACAATCCAACAAATGGCTCGTGCTATGCTTGATGAATCAGGAACTCCCGCAACTTTCTGGGGTGACGCTGCACATGCTGCGGTTATTATTCTCAACAAGACAAATGTCCGGGTGAACAGCACTCAAACTCCTCATGAGCTCTGGAGTGGTAAAACTCCTTCAGTAAAGCACTTCAAAATCTTTGGGAGCAAATGCTATATCAAGAATACTGATGAGCAGCTTGGAAAACTTGAACCTAGAGCAGATGAAGGCATTCTTCTTGGCTATTCTCCACATAGCAAAGCATACAAATGCTACAATAAAAGACTTGGCAGAATTGTTGACAACATTGATGTAGTGGTTGATGAGAAGGGATATATTCCTAGGCAAGTACATCATGAAGATATAGAAGAAGATGAAGGCTACCCTCAAATACAAAATAATGAAGAAGAAGAACCCCAAGTAGAACTTCAAGAAGAACCAGAGGAGCAGACAAGAATAGAAGAGAAAACTCCATCCAGATATGTTCAGAAGAATCATCCAGAATCTCAGATTGTGGGGCAGAAAGAAGCAGGTGTACAAACAAGAAGAACAGCCGTAGAAGCCTCAAGCTATTTGGCATTACTCTCCTCTACTGAACCACAAAATGTGAAAGAAGCTTGCAAAGATGAATGTTGGGTGAAAGCAATGGATGAAGAACTTGAGCAAATCGAAAAGAACAACACTTGGGAGCTGGTTCCTAGTCCAAAGGACAAGAATGTTATCGGAACAAAATGGGTCTTCAAAAATAAATTGAATGAAAATGGAGAAGTAATTAGAAACAAAGCCAAACTTGTTTGTAAAGGGTATGCGCAGCAAGAAGGAATAGACTTTGAAGAAACTTTTGCTCCTGTTGCAAGACTTGAGGCCATCCGAATGTTCCTTGCTCTCTCAAGTTTTCAAAACTTCAAAGTATTTCAAATGGACGTGAAATCGGCCTTTCTGAATGGAGACTTGGAAGAAGAAGTGTACATTGAACAGCCAGATGGGTTCATTCTTGGAAATGATCCAAATCTTGTATGCCGATTGAAAAAGGCTCTCTATGGTCTCAAACAAGCTCCAAGAGCTTGGTACTACCGGTTGGACAAATATCTTCATCAACAAGGTTTCTCAAAAGGTTCAGCAGATAGCAATCTGTATATAAAAGTTGAAAATGACAAATTGCTAATACTTGTTGTGTATGTAGATGACATTATTTTTGGCAGCAATGAAGAAGCTATGAGTCAAAGCGTTGCCTCGGTCATGCAGAAATAATTTGAAATGTCCTTGCTAGGAGAACTGACATATTTCCTTGGTTTGCAAATCTAACAAAAGGAAGGAGGCATCTTTTTATCTCAAACCAAGTATCTCAAGCAGATTTTGAAGAAATATGGCATGGAAGATGCCAAACCAATATGTACACCCATGGTCACAGGATGTAGTCTCAGTGAAAATGATGAATCTGCAGCAGTACATCAACCAACCTACAGATCTATGATTGGAAGTTTACTATATTTGACAGGTACCTGACCAGACATCATGCATGCAGTTGGAATAGTTGGAAGATTTCAGGCAAATCCGAAGGAGACTCATCTTCAGGCAGTAAAGAGAATTTTCAAATATCTTCAAGGGACTCAAAATTATGGCTTATGGTATCCTAGAGATACAGATCTTACTCTTCATGCTTATACAGATGCAGATTGGGCCGGAAGCGTGGATGACAGGAAAAGCACAAGTGGTGGTGCGTTCTTTATGGGTTCCAGACTGGTATCTTGGTTCAGCAAGAAAGAGAGTTCGATTGCCTTGTCTACAGCTGAAGCGGAATATGTTGTTGCTGCATCTTGTTGCACTCAACTCCTTTGGATGATGCAGACTTTGCAGGATTTTCAAATCACTTGTACACCACCTATCCCCATCTTATGTGATAACACAAGTGCAATCAACATCTCAAAGAATCCGGTCATGCATTCAAAAACCAAGCACATACCAATCAAGTACCATTTTCTCCGGGAACAAGTGCTTGAACAGAAAGTCAAGTTCGAGTATGTTCCTTCCAAGGAACAAGTTGCTGATATTGTTACCAAACCATTGCCCAGGGACATGTTTGAATACCTCAGGCAAAAGCTGGGGGTTGTTGATGCATCATATTATTGAACCTCTTCTTATTGGTGGTACAGGCTCAGGGGGAGCACAGAATGCATTGTTGGCATTATGGAGAAGGAGATCTTGGAAATAGCTGCAATATGTCTCTATCTCTTTCATGTTGGTGCGTTGCTGCAGATCTGGTTCATATTCAGGGGGAGCATGCGCTTAGGGGGAGCATACCCTTTGCTCTTGATGTCAAAGGGGGAGAATGAAGCTGAAGTTTGTGATGTTGCCATCAAGTCCAAAGGGGGAGATTGTTGCCATTATGTTTTTTGGTATGACTGTATGTTACAGATGTTGTACTTGATGGCAACTCCAGTGGTAAGGCTCTCAGTTTGATGAAAATTAAGAAGGATGCAGGCAATCGGTTCAGAAAGTGCGCCCCCGCAGGTATACCATGCAGAAACCGCGTCCAGGGACGCCAGCCGTTCAGGGGGTGCGTCCACCCAGTGCACACATTTCAAGGCAGAGAAAAGCACGTGGGGGTTTCTTGTGTGGTATCTAGCCAACGGTTTTGTGTTTCTATGGTGTCAGCTCGTGGTATTGTTCCATGTTTTGGGGAGAAGCTTGCCTATATAAAGCAAAGGAGTTCATTTGGATTGAGCAATTGTCTTGGGTTGAATATCTTCTTTGGTGAGATCTAGTCCAGATCTAAAAAGGCGAATCTTCTAATGGACTGTGATCTCTATGGCGCATGAACAGATTGGTAGATCTGACTGTTTGGGTTTGTTCTGAAGTCTTCATATCATTTATATCTGAAGGGTCGCAGGTTCAGTGAAGGGAAAGTGCGTCGGGACGCAGGTACTGTAAAGGGCAAGTGCGCCGAGATGCAGTACAATAGAGATAGACCTGCGTGGGGATGCAGGACGATCAAGGTTCAGGTGTGTCTCTGAAGCAGAAGGACGCGGCGCGATAGTGTTTTCAGGTGCATCTCTGTAGCGAAAGACGCGGCGCGATAGTATCCTTGGGTGCGTCCCTGAAGCAACAGAACGCAGAGCAGTCAAAGGAACAGTGCGTGGGCACGCAGCGAAGCAGAAGGATATCTGCGGGTGGACGCAGAGTAGCAGAAGGTTAACAGCGTCTGGTCGCAGGCCACAGAAAGGAAAACTGTGTCTCTGTTTTAAGATGTTCTGTTGATTGAATTTCTCTATTGATAAGGTGTTCTGGGTTAGTTCTGTTATTGCTGATCTGATATCTGTAGTGGTCTATATCTGTTATGTACTTATTGATCATCTGATGCTTTATGAAAATAAGTAAGGGGTTGTAGCTCCCTTCCAGAAGTAGTCTGGAAAAACGAGAAAGAGAGAGAGTTGTAGCTCTCCGCAGGTTGCAGCCTGCGTATTGGTAAAGGACTGCACCAGTACAAAATCATTGTAAAAGAAGTTTCTAAATTGAAAGAAGATAGAGACATATTGCAGCAGGTGGTTTTCACCCACATTGGGTTTCCACCTTACATCTTGTGTTCTTTGGTGTGAC
This sequence comes from Pinus tabuliformis, assembly GCA_031772625.1. Classification (NCBI taxonomy): domain Eukaryota; kingdom Viridiplantae; phylum Streptophyta; class Pinopsida; order Pinales; family Pinaceae; genus Pinus; species Pinus tabuliformis. The sequence goes on from CM062807.1 coordinate 1,233,303,869, forward strand.
TATCTGTTTTTCATGCTCATTATTTTATGGTACTGATATGCAAAAATAATTCAAAGATCAAATAAGGAAGATTTATTAAATTGATTGATAATACTGATTCACCCCCCCTCTCAGTATTATTTTCAACAATATTCAGTTTTGACTAAGCAGTAGGATTGGAACCACTTTCGAGGAGAGGAAGTTACTTGATACAAGTGAATATCCTGCTCTTTAACAACAATTCACCCTTGATTGCAGCCGAGGAAGGAGTTGTTGACAATAATGTAAAAACACTGGATTGGAACTCGAGGGAAATGAAGGTCATTTCTCAAGCATATTATCTTTTGGAACGCTTGAAATTAAAGCAACTACTTCAACCACGGATAATAGATTCAATCCTTGCACTGTTCATTGCCATTATTCCATTTTTGAAGCAATTAATCTTAACTAACGAAGCTTCTCTTTTCTTTGTTACTGATAGCTACACATCCCTCTTGCAGGCTTCCACCAATATGAAATATCTGATATATTTGTTTGAAAAAAGTTCTGAGCGCAACATCTTCTCATGGACTGCCATGATTGGCGAATATGCCAGGCACGGGCATTACGAAGAAGCACTTGCATTATTTAGTCGAATGGAAATAGTTCGTATGTGGCCTGACAGATTTATATTTCCTTGTGCACTTAAGGCATGTGCCGGGCTACAAGACTTGGAACAGGGAGTATCAAGGATGCAAGAAATGTATTTGAAAAAATGCATCAAAGAGATGAGGGGCGAAGTTGCAGAGCTCCTTTTCGGGAGGGGGAGTAACGCAAATGGAGCTGATACACAAGAAGTGCTTAAAATGATGTGATTATTTCTGGAAGCTGATGCACAAAGGAATTTTATAATATATTTGGACAGAGATTACCCTCATGTGTTTCTCCTGGGGGATGGATACAAACCCTTTTACAAACAAAATCCGAAGCTGTGTGAACCTCAAGGATATAACAAAATGTTTGACGAAAAATTTACGACCAGAGACTAGGCGTTACAATGTAGAGAATGCATAAATCATATTCGATAACTGGAAAAGAATGGAGAAATGGAGAAATGGCAAGAGGCCCTTTCCTTTTTTTGCATGGGAGAATGTATAGAGCTCGTAAATGATATGAGCCATTTCTGAATTTCTTTTTAGAACTATATGCAGTAGGGGCATTAAAATAACCAAAGAGTCAGGTGCAACGTATACAATGCCATAGGTTAGGTAACACCAGAGAGAGGCTTATGTAATTCATCTACACATAGAATGGTTCAGCAGAGAAACTGTTGAAACCATTTTCATTTCCAGAGGAGCATTATGCAATAATGGCAAACTTGGAAAATGAAAGGAATTAGCAGATGACAATGTTGAGCGTTAAGGACTGACAAGCACTCATGGCCACATAATTTATATGTTAGTGCTGGCAAGCTCACCAAAATGGAAATTTTGAATAATGTAGGTCTGATAGTAGAATAGACATAAAGGCCACAGAAGAAAGTGGCTCACTTAAGATTGAGTAGGTTAGGAACTTCGTAGCTCTGATACCATGTTAAAACACATACACGACAAACACAAAAGATGAATGATAAACATGAGTGTGTTTTTAATATTGACAATGATATACATTTATAGTACATTCACATGACCTTTGGTTTCGTATTCCAAGGTCTCTTCGACTTCCTCAGACTATTTAGCTTCCACACCAACCCTTAGGGGATTAGGTGTGTGCTTTTCCGAGAAAAACCTTTATTTCTAGCTTTAAGATTTTTTCCAAATTCGATGCCATATCAGTACTCACACATACTCCTAATGGTTTATTTCCTTTGTATCATGGTTCCCGATACTATGTTTCCCTGGGATCTCTTTCCTAAGAAACGTGTTCCTAGAGATCACTTTGCTTGGTACCATGCTTCTTGTGGATTTCTTCCTCGATACCATACCCATAGAATTTCTTTCCTTGGTACCATACTCCCTTGAATACCATGTCCCTAGAGTGGTATCATTTTCTTTCCCCACATAATTTCCTTGGGATTGCTTCCTCGAGGAACATCTCCTTAGTATTATGTTTCCTATGATATTCAATTCCTTGAGCTAGTAAGTTTTAAACTTTAATTTAAATATGCATATGCAATATATTTATATGTGTGTCTTAAATTAGATAATAACTAGAGGAGGAACTTCCATTCTATACCCAACCATAGGCTAGCTACACAACAACGTTTTTGTGGTTGGCTATGCACAAGCTATATCTAATGTCTCGAGAACTCTTTCTTAGGAAATCCATACCAAAGTCTTGTTTTAACACTCAAAGTATGGAGCCCATTGTCCATGCGGGTTATCAAACACCCTTTAATGGAAAATACCAAGGTGGCTTATAAAGTATGCATACAACAAGCACCAGTGTGGTTTATTTCTTATTCCTAATAGTAAGCACGATAGTAACCCAGTCTTTCCTCTGAGTTCACTCACAAAGATTTACCCAAGTTTTATATGGGGTATTTCTAATTCTTACTGGTTGAAATCCACTATCTAGCTAGTTTATCAAGCATCTTTTTTTATCAAGTACCATCAGAGTCTAAGGTCCATTGCTAGGTGGTTTATCAACTACTTAAAAAGAACCACAGTAACCCATAATTCTCTAGCTAGGTGTTCTATCAGTAACTAATCCATAAACTATTGTGGATATTACACTGGACATTTCGTCACAACAGATCTGATAATAATATATTAAAAAATTGTATTTTCACACTATTATAGTTTTATTAAAATTCTATATTTGTATATTTTACTGTAATTAGTGCATGCATGCGAATGGAAATTATGCAGAAAAGTAGAGAATGACAAAATAAGCTCTCACACATAAGACACAAGATATTCTCTATGGGAAACCCTTTCTGGATAAAACCCAACTGGAAGGTGAGATCGCTTCAATATCTTTCTATATTTAGAAATGCGACTATAGGTACAAAGAAGTAATGCTTGTGGCCCATGGGCTGCTACGGTGCACAAATTCTCTCTGTGTGATCTACCTCCTATCACTTTTGCTAAGATATGGAAAAAAATGCTCTTAAAAAAATGGAATGCCTCTTCCTCCTAATGGCTCGGTTATAACACAACTCTATAGCCTACTAGTGGTTAAGTTTGTGTTGTACTGGTTGCAATACCCTCCAAAATTTTGACATGTACTCAAATTTTGGAGCCTACTCTGGATCCTATGATCGATCGTTCCTCAGTCACTTATTTGCTAAGCTGGTGATCTCAAGCTTCCTTCTTGGATCTTAAGAGTCGTTCACACTTATCTTTATATTGTATGTGTCATGTTTTGGCATGGGAATTATCGCCTGTCATGCAAAGGGAGGTTTGTTTTTCTTCAAGGGGAAATCTTTGTGACAACGGGTTGTGCTCACCACATAGACATGTTTCACACTCATTTCATGCGCTCTTACACAAGTGTTGCCTTTATCCTCCCAAATTATATTATCAGAGTCACACTCGTCGTAAGATACCATAAAGGTTGTTGCATTAAGCAAAGTATGTTTTTATATGTTCTGGATGGTCTATGTTGAAACACTAATCATTCAAGTGTGTGATCGTAGTCAAGTTCTATCGCATTTCACATCAGTTCCAATGATCCCATGCTTCACCAAATTATGGAGTTTCCCTAGCAACCTAGCCTCATCCAGCATTCTAGAACTATGCACTTCTCATACACAACCCTCAAGCCTTTCCCTTGCCTGCCAGAACTAGACAATGCATAGAAATACCAACCTCCCTTGGCATTCAAAACTGCATAGTGGTTTCCTCCAGTGTCCTCCCCTTAGCTGGAACCCATTGTCTCCAAAAATTACGTAGTTTTGTCCCTCAGGAATCTCTGCTACCTAGTCCACCTTGCATCCTGAAACTCAAGAAATGTGTCCTCCTAGGGCCTCATCCCACAATTATTATCAAGCTGACCTACAACTCATGTAGGTTCAGAAGCCCAACAGTCACATCTATTCAAACATCATCAGTTGTGTATAAATACAAGAGGACTTTTCCTCATTTTCACTCACTCATATCATCACATCTCTCTCTCTCTATTGTGCAGAAAAGAGTCTCTTCTCTACTGTGTACAAAAGAGTCTCTCCCTCGCACATGTGAAGCCCAAAGCTGTTGAAACTGAAGCTGCAACTGCAGAAGTAAAGATTGACCTGTGTGGACTAGAATATATCATCATCTAAACTATGATATAGGTTCATCTAAACCTCCTCTGAAAGACACAACTTTTGGTGGTAGGATCAAGTCAATCCAACAGATGGTTTGCAAGATATCGATTGCCCTAGTTTGAAGCCAGACGCTACTGAAACTGAAGCTACAATTGCAGAAGTAAATATTGACCTATGGGGACTAGAATATATCCTCATATGAACTGTGCTATAGATTCATCTGAACCTCCTCTGAAAGCTGCAACTTTTGATGGTGGAATCAAGTCAATCTGACGGACGGTTTGCAAGATATCGACTGCCCTAGTTTGAAGCCGGAAGCTGCTAAAACTAAAGGTGCACCTGTAGAAGTAAAGATTGACCTGTGTGTACTAGAATATCTCCTCATATAAACTGCACTATAGGTTCATCTGAACCTCCTCTGAAAGCCGCAAATTTTGGTGGTGGAATCAAGTCGATCCGATAGTCGGTTTGTGAGATATCGTCTGCCGTAGTTTGATGATGAAGCCGCTAATGCTGATGCTGTTGATCTAGGGTTTGCTACTGCTGATATGAATCAGATTCATTTTACTATTTCTATCTGCTGAATTATTGAAGATAAAAGAAGATTTTATCAAAGGGTTTCCCCACACATTGTGGGGTTTGTCCCTGGCTAGCCGCCACATCTTGTGTCTCTTGTCTTGGCTTATTTTTTGTCGATCGTTTAATGTTCTATCTGCACTTTACTTTATGAACATGTGATTGCTAATCTGTGGAATATAATTAGAAAAAGAAGTAAACTATTATAAGCATAGAAGATACCATATCTTAACACCTCCTCATCTTTATGTTCTTCCTTCTCATCTTATGTTTTGGTTTCCTCCTCATCTTCCCCTTTTTGCTCTTCGCCCTCACTTTTAGAAGGACTGAGGTCATATGTGAGGGCTTTTATATCATCTTCTCCTGTCATGTTTCTGAAGATATTCTGGGCTATGGGGATTGTGAAAGTGTGGAGGGATTCTTCCACCAGTATTTTAATTTGTCCATGGTGAGCCAATTGATCTGGACCTCCCACTTTCAATTTAACGCTGGAATCTATAAGGGACTATAGGAGGAAATAGGGAATGCTGAGTTTTTGGGGTGTGGGAATATCTATGCCATATCTCAGCTCATGCAGAAGTCTGAAATGATAGCCATAAACTATGCTATACATCCCTTCATAGGAAATGTACTTGATAATTTGGTAATTGACTTCATCCCAATGGTAAGGTATGCGTGTTCTCCTGATGCCATTTTTTTCCTCTACAGGATGCTCATTTGGTTGGAAGAAGGTCTTCTTGGCTACTTGACCTAGTGGTTTTTCTTCTTTGCTCTAGGGTAGTCCAAGTGGAAGATTGGTAACCCTACTAATAAACTCTGGGTCATTTCCATGCTGAGACCTCTGAAAGTAATAGTGGCATGGGTCTTTGAGTGAGGTACAAAGGAAAGTGCAAACTCCTGAGTCACTTCTTCATCATACCCTCGAAGTTTTCGAAAAGTGGCATCTAATTGGCTCTGGTAAAAATGGCTACTACCTCAGGATGTTCATGGAGCCTGACTGAATTTAGGGGTTCCTTCCTCATGAATCCCCCTGTCATTATGTTTATAATCTTTTGGAATACCTCAAGTGGAGAAGGAGACAACATGTTTTTCAAAAACAGGAAATGGAGAAAAGATTGTGTTTTCCTTTAAGAAACAAGCATACTTTTTTAATGCAATTTCTCTTCTCTTCACGCTTAATTCTTTCCTAAAATTGCATCACTCCTTGTATATGTGAGTACCCAAGGTGGAGAAGGAGACAACACTTCTTTTGCAGAAACATGAAACATATAAAAACTGTGTTTTTTCTTAAGAAACATGAAGAACTTTTGAATGCAATTCCTCTTCTTTTTTAGGCTTAATCTTTCCTTAAAATTGATTCACCCCTTGTATATATGAATATGCAAAGTGGGTTTGTATTGAGCCTACCTCTTCAAGTCCGAATTTGAATGAAAACCCCGCGTTCTCTTCTGTAAAACTGCTTACTGGCCCTCCTGTAGAAATGGCTAGAGGTTCTCCTATAGAACTGTTACTGCTCCTGTAGAACCCGATAATGCTCCTATAGAACCCGATAAGAGGAGGAGGACTGAAAACGATAGAGAATAGTGGTTTCGACGTTTTGGAGGTGGTATGGAGCTTTCTACAGCTACGTGGATGATGATAAAATGGAAACAAAGGTGGTGAATGAGTTCGAGGCAAAGTACTTACGTTTACTGGAGATATTTCCGGCGATGATGTGAGGTGGAAAAAAGGGTACATTGTCATGATTTAGACCGTTGGTCCCTACTACTGTGTCATCATGAGTCTTCATGCCTTTTTCCCGCAATCACTTCCCATCATTTGCATTGGAATTTTAACATCCGCCATTACCTGTATTTTTGGATTTTTTGTGAGTTGACTAGATACACGTGTGGTGGATCTCTGAATGAGCGCAGTCAAACTGGACAAGGGTGGCCGTTTCAACACTGCATATATATAAGCTTCAACCAAATATAATCTATGCCACAGTACCCCTAGATCCTCAACAACAAAGATCCTTTTCCTTCCCACGATGTTGACGTTGATGTTGATATGTGAGGAAAATATTAGGTCAAATCTTTGACGATGGGTGGAAGTTTTTGTTCCTTTTTTCTTTGACCAAATGTATGAAATGATGAGAAATTTCCTCTTCTCTAATAAAATGCCAATGCATGTCCTTTTTTCTTTCTCACATAGCTAGTCACATATTTCATCAAATCATCAATCAACGCATCTCAACCATGGTTCCAACGTAATTGAATGCAAGAATAGAAGTTTTATAGACTTTGATAAGAAACTCCTCTCACGAGCCCAGAGGAGGCCGAAGAAGCCTACATTTGCCTTCTCACGGATTCAAAAACAGGTGTATATATATATGTTGATTACATATGTATTCTCGTTCATTCATCCATGATTGTGTGCTCTATGATATGTACACATATCAATAATCAATATGAGGTGTGACGCATTTTCCATTCTGCAATCGTGTATTTTTAACAAATATTGTGCAGAGAAGATGCAACACATCTAGAGGAACATATTCAGTTTGGACTAAGCAGTAGGATTGGAACCACTTGTGAGGAGAGGAAGTTACTTGATACAAGTGAATATCCTACTCTTTAACAGCAATTCACCCTTGATTGCAGCCGAGGAAGGAGTTGTTGACAATAATGTAAAAACACTGGATTGGCGCTCGAGGGAAATGAAGGTCATTTCTCAAGCATATTTGCTTTTGGAATGCTTGAAATTAAAGAAACTACTTCAACCACTAATAATAGCTTCAATCCTTGCACTGTTCATTGCCATTATTCCATTTTTGAAGCAATTAATCTTAACTAATGAAGCTCCTCTTTTCTTTGTTACTGACAGCTACACATCCCTCTTGCAGGCTTCCACCAATATGAAATCTCTGATATATGTATTTGAAAAACATTTTGAGCACAACGTCTTCTCATGGACTGCCATGATTGGCGAATATGCCAGACATGGGCATTACGAAGAAGCACTTGCATTATTTAGTCGAATGGAAATAGTTGGTATATGGCCTGACAGATTTATATTTCCTTGTGCACTTAAGGCATGTGCGGGGCTACAAGACTTGGAACAGGGAGTATCAAGGATGCACGAAATTTATTTGAAAAAATGCATCAAAGAGATGAGGGACGAAGTTGCAGAGCTCCTTTTCGGGAGGGGGAGTAACACAAATGGAGCCGATACACAAGGAGTGCTTAAAATGATGCGATTATTTCTGGAAGCTGATGCACAAAGGAATTTTATAATATATTTGGACAGAGGTTACCCTCATGTGTTTCTGCTGGGGGATGGATACAAACCCTTTTACAAAGAAAATATGAAGTTGTGTGAACCTCAAGGATATAACAAAATTTTTGACGAAAAATTTACGACCAGAGACTAGGCGTTACAATGTAGAGAATGCATAAATCATATTCGATAACTGGAAAAGAATGGAGAAATTGAGAAATGGCAAGAGGCCCTTTCCTTTTTTTGCATGGGAGAATGTACAGAGCTCGTAAATGATATGAGCCATTTCTGAATTTCGTTTTAGAACTATATGAAGTAGGGGCATTAAAATCACCAAAGAGTCAGGTGCAACATATACAATGCCATAGGTTAGGTAACACCAGAGAGAGGCTTATGTAATTCATCTACACATACAATGGTTCAGCAGAGAAACTATTGAAACCATTTTCATTTCCAGAGGAGCATTATGCAATAATGGCAAACTTGGAAAATGAAAGGAATTAACATATGACAATGTTGAGCGTTAAGGACTGACAAGCACTCATGGCCACATAATTTATATGTTAGTACTAGCAAGCTCACCAAAATGGAATTTTTGAATAATGTAGGTCTGATAGTAGAATAGACATAAAGGCCACAAAAACAAGTGGCTCACTTAAGATTGAGTAGGTTAGGAACTTAGTAGCTCTGATACCATGTTAAAACACATACACGACAAACACAAAAGATGAATGATAAACATGAGTGTGTGTTTATTATTGACAATGATATACATTTATAGTACATTCACATGACCTTTGGTTTCGTATTCCAAGGTCTCTTCGACTTCCTTAGACTATTTAGCTTCCACACCAACCCTTAGGGGATTAGGTGTGTGCTTTTCCGAGAAAAACCTTTATTTCTAGTTTTAAGATTTTTTCCAAATTCGATGCCATATCAGTACTCACACATACTCCTAATGGTTTATTTCCTTTGTATCATGGTTCTCGATACTATGTTTCCCTGGGATCTCTTTCCTAAGAAACGTGTTCCTAGAGATCACTTTGCTTGGTACCATGCTTCTTGTGGATTTCTTCCTCGATACCATACCCATAGAATTTCTTTCCTTGGTACCATACTCCCTTGAATACCATGTCCCTAGAGTGGTATCATTTCCTTTCCCCACATATTAATTTCCTTGGGATTGCTTCCCCGAGGAACATCTCCTTAGTATTACGTTTCCTATGATATTCAATTCCTTGGGCTAGTAAGTTTTAAACTTTAATTTAAATATGCATATGTAATATATTTATATGTGTGTCTTAAATTAGATAATAACTAGAGGAGGAACTGTTGTTGGGAAAAGAATCTACTCAGAACGCCCCTATCGCACTCTAAGGTGTGATAGTGCCTTAGCAACAAACAAGGAAAACTACTTTCGTATTCTTCTTTATGAAATGTAAACGAAGAGGAAGGATGTAACTAACCTGTGTCTTGCGCTAGTTTGTTGATCCAATCACTCTCCTCTTTGTTTGCTTCCCGCTTCCTGCTCCCTTACTTTCTCAGCTTCACCAAGTTCCTGCAAGATCACAGAAGAGGAAAACTACACAAAGACATAGATTTACATTCATAAAAAGCTTAGGATCAGATTTAAGCTAAACATGCAAATATAACAAAGCATCATTGATACACAGCATGTAGGAGAAACTCAAATAGTTTTATTGATATAATAAGAAAGTCCAAGAGGAGATACAACCAAGTGAGTCCCGATCCAACATCTACCTCCCAGCAAAGGAATCCCTTCCTCACCTCCAACAAAGCATAAATCACCTAATGCACTAATCTCAATCTCAGAACCAACAACAATTCTCTGCAAAGTACCAAATTCCAGCCTCTGGATCTCTGGGATGAGGGATCCATATATAGTTGTAAGCAGAGAGGATTAGTCAGCTTATGTTTTGACTTGTGGCTTCTCTCTGTCAGTTCTTGCTTCCACTTGGAGGCTGAGAGCCTCTTACTCATCCTTGGTCGAACTTAGTGAGGCAAGTGTCATTGAGGAAGATTCTGGAAGCTTCCATTGTCTGTACACCTCACGGAATGACACTTCCATTTGGAATTTCTCGCTCAGCGCACCCTGGTAGTGCATTTAGGTGCGTTGCAACGCACCTAGCTAGTGTACTGGGGTGCTTTGCAACGAAGGCAGCTAGTGAAGTACTTGAATTGATCCTGATTTGACTGATTCTGAGTAGTTTTTGGTGGAGAACTTCTGGGAGAAGCTGTCATTGGTTGACCTTGTTCCTTTAGGGGCAGGAACAACACTTTTAGGGACTTTGGATCCCTTGGATTATGGACATTTCATGCTTAAACCTGTAAGGCAAAAAAATGTCTATAACAGTTGCCCCCTAAAGTATGAGGCCGTTTATCGGGTGAAATGCTTTATTAGGAGGATCTGAAGTTCTTTCAATGCTGGGAGGAGACCTGTAATAAGATACAATACAATACATCATCTTCATACTACTTTCATGATCTAGCTGAGGCGGGCATTCCCATGCTCAGCTTTATAAATTCATTTTTATGTACATAGGACAGACAATCGTCTGATGGTAGACTGATGATCTTGATGAAATCATCTTCCTTTTGGTAGGATGATTATCTGTGCTGCAATGTTGTACATGTCAATGTCTTTATTTTTCCTGAATATATATCGCAGCCCGGATGGATGAAACTAGATCCGGGGTCTTCAATCTTGTCCGATCTTCACTCTAAGTACAAGTCGATCCATGTGAGAAATGTTTTGAAGTCGAACATGGAAAGACATCGCTCGATTACCAGTCAATGACGTAAACTGTTAACAAGCGCGAGAGGAATTACCGATAATGATAATGACCCTCAAGGTACTACAGTACAATTCATGTGGTGTGAATAAAGGACTTGGCGTCGAACACCATGCAAAATCTTTCGGTCGAAGGTCATTGATGTGTACCTGTCGCCGGAAGTGAGAAACTTACCATTGAGGCATGCAAGCTTCAAAGTACTGAAGGGGTGTTCCTAGATCAACTTCTTGGATAATGAGCTAATGTCGACAAGAAGCAATTCGTCAAAGGAGGGCCTTGATGTATCCCACATCAATGACACGGAACGGAGCAAATGATTTTGATGGAGGTGAAAACGATCTGATGATATATGGTTCAGGGTGGCGGTCATGAAAGAATGAAGTATAATGTATGGTAGTGGATGGGACATGGGTGACTTCTCTGGATGACTTCTCTTGAACATATCAGCGACACTTATATGATGGATTGGTAGCATTTACCCCAAAGGTGGATGGTATGGTGAGACCATGGTGATGTGACCGGTGAATGAAACAACCCAACCTGACTCAGGCACGGAGTGGAAGTGTCATGTTCAAGAGCGACTAGCTACCAATAAAGGTTCTTTGAGTTTCTTCCCAATTTTTCCCTAGTCATTGCTGACCAGTGCCTCTTTATTTTTGTCAAGCTTGAGGAGGATAACATATGCTTGTTCTATAATTTTCCCTTCAGGCAAACCCATCGCTATGTTTTAACGAGCGTAGCGATAGTGAAACTCGTTCTCGCCTAAAGACAAGTTTGTCGCTATTAATCCTTTTAACGAGTCTAACGACAAAGATAACTCGGTCCTTTTCATTTTTAGAGAGTCTGAAAAGGTACGTAAAGATAACTCCAAAGTTCCTTTTTCGTCATCTAATCCCTTAAGTCCGAAAAAGTATAAAACAATACAGAAGGGATGAATTTTCGATAGTTTTAACGAGCCAGACAAAACAAGCACTCGATCGTTTTGTGCAATAATCCCTCGGGTCCAAAAAGATTAAAATCTAGAGGAGGGATAGCACTTCTGGTCGCTTTAACAAGCTGGAAGGCCAAAACTCGACAATCTTTTCATATTTTACGAGTCAGATGAAAAGAGCTTAAAGAAGACTCGTCTTTTGAGGAACAAGTGATAAAAGGGGTAGCAGCTGATTCCAGGTAAGATTTGGAATTTTCCAATCACGGCAGTGTCACAAGGATGGCTAGTGAAATCACTCTTCACAGCTGTTCCTCAAAATGGGTAAACAATCAAATGGAGGTGAACGATCGGCCAATGGAAAAGTGGAGGTGATGGTGCAAACACGACCAAGGCTTTAATGGCTGATAAATTTACATTCACGGTAGTTATTTACCGGAGGATAGTTCATTTTTTAACGAGCTTAAACGCGGATTGAAACACTTGCTCGGTCTTATGTTTATTTTTTAACGAGCATGAAGTATGTGCTAAAACTGTTCGATCTTATGTTTATTTTTTAACGAGCATGAACTATGTGCTAAAACTGCTCGATTAATCCAATCATATGATAAGAATGTCTCATCGAAGATGCCATTTTTTATGGAGCTTGCACCTTACAAAGCTTTGCCCCGCATCCTTTCTTTATGCAAGTTTGGTGACGACTAATCCTACGAGTTTAAAGGGTTAGCCTACAGGTTTAAAGGGAGGACCTAAAAATTTAAAAAATAAATAGCCGCCCCTTGCTTGCACTCCAAAAGGTTTGCATACCCCCAGGTATAAAGCAAAGTTTCAAAGTTACCCCTACTTTAGTCCGATAAAACATTTGTTTTAGCGAGAGAGGCCTACCTCTTACAGGTCACCCAAAGATTGTTCTATTCACACAGCAAACAAAATACTTCTTTGGCGATGTCTACCAAGATAAACAAAGGTGATTGACTCAGTTCTGTCAACTCACATAACTTTGACAAGAGAATATTATTCTAGAATAACCCCTCTTCCAATCACGGACGGGGTACAGATTAGTCATATTCTCCCGCGGAAACCTACCCTATACTCGAAGTTTTCCTGCCGAAGCAGACTAGGACGCATGCCCCCTGGGTTCCAGTCATATCCCTCCGAATTACTCGCACTCATCGGGAGGACGGACCGTGGGTTGAGACATTTCTTGTGTGAAGAGACCTTTTAGGGATGGTATATGACTATTTGCGATGCGTGATCCGAGAAATGAAAGCTGGTCCACGAGCTTGACCACTCTTCCTCAGTGCGGAAAACACATTACTCTAAAGAGTGAGGAGACGATGGCTCCCATGCAATAAATATAGTCTCGTCCAAGGAGTAGGTTATAATCCAAGGGTCCTTGAACGACCATCACGTTCATTTGAACGGTCTTCCCTTTCAATGTTATGGGCACATTGGGGAGGATCCCTAAAGGTCGACTGGTTCCTTTATCGAAGCCTGTCTGATTTCTCATCTTAGGCAAAAGCGATGGCGAACCAAGTGCTTTCCAAGAAATAGAGGAAAGGATACTCACAGATGCCCCCTCATCAATGATGGTTCCATCCATGACCATTCTGTATATTTGAACGATAATCTGGAATGGTATGCTTGCTGGAAAACGGGGTCTGCCTAGTTGGTTCCAGTCGAACGATACAGCTAGGTTGCTTGGTGGTGGGACCGAGTAGACGGCCGGGTATGGCTCTGACGAACTTCCTTCCTACGATAAAGGAATGGGTGGATTGCCCTCGTGTTTGTCTGAGTCTGTGTTGATGAAGAGAATTTGGACGGTGTCATCCTTATCCTCTTCAGTGACTGTATCATTCGAAGATAAAACCTCTGAAGGCAAGACCGGGTCAATTGCTGCCTCGACCTTTTGACTTTCGTCTGGTATGGATTCAGTTGGTTTATCTTCAATGATAGACGCTTCAGTTGACCACTTGAGTGGGCTAGCTGGATTATCAACTAATGAAGGACTCGGCAAGAGCTTTTTATATCCAGGAGGAAGTCGTAACGGTGAAACCAGACGACCATCCAAAACTCTTTTAGCTTCGTCTAAGAAGGGACAACGGTGGAGGGCATGGTCGCCTTCACACAGTCTACAGGGAGGTTTAGCTCTCCCTTTTTGTCCTGGGACTTCAATTTCGCTAGTTGACGGTGTGCTTTCAACACGGACATCAGAGGTTGACGACACCGGATTGTGCAAACGAGGAGACCAGTCCCTTAGTATCCGAGGGATGCAAGGACAATCTCTGTGAAAGTGGTCTCCCTTGCAAATGACACATGGCGATTTAGGCCTGGTCAGTGCTGTGTGTGGATTTTCTTTAGATGACACTTGTTTTCCCTTATTTTCCTTTGGCTTCTTCTTCTTTTTCTCTTTCTTCTTCTTTTCCTTCTTCTCCTTAGGAACTTGGTTTTTAGCTTTACCAGTCCTGTCAAACGAAGAGGAAGGAAGAGAGGAAGAATTAGAGGAAGTAGAAGGTTGATGGGAAACTCTGGACTAGTCTAACTGCTGATTCGACTGTTCAGGAATAGTGGTGTTCTGAACGACATTGGTTGAGAAGAGCCAGGCTGGCAAGCCAATTGTCAGTCCTGGAAGCGAAAATGTGGCCATATGGGGTGCACCAACATCTCCCCAAGAGGAGAAGGGACTAGGATTTCCACCAAGGGGAATTCCTTGGTTGGTAGGCTCCATTTTCTCAACCCGAAGATCAATGCAGGAAAAAGGGTATGAATATTTCGTTTAAAATAAATTTTAACGACTCTTGGACACAACTTCTTGTTTCAATTTTAAAGACTCGAGAAAAAACAAAAGATGACTCTAGTCTCCTTCGATTTTTAATGAGCCTGAAGTGACAAGTGCTTAGATGGACCTTTTCCGTTAAGGAGTCTGAAAAGGAACGAAAGGGACTGCTCTGGAGATCTAGGTAGAGGGTGTGCCAAACAAATTGCAAAACCGTACAATACTTTTTAGGGTACGGGCGGTCAATCTTCCCGAATGATGTGTTCAGTGCATTGCGATCAGTATGGCGGCCGACACGGCTTCCTATGGATAAAGGTTTTATGCCTATAGGGGTCTCCCAATATATACTCGACGGTACATGGGAGCACAATCCGTACTGGCACTTATCGTCTCACAGTGGAAGAATCACCCAACCAACAGTGAGGACAACAGTTACCAGGCTTTACGATGTCGGAACACGTCTCTAGCCTAGACCTCTATGTTGTGCATTAAGTTACAAAGCATTGTTAAGTTCATTCAATTTATTTTAGGTTGATCTTTCTTAGAAGTTTGCCTTTTTGGATCACCATGAGATGTAGATGTAATTCCTAAATGCAGTCTAAAGATGATAAGCAAGCTTTTATCTCTTTTCAACAATGAAAATCTTGGCTACAAGGGGAAAAGAAAGACACAATCTTTTCTCAAAGAGCATAGAGCACACTGTAAATGAACTTTTCCTAAATCAAGCCATACAAAATGTCAAAATTCAAATGCACTTATGCATGTATTTGTTTTTCACTTTCTTAACATTGATGCCTAAAAAGAAAGTTGTTGTACAAATTTGAATTCAAATTCAACTGAAAAATACAAGCAAGCTTCTTTTCGAAATCAACAAAGTAGAGACGATTACGACACTTTATGATTTTGAAGTAAACACTTGTTTCGACACTAGAAATTCAGAAATTCAAACCAAAGGCAAAAGTAAAAGCGCAATCAACTGTCAACAGCTAACAAATTTTTCTCCTAAGATCAAAACGACACTTACGACAGGTCTAGATCTAAGGGCGATAGTATGACTAGTTTACTTTTGCAATGGAAACTGTAAATGACGTAACAAGTACACAAAAAAAAATACAACTTCTTTTATACAACTGAGGTGGAATTAAGGCAAAGAAAAGGGGTTTTCAGATAGGTACACACACTGATAAAAGGTTGCAAAAATCAGAGACAAAACTGAACAAAATGAAGTAAAGAACCTCAGCTGCACAGGGCAAAGGTTGATCAGCGCACCTGTTGCACAGAGAAACTGAATTGCAGTGCAGGTAGCCCTCTCGGGACCTGCGTTAAAATGCAGAGTCTCTTCACAGAGCCTGCACTGAAGCAGAAACGAGAATTTTCTCTGGGTTTTGGGTCACGGTTTGCAGTTTAATCTATTGTTTTTGGCTGGATAAAAGCTATCAGTAAGGTACAATTAGAGGGATGATTTAAAGGAGGACTAAGAGCTATCACAAAGGGAAATTAGAGCATTTGTGTATCAGCTATTCAAATCATAAACAAATCCAAGTAAATGGATTGAAGTAGCAGCTACTTTGCACTTGATAATGGCAAGTGCAGTTCGATTGCTACTTCTGTGTTTATGAAACAAACAATAAGAGAAACACAAATAAACTAACTAGACACGATCCCCAGCGGAGTCGCCATTTTGTTGTTGGGAAAAGTATCTACTCAGAACGCCCCTATCCCACTCTAAGGTGTGACAGTTCTTTAGCAACAAACAAGGAAAAACTACTTTCATATTCTTCTTTATGAAATGTAAACGAAGAGGAAGGATGTAACTAACCTGTGTCTTGCGCTAGTTTTTTTATCCAATCGCTCTCCTCTTTGTTTGCTTCCCACTTCCTGCTCCCTTACTTTCTCAGCTTCACCAAGTTCCTGCAAGATCACAGAAGAGGAAAACTACACAAAGACATAGATTTACATTCATAAAAAGCTTAGGATTAGATTTAAGCTAAACATGCAAATATAACAAAGCATCATTGATACACAACATGTAGGAGAAACTCAAATAGTTTTATTGATATAATAAGAATGTCCAAGAGGAGATACAACCAAGTGAGCCGACACGGCTTCCTATGGATAAAGGTTTTATGCCTATAGGGGTCTCCCAATATATACTCGACGGTACGTGGGAGCACAATCCGTACTGGCACTTATCGTCTCACACTGGAGGAATCACCCAACCAACAGTGAGGACAACAGTTACCAGGCTTTACGATGCCGGAACACGTCTCTAGCCTAGACCTCTATGTTGTTCGTTAAGTTAAAAAGTGTTGTTAAGTTCATTCAATTTATTTTAGGTTGATCTTTCTTAGAAGTTTGCCTTTTTGGATCACCACGAGATGTAGATGTAATTCCTAAATGCAGTCTAAAGATGATAAGCAAGCTTTTATCTCTTTTCAACAATGAAAATCCTAGCTACAAGGGGAAAAGAAAGACACAATCATTTCTCAAAGAGCATAGAGCACACTGTAAATGCACTTTTCCTAAATCAAGCCATACAAACTGTCAAAATGCAAATGCACTTGTGCATGTATTTGTTTTTCACTTTCTTAATATTGATGCCTAAAAAGAAAGTTCCAGTGGAGTCGCCATTTTGTTGTTGGGAAAAGTATCTACTCAGAACACCCCTATCCCACTCTAAGGTGTGAGAGTGCCTTAGCAAAAAACAAGGAAAACTACTTTCATATTCTTCTTTACGAAATGTAAACGAAGAGGAAGGATGTAACTAACCTGTGCCTTGCACTAGTTTGTTGATCCAATCGCTCTCCTCTTTGTTTGCTTCCCGCGTCCTGCTCCCTTACTTTCTCAGCTTCACCAAGTTCCTGCAAGATCGCAGAAGAGGAAAACTACACAAAGACATAGATTTACATTCATAAAAAGCTTAGGATCAGATTTAAGCTAAACATGCAAATATAACAAAGCATCATTGATACACAACATGTAGGAGAAACTAAAATAGTTTTATTGATATAATAAGAAAGTCCAAGAGGAGATACAACCAAGTGAGTCCCGATCCAGCATCTACCTCCCAGCAAAGGAATCCCTTCCTCACCTCCAACAAAACATAAATCACCCAATGCACTAATCTCAATCTCAAAACCAACAACAATTCTCTGCAAAGTACCAAATTCCAGCCTCTGGATCTCTGGGATGAGGGATCCATATATGGATGTAAGCAAAGAGGATGAGTCAGCTTATGTTTTGAATTGTGGCTTCTCTCTGTCAGTTCTTGCTTCCACTTGGAGGCTGAGAGCCTCTTACTCATCCTTGGTCGAACTTAGTGAGGCAAGTGTCATTGAGGAAGATTCTGGAAGCTTCCATTGTCTGTACACCTCGCGGAATGACACTGCCATTTGGCATTTCTCACTCAGCGCACCCTGGTAGTGCATTTAGGTGCGTTGCAACACACCTAGCTAGTGTACTGGGGTGCTTTGCAACGCAGGCAGCTAGTGGAGCACTTGAATTGATCCTGATTTGACTGATTCTAAGTAGTTTTTGGTGGAGAACTTCTGGGAGAAGCTGTCATTGGTTGACCTTGTTCCTTTAGGAGCAGGAACAACACTTTTAGGGACTTTGGATCCCTTGGATTATGGACATTTCATGCTTAAAGATGTAAGGCACAAAAATGACTATAACAGGAACTTCCACTCTATACCCAACCATAGGCTAGCTACACAACAACGTTTTTGTGGGGGGCTACCCATAAGCTATATCCAATGTCTCGAGAACTCTTTCTTAGGAAATCC
This sequence comes from Pinus tabuliformis, assembly GCA_031772625.1. Classification (NCBI taxonomy): domain Eukaryota; kingdom Viridiplantae; phylum Streptophyta; class Pinopsida; order Pinales; family Pinaceae; genus Pinus; species Pinus tabuliformis. Next base: position 1,233,322,212 of record CM062807.1, read on the forward strand.
ATACCAAAGTCTTGTTTTAACACTCGAAGTATGGAGCCCATTTTCCATGCGGGTTATCAAACACCCTTTAATGGAAAATACCAAGGTGGATTATCAAGTATACATACAATAAGCACCAATGTGGTTTATTTCTTATTCCTAATAGTAAGCACGATAGTAACCCAGTCTTTCCTCTGAGTTCACTCACAAAGATTTACCAAAGTTTTATATGGGGTATTTCTAATTCTTACCGGTTGAAATCCACTATCTAGCTAGTTTATCAAGCTTCTTTTCTTATCAAGTACCATCAGAGTCTAAGGTCCATTGGCTAGGTGGTTTATCAACTACTTAAAAAGCACCACAGTAACCCATAATTCTCTAGCTAGGTGTTCTATCAGTAATTAATCCATAAACTATTGTGGATATTACACTGGACATTTCGTCACAACAGATTTGATAATAATATATTAAAAAACCGTATTTTCACACTATTATAGTTTTATTAAAATTCTATATCTGTATATTTTACTGTAATTAGTGCATGCATGCGAATGGAAATTATGCAGAAAAGTAGAGAATGACAAAATAAGCTCTCACACATAAGACACAAGATATTCTCTATGGGAAACCCTTTCTGGAGAAAACCCAACTGGAAGGTGAGATCACTTCAATATCTTTCTATATTTACAAATGCGACTGTAGGTACAAAGAAGTAATGCTTGTGGCCCATGGGCTGCTACGGTGCACAAATTCTCTCTGTGTGCTCTACCTCCTATCACTTTTGCTAAGATATGGAAAAAAATGCTCTTAAAAAAATGGAATGCCTCTTCCTCCTAATGGCTCGGTTATAACACAACTCTATAGCCTACTAGTGGTTAAGTTTGTGTTGTACTGGTTGCAATACCCTCCAAAATTTTGACATGTACTCAAATTTTGGAGCCTACTCTAGATCGTATGATCGATCGTTCCTCGGTCACTTATTTGGTAAGCTGGTGATCTCAAGCTTCCTTCTTGGATCTTAAGAGTCGTTCACACTTATCTTTATATTGTATGTGTCATGTTTTGGCATGGGAATTATCGCTTGTCATGCAAAGGGAGGTTATTTTTTCTTCAAGGGGAAATCTTTGTGACAACGGGTTGTGCTCACCACATAGACATGTTTCACACTCATTTCATGCACTCTTACACAAGTGTTGCCTTTATCCTCCCAAATTCTATTATCAGAGTCACACTCGTCGTAAGATACCATAAAGGTTGTTGCATTAAGAAAAGTATGTTTTTATATGTTCTGGATGGTCTATGTTGAAACACTAATCATTCAAGTGTGTGATCGTAGTCAAGTTCTATCGCATTTCACATCAGTTCCAATGATCCCATGCTTCACCAAATTATGGAGTTTCCCTAACAACCTAGCCTCATCCAGCATTCTAGAACTATGCACTTCTCATACACAACCCTCAAGCTTTTCCCTTGCCTTCCAGAACTAGACAATGCATAGAAATACCAACCTCCCTTGGCATTCAAAACTGCATAGTGGTTTCCTCTAGTATCCTCCCCTTAGCTGGAACCCATTGTCTCCAAAAATTACGTAGTTTTGTCCCTCAGGAATCTCTGCTACCTAGTTCACCTTGCATCTTGAAACTCAACAAACGTGTCCTCCTAGGGCCTCATCCCACAATTATTATCAAGCCGACCTACAACTCATGTAGGCTCAGAATCCCAACAGTCACATCTATTCAAACATCATCAGTTGTGTTTAAATACAAGAGGACATTTCCTCATTTTCACTCACTCATCTCATCACATCTCTCTCTCTCTTTATTGTGCAGAAAAGAGTCTCTTCTCTACTGTGTACAAAAGAGTCTCTCCTTCGCACATGTGAAGCCCGAAGCTGCTGAAACTGAAGCTGCAACTGCAGAACTAAAGATTGACCTGTGTGGACTACAAAATATCATCATCTAAACTATGCTATAGGTTAATCTAAACCTCCTCTGAAAGCCACAACTTTTTGTGGTGGAATCAAGTCAATCCGACGGATGGTTTGCAAGATATCGATTGCCCTAGTTTGAAGCCAGACGCTACTGAAACTGAAGCTGCAATTGCAAAAGTAAAGATTGACCTATGTGTACTAGAATATATCCTCATCTGAACTGTGCTATAGATTCATCTGAACGTCCTCTGAAAGCCGCAACTTTTGGTGGTGAAATCAAGTCAATCTGACGGACGATTTGCAAGATATCGACTGCCCTAGTTTGAAGCCGGAAGCTGCTAAAACTAAAGTTGCACCTGTAGAAGTAAAGATTGACCTGTGTGTACTAGAATATCTCCTCATATAGACTTCACTATAGGTTCATCTGAACCTCCTCTGAAAGCCGCAAATTTTGGTGGTGGAATCAAGTCGATCCGATAGTCGGTTTGTGAGATATCGTCTGCCGTAGTTTGATGATGAAGCCGCTAATGCTGATGATGTTGATCTAGGGTTTGCTACTGCTGATATGAATCATATTTATTGTACTATTTCTATCTGCTGAATTATTAAAGATAAAAGAAGATTTTATCAAAGGGTTTTTTCCACACATTGTGGGGTTTGTCCCTGGCTAGCCGCCACATCTTGTGTCTCTTGTCTTGGCTTGTTTTTTGTCGATCGTTTAATGTGCTATCTGCACTTTACTTTATGAACATGTGATTGCTAATCTGTGGAACATAATTAGAAAAAGAAGTAAACTATTATAAGCATAGAAGATACCATATCTTAACACCTCCTCATCTTTATGTTCTTCCTTCTCATCTTCTGTTTTGGTTTCCTCCTCATCTTCCCCTTTTTGCTCTTCGCCCTCACTTTTATAAGGACTGAGGTCATATGTGAGGGCTTTTATATCATCTTCTCCTGTCATGTTTCTGAAGATATTTTGGGCTATGGGGATTGTGAAACTGTGGAGGGATTCTTCCGCCAGTATTTTAATTTTTCCATGGTGAGCCAATTGATCTGGACCTCCCGCTTTCAATTTAACACTGGAATCTATAAGGGACTATAGGAGGAAATAGGGAATGCTGAGTTTTTGGGGTATGGGAATATCTATGCCATATCTCAGCTCATGCAGTAGTCTGAAATGATAGCTATAAACTATGCTATACATCCCTTCATAGGAAATGTACTTGATAATTTGGTAATTGACTTCATCCCAAGGGTAAGGTATGCTTGTTCTCCTGATGCCATTTTTTTCCTCTACATGATGCTCATTTGGTTGGAAGAAGGTTTTCTTGGCTACTTGACCCAGTGGTTTTTCTTCTTTGCTCCAGGGTAGTCCAAGTGGAAGATTGGTAACCCTACTGATAAACTCTGGGTGATTTCCATGCTGAGACCTCTGAAAGTAACATTGGCATGGGTCTTTGAGTGAGGTACGAAGGAAAGTGCAAACTTCTGAGTCACTTCTTCATCATACCCTCGAAGTTTTTCGAAAAATGGCATCTAATTGGCTCTGGTAAAAATGGCTACTACCTCAAGATGTTCATGGATCCTGACTGAGTTTAGGGGTTCCTTCCTCATGAATCCCCCTGTCATTATGTTTATAATCTTTTGGAATACCTCAAGTGGAGAAGGAGACAACATTTTTTTCAAAAACAGTTAATGGAGAAAAGATTGTGTTTTTCTTTAAGAAACAAGCATAATTTTTTAATGCAATTTCTCTTCTCTTCAGGCTTAATTCTTCCCTAAAATTGCATCACTCCTTGTATATGTGAGTACCCAAGGTGGAGAAGGAGACAACACTTCTTTTGCAGAAACAGGAAACAAATAAAAACTGTGTTTTTTCTTAAGAAACAGGCAGAAATTTTGAATGCAATTCCTCTTCTTTTTTAGGCTTAATCCTTCCTTAAAATTGCATCACCCCTTGTATATATGAATATGCGAAGTGGGTTTGTATCGAGCCTACCTCTTCAAGTACAAATTTGAATGAAAACCCCGTGTTCTCTTCTGTAAAACTGCTTACTGGCCCTCCTGTAGAAATGGCTAGAGGTTCTCCTGTAGAACTGTTACTGCTCCTGTAGAACCCGATAATGCTCCTGTAGAACCCAATAAGAGAAGGAGGACTGAAAACGATAGAGAATAGTGGTTTCGAGGTTATGGAGGTGGTACGGAGCTTTCTACAGCTACGGGGATGATGATAAAATGGAAACAAAGGTGGTGAATGAGTTCGAGGCAAAGTACTTACATTTACTGGAGATATTTCCGTCGATGATGTGAGGTGGCAAAAAGGGTACATTGTCATCATTTAGACCATTGGTCCCTACTACTATGTCATCATGAGTCTTCATGCCTTCTGCCCACAATCACTTCCCATCATTTGCATTGGAATTTAAACATCCGCCATTACCTTTTTTTTTGGATTTTTTGTGAGTTGACTAGATACACGTGTGGTGGATCTCTGAATGAGCGCAGTCAAACTGGACAAGGGTGGCCGTTTAACTGGCCACCTTTCTGGTTTAATCCCAACCACTCCATTTGTTCATGGATTTTTTTGAATTAAATAGATGTAATAGAGGAGTGGGTTAGACACTTTCCTGCTGGTCGAATGCTCTTGCTGTGGTGCTGCTAGGTTCTGTCGTTGCTGCATGCTCAGATTTCAGTGTTGCATGCATGTATCCCTACTGTTGTATGTTCTTTACTTCTGGATATGTGGCTTAGTTTCTTTGTATAGATGCCCTTTAGCTTAATCGTTCTTCTGACATCTTCTGCATTTCTGTGGCTGCACCTATTTTGCTGTTTGAGATCTATTTTAAGGGGATCAACTACTACAGGAAATCCTTCTTGTAGCTGCTTCTCCCTCTAAAATTTTAGCTGATGCTTGTGCTGGGAGCTGTGAGGATGCTGCTGAAGATTCTGATGGAAATGGAGAGGGATTTGGTAAGCTGTAGGTGAGTTGTGGAGGTGTTTTTCTTTTTATCTCCTTATTTTTTTAAACAAAACTAGTTTCTATGTTTTTTCTACAGGAAGGAAAGAAATCAATGGAAATGAGGTGGTGCAGGTGTGTGATGGATGGTCAGGATGGTGAATAGTTGTAGGATGGCCTACATGCTCTCTATGAAAATCCCCAACCCCTCAAACTATTTTTAAAGGCTATTTTGAGCTCTCTGTGATTTCTACAGGAGCCTCCTGTAGAACACACAGGGTCTCCTGTAGGATGCACAGTCTTCAGAAAAAAAACACAGAGAGGTGAAAAAAAAACTCAGAAATGATGGAGAAGAGTATAGAGGATGTGTAATAGGCTTTGTGGCATGTCCCCTTGCTTCCTGTGGTCCATCTGTAACCTGCAATGCAATTGAAAAGTCAATTTTCTCTCTTTTTTTGTTTTTTGAAAAGACAACCAGGGCGCCTCCAGGAGGTTTTCACCCTTCTTGCCTGCCCTAGGCGCCTCCAATGGAGGTTTTCACCCAAGGATCGTATTCTCTCTCCTTTTTTTTTGGTCATCACTAGGCTGCCTCCAAAGAGGTTTTCAACCCAATTATGGGACTCAAGCGCCTCATAGAGGTTGTCACTTGAGTCCTTATTATTATTATTATTATTATTATTATTATTTATTTATTTAATTTTATTTTATTTTATTTTATTTTATTTTTTTTTTTTTTTTTTTTTTTTTTCAGTTAGTGTGTGGAGTGGAGGCTGAGACCTATTCCACCACCAACACTGTCTTATCCAGATCTTCAATGAATTCTTGCTTGGAGAGGGGATTCTTGTAAATTTTCAATCTATGCCCATTGACAAGCATGGGGATGACTTCCTCATCAATGGTTCTGATCAGAACTGAACCATTGTCATTGAATTTTTCTGCAGTGTAGCGTCCTAGCCATCTCATCCTCAACTTTCCTTTGAAATATTTATACCTTGAGTCATAGAGAAGCACCCAATATCCTTCTTGAAATTGCTTCTCCTTGATATTTTTGTTGATCCATATCTTCCTCTGAAGCTAGATTAACTCTATGTGAAGCACGACCTACAATATTTTTTCATCCAATCCATTGAGTTGGAGTAGCCTTTCCCTTTGTGCATTGTTGAAATATAGGTCCAGCTAAGCTACCATCCTTAGTGTATTGTATTCAAATTCTATTGACAGTAAAGCCTTCTTCCCATATACCAGTTCATAGGATGTGAACCCTGTGGTGGTCTTCCATGTGGTGTTGTCAGCGCAGGTGGCCTCAAGCAATCTATCTACCCAATCTTTTATGTTGCTGCTCACTACCTTGGTCAGAATTCCTTCCAAATTTCTGTTAGTGACTTCCACTTGTCCATTTTCTTGTGAATGGTAAGGGGTGGAAGTCATGTGCTTGATTTTATGATGTGTGAGCAAGTCTTCAATTAGATTAGAAGTGAACTGACTACCTTGATCTGTAACCAGTTCTCTTGGATACCCGAACTTATAGAATATGTTCTCTCTTAAAAACTCAGCTACTTTTTCTTCTGTTGCTAACTTGATTGCCTTTGTCTCTGCCCATTTTTTCAGATAATCGGCGCACACAATGATGTATTGTTTCCATTTTGAAGGATGGTTGATAGGACCCACAAAGTCCATGTCCCACTTCTCAAATGGCTCAAAAGTCACTTGAGGTTGCATGGGCATCTCATCCTTTGGAGTAGGTTTCCCCATCCTTTGGCACCGATCACATTGGCTGATATATCTCTTCACATCTTGATGAAGAGTGGGCCAATAGTAACCTACTTGCAGAATTTTGAAGGCAGTCCTCTTTGCTGCAAAATGGCCTCCACAAGGCCCATCATGACAGGCCAGGAGAATGTCAAAAACTTCTTCCTCCCAGACACATCTTCTCAAAATTTGATCTAGGCCAAGTTTGAAGAGATTGCCCCCAATCCAGGTGAAAGGGGAACTTTTTCTCATGATCTTGCTCTTCTCTTTTGAGGACAAGTGTGGTGGGAACTGGGCTAAAACCAACTAATTTGCTATATCAGCAAACCATGGGGAGAGTACTGAGATAGAAAATAGGTGTTCATCCGACATTTAATCATCCACCATTCCTTCCTCGCCTACATGAAAATTTACTCTAGACAAAAAGTCAGCAACAACATTTTCCTTACCAGGCTTATCAATAATGGTTAAATCAAACTACTACAATAAAAGCAACAATCTAATAATGTGAGCATTTAAATCTAGTTTATTCATTAAATACCTAATTGCAGCATGATCAGTGTGTACAAAGGTTTTATAGCCTGTGGTGTAATGTCTGAACTTATTTAAGGAATGCACTACATCTAGGAGTTCCTTCTCGGTGACCGTTAACTCTACCTTGGACAAATTTTTACTTATAAAGTATATGGCATAAGGTAATTTTTCATCAATTTACCCCAAGGCTGCTCCTATTGCTTTGTTTGAGGCATCTGTGTGAATGTGGAAAGGTAGGGCCCAGTTTGGGCCTCTCAAAATTGGGGCAGTCACAAGTTTACTTTTCAAGGTATCTAGAGCTTCTTGACAGTTGTCAGTCCATATGAACTCGACATCTTTTCCCAAAAGACCAAACAATGGAAAGGATAACTTACTCAAATCTTTAATGAATCTTATATAATATCCTGCTAAGCCTAGGAAACTTCAAACATCTCTCACCTTTTGAGGATGTGGGACCCTTTGGATGATGGCGATTTTGTTGGGGTCCACCTACAATCCTTGTTGAGATATTGCATGACATAGCACGGTCCCTTCAATCATCAAGAATTCACATTTTTCCGAACTAAGGGACAGGTTCATTTCAATACACTTGTCCAAAACTTTTCCTAGGTTAGAAAAATATTCCTGGAAGTTAGAACCATAAGGAGTAAAATCATCCATATAGATTTCCACTACATCATGAACTAATTTATAGAATATAGTCAATACTGCTCTCTGGAAAGTGGCGGGAGCATTGCACAAACCAAAAGGAAGGACCCCATAGGAAAAGGTATCCCAAGGACAAGTGATAGTGGTCTTATCTTGGTCTTTTGGGCTGATTTGGATCTGATTGTACCCTCTGAACCATCTAGGAAGGAGAAAAAGATTTTCCCCGCTAGACCATCTAGCACTTGACTATGAAAGGAAAAGGAAAATGGTCCTTTTTAGTGGCCTTATTTAGTTCCTGATAATTGACACAGATCTTCCACTTATCATTTTTCTTTGGCACTAGAACCAAAGGAGAGACCCATTGACGGTCGGATATGGGGTAGATGAATACTGCATCTAGTAACTTTTGCAATTCTTCCTTGACAGTGTCTTTAAGGTATGGAATCATCCTCCTTTGAGGCTTGCTGACTAGTTTGCAATCTTCCTTAATGTAAATGTGATGAGTATAGACTAAAGGGTGCACTCCCTTCATCTCCTTATAGCTCCAAGTGAAGGCATCTAAATGTTTTCTCAATAGGCTACACAATTCCTTCTCCTAGGAGGTGGATAGGGATGAGTTGATTTTCAAGGTTCTTTCAAGGCCAAACTCTACATTCTTAACATGGATAGAGGTTGGATCGGACACACAAAGATTAGTTAAGGGATTGTCTCAAGTGTCTTTCACTAGATTTTCTAATGGAAAAATACTAGAAGGTGGATTTTGAGTTAGATTTTCAATGATATCATCCTCATTTTGTAGTTCCCCCCTCATAACAATTTCTACTGCACATAGTGGTGTAGGATAGACTTCATCCTCATCCTCCTCCTCCAACCAGAGAGGTAGATCATGTTCTAGCAAGGGTTGGGCAAGAGGGTGTAGGATTATCTTCTTGGACATATGCCCTTTCTTGATTGTCATGATCCCAGCTCGATAGCTGATGTAGGCATCTGTAGTAGCCAACCAGGGTCTTCCTAGGATGAGAGGATACCCCGTGAGCTTTTCTTTCGGCTGGAGAACTAGGAAATCACTAGGGTACTCCCAAGAATCAATGGAGACCATCACATCCTTCACAATCCCCTCAGGGGTCACGATGGAGTGGTCTGATAGCTGCAGTACGGTTGTGGTCTTTCTCAAGGAGCCTTAGAGTTTGAGTTTGAGAATGATGTCCTTGGTCATCACATTAATGGCAACCCCTAGATCGATCAGGGTATGGGGTATCTTGGTGCCATTGATGTGGACATCAACTACTGGGCTTCTAGGGTATAGATATTTCAGACAGATTACCTGCCCCAACATCAAGTCAGACAGTTGTCCTATGACATTGATGGTTGGGGCATCTCTCTTGCGCCTACCTAGATGCCTGAAGCACTTCTCTTTGATCATCTTATTGTATATAGGCACATCCTTTATGGTTTGGAGAAGTGGTATCTTTACACATAACTATTTCAATTCTCCCAGAAGTTTAGTTTCTTCCAAGGTAGGCTGTGTTATTCCAGATAATCTCTCAGGAAAGGGTGGAATTGTTTTTGGGTGAACTTTCGTCTTTTTGTTCCTCAACCTCCTAAGGGGGAGGCCAACCATTTGGGAGAACCTTGCCAGATCGTAGGTTAATCTCCTGAATCTCCACATCATAGGTTGGTCATGATGGTTCCCCACTGTATACTTGTTGAGCATGTCTGTTGTTCGGGTTCGGGTTCGGTTGAGCAGGCATTTGGGGTTGCCCTGGTGGAGTAGAAGGCAATGGTTGTGGTTCAGCAGGTGGTGGAGGCAAAAGAGTGGGAAGAGAGTTGTACTAGGGCCTCCACCCCCAATGAGATGCATTCCACTAAGGTTGTGGCCGAGTATAAGAGTGGAGTGAATGAGCGGCTAGTTGGGCATGATATTGAGGTGGATAGGACCAAGGAGGAGGTGTGGACCAGGAACGATGAGTAGGGGGACCCCAAGAAGTTATGGAAGTGGTTTGACTGGGGTTATAGTATGCTTGAGATGTCCCTTGCATTCCCTATTGGTATGGTCTAGGTCCATGTGGTCTCCTTTGGTTCATGAAATAGATTGGTTCAGTGGCTCCCTTGGCTCCGTGGTATACAACTTTAAGTTCGGGCAAGGAAGGGCAGTTATCTGTAGAAAAATATTCTTCACATATTGAACAAACCTCTATAGAGTTCAATTGAAATCCATTCCTAGGGCGCCTTCTCGAGCACCTAGGACAAAAAATGGCCAAATCCCTCTCTTCTTCCTCTTGTTTCCTCTTCATATGCAATGTATCCATTTGCATGGCAAGAGTCTACAACATCTCACTCTTGAAATATTCCATCATGTTTCCAAGTTCACATTTATGGGATGAACTAGATGAGGAGGTGTTGGTTGTGGGTTGACTCCCCCTACCTCTCTTTTTGGCTGCCCTAGAATGGTTTCTAAAAATAGTCTTTATGTCTTCATAAGGTAGTTGGTAAATGTCTCCCCCAGCCAGTAAATGGAGGGTGTCTAGAAGGTCTTCCGGAATTCCTCTGAGCAGGACCAACTTCAGAGATTCGGGGTCAAGTGTGCACCTGGCAATTTTATAAGTAAGTTAGAACCTCTCTTCATAATCTTCCAAGGATTCATCACTTCCCATGGTCATTTGGAAGATTTATTTCTTGGTATCTTTTGACCTACGGTAGTCCCGATACTTTTTATTAAAGGCTTGCTGCATCTGAGCCCAAGTTGTGATGTTGTTGCTAGGTAACACCATGAACCAACGCAATGTTGCATCCTTCAGGGTAGAAGGAAATAGTTTCAACTTTTGTTCATCTTCTGCATAGTCATAGGTTCGATAGATAACAACAAACTCAAACAGGAAGGTGTCGGGATCTTCTGTAGTCAATCCACGGAAGTGAGGTGGGGTTGAAGGGTTTATGTTCTTCATTTTAGTGTCCCCATTGGTCTCTCAGATGGGAAAGGTACCCTCTACTCTTTCTCCATTCCCCCTAGCATTTATATTTAATCCATTGTCTCAGGAGGGATGTTTTCTTCCTCTTCTTCTCCTATAGGTTCTTCAAATATCTCAGGTTGTTCTCCTAAAGGTTCTTCTAGATCACCGCCACCGAAGAAGAGAGAAGGGTGGCTTTGTGATGTGGTGGGGGTGTTGGGTAAGAATTTCCCTGACTTATCTCTGTTCCTACAAGGCATGAAAGGAAATCTCTTTTTGGGTGCTTTTTCTTTTTTATGCTTGTACCTGCAAAACTGAAATTGATTGAACGATAAATTGCAACTACTGAAATGAACTTGCTGAAAGGAAATTGCAGAATTGAAATGAAAGCAAGGAAATGACTAATCTGAAATGAAAATTGTAGAATTGAAAGAACTAATCTACTTTTGTTGAAATGGAAATTGCAGAATTGAAAGGGCTAATCTACTTTCACTGAAATGGAAATTGCAGATTTGAAGAAACAACTACTCTACTTTTGTCTAAATGAACTACTTCGTGCAATGTTGCAGTAGAAAATATAAGAAAAGCAGTAATCACAAAATACTCTGACGCTTCCCCGGCAACGGTGCCAAAAAGTGGTGAGCACCAGTATTGTAGCAATAATGCTACAACTCCTGGGGCTTCCTACTTTACTTTTATCAACCTGGTAGTTCGTAACAAACTTGGAAGCGACAGTGATGTATGCACAAGTACTAGTTCTTACTGCAATCTATCACTTGATCAGCTGGCGCAAGATCACTAGGAGTTCAAGCCAACTTCTATGAATTCCATAAGAAGCTTTAGCTATGATGAAAGAAAGGAAAGCTTACTCTACAAAGGCTATTCTACTTGCAACAAGAGAAAGAAGACTGAAATGCGAGGTAAACCTAGAAAACCCTAATTTACCGACTAACCGTACTTTTGCAAGAAGAGAGATGAAAATCTAGGAAATGAGTGCCATTACCTACTGCGGAAGTAAATTACACCTATTCAAGCTGTTTCTAGAAGGAAATAAGAAAAAAAGCATCTTTTTTGGATTTTTGTGTATTTTATGTGAAATTGTTATGCATGTAATTTATTTATTTATGGATGTGGCAGTGATTAGGTGAATATGGAGGGCGACTTTGGGATTTGAAAAGGTGTAGGAAGGTGTGGAGGGTTCCTAGGGGACCTCTGGCAACCTTCTGGAGGCTTTCCTTGCAATCAGACTTCAAAAAGCCATGTATAGGAAATTCTACATGAGGATGTCGAGAGCTGTTTTAGAGGGTTTAAAGGTGGAAAAATGGTGGGAAAGGGTAGTTGAAGACTAGAGGGATGTGTTAAGGTGTCTAAAGCTCATCAAGGATGATTAGGAAAGAAAATGATGGTTGGATTTGTTCAAGAGACAAGAGGAAAGCTTATGAGAAAAATGCAGAAATTAGGGCAGATTTGTGAAGGGCTGTGAATGACCTGTGAAACATGTAGCAAAAGAGATGGTGATGGCTGATTTATTGACTCATAATGAGCAGAGATGTACTGTAAGAGAGCTACAAATCAAAACACTGAATCTGAGCAAGAAAAGAACTAGTTGCACCAAAAACAGAACTATATCTCAAGTTAACCTAAACTCTGATCTAGAAAAATAAAATGTTGAACAATGCTATATGGAAAGAAAATCATGGAAAGATATTTATTTGAAAAAATAGAAATGAGCAAGACAAACTGGATCTGAAGCAAAGCATTTACCTCTAAATCAAATTGTAACACTAGAAATTGCATGGGGAAAGCAAAACTATGTTTTTATGGTAGCAAGTAGATCTTGACCTCAATTCATGGTCCCCAAAGGAGGAAAGGAGGTCAAGCTTTTTTGATGGCCTTGTTGTAATGTTCTCTTACCACTATCTAACCTACTTCAGCAACTAAAAGGGAAACAACTATGTAAACCACCAAAATCAACCTATTCGAATAAGGAAGAAATCTATCTAACAACATCTAATTCATGAACTGAAGCAAAACATATGAATACAAAACAAGAGGTGCTGGGCAGCTTGGGTTGGGCCCTAACCCAAGAGCTTCAGCCCTGTAGAAGAAATCAATGTTGGCTCAGAAAATATTTCATCTCCATTATGAAAATAATAGTCACATTACATAAAACTATTCACAAAAGTAAGCTTGAAATGAGCTAAGAAAAAGCTACAACAAAAGTGCGAAAATCTGACTAACATCCAACTAAACTACTTAGCACCTAAGTGTTATAGACATATTTGGGCACTGCAACCCCAATCTTATATGTCAATAAACCAAGGGCTCTTTAATCTCTAAAATTGTTGTTTCATACCCTAAAGGATCATGGTCAACTGATTACATCATTTCCCAAAAGTTCCACATGAAAAACCACTCAGAACTAGCGAAAACTGGACCATACTGACTGCCCCACTCTCAAGGTGCAATGCATACTGAATTCTACACTATCCAAGTGCGATGCATACTGAAGAGGCCTTCTGTAAGGTGCAATGAGTGAAGATGGACAAATGTCCGAGACAATTTGCCAAGTGGATGCCCATGGAATCTTCCAGAAACTTCTCCTATGACACTTGCCTCTATAAATTCGCCTAGGGATGAGTAAGAGATCCAAGAAACCTCCAAGTGGAACCAAGAACAACAAGTGGAATGACACTCATCAAAAACCCAGAGATGACTCACACCTTTGCAGACATCTATAAATGGATCCCTCATCTGAGAGATCTAGGGGCTGGATGTAATATCCCTTATCAGGGGTATCCCTCAAACACAAGTAAACTCCAACCAGAGATGGAATGGGAGGGAATTTACCAGATATGTCACCTCTGAAAAGAGGATGAGATCTGGAGGCTACCTTGCCCTTTCCAGACTCTGTCTAAGAGTATAGGAGATAAAAATGCAAGTAGTATAGTAGCTGGGAAGCTCAAAGAGATAAAAATAGCAGTAGTGCAACATACAATAATGTATACATGGAATATAAGCAGATACTCGAGAAATACAGAGAGAAATGCTAAGCCATTTTATTATACTAAGTAATGAAAAGAGTACAAGATGTGATTAGAAAGATACCACTTCAACTTGCACAAGGCAAGTGAAGAAATACACTCAGAATAGTAAGGAAATGGCCTGTCTCTGAATTGCGTCCAAGCTGCCAGAGAACTATTCTGCTGTTGCTACTACTAGAATCAAGTGGGGATTTGGGGCTATTCCACTCCTCAAAAAATGCTAAAACTCTGGAATCAACCTCTGCTCAATAAACCCAGAAAATCCCAGAAATCGTTTCTAAAATAGCTGACCCCCGAAAATCACCCCCTTGAGGATCTACGTTATCCCTCAAGGCTCTGTGCTGACCCTAAAGAGAACCCTCCAAAACTCTACTTGAAACTCTACCAAAATTCTCCAATATGTAAGGGTTGATCCCTCGCTCAATCTCCAAGCTCAAATCCTCCACATAAACCCAATCCAGAGCTCCTACTAAAAGAGACTGCATCCTCCCCTCTCAAGACTGTGCAGTCATCAAAATGCTCAGTTCCCCCTCAACTCTAGAGATCACTCCTCCTGCAAAATACTAATGAAAACTACCTGGCCCGAGCAGGCACTCAAAGTCCCCCAGGGCTAAGGGTGAGATATCCGAACAGAGACACTCGATGCAATAAACAGTGCTACAGACAGGCTAAACAACTAGCGTGCTCTAAGTCGAAGTGACTAGCTCAAATGCAACATAATCGAATGCAAAAATAAGGAGGCTCCCCTCTCCTTATAGCCTTGGCCTCTTTCAAAACCCTAAGGTACACCTCCTCCAACGTAGCTTCTCTCTTGCCACGTGCTCCTCCTCCATCTGCACAATACCTCCAAGTGTCTACATGGGCCCCCGGCTCTACATGGTCTTTTGGCCCCCCTTGGCTCCCCTTTTAAGTTACAACGTTGTGCTACTAGGGAGTGACCGTTTTCAAAAAGTAGGTTGTGTCCCCCTTTCCTCTCCTTTTTATTTATAAATAACTATAGAAGGCAAAATTGAGAAAAATCAAATATTCCAATTAGCCATGGCTAATTAGGAATATTACAGTCTCCCCCGGTAAAATGTTGCTTGTCCTCAAGTAGCTGAAGTGATGGATGTTGTAAAATTTTCTCATTCTCCCAAGTGGAGTCCTCATCTGGTAAATTCTTCCACCTCACCAAGAATTCCCGGACTGTCCTGCTCCGCAGCTGCCTCTCCTTGGTATCAATAGTAGCCTCTAGCTGCAACACCAAATGCCCCTCATCATCTGTGGGTGGTAGCTCATCTATCACTGTCACCTGCTACCCCAGTGCCTTCTTCAAGCATGATACATGAAAAGCATTATGAATCTTACTGCCTTGGGGCAGCTCCAACTCATACGCAACTTGTCCAATCCTGCGTATCACCCTGTATGGCCCATAAAAGTGGGGCTTGAGCTTCTTAGCTCCCTTCTGCTTCAGTGATGACTATCGGTATGGTTGTAATCATAGGTAGACTAAGTCCCCTACCTTAAACTATCTCTCCACCTGACCCCTGTCAGCATACAGCTTTTGTTGGTTCTGCGTTGTATCCATATTGTCCTTGAGAGCTCAGAGAATATCTTGACTCTGTTGGATCCAAATCTTGGTTCTCAGAGCCTTGCTAGCACCAAACATCACGTCAGTAAAAGATAAAGGATGATATCCATACAAAGAATAGAATGGTTACATACCCATGGGCATGTGATGTGTAGTGTTGTAGCAGTACTCCCCCAGATGTAGCCACTTCAACCATGCTCACTATTGCCCACTGACATAGTTACGCAAGTAGCTCTCCAGCCACTTGTTAACTATCTCTGTCTGCCCGTTTGTCTATGGGTGATAACTGGTACTCGGTGTCAACTCCATCCCCACCAACCAGAAAAGCTCCTGCCAAAACCCGCCCATGAAATAATTATCCCTGTCACTAGTGATGGTCTTAGGAAGACCATGTAGCTTAAAGACCTCTCTGAAGAATAGCTCGGCCACCTGCGCTACTGTGTAGTGTGTGGATATGGAAAAAAAATGTGCATACTTTGTCAGTCAATCAATGAAGAAAAAGATACAATCCTTGCCCTACACCATGGGAAACACTCTGATGAAGTCCATCAAAATACACTCTCATTTTCCCTCCAGAATGGGAAGAAGCTACAATAATCTTACGATATGGCTCAGCTCCCCCTTGTTCCTCTGGAAAACATCACACTCCTGGATATGCTGGAGTATGTCCTCCTTGAGGCCCTTCCATGAGAATCTCTCTCTAATGGCCCTGTAGGTTTTGGTAAACCCCTAATGGCCGACCAATGGTGAATCATGTGATGCCTGAAGTATCTTATTCTTGAGATGAGATCCCTCAGTCAAGAAGATCCGGTCCCTATAGTAGATGATCTCATCGATTACCCTGTACCTATCATCTGCCACCTGCCCATCCAGAACCTCACATGCAAATTTGTCGTTGGAGTACTCTACTAAGAGTCGAGCCCTCCAATCTGTGTCCAAGCTCATGAGAGACAACGTGGCTGGTCTACGTGAAAGGGCATCTGATACCACATTATTCTTACCCTTGACATACTCAATGTCAAAGCATATGCTTGGATCTTACTGATCCACTTCTGTTGCCTCTCCTGTAGCTGTTTTTTCTCCAAAAAGAACCTGAGGCTGTTGTGATCAGTCCTCACCCTAAACCTGTCACTCACTAAATACTGCTAGAATTTGGCCAATGCATGCATAATGGCCAGCATCTCCTTGTCTTCTATAGAATACAACCTCTCATGTGGAAGGAGCTTCCAGATCTCAAAGGTTATAGGGTGACCTCCCTACATCAACACTCTGTCGATCCCCTCTCCCAACGCATCACACTCCAAAACAAATGGCTGCGAAAAATCCAGCAATGCAAGAACTAGGCAGCTGCTTATAACCTCCTTGAGCATGTCAAAGGCTCGCTGCACTATATCCGACCAAATGAATGCCCCCTTCCTTCTGAGATCTATCAGGGGTGCAACAAGCTGTGAGAGACTCTTGACGAACTTCTAGTAGTAAGTACAAATGCCAATGAAACCCTGAAGTTCTGTCATGTTCCTCAGCTCTGGCCAATCTCTGATGGCCCTAAACTTCTCCCCGTGGACTCTCACTCCATCCACCCCTATGATGTGTCCCAAGTACAACATCTCTATCAACCCAAACTCACACTTGGAGAGCTTGGCATAGAACTGCTACTCCTCCAAGATGCGCAACACTATCTCAATGTGCTGGAGATGCTCCTCCCAAGTCCTTTTGTAAATGAGAATATCATCAAAGAACACCAACACAAACTTCCTTAAGTGACTACGGAAGATGTGATTCATGCAGGACTGGAATGTAGTTGGAGCGTTGGTTAGTCCAAAGGGCATCACCAAAACTCAAAGTGCCCATAGTGACAAATAAAGGTGGTCTTGGGAATGTCTTTCTCCCTCAAGTGAATCTGATCGTACCCAGATCTCAAATCAATCTTTGAGAAGAATCGTGCTCCTCTCAACTCATCCATCAACTCATCGATCCTGGGTATGGGGTACCTGTTCTTCAGGGTCTTCTTGTTAAGGGCCCTGTAGTCAATTCACATCCTCAATGTGTCATCCTTCTTCTTCTCCAACACCACGAAAGAAGCAAAAGGACTCGTGCTCGACTGAATGTGCCTAAGAGCCAAGAACTCCTGAATAGCCTGCTCAATCTAATATCGATAGGCCTTGTGATGCCTATAGAGGGTAGTAATCACTGCCTGTATGCCTTGCTCAAGCTCAATGGTGTGCTCAAACCCCCATTCCGGTGGCTGTCCCAAAGGAATCTCCCCAAAAACTGTGGCACACTCGTCAAGGATGGACTGTATCTCTGGGTGCATTGTCTGCCCTGCAGTCCCTACCTCCACTGTCCAATCTACATCTCCCTTCCAGAGGACTGCCTCCATCCGATGAGCCAAAACAATCTGAGGCGGATATGTGTGTTGTCCCCATATCTTCTCATGCCTCCCTGTCTTCTCATCATCCCACTCCATCTCTAGGGCCTTCCAATCTGTCGTGACCTTCCCTAGAGTGATAAGCCACTGAACACCCAGTATCATCTTGGTGTCCGGAATATTGACCACGAAAAAGTGGTTAGTCAGTGTGTAGGTGCCCATCGTCATTGATAACTCTGGGACATAATGGGCACACACCATTGTCTAATCTCCTAAGACCAAAACTGAGAATCCATCAAAGCTCTCTATTTTTATACCTCTCTGCTCAACCATCTATGCATCAATGAAGTTGTCAGTTGCCCCACTGTCAATCAAAACTGATACTCGTTGGCCACGTACTATCCCCCATACGCACATCATCAAATACTTAGGAACTCCTCGCAATGCTGCAAGGGCCCCTCCGATAGGTGCAAAAGCTGCACCACCTACTGCTGGTGGTAGGGGTGCAAAGGATCCTACGTGGCATGACCATCTCCTGCCTCCACATCATCCTCCTCATCCTCTTCCCCACTACTCTCAGAGAATACCTCAATAAAATGTGATTTTTGAGAGATAGAATTCGGATAATCCACAGTGTTCATCTTTTTCTTGTCGACGTTTCGAGTCTAGAGCAAGACTCATCATCAGGAAACGTCGACATGATGAGTCTTGCTCTAGACTCGAAACATCGACAAGAAAAAGATGAACACTGTGGATTATCCGAATTCTATCTCTCAAAAACCACTCCACAGAAACCTGCAATCCAAAATGTGATTTTCCAGCAACACATCTATGTCTCGGTGCACACAACTCCTGACAGGTAAAGCAGAACCGCTTCTTCTTCAGCTCCCTCCTAGCATCATCATCAATCTGTGCTCATCTCAGATTCCCCTTTGGAGGTGGAATCCTCACATCCTTCCCCTTAGGCTAGAAATCATATCTCTGGGGGTGAAATGTCTGGGTCCTGGGTAAGGCATCCTATAAGTCTCGAGTCCGGCGAATAGCATCTTGGAGTGTGGCTAGTCTAGTGGATCTGACTAGACCCCAAAGTGGCTCTGCTAACCCCTCAACAAACATGTAGATCCTCCATGCTATGGATTGATCTGGCACCATCACTGAAACCCTCAAGAAGTCTGCAATGTAGGTCTCTGGGTTCCCGGTCTGTTTGAGCTTTGTCAGCTCAACAAAGTGTTGTTCCGGATCCCTCCAGTCAAACCTCTCCATCAATTTCCTGGTGAACTCAGCATATGTCATCACTGTGGAGTGTCCGAGTGTAACCATCCCATGGAACCACCAGTCCTGGGCCTCACCATCCAAGTGTAATGTTTCCACCTTGATGGCCTTTGTCTCTAACATCTGGTTAAGCTAGAAATAGATGTCCAACTTCTCCACCAAAGACTTTGTCGAACTATTTGATGAGCCATCAAATGTAGGCAAGTTGAATCTACTAGCTGTGTGGTGGGTGTCTCCATCATGATAATGTTGGTATCCTCTATGACGGTCGCAGGGCCTACTATCCCGCTGGAGCTGAACAAAGTCTCTAAATGAGAGAGCATCCCTGAACTCCTTCTCATAGGCCTGGTACTTTACAAAATAATCACCCATATGATCGGGCTCTGCCTCCTGCTGGGCTCCAGCCCCCATGTCTGCTCCTCGAAATGTGGGCATGGTAGAGCGTGTAGGGGCATGTGAGGCCATCTGCTGAGTAGTATCATGCTGAGTGGCACCCTGCTCTAGCAAATAGTGGTATGTACCCGATCCCTCACGAACCTCGAAAACCCATGGGTTTTCATGTTGTCTAGCCTCCATCGCCGTGAATCTCTACCCCATCACCTCGATCTGCCTCAACACATCCTACACTGATTTGAGGAGCATGTTTGCAAATCTCTTCCCGTCCTCATCTACCATCGGATCGTCCTGCTCCACATTCACCCCATTCTCCTCCTGTTCTGTGTCCACCACCTGAACACAATCTCCCTCTCCGTAGGTGTTCTCCAACCTATGCTCTATATCTCTATATTTCCTACCTCTGTAACAAATGTAGGGCTTCTCCCTCGGTGTCATAGACTACTAGCTCCATACGCTGAGCCAGATCTATGATCTGGTACCACTATAATATCCCTTATCAGGGGTATCCCTCAAACACAAGAAAACTCCAACTAGAGATGGATTGGGAGGGCGTTTACCATATATGTCGCCTCTGAAAAGAGGATGTGATCTAGAGGCTACCTGGCCCTTTCCAGACTCTGTCTAAGAGTATAGGAGATAAACACGCAAGTAGTATAGTAGCTGGGAAGCTCAAAGAGATAAAAATAACAGTAGTGCAACATACAATAATGTATACATGGAATATAAGCAGATACTTGATAAATGCAGAGAGAAATGCTAAACCATTTTATTATACTGAGTAATGGAAAGAGTACAATGTAGAAATTTTTCATTTCCCACCCCAGTTTTCAGTTTCACCTTATTTCTCCCATGTAGTTAAATTCCCTTTCCCATAACCATACATTTAACAAGCTGAAAAAATAAATATTGCTGAAAACACAAATTCTGGAAATTTTACAGAATGCTGAAAATTGCAGAAATAAAAATCAGCAGTAATAAACAGCCATTAAAACACATTTAAACACTGAGATTTTTGGTCAACTTGACCCTGGAAAAACCCCCTACAACTCTTGGGGAAAACCAGTTTGAGAGCTCTTCTTTATTTCTGAAAATTGTCTTTTTACAGTGAGAAATATTCAACAAAAAATCAGCAAGCAAATTTACAACTTATCTCTTTTCCCATGCCTCACAGCAAACTGGAAATTACAGCAAACATGACAGCAATAAATGCTATACGGCCTCTTCGAATTTTGTGCCCAATTTCAGCATTAAATGCTGTTGTACGACCAACATTAAATGTGTTGTACATACTGCAATAAATGCACTGTACGACCCTCATTTTGCGTGCAGAAAAATCAGCAAACTACTCCTCGATTTTTCTGCAAACCACTCCATAAAATCGTGCCAAAATCTACCTTTCACTGTGTGCTGAACCAGCTGTACAAATCTGCTCAACTGCTACCTTGGAATGTGTGCCAAGCTGTTGTCTCCTTCTCCTCCCTTCTTAGAAATCTCTCTTCCTCTCTTGCTCTCCTTCTCCCAATCTGCTCATGAAAGAATGAATGACCTTTTCCTCCTTTTCCTCCTTTAATCTAACCCCAAGTGACTTTTGGGTGATCCTTAAATCCAATGGCTGAAATAGATTGAGATCTAAGGCTGAGATTAAATGCTCATTTAAATCTCACTCTTTATTTTTTAATTCACCCCACTTTAATAAAGACCCACTTAGTCATTTATTTCCAAAGTCACTTTTCCTTTCTAATTTTTCATTGACTTTATAAAAGTCACTTTAAAATTAGACTTAGTAACTTTGTCACTTAAAGTCACTTTTAAATTAGATTTAACTTTATAAAAGTTATAAAGTTACTTTAGGAGAAAAATTAATTTCTTTTGGACACTTTTCCCTAGGCCAAAGATCAAAGCCTTAGGGAACCACCTGTCCTTTGGTACCAAATTTCAACACTCCCTCTTACTGAGGAAGGTGTTCCTCACCACACCCATCTTATCTCTGAAGTAGACATGCTTGCCCCGTGGTAAGGCTTTGGTAACAATATCTGCAACCTGCTCATTAGTGGAAATATACTCAAGCTTCACAGCTCCCTTCTGAACATAGTCTCTGATGAAATGATATCTGATCCCGATATGCTTTGACCTGTCATGAAATACTAGATTCTCCGTGAGTTTAATGAAACTCTGATTATCATAGTAAATCACTGAAGGTCTCAACGGCTAACCAAATAAGCCAAACAACATCTTGTGAAGCCAGATAGCCTCACAACTAGCTAGATTGGCTGCCATATTCTCTGCTTCTGCTGAACTCAGTGCTACTGACTGCTGCTTCCGGCTGAACCATGACGCTACTGCTGAACCCAACCCAAAACAACACCCTGAAGTGCTCTTCCTATCAGAAGCACAACCTTCCTAATCAGAATCAGTGTATCCTGCCAATCTCACTCCATCTCCCTTCCTATAGTCCAGACCATAATCCACTGTCCACTGCAAGTACCGCAAAATGTGTTTTGCAGCCACCCAGTGAACCTTCCTAGGCTCACACATAAAGTGACTCATTGTGTTGACTGCAAAACAGATATTTGGTCTAGTGTTGACCAAATACATCAAGGAACCAATCAGCTGCCTGTACAATGTGGGATCCACCAACTCGGAATCCGAAGCATGAAGCTTCTTCTAGTTGGTGATCATCAGTGTCGACATGGGTCTACAATCCTCCATGTGGAATCTGCTAAGGATGTCCACAATATACTTCCCCTGCCCCAGGAAGAAATGCCCCTCCTCCTGCCACACCTCCAAGCCCAAAAAGTAATGCATCAAGCCAATGTCCTTCATCTCAAACTCCATCGCAAGATCTCTCTTGCAGTGCTCTATGAGTCTCTCTGCACCTGTAATGACCAAGTCATCCAGATACAACACCAAAATGAGAGGCTCCTCACCAATCACAATAAAGTAAAGGTTCGGATCTGCCTCACTCTTTGTGAAACCGATCCCTTGCAAATATGTATCTATCTTGAAGTACCAAGCTCTGGGATCTTGCTTCAGGCCATAAAGGGCCTTCTTCAGTCTCCACACATGGGAATCCTTCCCATGCACCTCAAAGCCCTGTGGCTGCTCAATGTACACCTCCTCCTATATGAAGTCATTAAGAAATGTGGTCTTCACATCCATCTGGTGGATATTCCAACCCATCTCTACTGCTATCGGTATAATGGAGCGGATCAAGGTATATCGAGCCACGGGAGAAAACGTCTCCTCATAATCAACTCCCTCTACCTGGGAGAACCCTCTAGCCACAAACCTTGCTTTGAATTTCTCAATGCTACCATATGCAACATGCTTTACCTTGTAAAGCCATATGGAAGTAACCACAGATTTTCCCTCAGGCCTTGGCACCACCTCCCAAACATCATTCTTCATGATAGAAGAATACTCCTCCTACATGGCCTCTCTCCAGACCTGCTGGCTAGCTGCCTCCTTATAGCTAGAAGGCTCAGAGTCAAGGATGATGGTAACCATCGCCATATAGCTACAAAACCTATAAGGTGGTCTACTCTCTCTGACCGACCTCTTCGGCTCAGCAACAGATGTGGCATCTCTCAAGGTGTCCTGAAGCCACTTGGGCTTTCTCTTCACTGAGTGCACTTCTCCCACCGGAGAATGAAACTCCTCCTCCTCATCATCATCAGGAGCCTGAACTCCTGACTGTCTGTATGCTTTCCTCCTGCATGCACCTGAACCTGTAGAAGCTGAGGTACCATGTGAACTATCCATCAGTGGACTCCCTAGTGAACTGCTCTGTGAACTGCTATGCATGCTGCCCAGAGCACCACCCCTTTGGCTTGGTGAGCCACTACTCACTGACGGACCTGACATCCTTATAGAGGGACCTCCTGATCCTCCTGATCCCTGCCCACTGGATCCCTACAACTGACTCAACTGCTGCTGAGGGTCTGGCTGATCCAGATACTCTAACTCTTGTGACCTCCTGAAGGCCCTGTCCTCCTCGAACTTCACATCCCGTCTGACAACAACTCTCCTCTGTGTAGGAATGTAAATCCGAAAGGCCTTTGAGGTCTCATTGTAGCCCACAAAGATACCCTTCTCTGCGGTGGGCTTTAGTTTGGTCCTCTTCTCCTTGGGTATATAGGAGTATGTAATGCATCCAAAGATATGAAGATGACCAATATCAGGCTTCTTCCCAGAAAAAGCCTCCTCCAGAGTCATGTGCCCCAAGGCACGATGCAGACTCTTGTTCTGCAAGTAAACAGCTGTGTTGCAGGCCTCTGCCCACAAGAACAATGGCAACCCCTAAACATGTAACATGGCTTTGGCAGCCCCTATGATGGATCTGTTCTTCCTCTCTGCAACCCCGTTCTGCTGGAGGTTGTAAGGAATAGTGAACTCCCTCCTAATGCCTGCCTCCACACAATAATCAACAAACTCTCCAAGGGTGTACTTTCCTCCATTGTCCGACCTCAGGGACTTGATCTTTCGACCTGTCTGTGTCTCCACAAGAGCTCTGAACTCCTGAAATCGCTTGAAGACCTCACTCTTGGTCCTCAAAAAATAAATCCAGGTCCTCCTGGAGTGATCATCAATGAATAAAACATAATAATCATATCCACTCAAGGAAACATGAGACATCCGACCGCTCACATTGGAATGAATCAAATCAAGTATCCCAGTCGCTCTGCTGTCACTGCTGGGAAAAGGGGATTTGGCAAACTTGCCCATCGCACAACCTCTGCAAGTATCAAAGTGATCAGTACTGAAATCTAGCACACTTGTAGTGATCTCCCACAATTTCCTCAAGGCTCCATGATACATATGTCCCATCCTGCGGTGCCAAATCTCACACAGCTCAGAACTGATAGCTCTGTTGTTGATGCTATTGCTCAATGCCAAAAGGGGCTTAAATGTAAACTTGTACACCTTTGCATGGCTTACACCTATCACTCTAGCTGAATCAGTTGGAGTGCCCCTGGGATACATCAACACCTGTCCTCCCTTTAACAGTACCTCATATCCTCTGTCCTCCAAAGCGGAGACGGATATGAGGTTCTTCCTCATCCCTGGCACATAAAGAACATCTGACACTTTCAAGGGAGGTTTGGACTCCCTCTGAAATGTCAGTGTCCCCACCCCAACTGCTCTAACAACTCTGTCATCACCGAGTACTACCTCTATATCAGTGCCACTCTCTGAAAGCTCTGAGTACTCACGGACTCCTATCATGTGACGTGAAGCCCCACTATCCACATACCAGATACCTGAAGATGCTTCGCTAATCGAGGGAAGAGCATGCTCCCTCTGAACCTGTGTGGCAGGTGATCCTGCACTAGAGGACTCACACGTAGTGAACGCAAACTCCCGGTCAAAACGACCTGCAAAGTCCTCAATCTCTGCTGAAGCTGCCACGGCCTGGTTCTTCCCCTTCTTCTTCTTCTTCTTCTCCGGACACACAACTGCATAGTGTCCCTTATTTTGACAATTCCAACACTTCACCTTGGAATAGTCCTTCTATGTGTTCCCCTGTTTACCTTTACCTTTGCCTTTGCCCCCACCACTGCTTGTGGAAGCCTGCTTCTTTCCTTTTCCTTTCTTGCCTCCTTCCACCAGTGCTACATCCTCATCCTGCTCAACTAGCTTGGCTGCCCCAAACTGACCTTTCCTGATCTCTGTCTAAATGCAATCATCTCAAAACCTCTCCCATGTTGGAAGGGTCTCACGTTCACAAACCCCATCAGCAATGTTCAACCATGAACGGGGGAGGCCATTCACTGCAATCTGCACCAACTCAATGGGTGGAATGGCCTCTCCGATCGCTGCCAACTCATCTCTCACATTATTAATCTTTGTGAGATATCTAGCTACACTATCATTACCCATCTTAATGTTCTTTAGCTTCTCCCTCAGAACCATCTTCTGGTTCTCATTGGTACTCTGGTAGAGATTGGACAATGCTGTCCACATCTCATGGGCATTGCTCTTTCCTCTCACATGAGGAATGCAATGGTCTTTGATTCCGTCTAGAATCAACATCTTACCCTTGTTTTTATTTTTATTATAAGCTGTCAACTGAGTAGCATCAGTAGGCACAACAACAGGGTTCTGTGCGTTATGCACCATGATATCCCAGACTTCTGCCTCCTCAAAGATACTCCGCATTCTCTCCTTCCAAACGTTGTAATTTGTATTCCCATCCAACATATCCTCCACCCTCAATCCCAATGACATCCCGCTGTCCTAAAACTGAAAAATAACAATGCTGTAGTAAAGATAACACTGCTGTTTATGAAAAAAATTAGCTTGCTGGAATTTTCTGAGTGAAAAATCAGCAGCTGTAATTTTTCCTTTTGCTGTCCCAAACTGTCCTTTAGCACTCAAGCTCTGATACCATGTAGAAATTTCTCATTTCCCACCCCGGTTTTCAGTTTCACCTTATTTCTCCCATGTAGTTAAATTCCCTTTCCCATAACCATATATTTAACAAGCTGAAAAAATAAATATTGGTGAAAACACAAATTCTGGAAATTTTACAGACTGCTGGAAATTGCAGAAATAAAAATCAGCAGTAATAAACAGTCATTAAAACACATTTAAACACTGAGAATTTTGGTTAACTTAACCCTGGAAAAACCCCCTACAACTCTTTGGGAAAACCAGTTTGGGAGCTCTTCTTTATTTCTGAAAATTGTTTTTTTACAGTGAGAAATATTCAGCAAAAAATCAGCAAGCAAATTTACAACTTACCTCTTTTCCCATGCCTCACAGCAAACTAGAAATTACAGCAAACAAGATAGCAATAAATGTTGTACGACCTCCTCGATTTTTGAGCCCACTTTTAGCATTAAATGTTTTTTTACGACCATCATTAAATGCGTTGTATGGGCTGCAATAAATGCATTGTACGACCCTCGTTTTGTGTGCAGAAAAATCAGCAAATTGCTCCTCGATTTTTGTGCAAACCACTCCTCGAAAATCGTGCCAAAATCTATCTTTCACTGTTTTCTGAACCAGCCGTACAAATCTTCTCAACTGTTGCCTTGGAATGTGTGCCAAGCTGTTGTTTCCTTCTCCTTCCTGCTCAGAAATCTCTCTTGCTCTCTTGCTCTCCTTCTCCCAATCTACTCATGAAAGAATGAATGACCTTTTTCTCCTTTTCCTCCTTTAATCTAACCCCAAGTGACTTTTGGGTGATCAAGTGACTTTTGGGTGATCCCTAAATCCAATGGCTGAAATAGATTGAGATCTAAGACTGAGATTAAATGCTCATTTAAATCTCACTTTTTATTTTTTAATTCATCCCACTTTAATAAAGACCCACTTAGTCATTTATTTCCAAAGTCACTTTTCCTTTCTAATTTTTCATTGACTTTATAAAAGTCACTTTAAAATTAGACTTAGTAACTTTATCACTTAAAGTCACTTTTAAATTAGATTTAACTTAAAAAAATTATAAAGTTACTTTAGGAGAAAAAATAAATTCTTTTGGACACTTTTCCCTAGGCCAAAGATCAAAGCCTTAAGGAACTACCTGTCCTCTGGTACCAAATTTCAACATACAAGTGGTGACCAGAAAGATAGCACCTCAAATTTCACAAGGCAAGTGAAGAAATACACTCAGAATAGTAAGGAAATGGCCTTTCTCTAAACTGCATCCAAGCTGTCGGAGAACTGCTGTGCTGCTACTACTGCTGGAATCAAGTGAGTATTTGGGGCCGTTCCCCTCGTCAGAAAATGCTGAAACTTTGGAATCAACCTCTGCTCAATAAACCCAGAAAAGCCCAGAAATATTTTCTAAAATAGTTGACCCCTGAAAATCACCCCCTTGAGGATCTACATTATCCCTCAAGGCTCTACGCTGCCCCTGAAGAGAACCCTCCAAAACTCTACCTGAAACTCTGCCAAAAACCTCCAATATGCAAGGGCTGATCCCTCGCTCAATCTCCAAGCTCAAATCCTCCACATAAACCCAATCCAGAGCTCCTACCAAAAGAGACTGCATCCTCCCCTTTCAAGACTGCGCAGTCATCAAAATGCTCAGTTCCTCCTCAAATCTAGAGATCACTCATCCTACAAAATACTGATGAAAACTAACTTTCCCGAGCAAGCACTCGAAGTTCCCCGGGGCTAAGGGTGAGATCTCTGAACGGAGACACTCGATGCACTAAACAATGTTGTAGACAGGCTAAAGAACCTGTGTGCTCTAAGTTGAAGTGAATAGCTCAATTGCAACATAATCGAATGCCAAAATAAGAAGGCTCCCCTCTCCTTTATAGCGTTGGCCTCTGTCAAAACCCTAAGGCCCACCTCCTCCAATGTAGCCTCTCTCTTGCCACGTGCTCCTCCTCCATCTGCACAGTCCCTCCAAGTTTCTACGTGGACCCCCTTCTCTACGTGGTCTTTTGGCCCCCCTTGGCTCCCCTTTTAAGTTACAATGTTGTGCTACTAGGGAGTGACCTTTTTCAAAAAGTGAGTTGTGTCCCCCTTTCCTCACCTTTTTATTTATAAATAACTATAGAAGGAAAAATTGAGCAAAATTGAATATTCCAATTAGCCATGGCTAATTAGGAATATTACACTGGAATTTTTTAATTTGTAAAGAAGTGCTGATAGTTTGTCTTTAAGAGAAGAAATTGTATTTTTGGGTGATCTTGCTTTTCATGAGGTGAAGAGGGATTTGATGTTGGGAGGATGATGCTGGATCAAACAACTGGGTTGTAATTATCCCTTCTACTATTAATAAAGTTCTTTGAGTTTTCCTCCATACAATTGTGTATTTGTGAATTTTGTTGTTTGTGAATGTTATTGTATGATCAATGTATTTCTAATTCTACATTATTTATGATATAATAGATTGAGATGCTTTGATGGTGTTTTGTTACTTTGTCTCTACAAGTACTCATTAAACGGGATAAGTGAGAGAAGAGGTGCAAGCTCTATCAAGGGAGAGAGAAATCAAGCAAGGAGTCAAGTGGAAGATCCAGGGTGGTCTCTTTGCTCCTCTCTTATCTATCATACATAACGAAAATCGCAAATTGCTTTGATTGTTTGTTTCTACGACAATTATCGATCCTAGTGGGACTAGAAGATCGAAAAGACACTATTTTTCCTGTAAACAAAATGGCAACTCCATTGGGGATCAAATAGTTTGTTTGTTTATTGTTGATTGTTTGTTTTATAAACTATAGACAGAGCCTAAAGTTAGCTAGATAGCCTTCGAACCGCTTTTGCTCTGCAATTACGAAGTAGATGAATGCTTCTTCAGTCAACTCCAGTTTAGTTTATGATTTGAACATCTACTTACAAGCATTCTGGATGCCCTGTTGGTAGCTCAATAACCTTCCAAGATCATACCTGTGTACTTTGTTCCTTACTATCCATAATAGCTCAGCTTAACTCATTGAATTCAGCTGCAAGTTTGAGCCAAAACCCACCTCAGTTGTGCTCCCTAGCCCATCGCACTGTCTGTCACTGGAAACTAGTATGCATCACACTTCTCGAGTCTAGCAGGTGAGATGCATCCCTATTTCTGTGAAGCACAGGTGCGATGATTGAGTAGTCCTATCTCCCCTTGAAATTTGGGTTTTTTGTCCCTCTTTTTAAATTTTTTCAATTGTTTTGCTGCTTGTGAACAATATCTCATTGTCGAAGCCTCCTTACTTTACATAATTCAGCCTCAATTGATTAGGATTAGCAATTTTTTTTGTGTATTTGTCCATCATTTGCAATTTGCTGTTGAAAAGTTGATAAAATCGAACTATCGTTTTGGTGCAAAAGGGTGTCGTAACTGTCATTTTGTATCAAAAAGTGAAGTGTCATTGAGTCTTCCTTCCTTAGATAGTCAATTGAAATTTTTGTTATGTATTTGATTTGATTTATTGATATCTTGAAGTGTCGAAAGCATTCTCTATTCGAAATTGAAAAGTGTCGTTTAGTCTTCCTTTCATTTTGAAAAGAAATTATCGAAGTGTCGCTTTGAAGAAAGTATTTCAGATCTACAATTAAAGTTTTCCTTTTTTGGCATTATTCACATTAAAGGGAACAAAAAACAAATACATGCATTTGCATTTTCATTTAGACTGTGTGCGAAAAATGATTTAGGAAAAGTTCATTTAGTGTGTGCTCTTTGCTCTCTATTTTAAAGGATCGTAATCTTCTTTCCTTAGTAGCTAGGATTTTCATTGCTAAAAATAAACAACGATTGTTTATCATTTCAGATTGCATATTTAGGAATTTTATATCTACATCACGTGGTGAACCTTGAAAGAAAAACTTCTAAGCAAGATCAACTCTAGATTAAATTTCAATGAACTTAACAACGCTTTGGAACCTCACGCAACACATTTAGAGGTCTAGGCTAGAGATGTATTCTGGCGTCGTAAAACCTAGTAACTATCATTTTCATCGAAGGTTGGGTGATTCCTCCTCCTTGATACGAAAAGTGCTGGTACGGACTTGTGCTCCCCATACCGTCGAGTATATATTGGAGAGCACAATAGGCTAATATCCTTTATCCATAAGAAGCCGTGTCTGCCACCCTATCGATCACAATGCACTGAACATGACATTCGGGAAGATTGACTGCCGTACATAAGTCCTCGAGAATTTATTTTTAATTTACCACCAAGGTGTATTTTGTAGTTTTGCGATTGGTTTGGTAATCCCTTTGTCTAGATCTCCAGAGTAGTCACTTTCGTTCCTTTTCGACTCCCTAAAAGAAAAGGTCCATTTGAGCACTTGTCACTTCAAGCTCATTAAAAATCGAAGGGGACTAGAGTCATCTTTATCTTTTCTCGACTCTTAAAAATTGAAAAAGCAAAAGTTGTGTCAAAGCGTCATTAAAATTTATTTAAATTCGGAATAACATCCTTGTTCTTTCATTGATCTTAGGTTGAGTTAATGGAGTCTACCAATCATGGAATCCCTCTTGAGGGGATTCCTAGCCCTTTTACATCTTGGGGAAATATTGGTGCACCTCATATGGCCACATTGTCTCTGCCAGGTTTGACTATTGGCCTGCCAGTGTGGCTGTTCTCAACCTCTGTGGTTCAAAATAACGTGATTCCTCAGCAATCGAATCAACATCCACTTGATAATGAAATTGACCTTTCACCTTCCTCTTCGTTTGTTTCTCCCCCCCCTCTTCATCTTCGCTTGGTGAAAATAGTGATGCTAGTAACCAAGTGCCTGAGAAGAAGAAGAAAGGAAAGGAGAAGAAGAAGAAGAAGTCAATTAAGCAAGGGGGCAACCATGAATCATCTGGTGAAACTCTGCACAGTAAATCTCCAAAATATCCTTGTCTAATTTGTGAAGGAAACCATTTTCATCGATATTGTCCTTGCATTCCACGGATCTAGAGAGAATAGTCTCCTCGTTCGCACCGTCTGGTGTCATAAACCTCTAGTGATCATGTTGACAGCACACCATCAACTAGTGAAAATGAAATTCCTAGACAGAAAGGAAAGGTCAAAATTCCATGTGGAATATGTGAAGGGTACCATCGTCTTCCTCGTTGTCCTTTTTTGGATGAGGCCAAAAGAGTCTTGCATAACCGTGTTGCTTCACCACAGCGACTTCCACCTAGATACAAGAAATTGTCCCCTAGTCCTTTACTAGTTGAAAATCCGACTGACTTAACTGAACTGTTGGTCGAAACACCTATCATTGAAAGTAAATCTTCTGAGTCCACACTGGACAAAAGTCTATAGGTCAAGATGGAAATCGACCCAGTCTTTCCTTCAGAAGATCCACCTTAAGATGATATCATTCCCAAAGAGAGTGAGAACGATATTCAAATTCTTTTTGTGAATTCAGAGTCCGATGAACTTGGGGGCATGTTAGATGATCCAAAAATACAATTTTATCATAGGTTATAAAATTAGAATAAAATAATTATTAATTTAATATATTAATTTAATAATTATTATTCTAGAATGTTTAATTATTTAATGGAGACTTTTAGAATTAGCATATTGTTGTAACTAGATATGACTCTCCAAATGTGTCGTATCTTAGGCTCTATTTTAGGAGATTTGTTAGCAAGTTGGTTTTTATAGCATTTATTGTAGATGGACACTTGTTATTTAATAAGTGATCCATAATTAGAGGTAGTTAGGACATGGAGCTTATAAATAGCTCATTGCAAGAGTGTTTGTGTTGTTTGGGTGTAAACTCTTGCAAAATCATATTATGTAATTGTTTTTTCTGATTAATAAAATTATGTGTCTGAGGACACTTCTGCCATTATTGTGGTATCAGAGCACCAGTAATGCTGCAGTTGATTTGAGGAGGAGATTCCAGCTCTATCAGATCGTGGAAAACTCAACTCCGTTGAAGTGATCAGCAAAAGTTTGGTATGAAATTTGTCAAGTTTTTGTTAAAAAAAAGAAATTTTATTAGTTTATTGATTTTAGATTTTTAAATCTAAAAATCAATTTTTTGAATTATTATCAACAACTATTGTGTGTTGATTTTCTATTATTATGCAAATTGCCTAGAATCAATAATCTCTTTCAACCGATTAAGCTCTTCCAAAGCAATATTCTGATTTTGTATCAGAATCTCTGCTGCTAGCTTATCTCACAAGGCATTGAAACTCCTTTCATTGTTTGTATAAAAGTGCGATATTGATATAAAAAAATCTACTGCC
Source organism: Pinus tabuliformis (assembly GCA_031772625.1). Classification (NCBI taxonomy): domain Eukaryota; kingdom Viridiplantae; phylum Streptophyta; class Pinopsida; order Pinales; family Pinaceae; genus Pinus; species Pinus tabuliformis. The sequence goes on from CM062807.1 coordinate 1,233,354,255, forward strand.
TCTAAGTAGTTTCCATATTGAAACTGAAACTTAGCATATTGGTATAGCGCATGTATCTGGTTAGGTCCAATCTGGTACCGATCACTCAGCGTCTGTAAATTATATTACGGGCAAGATTTACTGTGATAACTGTGTTGCTGGATTCCCCACCAGGATTTCATCGGCTATTAACTGTCAACCAATTCTTCAAGATCGAGAGAATCCAGCTGAACGTTTAGCAGCTTCAGCTACTTGAATCCCCAGCATATCATCAACGTATTTTTAAATGATTGTATTGCATCTGTGGAGGCAGCGTTACAATTCTGACGGACGGCATTCAAATGGCAGTGTTTAAATGTGGTCAGGCAGCGTTCAAAGGACTGTGCAAACGCAGTAACCAGGAACCAAGAAGATCAATTCCTTGCGGGCATTTTCAAAGGACATCGTGTTTTTTTATTGGATAATCTATGCAACCTGGTGAACGTATTTTTTTTTTAACAACGCAGCTACTGTAGTTTGTCACGTTTTGGGAAATGAAAATCAGTTCCAAGGTTTCATAATTACTCAATAAAATCAGACATTTTATTACAAGGAACTGTTTCTGTTCTGCTGAATGTTTTCTTTTATCAATCTGTGGGTGAACTGCAATAATTTAATGTGTAAGCGAGGGCTGTATTTATCTTCTGTATGGTGGAAATACAATTGATCCAGTGGAAGCAGCGCTGGCGATGTAATACGTACCCATTTATGTCATTCAAACCAAGAGGACCAGTCCATCAAGAAAGTGCAAGGCTGAACTTATGAAAGCTAAATCAAATTTGTAAATTTGTGGAAATAGGAATTTGGGGATACAAGGTATATCTTTTTATGTAATATTATTGGAGTAACAAGGATTTTGTAATATTTTTGGAGGAATAAGGTCATTTGTAATTTTTGGAGTAATAAGGAGATATTTTTTTGTAATTTGTTTTTGGAGAGATAAGTGTGGCATTGTAACTCAAAGTAATTTTACTTTGGGGGCGGTAACTTTTTTTTACAAAATTGTGCAAAAGCACCATTGTAAAAGTCAAATTTTGAAAGTTGCCTTGTAAAAATTTGAGAAATTGACTAGAGTCAAGTGCAAAGCTCAGTCAATTTTCTCCTGTTTTGACGACTATTCGAGGGTCAAGGCCAAGTCCCGATAGTTCATTTTTTGCGTCGTGTGTTGTTGTTGTGTTGCGCATCTTGAGTTTTTTGTAGCTTGATTCGTGGTGTGAAGTCTTAACACTACAATGTCTAAGTTGATTAATTTGTTTTCTGATTCCGACAAACTTGAAGGCACAAAATCTTATAAAACATGGCATCGTCTCATTGAAAGCACTCTCATTTACAATGAATTATGGCAGGGAATATGTTATGGAGATGTTAAGCCGAATAAACCCACAGATGCAACTGCACTAGCAAAATGGGAAATCAAGAATGCTAAATCCTTAGCTCTTATTCAATCTTCTGTGAATGATGAAATGTATGTCCATATAGAAAATGCTACAAATGCATGGTCTGGTTTGAAAACTTTTAAATACCTCTTTGATACACAGCCTGAATCAGAGAAAGTTGATCTACAATTAAAATTGTTGCAACAAAAATTAGCTGAAGGCGGTGATGTTCTTGAATATATCTCAAGACTTAAGAATATTAGGCAGGAAATTATTAATGCTGGTTTTCCCGCAATTGATGATAGCTTTATGGTCACAATTTTAATTGTTGGACTTCCTTCTTCCTACACGCATTTTTTGGAGACTCTACAAGTAACTGGGAAACTAGAGAAACTAAAGTTTGATGAACTCTGTGAAATGTTGACTCAACATGATAAAACTTTTGGGAAGAAGAAGAAATTTGGTGAAGATGTTTTTCTCACAGAGGCCAGCAGTAGTAAATCATCAGCAGAAGTTCTCGAGGCAGAGGCAGAGGGAATTAGAATCAAGCAGCACATAATCAAGGTCGAAGCCAAAGCAGAGGAAACAATTTTAACAGAGGAGGAAAAAATAATCTTCAAAGTAGAGGAAACAACCAAGGAAGAGGCAACTTTCAAGGACAAGGATATAATAATCAAGGTAGAGGACAATCTCAAAATAGAAGTCAAAGCAGAGGCAGAGGACAATCTTCAAGAAGAGGAAGAGACTTAAGTCAAATTGTGTGTCGAAGATGTAACAAAGTTGGCCATTACGCTAAATATTGTCGAACTTCACTTAATAAAATTCCCAAGTTTCAACAGCATTCAACGCAATTTTCAAATGATCAAGATGATGATAACTCAGAATATGTTTTTACGTCCTTGCCAACATCACAACTTTCATCCCATATTAGAAGTGACTATGAAGATGCCTGGCTCTCGGATTCCAGGGCCACTCAGCACATGAATTGTCGACATTATTTTTTCTGGAATTTTCAAGATTGCCAACTTAATTCCATTTTTCTTGCTGATGATACAAAACATACTCCTTATGGAAAAGGAGCAGTAAAATTTTTTCTCCCTGGCATTGGAGAAAAAATGATTTCCAATGTATGGTATGTACCAACATTTAAGAAAAATTTGCTCTCTTTAGTCACGATTCAACAAGCAGGACATCAGGTGATTATGGAAGATGGTTTAGTCAAGATTAATTCAATCAAACAGAACTTGAAAACAGTCATGACAGGTTGTGAAGATGGAAAACAGTTACAGATGAAAGGGACAGTTATTCCAAGGCATTCTGATTTTGCAAGGAAAGTGGCTACAGGTATTTCACCTATAAGACTATGGCATGTAAGATATGGACATTTAAATTTTGAGAGTCTTTCTCAATTGCAGAAACAAGGAATGGTTAAAGGACTTCCCACTTGAAAAGTGAAAATGAAAAATGTGAAGCTTGCATTTATGGCAAACAAAATCGAGAAAGATTTCCAACAAGTTCATGGCGTGCAAATAGGCAGCTACAAATAGTTCACAGTGATGTTTGTGGACCACTACAAACTTCCTTTGGTGGATGCAAATATTTCTTACTATTCATTGATGATTTCAGCAGAATGACTTGGGTTTACTTTTTGAAGAACAAGTCAGAAGCATTTGATAAGTTTAAAATATTTCGCCAAATTGTTGAGAATGAAGTCAAAGAAAAGATAGGTACTCTCAGGACAGATAATGGGGGATAATTCACTTCAAATGAATTCAAAACTTATTGCAGTGAAAATGGCATAAGACACCATCTTACTAATGTTTACACTCCACAACAAAATGGAGTGGTCGAAAGAATGAATCACACTTTTTTAGGAATGGCGAGATCTATGTTAACTTTCAAGAGGTTAAGTACAACATATTGGGCGGGAGCAATTCATACAGCTGTCTACTTAAGAAACAGATCTCCAACTACTTCTTTAGACGGAATCACACCTTATGAAGCTTGGTTTGGTTTCAAACCTGTTGTGGGGAAAAGTATCCGATGCGGATGACCCTATCCCTACTCTAAAGGTGACAGTCTTTAGCAACAACTGAAAGTAAAGTTTTGAGGTTCTACTTTATGAAAATACAGAGAGAATGAAAAGAAGGTCAACCAACCTGGTGTCTTTCGCTTAGTCGATCCTTGTCCTTCTCTCTTTGTATCTCGTTCCCAGCTCCTTGCTCTCTTAGCCGGTCCAGCTACACACAAATCCTGCACAAAACAAGAGAGCAAACTACAAGATACAAGTATTCATAACTGATGCATGGATTAGGGTACATCAAATATACATGTAGACACAAAACATCAATGTAAATACAAGTACATAGGAGAACATGCAAAACTTTATTGATAGAAAGTAACAGGGTTCCGAGAAGGTTACAACCAATGATGATGGCTCCAATCCAGCAGCACCTCCCCAGCAGCAAGAACTCTCCTCTTCACCTCTAGTAAAACAATCACCCAATAACTCTGGCAGTATACCAACAGCACCTCCTTGCTTTAACAAAATTCCAGCCTCCTTAGACCTCATAGAAGAGCTCTATATATAGGAGAGAAGAGGAAAGGATGAGTCAGCTTGAGGCTGGCAAAGAGCTGACTAGTGTCCTCTCCCTCTTCAGTTAATCTTCAGTTCTTGTGTCCACTTGGAGATCCTTGCTTACACATGGTGATCAAGTACCTCTTACTCACCACAGGGCGAATCTCATGAACCAAGTGTCAGTTTGGAAGCTTCCTGGGCAGTTGACACCTTGCAGGATGACTGTGCCACTTGGCCAATCTCGCCCAGCGCAGGTAGCCTTCATTAATCTTGACTTCCAGCGCAGGTACAAGGAGAAACAGTTGCATTCCAGCGCAGAAGCTCAGTTAAGCAGCTGACATGATCCAAAATAAGCCTGTTTTGAAGTGTTTTCAGGTGGAGAACTGATTGGAAGTGTTGTTGTTTGATGACCTTGTTCTTTTAGGGGTAAGAACAACATGTTTAGGGACTGAGGATCCCTGTAATTATTGACATTCCATGCTCCTTGACACGAGGCACAAAAATTTCTATAACAGTTGCCCCCTAAAGTATGAGGCCGTTTATCGGGTGAAATTCTTTAGCTAGAGGGTCCGAAGTTCATTCTAGTGCTGAGGAGAGTGCCCTGTAATAAAATACAATACAATACATTATTTTTCATTCAATTTTCATGATCTAGCTGAGGCGGGCATTCCCATGCTCAGCTTTTATAAATACATTTTGGTACATATGACAGACGATCGTCTGAAGGCAGACTGATAATCTTCCGCTGAAATTATCATCCTTTGATAGGATGATCATCTGCTGTAATGATGTACATGGCAAATGCTTTTATATTTCCTGAATATATATCGCAGCCCGGATGGATGAAACTAGATCCGGGGTCTTCAAACTCATTCGATCTTCACTCTAAGTACAAGTCGATCCATGTGAGAATTGCGCTGAAGTCGAACATGGAAAGACATCGCTTGATTACCGGTCAATAGTGAAAACCGTTAACAAGCGCGAGAGGAATCACCAATAATGAAAATGACCCTCAAGGTACTGCAGTACAATTCACGTGGCGTGAATAAAGGACTTGGCGTCGAACGCCACGCAAAATCTTCTGGTCGAAGCTCATTGATGTATACCTATCGCCGGAAGTGAGAAACTTGACATTGAGGCATGCAAGCTTCAAAGTACTGATGGGGGTGTTCCTAGATCAACTTCTTGGATAATGAGCTGAAGTCGACAAGAAGCGATCCGTCAAAGGAGGGCCTTAATGAATCCCACATCAATGACACGGAACGGAGCTAATGACTTTAATGGAGGTGAAAACAAACTGTGACATATGATTCAGGGTGGTGATCATGAAATGGATGAAGGATAATGTATGGTAGTGGATGGGACACGGTTGACACTTTCAGAATGAACCCTCTTGAACATATAACGACACTGATGCGATGGATCGATAGCATTACCCCAAATGTGGATGGTGTGGTGAGGACCATGGCGATGAGACCGGTGAATGAAACAACCCTACCCGATATGGTACGGAGGAAAAGTGTCATGTTCAAGAGTGACTTGCTACCTTTAAATATTGATGTTCTCCCAATTTTTCCCCAGTCATTTCTGACCAGTACCTCTTTATTTTTGTCAAGCTTGAGGAGGATAACATATGCTTGTTCTATAACCTGCCCTTCGGGCAAGCCCATCGCTAAGATTTAACGAGCCTAGCGATAGGGAAACTCGTTCTCGTCTAAAGACAAGTTTGTCGCTATTTAATCATTTTAACGAGTCTAACGACAAGGAAAACTCGGTCCTTTTCATTTTTAGAGAGTCTGAAAAGGTACAGAAAGTCAACTCCATAATTCCTTTTTCGTCAGCAAATCCCTTAGGTCCGAAAAAGTATAAAACAATACAGAAGGGATGGCTGTTCGGTACTTTTAACGAGCCGAACAAGACAAGCACTCGATCCTTTTGTGCAATAATCCCTCAAGTCCAAAAAGATTAAAATTTAGAGGAGGGGTAGCGTTCCGGTTTATTAACGAGCTGGAAGGCCAAAACTCGGCAAACTTTTCATATTTTATGAGTCAGTGAAAAGAGCTGAAAGAAGATTCGTCTTTTGAGGAACGAGTGATAAACAGGGATAGCTACAGATTCCAGGTACAGGTTGGAATTTTCCAATCACGACAGTGTTACGAGGATGGCTAGGTGAAATCACTCTTCGCAGCTGTTTCTCAAAAGAGGTAAACACACAAATGGAAGTGAATGATCGGCCAAATGAACGGTGGAGGTGATGGATGACAACACGATCAAGGCTCTTATGGCTGATGAATTTACGATCTCAAGAGGTTATTTACCGATTCATTTTTTCCATGAGCTTGAACTCTGGGGGAAACTTGTGCTCACACTTTTCTATTTTTTAACGAGCATAGATTCAGGCCTAAAACTGCTCGAATTTGCGTTTATTTTTTAACGAGAATGAACTATATGCTAAAACTGCTCGATATACCAGTCATATGAAGAACGCCTCTCGTAAGGGTCAATTTTTTATAGAGCTTATGCCTTACCATAGCTATGCTCTAATTTTGGCAAATTTTACTTTTGCCCCACAGGCTCCCTTCATGCAAGTTTGGAAACGGCTAATCTTAAAACTAGATAAATAACCGCCCCTAGCTTGCATTCCAGAAGGTTTGCATGCCCCCAGGTATAGGGTAGAATTTCGAGACTGCCTCTTTATCAACGAGGTTTGTCTCTTTCTTATTATTCGAAGAGTGGTTCTATTTGCTGCCGCAAATCAATCTCTTTCTTCGGCGATGTCTATCATTGGGTTGTCCAAAGATGGTTACCCTCTGTCACAACAATATAGTCCCCTTCTTTGTAGGCTGCCCCTGCTTATCCTTCAAAACACATGTTTCGATGGGCGAGGCTTGAATTCAAAGATGTTCACTACTTGTTGCAATAAGGGAATTCCTACTCGGGCATTGCCCACTTTTTTAGACAAAGGTGAATGATTCCCAGACACATAACTTTAACAAAAGATTATTATTCCAGAACAACCCCACTTCCTACGGACGGGGTACGGACTAGTCATATTCTTCTGCGGAAATTCTTCCTTATACCCGGAGTTTCTTCTGCCCGAAGCAGACCAGGGTGCATGCCCCCTGGGTTCCAGTCTTTCTTTCCGAATCACTCGCATTCATCGGGAAGAAGGACCGGGGGCGGAGGCGTATCTTGAGTGAATAGACCATTTAGGATTGGTATTTGACTATTTGCGATGCGAGATCCCGGAAATGAAAGTTGGTCTACGAGCTTGACCATCCTTCCTTCGTGTGGAAAACACATTACTCTAAAGAGTGAGGAGACTATCGCTCCCATGCAATAAATATAGTCGCGTCCCAGGAGTAGGTTATAATCCAAGGGTCCTTGGACGACCAACACGTTCATCTCGACGGTCTTCCCTTTCAATGTAACAGGTACATTGGGGAGGATCCCTAATGGTCGACTGGTTCCTTTATCAAAACCTGAGAGATTTCTCAACTCAGGTAAAAGCGCTGGGGAACCCAGTGCTTTCCAAGCAATAGAGGAAAGGATACTCACAGATGCCCCTTCATCAATGATAGTACCAGCCATAATCATTCTATAGATCTGGACAATGATTCTAAATGGTATACTGGCTGGTAACCGGGGTCTGCCTAGTTGATTCCAATCAAAGGATACAACCAGGTTTCTTGGTGGCGGGACCGTATATACGGCCGGATATGACCCTGATGTTGTTCCTTCCTGCGAAAAAGGAATGGGCACATTGCCCTGACGCTCATCAGAGTCGGCGGTGATATAAAGAATCTGGATGGTGTCATCCCTATTCTCTTCAGCTAGGGTGTCACATGAAGACGACTCTTCAGCGACGGTGTCATTTGAAGATGGATCTTCAATGACGGAGTCATTGGACGATAGAACCTCTGAAGGAAGAACCGGATCAACTGCCATTTCGACCTTTAGACTTTCGTCTGGTCTGGATTCGGTAGGTTCATTGTCAATGACCGACACTTCAGCTGACCACTTGAGAGGGTCAACTGGATTTTCAACTGTCGAGGGATTAGGCACGAGTTTTTGGTATCCAGGAGGAAGTCGCAACGGTGACACCGGGCGATCTTCCAAAACTCTCTTGGCCTCATCTAAGAATGGACATTTGTGGATGGCATGATTACCTTCACACAATAGACAGGGTGATCTTGGTCCCCTTCTTTGTCCTTCACTCTCGCTAGTTGACGGAATGCAATCAACTTGACAACCAGAGGTTGATGCTACCGGATTGTGCAACCTTGGGGACCAGTCCCTTAGTATCCGGGGAATACAAGGACAATCACGATGGAAATGGATCCCTTTGCAAATGACACATGGCGATTTAGGCCCGGTCGGTGCAGTGTGTGGGTTTTTGTCAGTTTTCTTCTGCTTGCCCCCAGTCGCCTTCGCCAGAGGCTCCTTCTGCTTCTTTCCTTTCTTCTTCTTTTCCTTCTTCTCCTTGGGAGGCTGACTTTTGCCAGCTCTACCTTGTGAAGATGAAGGATCAGAGGAAGTATCATAAGAAGTGGAAGGCTGGTGGGTAGTTCTAGATTGTTCTGACTGTTGATTCGACTGCTCAGGATTAGTGGCGATCTGGACTACATTAGTTGAAAAGAGCCAAACAGGGAGGCCGATTGTCAATCCTGGAAGCGACAATGTAGCCATATGGGGTGCACCAATATCTCCCCAAGAGGAGAAGGGATTTGGACTTCCGCCAAAGTTATTTCCTTGGTTGGTGGGCTCCATACTTTTCAACTGAAAGATTAACGTGGGAATAACAGGTGATTATGTTCCGCTTAAAATAAATTTTATTTACGACGCTTTTAGACACAAACTTTCTTTTTCATGTTTTAAGAGTCGAGAAAAAGCTAAAGATGACTCTAGTCGCCTTCGATGTATTAACGAGCCTGAAGTGACAAATGCTCGGTTGGACTTTTTCAGTTATAGAGTTTGAAAAAGGCCAAAAGAAACTGCTCTGGAGATCTAGGCAGAGGGTGCGCCAAACCTTTCGCGAAACCACAGAATACGTTTTACGGTACGGGTGGTCGATCTTCGTGAATGCTGTGTTCACTGCATCGCGATCAGTAGGGCAGCCGACACGGTTTCCTAAGGATAAAGGATAAAAGCCTATAGGGGTCTCCCAATATACTCGACGGTACGCGGGAGCTCAAGTCCGTGTTAGTGCCACCGACTCTCAGGAGGAATCACCCACCTTCGTAGAGATCGACAGTCACTATGTTTAACGACGCCGGAACACGTCTCTACCTAGACCTCTAGATGTTTGTGTTAAATTCCAAAGCGTTGTTATGTAAATTGAGTTTATTTTAATGTTGATCTTTCTTAACAGTTTGCCTTTCAGGTTCGCCACGAGATGTATATATACAACTTCCTATATGCAATCTAAGAATGAGAAGCAAATCTTTTCAATCTTTCAACTTTGAAAACCTTAATCTACTTGAGGGAAAAGAAAGACACAACTTTTTCCACAGATCAAAGAACACACACTAAAATGCACATTTTCCTAAATCATCAAGCATACAGTCAAATGCAAAATGCACAATGCATGTATTTCTTTTCGTTATCCTTAATGTTGATGCTAGACAAAAAGGAAACTATTGTATGATTTTGAATCAACTTTTCAAGTAGAAATAAACAAGCTTGTCCACAATCAAAAAAACACCTTATGATAGACTTGTTTAAACACAGGAAATGTATAGATTCAAACCATAAAATGAAAAGCAAACAAACTCAAACAACCATGAACAGTAATACAACTAGCTCATAAGATCACAAAGACACTTTTACAGTTCAGGATCTAAGAGGTCACAGCTATACTGGTTCACTTTTCACAATGGGAAACTGTAACTGAAACAAGAAATACTGAAAGAACATTCACAGTTTCATCACACAACTGAGGCGGAATAATGTCAAGGAGAAGTGGTCTACAGCAAGTACAATGACCAGCAAGCAATCAGCAAGAAAAACAGTGAAAACAAGGCAAAGACACAAAGGGAAAGCTGAGCTAGACTAAGGCTAACTGGACCAGCGCAGGTGCTAGTCTGCCAGTTTCACTCTCAGCGCAGTTCCCGAAGGGAGTACCTGCGCTGGAATGTAGACTGCCAGTGGACAGCCTGCACTGACTTACGAGAGTTACGTCTGCAAAGAATTCCGGGTCATAAAAAGCTCAAAAATGCACTGTTTTTGCTGAAATAAAAAGCTATAGGTCAAGTACAGGCTAAGGGATGATCAAGAGGATGAAGATCTATCACAAAGAGTAAAGATTCTTTTGTAGATTAGCTCTTTAAATCTTGAATTTGCTCAGCAAATGAGCAAGAGTAGCAGACCCTCTACTTCGCTTTTGATATAGTCAAAAGCTTTTCGATTTGGTACTCTTTTCTTCAAGAAATGAATAGAAAAATACTACAAACACCAACAAGATACTAGGCTCCCCAGCGGAGTCGCCAGTTTGTTGTGGGGAAAAGTATCCGATGCGGATGACCCTATCCCTACTCTAAAGGTGACAATCTTTAGCAACAACTGAAAGTAAAGTTTTGAGGTTCTACTTTATGAAAATACAGAGAGAATGAAAAGAAGGTCAACCAACCTGGTGTCTTTCGCTTAGTCGATCCTTGTCCTTCTCTCTTTGTATCTCGTTCCCAGCTCCTTGCTCTCTTAGCCGATCCAGCTACACACAGGTCCTGCACAAAACAAGAGAGCAAACTACAAGATACAAGTATTCATAACTGATGCATGGATTAGGGTACATCAAATATACATGTAGACACAAAACATCAATGTAAATACAAGTACATAGGAGAACATGCAAAACTTTATTGATAGAAAGTAACAGGGTTCCGAGAAGGTTACAACCAATAATGATGGCTCCAATCCAGTAGCACCTCCCCATCAGCAAGAACTCTCCTCTTCACCTCTAGTAAAACAATCACCCAATAACTCTGGCAGTATACCAACAGCACCTCCTTGCTTTAACAAAATTCCAGCCTCCTTAGACCTCATAGAAGAGCTCTATATATAGGAGAGAAGAGGAAAGGATGAGTCAGCTTGAGGCTGGCAAAGAGCTGACTAGTGTCCTCTCCCTCTTCAGTTAATCTTCAGTTCCTGTGTCCACTTGGAGATCCTTGCTTACACATGGTGATCAAGTACCTCTTACTCATCACAGGGCGAATCTCATGAACCAAGTGTCAGTTTGGAAGCTTCCTGGGCAGTTGACACCTTGCAGGATGACTGTGCCACTTGGCCAATCTCGCCCAGCGCAGGTAGCCTTCATTAATCTTGACTTCCAGCGCAGGTACAAGGAGCAACAGTTGCATTCCAGCGCAGAAGCTCAGTTAAGCAGCTGACATGATCCAAAATAAGCCTTTTTTGAAGTGTTTTCAGGTGGAGAACTGATTGGAAGTGCTGTTGTTTGATGACCTTGTTCTTTTAGGGGTAAGAACAACATGTTTAGGGACTGAGGATCCCTATAATTATTGACATTCCATGCTCCTTGACGCGAGGCACAAAAATGTCTATAACAAAACCTCAAGTTAAACATCTTAGAGTTTTTGGGTCAGTGTGTTATGCCTTAGTTCTGAAAGAAAAATGAACTAAGCTTGACTCAAGAAGTTTAAAATGCACAATGATTGGCTATTCTGCTGAGAAGAAAGGGTATCATCTTTTAACCAATGGAAAATTCATTGTGAGCAGGGATGTCATTTTTGATGAAATTGAGCTTAAGAGTGCTGAAGAAATTGAAAATCTTCTTCACAAGTTAGAAACTAAAGGAAGTAAAAGAAATGGAAAAATGCAAAGTCAACCAACTTCACCAAATTGGTATGAACTTGATTTTCCTTCCTCTAAAGATGAATCATCCAGTCCATCTACATCAACAACATCATATGGGTCTTCTAGTAGTTCATCCGCATCTCCAAGCAGCAATAGTTCTTCTGACAATGATTCTCCACATTATTCACCTGAACAATGAACATCAGTTTATATTAATCCTCTTTACTGTTAGGATATTTCGACACATAGGAAATAGTTAACTACAACTTGGTCTAGTATAGAGTTAGGTAAAGTGTTTTTCTTTACTATGTACATTTTGTAACTTACAATCCGACGGTCATGATATGTAGTGATCTGATGGTTCATTCTCTCCTCGGTATTACCGACACTTGATCTATGGCTTAACACCCGATTGGTCCATGATCTCTATTTAAAGAGCATGGAGGGTCATTTGTAGGGTATTCCATCTATGAGAGAAGCATATGTAAATTTTCATTCTTTTATTAATAAATTGCTTGAAGTGGCCGCGTTGGCTCAGGTCGTGGACCGTTTCCCTCTTTGAGGGTTTTAACCACGTCAAAATACTGGTGTATTGATCTGTGATCTGTTTGTGAGCGATGTCCTTTGGTGTTCTGTCTGAGGAACTTACCCTCTAAATTCCTACATGGTGTCAGAGCTATTTGAGGGCCGCGTCCATTGGTGATCCAAATCTGAAGCCAATAGAAATGCATCCGACTGCAGTTTCCTAGATCTACTATTTTTTAATTCTTTCGCGCCGAAAGGACTACTCTGTTGTGTTGGGAGCATCTGTTCCAATGAGGAACCCCTTTCGTTTCACGCGAAAAGGTTTCCGGTAGCCCTAGCTGTGTCATTTTTAAGATCTGGAGGTATACAATGTTTATTTGCAGTTTACAGTTATTTTCTCTCTGTTTATTTCGGTTTCAGTTTATTTAGCTTTTTTTTATTACCGGATCTATACCTTTCATTTCTGCATACGCTCTTTGCCCTACGACTCCTTGCGATCTGGGCAAATCAGAAACAGAAAGGAAGGATTTTTCTCATGCGTATGCTCTTTCCCGCTGCGCCTTAGTGTGATCTCAGAAAATCAGAAACATTGAGGAAAATATTTAGTTTCCAGCTAAAGCTAACTTCAAGCCACAAGTTTCATTTTTGAAAATATTTAGTTTCCATCTAAAGCTAACTTCGAGCCGCAAGGTTCGTTTTTTTTTTGTATGTCCGTGTTGGGTTTTGTGTTTTTTGTTTTGTAGGGAAAAAGAGCTTTCTCAAAACAAGCCCACAACCCAAAGCATCAACCCCCCCCCTCTCTCTCTCTCACACTTTTTGTATAGCTCACTTGGTGCAAAGCTAATTTATGAGAGTAGAGGTCTTGGGTTCAAGTCTCCATTTTGTGGGGGCGGACTTTTTCATTCCCGCACTTCGTCGGCGGCTTCATCAATTTGTTTTCAAAAAGCCATAACTTCTTCATCCAGAAGCCGTTTTCAGAACCGTTTTTTTGAAACGGCCCAATTTTTCGAGATATTTCCATTGGTACACTTAGTTTCAACATCTATAGCTTCAGTTTCTGTTAAAAATGGAAGGTCCATGGCAAGTCAGTCTTGATAGCACTAACTACTTCCAATGGTGGTCCTACATTGTGGATTTACTTAGAAGTAAAGGTCTATATAGAATAGCCACAGGCAAAGAGACCAAACCGAAAGATGAAGATAAGGCAGCTAAATGGGAAAATAGGTAAGACCAAGCACGTGGGTTGATAAGAATGTCTATTTCTCCAGATCTTAGATTCCATATTGCAGAACTTGATAGTCATGATGAAGCACTGCAAAAAAATACTAAAGTCTTTGGAATTAAAAATGAACTTAAAGCCCATCAACATGAAAATGAATTGCTTACATTGGACCCTGATAATTTTTATTGCATTGAAGATTTTTTGTCCAAGTTCAAGACCCTTAGACTTCTCTTGGAAGGTGTTAAGGTTAAGAAAGAAGATAGTAGCCTTATCTACTCCATTCTTACTAAGTTGGGACCAACCTATTCTGTGTTTGTTTCCACCTTCCATTCTACAAGAGAAGCCTTCATTTCTCAAGGACAAACCTACAAGTCCCCTTCCTTTGATTCATTTTGTGATTCTTTAATAAGAGAACAAGAAAAACTCTTACACCTTGGTATTCCTCATCTTGGAAACTATTCTAAGAAAGCGTTAGCCGCCCAACAGCAACCAAATCAAAGAATCCTAAGAAGTTGTATCCTAAAAATAATGGTCCTAAACCAAACAAGGGTCCTAAGTAATTTCAGCCTCAAAATGAAAAATCATTTCGACAAAATGATAAGACAAATAAAAACAAAGGGAAGAAGACTGATACACATTGCAACTTTTGTAATCGAGATCGCCACTTAGAATCCAAATGCTTTAAGAAGATGGAAGCCTTGGAAGCAGCAATGAAGAAGCATAACATCCATTTGGAGCAATCTTCAACTTCAACTTCATCTTCAGGAATAGCACTTTCTGCATGTGGTTGTCAAGCATCTCAATCTGGCTATGCACTAAATGTATCTTCTTCTTCTCATTCCATGAGTGGCTCATTGATTCTGGAGCGTCTTATCACATGGCCAAAAGCAAAGCCATGTTCTCTTCTTTAAATGATTGTAACACCAAAAATATATATATTGGTGATGATAGATCTCTTAGTGTTGTAGGGACTGGAACTGTTCATCTAGAAAATGGTCAGTTTAATGATGTATTATGTGTTCCAACCTTATCCTGCAACCTTCTATCTATATATCAGATAACCCATTCAGGTGAAGGTAAAATTGTTGAATTTTCACCTCGCGATGTTTTAATTAAGGACCTAATAGATCCTAGACAGATTTTAGCTACTGGCATTGCTGATGATTCTACAAGGTTTTATAAGTTTCACAACTTTGGGTCATCAAATATTCTCTCAGTATTTGCTGCTCATAATGATGAAGTGAGAAAACTTTGGCATGAGCGATTTGGTCACTTAAACTATCGCTCTCTTCAGAATCTATGTAAAGAAAATATACTCACAGGTCTTCCAATGGTATCTTGCCGAGATGGTGTTTGTTCCGGATGTGTACTCGGAAAACATCATCGGGAGAGTTTTGAAAAACGTGCCTCTTGGCACACCTCAGCCCCTTTTCAGCTCGTTCATAGTGATTTATGTGGTCCACTTCCAGTTGCTTAATTCTCTGGCTACAAGTATTTCTTAACTTTCATTGATGGTTTCTCCAGACGCACTTGGGTATACTTCTTAAAAATCAAGAGTGAAGTATTTAACATGTTCTTGGCCTTTAAGGCCTTTGTTGAAAAACAATCTGGACATCAAATTCTTAAGCTAAGATCTGATAATGGCGGAGAATATGTTAAAAACACATTCATCAAATTTTCCACTGAGAATGGAATTCAAATGCAACATACTGTTCCATATACTCCACGACAAAATGGTGTATCTGAAAGGAAGAATCACACCTTAAAGGAAATGGCTAATCGTATGCTTCAATCTAAAGGACTTAGTCTTAATTATTGGGAAGAAGTAATTAACTGCAAATTACATAATAAATCGCACTCCTACTAAGGTTTTAAAGAATATCACTCCAGAAGAAGGATGGAGCTCAAACAAACCAGATGTAAGTCACTTTCGTGTTTTTGGAAGTGAAGTATGGGCCCATATTCCAGATGAGAAACATAAAGCTTTAGAACCAAAGAGTGAAAAATGTATTTTTGTTGGATATTCAAAAGATGTCAAAGGATATAGACTTATTCCACTTAATTCCAAAAATGTTATCATTAGAAGAGATGTAAAGTTTGATGAAAATATATCGGCCTGCGAGCCTAGTTCGGCGGACGTGCCACCTCTCCCTATTTCTTCTACTTTTGAAAATATTTCTTCTTCAGATGATGAAAGCAAGGATGAAAATCCTCGCCCACCTTCTCAGGATCCTCCTTCAGCTCCTCAGCTTCCAAAATGGGTCCGTGCTACTCGGGATGTAGCAGGTGATCTTGTTGGTGATCCTATAGATCAGCGACGTACACGTTCTCAGTTCAAGAGAGCTTCTTCTTTACTGGCTCAAGCATCAGTGAATTGTGATCTTGACACCTTTGCAGAAGCTTCAGGCCATCCATATTGGGAAGCAGCTATGAATGAAGAATATCATTCATTATTGGAAAATGATACATGGGATCTTGTTCCTCTACCAAAGGGACGAAAACTTGTTAGATGCAAATGGGTTTACAGAACCAAGTATGGACCAGATGGGAAAGTTGATAAACATAAAGCTCGTCTTGTTGCTAAGTGTTTTTCACAAGTTGAATGCATTGACTATACTAAAACCTTCTCCCATATTGCCAAAATGAACTCTATCCGCCTTGTTCTTTCCCTTGCTACCTCTTTCAAATGGGAAGTCCATCAGATGGATGTTAAATTTGCCTTCTTGCATGGGGACTTGCATGAAGAAATATATATGGAGCAACCTATTGGCTTTATACAAAAAGACTCCAGCCTTGTATGTCAGCTTAAGAAATCCCTTTATGGTCTCAAGCAAGCTCCTCGAGCTTGGTATGCAAAAATGGATAACTTTCTTTTAGAATCTGGCTTCTCTAGGTGTCATTCTGACAATACTGTCTACACCAAGAAAGTGGGCAAGTCTCTTATCTTTTTTTTTTCTTTATGTTGATGATCTTATCCTGACTGGTAGTGATCCTAACCTTATAAACCATGTGAAGTCTAGCCTTAAAAGGAAGTTTGAAATGACAGACTTAGGACACTTACATTATTTTCTCGGTCTTCAAGTCTTGCAATCCAAGGAAGGTATTTCCCTTTCTCAGTCCAAGTATGTCTGTGATATTCTATGCCGCTTTCACATGGAAGACTGTAAGCCAGCCCCTTCTCCCTTTCAGTCTGGAGTCAAACTTTCAGTCACTTGTACTTCTCCTGAAGTTGATGCTACCTTATACCATCAACTTGTAGGAAAACTTTTGTATCTAACCCATACTCGTCCTGACCTTTCCTTTGTTGTTGGCCTTGTTGCTCGGTTTATGAAAAACCCACGTGAAAGTCATTGGAAAGCAGCTAAAAGAATACTTCGTTATGTTCGAGGTACAGTTCAGTTTGGGATTCATTACAGTGCCAAAGCATCTCCTCTATTGGTTGGTTTCAATGATTCCCATTGGGTTGGTGACCCTGATGATCAAAAGTCTACTACAGGTTATGTGTTCACTCTTGGTTCAGGACCTATTACATGGGCTTGCAAGAAACAAGGTGCCATTTCTCTTTCTTCAGTAGAAGCAGAATATCGTGGTGTCATAGAAGCTAGTAAGGAAGCCTTGTGGCTTCGTCAGATCCTGTCAGAGTTTGGCTTTCAGCAGCAGCATCCGACTACACTTTGGTGTGATAATCAAAGTGCCATTCAGCTATGCAAAGATCCAATCCAACATCAGCGCAGCTAACACAATGAACTGCACATGCACTTCATCAGAAAGCTCATTCACGACCATGTTCTTGAAGTGCAATATTGTTCAACATATGATCAAGTTGCCAACATCTTTACAAAGTCTCTCACAGAGGCGAAGTTCACTAAACTTCGATTTATGGTTGGATTTCAAGAAGTTGTCACTAAGGGGGGATAGGCTCTAGTGCCTCCTTCCTTCTCCTATTGTGTCATATTTGTAAATCCTTCAATCCTATCCCAAGTTGTTCTTAAGGGGGGATGTTAGGATATTCCGACACATAGGAAATAGTTAAATACAACTTGGTCTAGTATAGAGTTAGGT
Organism: Pinus tabuliformis; assembly: GCA_031772625.1. Taxonomy (NCBI): domain Eukaryota; kingdom Viridiplantae; phylum Streptophyta; class Pinopsida; order Pinales; family Pinaceae; genus Pinus; species Pinus tabuliformis. The sequence continues at coordinate 1,233,371,845 of CM062807.1, forward strand.
ATAGTGTTAGGTAAAGTGTGTTTCTTTACTATATACATTTTGTAACTTACAATCCGACGATCACGATATGTAGTGATTCGATGGTTCATTCTCTCCTCGGTATTACCGACACTTGATCCGTGGCTTAACACCCGATTAGTCCATGATCTCTATTTAAAGAGCATGGAGGGTGATTTGTAGGGTAATACATCTATGAGAGAAGCATATGTAAATTTTCATTCTTTTATTAATCAATTTCCTAAAGTGGTCGCGTTGGCTCAGGCCGTGGACTGTTTCCCTCTTTGAGGGTTTTAACCACGTAAAAATACTGGTGTATTGATCTGTGATCTGTTTGTGAGCGGTGTCCTTTGGTGTTCTGTCTGAGGAACTTACCCTGTAAATTCCTACATTTACAATGATGGAGACTTTACAGAACCGCAAACAAGTGAGCATCAACTTCCGAAATGGGCATTTCAACTTTTGAAGATGTAAAGCCTGATGAACAGAATAAAACAGGCACCAGAAGGGCACATAGAAGTGAAGGCAATTTTGTCGTGATAGTAAATGATTTTACTGAACCTTCCACATACAAATAAGTAGTAAAACATAAAGAATGGCAACAGGCTATGGTTGAAGAATATCAAGCAGTAATTGATAACAACACTTGGAAACTTGTTGATTGTCCAGAAAATGTTAAACCCATGGGATGCAAATGGGTTTACAGAATTAAGTATAATCAAAAGGGAGAACTTGAAAAGTATAAAGCACGACTTGTCGGAAAAAGTTTTGCGCGGCAGGAAGGCATTGATTATGAGGAAACTTTTGCTCCTGCAGCTAAATGGAACACCATCTGATTAACACTTGCATTGGCCGCTCAGAAAGGATGGAAAGTTGATCAAATGGATGTCAAAAGTGCTTTTCTCAACGGAGATTTACAGGAGGAAGTGTATATGACCCAACCGCCAGGTTTTGAAATTGAAGGACAAGAACATAAAGTTTGCAAATTGATTAAGGCTTTATATGGATTAAAACAAGCTCCTCGAGCTTGGTATGCAAAGATGGATGACTACCTTAAGAAAGTTAGTTTTGAACGAAGTGAATCTGATGATACTTTGTATGTGCGACAACAGGGAAAATATCTGGTAATTCTTGTTATGTATGTAGATGATTTGATCATTACTGGCAACCATGATGATCATATTGCACACGTGAAAAAGGAGTTACATGCAGTTTTTTAGATGACAGATTTGGGATTACTTCACTACTATCTTGGAGTTGAAGTCTTCCAACATCCACATCATATTTTCATTTCTCAGAGTAAGTATGCAGCAGAGGTTCTTCAACGATTTGGCATGCAAGATTGCAAGCCCATTCTTACCCCCATGGAGCAAAACTTGAAACTTTCAAAATTTGAAGGGGGGGAAAGGTGGACAGTACAACTTACAAACAGTTGATTGGCAACTTGATTTATTTGAAAAATACTCATCCTGATCTATCTTATGCAGTCAATATTCTTTCATGTTTTATGCAGGAACCATGAGACAACCAATGGAATGCAGCCAAAAGAGTTCTTCGATATGTCCAAGGAACAAAAGGTTTTGGTCTTCTATACACAAAGACTAAAAATTTTGTAGTTGGTGGATATTCCGATGCCGACTTTGCTGGGAGTATTGATGATCAAACATCAACATCAAGTTATTTAATGAACATGGGGTTAGCAGCAGTATCTTGGAGTTGTAAGAAATAGGCTACAGTGGCCACTTCTTCTGTAGAAGTAGAGTACATTTCAGCATGGGAAGCAGCATGTGAAATTGTTTGGTTGCGCCGAATTTTGCAGGACTTGGGCATTTCTCAGACAGAAGCTACATCATTATTCATTGACAGCCAGTCAGCCATTAAACTTGCCAAAAACCCAGTTTTTCATTCAAAGACAAAGCATGTGGACACCAAGTATCATCATATCATATCTCTCATTGCCAAAGATTTCCTCAAGCCAGTTTACTGTCCTTCCGAAGATCAGATCTCCGACATTTTCATGAAACCTCTTGGCAGAATAAAACTTACTAAGTTCAGGGATGAACTTGGTATCTGTTGTAATGTATCTTTGGATCATAGGGGGGAATGTTAGATGATCCAAATATACAATTTTATCATAGGTTATAAAATTAGAATAAAATAATTATTAATTTAAGATATTAAATTAATAATTATTATTCTAGAATGTTTAATTATTTAATGGAGACTTTTAGAATTAGCATATTGTTGTAACTAGATATGACTCTCCAAATGTGTTGTATCTTAGGCTCTATTTTAGGAGATTTGTTAGCAAGTTGGTTTTTATAGCATTTATTGTAAATGGACACTTGCTATTTAATAAGTGATCCATAATTAGAGGTAGTTAGGAAATGGAGCTTATAAATAGCTCATTGCAAGAGTGTTTGTGTTGTTCGGGTGTAAACTCTTGCAAAATCATATTATGTAATTGTTTTTTCTGATTAATAAAATTATGTGTCTGAGGACACTTCTTCCATAAGGGCAATCCACCAGTTCCTTCACAATAGGAAGAGAATCCCCCAGTTCCTGCTACTCAAGGGGGTATTTTACCAGTTTATTTGGTACCCCCTCCAAGCATTCTAATCATTTCCTTTGATTGGAATCGACTAGCAAGAAATCACCTTCCTTCTAATGTACCATTCCAGATCATAGTACAAGTTTACAAGATGATCGTGTCTGGAACTATCATAGATGAAGGGGATTTAGTGAGTATCCTTTCCTCAACTTCTTAGAAAGCATTTGGTTTTCCAACGCTTACGCCTGGTACACAAAATTTATTAGGCTTTAACAAAGGAACCACTCGACCATTATGGATCCTTCCTAAGTTACCGATAACTTTGAGAAGGAAAACCGTTCACTTGAACATGATGGTGGTCCAAGGGTCGTTAGATTACAATCTACTCCTTGGAAATTACTATGTTCATAGCATGGAAGCTATTGTTTCCACACTCTTTCAATTGATTTGTTTCCCGCATGAAGGAAAAATTGTCCAGCTTATTGACAAACTTTCATTTCTCGGTTCAAACACAAGGCCAAGTCAATCATCATCCCTAAATGGTCTTTTTGAGTCAAGAGTGTATCTTCAACCTTCATTCCATCCACCTAATTACCACATGTAGTCCGGTGAATGTAACGAACCTTAGGGGGCATGCACCCTTGTCCATTTTGGCGGACGAACCCAGCTAAAAAAATAGGTTTCCCTGTAGGTTATGCGATTGGTCCAAAACACCATTCACTTTTGTCTGCACTACGGATGAAGCCAAGGAAGTGTTTCATCTATTCTGTGGATGAAGCCATCCTACCATATGAATTTCCCTGTAAGTTAAGTGATTGGTCTGACACACCACTCACCTTTGTCTAATTGTTGGATAAATCGAAGCAAGTGTTTTTGTCTAACCGTTGACAAAAGCAATCCTGCTTAACTATAGTGATTCCCATATGGTTACTAGAAACTCTCCTTTTTCGATGCCTATTGGCATGTAAACCTTTTTATGCAAGCGAAAAACGACCAATTTCATTTTTTAGCTTTTTCGATTTTTTAGCTTTTAGTTTTTCAACTTCCTAGGTTAGGTGATTGGTCTGATCCACCATTCACCTTCTTCTATTCTGCGTGTGAAGCAAAGGAAGGATCTTGTCTAAACAAGTTGATGAAACCAACCTACCTAACCTCAGCAGTTCTTTAGCTTTAATAGTTTGTTTATCTTTGTAGTTTGGTCGTTCCAAGCTTACATAAAAAGGAAACTGAGCATATGTTATCGTAGAGTTCAAGATCACTAAAAATGAACCTACCAATGAAGGACATCTTTGACTACGGATGAGCATACTTTCCGCAAGGTTCGAGCTCACTAAAAGATGAACCTACACCCAAAATGAGCAATGTTATCATATGGTTCAAGCTCGTTAAAAAATAAACCTACCTCTAAGCATATGTTGCCCCAGAGTTTAAGCTCATTAAAAAATGAACCCACCTTTGGTAAATAACCCTTGTGATTGCAATCATATCAGCCTTTTGAACCTTGGTTGTGTTCCCTCCATCACCTCCATCCGTTTGGCTGATCATACGCTTCCACTTGATTGTTTACCATTTTGAGGAACAACAACGATGAGTGGTCTTGTTAGCCACCCTCTTCAGATCACCATGTTTTGAGAAGTTCCAAGATTACCTGGAACCAGTTGCTACCCCGGATACCACTCGTTCCTCAAAAACGAGTCCACTTTAAACCCTTTTCAGACTCACTAAATATGAAAACAGTGTCAAGCAATTGGCCTCTCCAGCTCGCTAAAGTGATTGGAAGCACCATCCCTCCTGTATATTTTAAAATTTTCAGACCTGAGGAATTATCTCATGAAAAAGGTCAAGCACTTTTCTTTTTTGGCTCGCTAAGGTGATCAAAAAAGTCATCCCTTTTGTATTATTTTAATATTTTTCATACTTAAGGGATTATGCTATGAAAAGGAACTACTGGAGCTCTCTTTTAGTCCCTTTTCAAACTCTCTAAACATGAAAAGGACCGAGTTGTCTTTGTCGTTAAACTCATTAAAATAATAGCGACAAACTTGTCCACCCAGACAAGAACAAGTTTCACTGTCACTAGACTCGCTAAAACATAGCGACAGGTTGTCCCGAAGGGAAAATTATAAAACAAGCATATGTTATCCTCCTCAAGCTTGACAAAAATAAAGAGGTACTGGTCAGCAATGACTGGGGAAAAAGGGAAGAAAACTTGAACAATTTTATGGTAGCAGGTCGCTCTTGAACATGACACTTTCACTCCATCACCATGATTAAGTCGGGTTGGGTTATTCCGTTCACCGGTCATATCACTATTGGTCTTCCACACCATCCACTTTTGGGGTTAACGCTACCAATCCATTTCAGTGTCACCGATATGTTCAAGAGAATTCATTCAAAGAATTCACCATCCAGTTAATGTCTCATCCATTGCAATACCTTCAACCTCCATTTTTCATGACCGTCATTCTTGAACCTTGTATCGTCAGATCATTTCTCACCTCCAGAAAATCATTTGCTTCATTTCGTGTCGTAGATGTGGGATTCATCAAGGCCCTCCTACGATGGGTCACTTCTTGTCAACATCAGCTCATTATCCAAGAAGTTGACTTAGAAACAACCCTTTTAGTACTTTGAAGCTTGCCTGCCTCAATGGCAAGTTTCTCACTTCCGGCGACAAGTTTACATTAATGTCCTTTGATCGAAAGGTGTTGGACATCGGATCATATATTCACACCACATGAATTGTATTGTAGTACCTTGAGGGTCATTATCATTATCGGTGATTCCTCTCACACTTGTTAACAGCTTACATTATTGGCTGGTAATCAGGCAATGTCTTTCCATGTTCGACTTCAGGACATCTTTTCACATGGATCGACTTGTACATCGGGCGAAGATTGAACGAGTTTGAAGACCCCGGATCTAGTTTCATCCATCTGGGCTGCGATATATTTAGGGATATAAAGACATCAAATGTACACAGAAGCTGCACAAATAGTCATCTAAGCCAGGGAAGATGACTCTTCATATGAAGAATCACCAGTCTGCAACTGCAGACAATTATCTGTCCTATGTACATGAAAATGAATTTATAAAGTTGAGCATGGGAATGCCTACCTCAACTAGATCATGAAAATAATATGATGATAATGTATTGTATTGTATCTTATACAAGTCACCTTCTAGTTCGAATACCTCGGATCCTCATGATAAAGCATTTCACCCGACATCAAAAGATTTACGACTTCATGCTTTAGGTGGAAACTTTTATAGACATATTTGGGCACTGCAACCCCAATGTTATATTTCGATAAACCAAGGGCTCTTTAATCCATAAAAGTGTTGTTTCATACCCTAAAGGATCATGGTCAACTTATTACATCATTTCCTAAAATTTCCACCTGAAAAACCACTCAGAACTGGCCAAAACTGGACCATATTGACTACCCCACTGTCAAGGTGCGATGCATACTAACTTCTACACTAGCCAGGTGTGATTCATACTAAAGAGGCCTTATGTAGGGTGCGATGAGCGAGGATGGACAAATGTCTGAGATATTTTGCTAAGTGGATGCTCATGGAATCTTCTAGAAACTTCTCCTATGACACTTGCCTCTCTGAATTCGGCCAAGGATGAGTAAGAGATCCAAGAAATCTCCAAGTGGAACCAAGAACAATAAGTGGAATGACACTAATAAAAAACCTAGAGATGACTCACACCTTTGCAGACATCTATAAATGGATCCCTTATCTGAGAGATCTAGGGGATGGAATTTTGTAATTTGTAAAGAAGTGTTGATAGTTTGTCTTTAAGAGAAGGAATTGTATTGTTGGGTGATCTTTCTTTTCATGAGGTGAACAGAGCTTTGATGCTGGATCAGACAACTGGGTTGTATTTCTCCCTTCTACTATTAATAAATTTCTTTGATTTTTCCTCCATACAATCGTGTATTCATGAATGTTGTTGTTTGTGAATGCTATTATATGATCAATGCATTTCTAATTTTGCATTGTTTATGATATAATAGATCAAGATGCTTTGATGGTGTTTTGTTACTTTGTCTCTACAGGTATTCATTGAACATGATAAGTGAGAGAAAAGGTGCAAGCTCTATCAAGGGAGAGAGAAATCAAGCAAGGAGTCAAGCGGAAGATCCAGGTTGGTCTCTTTGCTCCTCTCCTATCTATCATACATAAAAGAAATCACAAATTGCTTTGATTGTTTGTTTCTAGGATAGCTACCAATCCTAGTGGGACTAGCAGATCGAAAAGACACTAGTTTTCTTGTAAACACTAAGCCCTCCTAGTTATACAACTGGAGCCTCCAGCAGATCTCCTAAAATCAAGGAGGATTGGCTCGCAAGACTAGAGATAGATAATAGTTCTTGTTCACTTGCTCAACTTCCCCTTTGATGGATTGATGTGGCTGCTTTTGCTCTGAGATTTCTAAAGGAGGATTCGAGATAGGGGGTCATAAATGAGGGGGACACCCTCCTACAAATCCTCTCCATTTTTTTCCTCGAATATTTGCTGCCAAATGCTCATTAAACCTTTGACTTTGTCTCAAAATTGATCAAAAATCTACATAAAGCACACATTAGATTTCATGGCATAATGAATAACCCAATTCACTCTATTAGCATACATATAATCAAAAACATGAAATAAAATAATGAGAAAGGTGGATTAAGCTAAGTTAGGAGGCCAAATAAGCCCATATAATTACCCATTTATGGGGCTCTTCAAAACCCTGAGGAGTAAACAAGGCAGAGTAGATAGAACTAAATGGAAAGAGTGGTACTAGAAATTTTGCACAAAACCATGGAATTATAAACAAGTGAAAAGAAGGATTGGTTCTGCAGTGGAGTCACCAATTTGTGGTGCAGGTAAAATTCTAAGTGCAGACACAAACAATTCCTCTAGCCCGAGGGCGGGTCTAGCCACAAATAAGACATTCTATGGAATATTTCCTTTGGTTAGAACCAATTAAGAGGGCCTACCTCTTAGTATGCTATCCACTTAATGATGACCCTATTTCCTTGCTCCAGCTATCTTCTATTTCTTCCTGTGGCCACCTGAAACAACTAGACAACAACAAACAATAGCCATGATAATATATAAAGTGTATTCAACCCACTTAACAAGTCAAGAAACACTAATCCATAAACATTTGAAGTTTCATCTTATGTATGAAATCAATTGATAGTTGCATCTTTATTAAATGAAGAAGATATTACAACTGGTGTCTTGATGTTGTTGTTCTCCTCTAACAAATCCGGGTTCCCACACACTTCTGCTAGCATTCCATGGATGGCCCCAACAATGATAGTCTCAAGGTTGTTCCCTTTATGCATCACACCAAATCAATTCACAATTCTCTTTTAAACACAAACTAGAGAGCTACAAAATATGGATAACTTGGTGATTACTCCAAACAGAAATTAATTGGCACTAGCACACACACACACACTAGCTTTTGCTTTGGAAAAGTGGAGGTTTATATAGCTTGAATGGATGGGAGATGGTTCCTCTTCTCATGGGAGGTCTTATATCTTGAGTTAGTTCTATGCTAATAGGGGAAAGGAGCCCAATCTGACCTCCTCGGTTCCATCCAGCCTAACTATTTACCAGACTTCCATTATGAAGCTTCTAGAGCTAGAAGCTTCGGCTCCAAATTTAAAAAAATTCCAAAAGAGGATCGGCGCGACTGGGAAAAGGATCAGATGCTCTGATCGGTGCAAGGGGTAGTTGTAATCCCTACATATTGGCGCGGGGAGGACATGGATGATCAACACCAATCTTGTAAACTGGGCAAAACAGGTGATTTTTGGGAAATGATGCAAAGGGGAATTGTTCTGCTCATGAAGAATGACACAATGGGAGTTTCTTCATGATGGGAAAGCATGAACGGTTCATTATAGAGATCCTCTAGGACCAAGGAATGGGGAGTATAGGGACAGTGACAAAATTCTATGTAACAATCCCATACCCGAAATTTAATGGAAAGATAATTTTTATTCATGGCCTCTCAATACAAAAATGGACGTCGAATCCCCAGTTATGAGAGGAAAAATATCAAAGAGGCTTGTTAACCAAGCTGGGGATACCAAGATGGAAAAGGCAGACATAAATAAAAATTCTAGGAGTTAAGTCTCAAATGAATAAGATATTTTGATCCATCTAGTGGAAACAGGACTAGATCGGCTAGGTTTTCATATTTCTTTACAAGATCCACCCCCAAATACAACTTCATCTTCTGTGGAAGTAACAACTCGATACCCTAATGGTAGTATTGAAACCATTGGATCTAGTTGGCCTATTGGAAAGGCCATTGGGGAAAATAATAGAAAAGTAAGAGAGTGAATGCAACATCTGATGGCTTCCCAATCAATATCTCACCACACACGGTTGCTGGCTGCTATGGACCTGGAATGTAATCAGATAAAGTTTTCGTTACAACATCCATCAGCACTGTCATTACCTTCAAGGCCTTAATTTAAAACCTTGGATGTGTCTCTGAACATAGCAAGTTTCCCCTTACTGAATAAAATAAACTTTCATAAGTAGGTGGGAGAGATGTTGTAAAACGATCTCAACAAAAATTCCGTGACCATCAGCAAAGTGAGACATTATTAGAAATGGATTCAAATAAGATGAAAATGGAGAAGGAAAATTCCATACCCCTACATATTCATAATGAAGGCCACAAGGAGTTGATAATCAACTTAGGGGTGAACCCAGTAGACAATACAATAGTGGAAACTCTTCTTCCACAATCTTATAAACAGATCCAGGGATTAACACACAAGATAAATATGTCGGGTAGTGAACATGTATAGCTGAGGGAGTTGGCTCAAGTTGTGTTGCAAAAGGAGACCCTGATGAAAGAGATGGTAAACAAAAGTCATGAGATAGTGGCTCTTAAAAAGAAAGTGTCCAAACTGCAGGCCAAAATCAATTCTCATGTGTGTGTGGTGGCAGTACCCGAATATCCACAAAACCCTACTAGGAAGCTCATCAAGTCCTTAACTGAGTTGAAACTCTCAGAAGTTGATTAAAGAGGCTATAAAGAGTCCAAGATTCTTCTAGCGAAAGGATCGATCAAAAAAAGAAATAGTTGGAGATTGCGGTATCAAATTTTGAACTCGTCAATAAGAACCTACAATCTGCAACATGAGAGGTTCCTGAGCTTCAGAAAAAATTGAAGGGTAATATGTCCCTTCTGGAAGCCAGAAAACTAGTATGGGATGAAATCATAGAAGACATGAACCACAGCTAGGAGCATGTTACATTAATGCATGACAAAAAATTTACAAGCAAGGATTATGAGCAGTTCATCATGAATGCTAAAGAAGAAGGCGAAAAAAATGCCTAAATTGCCAAGAGATTCATTAGCTTTGTAAATGAGAGGTGAACTGAGGAGTTAATACCCATCGATGTAGTAGATATGGTCAATGTTGTAATGGAGATATCTAAATTCATTCTAAAAGAGGAAGTCAGGGTTAGGGATGAACATTACCTTTAGGTAGTACAAAAACAAATGGCCTCCTTTTAATGTTGAATTCAACAAGGTAGTACAAGTTAGGTTATCCAACAACTGTGAACCTCATGGGGGTTTCTCTCTTAGGAAAATTACAATCAGAGGCTCATAGAAGCTAAAAGTAAGGTAGCTTTGTTTCATGAGAAAACCACCACTCTCAAAGGGAAAACAATAGTGAACTTCTTAAAAAAGGAATTCCAACTCCTGGGAATGGTGAGAAGTCTATTTCATCACAAGTTGAATTACTCTGGTAGAATTCATTTGAAGGCTAGTTATCAACAGTTCGACTTCACTCCTCATACAACTCCCGCATTATGACAACGATGTGAATAGTTTGTTAATCCACCCACTGTCCAAGTCATCGAAATGTAGGCACAATGAACTCCACACTATACTCCTTTAGTCCAACATCCTTAAAAAATATCTTTAATCATGTCAATCCTCACCTCTCATTTACACCTTTTATGTTATTCACATTTTAAGTTTTATCTTGTTTTGTTAGCTTGTTACATTTCACTTAAGTACAACTTTGTAGGAAAACATGCTAAAGTTTTGATGTACTTAGTCATCATGAAAAAATTAAGAAGCGAATATTTTGGAACAACCTATCTCTTTCTCAGAGGTCCTATATGAACATTTTTGAAAGAGAGAAGAAGGGTTCAAAATTTTTGGAAAAAAGTTTTTATGTTTTCATGAAGACAATGTTATGAATCTTGATGCATGATTATTTCTCAGAAAATCAATGCAATATTTTTGGTGATTCCAACCTTTTGGGTTTCAATATGTTCCTTTCCCTTTCTATTTTTCATATATGTTGAATGCTCTTCTCAGAGTTCATGTCAAGTATCTCCCAGATGTATTTACCATCAAATGTAGATTAATTCATATCAAATTATTGATGAATAATGTTTGTATGAACATGGAAATAAAGTCTTTGAATACACTCAATGTATCTTAGCATCAATAAATATTTCCTTTCTCTCGTTTCTCTCTAAATATGGATATATGGGATTCTTAAAGTTTAAGATTTGTATGATGGGTTTTTCCTCTACTTTCTTCTGCAATTACATCTATTTTAACCATTGATTAGCTGTAAACTCTCAATCGAGATTGGCCACCATAGATTGGTGGATAATGTTAATGTGTTTTCTTATGTGTGTGTGGGTTCATTTATTGTATCCTTATGAATGGTTATGAAGCAACTCCATTTGAATTGTATGTGAAAGCAAAGAGTGCTACAAGTTTTTAAAAGATAAATTTGAAAAAACTAACTCGAATTCCCTAGGCACTGGTCTCCTCTTAACCCAGAGACTATCTCTAGGAGTGATAACAGACCCTCTCAACAAATTCAATTAATACTTGGGAGGAGTTGGAGAATTATTTTATACAGGGATGGGGGGAAAATAAATATCATGGATATTTCTTAACTAATTTTAATGAAATAAAGAGGAAACTAGATGAAAAAGTGGTTGAACTCATCAAGAGGTTTAAAAAACTATATAACAGTCGTTCCACAGAAATAAAACCACATCTTTCTCTTGAAAAAGTGGTGTTTACAGGAGCCTTTGAATCCGATTTTTGCTTTAGTTTGAGGGAACGGAGGTTTCCTACTTTAGACCAAATTCAAACTAATGCATTGGAGATTGAATCCAATTTATCTGCAACATGGAAGATTAAGCAAAAGGATGAAGCAGTTGATAAAAAGAAAGGCAAGGAAGAAGCAAAACATTTCACTTAGCCCAAATATTCAGATGAAGAAAAGCTGGGTGATATGACAAAGTTCATTAGGATTTTTTCAAACAAATTGGTGAAGTTAGAGATTGATAATAAAAGTCCTCCTAGACCAATTCAGCAGGCGCAAAATATAGATTTAATCCTCAATTCAGGAGACCACCACTAGAAATCATGCAAAGGGAAAAGAAAGACAAAGATCAGGTTCAACCCCCTTTATACATTAGTGATGAAGCAAAAGAAGATGTGGAGGAGATACTTAGGTTGCAGGAAGATCAATATTCTACTCTATTAGAGGAAGAGGAAGGAATAATGGATAATGAGGATTTAAATCTTGAACCTCAAATTGCATTAGATGATGTAGAAATTGATGAATATTTCATGAGATTTATGGATTTCATGCAGGCATAGTTTCATAAGTATGATTTAAGATCAAGGAAGAGGTCAAGGACACAAGATGATATAGAGGACCAACCAAATCAAATATCTTAACAACCTCTACCAAATGTGATGAAAAGGGGATAGACTTTATTTCTATCTTTGGAGATTTTGAACTAGTCATGAAGAAAGTTAGGGAACAATGTCAGAAAAAAACATCCAATGCTAAGATCTTATCATAATGAAGTGTGGGATCTAGTAGATATTTTTTTCTAAGCTTTCAATATTTAGTTTCTGCCAAGGGATGGAAACAGAGTGGTTGATTCACTTGCAATGGTAGGCAACACCTTCAAGTCCCCACTAAATCCAAAATTGAGGTATGAAGTTGAAATTTGCAGTAGACCTTCTATACCATTCAATATCAAATATTGGTAGGTATTTGAGGATGAATAATAGATTAAAATGTTTTTGGAAGTATTAGGGGAATTCACTATGTAACGAATAAAATATATAAATAATATAAATATAATGTAAATGATAATAACCATAATTAATTATTAGTTAAGTAGTAATAAGGTTGAAGACGCATGTCTAATAGGACATGGCTCTTCATGAAGAGACACTTGCTTGGTATATAAGCAAGCCTCTTGTTCTCATTTGTAAATCATTCATTCTTATTCATTTTATTTGATATAATATTTATATCCTAAATGGATATCTTGACATTCCAAGTCTTTTAGAGTAATTAATCTATATAAGGAACTTTGTTCGCTTCATTTGGTATCATAGCAGTTCAGTCCTCTAGGTTTCTTAACCGGTGCACAGAGCTTGTTCTCCAATCTAAGTCCATCGAAAATCGTCAACCTTGTTGCCGTACAATTGAAGCATTTTGCTCATAATTTGGGAGTTTCTCCTTTTCTCCGTTTTTCTAGGCCTTTTGCCATAAAAAAAATAAAATTAACCAAAAAAAATATAAGTAAATAAATAAATTAAAAAAAAGGAAGAAAAAACAAAACTTATACAAAATCTCATACCAAGTATATTTAAAACTTTTAACGTGGAGAAGCCCATGGTTTTAAAAACAACCCATGGTAATTGCCCATGGTATTTTAAAAAGTTAAAAAAAAAAAAACAAAAAAAAAAACAAAAAACAATTTACTTTTTACGTGGAGAACATTTTAACGGAGGTTTTAAAAACAACCCATGGTAATAGCCCGTGGTATTTTAAAATCGTGACTCTGTCATATGAAAAGGCGTGACCTTTATATTTATTAAGTGGGGTGACATTAAAAATTTATTAAGTAATTAAGTATATAAAAAAAGGACAAATTTATTATTTTAAAAAAGAAGTGAAACTATTATTATTATAAGATAATAAAGTTATTTTGAAAAAGGGTCGTAATATAAAAAAATACATACATATATAGAAGGCAACATTATAAAGGTGAATTTTTTTTAATAAAAAGCTATTCAAGTTTTTAACAATCCACATTAAGGGAGAATATTTGAAATATATATATTAAAAAAAGGAAGATAAAATAAGTTGAAAAAGAAAAAAAATCACATAAAGTTAAAAGAAGTGAAGAAAAAGAAAAAATATGGAATCATTCTTCCATTCTCTACATCCATCATCACTTCCCCATAATGATGTTATCCAGTGTACCGAGAAAGTGAAACTAAAAGATCAAGAGAATGACAAAATAGCCAAAAGTCAACAAAACAAGAAAGTGTTAGACCACAAACATAAAGATCTTGTGGATATGCATTACAAAGAAATAATGTAAAAGGACGAAGAAATTTCTCATATCAAGGACCATGTCGAAAAATTGTTGGCGCAAGTGAAGAAGACTAAGGTCACAAAGAAAGAGCTCAAGAAGCACTTATCAGAACAAAAAGAGGAAACCTTGCGTTCAAAGAACCTTAATAAAAAATTATTAGAACAAATCAGATATCTAAAAGATGGAAATCTTAAAATTCAAAACACTGAAAAAGTTTGATAAATCATAAACTGAAGAAATTTTAGAGTAAAAAACCATAATCAAAGTCTACTCACTCAAATTAAGAAGCTTAAGGATGATAAGAAAGCATTAAAATATAAGTTGGATAAATCCACTCAAGTAGAAGTATTTGAATCTCCAGTCACAACCATTCAAGTTGAAAAAAAAGGAACAAATACCGATCCGGTTAATATGAAAACTCAAGAAGATGAGTCAGTTGAAGAAACAACACCCTTAGATGTTGGAGTTCAGACAATGGACGTCCCAAGTGAACGTTCCGTAACCAATTCAATAACATCCTCACCAGAATAAAATCTAAAAACTTTATATCAGCATCTGAATCACAAGATTAGACAGCTCAACCAAGCTACATATCGGAACCATTCAAACCAGAGACAACAAACTATTGTTCCAAAGAATAATGACATAACATCAATCCAATCTTATGCTAACGAGTTGTTACAAAACTCCAATGATAAGAGTACTATACAGAAGATTAATCTGGGATGGTCTGATCCCTTCTCAGTGCGACAAATTTTTTTGTCACTAAGAAGATCATATCAACTTGTATCGATAAGGATGACTATTCCGAGAGAGAAAGATGTTCGAAGCCAAAAAAGAGATCAAGCCTTTTTTTATCAACAAGCTTTGAGAAAAAAGCTCTTTGAGGAAGGAGGCAATGTAACAAATAAAATATATAAATAATATAAATATAATGTAAATGATAATAATCATAATTAATTATTAGTTAAGTAGTAATTAGGTTGAAGAGGAATGTCTAATAGGACATGACTCTTCATGAAGAGACACTTGCTTGGTATAGAAACAACCCTCTCGTTCTCATTTGTAAATCATTCATTCTTATTCATTTTATTTAATATAATATTTATATCCTAAATGGATATCTTGACATTCCAAGTCTTTTGGAGTAATTAATCTGTAGAAGGAACTTTGTTTGCTTCACACTAATTCAGAAACTGATCAAGAAATGGGAGCTAAAGATGTAGCAAAGGAGTAACTTGAGGATGACTTGCCTTGGAAATATTCAATGGTTGTCCATAAAATTGTCAAATTGAAGAGTAATGTGATTCCTAAAGGTTTAGTACCATTGGAAAAGTTATTTGATGAAAATGATGTTGTTTGGTAAGAAAAACTAGGATGATGATGTTTAAGATTACAACTTTGCAATTGAACAACATCCTAAACTTGTGATGTTGGAAAATGGAATCCCTCAATACTCTAAGCATAGGTATGTGGATATGTTCAACGAATATGTTTATGTTTTTTTTCATGTTCCTCTGAAGACCTCAAAACTTATAATACAAACATCACTCAATATAAGATTCCTTTGAAGCTAGGGAAAGTCCATAAAAATAGAAATTGAGACAAATTAATCCTCTTCTTTTGCCTTCAATAGAGAAAGAAGTGAAGAAATTATTATAGGAAATAATTATTGTTCCTCTGAAATATTCTGACTGGGTAGCCAATGGTGTTGCGAGGAAGAAAAATGGAGAAACTAGACTATGTCTAGATTTCAGAAATCTAAATAGAGCATCATTGAAGGACACTTATCCTCCAAAAATGGATCACATCCTACATAGAGTGACAAGATATTATAGATTATCTATGATCTATGTATTCTCATGCTATAACCACCAAGATGACCAGAAGAAAGCAACCTTCGCAACTCCATGGGGAATGCTCATTTATGAAAATATGCCATTCATGTTGATCAACACTAGTGCAACCTTTTAGAGGGCTATGAACATAGAATTTGTGGGAGAAAAGGATAAATTAATGGTTATTTATTTAGATGATATTACAATGTTTTCCAAATCAAATGAAGAACATTTTAAGCACTTACAATATACTTTTGAGAAGTGTAGGAGATATGGGCTATCACTGAATCCAAAAAAGTCTCACTTTTCTTTGAGAGAAGGGAAGTTACTTGGGCATATTGTATCCAAGGAAGGGGTAAAAATTGACCCAAAATGAGTTGAAGCAATAAAAAATATAACTCTACCTAGAAATAAAAAAAAAAATCAGATTTTCTTGGGAAGGATCAATTTTCTCAAGAGATTCATTGCCAATTATGCAAAGATTGTGAAACAAATTATAGATATGTTAAAGAAGGATGCAAAGATAAAATGGATCCCAGCTGCTAGAGAATTTTTCTCAAGAATCAAATAATCTTTTGGAGAAGTTCCAATTTTGGTGAGTATATATTATAAAAAACCTTTCCAATTTTTTTCCTTTGCTTCACCTTTTACTATTGCAGTTGTACTTTTTTAGAGAAATTGGGACACTAGGGAACAATCAGTGGCATTTTTCAGTAGATTGTTGAAGGATTATGAGTTGAAATATAATATACTAGAGAATAAAGCCTATTATTTGGTGAAGGCTTTAAAATATTTTAGGACATATGTTTTGCAATCCTAAATCACTACATATGTACCTAACTTTGTCGTTAAATATGTATTAACTAAAATCTATAGTGAGGGAAGAAGGGGAAAGGGTCAAACAGGATTCAAGAGTATGATATGGAAATAAAACCAACGAAATTGATAAAGTGGTGGGGATTAGGAAAGATACTAACAGAAGAAAATTTCCAAGAAATGGGGATAAATTTTCTTGCTGAAGTTACTGAGTCAAAGACAATTAATGAAAAGGAGAAGAGAAGGAACAAGATAACTGAATTCAGTATAATTATCTCTGCTCTAACAGGTGTAAAAATATCCTCCATTATTTATCTTTTCTTATTTTTCTAACTTCTCTTGACAAAAAAAAATATAAATCCCTTAGATTGAAAGCTCAAAAGTATGTGATAATTAATGGCAGATTATATTAAAAGGATTGTGTTGGTGTTTTATTTCTTAGCCTAACAGAAGGGGGGAACAATAGATATTTTTAATGAATATCATGGGTGTCTTTGTGGTGGCCATTACAAATAGAAGGTAACTGCACATAAAATTTTGAAAGTTGGTTTCTATTGGCCTTCTTTATTTTCAGATGTTTTTAGGCTGGTTAGAAGTTGTAACAAGTGCCAATTTTTTGCTGAGAAGAAAAAATTGGCACCTCTTCCACTGATTCTTGTATTTGTTGAAGATCCTTTCAAATAGTGGGGATTAAATTTCATTGGGGAGATAAATCCACCTTCCTGTGGACAACACAAGTGGATTTTAACAACCACTGATTATTTTACAAAATGGGTGGAACAATTTGAACTAGGAGAGAAACTGATACAATGGTAATTAAGTTCATTGAAGAAAATATCTTTGCAAGGTTTGTTTTTCCTAAGAAATTGGTTACAGACAATGTCCTAAGAAATTGGTTATAGACAATTCCCATGTGTTCAAATATATAAAACTAAATAACCTATGGGAGAATTACATTGTTATTCTTTCACATTCCACCACCTATTATCCTTAAGGAAATGGGTTGGCAGAGCCTTCGAACAAAACTTTGGTAGGAATACTTAAGAAAACAATTGCATAGAAGAAGAATAATTGGGATTCATAACTGAATTTTTCCTTATGGTCCAACAAAGTGACTACTAAAAGTGTTGAAGGAATTGTAGCTAGGTTTGGTCTTCATAAATGAAATTTTTACATTTGTATTTATTCAAGAAAAGAGAAATTATTTTTATATTATTTTTCAATTATTTTCTTGCTCATTGAAGTAGCTCAAGCACATGTTTAAGTGCTTCTAGGAAGTCAAACGGTAAATTTATTTATGTAAGACCCTTAGAGGGCATGTTACACTATGTATAAAAATTGTATAAGGTCAAAAGAATACCTCCAAGCTAGGTGAAAGTCCTCTCTATTCAACAACGTCCTCAAAAATAAGATAAGCGATGAAAATAATGAGGAAACAGTCAAGTCGGCCTAAACACATCATGTCATCCTAATGTCAGCCTAAAGGAGGGACATTTCACTATATAAAGCGGTTGTCCACTCCCTCTCAATGCTCAACAAGAAATATTTGAAATCAGTGAAGGTAGAAGCCGAGGAAAGTGAAGGAAAAGGCAATTCTAACGGTCTCCAAGAAAAGAGAGGAAAGGAGGAAGAAGACTGAAGTGAAGAGTACTATTTATAGGGTAGTATATAGTCACACATGAAAGATAAAAGAGGTCAAGTTTGGGGGTATGACATCAGTGAAAAAACAATCCATAAACTAGTGTTGTTTGGTCTAGAAACTAGGCCTACAAGGACTCCCAAGTCAAGTGAATAATGCTGTCTCTCTAGCCATGGAAAAATGACCCTAATTCTCTAGGGTTCCTAATATACGTGGAAAAACTAGGTTTATTGTTTAATTACATCTGTTTGCAGACCTATCTCAAGAATAATCTTGTTGGATCAAGGGAAGGGTATGTCCTTAAGAAGAGATCATATCTAAGAGAAGAAGAAGCATATCCCATTCAGAAGCTCACATAATCAAGGTCTATCTCTAGAGATGTAGCAGAGAAGGAGGATGAAGTGTTGGGGAGAAATGTGTCGGAAGGAGGAAGTCTATGTGCTGGGGATTAAAGTTTAGAATAGAGGAAGGACTTGACTTGTGCTTGGCGTATATCCTAGTCAAGGGTCTAGGGTTTGGCATTGATCAATAAGAAGCTTCAATAAGATAAATTTACCGAATGGTTTTCCTCTCTAAGAGAGAGAGGTTTTGGCCCTGGTAGAGAGCCAACATCTACGTTCTTGTCTTTATGGTTTTGGTAGAAGTTTGATGAAACACACACATAAATAGTAAGAAGAAGATCAAGCTAAGATAATTGTAAAATTCCTTCACAAATTGTTATCAAGTAGAGAAGAATCGTAATATACATCACTTCCCTTAATTCTTCAACATGGTATCAGAGCTAAGGTTACACATCAAGGAAAGGGCATCTTAAGAACACTCATCAACGAAGGACATCTAAAAACGCTGAAGCATCAAGCCAAGAAGCCTCAAAATCATCAAAGGAAAAGAAGGTCTACCATCTATTATTCATCAAGGAAGACAAAAAAGAAATAATAAGAGCGTGACACGTAGGCACCTATAAGGAGAGAAAATCAAAGAAAGACCTACATCAAGCTACAAGTCATCAAGCAACTCTCATCATCAAGTCATGTCCACTTGGAAAAAGCAGTTTGAAGAACATCAAGATCTAAAGAACGCAACCCATCAAGTCTTCAAGGAGAAAGAAAGTCTAATACATCTCAAAATCTATCAAGTAAGTATATGTCCCCTTCTGAATATACATCAATGTCTTTTTGCAAGGAACGTAATAAATTGGTAGGTACCGATACCTTTCTTGTATGCAAGAAGAGGATTGATTTACTTCTCAAGGAGAATGAACTTCTAGAATGAATTAAAGGGAAAGTTACTATTCCTACTACAAAACATACTAAAGCCTTAGCCAGATATAATAAGGATGAGACAAGAGATCAAAGGATTCTAATAGAATCCATAAAAGACTCTACCATTCCTTATGTCTCCAAACCTGAAACATCAAAATAAATCTATGACAAACTAGTAGAGATATTCTCAGTAACCACAGCTAGAGAAGTGATATCTATATGAAATGAATTGTACAATATGAAGATATCAAAAGAAGGAATAGCTCCCCACTTCATGAAGATCTCTGAGATGAGGGGTCAACTTCAAGAGCTAGGGGAAGTTATGTCTGACAGGGAAATGAAAACTTAAGTACTTAATGCTCTACCTAAGGATTGGGGCAACTTCACATCAAGAATATATGCAAAGAAGGAATCCACCCAGCTAAGTGAAATATGGTCTCTATGCAACATAGAGGAAACAAGACTTAAAGCAAAGGAATATGTGGGATAAAAGGAGAAATAATTTTCTACCATGGCCAAGAGAAAGGGAAAATTTGGTCCACAAAGAACAAAAAACAAAGATATGTCCAAAATAAAATGCTATGAATGCCAAGAATATGGACAGTAAAAATTGAATTGTCATAAAATAAAGAAGGAAAATAACAAAAAAAGCAAAAGGGAAGAAGCTCACATGACTCAAGAGCTGAAATAAGAAGAGAAGAAGCAAAAGAAGGGAGATTCTACGGATCTCTACTATGACTAAGTCAAACTCTTTACTTAAAGTCTTCTATCAAAATTTTTAGTAGTATAGAAGCATGTAGGAATAGAATAAAATTTCATGGCTAGAAACATCTTCCAAAATCTTGGAGCATGATGTACATAAAGTTCAAAATACTCATGGAGAAGGATAATTTATAATATAACAAAATGCATGGTTATAAATATGTTCTAGAATATAGGAGCATGGTAGATATAGCTCAAGATATTCATGTAGAAGGAACATACCTAGAATAGCATCTCATCCACAATGAAAGAAAATTGATCATGATTAAGAATCTTAGAAGTCCTCCACCATCAAAATAAAAAGAAAAAGTTGCAAGGTAAGGGTCTTATAGATCCTATGATGGAATATTCAAAAGAAGATTCATAAACAAAAGAAGATGTCTAATAGGGAATCCCATTCATGGGATTCAAGAAAATGATGATATGTAGGAAAGCTAAGATGAACCAAGAAGGGCCACACCAAGGACAGCCAGATGAAGCTAATATGATCAATGGAGAATCAAGATGAGGTATGTATGCATCAAGTTTAGTCATATTATCATGTATATATTATTGAGTCATGGCAATAGTTTTATAACATGATCAAGTAGGAAAGGATCTATTTCACCAATGACATGCTCAAAGGCATGTACTACATTACAATGAAGGTCAAAAAAAGGAAATACTCACATAAGGAGTATAAGATTATTGACTAAGAAGAAATAAGAAATGTCGACTAGTCCTAAAAGCAAGCAATCAAGAAGTGCTTCCACAAGGAGCATAAGGTGGTTGACTGTTAAATTTTGGTATGTTCTATGCTTAGAGAAATTTACTTCAATTTTTCATATGCAACAAGGACTTATGCATTTCATGGAAAACTTGACCACTAGTTAGGGCATAGGCTCTGAGTGCTACAACACCCTAAACACACCCCACAATTCACCTATTTATTGTAGCTAAGCTTCATACAGTCCTTCAATGATATGATGCCTTATAGGGTTGCTTACCTTCTAAACGTAGCTACAAAAAATCCTCCAACTATTAGCTATGGCCTGCGGCCTAGCCTAGCATTGGACTGTAACTTTCATCACTTCAAACAGTGACCCAATCAGCCATTAAACAATAGTTTCTTTCTCCTCCTTTCAGTGGATTCTTCTGCTATTCAAATCGTGCTCAAGACCAACCTTATCATGCCAAAACATCATTGCATTATGCCACGTTGTCACCTACAGAAATGTGACCCTTCATGCTGATGAGATACTCCCTTTTGCTGTGGCTAGGTTCACTTTACTTGCTGCATCTTAGGGTCTCTTTCAAGCTAATATTAGGGCTCTTCTAACTACGGTTTCAGGCCTTATTTGACAGCATATTAATTCTCCTTCTGAACTATGGCTTACTGTGTATAGAAGCCTTCTTCTTGTCTGTGACGACGACTCTTTCTGGACTTCCTCTAATAATGGATTTAAGGTCTCTTCTAAACCTACGGATATGGCTCTTTTAGGGCTTCCTTTCATAATGTTGAAGCTCCCTTAGATAGCATATTGAAAGCCTCTCCTTGATGTGTAGAAGAGCCTCCTCTTGACTACATATAACAACCTCCTTGACTATGGCTAGGTGTATTCTTCCGCTGCAGCTATATGTCTCCTCTAGGACAGCATATAGGTCTTCTCTACTATACTTCTCCTTCCACCAAAACCAAGAGGAGTGGAGAGAGAGATCACAAGAGACGAGTGTGTGTGAAAAATTAAAGAATTCTTCTAGTTATAATGAAACATTGAGGATCATTTGGGGTAATTTGGTTGCTGGATGACATTGACAAGTTATCAAGTAACACAAACAAATTCATATCTCCATGAATACATGTCAGAATTGGATGATCCTCATATTATTCATACACCTCTCGATGACAGGAATCCAAGAAAACCATTAGCTACCATTAATATGTGATGTTTTAATTTGTATTTCAACATTTATATTTTAAGCTGTATTGATCTTGATGGTTATACATACATACATATATGTGTGTGTGTGATGCATGCCAGTATGGGACTTGATTAGCAATGCGATCAACAATATGATTTTGATCTCTTGGTATATGTGTGAATGTGATTTGATCAAAATATCTAGCTAGCCTTTGTGCATGTAGATATATCTGAAAAAGATGTGGATCACGTATTTGAAAGGTCTTGTTTAACTGCGACAGTACGAGCTGTGAATCAAGGAATACATGCAAGTGAGGGATACCTAAATAGTGGGCATCGACCAAGAAGCCTATGTCGGCCTCATATTCTTCTTGATTGCTGGTGGCTGACTCGATACAAAGTCCATTAAAGAGATGAGGTGTCTGGTAGGGAGAGTATATGGCCCGGGTCACTGCAGCTAGATTTTATGACCATCGAGATGCACCGTCAGCGATGCCATGGTGATAAGTTAGGGGAAGATCCATCTGTTGACATGTGATGATAGAATATTTTTATGAATGGTACATACATGTCTACTTTAGCATTTTATGAATGAAATTTTTGGAGGAATAGGCCATTGACGAGATTATTTAGGAAAGTACCGTCAGGCTCTGATAGTATGTATTCCCCCTTTTAGAGGTAATTCTTGATGATGTGTGTGCCCTTCCACAGGGTTGCGAAATTTCCAGGTTCTATTTCTTCTTGGACAAAATCGTAACAGAGGACCAGCCCCCCCTTGGTGAATGTCTAAGGGGTGATATTGTGATCGAATGAGGCCTTGACCCTATTTTGTGGAAATGGCTTTTTTGGAAATGTGTGCACTCTAGATGTATCATTTGTGCTATTAGGGGCTTTGGTAGAGTTTCTTAGGATTGGTTCGGAACTAGCAAAATATATTGCATGAGAGGCAGTGCTACTTATGGGCGATGTGGTCCACTATGCAAAATTTGTCATTGAAATTACTCAGTTTATGACATTTATTGATCAAATGGTTGGGTTTATCACACAGGGCACATGTGATGAATGATTTTCTTTTCCAAATAGTTTTGTGCTACTTTTGTCTTGATCTGGACTAGTGATGGTGATGGGCGGTGAAATGAAGGGGGCCCAGTTTTGTTGCTGGCTATCATTTCTCCTAAAACACACATAAGAAATATAGGGGACCTTCTTCATCGGGTTGAGGGATGGATTTTACAGATTTTGTATCTGAATCTTGTAGATAATACTTTTCGTTCATGAATTTACATACGAAACTCAATGTTTTATGGAATTGGGGAAGGTGAGGGTAGCTCCGTTTATGATGGTTTTCCTTACATATAGTGGTGTTGGCATCTAGGTTTTCTTCTTTCATCAACCTGGGTGATCAGGTAGTTTTGGTAACGAGTCCATAGTTCTAGGCATAGGTTGGCTGATTGAGTAAGCTCATCACATATAGCACATGGTAAAGTAGAGGAGTGTCATTGCTTATGTTTCCTTCATGTGTTGTAGGTAGATTGAGAGTGTGAAGCTACATCTTCTTGGATGTAGACGATGTTTTGACATTTATTATCCATTTGAGGGTGGGTTGGTGTTATCGACTCCTTCATGTTGGCTTGAATTAGTGTGTTTAACATCTATCGATATTGAGGGATATCATAATAGTGATGAGTATAGTGCCTATGTTTTTTGCATATGGGGAACGCGTGGTTGGTGTGTATATCTTTGTTATGAAAAGGTACAGTTTTCGCCTTTTCATTGAGCTGATGTTACCGATGCTTTAGCAATGTTCATGAGAGTTTTAAACTCATATGATTCAGGGCATATGTGGGTTGGGTTCCCAATTTCCTCACATAATGCACAAGGTTGCAAGGCACTAGAGGAGTTTTAGGGTCCTCTTTTACCATTTTATTTAGCCTTTCTATCAGCCTCAGTTGGTGTAGGTGCAAGACAATTTTGAGTAAGGGGGGTTTCCTAAGATGGAGGTACAAGGATATTTCCTACTGTAATGTGTCCTATTTCAATCGACATGGTCATGGAGACGAGATACCAAACTGGTATTGCGAGAGCCATATTTGGTAATTTAAGGGTGTCCATGGCTTAGTACGAGACAAAGCTGGGTGGGGGGCATAAAAATGGAGTTTGTGTAATGGTGCGAGGTAAGGTAATGAAATCATTAGTTTCAAGGGGTGTGGTGTCTGAAACTGGTTCCGCGTTTTGGGTGGTGTTTGACGAAGTCATCAAGCACACCGGTGCTCCAATATTTGGGACAAACTATTGTCTTACTGGAGGGTCTCCTAGGAACATTCCAAGAAACTTTTATGACATAAAATGACTTGGGTTGAGCTTAGTGTAAGTATTGATCACTTCACGGGAGGACAAGACTAAGGGAAAAATTCCATCTGGTGTGGTTAAGGTTTCCTTCTCATAGTATGTGAGTTGATCAATAGTAATGATCTTCCCATCATGTGGGAACATCATTGTTTTGAACATTGATGAGGTGAATGCGATCATTTAATACATATAACTTCAACCTAGTAGGATGTTGTAATCCAACTGGGTGTCTAGTACTTCAATATCTATTACACATTTTTTCAAGCTAACTTAACTGGCATCCTAGGGTCAAAACCGATGTGTTTTCGGGAAAAGTGTCTATTCAGAACGACCCTATCCCACTGGGTTGTGACAGAGACCTCAGAAGCAAATAGGGAAAAATACTCTTGTATTCTCCTTTATGAACTATAAACAAAGATGAATAGGATGAACCAACCTGTATCTTGCGCTAGTTGTTCGATCCAATCTCTCTTCTCTTTGACAGCTTCCAACGATCTGTTCCCTCACTTGCCCAGCGTCACCAAGTTCCTGCAAGTTCACAGAAGAGAGAAACTACACAAAGACATGGATTTATGTTCATAGAAAGCTTAGGATCAGATTTAAGCTAAACATACAAATATAACACACATCAATGATATACAAGCATGTTGGAGAAACTCAAATAGTTTTATTGATAAAACAAGAAGATCCAGGAGGAGTTACAACCGATGATTCCTAACCCAACATCAACCTCCCAGCATAGAATCCCTTCTTCACCTCTAAAAAAGCATAAATCACCCAATACTCTGATATCTATCACAAAACCAACAGCAATTCTCTGCAATGTACAAAATTCCAGCCTCTGGATCTCTTGGTGAGGGATCCATATATAGATGTATGCAAAGAGGATGAGTCAGCTCATGAATTGATTAGTGACTTCTCTCTATCAGTTCTTGCTTCCACTTGGAGACTGAGAGCCTCTTACTCATCACTGGTCGAATTCAGTGAGGCAAGTGTCATTGGAGAAGATTCTGGAAGCTTCCATTGTCTCTCCACCTCGTGGAATGAATCTGCCACTTGTCATTTCCCGCTCAACACCCCTGGTAGTGAATTCAAGTGCGTTGCAACGCACCTAGCCAGTGTATTTGGGTGCTTTGCAACGAAGCCAGCTAGTGGAGCATCTGAAATGATCCTGATTTGACTAGTTTGAGCAGTTTCTGGTGGAGAAATTCTGGGAGAAGCTGTAATTTGTTGACCTTGTTTCTTTAGGAGCTGGAACAACACTTTTAGGGACTTAGGATCCCTTGGTTTATGGAAGTTTCATGATTATAGCTGTAAGGAACAAAAATGTCTATAATAGTTGCCCCCTAAAGTATGAGGTCGTTTATCGGGTGAAATGCTTTATTAGGAGGATCCAAAGTTCTTCTGATGCTGGGGAGGAGACCTGTAATAAGATACAATACAATACATTATCTTCATACTGTTTTCATGATCTAGCTGAGGCAGGCATTCCCATGCTCAGGTTTATAAATTCATTTTCATGTACATAGGACAGACAATCGTCTGATGGTAGACTGATGATTCTGATGAAGTCATCATCCTTTTGGTAGGATGATTATCTGTGCTGCAATGCTGTACATTTCAATGTCTTTATTTTTCCTGAATATATATTGCAGCCCGGATGGATGAAACTAGATCCAGGGTCTTCAATCTTTTCCGATCTTCACTCTAAGTACAAGTTGATCCATGTGAGAAATGTTTTGAAGTCGAACATGGAAGGACATCGCTTGATTACCAGTCAATGATGTAAAATGTTAACAAGCGCGAGAGGAATCACCGATAATGATAATGACCCTCAAGGTACTGCAGCACAATTCACGTGGTGTGAATAAAGGACTTGGCATCGAACACCATGCAAAATATTTCGGTCGAAGGTCATTGATGTATACATGTTGCTGGAAGTGAGAAACTTGCCATTGAGGTATGTAAGCTTCAAAGTACTGAAGGGGTGTTCCTAGATCAAATTCCTGGATAATGAGCTGATGTCGACAAGAAGTGATCCATCAAAGGAGGGCCTTAATGAATCCCACATCAATGACATGGAACGGAGAAAATGATTTTGATGGAGATGAAAACTATCTGGTGACATACAGTTCAGGGTGGCGGTCATGAAAGAGTGAAGTATAATGTATGGTAGTGGATGGGACACGGGTGACTTCTCTGGATGACTTCTCTTGAACATGTCGGCGACACTTATGTGATGGATCGGTAGCATTTACCCCAAATGTGGATGGTATGGCGTGACCATGGTGATGTGACCGGTGAATGAAACAACCCAACCCGACTCTGGCACGGAGTGGAAGTGTCATGTTCAAGAGTGACTTGCTACCAATAAAGTTTCTTTGAGTTTTCTTCCCAATTTTTCCCCAGTCATTTCTGACCAGTACCTCTTTATTTTTGTTAAGCTTGAGGAGGATAACATATGCTTGTTCTATAATTTGCCCTTCGGGCAAACCCATCGCTATGTTTTAACGAGCCTAGTGATAGTGAAACTCGTTCTCGTCTAAAGACAAGTTTGTCGCTATTAATCTTTTTAACGAGTCTAACGACAAAGATAACTCGGTCCTTTTCATCTTTAGGGAGTCTGAGAAGGTACGTAAAGATAACTCTGGAATTCCCTTTTCCTCATCTAATCCCTTAAGTCCGAAAAAGTATAAAACAATACAGAAGGGATGAATTTTCGATAGTTTTAACGAGCTGAACAAAACAAGCGCTCGATCTTTTTGTGCAATAATCCCTCAGGTCCAAAAAGATTAAAATCTAGAGGAGGGATAGCACTTCCTGTCGCTTGAACGAGCTGGAAGGCAAAAACTCGACAATCTTTTCATGTTTTACGAGTCAGATGAAAAGAGCTTAAAGAAGACTCGTCTTTTAAGGAACGAGTGATAAAATGGGTAGCAACTGATTCCAGGTAAGGTTTGGAATTTTCAAATCACGGCAGTGTCACAAGGATGGCTAGTCAAATCACTCTTCGCAGCTATTCCTCAAAATGGGTAAACAATCAAATGGAGGTGAATGATCGGCCAATGGAAAAGTGGAGGTGATGGTGCAAACACGACTAAGGCTTTAATGGCTGAAAATGTTTCATTCACGATGGTTATTTACCAGAGGATAGTTCATTTTTTAACGAGCTTAAACGCGGGTGGAAACATTTGCTCGATCTTATGTTTATTTTTTAACGAGCTTGAACTATGTGCTAAAACTGCTCGATTAATCTAGTCATATGATAAGAATGTCTCATATAAAAACGGTAACTTTTAGATTTTTGCCCCACATCCTTTCTTTATGCAAGTTCGGTGACGACTAATCCTACGAGTTTAAAGGGTTAGAGGTCCTAAAAATTTAAAAAATAAATAGCCACCCCTTGCTTGCATGCCAAAAGGTTTGCATGCCCCCAGGTATAAAACAGAGTTTCAAAGTTACCCCTCAATTTGCAGACAAAACATTTGTTCTATCAGGAGAGGCCTACCTCTTACAGGCTACCCAAAGATTGCTCTATTTGCGGTGCAAACAAAACACTTCTTTGGCGATGTCTACCGAGATAAACAAAGGTGAGTGACTCCGTCTGTCAACTCACATAACTTTTACAAGAGAATCTTATTCTAGAACAACCCCTCTTCAAATCACGGACGGGGTACGGACTAGTCATATTCTCCCGCGGAAACCTACTCTATACCCGAAGTTTTCTTGCCGAAGCAGACCAGGACGCATGCCCCCTGAGTTTCAGTCATATCCCTCCGAATTACTCGCGCTCATCGGGAGGACGGACTGGGACTTGAGACATTTCTTGCGTGAAGAGACCATTTAGGGACGGTATATGACTATTTGCTATGCGTGATCCGGGAAATGAAAGCTGGTCCACGAGCTTGACCACTCTTCCTTCGTGCGGAAAACACATTACTCTAAAGAGTGAGGAGATGATGGCTCCCATGCAATAAATATAGTCTCATCCAAGGATTAGGTTATAATCCAAGGGTCCTTGAATGACCATGACGTTCACATGAACTGTCTTCCCTCTCAATGTTATGGGCACATCGGGAAGGATCCCTAAAGGTCGACTGGTTCCTTTATCAAAGCCTGTCAGATTTCTCATTTCAGGCAACAGTGATGGCGAACCAAGCGCTTTCCAAGAAATAGAGGAAAGGATACTCACAGAAGCCCCATCATCAATGATGGTACCAGCCATGACAATTCTATATATTTGAACAATAATTCGGAATGGTATACTTGCTGGCAAACGGGGTCTGCCTAGTTGATTCCAGTCGAAGGATACAACTAGGTTGCTCGGAGGTGGGACCGAGTAGACAGCCGGGTATGGCTCTGATGAACTTCCTTCCTGCGGTAAAGGAATGGGTGGATTGCCCCCATGTTCGTCAGAGTCTATGTTGATGAAGAGAATTTGGACGGTGTCATCCTTATTCTCTTCAGTGACTGTATCATTCGAAGATAAAATCTCTGAAGGCAAGACTGGGTCAACTGCCGCCTCGACCTTTTGACTTTCGTCTGGTATGGATTCAATTGGTTTATCCTCAATGATAGACGCTTCAGCCGACCACTTGAGCGGGCCAGCTGGGTTCTCAACTAGTGACGGACTTGGCAAGAGTTTTTTATATCCAGGAGGAAGTCGTAACGGTGAAACCGGACGATCATCCAAAACTCTTTTAGCCTCGTCTAAGAAGGGACAACGATGGAGGGCATGGTCGCCTTCGCATAGTCTACAGGGAAATCTAGCTTTCCCTTTTTGTCCTGGGGCTTCACTTTCACTAGTTGACGGTGTACTTTCAACATGATCACCAGAGGTTGATGACACCGGATTGTGCAAACGAGGAGACCAGTCCCTTAGTATCCGGGGGATGCAAGGACAATCTTTGTGAAAGTGGTCTCCTCTACAAATGACACATGTCGATTTAGGCCTGGTCGGTGCTGTGTGTGGATTTTCATTAGACGACACTCGTTTTCCCTTATTCGCCTTTGGCTCCTTCTTCTTTTTCTATTTCTTCTTCTTTTACTTCTTCTCCTTAGGAATTTGGCTTTTAGCTTTACCTGTCCCGTCAAGCGAAGAGGAAGGAGGAGAGGAATAATTAGAGGAAGTAGAAGGCTGGATGGTAACTCTGGACTCGTCTAATTGCTTATTCGATTGTTCAGGAATAGTGGTGTTCTGAACGACATTGGTTGAGAAGAGCCATACTGGCAAGCCAATCGTCAATCCTAGAAGCGACAATGTGGCCATATGGGGCACACCAACATCTCCCCAAGAGGAGAAGGGACTAGGATTTCCACCAAGGGAAACTCCTTGGTTGGTAGGCTCCATTTTCTCAACCCAAAGATCAACGCAGGAAAAGGGTATGAATATTCTGTTTAAAATAAATTTTAACACGCATTGACACAACTTTGTTTTTTCAGTTTTAAAGAGTCGAGAAAAAAAAACGATGACAATAGTCTCCTTCGATTTTTAATGAGCCTGAACTGACAAGTGATCAGATGGACCTTTTCCGTTAAGGAGTCTGAAAAGGAACGAAAGGGACTGCTCTGGAGGTCTAGATAGAGGGAGTACAAAACCAATCGCAAAGCTGCAGAATGATTTTTAGGGTACGACAGTCAATCTTCCCGAATATTGTGTTCGGTGCATTTCGATCAGTAGGGCAGCCGACACGACTTCCTATGGATAAAGGTTTTATGCCTATAGGGGTCTCCCAATATATACTCGACGGTACGTGGGAGAACAAGTCGGTACTGGCAGTTATCGTCTCAAAGTGGAGGAATCACCCAACCATCAGTGAGGACAACAGTTACCAGGTTTTACGACGCCAGAATACGTCTCTAGCCTAGACCTCTAGATGTTGTGCATTAAGTTACAAAGCGTTGTTAAGTTCATTGAATTTATTTTAGGTTGATCTTTCTTATGAATTTTTCCTTTTGGGTTCACCACGAGATGTAGATGTAATTCCTAAAATGCAATCTAAAGATGATAAGCAAGCTTTTATCTCTTTTTAGCAATGAAAATCCTAGCTACAAGGGGAAAAGAAAGACACAATCTTTTCTCAAAGAGCAAAGAGCACACTGTAAATGCACTTTTCCTAAATCAAGCCATACAAAATGTCAATATGAAAATGCACTTGTGCATGTATTTGTTTTTCACTTTCTTAATATTGATGCCTAATAAGAAAGTTGTTGTACAAATTTGAATTCGCTTTCAAGTGAAAAACACAAACAAGCTTCTTTTCGAAATCAAAAGGTAGAGACGATTATGACACTTTATGTTTTTGAAGTAAACACTTGTTTCGACACTAGAAATTAACAAATTCAAGCCAAAGGCAAAACTAAAAGCGTAATCAACTGTCAACAGCAAATAAACTCTCTCCTAAGATCAAAATCGACACTTACGACAGATCTAAATCTAAGGACGGCAGTATGACTAGTTTACTTTTGCAATGGGAAACTGTAAATGATGTAACAAACACACAAAAAAAAATACAGTTTCTTTTATACAACTGAGGCGGAATTAAAGAAAAGAAGAGGGGCTTTTAAATAGACAAACACATTGATCACAGGCTGCAAAAGTCAGAGGCAAAACTGGAAAAAGTGAGCAAAGAACCTCAGCTAGGCAGGGCGAGGCAGATCAACGCACCTGCTACACAGAGAAACTGAATTGCAACGCAAGTAGCCCTCTCGGGAACTGTGCTGAAATGCAGAGTCTCTTCACAGAGCCTGCGCTAGAGCAGAAACGAGAATTCTCTCCGGGTTCTGGGTCACAGTTTGCAGTTTAATCTATGGTTTCTGGCCGGGTAAAAGCAATCAATAGTGCACAATCAGAGGGTTGATTTACAAGAGGTTTAAGAGCTATCACAAAGGGTAATCAGATTATTTGTGAGTCAACTGTTCAGATCATAAACAGGTCCAGTGGATGGACTAGAGTAGCAGATGTCTACTTTGCATTTGTAAATGGCAAATGCAGTTCGATTCGCTACTCCTGAGTTTATGAGATGAACAACAATAGAAACACAAAAAAACTAACTAGACACGGTCCCCAGTGGATTCGCCATTTTGTTTTCGGGAAAAGTGTCTATTCAGAACGACCCTATCCCACTGGGTTGTGATAGAGACCTCAGAAACAAACAGGGAAAACTACTCTTGTATTCTCCTTTATGAACTATAAACAAAGATGAATAGGATGAACTAACATGTATCTTGCGCTAGTTGTTCGATCCAATCTCTCTTCTCTTTGACAACTTCCAACGATCTGTTCCCTCACTTGCCCAGCGTCACCAAGTTCCTACAAGTTCACAGAAGAGAGAAACTACACAAAGACATGGATTTATGTTCATAAAAAGCTTAGGATCAGATTTAAGCTAAACATACAAATATAACACACATCAATGATATACAAGCATGTAGGAGAAACTCAAATAGTTTTATTGATAAAACAAGAAGATCCAGGAGGAGTTACAACCGATGATTCCTGATCTAGCATCAACCTCCCAACATAGAATCCCTTCTTCACCTCTAACAAAGCATAAATCACCCAATACTCTGATATATATCACAAAACCAACAACAATTCTCTGCAATGTGCAAAACTCCAGCCTCCAGATCTCTTGGTGAGGGATCCATATATAGATGTATGAAAAGAGGATGAGTCAACTCATGAATTGATTAATGGATTCTCTCTGTCAGTTCTTGCTTCCACTTGGAGACTGAGAGCCTCTTACTCATCACTAGTCGAATTCAGTGAGGCAAGTGTCATTGGAGAAGATTATGGAAGCTTCCATTGTCTCTCCACCTCGTTGAATGACTCTGCCACTTGTCATTTCCTGCTTAACACACCCTGGTAGTGCATTCAAGTGCGTTGCAATGCACCTAGCCAGTGTATTTGGGTGCTTTGCAACGCAACCAGCTAGTGGAGCATCTGAAGTGATCCTGATTTGGCTAGTTTTCAGCAGTTTCTGGTGGAGAACTTCTGGGAGAAGCTGTAATTTGTTGACCTTGTTTCTTTAGGAGATGGAACAACACTTTTAGGGACTTAGGATCCCTTGGTTTATGGACATTTCATGCTTATAGCTGTAAGGCACAAAAATGTCTATAACACGATGGGTGAAGAAGGGCATTCGCCGCATGCTCTTAGCGTTATTTCAGAAGGATTAAGTTTAGGGCATCCTAATTTCTGCCAAACAAATTTGGACATGATACATGTGGAAGTCCCTTTGCCAACGATGCAACAATGGATGTTGATATTCTAGACTGATACTGGGATTTGGAAAGCGACGGTTGAATGTAGTCATGGAGTCGCTTTCTCCAAATCAAAGACAATTAGGCGGGAATTGGATGGGTCGATTTTTCCTAGAGTGGAAAGTAAGGGTTTCCGCTGGGTTGGGCATGTTTGTAGGACTTCTAGCACTAAGATAGCTTATGGTGACTATGCTAAGTCGTTGACTATGGTGTAGCTATGAGCATATTTTAGGTTGTGTCCTGCACGCTGTGAGGGTCCTTTGACCATTTTAGGCATGGCTTCTATAGAAGGTCGAGGGATGGTAAATGACCCTATAGTTATTTTCGTACCTGAGGTAGACAGATTGGGCTCTAAGGGAACCTCATAGCTTCGATTCCATGTTTTCAAGAGGATATCTTCCCCTATAATGAAAATATCAACATTAGGAGTGTTATGGAGGTTCCCTCTAGATGGATGAGGTTCGGGAGTTTATTGCTAAGTTTTAACGACTCGTTGACGGGGGAAGGGGTCTAGCATTACTACACCTTATTGACCACCTTGCCTGCTACTGTCTTGTATCCTTTCTAAATTGGGAAGTTGAGGGAAGTGGTGGGTATAATGACCACATTCCCCATAGATGGTGCATGCATGATTATTCCACAGACTTGTGTTCTTTCCTTGTTTCTGTGAGTTATTGTTCACTATTCCCTAGTTTTGATTTTGGTTGGGGTTGTCCCTTCGCAGTGCCCTTAGGGGCACTGTTGATTGCTACCCGCCCACTCGGATTCTGCCTTCAGCTTAATTTTTTGTTTTTTCTTAGCAACATTGGGAGGATTAACTGAATTCACTTGTTCCTTTGATTTTTTTTATTAAGCGAGAGATTTTTTCACTAGATTTACCCACACATTGTTTTGCATTGGTGGGATGTTCTGTTGTTGTGTTGGGAAAGGAAAATATTGGTTTCCTTGTCCAATGGTTAACATACTTACTCAAGGGACCAAACATAACATATATACTCCTACAGGAGTATTTCTTTCCCTAAGGGGCGGGATACGAGCCTCCTTGAGGGGTTGGTATTGGTTAACCTTGCTAACTATATTCTGCATAGGTGTCGGTTGACCATTATAATACCCTGTATGTTGTAATGGTGGAGCGTTTTACATAGAATCATATGCTTTTCCAATGTAAAAATAGTTAGATATTAGTAGTTACTATTGTGGCGATTTTGGGATATGGACCCAATTAATCTGTCGGTAACATTGGATGTTCCTGAGATCTATATATAAGTTTGCATGCGCAGTGCATCTCGAATCACAAGATAAATGTACCCAAACTAGGTATATATAAACTCCAGTCGTTGGGCTTTACTAGTGGCTTGTTCCTTGGTTTTCGAGGATGAATTTTCCACATCCTTAGATATTTCAGATGTGAGAGATCTCAGGAATATGTCTAAGAGGACTTTATCTTCAAACTATGATTTTCACAGGCTATGATGTTTTCGGCATTCATGGAGATGATCTAAGATGTGGGTAGCTTCTGTTTTCTTGAAGTTGGTGAGGAGTTCTAGACTTGAATCATGGTGTACCAAGAGATGGAAGAAGGTGAGGGAAGTGGTAGCTATTGAACTAATGGTT
This sequence comes from Pinus tabuliformis, assembly GCA_031772625.1. Classification (NCBI taxonomy): domain Eukaryota; kingdom Viridiplantae; phylum Streptophyta; class Pinopsida; order Pinales; family Pinaceae; genus Pinus; species Pinus tabuliformis. The sequence continues at coordinate 1,233,406,266 of CM062807.1, forward strand.
CCAAGTGATGTAGAAGGCTAGTCCACATATAATTTCGCAATGGACCCTCTTAGGTTGCATTGAAACACTCGTAATCTAATAGTATCTTCTGTGATACTATTAGACAAACACCATAGGTGAAACGTCATGACATGGTTTCCTGGGTCTTCACCCTATTTTTATTGAAAATTTGGAATATCCGAAGGGATCTTGGTCGGCATACCTGCCTAATTTTGACCATGGGAGATCGGGTCATTGGTTAGCTTGCTTAAATCCGGTAGGTCAAGCAAAGTTAAGAATGGGATCTTTTCATTAATTGCCATCATAAAATTATTTTAGAAAGCTATATGCAATGGATTCCTCTGTGGGGATGTCTCGGGAGAGTTACCTCGATGGGTATCTTGAGGATTGTCTAGAGGAGAGGTGTGTGTACTACCAAAGGGGGTAGCACATGGGGATCCTTATGGAGTGGTGAAGGGGGTACTTTTCCATAGATGAGTTTTGAGAAAATATGCACTAATAAAGGAAGTTCCAATAACGGTGGTTCAGTGACATCCTCTACACCTAAATAGTGGGAGTCTTGGCACACCTCTCGGTAATGGGGGGAGGTCTAAAAATTGTCTAGATTGACAGGGAGCCGTGGGGTCTCTGTTGTGTCAATTTAGAGTGTGTGCTACTTTTCATATGGTGAGGGAACTAAAATATGCTCACATACATAAAACAAATCTAAAATATAAATGGTTTATTTTCCTTTTATAATTAAACTATGTAATCAAGAAAACCATAAAAGGGTTTTTTGTTTTTTTTGTATGAGAAATATTCCTATGTAGACTTAGTTATCCTCTCCACTCTCAAATTAACTAGGCCTTGCAAATATATCCTCTAATGGGTACTAGGGCAGCGTCCCGAAAGAACTAGCAATGCCCTGCAACAGTCGAAGAATCAACTAAGGTAATGGTAATGAGGCTCAAGTGTTGCCTACACCGTCAACTATAGGGAAAGGATGCCTTAGATGTGGTAACTAAGTACCTTCGTCCCACATGAGCATTCAAGTATTTATCTTCTTGGTAGTCAGTTACCATTATTAAGCACTAGATGGGTTAGGTATCCCTAAAGAGTATGACACGCAGTGGATCTAAGCTGAAACCCCTCTGAATTGGGTGTCTACCATGCTCGGTAATTCTTTTCTATGGGATGATTGAAGAATTTTGAGCTCCCTAAAAAGTCAAAAATTATGTTTCAATGGTGTAACTTGACCATGGTGGCTTATGGGATGCCTACCCCTATGGGGAAATTTAATTGGTTCGAGTTATGGTTATTTTTTAGGAGTCTTAATTCACTTATGGAGTAATTTTGTAAGCCAAAATAAACTAATTACCCAGAGCTTAAAAAAATGGATGTTCCTTAAGTGCAAAGCATATGAAGCCTTTGTGTGTGATTCAAGTGAACATACAAAGTGTTATAAGATGCGTATATGTGATGATCCTTTTCAATATCCTTCTAATTATGCTAAGTGTTGATTGTTCCTTGCATGGAAAAAAGAAATATATTTGTGGATTATGGGCCACTTACTTTTTTCCTATTAAACCTTGTGGAGTTTAGTAAGGGAGATGCAAATTCAAATATTTTCGAGAAGTTTTTCATATGAAATCCTAGCTTCATCTAAGAGATGCAAGAGAAGCAAAGATGACTTACTTTCTCTAGTAACATTTTCTCCTAGTCCCAAAAAATTGCTTTGTTTAGCTCTAATATTCGTGGATAATGGACCACTTAATTCTTTAGTAATTAAGTTATTAAATTATGGTATGTTCTATGCTTAAGATAAATTTACTTCAAATCTTCTTATTAGCCCAATATCAATTTCCAGAATAGAAATCACATCAACATGATAGTAAAATGCAGATAGAACATAAATGTATACAGTAGAAGACAAGCCAAGACAAGAGAAAAAATATGTGACACTAGCTAGGGACAAACCCCAATGCAGGGAAACCCTTTGATAAATTATTCTTATATTCTTCAATAATTCAGCAGAGAGAGAGAGAGAGTATAATTATACAGTTCTGTAATTTTATGACAGCAACCACTAAACTCTAACCAACAAAGTCAAAGTTGGTCAAACAACTCAAAAATGACCTTAAGGAAACCTTTGCCAACTCAACCTCCAACAACAATGATAGGTAGCCCAAAATAGTCCATGAAATATGGTCAAACAATGGTCAATTCATACCTTGCTTTGCGGTCAACCCTAACCAGTCAACACTCGTCAAGCCTATGGTCAAAATAGGTCAACGCCTTACTGTCCAGAACTATGGCTTTCTTGGAAGAGCCTCCACACACTAATTTGTAGTCAAACTGACCTCCTCGCTGGTCAATGCAGTCAAACCTAGCCTATTGTTCCTTGGTCAACCTAAGTCAATGTTGCTGCAACAATCTTGCATCCTCCTTCTTCCCATATGAGAGAGATATCTTGCTCCTACACATACCCAATCAAGCTAGGAGAGAAGAGATGAGAAGATGATATGAGTGGTATAATGCCACAAGGTATCCTCCTTTTATATGCCATGTTGAGCATAAACTAGTGGTAAGAAACATGGCTTTCTCGCTGACCTTGACAAATTGTCAAGAAATACAAATAAATTCATATCTCCATGAATACATGTCGGAATCAGATGATAGTTAGGTAAATCCTACACCTCTCAATGGGAGGAATCCAAGAAAAATATCAGCTTCCATAAATAAGGTGACCCACTTGGATTTTGGCCATGGTTTCCAATTTTAACACTCCCTCTCAACTAGGGAGAACTCCATCTGTTAATCCATCTATCTGTCAGTACTATCTCTGCCATCAATGCACTTCTCTTCTTTTCTATGCTCTTCTGAACAATGAAAAATAAGAAGTGATCGAGAATGTATCACACCATCATCTATTGACCCGAAGTCAATCCCAATGAAGAGTGTGTGTCATACCACTCTTACTGATCTAAAATCTGTTCCAAATAAAGAGAGTGTCTCATACCACTCTTACTGACCCAAAGTTAGTTCCAAAAGAGAGTGAGTGATATCACTCTTACTGACTCAAAGTTAGTTCCACTTGATCCTAGACCAATTTCATCATAACATAGGGAGTACAGTAGATACATGAAGCATCCATCGGTACTACTATGGTCCCTATCCTCATTTACCTACTAATTGGCCAGATGAGAGGTACTTCCCATGAGTCCCAACCTGCATGGGTAGGATGTCTCAACAGGAGAAGGATGAACGACTCTTCCTTCCTACATGTCACCATAGGGTATCATAGGGGAAGGTTGAGCCACTCACCCTGTACACAACAAACCACTATGGGAAACCTAAATCACCCTATGGTTATTCATCACTGCAAGAAGTACCCCAAGCCCCACTGAGCTCCCAGAGCTCAATGTATGTATCATACAGGGCCCTCCTAAGAGGGTCTCTCCACGACTCTTATTCATTTTCAGAAAGTCAAGAATTTGACCTTTCCGAGGGTCCTCATCAGAACCAATAAGATAGAGCCTTATTACTCCTCGTTGTACCATATCCTAGACAAATTAGTACCTAATATTAGTGTGCTTGGAGAGATCATGTAATATGGGATTATCAGATAAAATAATCCCACTCTAGTTGTCGCAAAGGATCACGGTAGTATCCAGCATATGAGAAAACAACTCACTATAGAGCTTTCACAACCAGAAAACTTCACAGGAGGCCATATTCGCAACAATGTACTCGGCCTTAGCGATGCTCAAAGCCACTGACTTCTCCTTCCTTCTCATCCGGGAAATCGAATAGGAACCAAAAGAGAAACAACACCAGTTGGTGCTCTTTAGGTCCACCACACTACCTTCCCAATCAACATCAGAATAACCATGCAACCTCACATCTCTAGAAGTGTATCTCAATCCATGAGTGATTTTTCCCCAAAGATGTCTTAGAAGATTCTTGGCACCAATCCAATGTACGTGATGAGGCTCTACCATATATTGTCTCAAAGTTTTGACTGCAAAACATGTATCAGACAGGAGTTCACCAAGAACATCAATGCTCTTATGAGTTGACGATACTCAAAAGCATTTCCCAAAACAGGGCTGGCAAGACTACCGCATAACTTCTTGAAGTTAAGCTCCATCACGGTAGTCACAGGCTTGTATTCCACCATACCAAATCTCTCCAATATCTTCACCACGTAGTTTCCTTGGATAGGAAAATTTCTCTTGGCTTTGCGAGACCTCCAGCCCTAGGAAATAGTGCATCAATCTGAGGTCCTTCATCTCAAATTCAAAAGCCAACTCCCTCTTACATTTTTGAATGACAGGGTCTGCATATGTCAGAAACAGGTCATCAACATACAACACCAAAATGAGAGGCTTGTCATCTTCAGCCTTAAAGTAAAGGTTCAGATCAGATTCACTCCTAGTAAATCCCAGCTTCATCAAGTACCTATCAATCCTCTCATACCAAGCTTGGGATGCTTGCTTTAGCCGATAGAGAGCTTTCTTCAACCAACATACACGAGATTCCCAGTTATAAATCTCAAACCCCTCAGGTTGCTCCACATATACTTCCTCTTTAATTGAACCATGAAAGAATGTGATCTTGACATCCATCTAATGTAGGTTCCATCGTTGTGAAGCAGCAAGGGCTATGATCGAGTGGATGGTGGTGTATCAGGTAACAGGTGCAGATATCGCATCATAATAACCTTCCTTTTGAGAGAAGCATCAAGCAACAAAGAAATCCTTATACTTTTAAGCACTTCCATCAGCTCCATGCTTGATTTTGTAAATCCATTTTGAGGTGACAACTGTGTTTTCCTGGGGTCTGGGGACCACATCCCAAACATCAATCTTCATGATGGAATCGTATTCTTCATTCATAGCATCCTTCCATAATTGATTTTTCACGGCTTCTTCGAACGATGAAGTCTCATTTTGAATGATGGTGCTCATAATGGTCAAGTGTCCCTGATACCTAGTCGGCTTCTTTCTTTCACGTTAAGTCCCCCTGGGTGCAATATGTCTCTCGACATCTTCAAGAGTCCTTCCAAGCCATGAGGGACTCTTCCTAGAATAGGAAGACTCTTACAGAGGGGGATCAATAGGATCCATAAATTCTTCAACATTGGGCATTCTTTCATCTTCCTTCTCATCCCGCTTCCTAGTGTCAGCTTCTTTATCTTTCCTAAGAATATTAAGATTTTCAACTTTGCTAAGATCCATATCTTCGTCAAAGGTGACATCATGACTTATTTCAACTTACCTTTGACCAACCACATAGATTTTATAGCCCTTATAATTCTCTCTATAGCCCATAAAGATTCCCTTCTTTCCAGATGCACCCAATTTGCTCCTTTTCTCTTTTGGCACATGAAAATATATGGGACCTCCGAAAATTCTAAAATGCAAGACATCAAGTTTCTTACCAGTGAAAATTTCTTTAGGAGTCTTGGAATCTGATGCTTTATTAGGGAATTGGTTTTGAACATATATAGCAGTATTCGCAGCTTTGGCCCATAGAAACTTCGGAAGCCTTTGATCATGGAGAATGGAATAGACAACTTCTATAATTGTGCGGTTCTTCCTTTTAGCAACACTATTTTTCTTGGGAGTGTATGGTGTTGTGGTATCCCTCTTAATGCTATCTTCTTTGAAAAAGTCATGCAACTCATTGGATTCATACTCGGTCCCATTATCAGTCCTTAAAATCTTGATTCTCTTCTCGGTTTGATTCTTGGTCAAGGCTTTGAAGTGACAGAACCAGGAGAACACTTCATACTTATTTTTCAAGAAGTATATCCAAGTATTGTGAGAATAATCACCTGTAAAAGTGAGATAATATATAGATAGCATCCCAAAGAGTTCATGGGCATCATAGTAGATATTTCGGAGTGAACCAACTTCAAAATGTTAGAGGTCTTGCTAAGGCTTGAGAGGAATGGTCCCCTTTTGAGATTTCCTTCAGCAAATCCTAGACATACACCTTCATGCTCTACTTTAAACTCTAGCATCCATATCACCATCTGTCTCACATCGGGTAGAGCCTTATAATGAAGGTGGGAAAACCTCCTGTGCCATAGTTTAGACTATAGAGATGTGTCGCAAGACATGACTCCCAACAAACTTCCTCCAACTTGATATAAATATTCAACTCGGAACCCAAGAGTGAAAGCATCTTTAAAATTCTTATTACATGCATGTACCATGCCATCGATGAAGGCCACCGTGTAGCCTTTGTCTTCCATTACCGAAATGGACACTTGGTTCTTCTTGAGATCAGGTACATATAAGACTTCTTGCAAATCAATTGTGTTACCCTAATTTAATTGAAGACTAACATTCCCTACACGCTTTAAGGGACCGGTGGAATTGTCTCCAAGAATAATCTCCAAGTTTGTCTCCTTTTCTATCAGATTAGAGAGAGCTTCCCTATAACCAGTGAAGTGCCTTGAGGCACCACTATCAATAAGCCAACTGCCAAACAAGATCAGAGGAGAGGTAGTGGAGAGATCCTATATTAGATAATACTCATCTTGCTTACTGTTAACAACATTTGATTCATACCTGGAGTTCCTTGCTTTCTTGGAGGGTTGACCACTTCCTTAATTTCCCACATTCCTCTTTCCTTTGCCATTGAACCTACTATTCCTTTGATTGTGGTTGGAGTTTCCCTTGGAGTGATTTTGATCATCATCATGTGATGTGTCCTTTCTATTTGGACACTCCCTCACATAGTGGCCAAATTTATTGCACACAAATCATCTTCCCTTCCTTCCACCCTTCGATCTTGGCTTTCCTTTGAAATGACCTTTAGACCCATAATTATTTCTCCTTTTGGCATGAGAGGAGAAAGTAGTAAGGTTGCCTTTGCTTCAAGGCATTTCTTTCTCCACCATCCTTGTCTCTTATTGAATGCATATAGAGATCAATTCTTCAAATCCCAGAATATGATCATTGTTGAGAAGAGTGGTTCTAAATATATATTGTTTGGATGGGAGCCCTCCAAGGGTAGTGACAGTTAGTTCCCTATCAGGAATGACTTCTCCAATCGATAGGAGATCATTATTGATCTCATTGATCGTTAAGAAGTAGGATTAAATATCCTTGTCCTGTCCATTCTTAATATCCTTTAGCTTGTTTTTTAGGAATGAAAATTCATTCGCATCACTAACTTTAAACAAGCTTACCATTCTGTCATAGATCTCCTTGGAGGTGTTCAACTAGGAAATGTAGGCCACCAGATGCTTGTCAATAGAGTCTCGGATAATCTTCTTTGCTTTGAGTTCACACTTAGTGTACTTGTTCTTTGTAGCAGCCGATGCATTTGATGGAGGCTCTGAAATTATACCCCTCACATAGTCCAACACTCACTCTTCCAATGTTAGATAAAGAGACATCTTCCATCCATGATAGTTAGACTTCTCACAGAGATTGTCTTTGGTCGAGAAGTGAGATGAGAAACTGATGAAGCCTTTTGACCTTTCAAACTATCTTTGGTGATTGCTCTTTCACTCTTTCCTGGTCTTTCTCTTCACCTCAACTCTGATACCATGTTAAATTATGGTATGTTCTATGCTTAAGAGAAATTTACTTCAAATCTTCTTATTAGCCCAATATCAATTTCCAAAATAGAAATCACATCAACATGATAGTAAAATGCAAATAGAACGTAAATGTAAACAGTAGAAGACAAGACAAGACAAAAGACACAAAATGTCGCACTAGCTAGGGAAAAACCCCAATGTGGGGAATCCCTTTGATGAATTATTTTTATATTCTTCAATAATTCAGTAGAGAGAAAGACAATACAATTACACAATTCTATAATTTTATGACAGCAACAACTAAACCCTAACCAACAAAGTCAAAGTTGGTCAAATAGCTCACAAATAACCATAATTCAACCTTCACCAACTCAACCTTCAACAACAATGATAGGCATCCCAAAATAGTCCAAGAAAGATGGTCAAATAGTGGTCAACGCATGTGTAGCTCTATAGTGAACCCTAACCAGTCAACGTTGGTCAAGTTCGTGGTCAAAACAGGTCAATGCCTTGCTGTCCAGAACTACGGCTTGCTTTGAAGAGGCTCCCCACACTAATTTTCAGTCAAAATGACCTCCTCACTGATCAACATAGTCAAACCCAGCCTGCTACTCCTTGGTCAACATAAGTCAATGCTATTGCAATAGTCCTACGTCCTCCTTCCCACATGAGAGAGACTTGCCCCTCCTATACATACCCAATCAAGCTAGGAGAGAGAAGACATGAGAATATGAGATGAGTGGTATAATCCCACAAGGTCTCCTCCTTTTATATGCCACATTGAGGATAAAATGGGGGTGATAAACATTATTTACTTGTTGGTCAACCTTGACAAATTGTCAAGAAATACAAATAAATTCATATCTAAATGAATACATGTCAGAATCGGATGATCGTTAGATCAATCCTACGCCTCTCGACAAGAGGAATCCAAGAAAAATATCATCTACCATAAATAAGGTGACCCACCTGGCATTTTTCCCTAGTTCCGAAATTTAGCATAAGCTATGTGATTTGTAGAAAATTTAAGAAAAATAGTTTCAAAAAGATATGTGGAATTTGGCCACTTAATTTTCTCCCTAATTAAGCTATGTGGGTATATGCAAACACAAAATGAAAAATATTCTAATTGCTTCACCAATTATGCTTCATAAAGAAACCAGGGATATTAAACAAAAAATATTGAATGTAGAAGTGAAGGCAATTCACTAAAGGCTACCAATCACCCGAGAAAAGAAAAAAATACAAGGTTCTTTTTGCTTTTTGTTGACTGCGTGGTTTTTATAGGCATGGATGCACACTCATATCTATCAGATAAAAAGTCACGTGGGTGAGAAAGAACATAAAAATCTTCACTTTCACTAGCTCAAAACAGGTCTTGGGGGTTTGTAAACAAACCGATAAAGGTGTAGAGTGTCTTGTAGGATTGTTGTGCAAAGAGGAGGTCATACAAAAACAATCTCTATATTAATGAAAAGAGAGAAGTATGGTTTCCATTCCTGTTGTAGTTCTTTTCGAGCACAACTGTACCAAAAGACGCCCCCCTAACAATTGATTGTTCCTTCCAAAGGATCAGAGTCAAAATTGGTGTTGTTAGTGGAAAAACTTAAATAAATACAACATTATAAATAGTGGAAACAATGCATACATAAACATAAACTAAAAAAGGAGGTACATAAATAAAACAATGTTCAAATGGAGCAAACAAATCAATAATATACGGAAAAAACTTCCTTTATTGATTGTTAGTGGTATATGTTGAATAAAATAGATGAATATTAAACACTTGAAGAGAATTCTTTGACCTATGGGGCTTAGAAATCCTCATCAAGGGCATTTCTTTCCTCAATCTCTTTGCAAGTTTCTCCTCTCTGTCAAAGAAGTGTGAAGACTCTCCAATTGTGGATTCCTCTTCTCTCACTAAGATGATGGATTTCTTAGAAGAAATATGACCATAATGCTAGTTCTCTTCACTTCTTTGGCTTCAACAATGGAATGGCGGTTTGCTCAAACAACAATTTGGACAACATAATAATGTCTCATATTTTGGTTCTCTCATGGCATGTTTATATAGATTTTTTTTTAATCCTTCTTCCCTCTCTTGGTACATGTATGATAAAGACATATGAATAGGAAAAGATGATTCCCTTGAGGGTTGAATGTCTCCAAGGAGACTCGAATTCAATTCTACTGGAATAAACACATGTTAGAGAATCGGCCCTGAGTGTGTAAGGTGGTCTTGGATCACTAAGTCATCCTTTTCTACAACCATGTGATTTTTGGAGATTATTATGTGTGTGCTCATTTCTCGCAGAAATAGACACGCGGCCTTAATTATTTTTCCTTTATAAACTTTGGACCTTAGGAGAACTTTGATTTTTTAAACTTCACAGTGTATTTGGCTATAAAATGTCCACATGTGCATTCTGTTGGACACTTTTAGTGTCTTCTAACAGGTGTACAATTTTCGGTCTTAACATATCTTATTTATCTATGCCAAAGAGAACTCTCGTCTTCTTTTTCCAAGAAAAAACCTTTAACAAACTCATCTAAGGTGTATATGTCATTTTGAGTTCTACTTGTAGTAGCCACTAGTTGGCCAGATTTTTCTCTTCTTATCACATTTCTTTGAGTCAAATAACATTTTATGTCCTTGGTCACACATTTTACCTACACTTAGAAGACTCTGATTCATATTTTCAACAAAAAGCACATATTTTTCTATAGCATCCTTTCTTCCAAGCTTGAGAATGTCTCTTCCTATAACATTTGTAGATCCATCTTTTCCAAAAGATATTGTTCCATCCTTTCCTTCTTTCAAAGATATAAATTTATTCCTTTCTCCCATGATATGTGTTGAGCAACCATTATCAACATACCAAGCTTTCCTTTTGCTTTGATCCTTTAGGACAAGAGCACACCTTTTAGTTTTCTTCTTCTAAACTTGTTCATTCTGATTATATTGTAACTCCCTTAGGGGAGCCATAAATATGCAATATTTAGCCAAATGTCCAAAATTGTTGCATTTGTAACATTCTACTTCATTTCTTAAATAATTAAATATGTTTCAACTTTTCGTGAATTTTTCCTATGAATTTATGTAATGACCATTCCTAAAGGGTCTTCAAAAGTTTCTTTCATTCCAACCATAAGTACAAAAATCTATAGATTTATGTCCAAAATTTCCACATGAATAACACAAGTCCATGAAATACAGGTTCATACCTAGGAGTAAACCTTCTTCATGAAATCATTCTACAAGATCCTTTTTGCATATCTTGACTTCTTAGTTATGTTGGGAAGCTTCTTTTCTTGATAGATCCTTTACTAAGTTTCTACATAGGCTTTATGTCCATTTTCCTTTTCTTTCATAGAGGGGACTAAACCCTTTTCAAATGCTTCTTTATAGCCTAGACTAGTCTTATCACTATATGACCTATGGTTTCTAATGAGGTCATCCAAGGTTCTAGAGTTATTTCTAAAGTTTTGGAGAACATTTCCCTTTTTTGCTTCTCTTCGTAGATAGACTATTTCAGCTTATAGTTCTTCCCTTGCCTCATTTCTTTCTTTTAAATCATTACTCAATGATTCTTCAATTATTTTGGTTTCTTCTAACTTTACTCTGAGGTCGATTATTTATTATTTATTTATTTTTTTTAGATTCTTGGTGTGTTCTTTTACTTCCTTCAATTTGGCATCCATAAAATTAACATTTTCCCTTTCTATTTTGAGTTCTTTTATAACTCTGAAAACTTTGTTTTGAAATTTGATTTCAATAATTCCTTATTATTCATCTTCTTCTTCATCAAGTTCTTCCTTCCTTTTATTTTTAGCCATAAATAATACTCTTTCTGTTGGAAATATTTAGAAGGGGGTGAAACAATATTTCTTAGCAGTTAGACCTTTTTAATCCTTTTAAGAGAATTTGTTAATCTTTAGTTATTATTATTGTTCTTCTTCAAATGATCATAAACAATAGTGAGTAGTAGACAACACCATACAAAAATATTGAAAGATAAAACATCATAAATGTATATTTTTAGGTGGAAAACCCCCTTCGAGTAAAAAACCATTGAACGCTTCTTTATAAATTATATTTTCCCTGTTAAAACAAAAAATAATTACATTAAGATTTCAACTACAACTGAGGGAGGCGTCAACACCCTAATTTACAGGCCAAAACCTGTAGGATGCTACTAAACCCTGATATCCTTCTGCAACCAAAAGGATTCCCCAATGACCTATATATTAGGAAACAACTTGGTGAGTGCTCCAACACTTTATTTACGAGTTGTTGTTGGGAAGGATGTCTCGTTGCCCTGTTAGTTTATGAATCACAACTAAATGGAAGCCACAATGCCCTGTTCAAGCCACAACTTTCCTTAGCATCACTTTCTCACCATAAAGTGTTCTTATTCCACAACCTGAAGGTTACTCCAATCACCTACCTTGCACCACCCTTCCACCCTAACGAGCGCCAGAAGACCATATTTAACAACTTCCAGAGTGGACCCCCTTATGCTTTAAATCATTATAAGAAAGTTGTAATAAAGATATTGTGTATCCTATAAAGTCTTGGTAGCCTCACCACACAAATATTTCTTAATCCACTAAAAAACCACTACACAATACTACTGAAATTTTTATCACATTACATATCAAACCGTGACTATTAATGCTTCCAATTAAACTAACAACTGCACAATCTGACCATTGTTCATCACTATACAAACTGCTACCACTGACCAGTACATATCATTGCATGCCATTTCTCATGTAAGAATAAGCATCAAGAGCTCATCAGGAAAATACCACATCACTAAGCAAAACTTCTTGTATAAGGTCAATGTTAAAGTAAACAAGTTTTAGTTCTCATAAGGTCACTACCTTGTGTGATAATTCTACTAACACGAAGAGCCATTTATTCAATACACATATGATACATAATCATTGTCATGTCATCAAGTATTTATGTGAAAAGTTAAGTCATGGACAATTCTATCATAGTTTCATTATTGTCAAGTTACTACACTATAGAAAGGTCAAATTTGTCTCTTGGGGTTACTATCTATGTAGAAACTATCATGTCACTATTAGGTGTCCCAATATCAAGTAAAACTAAATTCAAGATATCAGGAAATATGTGTCAACTCATGTTATTGTTTCATTATTGAATTAGGATAGTCACCATATGTCAATTCAAGCAATTGTTTGGTAATTTCATCAAGTTGTTGTTATGTAAATAAAATCTTTGTGTTTTACACTAAGTATCAATGTCAATGTCACATCACATTCACCTTGTAAAGTCAAGTCATGTTTATATGTATCAATTCAATCATTGGATTAGCGCATGACTCAAGCAATGAACCCCTTAAAACTATTTCCTTATGGTGAGAATTAATGTCATATATTGACAGCCTGTTGGACACAGATTGTCATTGATGTCAATATGGAAATATTCAAGAGGAGGAGACAGAGCATATCAGAGCCGAGAGGATCAAAAGGAGCCAGAGGAATCAAATCAGAGGAGCCACATATATTAGAGAAAGAGGATCCATATCGGAGGAGTTCCGGCGCAATAGGAGCCATATATGCCTTTATTAATACTATCGGGCGTTGTTCGGGCAATGAAAACTCACATATGCATGTATTAACAATTATCGGGAGTGGAGGCAAATCGCAACGATATCGTATCGGAACCCTTAGGGATGAGAGCGGACGCGAATTCTTATTCATATTGGTCCAGACCCCGGAACCCTTAGGGATGAGAGCAGATGCGAATTCTTATTCAGATTGGTCCGGACCCATATTGGGTTCCAAACCCAAATATCGCATCAGAGGAGTGGCTTGGAACTATCATGTGAAAGCTCAAATATATATCGGAGCCGAAATATTATTCAGTGCTCCCTATAAAGCGTCGGGTCCGTCGTGCTCGAAGGAGGGAGTGTTATTGTCTGTGGCGACCATCGATAAGCAGACCCGCCAAAATATATATAGCGTGGCATCTTAACCTTTTCGGGTCTGAAAGGAACCTCAACACGGTTAAGTGACGAGCGCCGAAATTCGGAGCCGAAGTATTATATTGAGGATGGTTTAATGGGTCGTTGGGTCCGCAAGGTCCGTTAGACTTTGAAACTGCCAGAAGGGAAGTCGCCGGAGGTCAGGCCTTAACAGTTTTCTAGTGATCACCGAAATCTGGATCCACCAATAATTATAAAGGCGGACGGATAGGAATTGAGATCCGCATCTGTTGAATGAGAACAGGAATTATGTTATTTTCTTGTGTGTTAAAATATATGTGGCTGCGGGGTTTTTTATAGTGTTGGCCATATATTGCATATGATATATGGCTTCCGATGGTTGATTAAAACACTCGGGTGGTGGCTTTCAATGGGTGATTAAAAGCACCGATAAAGCTTGTAAGACAAAAACAGGCTTTGATGTATGTATCCTGTGATTATTGGAACGGTTGGATAAACAAAGGTAACTGACAAGGCAAGCAAGCACTGAGGAAAAGGAAGAGCCTACGGAGTAAGGAAGCTGAAGAGCCTGTGAAGAAAGGAAGTCAAAGAGTCAATGAGGAAGAAGAAATGAAGGGACAGAGCCATGGAGCATATGAAAAACAAAATAACAGCAGAAAACAGTGTGAGTAGTTGTTGTTGTTCGGGGACGGTATAACCTGAGCATGAGATAGTGGAAGCAGCAGAAGCAGTGGAAGCTGAAAAGAGCGCAGCAGCACACCAGTGTATACCAAAGAGGTTGGAGCCTCAGAATTGAACATGATTGAAGTCCTTGGGAGTTGGTGCTCCTAAGTCCAAGATTGGTGTCTTGGCAAAATAGAGTTGGTGCTCAGGAGGTTGGAGCCTCACCAAAGTCCAAGTTGGATCTTGGCAACCAATTGTGACAATCTATTTATTGTATTTATTTTTACTGCACATTTATATTAATAAAATCATTTATTCCTTCTATTCATTTTGTGTTTCTGAACATATATGTTTTAACTAGTAAAACAATAGTGAGAAAAAGAAGTATTGATTCACCCCCCTCTTAGTATTTCCAAAAATTGGTATCAGAGCGGGCTTCTTCATTCTATCCTAACAGCTTGAAGAAGGATCAACAACCATGATGAGAAATCATGAAGCATCAGGAAAACCTCCTCTATTCTATGGCACTAACTTTGGGATTTGGAAGAAAAGAATGACTTGCTATTTAATGTCCCTTGGACCTGAAGTCTGGCATTTTTGTGAAACTGAATACCGAGCGACTTCCACTCTTCCAATAGACCAAGACGAGAGGAAAGCCTACATTGCAAATGCAAAAGCCATGAACTCTATCACTAGTGGAATCACTGATTCCGAGTTTACAAAAATCATGCACTGTAACTCTACCAGAGAAATGTGGGAGAAGCTAGTCAGATTGTACGATGGAGACTCAAAAGTCAAAAAGGAAAAGCTTCAAACTCACATAAGACAATTTGAAAGTTTGAAGATGGAAGAGGAAGAAGACATTGCAGCATACCTCCTCCGAGTAGCTGAAGTGGTAAATTCCCTGAAAGGATTGGATGAAAAAGTTGAAGAAAGTACTATTGTACAAAAGGTATTAAGGTCTCTTCTAGACAGATTTGACTCCAAAATAAGTGCTATAGAAGAATCAAAGGATCTTGACACCCTCAAAATGGATGAACTCCATAGAATTATCATTGCCTATGAAATGAGGAAAGGTGGACCTAGCTCCAAAGATGCAACATTCAAGGCCTCAAAGTCAAAGAAAGGGAAAGAAAGGAATGATTGTAGTGATGAGTCAGCTGTGGAATCCGAATTGGCTCAATATGTACGAAAGATGAAGAGAGGATCTAAGCTTAAAGGCAAGTATTCTCTTATCTGTTTTAAATGTGGTAAAATAGGTCATTATGCAGCAAAATGTCCTCATAAACATGACAGTGATGATGAAAGAAATTCTAAAAGAATGACATACAAAAAGAAAGGGTTCAATAAGAAAAACCTTCTTTCCAAGCAAGGTGAGTCTGATGAGGATGAGTTTATGGTCATGAAAAAGAAATCAGATGAGGAAAGCGATCATGATGAAAGCCAAGAAGCATTATTCATGGCACTCACAGATGATGATGACTCGGGGCCAGGAGGAAATGTGGATGAACTGTTAATAAGTGCCATTGAAGAGAACGAGAAACAACGGAACAAAATTATCTCTCTCAAAGTGGAAAACGAGGAAACAAGAAGGAGAGAAGATCTCTTGGAAACAAAGCTTAAGGAAAAAGAAGAGACTTGTGAAGAATGTGAGGCCGAAGTAGTATCTCTGAGAAAGGAGTTGGAGCAAATTAAAAAGGGTTGTAAAAGCTCTCAAATACTTGATACTATTCTGAAAAATCAAAAACCTCAACATGATAAGTCTGGAATAGGTTTCAAGGGAGAATCCTCAAGCACTAAAAATAGTGTGAAAAGCTATGCCGATTCACTTTCCTGCAACCCAAAAGATGAAGAAGTATCTTATCAAAAGTGCATCCCAGATTCCAAGAATAAAGAAAGAGTTACTCCAAAGAAGAATTTGGAGTCGAATCATGGACACTACAGCAAATACAAACCTGTACTCCACCAAGGGCCCATCAAAAATCCAAAGGACGAGGGAGGAATAATTCTCAGAAAGGAAAGCGAATTAAACCGTTGTTGCTTCAAAACCATATTTCTTGGACACTGTTTTCACTGTAAAAACTTCGGTCACCAAGCTAGACACTGTATGGCTCGCAGAAGTGAAAAGACAACACAAAAGGACCGAGTAATCAACTCATATGCTCCCAAAATACAGGGACAAATCAAAACCTTCAATTCATTCGATCCCTTGACTAAATTTGATCTGACTTGCTCTTTTTGCTACAATAATGGACACTATGAACAAAACTACCCACTCAAAGGAAGAAAGACGAGTAGCAAGATCTCTGCAATGGACAAATGCGACCTAGCTCTATTTGCGCAAATAATGGAAACGAGTGGTTTTTGGATAGTGGGTGCTCCAGACACATGACAGGAGATAGAAGGAAATTTATCTCACTGAGCAAAAAGGAAGGGAATGTGTCCTTTGGAAGCGAAACTGGAAAAATTGCAGGAAGAGGAACAGTTACTCTGATCAATGGAAAAGGAAAAGCTCAAGATGCTCTGCGGGTTGACAGACTCAAACACAACCTTATGAGTGTTAGCCAAATTTGTGATCAAGGACATGAGTTTGTTTTCAGCACCAAAGACTGTGAAATAAGGAACTCTGCCTCAGGGAAACTTGTGGCAAAAGGAGTGAGAACACCAGACAAAATTTACGTTTTGAACAAGATTCAGGAAAAAAAATGCTACTTGAGTCAGGCAGATGAGAGTTGGTTGTGGCACAAGAGACTTGGACATACGAGCTTCGAAAGTCTGGTCAATATCAGCAAGATCAAAGCTGTACAAGACATCCCAAGGTTGTCCAAACCAAAGCAAGGAGTGTGTGGTCCATGTCAACATGGAAAATAGACCAGAACTAGCCATAAGACAAAGGAACAGTATACATCAAAGCCCTTGGAGATCATACATGCTGATGTGTGTGGGCCAACTAGAAATCAAGCACTCCAAGGAGTAAGGTACTTTGTATTATTTGTTGATGATTATACTAGAATGATGTGGATATATTTCATAAAATATAAATCTGAAACTTTTGAGTGTTTTAAGAATCTAAAAGCCCTTGTAGAAAATTAAAAAGATTCAAAAATTAAGTGTCTCAGAACAGACAGAGGAGGGGAATTCTCATCAAACGAGTTCAGAGAGTTCTGCAATATTCATGGAATTAAAAGGGAATACTCGGTTGCCAGAACACCTCAGCAAAATGGGGTAGTTGAAAGATGAAATCGAACTGTCCAAGAAATGGCAAGAACCATACAGTTAGCAGTAGACCTACAACCTAAATTCTAGAGGGAAGCAGTAGGGACAACTGTCTATACATTGAATCGGACTCAATTAAGACCAAATTGTGACAAAACTCCTTATGAGCTATGGAAAGAGAGACCTGCTTCGGTGAAGTATTTCAAAATATTTGGAAGCAAGTGCTTCATAAAAATAAATGATGGTTCACCTGGAAAATTTGATTCTCGGGTTGATGAGGGGATATTTCTTGGATACTCTCCACGGAGCAAGGCTTACAAGTGCTACAATTTTCGACTAAAGAAAATAGTGGAAAGCATCGATGTAAAGTTTGATGAAGATCTTCCAGAAAAGGAAATTGAAGAACAAGAAGATGACTTTCTCATTGAAGAAGAAGAACCTAAAGAAGAAGAGATAAATGATGAAGAAGAAGAAGAGGAAAGAGAACCACCTCATACCCTTTCAAAGATGAAGTATGTAGAAAGATACCATCCAGAAGAATAGATCATTGGCGATAGAGATGAAGGTGTGCAGACCAGAAGAAGGAAAAAAACCTCACCCAAGAGAAACGTCGTTGCCCTCCTATCTATGATAGAACCAGAAACATTCACAGAAGCAAGTAAGGATCCTCATTGGGTAAAAGCAATGGAAGAAGAAATGTCCCAAATTGAGAAGAACAAGACATGGGAGCTGGTATCTCGTCCAAAGGACAAAAACATAATAGGAACAAAATGGGTGTTCAAAAATAAAATGAATGAGGAAGGACAGGTTATCAGAAACAAGGCCAGACTTGTCTGCAAAGGCTATTCACAGATTGAAGGAGTTGACTTTGAAGAGACATTTGTACCAGTGGCCCATATGGAAGCTATCAGGATGTTCTTAGCATTTTCTTGCTCGAAAGGATTCAAAATCTATAAAATGGACATGAAATCAGCATTTCTAAATGGGGAACTCAAGGAGGAAGTCTACATGGAGTAGCCAGAAGGTTTTGATCTGACAGCAGGAAAGGACCTAGTCTGTAAGTTGAAAAAGGCTTTGTATGGGTTGAAACAACCTCCTAGAGCTTGGTATGCAAGACTGGATAACTATCTCCAACAATAAGGCTTCAAACAGGGAGTGGCTGGAAGCAATCTATACATAAAGACAGATCAAGGTAAGTTACTAGTTTCTCTTGTTTATGTCGATGATCTGATTTTTGCTAGTAATAATGATGAAATGAGCCATGAATTTTCTCAAAACATGGAAAAATAATTTGAGATGTCAATGATAGGAGAACTGTCCCACTTCCTTGGACTTCAAGTATCTCAAACTAGAGCATGATTATGTATATCTCAAGCCAAATATCTAAAATACATGCTCAAAAAATATGGAATGGAGGACTGTGCACCCATGAGCACTCCCATGACCACAAACTGCAAACTGAGCAAAGATGATGACTGCCTTCTAGTCGATACAACTTATTACAGGTCAATGATTGGAGCCCTTCTATACTTAATAGCTACACGACCAGACATAATGCAAGCAGTAGGAATGGTGGGAAGATTTCAATCGGCTCCCAAACAATCCCATTTATTAGCTGTAAAAAGAATCCTCAGATATCTGAAGGGAACTTCTGATTTCGGTCTTTGGTACCCAAGGAACTCAACACTGACTATAACTACATACACCGATGCTAATTGGGCTGGAAATATAGATGATCAGAAAAGTACTAGTGGAAATGCATTCTTCCTAGCAGACTGTTTGGTATCCTGGCTCAGTAAAAAACAGTCATCCGTATCATTATCCACAACCAAAGCCGAGTATATTGCTGCAGCAGACTGTTGTACTCAGATACTACGGATGAAGGAAGCACTAAAAGATGTCGACATATGTACAGATCAACCAATTACCTTTTACTATGACAACACTAGTGCTATCAGTCTCAGAAAAAATCCAGTGATCCACTCAAGAACCAAACACATACCAATCAAGTATCATTTCCTCCATGAGCAAGTAGTTGAACAAAACATCGCTCTGGAATATATCAGTACTAAGGAGTAGATAGCTGATATTTTCACAAAACCTCTTCCTCGGGAAGCATTCGAACATCTGCGACAAAATATGGGGGTTATTTCTTTATCATCACTCAAGTTTATTCATAAAGATGCAGCAGGACAGGGGGAGCATCTTGTTTAGTCAATTTAGTGTTATCTAAATTGCTAGTATTTATTTTCAACCCGGGGCTCGTAAGCTGATGAAGTGAAGGTGTACTATATGTACTTAAGTAACCTCTTAGAGTTTTTCTTATCGTTGGGGGTGTTGTTGTAGTTAATTATGTTCCTAAGATGGAGTGAGAATTTATAAACAAGTGAGTGATGGTGTGTGTGTAGAGTGAATCCTAAATGAGTGAAAGTGTGTGTTGAGTGATCTCTAACTACTTGCTTGAAAGGAAATGCTTGAAAAGAATAAGTGAACTGAAATGACTTGAAATAAACTTGAAAGCAAATGACCACTACCAATGGCACTAGACACCGTACAAGTTGCTGCTAATAAAAGAAAAGAGAGTCACTTTTAAAACCCAAAAATAAAGATTATCTCTCTCTAACTCGATGCTTCAAAGCACATGTACTGTGTAAAGCACGGATAGAGAGTAGCTTAAGTTGAATTAGAAAAGTGAAAGAAATCTGCTTGAAAGACTAATGATAATGATTTGCTATTTCTAATTCTCTACTTCAGCCATATGTACTATGCAAAGTATGATTAGAAAGTAGTGAGAAAATAGTCTAAGAAGCACTTAAAATCAAAACTTCTACTTTAAAGACTAGTGGTAATAGTTTGCTCTTTCTAACTCTCTACTTCAGCCATATGTACTATGAAAAGTATGGTTAGAAAGTAGTGAAAGAACAGTCCAAAAAACACTCAAACTAGCTGCAAATTAGTGATATTCTGATCTTAAAAGATAATAGTTTATGATGAAGATCATTCATGTATGTTAGCAACTCTTTGAGAAATAAGATTAAAAATCAACTATAAAGACAAAGGCAGCACTTGAATTTGTCAACTTCAAATACCGTTAGCTTGTAAAGCAAACACACACATATAAAAATAAATCCCGGGCTAAAAGAAACCTGCAAAGAAATAACACTGATCAACTTGAAAGAAAGGAAAACAAGTAAATGAAACTATACATGCTTTAGGAAATGAATAAGAAAATAACGAAATACTGCACATAAAATACTTTACAAAGGCTGAGATGAGCAGGGGTCCTCTGTTCATTCAGCCACAAGAAAACTCATAGATCTGGAAACTTCAAAACGGTGCTATGTCTATTCCTCCATTTGCAAAAAGTATACAAAACAGAGTGCTGGAATAGCACTAGAAAACAGAGTTCACAATGCTCTTAAATTTAACACAAGTTCAGAAAATTACAACTAATAAAAAGTTCCTTGAGCGTACGCAGACGCAGCAATTTATAGGAGTTTCTAAGATAGCCTACTCGTACAGCTAATTAACAGAAAAACAATAAACAGTCATGCGTATTTATGGTCCCTTGACACATCATACGGCTGTGTGGACGAGTTTAGTGGTTTTTTCGTCATGGGTAATAAATCCCATGTTGGATCATGTCCCCTGCCACCTGTAGAACATGGACAAATCACCGTTTAAGATGACGTGACCAAGTAGCTCACAATCACCGTTAAACAGCCTTGAGTTGACCGTAACATAACCAGCTTTGACCATGGGTGAAGATGACGTGGATGGCTGGAAAAATGGGACAGGAACCTCGAGCACGTTGATACCTGAGTGCCCATGTGGCTCATCTAGCAAACCGACACGTGGAACATTGCGTTTAACAAAAAGGCTGCAGGATCTTCAGATAGCTGCGAGATCATCAGATAGCTGCGGGATTCCTGCAAGTAAGTCAAAATCTAAACAAATAGTCATCCATTAGAAAAACTTGCTTGATCATGCTTAATGACACCTAATGTAATGATCTGGGTGGTTTTATGGTGAAAATGAGGCAAAAGTGAAGGAAAGATAAGGAAAAACTGAGGAAAATGGTAGACAAGTAGGTGTAGAATAGAGGTTCTACATACCCCCACTCCGAGGGTATTGCATGTCCTCATGCAATGAAAACACAATTCAATCCATCTGCTGGGATGCCTCAGCTAAGACATCCAATCTCCTTCTCTTCCTTTGTGTAGAAACATTAACGTTTGGTCTCTTGAACATGCATCTGAATTTCAAATTGATTAAGGCTCTGTTCAGCCTTCTACATCTCTTCTTGAGTCTGCTGTGTTTCTTCTGCCACATGCTCATGTGAAGAAAGGCGTTATCTTGGATTGCTTTGGCAATATCATCTTGCTGCTTCATTTCTTCATTTCTCTGTTTAATGTGATGGTTTAGCACTTCAAGTTCATAGATCTCTTGTTTAAGTAAATCTATTTGCTGCTCATGAGGTATGACATTACTTGGGCCAGCAGTGTTTTGCTCCAATGTTTCAAAATAGTTGTACACCTCTTGTTGAATTGGGTCAACAATTGGTGACTTCCTTGGACTATATTCATGCTCAATTTCAGTTTCAAACTCCGGCTGAAATGGACTGTCTTCTCTTGGAGGAGTAGCTGCCTCACGTGGTGGACTATCCTCAAGGTCTGCTTTTGTAGCACCCTTCTCAGGTGTGCTAAGATCAACGAAGAGTGTCCTTGTGGCTTTCCCTTTATTCTGCAATCTACTACTCCTTCTTACAGTGGCAGCACTCTGTGTTTCTTTTTGTGCCTTTTTCCTTGGTTTTTGTACTTTTACTTTCTCAGAGAGGGCAATTTTCTCATGGAGTTTAGCTACCCTTTGTGCTAAGGGCTGGTTATCTCTTTCTTCATCACTAGAATGCTCTGGGGTCTGATCAGTTTCTTGAATTATGGATTTTCCCTTGTCTTGTTTTTGTTTCTTTTTGTCTTCTCTTCTCTTTTTGGCAGCTTCCTTGGCAAGTTCAGCGAGGGTTTCTGAGATGACCTCTTGAGCACTGTCTTCAGTGGGTTCAATCTCAGGTTCAGGATGATGGACTTCTATTTCCTCTACAGTTTGTCCTTGAACAGTTTCCTCTAAGATATCAGTCTCAGAGATACTTTCTTTTCTCTTCCTTCTGCTTTTCCTAGGTATAGAAGATTCTCCAGGTTCTTCAAAATGATTCCTTACAAGGAATTTCTCCCATGTGTCTTGTTTTTCTTTTAACTGTTCTTCTATCAATAACTTCACAAGACTATGGTGACAGAGGTAAGCTTCTACGTTTCGTGGATTTCGTTGAGCCATGGAACACATTTTCCTAAGGCTTTGGAATAGAAAGTAAGGAAGATTTATATCATGTTCTCCTTGAAATTGCAGCATAATTTTACCATGATAAACGTACAATACTCCAAATCTCCCTTCACACGTGAAAAATTTTTGCACTAACAACAATAGAATTTTCCATTCCTCTTTAACATGGGAGATTGGAATTCCTTTGGTGAAAACACTTGTATCCATACCTGGGTTTTTAAAAATCCGCTTCCATTGTTGATCCTGGACTGCCCGGTTTTTGAACCAACGTTCACCGGTTTGTGGAAGAGAGGTAGCCCTTGCTATGCTTCCTTCGCTGACTGCAAATGTTAAATCACCCACCTCTGCTTGACTGTCTTTATCCTTGAATGACCTTGCAAAGGCTTTTGTTACTTCTTTGTGGTAGCCCTTAAACTTCCTGATGCACTGTAGCCAATTGGCTTTTTGTAATGCCTCCTCAACCTGAGGGTATGCCTCCAAGAATTTCGAACCTTCTGGTTCAGCCCTTAAAAGTTTTCCCATCGACTCCTCAGCTCTGTTTAAAACACGACTTTGATGGTGACTTTACACAGTAACTCCGTAACTTTACACAGTAACTCCTCGGTTCCTGTTCAGACTTTGTGGAACAGAGGGTATATGGGTGCATCAACAGCCTCAGACACCGAGAATTCACGGCTTGAATCAGAGTTAAGTGGTGGATAACAGCGTGAACACAGTGAAACGGTGACTAACAGTCGTAATACAACTGTATCACAGGTTTACTGGCTATACGGCAGAGGGAAAACAGAGTATGGTTTATGGAGGTAATCGTAGTGAGTGAAACGGAATAAGGGAGATGATAGCGAGGAATGGAGTGTTATGAGCACAGAGGGTTTCGAAATGATGAATGGAACGGCTATATTCTCCGATTTCGGCTGTGGATTGACACATGGCTGCGGGACAAGAATTGAGAGACGTAATACGGTAGGTTACGTCATTAGGGTACGAGACTTTAATGACAGAAACAACCATATGTGATTTCAAAAATCATGGGTATTATGAGCTGATAGACGTGGAGGATTCGTAGATTTGTGGTCGCATGGGAAAAGGAAATGGGTAATCATTACGATTAGTGGCCAACAAGACATAACCCAGAAAATTCCGCATAATGAAATAACTATAGGTTTATAATTTTAAACATACCTCGGATCCACATTTGATTTGGCTTCTGATAATTTGCTACTAACCTTTTGTTAACTTTATTGCTAGCACATGATTTTTACTCCTTGTCTTTGATGATTTTGAACTGTAAATATTTTCTTCAGACAAACTGTGTTTCTTGTGCAGGTGCAGAAGGCTGCAGAAAGGCTAAACGGCTGCAGAATTGTCAAATAGCTGCAGGAACTGTAATGAAGTCTTCCAGCTGCATAAAATACTTTAGTTGCCTAAAAAAAAACTTTATTAATGAAGTGAAATGGAATGAAGGAATGAATGAATGAGTGAGTGGAAAGTAGTGAGGTGAAGTGAGGATGGTAAGATGGAAGGAAATGGTGAGATGGAATAAATGAAATGAAAATGAAAGAGATATTTTTTTTTTTTGGAAAACATGAGGTGTCAGGTGACCCTGATTTTCACCTCATGTTTTCTGCATGAGACTGCCAATCAGAGATTGGTTTTCAGGCTCATACATTTATTCATTCTTTTTTTTTTCTTTTTTCTTTTTTTATTGAAATTGAAAGATACAGAGATTAGGCTGATGGAGGAGAAGAATTCTTCTCAACCAGCCTCATTTCAGAATCGCCTTGGAATAACTTAACAAACTCCTCTTTTGAGAGTGGCTTGTGGTAGACTTTTAACCGGTGGCCATTCACAATAAAGGGAGTTTGAAGTTCATCAATAGTCTTCACTCTAACTGCTCCATTATTAAAGACTTCATCAATCTCATATGGCCCAAGCCAATGAGTTTGAAATTTTCCTTTGAAGTCCTTAAATTTTGAATCAAACAAGAGTGTCCAATCACCCTTTTGAAACTTCTTTTCTTTGATATGTCGATCATGCCATTTGCTTCTTTGGTGCTGAACTAGATCGGTTCTTAGAATTGCATCTTGTCTCATTTCATCTAGTTCATTTAACTAGTCCATTCTGTGCTTCTGGGCTTCTGATAAGCTCATCCCCAATTGAACTGTTGTCTTGAAGGTCTTAATTTGGAACTCAATGGGGAACAGGACTTCCTTCCCATAAACAAGTTCATAGGGAGAATGTCCTGTGGTGTTCCTCCATGTAGTTCTATAGGCCCATAAGGCTTCAGGAAGCCTTTCTGCCCAATCTCTTCTATGAAGATGAACAGTCTTTGTGATGATGCTTTCAAGAACTTTATTTGTAGATTCTACTTGACCATTCGCTTGCGGATGGTATGGAGTAGATGTTCTATGCTTAATCTTATATTCCTCCATCAGCTTTTCCACCATCCTTGATGTAAATTGGCTTCCCTGATCTGTTACAATTTCTCTTGGGACACCAAAACGAGTGAAAATATCCTTGAAAACAAATTGAACAACTGAATTTTCAGTAGCAGAAGTTAATGTTATAGCTTCTACCCACTTGGTAACATAATCAGTACAAACCAGTATATATCTATTTTGCTTGGATGGCGGATTAATTGGTCCAACAAAATCTAGATCCCATTTCTCGAAAGGTTCAATGCATACCTGTGGCTGTAGTGGCATTTCATTTGAAAGAGTTGGTCTCCCAATTCTTTGACAACTGTCACACATTTTAACATATTTCTTTGCATCCTTAAAGAGAGAAGGCCAATAATATCCTGATGAAAGGATTTTATAGGCAGTCCTCTTATCAGAAAAATGTCCGCCACAAGGTTCGTCATGACATGCCTTAAGGATGTCAGGCATCTCATCCTCCCGTACACATATTCTGATCATCAAATCTGGCCCTGTTCTGAACAATTCATTAGAAATCCAAGAATAATGTGAACTATCCTGAATGATTTTCCTTTTCTCATTAGGAAATAAATGTAAAGGTAATTTTCCAGTAACTAAATAATTAGCAATATCAACATACCAAGGGGTTTTGGTAGTTATTGCAAACAAATACTCCTCTGGAAATTTATCCTCTACAGGAGAGTCCTCATTAGTGTTTTGGATTCTAGACAAGAAGTCAGCTACTGTGTTCTGTTTACCTGGTCGATCTAACACAGTTATGTTGAATTCTTGTAAAAGCAAAAGCCATCTTGTAACTCTACCATTAGTGACTGGTTTGTTCATGAGGTATCTAATGGCAGAGTGATCAGTGTGGACAAAGGTTTCATAGCCGGTTATATAGTGTCTAAACTTGTTTATAGCATGAACAACGGCTAGAAACTCCTTTTCAGTAACAATATAATTTAACTCAGTAGGAGTCAAATTCTTACTCGTGTAATAAATGGCATAAGGGATCAAATCCTTTTGTCCCAAAACAACTCCTAAAGCTGTATCTGAAGCATCCGTAGAAATGTGGAAAGGGAGTTTCCAATTTGGACCCCTTAAAATGGGTGCTTCAGATATTCTAGTCTTTAAAGCTTCAAAGGCAGATTAACATTCAGGATCCCACTTAAATTCACAATCTTTAGTAAGTAGTTTGAAAAGAGGGGATGCTATCTTAGTGAAGTTTTCAAGAAATCTTCTGTAATAACCAGTAAACCCGAGAAACCTTCTAACATCTCTTTGGCAATTTGGAACAGGTAACTTAGAGATGACTTCTACTTTAGATATATCAACTTTGATTCCATCTCCTGAAATATGATGTCCTAAAACAATCCCTTCAGTAAACATCATAAAACACTTTTCATGACTTAAAGAAAGATTTGTTTCCTTACATATTACCAGTACTTTTTCCAAATTTGCCAAAGCTTCTTCAAATGTATTACCATAGACTTTGAAATCATCCATGTATACCTCCACACAATCATGAATCAGATCTGAGAAGATTCCTAGTACAGCCCTTTGAAATGTAGCAGGTGCATTGCACAAACCAAAAGGGAGTACTCGATAGGCAAAAGTCCCCCAAGGACAAGTAAAGGTGGTTTTGTCTTGATCTTCAGGTGCTACCTGAATCTGATTGTATCCACTAAAACCATCCAAGAATGAAAAATACTTTTTACCTGCTAAAGTGTCTAATACCTGATCAATAAAAGGTAGAGGAAAATGATCCTTTAAGGTTGCCTTGTTCAATTCTCGATAGTCAATGCAAACTCTCCATTTACCATTCTTTTTGGGCACTATAACCAAGGGAGAAACCCATTGGTTATCTGAAATGGGGTAAATGAAGTTTACCTTGAGCAATTTCTAAAGTTCTTCTTTCACAATTTCCATAAGATTTGGATTCATCCGTCTTTGTGGCTGCCTAATAGGTCTGTTGTTTTCTTCAATATAAATATGATGAATACAAGTCTTAGGGTCGATTCCTTTCATGTCAGTATATTCCCATGCAAAGGCAGTGGAATGTTTTTGCAACAGATTAGTTAATTCTTCTTGTTGTAGTCTTTCCAAGTTCTTGTTAATGTTTAATGTTTTTCCTGGAAAGATTTCAACTGTAGAACTACCAAACTCTTCCATTGAGAAGAGAGACATCTGTCTAGAGGAGAGATACTCAATATCTGCATCTAACTGGAACTGTGAAGAGTCATATTCTAAAGGTACCTCAAAATTTTCTAATGTATTTAGAATTTGACTATCCTCACTGATTTCAGAGATGGTTAGAACAGGTTGAAGAGTATCCTTATCATCAATCCACTCATCTTCTCCTATTTCTGTTATTGCCTTTGCGGGAGGATACAAGTTGAATTTATTGGTAGAATTACCATCTGATATATACATGTCTCCCGACCTACAACTTATGAAAGCATCAGCTGTGGCCAGCCAAGGTCTTCCTAGAATAAGAGGATGTCCTCCTAGATTGTTCTTGGGAGTTAAAATCATAAAATAAACTGGATATTCCCAAGAGTCTAGTGAGACTGGAATGTCTTCCAATACACCATCAGGTTTAATGATTGATCTATCTGCAAGTTGCAACAAAGTAGGTGTAAAGAGAAGGTTAGGAAGTTTTAACTGATCCATGGTCTGTCTACTCATAATGTTGATAGCAGCTCCTAAGTCAATCAAGGTATTTGGGATTTCAACCCCATTAATATGAGTTTTAACAATAGGGCTACCAGGATCTACATATTTTTTCATGGTAATTTTACCCATCATAATGTCTGCAATTTTTCCAACTAGATGTATCTTTTTGGTGTCTCTGGTTCTTTTTATTGTTTTTTTCAAACTCATCTCCTTTATTGTCTTTGCTAGAATGGGAATCTCCTTAATGGCTGTTAACAAGGGAATCTTGATACAGACATTTTTCAATTCATCTAGAAAGCTATAGTCAGGCAACCAAATCTGCTTCTCCACTCCTTTATCAATTTGCAATCTTTCAGGAAAAGGAGGAATAGCTGAAGATGTGGGTTGCTCTACTAAGGGAGTTGATTCTTTTTCTTTTTATTTAATGTTTGGGTTTTGAAGGGATACTTCAGAACCCGTATTGGCTTTGAGAGATTCTTCCTCAGAAATTCTTGGTTTTTGAGCACTTGTAGAAGGTTGGTCTAGGATTCTACCTGATCTGAGTTGGACCTCATTGAGAGGGACAACCATATAGGTAGGGAATGGTTGACCTTCCATAAGTGGTTGACCTTCCATCACATAAGCACTTTGAGGATTCCTATTATTGGGGTTTGGTTGAGGTTGAGAGGGAAGTTGATTTGGCCTCTGTTGAGATTGTAACAAGAGTTGAGAATTTTGATTTTGTGGAAGAGGTTGTTGTTGTTGAGGGAATGGTAATGACAATTGTTGACCTTGATTTGGAAGTTGGGGAGCTTGCTGATTCTGAAAGGATTGAGGATATTGATAGAATTGGGCAAATCTCCCATAAGGATTTTGCATTTTCATGCTTTGCAACCATGCTTGGAAAGGATTTTGTGGTTGTGACCAAGGTTGTTGCCAAGGATTCCAATTTGGTGGGGGCTGGAAATTCATAGAGTTATTAAACCCTTGATTTTGCTGCCCCTGCCAAGGTCTTCTTGCAACAAAACAAAGGGATTCAAGCGTACTTGGATCTTCTTGAAAGACTGCTTTGAGGCCAGGGATTGAAGGACATTCCTTGGTCTCATGGGTTTCTGAGCAAATTACACAGGTTTCCACAACTTGTGCTTCCAAGGGACATTCCCTTAAAGCATGCTTCTTTCTACATTTCGGGCAAAAGATGGTCATAGCCTCGGCTTCTGCTTTTTGTTTATTATGAATCTTAAGGGTATCAATTTGTTCACTAAGACTCCCTAAGATGTCAGTTTTAAATTCATCTAGCATATTACCGATTTCAGCCCTACTCACTGATCCTGTTGCAGATTTATTTGCCCTAAGGAGAGAAGGATCTCTAGGCCCTTTTTGAGTTTTTGATTTGCCCCTTGAGGGATGGATACAAAGTTCTGCTATATCATTGAGAGAAAGTTGAGAAATATCCCCTTTCCCCATCATGTTTAAGATATCTATCCATTCATCCCTAATGGCTTTTAATAAGAGGGCTTTTAAGGTCTCTTCATCCAAGGTACTCATTTTTGCTCTTTTTAAATTATATTGAAATCTCTCAAGTAAATCTTCTAAGCTCTCATCTTCTTTTTGCATCATTTTAAAAACCTCATCCTTATGATTAGTAGGCATACAATAGTCCAAATACCTATCCAAAAAGGTTTGTTTCATTTCATCCCAGGTCCTAATGGACTGAGTAAGTAACCCCATGAACCATTTCAAAGCTTGATCTTTTAATGTTGATGGGAACAGTTTGAGTTTCTGAGTATCATCCAGATAGTCATAAGTTCGACACACAACTTCAAATTCAAACAAGAATGTTTCAGGGTCCTCAGTTCTTAATCCATGAAAATTTGGGAGGACGGATGGTGATATGTTTTTCATGGTGGTTCGGGAGTCCTCATCAACAATGGGAAACCCAAATGAGTTATCCCCATCTCTATTTCCTCCAATGGGACCTCTTCCTCCTCTATTGTTATTGTTATTTCCTCTTCCTCCTCTACCTCTACCTCTACCGCCTCCTTCTTCCTCTGCCATGATGATTCTCCTAGGGATTTCAAAATCTTCTGGTTCTTCTACAAAGGGTGAATGAGAAGAGATTTCTCCTTCCTCTTCAGGTGAGTCTATTTCCTCAATTACAATTGGTTTTCTGGTAGGAGAAAGAGAAGAGTCTCTTCCGAGTTCAAACTCAATAGAAGGTATAGGAGAGTCAACTCTTGGCTCTTGAATTTCAGGACTAGGAGTTTCGGTTGGAGATAAGGGAGGTGTATCTTGTATATCTCTTGAAGCAGATGGACTTGTAAAAATTGAACTTCGAGCTCTAGCTAAAAACCTTCCCCTAGAATCTCTAGCTCTATGCATGTCATTTTTATTTTATCTTCAAGTCAAGTTAAATAGTTCTTTTTCTGATCTTCCAGTTCACTCTAGGTGCAAGAAGAGAGCATACTCAAGAAACTATTAAATCAATAACTTTCTCCTTTCTGATCCTCCAGATCACTTCAAAGTGCAAGAGGAGAGCATACTTAGATAGGTTATTAACTTCTTTTGTTGAAGTTTTTTTTTTATTTTTTTTTTTCTTCTAAGAATATGGCTACTTAATTTCACTTCCCCGGCAACGGCGCCAAAATGTTTAGTCAATTTAGTGTTATCTAAATTGCTAGTATTTATTGTCAACCCGGGGCTCGTAAGCTGATGAAGTGAAGGTGTACTATATGTACTTAAGTAACCTCTTAGAGTTTTTCTTATCGTTGGGGGTGTTGTTGTAGTTAATTATGTTCCTAAGATGGAGTGAGAATTTATAAACAAGTGAGTGATGGTGTGTGTGTAGAGTGAATCCTAAATGAGTGAAAGTGTGTGTTGAGTGATCTCTAACTACTTGCTTGAAAGGAAATGCTTGAAAAGAATAAGTGAACTGAAATGACTTGAAATAAACTTGAAAGCAAATGACCACTACCAATGGCACTAGACACCGTACAAGTTGCTGCTAATAAAAGAAAAGAGAGTCACTTTTAAAACCCAAAAATAAAGATTATCTCTCTCTAACTCGATGCTTCAAAGCACATGTACTGTGTAAAGCACGGATAGAGAGTAGCTTAAGTTGAATTAGAAAAGTGAAAGAAATCTGGTTGAAAGACTAATGATAATGATTTGCTATTTCTAATTCTCTACTTCAGCCATATGTACTATGCAAAGTATGATTAGAAAGTAGTGAGAAAATAGTCTAAGAAGCACTTAAAATCAAAACTTCTACTTTAAAGACTAGTGGTAATAGTTTGCTATTTCTAACTCTCTACTTCAGCCATATGTACTATGCAAAGGATGGTTAGAAAGTAGTGAAAGAACAGTCCAAAAAGCACTCAAACTAGCTGCAAATTAGTGATATTATGATCTTAAAAGATAATAGTTTATGATGAAGATCATTCATGTATGTTAGCAACTCTTTGAGAAATAAGATTAAAAATCAACTATAAAGACAAAGGAAGCACTTGAATTTGTCAACTTCAAATACCATTAGCTTGTAAAGCAAACACACACATATAAAAATAAATCCCGGGCTAAAAGAAACCTGCAAAGAAATAACACTGATCAGCTTGAAAGAAAGGAAAACAAGTAAATGAAACTATACATGCTTAAGGAAATGAATAAGAAAATAACGAAATACTGCACATAAAATACTTTACAAAGGCTGAGATGAGCAGGGGCCCTCTGTTCATTCAGCCACAAGAAAACTCAGAGATCTGGAAACTTCAAAACAGTGCTATGTCTATTCCTCCATCTGCAAAAAGTATACAAAACAGAGTGCTGGAATAGCACTAGAAAACAGAGTTCACAATGCTCTTAAATTTAACACAAGTTCAGAAAATTACAACTAATAAAAAGTTCCTTGAGCGTACGCAGACGCAGCAATTTATAGGAGTTTCTAAGATAGCCTACTCGTACAGCTAATTAACAGAAAAACAATAAACAGTCATGCGTATTTATGGTCCCTTGACACATCATACGGCTGCGTGGATGAGTTTAGTGGTTCTGTCGTCATGGGTAATAAATCCCATGTTGGATCATGTCCCCTGCCACCTGTAGAACATGGACAAATCACCGTTTAAGATGACGTGACCAAGCAGATCACAATCACCGTTAAACAGCCTTGAGTTGACCGTAACATAACCAGCTTTGACCATGGGTGAAGATGACGTGGATGGCTGGAAAAATGGGACAGGAACCTCGAGCACGTTGATACCTGAGTGCCCATGTGGCTCATCTAGCAAACCGACACGTGGAACATTGCGTTTAACAAAAAGGTTGCAGGATCTTCAGATAGCTGCGGGATCATCAGATAGCTGCGGGATTCCTGCAAGTAAGTCAAAATCTAAACAAATAGTCATCCATTAGCAAAACTTGCTTGATCATGCTTAATGACACCTAATGTAATGATCTGGGTGGTTTTATGGTGAAAATGAGGCAAAAGTGAAGGAAAGATAAGGAAAACCTGAGGAAAATGGTAGACAAGTAGGTGTAGAATAGAGGTTCTACACAACTTGACAGGGGGAGTTCGTATGCATGCCTTTGTCGTTGATGTCAAAGGGGGAGAAGGAAGAAGAATATTGCCATTAATAACAAAGGGGGATATTGTTGGACACAGATTGTCATTGATGTCAATATGGCAATATTCAAGAGGAGGAGACAGAGCATATCCGAGCCGAGAGGATCAAAAGGATCCAGAGGAATCAAATCGGAGGAGCCACATATATCAGAGCAAGAGGAGCCATATCGGAGGAGTGCCAGCACAAGAGGAGCAATATATTCCTTTATTAATACTATCAGGCATTGCTCGGGCAATGAAAACCCACATATGCATGTATTAACAATTATCGGGAGTGGAGGCAAATCACAGCGATATCGTATCAAAACCCTTAGGGATGAGAGTGGACACGAATTCTTATTCAGATTGGTCCAGACCCCGGAACCCTTAGGGATGAGAGCGGACGCGAAAACCAGAGACTAAAAATGGGTCCAACACATGACTTAGGACCGCATTGTGTGTGTTCGAGGTTTGTGCTCTAGGGGGCCTAGATTTTCAACAGATGAAGTGTGCCCTAGCACCTAAAGAAATCGTTATTACCCAAGAAAAACATGGAGATGTAGTGCTCATTAAGATATGAAATCTAATATTCTAAACTTGCTAACCACAAATCATAATCAAGGATAAAATTTTAAGTGTAATAATTATCAAAGAAAATGCCTTCTTCCTTTTTCCAAAGATATGTTATAAGACTTTTACAAGATATTTCACAAGTCTGTAATAAAATTTTGTGTGTGAAATTGAAAAGGAATCCCAACCGAATCATAAGTGAAAAAGGAATAGGGCATACCCTAAGGATAAACTAACCCTATAATCAAGGTAAAACAATACCATCATATCCCTAAACAAACATACAATAAAGTTCTAAAACTGTACTCGAAGAGTTACCCAAATGAATTCCATTGCAACAAATAAATAAATACAAATTGAAAGCCTTACCTTGACACCTATATCTATTGTAATTTTTTTTATTTTCATTTTTGATTATAATCAAAAGGTTGAAATATCTTCCTCAAATAAGCCAAAAGGTTTAAGAGGTTTCTCACAAAACTGTTGCTGATATTTTGATATGTGAGGTAAGTTATAAGGTCTTCTTTTATGTACCTTCAAGGTGCTTGAGAAGGGCTCCTAAAGTGAACGTTGGAGAGCCTTTTAGGAGGATCCGTAAATTTTTTTAGAATTTATTTAATCCATATCTTGTGTGCTAAGAAGGAGGGTATATGCCCTTATTGTGAGAGATTAGAGTTTTAGGTTTAGGTGAGTATAAGATTTATTTTATAAATTAGGAAGAGCTCTCTAATGAAACTTTTCGAGGACAACTAGGGCCTTAAAATACCTTTCTTTTATTTAATAATATTATCTTATTTAATAAAACACTAATTAAATACCTTTATCCCTAAGAAAAGGTCACTTACTCTTTATAGTGAAAAAATAGTTCTTTATATGTGTCCTATGGTTGTCTGATATATTTTATTAAGGTAAGTCTTCCACAAATGATGACAAGGAGCCCTCATATTAACTTTTGGATGCCCAAAACCAATGAAAATATGCCATTTCACACCCCTTATGGTTTTAGCCTAGAAACTGGGGTCACCAACTTTAAATTTGAATATATCTCAAACGAGGAGGCTTCTCAGGGCATGCCACATATCAATAGAAACATATTTTAAAGGAGAATTGGATGGCAAGGATTTACACCTGAAACACAATGATTTGAACAACCAAATACCCTAAAAGAAATTAGGGTACATCCTTAGTCTAGGGAACCCAAACCCCAGGACTTGGGTTTTCAACCATCCAACAGTGGATCTACTAACTTGATGTAATTTGATAATTACTAGGAAGCATTCATCAACCATTTGACATAAATGACTAGTATTTTTGGTCAAAGTCAAACACAATCAATTCCATGGGTTGACATCAATGACAACACCTTACAACACTTTATTTGTTTTCTTCAGCACTATCATTCTCTTATTTATATGAGGAAATATCTTCCTTGGATGAGAATTTTTTCCTAAACCCTTTATTCTTAACTTAGTTGGAGCAAGTGCTCCTAAGGCATCTCAATAACAAGGAGTTTCGGGATGGTGATCTGTATAATGTTCATACTCTGTGCATATAGCACATGCATGGTTGATTCGTAATTCCTTATTATGTGTTTTTATGGCCTTATCTCCTAAAGGTGGAGGTCCGACTATCGGCCTTTTTGGGGCATGAAGAAGAGCTTTTAACACGTCTAATTTTGGGTCTGGGTTGGTACGCTGCCATGATACTTCATGGTGGTGGTACCTTGGATGAGGAAGTGGCTAAGGATTCCACCTAACTTCCTTTATGCTTGTCCCTTTTTGAATTACCTATCAGTATTGACGTAGGTATAACTCATTTGAGGGGTGGCTATAGGAATGATGTCCATCGAGCTAATACATGAGTTTGTTGACATGGATTGAGGGGCCAAATAACAAACAAGTATTGCGAAATCCATATTTGAAAATGTCAGCCAATCTGTGGTATGAGACAAAACCAAGTTAGGGATACAAGAAAGGTGTTTGAGTGATTGTGTATGGTAGGAACGTTGATTTAGTAGTTGAAAAATTGGGGGTGTCTCGAACTAGTTCCTTAGGTTGAGGTGTTTTTGATGAATTCATGATACACACTGGGGTTGTAGGGGTGGGCTCAATTAAAGTTGGGTCACCAGGGTATGTGTCAAAGAGTGATGATGCCTTGAACATCCCTAGACCTACTTTAGTAAAATATGTGACCAACGCTCTATGGGATCCTAAAAAGGGAAATACACCATTAGGTGTGATGGATGTCCTTTTCTCATAGTATGTGAGTTGATCTATCGTAATGATTTTACCATCATGGGGGGAAATCATGATAAAAAACACTGAAGATGCTACTATGGTAATTTCATACCTGTAGCTACGACCTAAAAGGATATTGTAAACTAGTTGGGCACCAAGGACCTCAATATTTATGAAAATTGTTCTGTCGGCAAGCTTTACCAAAACGTCCTAAAAAATTCATACAAGAGATGAGGGTTACCCATCATATACATTGAATGTAATAGGTGATGCAGTGAGCTCGGGGGATCCTTGTTTCTGCCAAATTGATTTAGACATTATACAGGTAAATGATGTATCATAAATGTTGCAATGATGGTTGTTGATACTTTGAATGGTCACCAAAATATGGAAGGTGACTATCAATGGAAGGCATGGAGTGGTGTTATCCAAATAAAAATTCATCAAACATGAATCGACCAGGTTGATTACACCTAACATGGAAATAATGGCTTCCCTTTGGGTTGGGAAATTTTGTAAAACCTCTAGTGCTGACATAACTAATGGGGTTTGAGTTAGATCATCGATGATGTTATAACTATGAGTAGTCTTTGGTTTATGTCATGCTCGACATAGTGGTTGTTTGATCATTCATGAGATGCTTTCTACTAGGGATTGAGGTAACGTTAAAGGTGTTGTGGATGTAGCGGTGGTTGATGTGGAAGGGTTGGTTTCAGGAGGGGTTTTGTACTCCTAGTTTTGTGTTTGTAGGAGAACATCTTATCCAACCATGATAATGTTGTGATTGGTGGGATCCTTGGAAATTCCTCTAGGAGGATTCTGATACTACTAGGGGAAGGGTTTATGTTGGGTATTCACTACTCCCTAGTGTGGGAAGGGATTCTTCATGACTGTAGGTTGCTAGTTTGGGCCTCCCTTCCCCTTGGCTTCTTTCATCCTCTTCAACTTAGGTACTTGAGGTAGATTATGGGTGTAATTCCCATATTCCCCACAAATAGCACAAGTGTCACTAGTCCTTATACTAGAGTTCTTGTTATGCTTTTATGGGTTGTTACTGTTTTGACCGTCATTTTGGTTTTGGTTAGGGGGGTTTCACCTAGTTGGTACTCGCGAAGGTTGTTGTTAGTTATTACTCCCTTACCTTGCTTCCCATTTATGCCTATTCTTTCCTTTCCTCTTGTCAGTATTCAGTGGGTTTTTTGTATTGACTTGTTCAAAATGCTATTGTTGTAGGAAAAAGGGTTGCACGAAATGAACCCCAGCGTTACGCTAACATGTGGGGTTGCTCTGTTGGGGTGTTTTAGAAAGGGAAGTAAGGATTCCCTTGTCCTGGATTGGTGTAAGTGCTTTAGGAGGTGGAAACCAGCTTTGCGACATGCAGAGGATATTGACCACCTTGCATGGGAGGGTATTGGCTACTTTTCATTGTAGAGTATTGGTTACTCTACAAAGTATGGTTTTGCAAGGGTGCATACTAACTAGGATGGTATCCCATGTTGGATGGTGTTTGTAATATATGTGGAGTACTATATGGCTGGTAAGTGGTTGGGCCACTATACATATTTCCATACTACTGGAAAGTTTTTTCGGATTGATTTTGGGCTATGGTTCCAATCAAACCATATGAAACACTTGATTTTCTAGTTTGTCTTTTATATATGACTCTAATCAAGGAGCATCAAGTAGAACTTAAGAGAAGTATCTAGAATGAGTATAAATGAGCTCAAATTGTCAACCCTTACTGATAACCTCTTCTTCTATTTGTGGCAACATGGTAGCCAAATATTTTGAAATTGTGGGCATAAGATATTTTAAAAACAAGTCAAGGAGGATGCCCTCAATTATGTTCACATTGTGCAAGCTACGAAATTTCCGCCATTCATGAACATGGTCCGTGATGAGCACCAATATTTCAGCAAGAATGCTACAACTCCTTGGGCTACCAACATTACTTTATCAACCCAGGGCTCATACAAACTTGGAGGTGACAGTGATGTATACACAACTAAAAGTGATGGTTCTTCCTTTTTTCATTATTTAGCTAGCGAGAGACCACCAGGTTTTTTCAAGCCAGAATTCTATGGATTCAGAAGAAGCTTGATTATTGATGAGGGAAAGATAAATTTACTCTAAGAGAAAGTTTGTCTACTGTAGTAAGGAAAAAGACTGAAATCCAATGCTAAAACACACCATTTCCTACCTAACTGCTAAGGGACTATATTTCAGAAAGAATTCTAGATTAACATGGATTAAATTCAACTATCTTAAGCATGTAAATTCAAAGAATCAACATTCTATGTGCATGTAAATAGCTACAACAAACCTATTTTTTTTCTTTTTATCTTTTTATGGAAAAACAAGTGTAAGCTAATCGTTTTTGGTGATGTGGCAGGTTGCTTAGCGATGCTGGTAGATGGTTGGAAGGTTTGGGAGACCTTTAGGTGATTTGGTGTGGCTTTCTAGAGGTTTTCCCTCAATTTGGCCTCAAAATAGTCCACTACAAGAAAACCTACAACATGTCCTAAAAACCTAGAGGATTCCCTGTATTTCTACAAGGTACAACAGAGAGAAAAAATATGGGTGTTGAAGGTGATGGAAGGCTTAGGGAAGGTGGTTGGTGGATGGCATGGAGTGAGAGATTGCTTAGGATCACTAAGAACTCAAAACCAAGGTTGAGATATGGTTGGATTTTCTCAACATGCTTGGAGAAGTTTCCTTGAAAAATGATGAAATTGGTGAGGGTCTTAGTGAAAGTGAGGAATGATCATGGATTGATGGATTTGAAGGAGGTTTCTTGCTATGAGATATCTCTCTGCTTCTTAAACACCTACACTACATCAAACAATGATATTTTCCCAAAAATCATTTAAACGATAAGAATTTCAATAAGCTAGAAAAACAGAGTTTAATGAGCTAGTTGTCTACTTCAGGCGTGAGGAAAATTTGAAGAATAAGATGAAGTCATTGATGAGATCTATTGTAAGACTGAAGAAGGAAGAAATGATGGCTAAATCCTACACTTGCAAATTGATCAAATGCTGGCTTAAGCACAGTAAATTCTAATTCTATGAGAAAGTAGAATTATGTGTTTTTAGGGTTGCATGCGGGTCCTTTCCTCACATCATGAACCCTGAAGGAAAAGTGAGGCCAAGACACCTACTAACAACTTTTTATGCTCATTTTATCCCTTATAACCTATTTTTTAAGTAAATCATAGATGGAAGCAAACTAATAAACAAACTAATCAAATCTACACTACTTGCAATGAAATACTTCTAAGGACAATTTAACCATGAATATATGAAATTAATCTAAGCATATAGATATAAGAAGAGGAGCCTTTTCTGCTAGGGTTGGGACCTAACCCAAGAGCTTCAACCCTCTGGTTTAACTGTACTAGATCAAGAAAAAACTCATTCTCATTATCACAATAGAGAATGACATATGAATGTCTTCCACAAGTCTGGAGCTAAAAAATAACTAGTATTTTTACAACAAAAATTCAAATTCTAATGAGACTCTAGGCCTCTTTATTTATACAAATGAAGTCTCCAACGACTTCCTTAAATCTATGGAGGCTCGACTCCCAAACTTGAGATGGACTAACTCTTTGAATATCACTTGCTCAACTGCCTTTTCATCTTCATGACTTGGTTGCTTGTACTCCAAGCTAGTGTGATTGATGGAGGCATGTTTGAATGACAGAGGAGTAAATGACGAGTATTTACCTCCTACAATATCTCTTCCTTGTCCCATTCAAGTTTCAACCTTTAATATTG
Source organism: Pinus tabuliformis (assembly GCA_031772625.1). Classification (NCBI taxonomy): domain Eukaryota; kingdom Viridiplantae; phylum Streptophyta; class Pinopsida; order Pinales; family Pinaceae; genus Pinus; species Pinus tabuliformis. The sequence continues at coordinate 1,233,445,258 of CM062807.1, forward strand.
CCAAACTTCCCTGATTTTCTCTCACAAACCTGCATTTAATGCACATTAGGCCATCAGGAATAATATCTCACTTTGACTCGTCTCATTAAACAAAATATAATCAAAACATGTAATAAATTGTGGCAAGAGTTGATTTGACTAAGCTAGGAGGTGAATTAAGGTCCATATAGTTACAAAATGATGAGGCTCATCAATCCGATATATGTGTGGCGGTCATTTGCCAGAAATGGGTGAGTAGCTCTAATCCATTATCATGACATACGAGGAGTTGAAAGAAGGTGAGAAATGACCTAGTTGGAGAGTTAAAGGTCTAATGGGAATCTAAGGCATCCCTTAGGTACCATTTCATTGTAAGCCCAGTGATGGTGTGTTGAAAAATTCGTAGGTGAACTAAGTCATCTGTGATGTTATTGGATGAGCTCCATAGATGAAAGGTCATTATGTGGTTTCCTAGATCTTCCCCTTATTTCCTTTCAAATTTTGGTATATCCAAGGGTAACTTTGTTGGCATAAGGTGCCAATTCTGACTATGTGCAATGGGGTAGTTTTTAAACTTACGTAGATCTAGGAGATTCAAGGAGGTGGGAAATGATATTTTGCTATTATTTGCCATCGTAAACTGATTTTGAACTACGATGTGCAAAGAGGTTCCCCGTTGTTGGGTCGTTAATATGCCATTATTATTGTCACTTGTGAACGTTTATTCCACCCATTTCTACCATTCTTCATCATGTCATTTATTATAATTTATTATATAAATCCATTTTATGATGATTTATGCTCTTATATTATTTATTCTCCTTTATTTCTAATAAATTGATGATTATGCATTATTTTACCAATGATAGTTCTAATAAGTTGGTTATAACATTATTCACCATTTTTAGCCTCCAAGGTAACTTCCAGATTGAAGATTTGATTTTTAAAACTGCCAACTCAGAAATTCGCTGGTTTAAGGAGTGACAGTTTTGCGGTTGAGATTCTGAGCAAATGAAGACGAATTTGAGAAATTCGGAACATGGGTTTTGTCCAGAACGGGTCCAATTAACTTTTTTAAAGAACGGTTTGCCAAAATTCGGCTTGTACAGGGAGAAACACAGGTTTCTTTGAGCACAATTTTCTTAGATTTGCAGTTGCGGCCGTCCTCTAAACTTTAGCTGCAAACCCAAATTCGTCTTGCTTTTGTTGAGAGATGAAAGGAAACATATTTTCTTTTTGATCATCTGGTTAGAATCAACCCAAATTTGTAAAACAAGTCATGTTGTAATTATCTATGCTCTCCGATCTTTCTCTATTTAAATGAAAACAAAGATCAGAGAGGGGAGAGACGTGATGATGGATTTGGGGAATGAGAAATAATGGACAACGATGGTGGATTATTCATGCTGTAATTCTTAAGATTTTGCTGTTGTAATGATTCCACAATTGGCTTATTAATAAATGATTTGGGAGTGTTGTTCATTTTTGTCATTCTGAAGTAATCCCGCAGCATCCGCTGGCGGCTAAGGGCCCAGCCTCTGGTGGAGTACGCTGCTGCTATTGTGTATCATATATTTACACTTGCTGTTGTATATTATCTTCTTTGGTTTATGCGTGGTTTGCTCATCAGCGTGATTCGGTAATCTGATTTGTTTTATTATTTTACAACGCAGCTCTGTTACGTTTGATCTGCTAAGTGATATCGTTTTCTGAGACAGAAATATCATATTGACTTTGCAGCACATTGCTGTTTCTTTAATTGCTGGTATAAAATGGTTTTTACCGGATACCATTGTGATTTAAATATGGAATGTCTGTGTTGTAACATTTGACCATTGGTATTATTGAATTCATCTTAGAATTATATTTCCTTGCGATTGTTGAATCTATGAACGTTGCTGCTCCGTGCTAAAGGACAGTCGTATTATTTATAACTAAGACTGATAATTGAATTACCAAGATCAGATTACTATTGAGGTGTGCCGTGTGTTAAGTTATTGTTTTTCTTTCCAGCATTGTTTCATATCCTATCATTAATCAATGCTGTTATATTTCTGTGTGCTGTCCAATTTATTCTTAGAGTAAAGATTGTTATTAATTTGGCTTTGCTGTTGTTCATTTCCTTTAATTCTAGTTTGTTGTTCCATTTATGGTCGTTCCATTTTAGACTTGCTGTTCCATTTACTTGCATTTATTGCTTTGGTGTGAGAGAAGGTCCAAGGCTGTCGTGAGCCTCAGTAAATGCTACCACGCTCCCTGATCCATGGTCCATGCTCTAATTCCTTTGCATCAATTTCTAGAGGACTGAGTTATTGCTACTATATCCTCGATTGATGGTTGTTTGAATGAATGATTTAGTTTAGAACATTTCAGTTTCTTACTGTTCCAATTAGATTCTTTTTCAAGCATTCATTTACTTTTGGGTTTTAAGCACTATACTGCAAAACATTACTCTTAAGTAAATAGCCGCCTCAGACAGAGTACACTCTTGAAATAAAAAGTCGTCCCTGGGTTGATAATTAATGTGAAGGTAATTAGGAGTTCACAAGACACCTTTTTATCGCTCCACATTTTGGCGCCGTTGCCGGGGAGAGTGTAGCCATTTCTAAAGAGTAGTGTGAATCTGATGAGTGCCTGCTAAGGAAGAGTTGGATCTTAAAAACGGAAGGTAAGAACCTGCGTACGGAGCATGTAAAAGCCCTGCTCCCCCGTCTGCTTTCCAGCAGGACTGTTAAAAAACCTAGAGTAGAAATAGATGTTTGAATTTTTGTGTGAATTATTAGGAAAAATAGAAATTTAAAAAAAATTGAATCGCATGATTTCACTTAAGTGGTGATGTAAGCACCACCCATTTCACTAACTAATTGACAGGAACAATTGAAGAAGGAGCCTCGAAGAAACACATGAAGAACATCTTCTATTATGGAGCAGCTCTCCGATGGTTCATGAGCCTAGGTGGGAATTGCATCCAATCATGGGAGGACATGAAGAACATATTCTTGAAGAAGTACCAAGACTATTGCAAAGCCAATGAAGATATTTTCTATATGATACAAGGGGAAGATGAAAGTTTGGAGGACTATGTAGATCGATTTCATTATAACCTTAAAAAATCAAAGCATAAGCATTTGGAAAAAGAGATCTTAAAATCACTCATTCTTAAAGGAATCAAAGATGAATTTTTAGAACTTTTAAATCTGATAGGAAAAGGTGATGTTTTTCAGTTATCATATGATGATGTTTGTGAGTTGTGCATAAGGTATTCAAGAGGAATCTCCAAGGCTGGTAAGAATCCTAGAGATGTTTTCTCTTTGTTTTCCAAATCTGCTACAAGAACAGGAGACATAAGAACTGAAATTAATGTGTTATTTGAACATTTTAAAGTTGATTTTATTAGCTCTCTAAATGAAAAATTGGATGTTTTGCAGGCTCATAAAAATGAAGAATTTGATGAAATGTTTTGTTCTCATGACCGAAAGGAGCATCTCATAGATACTCACTCTTCCTTATCTACGATGGAAGTAGCATATCAAAGAGGTGAGGACGCTGCAACAAAGTCAAAACCATGGAAATCATGGCCCACAAGTATGGTTCAAAACACTTCTTCTCCATTCTCTTACTTGCATAATCCATTATGGAATACTAATGTGTTAGGGCAGCCATGTCAATTTCAATATAACCACCTATCTTGTTTACAAGTTGGGCATGGTTCATGTTATGATGGCATGACTACTCTCCCTCATCTTGTAGCACAAGCACATTCTCCATATTCTCCACCAGCTCTTTCACAACACCTTGCTTGCCCATCAAAACCATTCACACAACCCAATCAGCCACATCATCAAAATGCTCCATTCCATACACATTTTCCTGCTCAACTAATTCCACACCCTCACCATAATAAACCAGTACAACATTCTTACAATGTTGAGCTGGCAAATTTACCCACCCTTCCCACCCATTCTATCTCACATGTGTTATTAGAGAAAACCTACAATGAGATTCATAATGTTTCAAATGCAAAAATTGTAGAAGCTATGGAAGAAAATGAGGTTTCTTTTACTATGCATCAACAAGCTATTTCAAAAGCTCAAGAACTTCATGATATGATGGCTATGCGAAATCAAGAAAATAAAGGATACATTGAAGATTGGTTTCACTCCATCATTTGTTTGCAACATCACTCCATGCTTCAACAATTTTTGATACCATTTTTTGAAGGGAAGTTGGCTTCTCATACCCTAATTTTTATCAACATGCATTTTTCGAATTTGGGTATGTGCATACATGAGGCCTTATTTCTAGCATGGCTCCACTGGAAATACTCTTATACATAAACATAATCAATTCTCAAAGAAGAGTAGGATAGTGGAGAAAATAAAATAAATAAAGAAATAAAACAAACACATTTTTTTTTTATTTTTGTAAAACTAGTTGTTTCTTTTGTTGCAACACGCTATCGAAATCAACATCGGTGATAAATATTTCAATCTATTTGTGTATGTAGATGAATCATAATAGAAATAATAAGTTCTACAAACACTCATTTTCATTTTTATCACCAATTTGAAAAAATGCTTGAATTTCATTTTTTTGGCTTGCGGGCTTGATGAACTTTCTGGAAAAACAGTCGGGACAGTCATGTTTTGAGGGACCAAAAGTGAATATTTCTAAAACCTGTTTCTACCCCAAGTAGCCCTTGATGTCTACTTTCTAACCCAATTTGAATCACTCAATTTGGATTTGAAACGAAAAAGTTAGAACCAAAACATTGACAGGGTGTCTAGCGGGCAGCTCAGGAACAGAGTTGGGACAGTCAGTTTTTGGAGGCCTAAATGACCATATTTTAAAAACCTGTTTCTACCCTAAGTAGCCCTTGATGTCTAATTTCTAACCCAATTTTAATCACTCAATTTGGATTTGAAACGAAAAAGTTAGAGCCAAAATATTGACCGGATGTCTAGCGGGCAGCTCAGGAACAGAGTAGGGACAGTCAATTTTTGGAGGCCTAAATGACCATATTTTTAAAACCTATTTCTATGGTAGATTCCCCTATGAATCTAGTTTACAATTCAATTTAAATCACTCGTTTTTGATATCGTATGGGGAAGTTATGATCAAAATACTGACTGTCTATCGTAAATCAGCATCCTTAAAACTATGTCTTTCCGGATGTTCCTTACAATATTTGACCTATCAATTCTTCTTGTCTTCAAAACCTGTTTCTATTGGAGATCAAAAAATGAATATATTTTCATTTCCAGTTTGAATCATTCGAATCCGATATCAAACGAAAAAATTATGCTTGAAATATCAACTGTTGGTCTAAGCCGGGTAATTGAAAATGACTCTATTATGCAGGTTGTTCTAAACAAAATTGACATATCATATCATTGAATCTTTAAAACTTGTTTCTACTGGAGATAAACCTTTGAATTAGCTCTCATTTGCCTTTGGAATCACTCAATTTTGACGAAAAACAAATAAGTTGTGATTAAAACACCGCTGGTTAGTATGGTCGGCCACTGCTCTCCCGCAGGTAACAAATAAACTTTACTTTGTTATTTTCTCCAAGGATTTGTTCTACAGAGTAACTACTTGTTAGTTTTTTACATAATTCTTGGATTAGGGGAGCCTGCGCACCTCTCTTTCTCCATGATTTAATGTTTTATTGCAGGTAGATACTCGTTTTTTGCAGGTTTTGGGAAAATAAGGAAGGTCAATTTATGGACGAGTGATTTTTCAAAGAAGTTTTTATAAAACAAAGGAATTTTATCCAAATCATTACCCAACGGATTCATAATAGAACAAATGAAGAATTGATCTCAATTTCAAGATTCATGTCTTGTCACTACTACCAAAACATTTTTCAAAAAGATGATTTTTTTTTTTTATAATATCATAGCTGTTGTAACTTAATTTACATATTGTTTTTTAAATAAAATGTTGTTTCTTTTCTAATTTCTTTTATATTTTGTGTTTCAGGTGTTGCTTCATTCAAAAGCATCAATGCAGTGAACAACTAATTCATTCTTTGCGTGTTTGCATTTTATGGTTGTGTATTTTGTTGTTCATTTTCTAAAGGAACAACATTTGTGTGCATTTTTGTTGTTCCTGCTGTTCCTTTTTCAAAGGGACATCATTTTCGTTTTGCTATTTATTTTCTAAAGGAATAGCACTTTTTGGTTCAGCGATTAATTTTGTTGTTCCTTTTTCACTGTTCATTTTGCTGTTCCTTTTCGAAATGGAACAGCTGTTGTTCCTTTTCGAAATGGAACAACACCTTTACACTTTCACGTTGGGTATGTTTTTGTTGTTCCTTTTCCAAAAGGAACAACATTTGGTGTGTTTTTGCTATTTCTTTTTCAAAAGGAATAGCAGTTCGTGTTTTTGTTGTTCCTTTTTCAAAAGGAACAGCAGTTTGAGTTTTTTCTGTTCCTTTTTCAAAAGGAACATCAGTGCGTGTTTTTGCTGTTCCTTTTTCAAAAGGAACATCAGTTTGAGTTTTTGCTGTTCTTTTTTCAAAAGGAACAGCAGTTTGAGTTTTTGTTATTCCTTTTTCAAAAGGAACAACAGTGCGTGTTTTTTGTGTTCCTTTTTCAAAAGGAACAACAGTTTGAGTTTTTGCTGTTCATTTTTTCAAAAGGAACAGCAGTGCGTGTTTTTGTTGTTCCTTTTTCAAAAGAAACAACAGTTAGAGTTTTTGCTGTTCCTTTTCCAAAAGGAACAGCAGTTCGTGTTTTTGCTGTTCCTCTTTCAAAAGGAACAACAATTTGAGTTTTTGCTGTTCTTTTTTTTCAAAAGGAAAAACAGTGCGTGTTTTTGCTGTTCCTTTTTCAAAAGGAACAACAGTTTGAGTTTTTGTTGTTCCTTTTTTCAAAAGGAACAACAATGCTTGTTTTTGCTGTTCCTTTTTCAGAAGGGACAACAGTTTGAGTTTTTTTTGTTCCTTTTTCAAAGGAACAACAGTGCGTGTTTTTGCTGTTCCTTTTTCAAAAGGAACAGCAGTTTGAGTTTTTATTGTTCCTTTTTTCAAAAGGAACATCAGTGCGTGTTTTTGCTGTTCCTTTTTCAAAAGGAACAGCAATTTGAGTTTTTGTTGTTCCTTTTTTCAAAAGGAACAGCAGTGCGTGTTTTTGCTGTTCCTTTTTCAAAAGGAACAGCAGTTTGAGTTTTTGCTGTTCCTTTTTCAAAAGGAATAGCAGTTCGTGTTTTTGTTGTTCCTTTTTCAAAAGGAACAGCAGTTTGAGTTTTTGTTGTTCCTTTTTTTTCAAAAGGAACAACAATGCGTGTTTTTGTTGTTCATTTTTCAAAAGGAACAACAGTTTGAGTTTTTGCTATTTCTTTTTTTCAAAAGGAACAACAGTGCGTGTTTTTCCTGTTCCTTTTTCAAAAGGAACAACAGTTTCGCGTTTTTTTTGTGTATTTTTGCTTCTTTTTTTTTGTATGCATTTTCTTTGTTGTTCCCTACACAGAACACCACTTTCTTTTTGAGTGTTTTTGTTGTTCCTTAAAAAAAAAAAAAACAACACTTTGAGAGTATTTTTGAGAGCAACCTTTCCTTTCTCTTGTAGGATTATTCATAGTTCATCTCAACCACATTTTCCTGATTCTCTTTCATGGCATGAAGTACACTACTTTTATGAGGACAAGAATTATGGATTCTATTGAAGCAAGTTAATATCATTCACGTTATGATATTTAACAAGACAACTCCTTGATGATAGATTCTTTTCAGAAGGGACACAATTATTTATATATCACTTTACTGCATTGTTTTCTATTGAACATGATATTGATTGACCATCTTAATACCATGCTGGTTCCATCATCCCTGGTTATAATCTTCTCTGTCTGTAATAAATGAGATTATGGGTATATTTTTTTCTATTGACATATTCAACTTCTTCCGCCATCCCTGCTCTTAAGGAGTACTGAGCCTCCCTCATTTTATCATAAAAATATGTAATAACAACAAAATTTTGTTCGCAGATCGAGGATAGGGGGTCTCATTACGAGCCAGCCTACCATGTTCATAAGGCTGTAACAAAGTGACATTCCCATTATGGCCACCACACCAGGGTTATGATCCATTGGATAGCCAAATTATCCTTGGAACATGAGGTCTCATCACGAGCCGGCCTGATCACTCTTGCTACATCCTAGTAAATGGCAGTGTGGTTATCTAGTTACCATGCCAGCACATTGATCTCTTCTGTAGAACAACACTGAAACTCTCTAGTTATAAATTGAGGATTCTGGCCCATATGGGTTAAAAAGAAACCCTGCCGGGGCTATGGACGTCTGCTGGCAGCAGCGGCTCTGCTTATGGTATTGAAGTTATATCTTTTTGTCAATTATTATTATAATACCCTTTTCTTATTTTCTTTTTATCAGAGAAGTTATTTTCTTAACTTTTTCCCTATTTGAACCTTTATGCATGAGAAATTGTTTTATGATCAATCACATCATTTTCAGCTAGAATACCGTCAGCAAAGCATATTTTTAGCATATTGTTCTCCTTTTTCGTTTTGTATAAACTATCATCAATCCAAAGCGTCCTATCTCTTATTCATAACTATCTTTACACACTTTGCTCTCAAAATAACCATAACTTTCACCGTCCTCTCATTGATAAGTGTACTCTGCCTCCCTTACTGATATATTGTTCATTCCATTGCCTTGCCGTCAGCACCACCCCTTTCATATGCTTTAAGGTTATGGAACCCATTTTCCAATTAGAGGGGGGAATGTATGCATTATGGGATTGCATGCGATATGATTACTGCACTTTGCCATACCTTGTTGATTTGCCAACATATTAGTATTGCATGTATACATAAGTTTTTCTAACTGCAATTTTGCATGCATCTTATCTGTTGCTATTCAAAGCTAACACTATGGATTCAAGCACATTATATGCAAAATAGTGTTTTGTTTACAGGAGAACAACAAGTATGGGCAGAATTCTATTCGTAGCATGACCACACTATTGCACTTCACAGTAGAGGCTCGCGAACGTGAACAATTCTTCAGACATGATGTGCTTCCATGGATTCCACCTTTTGCATCACTTTCAGCACCAACTCTGCCTACATCAGCTTCAACAACTGTCAGTCCATATATGTCATTCCACATTTTTTGGAGGTAAAACTTGAGGTAAAATCGCATAGTTTTCTAATTTATTATGAATTTAGGAGAATTTAATGAAAATCTATTTTGAGCATTATTTGTCATCTTTCATTCCACATCTTTACCACTTCCCCTTTTTCTGCAGCATATCATTTTCGAGTGTGGGGGAGTGTTCCTTTTATTCATTTCTTTCTTATAACCACGTCATTCATATTCTTTATCATCCATTGCTATTCTTATTCACTCTCAACACCTCCCTTATTTCATGTTGTTTTACACCAAGCATAGAATTCAACAGCTGGTAGCAACCACCTCTATTTGTTTTCTAGCATCGCATGAGGACATGCTAATTTTTCAGAGAGGGGGAGGAATTGCTATGCATGATGGATGTTTTCTACTTTCTTCCTTATTTAAGGCATACAATTTCATTTTTACACGGTGCAGAAATTGATTTCCACATATTTTTAAAACTATGAACTCAATTCTTGTAATTTTTGGAAAACACATATGTATCATTAATACAAACCCACACAATTACAAGAGATATTGGTTCATAAAATTTTGGAAATCATGCACTCTCACCTACAACCATTTTGTTTATATCTCATGATCCACGCATCAAAACGATCTGATTTTTGGATCATAGAAGCCTTCATATATTACAAATCTACTTGCAACATTTCAACAAAATCTGGTTTGTAGTTTTTGGGAAAATGGTTAATGAAGTTTGTTGTTATCTATGTCATATTTTGCTGCAACTTCATACATATAGTTGAATGTCAATGTAAAAATTGTTATGCCTTCGTCGAGATTGCTAAAATTGAATATTCATTAATTAAGGAAGCATTCATTTGCTCTCAAATTTTTATTGCTTGGTTAACACATGGTTTTTGTCTTTGGGTTGCATGAGGACATGCAATATATTCAGTTTTCGTTGCATGAGGACATGCAACATATTGAGTGTGGGGGTATGTTGGGTCGTTAATATGCCATTATTATTGTCACTTGTGAACGTTTATGCCACCCATTTCTACCATTCTTCATCATGTCATTTATTATAATTTATTATATAAATCCATTTTATGATGATTTATGCTCTTATATTATTTCTTCTCCTTTATTTCTAATAAATTGATGATTATGCATTATTTTACCAATGATAGTTCTAATAAGTTAGTTATAACATTATTCACCATTTTTAGCCTCCAAGGTAACTTCCAGATTGAAGATTTGATTTTTAAATCTGCCAACTCAGAAATTCGCTGGTTTAAGGAGTGACAATTTTGCGGTTGAGATTCTGAGCAAATGAAGACGAATTTGAGAAATCCGGAACATGGGTTTTGTCCAGAACGGGCCCAATTAACTTTTTCGAAGAACGGTTTGCCAAAATTCGGCTTGTACAGGGAGAAACACAGGGTTCTTTGAGCACGATTTTCTGAGATTTTCAGTTGCGGCCGTCCTCTAAACTTTAGCTGCAAACCCAAATTCTTCTTGCTTTTGTTGAGAGATGAAAGGAAATATATTTTCTTGTTGATCATCTGGTTAGAATCAACCCAAATTTGTAAAACAAATCATGTTGTAATTATCTATGTTCTCTGATCTTTCTCTATTTAAATGAAAACAAAGATCAGAGAGGGGAGAGACGTGATGATGGATTTGGGGAATGAGAAATAATGGACAACGGTGGTGGATTATTCATGCTGTAATTCTTAAGCTTTTGTTGTTGTAATGATTCCACAATTGGCTGATTAATAAATGATTTGGGAGTGCTGTTCATTTTTCTCATTCTGAAGTAATCCCGCAGCATTCGCTGGCGGCTAAGGGCCCAGCCTCTGGTGGAGTACACTGCTGCTATTGTGTATCATATATTTACACTTGCTATTGTATATTATCTTCTTTGGTTTATGCGTGGTTTGCTCATCAGCGTTGTTGACCACTACTGGTCAACTTCCCATGCAGTACACCCTCTTTTCTTGGCAGAAAAGGGTAGCACCTGAACGACGTGTCCGTGCCATCCAGCAGTCATCAGAAGCTTGATCATTTCAATTGTAAACCCAGTCTGCATGTATGAATTGTAAATAATCTAAGCAGATCAGAGTCATGTATGTAAAATTTCCCAGGTGGACCTAACTTTCTATGATAATCTATGTCCCGGAAGGTTTTTCGTCTCACCGATCCATGGATCGGCAGAGTTTTCCTTCAAACCTGACCCCAAAGCCGGGATGGATTTTGTCATTAGAACTTTAGGAGAATCCTAGTGTGTTAATCTGCTAGATTATAGTTGTGTCGCAGAACTGGGTGATTTATGAGGGTCTGTGTTAAGTGGGCTTGTCCCCTTGAGATGTAAGTTGTAAAAGTCATGATGTAATGTGTCTTGAGGGTCGAAAAATGTTTTAAATCCCCTCATGAGTCCTAAGTCCTAGGTCCTGGGTGATGTTTCTAAAGGTTTAGTTCGATGATCCATTTAAAAAATGAAATAAAATAATAAAATAAATAAAAAATTTAAAAATTTAAAAAAATAATAAATAATAAAAAAAATTAAAAATTTAAAAAAATGAAATAAATAAAAAATAATAAAAAAAAATTAAAAATTTAAAAAATTTAAAAAATAATAATAAAATAATAAATAATAAAAAAATTTAAAAAAATGAAATAAATAAAAAATAATAATAAAATAATAAATAATAAAAAAAATTAAAAAATTTGAAATAAATAAAAAATAATAAAAAAAATTTAAAAATTTAAAAAATAATAATAAAATAATAAATAATAAGAAATTTAAAAAAATTTAGAAAATAATAATAAAAAATTAATTGAATAAAACGACGGATGAGATCAAGAGATGTCTTGATCTTCATCAACGGTCGAGATCATTTCTACATGGATCATTCGAACTAGCCGTTGGGATCATTTCCTTTATATAGGGTCTTAGCTGGTCATTTCAGATTCATTCGATCTGTGAGTCAGATACTGAAGAAGCTCTCTTGTAAATCTGTTTCTGGTTAATAAAGGAAGACTTTGGGGTCCATATCTTGCTGGTGTTACTCTCTTGGAATGCTGTGAGATCATTTCATTTTTTGCATATGTTATTTTCAGCCATTAATATTAGCTTCTTATAGAGTATTGTGAGCACAGGTATCTTGTTCACTTGCTGGGGTTTGGGTGCTGTTAGGGTTTCTGAAGTAATGGCAGGTATCTCCATAACTGTTTGAGATCTAGCAGCATTTTTTCCCTCTTTGTTGACGGTTGTTTTGAGCTGTGCAGAAAACATTTTCTGAAGGAATTTTGTGGGCGTTCGGGGAAGTTCTCGGCTGAACCAGCCAACTCCCGCAAGTATTTTTTGCTGAGCCCAGTTGGATTTGATCCTGGGTCTATCATTCGGTTTATTTATTTGATTTGCATGAGAAATTTTCTAAAGTTCTTCACAGTGACAAATCTGAAATTTTCGTTTCGTTAAAATATTTCCGTTCTTATTGCTGAATCTGGCTGTTAAGGGGCCAAATCTGTAAATTAATCAGTTGTCTTAGGGTTTCAATTTTCTCTGATCTAGCGTTTCAAATTTTTTGCTTTATGCAGTTTTTATCAGGGTTTAGGGTTTTTAGGTTTCATTTTATCACATAAAAAATTTGGAAAATCATTTTTGCCAGTTTCAGTTGTTTTTCATGTTATATCTTAAGATCTAAATTTTTCAAGTCGAGATGCGAATATGATATCTAGTTAATGGTCTAGGATTCTCGTGGTGGTTTAAAGCATTTATCTTTTTTCAAAATTCTCAGTCACTGGATATCGTTTGGTTATGTGATTTCGCTGATACCTTTTGATGACAAATAATTGTTGTTCACGGTTTATTTTTCTATATCTAACAAGTAATCATTTTAACAATAATCTCTTAAGGCACTGGTCTGCTCAATTAATCAAATCATTTTAGTGCTTTTTATATCGTATCTCGTGTCTCCCAACCAACTGGTCGACAGTTGGTCTCATCACCTCATAGGGACTACCCCCCTTAGCCGCGGGAGACAGGCTTAAACGGAGGGATCGGGGATCAGAGTGACAGCCCTCGGTCTGAGCGTTGTCGTGTCAATCCGCGCGACAATATTTTTTGGTGCCGTTTCTGGGGACTGCTTTTTCTCGGTGTTTCAAACGACAAATCATTTTTCTCATTTCTTATCTCTTCATCTGGCCCGACAACGCCAACATTTTTTGGCGCCGTTGCTGGGGATAAAGTTTTTCTGTCCTTGGTGTTTCAACGACTTTTCATCATTCATCGTTCATCTTTTTATCATTCATTTGAGTCGGCAACGCCAACATTTTTTGGCGCCGTTGCCGGGGACACTTTGTTCTCGGTGTTTCAAACGACAATCATTTATCTTCTCATCTTTCTCATCTCTCAGTTGAGCTGGCAGATTCAATATTTTGGCATCTTTTCGTCCCATATCAGCAGCATCTCTTGGATTTGTTTCTTGTTTGGGTGGCGACTCCATTTTCTCATTTTTCCCAGACAAGAAGCTTTCCTCATATCTGCTTGTGGTTACTTTTGGATCTTAGAATCAGACTTATTGTTCAAGTGGCGACTCCACTTCTTTCATCTTTTGATTTTCTTGAGCAAAGAGCTAGTTCTATCATCCATCTGATCCCTTATTGTTCATCATGGATTATTCATTTAAGCCATGTCATTTTACTCACCGTCTCCATGATCTTCCGGAGGAGGCCATTTCTAAATTACCCATTTTCTCAGGTGGTGATCCAATCACTGTTAGAAGGCATCTAGGCTTGTTTGAGCGCATCATGATCATATATTGCAGATCCCCTCCATTTAATCATGAAGATATCAAAATGCGTCTATTTTCCCTTTCTTTAGAAGATGATGCTTTGAATTGGTTTAACAGTTTTCCTAAGGAATCTTTCACTTCTTTAGAAGACATTATTGATGCTTTTAAAGATAAATATGGTTATCCAAACAGCTTGTCTTCTGCCTCTAAAATTGTGCAACAGAATGAAAGTAATTTGATAAGAGGTCCAGCTGAAAGACCCCAAGACGATTCATCATGTCAGAATGTGTCATCCACAGGAAATATTGCAGATCAAGTTCATGATAGTGAAAAATCAGGGACAAATGACAGTGAAAAAGAAGAGCAGAAGCAAATTATACGAGATCTAATGATGCTGATGAGAAATATGGAAATCAATCAAACTAATCATGTCGATGATGTGAAAACTTTATGCACCCATCTGGAAAAACGTAACAGGGAGATTGAGGTCACGCAAAGTCACCATGCTAAAGAAATTGAGGCCATAAAAACTAATTATGAAACAGAAATTAGAATCATGCAAAGCAGGTGGTCAGTCTTAGAGGAAAATATGGTGACCATGAAAGCTGATCATGATAGGGAAATTGACTCTATGCAAAATAAGTTATTCACTATGGATGAGGGAATGACTATCATGACATTCAATCATACACAATCAGTTGGCTGACATGCAAGCGAATCATGAAGAAGAAATAAATTTCATGCAACATTGCTTGATGGACATAAAAGAAAAGAATGATAAAGTAATAAAACACATGCAAGAGCATCATGCCATACAAATCAGTGCTATAAGGGATAAATGCTCTAGTCAGATGGATGCCATTAGAATACAAGTTCAAAAGATTGAACAATGGTCAGATGATAAGAGAAACCAAGAGCCTTCTCATTTGCTACAACAAGATTCATCTTATTATTAGGAGGTTGTTGATTCGATTGAAAGATGATTGATTGAGGGTGATCCAGACAGACTTAAGAATGATAAAGATCAGATGCAAGATGAAGAAAGACATAGCACGCATATCTTACATACTTCATCTGATAGCTTTGAAACAGAAAGTACCAGGATATCAGTAATTCAACCAGCCAGAAAGAAAAAGCGCAAGAGAAAGAAGATAAGACGAAGATTTGACACATCAGACGGCCGTGAGCAGCTTGATTTTCGGATAGGAAAGAGTGCTACCATATGCAAAATTGGACATGGTACATCCGACAAGCAGCCGACAGATTTGCCTGAAAGCAGGCAAATGCTCAGTATACATTATATTGAACACATCTGATGCCATGGGGCATCCTTTGTATCATATTTCTAACCCTACTCCTTGTCTTTTCAGCATTTCATTTCTATTTTTAGGATTAGATTTACTTTTCATGTTATTAGTTAGTTAATAAATGAAGAGCTTTTATCCTTCCTGTGCTTAATGTATATGATGATTTTGGATAGACGCTACTTATATTTTGTTGTGTGTTGCATGGATGCAGATTCTGGATTCTCACATTCCTACAAAGCAGCAACATGTCCCCAAGTAGAGCTAGATGTTGACCACTACTGGTCAACTTCCCATGCAGTACACCCTCTTTTCTTGGCAGAAAAGGGTAGCACCTGAACGACGTGTCCGTGCCATCCAGCAGTCATCAGCAGCTTGATCATTTCAATTGTAAACCCAGTCTGCATGTATGAATTGTAAATAATCTAAGCAGATCAGAGTCATGTATGTAGAATTGCCTAGGTGGACCTAAATTTCTATGATAATCTGTGTCCCGGAAGGTTTTTCGTCTCACCGATCCATGGATCGGCAGGGTTTTCCTTCAAACCTGACCCCAAAGCCGGGATGGATTTTGTCATTAGAACTTTAGGAGAATCCTAGTGTGTTAATATGCTAGATTATAGTTGTGTCGCAGAACTGGGTGATTTATGAGGGTCTGTGTTAAGTGGGCTTGTCCCCTTGAGATGTAAGTTGTAAAAGTCATGATGTAATGTGTCTTGAGGGTCGAAAAATGTTTTAAATCCCCTCATGAGTCCTAAGTCCTAGGTCCTGGGTGATGTTACATTAAATCATGGAGTTACAAATAATTAATTTAAAGTATCTTTTTAATTAAACAAATAATTTTAAACTAACGTAAATTGTAATTATATATATTAAATGACTTGTAAATATTGATAAACATCGAGTATCAAAACTTACTTTGTGATACATATCAGATATGATTTCTATTAATTTATCTTCTTGAAACCTTCAAATGGTAGCGTCAAAGTCTCCAAAAAAATCTAAATTTTAGGCTTGCTATTTTTTTTGGACGATATTTGTAGATATCATTAATTTTCAAACAAGTTTAACATTGAACAACAAAGATTAAAAATAAGTAAAATGATTTAAGGAATCTCTACAAAATCTATATTTGAAGCTTACTATTTTTTGTGGATAGTATTTGTAGATATCATTAATTTTCAAACAAGTTTAACATTGAACAACAATGACTAAAGTAAAATGATTTAAGGAATCTCTACAAAATCTAAATTTGAGGCTTACTAATTTTTTGTGAATGGTATTTGTAGATATCATTAATGTTCAAACTAGTTTAACATTGAACAACAATGATTAAAAATAAGTTTTCAAACAAGTTTAACATTTAACAACCATGGTTAAAAATAAGTAAAATGATTTAAGGAATCTCTACTATTCAATCTAAAAGATTCCTTCCAAATCCAAAATATACATACACTCCTATTGATACAAATAAAATCTAAAAGATTCCTTCCAAATCCAAAATATACATACACTCCTATTGATGCAAATAAGTATATGGAAAAAAATGATTACATACACTTGCGGGATCATAATAAAGCATCCTCTTGTGAAAGTGAATTGTAAAAGTGAACCTATTTAGATAAAACATGTGGCATGACTAATGAAAGTCCATAATATTATATTTATAATTATAAATAATTATTAAAATAATCAATAATGGGCAGTCTCAGTCTCAGGAGTAAAACCTTAGGTGCTATTAAAAAAATCAGAAGTAAAGAAGAGTGAAGATTTGGTTTATGTTAATTTGTAGATTTAGATAATGAGTAAAATGTGACGTTCAAAAATAAATAATATTTTGAGAATAAATTAATGTTCATTTTTGGTTTTGAATTAATAAGTATAAAGAAAAATAAGAAAGAATGATGTTAAGATAAAATTGAAGTGTAATCATAAAATTCCTTGAAAATAAGGGGAAATTATATTTAATTGTATTTTAAATATAAAATGTAAAAAGCTTAACGAAAGGAATATTTTTCCCAAATAAAATATTTTGTTTTTAATTTATTTTAATAAATGTATAGTTTTGCAATGACACTAATGGAAGACTTATTTACGATATGTAAGGGGAAATATTCTTTCCTAATCTTCTTTTCATATATGTGCATTTTCTTGCTATAGTAATGCCAAAAGAATCTTATCAAACAAGTGAATATATAACAAAATGGTTAGTGTTAAGTAATAGAGTAATCACAATAAGAAAGAATAACTTGGGAAAAAAATGATTTAATCTATAATCTACACTATATTCATCTAATGCTATCAAGTTATAGTACATGGAGATAATAACCTTGTAATGTGAAGAGTGTCAATATAGTGAAACTTCCTTAAGAAAAAGGATGACAACTCATAAAGGGGTGATATCGGAACCTTTAATTTTCTAGGGATTCACAATATAATATCTTCCCCTTAATCACGAGTTTTAATAATTATAATAGCATGGAAACATTAAATGATGCATCTATTGTCTTCTTAAATTTTCCCACAAAAACTTCTAAATAAAGCTTTTGATGAATATGCGTGTTGAATGGTTCATTTAAAAGGAAAATTGAAAGAGGGTAGAAATTATGGAAACTTCCAAATATGAGTGTTGAATGGTTCATTTAAAAGGAAAATTGAAAGAGGGTAGAAATTATGGAAGTAAATAATTGTCGTCTTTGAACATTCACTGATTAATGTATGATTTGATCATTTTCCAATAAATTTGGCAATAAATTGCGTTGTTTGTAAATTTGGCAATAAATTGCGTTGTTTGTTAATTGATGAAGAAATAAGATTACCATTATGTTATTTTGGTAAGAAACATGATTTTATAATTTATACACAATTAGGTGTTGAACAACATCTTAATGAGTAGTTGAGGAGACTAGTTTCATAATAGAATTTTTCAATAGGGAAAATTTTAGGGGTGAAATTTTGTAAATTGGCTATTTTTTGGACATTTTATTATATATATTCACCAATTTAGGAAACAAAATTTCTAATTTTTACAATTATATGAATAAATGGATGAAATTTACAAAATTTAATAGTAAATTACACATTTTTTTACTGAAAGTTCACCTACATTCTATATGTATGAATTTTCAAATCAGAAAAATTTCTTATAATACTATAAATAGGAATAATATTTAAATTCTTAATATAAATACTATTCCCATATTTTGATTGAGTTTTGGTTGATAAGACTTTGAAACTTTAAGCACAATCGTCATCATTGATATTTCCCCTTTTCAAGTGCAAAGTGAGAAGATTGTTGAAGGGATATAAGGTTAAGCATTTGAATTCTCTATTTTTCAATTGTTAACCACTGTGTCTATTTGTTTTAGTTTACTAATAATAATCTAGGGGATCAATAAAGTGGTCAAAATTCAAAGTGTTCAAAAGTACTCGAAACCTATACTAGAGAATAGATCTCGACAACATAAATCCAATGCAACTTATTGTCTTTGGATTTCTCTTACATGTATTCAAACACAAGAAATAGAGAGGAGAGATCTTGGAAGCTAAGGGATTGAGGTCATCATCAAAGGTTTCCCTCTCTCACTTCGCATTTTCAAGTATAAACTAAGAAAGTTTACACTAGTTTGTTTGGTTTGTTTCTAGATCCTATCATAGGACTAGAGAGATCGCTTATGTCTGCAGAAGGAATTTATCTTCACAACAAAATGGTGAATCCACTGGGATCGTTTTAAAGTAATATCAAGTGTATCGGAGGCACTCCATGTATGGCAATTATTTGGGAACACTCTCATCAAATGATTATGCATTAGAAAACGATAACACAAATATTTGCTCCCTGTACTGTATTTGATGACTATGTTCAACAACCGATGTAGCCTGGTAGACACCCTATTGTCTAGGCAATCCTCTCTGTAGATAGAGACGATCCCTCTAGTCCAATGAGTTGGACTAGAAACCTATGTGACAATCTACTAGACACTTTCCTAAGTTACAATCAAAATATAAGAAGAGGGAGATGACCTACCTCGTTCTTATTCTATAATATCCTCCTTTGTTGAAGACCTCGAATCACTTGCGCCACGGGCTCGGTCCTACTGCTCACAGTGTTTTAATGCTTGCACAAGAGATGAAGACACACCAAAGCATGCAAATACAAATAACATAATAAAAAATAACCTACCTAACAAATCAAGCAGCATTAGATAAATTATGCATTAACATACACATTTGTGGAAAATGAACAAACAATTGTATATATTAATAGAATAATAGAGGAGGAATACAACCAAGCCTTGATGTGAATAGGCTCTCCTTGAGTGAATGTCCAAGTCCAAGCTCAATCTCCCCAAGCACTCCTCCAAGCCAACTGAGTAGCATGTAGGCACAATCTTAGCATAAGGGTGCAAATAACCAAAGACCAACCATTTGGGAATGGGAGAGGATGAATATATAGGAAGGGAAAGGGAGTTAGGATCTCTACAAAGATAGGTTAAGGCCCTCATCTCAAGGAGGTAGCTCACAGGGATAAGATTAAAAGGCCAAGTTGAGAGAAGTCGACCTCATCCAAGCCGAACAACCTCCATCTCATCACTCTGGAGATTTATAGATCACAAAGCTTCTCATGCTCTTTGGGAAAATTACCTTTTAGGGATCCTCGTGGGTATCCAGGAAAATTGAGTGATGGCATCGTGGGGCTAGTGTAGTGAAACTAGCAACCATCACGATTTCTGGTATCATAAGAGTGATGGTTCTAAAATTAGGGCTTTAGAATCATTTCCATTAGGGGAAGCTCAAGGCATTTTACAATAAGTTTTCTAGGGAGGATCTGAACTGCATATCTAAATGAGTACACTTCATGATGGTCATGTTTTGGGCACTTCGGGGTATGTCATAGGGAAGTGCGGGAGGTGTGAAAAAATACTGCATAAAAGATGCCCCCTAAAGCATGAAGGAAGAATAGGGAGTGATGGATGAGATGCTTTAAGATATTTTGCAAGGATGAGAAAAAGCAATTTCAGGAGACTTGCAAATCAAGGATTCATACACATATACATATTTGATATCAAAACATGAATCCATTGTATGGACGCATCCATTTGGATAATAAGGATTGTGAAAGGATCTGTGGTATGGGAGCAGCCATCCAAATGAAAAGGACCATATAATAATCTAATATCCAAGGTATGGACACAACCACCCGATATAGAAAGATCATCATAAATATAAAATCCCACAGTATGGTCACAACCATCCGTATAGCAAAAACACGTGTACAATCATGAATAATAGATAAATCCACATAACCTAAGTCATATAAGACAAGACTCAGGGTCTTGTGCTCCATCCCAACCTAACAAAAGTATGAATTCTAACATGCGAATGAAGGTGTTGAAGTCAAACATGCTAGAAAACCACCTGATGACCGGCCAATGATGTGGATTGTTAATAGGCACAAGATAAACCACCAGTAATGATAATTGTCCTCAAGGTACGACAATACATTTCGTGAATTTGAAAAATGAATTTGAAGTCAAACGGTCGTGGAATCATCTGATTGAAGGCCAATGATGAAAACTTTTCTTCGAACGTGAAGAACTTTCTACTAAGGCATGCAAGCTCTAAGGTACTAAAAGGGAGCCTCTAAGTCATCTTCATGGATACTGAGTTGAAGTCAACAGGAAGTGACTTATCGAAGGAGGGCCATGATGAGTCCTCCATCATCGACATGAGATGAGGAATAAAGTGGAATGAAGCAAATAAGATCTAAGACTGTAGCAAAGGGGTCAGACAATGTATAGGTAATAGACTGCAGATAGAACTTCTCTTGAACATATAGGCGACACGACTTCGTAGTGTGGAAACATTTGACTCAACATAGGACCAAGGGTCATAATTACGACGTGGAATAGTCAGATGAGAGGCAAAATGGATCACCTAAACCTAGAAGGACAAGTGACTGAGTGAGGTTATCCCAAACCCGACACGATAAGAAAATGAATGTCATGTTCAAGAGCGACATGCTTCCTATACAAGAGATGTTTCACTTTCACTTTTTCCCTACTATTTCTAGTAGGTACCTCTTTATTTTTACAAAATCTTGAAGAGGATACCATATGCTTGTAGTATAAGTTCATTCTTCGAATGAATCCATCCTAGAAGTTTTAAAAGTCCTACGAGGGAGAAAATTGGTCTCATCATGGTGACGAGTCTTTTGTCGTAAAATTTTAACGAGCCCGACGAAAGAATAGCTCAATATCTTTCTCATATTTAGATAGTTTGGAAAGGAGATAAAAAATAATACTCTATCATGTCCCTTTTCATAATTTGTCTCTCGAACCTAAAAAGGTAGAAAACAATATTCGAGAGAACCTCTTGACCATGTCGACCAAGGTGCACCTTTTTCGTAAATATTCAATCTCAACATGAAAAAGGGGTAAATGTATACTAAGGCAACACTAATTCATTTCATTTAATGAGTTCGAGAAGACATGTACTCAATGATATTTTCATATTTTGAGAGTTGGAAAAGAGTTTAAAGATGACTCCTCCTAGAGGAACGAGTGGTATAAAAAGGATAGCAACTCGTTCTGGTCATGATGTAACTACTACAAACATGTAAAGGTCAAGACGCTGGCTAATAATACCACTCATCGAAGATGCTCCTCAGCCACAGGCAAAACAACCAAGTGAAAGCATATGATCGGACAAAGAGATGGTGACGATGGAATGAAATAACCAAGGCTCATCTAGAAAAATAGACTAATAAAAATGACAATCACGAGATGAAAAGAAGAAAATGGTTTCATTTTTACAAAAGCTTGAAACATGGGAAACTATGCTTGAGGATACTTGAAAATGGTTTCATTTTTTTTCTCAAGCTTGAAACATGAGAATCAACTATGCTTGGATTTGGTTTATTTTTACACAAGATTGAAACAAAGATAAACTATGCTTGTTGGGTCCCTATAATACTAGTGATTACCCCATTACTATTGTAGTTATACCCCTTATTTACATTGTTGTGCCCCTATTACCCCCATATTGTTATTTCTGTGCCCCATAGAATCCCCCTATTGTTATTTTTGTGGCTTTATATTATTATTGTTACGTCGGCTGGATTATTTGTGACTCCTTAGACTCCTATATATAGAAAGGAGGTTTTGTCATTTGTATCATCCAAGAATTGTTCATTTATGTAATGTAAAGGAGGTTGCCCCCTCAAAGAGGCTGAATTCTAAGGCGTTGATCTATCTTTTCTATCTTTTCTTGAGCTGGTTTCATAACATTTGGTATCAGAGCTTTGGATTCTAGGGTTTCGCTGCTCCAAACAGGTCATCGTGGAATGTCCTCTATAACTTTGTTTCTGTGACGTTTCAAAAGTTGAAAGAAAAACTCATTTGAGAAGCATTGGCGCTAAAGCTTGGGTCCGAATTTCAGAGCTTTTCGCGCGATAGTTTCGGAGATATGATCTGAGTAAGTTGGCCTTTCTGCAGACTCCTGAATTACATTCAAAACAGGTGACCTGGGGAAATTCATCATAACTCTCTCTCTGAGGATCAGATTGAAATTTCGTAAAACGGTACAGAAAGAGGACGGACTGTAGTTTAGTGTATGTGTGTTTCATATTCAAAGGTTGAAACAGTGGCTCGTGGCACATCATACAAGTTCGCTCTACTGAACCAGTCTAAAAGCAAGTCACTGTGGGAGATTTCACATAACTCTTCCTTGGAGAATCCAATTTGGCTCAGACTTGTGGAATTGGAAAGACGACGCAGAAGGCTACTACAAGTAGAAATTTCAGAACTAAATGATCCGAAATTACAGAGATACATCAGATTCAATATCAGGCTTCTATAAAGTGAAAAAAGGTGTGTAGTTTTTTTTTAAATTTTTGTGTAAGCTTGGTTTAACGGAATTCAAAGGGCATAGTAAAGCATTATTATCGGTAATTGATGCCCCGAGGAAAGAAAATGCAAACGCATAGTAAGGAACCTAAAAGCTCTAGCATGACTCATGAAGAAGAAGAAGAAATGCTACATGATATATCAAAATTACAAGAACAAGTGCAACAAATGTCACGCTCACAAAAGCTAACAAAAGCTAAGATAAGTGCCGTGGAATCTAAGATAAAGGGCATGGAAGCTAAGATGGATGATTCGAAGACAGATTTGAAGAGAGACATGGCAGATTTGAAGATAGAATTGAAGACAGATATGGAAGAATTGAAGAAGTTGCTACAAGAAAGGGTCACTAATGGTGAAAAGGTAGTAAAGGAAACTCATGATGAGAACAAAAGAAATGTTAATCATGATACCATAGATGCTAATGTTGGATTGAAGAATCACCATATTTCATAAATCGATATGAGGAAGTTTGATGGCAAGGATTCCGCTACATGGATATTACAGATGGAGCAATTCTTCGATCTCAATAATGTGCAAAATGCACAAAAGGTACGTATGGCAACTGTATATTTGGAACCAAATCAGTTTGTATGGTATCAATGGATTTGCTCTCGTAAAAAATTTATCACTTGGGCAATTTTTACGGAAGAATTGATAGCACATTATGAAGATACAAAAAGCAACACTTTTTTTAGCCAATTGATAAGTCTCAAACAAAAGGGTTCAGTAATGGAGCACATTGAGGAGTTCCAATAATTGAACATAAGGGTAAAAAATATTCCAGAGGAGCATAGGATTGATGTGTTGATAGGGTCTTTAAAGGATAATATCAAACATGATGTTCGCCTTTGGGAACCGGATTCATTAGATAAGGCATTCAGGTTAGCAAGAAAAATGGAAAGAAAAATTATGGCAACCAGGAAGCATACCACTCACAACTATAAAGACGAAAGTGTTGTTGCCCCTAGTCTTCCACAACCTATAAGGTTGACACCACAGCAATTGGAAGAAAAAATAGCAAAAGGGCTTTGTTACAGTTGTGATAGCAAATACACTAAAGGTCATAAGTGTTCTGAGAAGAAATTATTCTACATAGATTGTGAAGGGGAAGAAGAAAAGGAGCAAGAAAGGTCAAAAGAAGAAGATATACTCTAGGAACAAAGCCTAGATGAAGAACAAATAAATCCGACCATATATTATAATGAATTGGCGGGAATTACCACTCGTCAAACCATCAAGATAGAAGGACAAATCAAGAAGAAAAAGGTAATAGTGTTGATTGATTCAGGAAGCACCCACAATTTTATTCATTGTAGGGTAGCAAAAGAATTGAATTGCTTCCTATATCCAGCACCAGAGTGTCAAGTGATGATTGCAAATGGAGGAACAATAAATTGCTCTGGAAAGTTCCATAATATCATGCTATCCATGGGAGAATATGTATTGACTAGCCCAATGCTTTCCATTCCAATGGGAGGTGCAGATGTTGTACTAGGAGTCCAATGGCTACAATCCTTGGGTACAATAGCTTTTAATTTTCAAGAACTTTTCATCACATTTTCTTCGGAAGGAAAGGAAGTTGAATTAAGGGGTATTGCAGGGAAACCAGGAAAGATAATCAGCTCTCATGGTATGACAAAGCTTCTAAGAAAGGAGCAAAGAGGTGTAATTGCACAATTATGCTCGCTAGATGTTTCCACATTGGAATCATCTATTTCTCCAGATCTCCAAAAAGTCTTGGACAATCATTCCAAGGTATTTGAGACTCCCAAGGGTCTCCCACCTATGCGTGATCATGATCATGCTATTCATCTAATTCCAAGAAGTGTTCCTCCAAACATCAGGCCGTACAGATATCCCTATGTCCAAAAAAGTGAAATTGAACGTATGGTTGCAGAAATGCTAGAGGCTGGTATAATTCAACCGAGTCAAAGTTCTTTCTCATCTCCTATAGTATTGGTGCACAAGAACGATGGATCATGGCACATGTGTCCAGATTATAGGGAGCTCAACAAGCTAACTATTAAAGATAAGTTCCCCATTCCTGTTATTGATGAATTACTGGATGAATTGCATGGATCAATTTACTTCACCAAGTTGGATCTTCGTTCGGGATATCATCAAATCAGAATGAAGATTGAAGACATTCCAAAAATGGCATTTAGAACTCATGAGGGTCATTATGCATTTTTGGTCATGCCTTTTGGCCTTACCAATGCACCTTCAACATTTCAAGGTTTGATGAATTCAATTTTCAAACCATTCCTTAGAAAATTTGTGTTAGTATTTTTTGATGATATACTAATCTACAGCAAGTCTTGGAAGGATCGTGTTGAACATGTTGACAAGGTGCTACAACTATTGGAGGAGAAACAATTATATGCAAAAAGATCCAAATGTTTCTTTGGAGTCCAGGAGGTGGAATATTTGGGTCATATTGTATCTCATGAAGGAGTTAAGGTAGACCCTAGCAAAATTAAAGCCATTAAGGAATGGAAAATCCCCACATCCATAAAGCATGTGCGAGGATTTCTTGGGTTGACAGGGTATTATCGCAAGTTTGTTAAGAATTATGGGAGAATAGCAGCACCTCTAACAACATTATTGAAGAAAGATTCATTTTCATGGACTCCGGAAGCAACAAAGGCCTTTGAACATCTTAAAGAGGCAATGTGCCAAGCACCGGTCTTAGCTACACCGGACTTCACAAAAACCTTTATTGTGGAATGTGATGCTTCAGGAAATGGAATTTGTGCTGTTCTAATGCAAGATGAAAGACCCATTGCTTTTGAAAGTCGTCCAATCAAGGGAAAGTTTTTAAGCAAAGCTATTTATGAGAAGGAAATGTTGGCAATACTCCATGCACTTAAAAAATGGCGACCCTACCTAATGGGAAGACACTTCAAGGTAAAAACGGATCATGATAGCCTTAAATACTTTTTAGAACAAAGATTATCCTCTGAAGAGCAACAAAAGTGGGTCACAAAGATGTTGGGTTATGACTTTGAAATCATCTACAAAAAAGGGAAGCAAAATGTGGTGGCAGATGCACTCTCAAGAAAGGATGAGGATGTGAAAGCATTGTTGTGTGCCATTTCTATTATCCAACCAGATTGGATAAGCGAAGCAAGGGAGGAATGGAAGAATGACGAAGAAGTGTGGGCACTTATTCGAAAGCTACAACAAGATTCTAGAACTTCTGATACATTTAGCTGGAAAAATGATTCGTTATGGTACAAAGATCGCTTATACCTCTGTAATAATTCCCAGCTAAAACAAAAGATTCTTATGGAATTGCACACTTCTCCCTTAGGAGGGCACTCAGGATTTTTAAAAACTTACCACAGGGTTAAGAAGGAATTTTTTTGGGATGGCCTTAAATCAGATATTCAAAAGTTTGTGGCGGAATGTTTGGTTTGCCAGCAAAATAAACTTGAAACAATTAAGACATCAGGTCTATTACAACCTTTATTCATTCCAAGCCAACGTTGGGAGGAGGTTTCAATTTTATCACAGGTTTACCCAAGTCTGAGGGAAAGAGCGTCATCATGGTGGTAGTTGACAGACTTACCAAGTATGCACACTTTTGTGCATTATCACATCCATTTAAATCCAGTACAGTTTCTACTGCATTTATGGAAACAGTTCAAAAGCTACATGGAAACCCAAAGATTATTGTAAGTGACAGAGATCCCATTTTCACTGGAAATTTTTGGATAGAATTATTTTCTTGTCTTGGTACTCAGTTAGCTCATAGCTCATCTTATCATCCTCAATATGATGGGCAAACTGAGATAGTAAACAAATGTTTGGAAGGATATCTTCATTGCTTTGTATCTGATAAACAGACACAATGGGTCAAATGGTTGCCTCTGGCTGAATGGTGGTATAACACTTCCTTCCATACAGCAACAAAAATGACCCCATTTATGGCACTTTATGGGTATCAACCACCATCCATCACATCATATTTAAGAGAAAATTCTAAGGTTCAGGTAGTGGAACATCAAATCGAACATCAACAAAAAGTCCTCCAACTCTTAAAGGATAACCTCGTGTTGGCACAAAATAGAATGAAACAACAGGAAGATCAACATCGCAGTGAAAGAAGTTTTGATGTAGGTGATTAGGTATTCCTACGGCTACAACCATATAAGAAAATGTCCCTAAAGCAAGCTAAGAAGGATAATAAATTATCACCAAAGTATTATGGTCCGTACAAGGTGTTGCAAAAGATTGGTACTATGGCATACAAATTGGAGCTTCATGCAACTTCTCGATTGCACCCAGTCTTCCATGTTTCATGTTTAAAGAAGGTTATAGGTGACAAGCTCCCAATTCAAAAAATATTGCCATAACTTGATGAGGAAGGAAAAATTATATTGGAACCGGAAGCAGTCACAAAAACAAGAACTCGACAGCTACGAAATCGATCAATTTCAGAGTATCTTATCAAGTGGAAGAACTTATCCGCTGAAGATTCCACATGGGAGGATGAGAATTTTATGCAGAAGTATCCAGAACTACTCAAGCATTGAGGACAACACTTTTTTGAAGGAGAGGGACATGTTGGGTCCCTATAATACTAGTGATTACCCCATTACTATTGTAGTTATACCCCTTATTTATATTATTGTGCCCCTATTACCCCCATATTGTTATTTCCGTGCCCCATAGAATCCCCCTATTGTTATTTTTGTGGCTTTATATTATTATTGTTAGGTCAGCTGGATTATATTGTGACTTCTTAGACTCCTATATATAGAAAGGAGGTTTTGTCATCTGTATCATCCAAGAATTCTTCATTTATGTAATGTAAAGGAGGTTGCCCCCTCGAAGAGGTTGAATTCTAAGGCGTTGATCTATCTTTTCTATCTTTTCTTGAGATGGTTTCATAACAATGCTCGAGACAAGTTTGCATGCCCCCAACATAATGACTAAATTTGAGGTACATGCCCCCCAAGCTTTCTTTCATTCACCTAAGTAGACTACTGGTTACTAACAGGTGGATGGAATGAAGGTTCACTTACAAGATCAAGTGAAAGACTCAACTTGGATTTTATGAGATCTAATCAAAGACTCGAATTGGAATTAGATTTGTTTCATTTCTTAATGAGCTTGACACAAGAAAAGAGCCATGCTCATGACTTTACATTGTTTCATTTTTTACCGAGATTGACTCAAGTAAAAGAACTATGCTCATGGATACCTATTTCATTTTTAAATGAGGTTGACATAGTAAAATAACTATCCTGATAGCCCTTGTTTCATTCTTTAACGAGCTTAACACAAGGAAAACAACTTTTCTCCATGGATACCTATTTCCTTTTTTAATGAGGTTGACATATGTTGTGGGGAAAAATGCCTATGCAGGATGATCCTATCCACCTAAGGTATGACAGTACCTTAGCAACAAATGAATACAGCTACTTTGGTTTCTTCCTTTATGAAATATGAAAGAGAAGGGATTGGTAGACTTACCGTTATCTTCCGGTTGTCCCTCGATCTAAATCCTCTCCTCTTTGGGTGTCCACAGCTACTTGCCTCCTCGCTTGCTCAAGAGAACAGCTACTTGATTCCCACGAGATCACAACAAAACAACTACCTGTGACAAGAGAATAGCTACTTGCGACAAGAGAAGGACACAACACAAAGGAAAATATACATATTCATAAATGATTCAGGATTAGAAGTAAATCAAATACAGTAATGCAAATCATACAATATACACCAACATATAGGAAAGAACCAAGAAGCTTTATTGATTGATAAACAAGGTTCAGGAAGAGATACAACCCATAGCGTTCCAACCCAGCATCTCCTTCCCAGCAGAATGGAATTCCTTCTTCAGCCCCTTTCAAAGCATAAACACCCAATGATCTAACCACAAACAAACAACAATTCTTTGCAATCACAACATTCCAGCCCCCTTGATCTCATTGAGGAGAGATCTATATATAGGAGTTTTGGAGAGAGGATGAGTCAGCTTGAGAAGTGACTAGTGTCCTCCCCCACTTCAATTATTGAGTCCACTTGGAGGTTCTTGCTTCCACTTGGAGATTTGGAACCTCTTACTCATCACCAGTCGAATTCCTTGACCCAAGTGTCACTTTGGAAGCTTCCTGGGCATTGACACCTTGAGAAATGAGCCTGCCACTTGTCTATTTACGCTCAGCGCAGGTATCCTTCTTTGCAGTTGACATTCAACACAGGTAGACAGTCGAGCAGTTGACATTCAGCGCAGATGCTCAGTGGAGCAGTTGACATGATCCAGAATTGCCTTGTTTTTGAGTGTTTTCAGGTGGAGAACTTTTGTGAATTGCTGTGGTTTGTTGGACTTGTTCCTCTAGGGGTAGGAACAACATGTTAAGGGACTTTGGATCCCTTAATTATTGACATTTCATGCTCAGTGATGCAAGGCACAAAAATGTCTATAACAGTTGCCGCCTAAAGTATGAGGCCGTTTATCGGGTGAAATGCTTTATCCAGGGGAGTCCGAAGTTCATCCATTTGCTAGGAGGAGACCTGTAATAAGATACAATACAATACATTATGATTCATTCTGCTTTCATGATCTAGCTGAGGCGGGCATTCCCATGCTCAGCTTTATAAATACATTTTGGTACATAGAACAGACGATCGTCTGACGGTAGACTGATAATTCTGGCGAAACTATCATCCTTTGAGTAGGATGATCATCTGCTACAATGATGTACATGTCAAATGTCTTTATTTTTCCTGAATATATATCGCAGCCCGGATGGATGAAACTAGATCCGGGTTCTTCAAACTTGTTCTATCTTCACTCTAAGTACAAGTCGATCCATGTGTGTTAAATTTGGACAACTAGGTCCAAACTCCATGTTCTGATGCTCAGATTAAGAGGCTAATATTTTTGTTGGATTCCTCTTTCTGAGAGGTGTAAAATCCATATAAAAATAGTCTTAATCCGATGAGCAGAACTTATATTTTGAATTTATTATTCTTAATAAATTATATGTGCAAAGGTCAGCCAGTTTTGTAATGTAGGCTCACATGCCCAACAGATGTGTCACACGCCCTCATTGATGGATATATATATACAGGAAAAGTTGGAGAGAATTTGATCACAACACAACTCACATCTTCCTCTATCATCCTAAAAAGTACGAGCTACCTGGAGGATGAATTTTAGCCACACGTGGGAAGGACGAAGAGGATTTTTCTGCTGCTAGGGTTTCGCAGAAGTTTGACCAGCGTTGACTTTGGTCAATGCTTGGTCCAAACAAGCTGAAAACTTGTGGGAGGTTCGATTTTTGAAGGCCATACTACCTGGCACAAAAATCGAGGTCAAAGGGTTGACCATTTTGCTGTTGCGTTGACTTTTAGCTTGCTGCCCCTGCGTTGACTTTTCAGGACAACGTTGACTTTTGTAGAACTGACTTGGGTTGACTCATCTACTGGTTGGAGGGTTGTTGTGACACATGCTGGGCTGGCTGACCAAAGGAGACTTTGTTGGTTGAAGCATCATGTTGACCGCCGAAACAAACACATACATTTTTCTTGTTTCTGATTTGTCTTCTGTAAGATCTGCTTATATGTTCTATCTGCATTTTGCTTATCTACTTGTATGATTTCTGTGAGGAAAGGTGAAATTTCTCTTAGCATAGAACATCTACAAAACTTTACATGGTATCAGAGCTGAGGTGAAGACAAACTCTATCTATAGCAATCATCATCGAAGGAAATGGATTCCTCTAAGCTTGAATTCAGGGAGAATGACAAGCTGACTGGAAGTGATGACTTCCATGCCTGGAAGATGTTATTAGATCTCAAATTAGAAGATCATGATCTCCTAGATCATGTGTCAGGGAAGATTCAAGAACCTCCATCAAATGCCTCTGCTGCTGTTAAACACAAGTATAAGAAGGGAGAAATCAGAGCAAAACTGCTGATCAGGGAATCCATAAATAAGAGTCTGGTTGCCTACATATCTGAACTAGGCACATCCAAGGAGATGTATGACAAACTGATACTTATGTTCCGAGTAAACAATGTGAACCAAGTGCTATTCCTCAAGAACAAGTTGAAGAACATGAAGAAGGGCCGAGACGAGTCTATTCAAACTTTCTTTATGAAGTTGACCGAAACCAAGAACAATCTGCTAGCTATTGGGGAGACAATAGCTGATCGTGAGATGGTTCTCACCGCAATTGGAGGACTTCCATATGAATGGAAAGTATTCACAACTACCATTCTCAACAATAATACCATCCCTAACTTTGATGAGCTTCTGTCTAGATGTATGCAAGAAGAAACAAGGATGAAGGAATTTGATAATGAAAGAAATGCTGCCTATGTTGCTCATTCCCGAAAGAAGAACTATGGTGGTTCCAAGGACAAAGGAAGGACTAAGACTCAAAAGAAGAAGGGTAAATGTTTCACCTGCCATAGGACTAGACACTATGCTAGAGAATGCCCCTTCCAGAAGAATTCTCCCGATAATGACGACCACAACAACAACCGAAGGAATGGGAATCAAAGAAATGACAAATCCAAAGGAAAGAGGAAGGCTCACTTTGAAGGAAACCATACACCTTCTAAAAGGACCAGAAATACCAGGTATGAGGAGTCTAATGTTGTTGATAAAATAAATGAGTATATTCTAATATCTGCTCTCTCAGCTGCATCTCCGCCCGACACTATGGATGTCTGGCTAATCGATAGTGGTGCCTCAAGACACATCACCGGATTCAAGGAAGAACTTTCTGACATGGTTGAAAGGGATACTAATCTAGAAATTATCCTTGGGGATAATGCCACTTACCCTGTGAAAGGGACCGGGACTGTGACCCTCCACTTGTCTCAAGGACAAGTCCTCCATCTACATGATGTACTCTATGTACCCAAATTGAAGAAGAACCTTGTGTCTGTATCTGCCATGGAAGACAAAGGATTCAATGTAACTTTCTCTGATGGAAAGGTACTCATGTGGAAGAAGAGCTTCAAGGAAGATATCTCAATTGGTTTTAGAGTTGGTACACTCTACCAGGTTGGAGGGAGTCCGTTGGGAGCTATGACTTGTGATACTATCCGTCAAACCGAACTATGGCACCGAAGATTTGGACACCTTCATTACAAGGCTCTTCCCGAAGCAAGGAAGGTGGTGACAGGGATGCCTGATTTTGGAAATAATCATAAAGGTGTAGGTAAGGGCTGTGCTGAAGGAAAACATACAAGGGGACCTTTCCCCTCAAGTGTCACAAAGACATCTGAGATATTGCAACTGGTCCATTCTGATATTTCCGGTATGTTGCCTGTAACATCCCTGGGGGGATTTTCTTACTATATGACATTTACTGATGACTTCTCTCGCAAAACCTGGATATACTTCTTGAAGAAGAAGGATGAGGCTTTCATGTGGTTCCGTACCTTCAAAGCCTTGGTGGAAAATATGACCGGAAAGAAGATCAAGATTTTGAGGACTGACAATGGCACTGGATATGAGTCAAATGAGTTCAAAGACTTTTGCAAAGAAGCTGGCATTAAGAGGGAGACTACCACTGCATATACTCCTGAGCATAATGGTGTTGCTGAACGCAAGAATAGGTGTATTGTAGAAGCTGCCCGTGCCATGCTATGTGACCAGGGTATTCCAAAGTTTTTGTGGGGAGAAGCTGCAAATACTGCTGTGTACATTCAAAACTGATGCCCTCATTCCACTTTGGACTCCAAAACTCCCGAAGAGGTTTTCTCTGGTAAGAAACCTGATGTCTCACATTTTAGAATTTTTGGATGTCCTGTCTATTTTCATGTGCCGAAAGAAAAGAGAAGTAAGCTGGATGCTACTGGGAAGAAAGGAATGTTTGTGGGCTACAGTGAGACTTCTAAGGCATATAGAGTCTATGTACCTGGTCAAAGGGAAGTAGAGATAAGCCATGATGTCACTTTTGACGAAGATGCTTCCCTGAAGAAAGTAGTAGATCTTCCTAGATCTGAAGAAAACCATGAAGAAAGACCTGGAAATCTAGAAGAACCCCAGGATGAGACTATGCCTGATGTTGAAGGGCCAATGGACCCTATTGATCCTTCCCCTTCTCTAGGAAAGAGGCCATCATGGCTCAGGGACACCCTCGAAGATGCTGAGGGTCATGCTGCCCCAAGGGGAACATTCCGAGAAAGCAAGAAGCCGTGTAGATACCAAGGGTATCTAGCTGCCATGAGTACTATTATACAATCTGAACCTGGATCTTTTGAAGAAGCCATCAAGCATCAAGTCTGGAAGGATGTTATTATGAAGAATGATGTCTGGGATGTGGTCCCGAGACCCAAGGACAAATCTGTTGTCACCGCTAAATGGCTCTACAAGATTAAACATGGATCTGATGGGAGTGCTGAAAAGTTTAAGGCAAGATTTGTTGCCCGTGGCTTCTCTCAAAAGGAAGGAATTGACTATGACGATATATTTGCACCTGTGGCTCGATATACCACCATCTGATCCATCATAGCCCTTGCTGCTACGCAAGGATGGAGTCTCCATCAGATGGATGTCAAGACCGCTTTTCTGCATGGTGCAATAAAGGAAGAGGTGTATGTAGAACAACCTCTGGGATTTGAAGTTCAAGATCGAGACACTTATGTCTGCAAGTTGAAGAAAGCCCTCTATGGGTTAAAGCAAGCACCCAGAGGTTGGTATGAGAGGATGGATAGTTACTTGATGAAGTTGGGCTTCACTCGAAGCAATGCTGATCCAGACCTTTACTTTACGGTTGAGGAAGGAAAGCCTCTCATTCTAGTGCTGTATGTGGACGACCTCTTCCTGACAGGTGATGACCCTCTCATTCATCAATGTAAGAGGGAGCTTGTTGCTGAGTTCGAGATGAAAGACCTAGGACTGATGCATTATTTCCTAGGCCTGGAGGTCTAGCAAAGACCTGGAGAGATTTTCCTTTCTCAAGGAAAGT
The DNA here is from genome assembly GCA_031772625.1 of Pinus tabuliformis. Taxonomy (NCBI): domain Eukaryota; kingdom Viridiplantae; phylum Streptophyta; class Pinopsida; order Pinales; family Pinaceae; genus Pinus; species Pinus tabuliformis. Next base: position 1,233,479,295 of record CM062807.1, read on the forward strand.
ATATTGTGAAGCTTATGGAAAGATTTGGGATGGTGGACTGTAAGTCCGTGTCGACACCAAAGGAACTTAACTTTAAGAAGTTGAGTGGCAGCGCTGCAGGGCCTATCTTGGCCAATCCTACTGAGTATCGTCAACTCATAGGAGCTTTGATGTTCTTAGTGAACACCCGTCCGGACATATGTTTTGCAGTGAATACTTTGAGTCAACAGATGGTTGAGCCTCATCATTTTCACTGGGTTGGTGCCAAGAATCTTTTGAGATATCTTCGGGGCACGATAAAGCATGGGCTGAGATACACTGCCGGGAGTGTGATACTCCGGGGATATACTGATGCCGATTGGGCTGGCAGTGTGGTGGATCGTAAGAGCACATCTGGATGTTGTTTCAATCTTGGTTCTGCTTCGATCTCATGGATGAGCAGGAAGCAGAAGTCGGTGACTTTGAGCACCGTGGAGGCCGAATACATTGCTGCTAGTATGGCCTGTTGTGAAGCAGTTTGGTTGAGGAAGCTCTTTATTGAGCTGTTCCAACATGTGCTAGATACCACTGTAATACTCTATGATAATCAGAGTGGGATTCATATGACTGAGAATCCTGTGTTCCACGACCGATCCAAGCATATTGATATTAGGTACCACTTTATTCGGGATATGGTACAACGAGGCGTCGTAAGGCTCGATCATATAGGAACTGATGAGCAGGTCGCGGATATTCTCACTAAGCCCCTGGGGAAGGTCAAGTTCCTAACCTTCCGTGAGAGTCTTGGTGTCGTGGAAAGACCCTATGATGTGGGTCCTGTTGGACGATGAGCTCTAGGAGCTCTGGGGGGCTTTGGGGATAGCTTCTCGCAGCTATAAGCACTCATAATGCTTCTGCCCCACCCTTGTGATTATTGAGCTGGTTCGCCACTCATTTAATCTGTGCCCCGTATGCATCCTACCCATTGAGTTCAGGGCTCATGGGAAGTACCTCTCATTTGGCCAATGAGGTGTGGAAAAGCTAGAGACTATTAGCAAAGACTGATGGACGCATCAGAGATTGCCGTACTCTCTATTTAGGATGGCATGGTCCAACCACTTAATCTGGGATCAAGATTTGTGAGGTCTGGGACCTCTGGACTGATTATGTCAGTCGGGGAATGATGTCTTTGTGACTGACCCACTTCTGTTCTAAAATAAAGAAGCCAGCAAAGCAAGTTTCGGCGGGATGACTCACGATGTTAATTGCACTAATAGATGGAGTTCTCCCTAGTTGAGAGGGAGTGTTAAATTTGGACAACTAGGTCCAAACTCCATGTTCTGATGCTCAGATTAAGAGGCTAATATTTTTTTTGGATTCCTCTTTCTGAGAGGTGTAAAATCCATATAAAAATAGTCTTAATCTGATGAGCAGAACTTATATTTTGAATTTATTATTCTTAATAAATTATATGCGCAAAGGTCAGCCAATTTTGTAATGTAGGCTCACATGCCCAACAGATGTGTCACACACCCTCATTGATGGATATATATATACAGGAAAATTTGGAGAGAATTTGATCACAACACAACTCACATCTTCCTCTCTCATCCTAAAAAGTAAGAGCTACCTGGAGGACGAATTTCAGCCACACGTGGGAAGGACGAAGAGGATTTTTCTGTTGCTAGGGTTTCTGCTGCTAGGGCTTCACAGAAGTTTGACCAGCGTTGACTTTGGTCAATGCTTGGTCCAAACAAGCTGAAAACTTGTGGGAGGTTCGATTTTTGAAGGCCATACTACCTGGCACAAAAATCGAGGTCAAAGGGTTGACCGTTTTGCTGCTGCGTTGACTTTTCAGAACATCGTTGAATTTTGTAGAACTGACTTGGGTTGACTCATCTACTGGTTGGAGGGTTGTTGTGACACATGCTGGGCTGGCTGACCAAAGGAGACTTTGCTGGTTGAAGCATCCTGTTGACCGCCGAAACAAAAACATACATTTTTCTTGTTTCTGATTTGTCTTCTGTAAGATCTGCTTATATGTTCTATCTGCATTTTGCTTATCTACTTGTATGATTTCTGTGAGGAAAGTGAAATTGCTCTTAGCATAGAACATCTACAAAACTTTTGTGAATTGCTGTGGTTTGTTGGCCTTGTTTCTCTAGGGGTAGGAACAACATGTTAAGGGACTTTGGATCCCTTAATTATTGACATTTCATGCTCAGTGATGCAAGGCACAAAAATGTCTATAACAGTTGCCCCCTAAAGTATGAGGCCGTTTATCGGGTGAAATGCTTTATCCAGGGTTGTCCTAAGTTCATCCATTTGCTGGGAGGAGACATGTAATAAGATACAATACAATACATTATGATTCATTCTGCTTTCATGATCTAACTGAGGCGGGCATTCCCATGCTCAGCTTTATAAATACATTTTGGTACATAGAACAGACGATCGTCTGACGGTAGACTGATAATTCTGGCGAAACTATCATCCTTTGAGTAGGATGATCATCTGCTGCAATGATGTACATGTCAAATGTCTTTATTTTTCCTGAATATATATCGCAGCCCGGATGGATGAAACTAGATCCGGGGTCTTCAAACTCGTTCGATCTTCACTCTAAGTACAAGTCGATCCATGTGAGAATTGCGCTGAAGTCGAACATGGAAAGACATCGCTTGATTACCGGTCAATGATGTAAACCGTTAACAAGCGCGAGAGGAATCACCGATAATGATAATGACCCTCAAGGTACTGCAGTACAATTCACGTGGTGTGAATAAAGGACTTGGCGTCGAACACCATGCAAAATCTTCTGGTCAAAGGTCATTGATGTATACCTGTCGCCGGAAGTGAGAAACTTGCCATTGAGGCATGCAAGCTTCAAAGTACTGAAGGGGTTATTCCTAGATCAACTTCTTGGATAATGAGCTGATGTCGACAAGAAGCGATCCGTCAAAGGAGGGCCTTAATGAATCCCACATCAGTGACACGGAACGGAGCTAATGATTTTAATGGAGGTGAAAACAATCTCTGACATATGATCCAGGGTGGTGGTCATGAATGGATGAAGGATAATGTATGGCAGTGGATGGGACCCGGTTGACTCTTTCTGAACAACTTCTCTTGAACATATGGTGACACTGATGCGATGGATTGGTAGCATTACCCCAAGTATGGATGGTATGGCGAGACCATGGTGATGTGACCGGTGAATGAAACAACCCAACCCGATGTGGTACGGAGGAAAAGTGTCATGTTCAAGAGTGACCTGCTACCATCAAAGACTTCTTGATTTTCCCAATTTTTCCCCAGTCATTGCTGACCAGTACCTCTTTATTTTTGTCAAGCTTGAGGAGGATAACATATGCTTGTTCTATAACCTGCCCTTCGGGCAAGCCCATCGCTATGTTTTAACGAGCCTAGCGATAGTGAAACTCGTTCTTGTCTAAAGACAGGTTTGTCGCTATTTAGTGATTTTTACGAGTCTAACGACAAAGAAAACTCGACCCTTTTCATTTTTAGAGAGTCTGAAAAGGTACATAAAGTTAACTCCACAATTCCTTTTTCGTCATCTAGTCCCTTAAGTCCGAAAAAGTATAAAACAATACAGAAGGGATGAGTTTTCGATAGTTTTAACGAGCCGAACAAAACAAGCACTCGATCTTTTTGTGCAATAATCCTTCAGGTCCAAAAAGATTAAAATCTAGAGGAGGGATAGCTCTTCCGGTCACTTTAACGAGCTGGTAGGCCAAAACTCGGCAATCTTTTCATATTTTACGAGTTAGTTGAAAAGAGCTTGTTATAGACATTTTTGTGCCTCGCGTCATGGAGCATGGAATGTCAATAATTACAGGGATCCTCAGTCCCTAAACATGTTGTTCTTACCCCTAGAAGAACAAGGTCATCAAACAACAACACTTCCAATCAGTTCTCCACCGGAAAACACTTCAAAACAGGCTTATTTTGGATCATGTCAGCTGCTCCACTGAGCATCTGCGCTGGAATGCAACTGCTCCTCCTTGTACCTGCGCTGGAAGTCAAATCTAATGAAGGCTACCTGCGCTGGGCGAGATTGGCCAAGTGGCACAGTCATTCTGCAAGGTGTCAACTGCCCAGGAAGCTTCCAAACTGACACTTGGTTCATGAGATTCGCCCTGTGATGAGTAAGAGGTACTTGATCACCATGTGTAAGCAAGGATCTCCAAGTGGACTCAGGAACTGAAGTTTAACTGAAGAGGGAGAGGACACAAGGCAGCTTCATGTCAGTCTCAAGCTGACTCATCCTCTCTTCTTCTCTCCTATATATAGAGCTCTTCTATGAGGTCTAGGAAGGCTGGAATTTTGTACAAAGCAAGGAGGTGCTGTTGGTTTACAGTTAGAGCTATTGGGTGATTGTTTTACTAGAGGTGAAGAGGAGAGTTCTTGCTGCTGGGGAGGTGCTGCTGGATTGGAGCCATCATTGGTTGTAACCTTCTCAGAACCCTGTTACTTCTATCAATAAAGTTTTGCATGTTCTCCTATATACTTGTATTGCATTGATGTATTGTATTTACATGTATATTTGATTCACTCTAATCCATGCATCAGTTATGAGTACTTGTATCTTGTAGTTTCCTCTCTTGTTTTGTGCAGGATCTGTGTGTAGCTGGACCGGCAAAGAGAGCAAGGAGCTGGGAACAAGAGACAAAGAGAGAGGATAAGGATCGACTAAGCGAAAGACACCAGGTTGGTTAATCTATTCTTCCTTCTCTCTGTACTTTCATAAAGGAAAACATCAAAACTTTACTTTCAGTTGTTGCTAAAGACTGTCACCTTTAGAGTAGGGATAGGGTCATCCGCGTCGGATACTTTTCCCCACAACAAACTGGCGACTCCGCTGGGGAGCCTAGTATCTTGTTGGTGTTTGTAGTATTTTGCTATTCATTTCTTGAAGAAAAGAGTACCAAATCGAAAAGCTTTTGACTATATCAAAAGCGAAGTAGAGGGTCTGTTACTCTTGCTCATTTGCTGAGCAAATTCAAGATTTGAAGAGCTAATCTACAAAAGACTCTTTACTCTTTGTGATAGATCTTCATCCTCTTGATCATCCCTTAGCCTGTACTTGACCTATAGCTTTTTATTTAAGCAAAAACAGTGCATTTTTTAGCTTTTTATGACCCGGAATTCCTTGGAAACGCAACTCTCGTGTCTCAGTGCAGGCTGTCCACAGGCAGTCTGCATTCCAGCGCAGGTACTCCCTTCGGGAACTGCGCTGAGAATCAAACTGACAGACCAGAGCCTGCGCTGGTCCAGTTAGCCAGTCTCTTGCTAAGGTTTCCCTTTGTGTCTGAGCCCTGTTTTCATTGAATTTTTTGCTGATTGCTTGCTGGTCATTGTACTTGCTGTAAACCACTTCTCCTTGACATTATTCCGCCTCAGTTGTGTGATGAAACTGTGAATGTTCTTTCAGTATTTCTTGTTTCAGTTACAGTTTCCCATTGTGAAAAACGAACCAGTATAGCTGTGGCCTCTTAGATCCTAAACTGTAAAAGTGTCTTTGTGATCTTAAGAGCTAGTTTTATTACTGTTCATGGCTGTTTGAGTTTGTTTGCTCTTCATTTTATGGTTTGAATCTATACATTTCCTGTGTTTAAACAAGTCTATCATAAGGTGTCTTTTTGATTGTGGACAAGCTTGTTTATTTCTACTTGAAATTAGATTCAAAATTATACAACAGTTTCCTTTCTGTCTTACATCAACATTAAGGATAACGAAAAGAAATACATGCATTGTGCATTTTGTATTTGACTGTGTGCTTGACGATTTAGGAAAATGTGCATTTTAGTGTGTGTTCTATGATCTGTGGAAAAAGTTGTGTCTTTCTTTTCCCTTAGTAGATTAAGGTTTTCAAAGTTGAAAGATTGAAAAGATTTGCTTCTCATTCTTAGATTGCATATAGGAAGTTGTATATATACATCTCGTGGCGAACCTGAAAGGCAAACTGTTAAGAAAGATCAACATTAAAATAAACCAAATTTACATAACAACGCTTTGTAACTTAACGCAAACATCTAGAGGTCTAGGTAGAGACGTGTTCCGGCGTTGTTAAACATAGTGACTGTCGATCTCTACGAAGGTGGGTGATTCCTCCTGAGAGTCGGTGGCACTAACACGGACTTGTGCTCCCGCGTACCGTCGCGTATATTGGGAGACCCCTATAGGCTTTTATCCTTTATCCTTAGGAAACCGTGTCGGTCGCCCTACTGATCGCGATGCAGTGAACACAACATTCACGAAGATCGACCACCCGTACCGTAAAACGTATTCTGTGGTTTCGCGAAAGGTTTGGCACACCCTCTGCCTAGATCTCCAGAGCAGTTTCTTTTGGCCTTTTTCAAACTCTATAACTGAAAAAGTCCAACCGAGCATTTGTCACTTCGGGCTCGTTAATACATCGAAGGCGACTAGAGTCATCTTTAGCTTTTTCTCGACTCTTAAAACATGAAAAAGCAAGTTTGTGTCTAAAATCATCGTTAATAAAATTTATTTTAAGCGGAACATGATCACCTGTTATTCCCACGTTGATCTTTCAGTTGAAAAGTATGGAGCCCACCAACCAAGGAAGTAACCTTGGCGGAAGTCCAAATCCCTTCTCCTCTTGGGGAGATGTTGGTGCGCCTCATATGGCTACATTGTCACTTCCAGGATTGACAATTGGCCTCCCTGTATGGCTCTTTGCAACTAATGTAGTCCAGATCGCCACTAATCCTGAGCAGTCGAATCAACAATCAGAACAATCTAGAACTACCCACCAGCCTTCCACTTCTTACGATACTTCCTCTGATCCTTCATCTTCGCGAGGCAGAGTTGGCAAAACTCAGCCTCCCAAGGAGAAGAAGGAAAAGAAGAAGAGAGAAAAGAAGCAGAAGGAGCCTCTGGCGAAGGCGACCGGGGGCAAACAGAAGAAAGCTGACAAAAACCCACACACTGTACCGACCGGGCCTAAATCGCCATGTGTCATTTGCAAAGGGATCCATTTCCATCGTGATTGTCCTTGTATTCCCCGGATACTAAGGGACTGGTCCCCAAGGTTGCACAATCCGGTAGCATCAACCTCTGGTTGTCATGTTGATTGCATTCCGTCAACTAGCGAGAGTGAAGGAAGAAGAAGGGGACCAAGATCACCCTGTCTATTGTGTGAAGGCAATCATGCCCTCCACAAATGTCCATTCTTAGATGAGGCAAAGAGAGTTTTGGAAGATCGCTCGGTTTCACCGTTGCGACTTCCTCCTGGATACCAAAAACTTGCGCCTAATCCCTCGATAGTTGAAAATCCAGTTGACCCGCTCAAGTGGTCAGCTGAAGTGTCGGTCATTGAGAATGAACCTACTGAATCCAGACCAGACGAAAGTCTAAAGGTCGAAACGGCAGTTGACCCGGTTCTTCCTTCAGAGGTTCTATCATCCAATGACTCCGTCATTGAAGACCCGTCTTCAAATGACACCGTCGCCGAAGAGTCATCTTCATGCGACACCCTCACTGAAGAGAATAAGGATGACACCATCCAGGTTCTTTTCATCAGCACCGACTCTGATGAACGTCAGGGAAATGCGCCCATTCCTTTATCGCAGGAAGGAACATCATCAGAGTCATATCCGGCCGTATATTCGGTCCCACCACCAAGCAACCTGGTTGTATCCTTTGATTGGAATCAACTAGGCAGACCCCGGTTACCAGCCAGTATACCATTCAGAATCATTGTCCAGATCTATAGAATGATTATGGCTGGTACTATCATTGATGAAGGGGCGTCTGTGAGTATCCTTTCCTCTATTGCTTGGAAAGCACTGGGTTCCCCAGCGCTTTTACCTGAGTTGAGAAATCTCTCAGGTTTTGATAAAGGAACCAGTCGACCATTAGGGATCCTCCCCAATGTACCTGTTACATTAAAAGGGAAGACCGTCGAGACGAACGTGTTGGTCGTCCAAGGACCCTTGGATTATAACCTACTCCTCGGACGCGACTATATTTATTGCATGGGAGCGATAGTCTCCTCACTCTTTAGAGTAATGTGTTTTCCACACGAAGGAAGGATGGTCAAGCTCGTAGACCAACTTTCATTTCCGGGATCTCGCATCGCAAATAGTCAAATACCAATCCTAAATGGTCTGTTCACTCAAGATACGCCTCCACCCCCAGTTCTCCTTCTCGATGAATGCGAGTAATTCGGAAAGGAAGACTAGGACCCAGGGGGCATGCACCCTGGTCTGCTTCGGGCAGAAGAAACCCCGGGTATAAGGAAGAATTTCCGCAGAAGAATATGACTAGTTCGTACCCCGTCCGTGGAAGGAAGTGGGGTTGTTCTGGAATAATAATCTTTTTTTAAAGTTATGTGTTTGACAAAAGAGTCATTCACCTTTGTCTAAAAAAGTGGGCAATGCCCAAGTAGGAATTCCCTTATTGCGGCAAGTAGTAAACATCTTTGAATTCAAGCCTCGCCCATTAAAACATATGTTTTGAAGGATAAGCAGGGGCAGCCTACAAAGAAGGGGACTATATTGTTGTGAGAGAGGGTAACCATCTTTGGACAACCCAATGATAGACACCGCCGAAGAAAGAGATTGATTTGCGGCAGCGAATAGAACCCTCTTCGGATAATAAGAAAGACGCAAGCCTCCCTCAATAATACCAATGTTTTGTCTGTGAGTAGTGTTCTTCTATTGTCACAAATAGTTGTTTGTTAAAAGTGGGCCGACGGGAAGCCTGAGTACTGCGTAAGACCCCTTAAAATAACGAGAAGACAAGTATCGTTAACATTAGATTGGCAAGATGACAAGTAACTGTGAACACCCAAAGAAAAGCAGAGGTAAGGGAGAGGAGGGGCAGCCTCGAAATTCTATCCTATACCTGGGGGCATGAAAACTTTCGGAATGCAAGCAAGGGACGACTATTTATTTTTAAAATTTTTAGGTCCTCTCTTTAATCCTGTAGGTCTAACCCGTTAAACTCGTAGGATTAGCCGTTTCCGACCTTGCATGAAGAAAGCCTGTGGGGCAAAAGTAAAATTTGCCAAAATTGGAGCATAGCTTTATGAGATAAAGCTCCTTAAAAAATAGTTATCTCATAGGAGGCGTTCTTATTATGACTGGTATATCGAGCAGTTTTAGCATATAGTTCATGCTCGTTAAAAAATAAACGCAAAATTCGAGCAGTTTTATGACTGAATTTATGCTCGTTAAAAAATAGAAAAGTGTGAGCAAAAGTTTCCCCCAGAGTTCAAGCTCATGGAAAAAATGAACCGGTAAATAACCTTTTGAGATCGTAAATTCATCAGCCATAAGAACCTTGATCGTGTTTTCATCCATCACCTCCACTGTTCATTTGGCCGATCATTCACTTCCATTTGTGTGTTTACCTCTTTTGAGAAACAGTTGCGAAGAGTGATTTCACCTAGCCATCCTTGTGACACTGCCGTGATTGGAAAATTCCAACCTGTACCTGGAATCTGTAGCTATCCCTGTTTATCACTCGTTCCTCAAAAGACGAGTCTTCTTTGAGCTCTTTTCAATGACTCGTAAAATATGAAAAGTTTGCCGAGTTTTGGCCTTCCAGCTCGTTAAATAACCGGAACGCTATCCCTCCTCTAAATTTTAATCTTTTTGGACCTGAGGGATTATTGCACAAAAGGATCGAGCGCTTGTCTTGTTCGGCTCGTTAAAAGTACCGAACAGCCATCCCTTCTGTATTGTTTTATACTTTTTCGGACTTAAGGGATTAGCTGATGAAAAAGGAATTATGGAGTTAACTTTCTGTACCTTTTCAGACTCTCTAAAAATGAAAAGGACCGAGTTTTCTTTGTCGTTAGACTCGTTAAAATGATTAAATAGTGACAAACTTGTCTTTAGACGAGAACGAGTTTCCCTATCGCTAGGCTCGTTAAATCATAGCGATGGGCTTGCCCGAAGGGCAGGTTATAGAACAAGCATATGTTATCCTCCTCAAGCTTGACAAAAATAAAGAGGTACTGGTCAGAAATGACTGGGGAAAATTGGGAGAACATCAAAGTTTAATGGTAGCAAGTCACTCTTGAACATGACACTTTTCCTCCGTACCACATCGGGTTGGGTTGTTTCATTCACCGGTCTCATCACCATGGTCCTCGCCAAACCATCCACATTTGGGGTAATGCTACCGATCCATCGCATCAGTGTCGTTATATGTTCAAGAGGGGTCATTCTGAAAGTGTCAACCGTGTCCCATCCACTGCCATACATTATCCTTCATCCATTCATGATCGCCACCCTGAATCATATGTCACAGTTTGTTTTCACCTCCACTAAAATCATTAGCTCTGTTCTGTGTCATTGATGTGGGATTCATTAAGGCCCTCCTTTGACAGATCGCTTCTTGTCGACTTCAGCTCATTATCCAAGAAGTTGATCTAGGGACACCCCCATCAGTACTTTGAAGCTTGCATGCCTCAATGGCAAGTTTCTCACTTCCGGCGACAGGTATACATCAATGACCTTCGACCAGAAGATTTTGCGTAGCGTTCGACGCCAAGTCCTTTATTCACACCACGTGAATTGTACTGCAGTACCTTGAGGGTCATCGTCATTATTGGTGATTCCTCTCGCGCTTGTTAACGGTTTTCATTATTGACCGGTAATCAAGCGATGTCTTTCCATGTTCGACTTTAGCGAAATTCTCACATGGATCGACTTGTACTTAGAGTGAAGATCGAACGAGTTTGAAGACCCCGGATCTAGTTTCATCCATCCGGGCTGCGATATACATTCAGGAAATATAAAAGCATTTGCCATGTACATCATTGCAGCAGATGATCATCCTATTCAAAGGATGATAATTTCAGCAGAAAATTATCAGTCTATCATCAGACGATCGTCTGTCATATGTACCAAAATGTATTTATAAAGCTGAGCATGGGAATGCCCGCCTCAGCTAGATCATGAAAATAGAATATTGTATTGTATTACAGGGCGCCACCTCAGCACTGGAATGAACTTCGGACCCTCTAGCTAAAGCATTTCACCCGATAAACGGCCTCATACTTTAGGGGGCAACTGTTATAGACATTTTTGTGCCTCGCGTCATGGAGCATGGAATGTCAATAATTACAGGGATCCTCAGTCCCTAAACATGTTGTTCTTACCCCTAGAAGAACAAGGTCATCAAACAACAGCACTTCCAATCAGTTCTCCACCGGAAAACACTTCAAAACAGGCTTATTTTGGATCATGTCAGCTGCTCCACTGAGCATCTGCGCTGGAATGCAACTGCTCCTCCTTGTACCTGCGCTGGAAGTCAAATCTAATGAAGGCTACCTGCGCTGGGCGAGATTGGCCAAGTGGCACAGTCATTCTGCAAGGTGTCAACTGCCCAGGAAGCTTCCAAACTGACACTTGGTTCATGAGATTCGCCCTGTGATGAGTAAGAGGTACTTGATCACCATGTGTACGCAAGGATCTCCAAGTGGACTCAGGAACTGAAGTTTAACTGAAGAGGGAGAGGACACAAGGCAACTTCATGTTAGTCTCAAGCTGACTCATCCTCTCTTCTTCTCTCCTATATATAGAGCTCTTCTATGAGGTTTAGGAAGGCTGGAATTTTGTACAAAGTAAGGAGGTGCTGTTGGTTTACAGTTAGAGCTATTGGGTGATTGTTTTACTAGAGGTGAAGAGGAGAGTTCTTGCTGCTGGGGAGGTGCTGCTGGATTGGAGCCATCATTGGTTGTAACCTTCTCAGAACCCTTTTACTTCTATCAATAAAGTTTTGCATGTTCTCCTATATACTTGTATTGCATTGATGTATTGTATTTACATGTATATTTGATTCACTCTAATCCATGCATCAGTTATGAGTACTTGTATCTTGTAGTTTCCTCTCTTGTTTTGTGCAGGATCTGTATGTAGCAGGACCGGCAAAGAGAGCAAGGAGCTGGGAACAAGAGACAAAGAGAGAGGATAAGGATCGACTAAGCGAAAGACACCAGGTTGGTTAATCTATTCTTCCTTCTCTCTGTACTTTCATAAAGGAAAACATCAAAGCTTTACTTTCAGTTGTTGCTAAAGACTGTCACCTTTAGAGTAGGGATAGGGTCATCCGCGTCGGATACTTTTCCCCACAACAGAGCTTAAAGAAGACTCATCTTTTGAGGAACGAGTGATGAACAGGGTTAGCAGCTGATTCCAGGTACAGGTTGGAATTTTCCAATCACGACAGTGTCACAAGGATGGCTAGGTGAAATCACTCTTCGCAGCTGTTCCTCAAAATGGGTAAGAAATCATATGGAGGTAAACGATCGGCCAAATGAATGGTGGAGGTGACGGTGTAAACACGACCAAGGTCTTTTTATGGTTGATCAGGTTACATACTCAACGGTTATTTACCGGGATGGGTTCATTTTTTAACGAGCTTGAATGCGCCAAAACACTGCTCAATCTTATGTTTATTTTTTAACGAGCATGAACTATGTGCTAAAACTGCTCGGATCTTGCTTTTCTATTTTTTAACGAGCATAAATTCCGTAGTAAAACTGCTCGATTATATGGTCAAATTTTGATTTTTTACCATTACTAGCTTTTCTCTTTTCAAGGATAGTACTGCATTTTCAATTGTTGCATCAAACTTAGTTAGAAATACATAATCATGAGATGAAAACCCTAATATTTTTCTTTGAACTACGTAAAAAGCCATTAAAAAGTGTTTTTACCTCTCATTTTACCATTTCATTTGCACTTGGTTTGTTGGAGCTTTGGAGGTGCCTCTTCCCCCTTGATATTCACCAGCTGATTTCGGGCGATTCTGTGGACGATTCTTGGCACCGTCTGGACCAGGTAGGAGCTAAACCCTAGCTCTTTCTTTTCAAGGTTTCCTTTTTCTATTCTGTGCTTGTTTTCCATCCTTTCTGAGCCTCAGGGGTTTCGCCAGGGCGCCCTACCATCACCACAGGTTGTCCATTCGAAACCTGCGTTGAATGTCAAGCTTCCTTAAGGCAGCCTGACCTTCAACGCAGGTAGGACACTGTCTGCCTGCGTTGGGCTCAGAAAACTGAGTTTTTAGCACAATTTTTGATGAAATTTCGCCAGTTTCTCATCAAATCCAGGATCTTACTCATTCTCTTGTTTGTTTTGCAGGAACCTTTGAGCAAAATGTCCCTTACATGGCGAGAACGAGAACATGAAGAAGAAGATATGATTTCTCTCCATGACCCTATCACGGTGAACGCGCTACAGAACTGTGGCCTGCTGAAGTTCTTCCGTATCTCTAACATGAGAGAACAGATTTCTTTGCTGCAGTATATGCTTGATGCTTGGGATCCCATCAACCAAGTATTCCAGATTAGGGGAAAATCCATCCCCTTGACCATAGTAGACATTTACTTCTTGACTGGGTTGTCAAGGCGGGGTGCCCCCATTTCTTTTTTAGGTTCGGCCCGGGGGAATGACTCCGTGAGAGACTATGTTCGCCAGTACTGCAGGGAAGGTTCCCAGCCGAGCAGAGACGGCAAGGTTGTTATCCGTGAGATTACTGATAGGTATCTCAGGTCCATTCTGTATACTATTGGTAGGATGGCCGGTAGCGCATCTTTACATGTTGCCAACAGGTCTTATGTGCAGCACGCCTTGGAGTGTCTCCAACCGAAAGTATCCAACTGGTGTGATGCAGTACTTGTTCAGATGAAAATTCAATTGACCAAGGTAAAGGATGGGAAGCTGAAGAACTTTGGATTCGGTTCTATTCTGACTGCTTTCGCCTTGGAGAAAATCCCACTGATGCAGCCTCAGTATATCGCACTCGACCTGCCTTCTCCGACCGAGCCACGCATGCAGAGATGGGTCGATCACATGTCTAGGCATGCTGGTCAACCTCAAATTACTTTCACTGGTACCTTCTTCAGGTGGTTCGAGCACCAAGAGATGGTCTTTTCCGAGTATCCATATGTGGGTATGGATTTCCGAGGTGATCCAGATTTGGTGTTACCGGATGGCGAACAGTGGGGCGCTATTGGTAAAATCTTTTACCATATCACTGTTTACTATTTTTATTCATAATGTTGTTGTGCTTTATTTTGTCAAGACTTTTATTCATACTCTTGGGTGCATGCAGATGTTGGTCCTGGTCGTCCAACAGTTCATCTCAGACCGCTAGTTGCTGCCCCGGTAGCGGAGCCTGCTGGGAGAGTTATTCTTCGCGACCTTGACGTGGCCGAGATCCTTACCGCTGTGCAGGAGCAGGTTGAGAACCTTACTCTTGGTATTCCGGATGTACGGATTGATGAGTTACCTTTACAGTTGCAGCGGCATACTACTGGTGTGCCTAGATGATGGACTCGTCTCTTGCGCATGATTGCAGAGGCCGTGACGTGCTATCATGAGCACGACTAGGCTAGGGTGCCCCCTAGCACTTTTGAGTTTTTGGGTCATGCGACCAATTTTGTCTTGGTTACAGAACATTATGTACAAATGATAAACAACTTTTATATATTTTGATTTTCGAGATTTATTCTGGTTGATTTACTTGATCCACTTGCATAACATTGATGCATTTATTTTTATAAATGTCACAAATGTCTATCTAATACATAGTTTGCTAATGGATCGGTTAATGTGTTTAAGTTCCTGGAAATATGTTGATATTGAATTAAATCAAACTGTCTTTCCAAAATCTTAACTCTTAGAAACATATGATAAATAGCTAGATTGCGGACAGAGTATATACCATTGAGCTGTAGTATCACGAGTTGTGAGTCTAGCCTGACGATTAGTCGGCGTATGCGATGGGTGATGGCATCAAAGAGGAGTTATATCAACGCGCTATACTCAGCGATGTTATTCGTTGATTGCCCAATACACACACCTCTGAAACTCACTAACTCCCCGCTTGGATCAAAAATGGCCCAGGCTGCGGAGGATAGATTCCGCGAACTACGAATCGCTCTGTCATCATATCCCACACATGTCTCAGAAAATTTCGACATCTGCAACAAATGAAAAAGGTGGATTACTCGACCGAAACAAACACTTTAGCAAAAACAAAATACAACAAAAGCACTCAGGTTACTATTTAGGCATAGTAACGCTTGAGGTACAACCCATTGCGGGGTTGCGCCAGTGGGATTCTGTCATAATCCATCAACTCGTAGGCTCGTTTTGCTAACACTCGTTTAACAATATAGGGACCCATCCATAAAGAGTTAAATTTTCCTGCTCCCAATTTGTCGGATTCTTGGTCGTAAAGCAAGACCAAGTCACCTTTGGAGAAGACACGGGGTTTGACATTTTTGTCGAACTGCGCCTTGACTCGTTTCTTATGGGCTTCGTTAGCCAAAGCGGCGTCACGACGGGTTTCATCCAACTGGATTAATTCCAAGAAACGAGCCTCTTCTTCTGAAGTTCCGGGGAGGAGGTCAATTGCGAGTTTAAGAGACGAAATTTCACACTGGATTGGTAAGACTGCTTCCAGGCCATACACCAGTTGGAACGGTGTGAACCCAGTGGCATTTTTTACCGACGTTTGGTAAGCCCACAAGGCCGAGTAGAGGATTAGGTGCCACCTTCTCTTGTGAACCCCGATCATCCTTTGCAACATACGCTTCAGGACCTTGTTGATTTCTTCAACTTGTTCGTTGGCTTGCGGATAATACGGGGTAGAGCTGTCGTGAGATAGCCCTAGCTTGGCCGCTAATTCAACCATCATGTGATTGCCGAAATGCGATCCATGATCTGTAACTATAGCCTGCGGTACGCCGAACCTGGCGACCACATGATTGAAAAAGAAAAGGGCAACTGTTTCACCAGTGTTATCCAATGTAGGCATCGCCTCGGCCCATTTGGTAAAATAGTCAACGACGACTATAATATACCCATGCCCCCTGGTCGAGGTGGGGTTACATTGCATGAAATCGATGCCCCATTTGGCGAAAGGCCCAACAAAAACTATTGGATGTAAAGGTGCGGGTGGTCTTCTGGTTTTGCTATCAAAAATCTGACATGCATGGCAACTTCTGACTGCGATTATGCAATCTTTGAACATGGTTGGCCAGAAGTATCCTGCTCGTAAGATTTTTTGTGCTGTTGCATATCCAGATTGATGACCCCTGCACGCGCTTGAATGACACTCATTCAGGGCTTTTTCGGCCTCCTCATGGGTAAGGCACCTCCTCAGAACTGTATCGATACCACGACGGTAAAGCGTATCATCGACGATCATGTAATCTTTAGCTTGGTATCGTATACGTTTCTGTTCAGAGGGAGAGGTGTTAGGCCTGAACTTTTGGGTTTGGAGATAAACTATGATATCTCCATACCACTCATCACTTGTAGATATCAGAAACAAATTTTCATCCACGATTGACTCTTCCGATGTTTCATCGTTGGACGACGATGGGAGATTGCACAATAATTCCGCGAAAACTAGAGCTTTCTTTGATTTGGATTTTACAAATTCCAGATCAAACTCTTGAAGGATCGCTATCCATTTTGAATATTTTCCCCCCAGCAACTGTCGCGACAGTATATAAGTCATGGGGTTTCAATCTGATAAAATGGTAGTTTTTCGAAAGAGGACATAATGTCGAAATCTTTGAATCGCTTGAACAACTGCAAGCGCTAGTTTTTCAACATAAGGATATTTACTCTCAGTATCATTTAAGTTTTTACTTAAATAATATATAGGATGTTCGATTCCATCAACTTCTTGTACTAAAACCATCGCAATGGTCGTATCCACTACAGCCAGATACAGGTTAAAATCTCTTTGATAGTCTGGGGCATACATTAATGATGCTCTTACTAGAGAATCTTTCAGAGCATCAAAGGAAGCTTGCGCGACTTGATCCTAGACAAAATGTACATCCTTTTTCAAAATTCGAGTGTAACCTTTAGCAAGTTCTGCGTAATTTGATATGAACCTCCTCAGAAAGTTTGCTTTCCCTTGGAGTTTCTGAATCTGAAGCAAATTTGAAGGTGGAGGAAAATTAATGATTGCCTGAACCTTGCAAGGGTCGAGACGAATCCCATCCTTAGAGACTACAAAGCCAAGTAAACGACCAGAACCGACGCAAAACACACACTTGTGCGGATTGAGTCTTATCTTGTAGTGTCGGCAACGTATAAATATCGCTCTTAAATGCTGCGGATGATCAGTCCGCTTTCGCGAATGAGCCGGAAGGTTGTCGAGATATGGTTGAACTATGTTCTTGATGTCATGGAAGGCATAATTCATTTCCCTCTGAAACGTCGCCCCTACGTTCTTTAAACTAAAGGGTAATTTTCGATAAGCGAATGTGCCCCACAGACAAATAAATGCAGTCTTTGACTGGTCCTGTGGGCGGATATTTATTTGATTATACCCGGAAAATCCATCCATAAATGAAAAGATTTCACATCCGGCGCATTCATCAATTATCTGGTCGATGAAGGGTGTAGGGTAGTTGTCCTTCGGACAAGCTTGGTTTACATCCCTATAGTCGACACACACTCTAATCGTCCCTTGTTTCTTCATAACAGGGACAATATTCGATACCCAATCGGTTAGAGGAATCGGGTAGATGAAACCAGCATGGAGAAGTTTCTCAACTTCTGCCTTAATGGCAGAGGCTTTCTTGGGGTGCACTTGCCGAAGCCGTTGTCTTACTGGTTTGACATCAGGATACATTTTAATTTCATGTTCAAAAATACTCGAGTCAATGCTTGGCCTTTCATCATATTTGTGGGCTCCAGTATTGTAGCAATAATGCTACAACTCCTGTAGCTTCCTATCTCTCAATTTTATCAACCCGGTAGTTCGTACAAACTTGGAAGCGACGGTGTTGTATGCACAAGTACTAGCTCTTGTCGCAGCTGTCACTTGGTCAGCTGTCACAAGTCCGCTAGGGCTCAAGCCAACTTCTATAGGCTCACAGAAGAAGCTTTATGAATGATGGACGAAAGCTAACTCAAAGGAGACTAGTCTAATTCCAAAAAGAAACTGAAAGCCAACAAAGCATGGAAACCCAGTAAACCCTAGTTTGACTAGCTAGACCCTAACTATGCAAAACTGCGAATGAAACAACTACCAATAATGCCATTACTTGCAGTGAACTGAAATACATGCATCTAAGCTACTTGCATCTGAGAAGACATGTTTTTGTATTTTTTCATTAATTGGTTGGAATTGTTGTGAGGATGCTTTTGATTAGGGTTTGGTTGTGCAGGAGCGGTTGGAATGGAAGGAAAGCATGGGCAAGGTCAGGATGGCTAAGGGAGGTCCCAGAGGGTCTCTAGCATCAGTCCACAGAAGCCAACCACGTTCGGATGCTCAGTAACCGAGTTTGCAGGTTTCTACAGGAAGTCTGCAGGGGATCCTACAGGAAACTCAGGGGTTTCTACAGGAAGTCTGTGCAATTCTACAGGATGTTTGGCCATGGAAGTTTTGGGAGATGGTGGAGTGTTGGAGTGGTGTGGGAGGATAGGTGAGATGGAGATGGAGCTGGTGATGGCTCAGGAGCAGAAAAATCAGAGGGAGGAAGAGTGAATGCAGTGGGTTGATGGTTGGAAGGATGGGATCAACGAAAGTGTAAGTGAATGGAGCTAAGTGAATAATGGATGAGTGGGAGGGTAAATGAGTTGGACGAGGCTGAGTAGGTGGATTGAGGAGAGATCAAGAAGAAGAAGAAGGAGGTGGAGTGATAAGGAGCAGCGTAAATGAAACAAATGACTTATGCACCAAAAAAAACGAGAAATTCATTAACCTATGATAACTGTGCCATGAAACCTATGAACAGCAATGGAAAACCCAGAAATGAAACTCATGCATGGAAGTGAAATGTAGAAGTATGGTTCAATGTCGAAAGTGCATGGATGGATCTTCAACGAAAATGTCTATGTTGCAGCTTGCATGGAAGTGAGAAGAACTGCGTTTCTTTTTGGTGGTTGGTTATGGACTGCACCCCAATCCCTAACAGAGATGGCATTGAGCCTTTACAACCTTTTTGCTGGAGCTCCAATAATTTATAACTATCCTCCTATCAAACTTAAGCAACTAAAAGAAAATCACCATAAACTAATCCTATCTAAGCTCATGAAAAAGACTGAATTAACAGACTGTAAACTCGAATTGCATGTTAAAGTAAAACTCAAAGTGCTGGAACGAAATGCAACAACATTACAACACCGTGGAGATCTATTGCTCTCAGGTTGGGCCCTAACCTGAGAGCTATAGCTCCCTTAGAAACTCAGAATGAGATCAAAATCTGCCTGCCTTTATTCATAAACGAAAGTCTCATGACATGCAAAAATTGGCTTACAAAAGAAACAAACACCGAGCTGTAGCTCGTACTTCCAAATTACAAGAGAAATACAAAAGTTCAAAAAGCTTCTATCCAAGGCTACGGCCTCAGTATTTATGCAAAACGATCATCCAACAGGTGTCCTTGATTTGAGGAGCTCGGCTGTCCAACTGAGGTTTAAACTGCTGATCTTGTAGGACAGTCATAACTGTTGTTCCTGTAGAACAGTTATAACTGTTGTTCCTGTAGAACAGTTGGCTGCCTCTAAGCTCGGTGGGGAGATGGATTGGAGCTCGGAGCTATGGTGGGAATCACGAGGAAGGTCCCCAGAACTGTGGACATCCTCTCCTAAAAACCAGCAGTGCCACCTCATTGTCTCTTTGTCTCTTTTTTCGTGATCTTTGCTCCCTTTTAATGCCAAAACCTGAAATCATCATGAATTAGTCACGTGGATAGAATGCCTACCCTTCTTCCTACAAACAACACGAATAAATCAAGAAATGAATGCATAAGCAATAAAAAATGAATGGTTTGAGCAGAGCAAGTAGGCCAAATGAGCCCAAATTGTACCAAAAATTGGGGCTCATCATCACCCCCCAGCTAAACTATTTTCTCATCCTTGAGCAACTTTGCCCTGGCTCCTCATCTTGGGCCGAGAACTAGAGCCCGGAGCATGCTTTTCCTTTCCCGTTTTTGGTGGTCCTGCCTTTTCTGCCGAGGGTGGCGCTGCTTCCTTTCCTATTTTTGGCGGCCCTGCCTTTGCTGCCCCTGATGGTGACGAAGGTGGTGCTTCTTCCCCCTTCCCTATTTCCTTGAGTCGGGCTTCGGAAGGCGATTGGCCTATTTTTCGTGTCCAGGAAGTTATTTTTGGGCTTCCCTTCTCAGGGGTGGCTGATGTTTTAGAGGGGGTTCTTGCACTGGGTGAAGTAGGGGCATCCCCTAAAATGGTTTGGCTGCTGGGTGGAGGCTGTGGCTTGCCCATGGTCATCCTCTTGCTTCTCTTGGCTTCAGATGGTAGAGGGGTATCCCTCTCCCTCTTCTCCTTTGGTTTTGGAGGTGTACTGAGGGCGGCCAGCGCCGCTGCTGCCTTCTTTTCTAGAATACCAGACTTCTCTTTCTTGCGTTTTGCTCTCTCAGAGCTCCTTGTAGAGGGCCCCTCCTTTTTAGTTTTCGGGCTTCCTGTAGAAGACCCTACTTTGCCCACTTCCGGGCTTCCTGTAGAAGGCCCTCTCTCTGTCTTCAGACTTCCTGTAGGAGGCTGTTTCTCAATGACTTTCGGGCTTCTTGTAGAAGCCCCTTTTTCCAATTTCGGGCTTCCTGTAGAAGTCCTTGTCTCTGTCTTCGGGCTTCCTGTAGAAGCCTGTTTTTGCAATTTCGGGCTTCCTGTAGAAGCCTTTGTCTCCGTTTTCGGGCTTCCTGTAGAAGCCTGTTCTCCAACGATCTTCGGGCTTCCTGTAGAAGCTTTGGTCTTTGCTTTTGGGCTTCCTGTAGAAGCCTACTTCTCAATGATCTTCGGGCTTCCTGTAGAAGCCTTTGTTTTTGTTTTTGGGCTTCCTGTAGAAGCCTATTTTTCAATGATTTTCGGGCTTCCTGTAGAAGCTTGTGTTTTTGTTTTCGGGCTTCCTGTAGAAGCCTGTTTCTTCTTTCCTGTAGACACAGGTGTCTCCACTTCCGCTTGATTTCCTGCCTGAGTTTTGCTTTTTTCTTTGGTTGCAGGTGCTGTTGAGGTACTCGGGCTGACGTGGACCACCTCAGCTTTGTCCATTCTGCTCTTCATCCTCTTTTCCCTTGCTGACAGGATAGGCGTGCCACCTTTTTCTTTATCCTCCTTTTCCTCATGCTTATTCCTTTGTTCTTTCCTCTGTACTGTTGTCAGGGTTTCTTGGCCTTCTTGCCTCTATTCCTCGGCCCCTGCTTCGTGTTCCTCACTGCTGGAGGAACCCGTTTCTTCGATCAACATTTTAATGTCCCCAACTTTGTCAAATTCCGGAAGGATTCCCATGAGAGGGGAACCTTATATGAATGCAATGCATCCTCCACAAGAAGCTTGATCAACCCATGGTGGGCTATCTGATCTGGTATTCCCTCTTTCAGCTTTGTAGCACACTCTACTAGAGACTGCAGGAGGTAATAAGGGATGCTCAGTTTTTGTTCTACAGGAAGGTCAATTCGGTGCCTCAATTCAGTGAGCAGCCGAAAGTGATATGCATACACGATGCTGAAATGACCTTCACAAGTAATATATTTCATGATTTGCAAACTGACTTCATTCCAAGGTGGCAACAGGCTCGTTCTTCGCACCCCATTTTTGTCCTCTGAGAATTCTTCCTCAGGTGGGAAGAATTCCTTCTTTGCCTGCTGGCTCAGCTTTCTTTCTTCCTTATCCCACGACAAACCCATAGGAAGTTCTGTGATCCGACTGATATGTTCTGGGGTGAGCTTCAGGCTTAGACCTCTGAAGTTTACTGTGGCCAGTGTCTGAGATTTAGGCTTCAGAGCCTGCAAGAATTCTTCGGCCACTTCATCATCGTAACCCTACAACTTATCACAAAAAGGCATCCATTGTGCTCTGGTGAAGAGCTCTACCACTGTCGGGTTTTCCCTTAGTTTAGTTGAATTGGTGGGTTCCCATCTTATAAACCCACCCGGCATGATGAACATGATCGTTTTAATTAAAGGTGGCAAATGCAAAAGAGATTTGGTCTATTAAGACAGAGCATGCACATACAAAATTCAACACAGTCTACTTATACCGACATCCTGTAGAACGGTAGCATAGGCACAGCAAACAACAATTCCACCAATATATTTATGACCCGACTGTGGACGATGGTCTTGCCACTTCTACTAACCAGTTACATGAAGAGTTCAGGGTTACCTCTTTAATTGGCCACCTTTTTCGTGAGGCACCCGCTTTCCTGTAGATGACTGTGTTCCTGTAGACTGCGTTCCTGTAGAACTGCGCTCCTGTAGAACTGCGTTCCTGTAGAACTGTGTTCCTGTAGAAGCAGTGCGCAATTCTCGGGGAGGACTGTAGTTGGCCCGCGCTCGAGGTGTGCTTTACCGGCGTTCTGGTAGCCAACAGCTCGGCGTATCAAAGTGCAGAGGAGATCATAATAGCCACCCGAGTTTGAAGTGTTGGATGATAAATGCATGCGCATGATCTAGCCGATTATATTTTGAATCGGCGCAATCCGTGGCGCGGGGGATGAGCTGTCCCTGCCGGACCGTTGGGCGACATCATCCATCATTCGCCTGCGTATTCACTTGCTGCTGCATTCATTCCCACAGATTTGCCGCCGCCTTTTCCTGTTAAACTCATGCTTCTGACGAGAGTGTTCTAACGTGCGTGCAGTTCATTCTCTCTGTCGTGGCCGCCACCCAAACATCCAATTACACTTTAACTAGCCGAGGTGGCTAGTCGACTGGCCATACGGCCGCTCAACCATTCAATTTTACGCTTTGCAAACAATTTCAAAGTAAGATTCATGTGATTTTATGGAAGGAAGGGTTGAGACACTTACCTGCGTGGCTGCACACGATTTTTGCAGTTCCTGGATGATGGTGAGTGGATCTACCTGCTGCATGCGACTTACACAGACCCGGAGGCTCGTGATTGTAGGCTACCAACGATGGAGCGGATGTTTTGCTTACATGCGCCAGCGTTTCATTTCATATGGCGGTGCTGTGAATGGCATCCACTCGAGTAGGTTGAATTGTTACAGGATTCCCGCGAGGTGTCTTGTAACAGTCCTTTCTCCTTGGGTGCATGCTGCACGACGGAGGTTCTGGCCTTTCAATCACGTTCCCAGAGCTCTTGATGCCTGTGGTATGAGATCCCAACATTTGTTTAACTTTGAAAATGGATTTTCCCGCGAGAACTCATCGATCTTCTTTGTTGGTGCAGGGAACTTGGTCGCATGTCGACAAGGATGGTGGAGCAAGGTGACAGCAATGTGCAAGGGTGCCAACAGAGGCTTGCATGCACCCAAACCAATCCATAGTCGCTAAATCTCCTTTTAAGATAAATTCTGGCCGTCCAAAACTCCTACAGGAAGTTTCCTGTAGAACATAGAGCTTCTTGTAGAAAGTTCGACCTTCCTGTAGAAAGTCTGTACTCTCATGTAGAAAATCCGTGCCTTCCTGTAGAAAGATAGCATCTTCCTGTAGAAGATTCA
Organism: Pinus tabuliformis; assembly: GCA_031772625.1. Lineage (NCBI taxonomy): Eukaryota > Viridiplantae > Streptophyta > Pinopsida > Pinales > Pinaceae > Pinus > Pinus tabuliformis. Next base: position 1,233,502,707 of record CM062807.1, read on the forward strand.
AACCTTGATAAAATTGCACATACCTTGAAAAAAACATGGGTACCCTTGGAGGAGGTGATGGTGAGGTTCCTTGACAGCATGATAAGGACCCTTGGCTCTGAGTTGAAGGGCTTCCTCTCCTCCATAGAACATCTGCAACCTGCATGCAATTTTACCATATTTTTCTTATTGTTTTTTTCTTTTTTCTCTTTTTTTTTTTGAAAGATGACAGGGGCGCCTCAAAGAGGTTTTCACCCGTGCCATCTGCCCTGAGCGCCTCAGAGAGGTTTTCACTCAAGGATCGTTTTCACCTTTTTTTTTTTTTTTTTTTTTTTTGAAAGACAATAGGGGCGCCTCAATGAGGTTTTCACCCCTACTACCTGCCATGGGTGCCTCAGAGAGGTTTTCACCCAAGGATCTTTATTTTTTTTCTTTTTTCCTTTTTTTTTTTTTTCTTTTTTTCTTTTTTTCTTTTTTTCTTTTCATCCTTCAGGCTATGCCAAAGGCAGAGGCAAAACCCTTCTCTATGACCAATACAGATTTCTCTACAGTTTTGACGAACTCTTGTCTTGAGAGAGGTCTCCTGTAGATCTTCAAACGATGCCCATTGACAAGCATGGGAATGGCTTCCTCATCAATGGTTCGAATGAGGACAAATCCATTGTCATGGCATTTCTCCACTGCATATGGTCCTAGCCATCTGGTTCTCAGCTTCCCCTTGAAATCTTTGTATCTGGAATCATACAACAAAGCCCAATCTCCTGGCTGAAATTGCTTGTCATGGAGATGTTGGTCATGCCACCCCTTTCTCTGAAGTTGAACCACTTCTGAGTGAAGGAGGGCCTGCATTCGGTGCTCATCCAGGCCATTCAGCTGCAATAGCCTTTCTTGTTGTGCATGGCTGAGATCTAGGTCCAGCTGAGCTGCCATCCTCAAGGTGTTGTATTCAAACTCAATGGATAGCAAAGCTCTCTTGCCATAGACCAGCTCATACGGTGTGAAGCTGGTGGTGGTCTTCCAAGTGGTGTTGTAAGCCCATGTGGCTTCAATGAGGCGATCTTCCCAGTCCTTTCTGCTGCTGCTCACCACTTTAGTCAAGATCCCCTCTAATGCTCTATTGGTGACTTCCACCTGCCCATTTGCTTGAGGGTGATAAGGGGTGGAACTCCTATTCTTGATCTTGTGATGAGCTAGGAGATCTTCAACCAGGTTGGAGGTGAACTGGCTCCCTTGATCGGTGACCAGCTCTCTTGGATAGCCAAACTTATAGAAGATGTTCTCTCTTAGGAACTCGGCCACCTTCTCTTCTGTTGCTGCTTTGATTGCTTTGGTCTCGGCCCACTTTGTCAAATAGTCAGTACACACAATGATGTAAGTCCTTTGCCTCGAAGAGGGGTTGATTGGGCCCACAAAGTCCATGCCCCACTTCTCAAATGGCTCAAGAGTCACTTGAGGTTGGAGAGGCATCTCATCCCTTTGGGTCGGTTTCCCCATTCTTTGGCATTGGTCACACTGACTGACATATCTTCTGACATCTTGATGAAGTGTGGGCCAATAGTAGCCTGCCTACAGGATCTTGAAGGCAGTTCTCTTTGCTGCAAAATGCCCTCCACAAGGCCCATCATGACAAGTGAGGAGGATATCAAAGACTTCCTCCTCCCTTACACAACGCCTTAGGATCTGATCAGGGCCAAGCCTGAACAGATTGCCCCCGATCCAAGTGAATGAGGCACTTTTTCTGATGATTCTGCTCTTCTCTCTGGAAGATAGGTGTGGAGGGAACTGTGCTGAAACAAGATAGTTTGCTATATCAGCAAACCATGGAGAGAGTACTGAAATAGAAAACAGATGTTCATCAGGCATCTGGTCATCCACTGTTCCATCCTCATCTGCAGACAAATCCAATCTAGATTAAAAGTCTGCAACTACATTTTCTCTACCTGGTTTGTCAACAATGGTCAAATCAAACTGCTGCAATAAAAGTAACCATCTAATAATACGAGCATTCACATCTGGTTTATTCATTAAATATCTAATAGCAACATGGTCAGTATGTACAAAGGTCTGGTAACCAGTAATATAATGTCGGAACTTGTTCAATGCATGGACCACAGCCAAGAATTCTTTCTCGGTTACAGTGTAATTCAGCTCAGCTTTGGACAAGTTTTTGCTAACAAAGTAAATGGCATATGAAAGTTTCTGCTCAACTTGCCCTAAAGCTGCACCTATGGCTTTGTTCGAGGCATCAGTGTGGATGTGGAAAGGTAGGGCCCAGTTTGGACCTCTCAGGATTGGGGCCGACACCAGCTTGTCCTTTAGTTCATTTAAAGCCCTCTGACAATCGTCAGTCCAATTAAACTCCACATCTTTCGCCAACAGGACAAACAATGGCAAGGCTAGCTTGCTGAAATATTTAATGAATCTCCGGTAGTATCCTGCTAATCCCAAGAAACTCCGGACATCCTTGACCTTTTGAGGAGGTGGAACCCTCTTGATGAGAGCAATTTTGTTAGGATCCACCTGCAATCCTTGGCAAGAAATGGTATGGCCTAGCACGGTCCCTTCAGTCATTAGGAATTCACATTTTTCAGGACTAAGGGACAAGTTCATCTCGGTGCATTTGGTTAGGACTTTTCCCAGGTTGGACAATGCTTCCTGGAAGTTGGCCCCATAAGGAGTAAAGTCATCCATATAGTTCTCTACTGCATCATGGACCAGCTCTGAGAAGATGCTCAAGACAGCTCTCTGAAAGGTAGCAGGAGCATTTCATAGCCCAAAGGGAAGGACTCGATAGGCAAAGGTACCCCAAGGACAAGTGAAGGTGGTCTTATCTTGGTCTTCCGGGCTGATTTGGATTTGGTTGTACCCGCTAAACCCATCCAGGAAAGAGAAGAACTTCTTTCCTGCCAGTCCATCCAACACTTGATCTATGAAAGGCAGAGGGAAATGGTCCTTCTTGGTAGCTTTGTTCAGTTCTCGGTAGTCCACACAGATTCTCCATTTCCCATTTTTCTTGGGAACCAACACTAAAGGGGACACCCATTCACTATCTGAGATGGGGTAGATGAATCCGGCATCCAACAGTTTTTGCAATTCTTCCTTGACAATGTCCTTAAGGGCTGGATTCATTCTCCTCTGAGGTTGCCTAACCGGTTTACAATCCTCTTTGATGTATATATGATGGGTACAAACCGAAGGATGGACTCCTTTCATTTCCTTATAGCTCCAAGCAAAAGCATCTAGGTGGTTGGCCAACAGACTACACAGCTCCTTTTCCTGGGAAGGAGATAGGGAGGAGCTGATCTTCAATGCTTTCTCAGGGCCGAACTCCACATTCTTGACTCTGGGAGTAACAGGGTTGGTTGTACAAAGATCCACTAGGGTGCTAGCTTGGGCATCCTCCACCAATTTCTCTAAGGGTAGTGCACTGGAAGGTGGATTCTGGATCAAGGTCTCGATCAAGTCATCCTCGGTTGGGGGGTCTCTTCTAGTGGTATCTAAGGTGCACATAGGTGCTGAGTACACCTCGTCTTCCTCTCCTTCTTCCAACCAGAGTGGTAAGTCATGCTCCAAAGAGGGTTGGGCAGGAGGGTATAGGACTAGCTGCTTGGACATGGGACCATTTTTGATGGTCATGTTTCCTGCACGACAACTTATGTAAGCATCTGCAGTAGCTAACCAAGGCCTTCCCAAAATGAGAGGATATCCAGTAAGCTTGGCCTTTGGTTGCAGAACCAGGAAGTCTGCAGGGTATTCCCAAGAGTCGATAGAGACCAATACATCCTCCACAATCCCTTCGGGAGTCACGGTGGAGCGATCTGCTAACTGCAGTACTGTCAAGGTCTTCCTCAAGGAACCCTGAAGATTAAGTTTAAGCATGGTATCCCTGGTCATCACATTAATGGCGACCCCCAGATCAATCAAGGTGTGAGGTATAATGGTGCCATTGATGTGAACATCTACTACAGGACTTCCAGGATCTAGGTACTTTGGGCAGATGACTTGTCCTAACATAAGGTCAGACAGTTGTCCTATGACATTGATAGTTGAGGCATATTTCTTCCTTTTGCCTGGGTGTTTGAAACACTTCTCCTTAACCAGCTTGTTGTATATTGGCACATCCTTGATGGCTTGGGGAAGTGGTATTTTTACACACAACTGCTTGAGCTCACCCAAAAGCTCTTCCTCCTCTGGGTTGGGTTGTGTGGTGGCTGTTAGTCTCTCAGGAAAGGGTGGAATAGCCTTTGGTTCACTTTCCTGTTTATCTTCCTCATCCTCTGGGGGAGGAGGTTGGCGATCTGGTAGAGTCTTTCCAGATCGAAGATTGATCTCCTGGATCTCCACAGCATAGGTAGGGCATGAGGTTTCCCCAGTGTATACCTGTTGGGCCTCTCTATTGTTGGGGTTCGGGTTCGGTTGAGCAAGCATTTGAGGCTGTCTTGGAGGAGCAGGAAGTAATGGCTGAGGTTGAACTGGTGGTGGAGGCAAGATGGCAGGAGGAGTGTTGTATTGGGGCCTCCACCCCGACTGAGGTGTATTCCATTGAGGCTGTGGCTGGGAATGTGAGTGATATGAATGAGAAGTAGGTTGAGTGGGGTACTGAGGTGGATAAGACCATGGTGGAGGCATGGACCATGAAGGATGAGCAGGGGGACCCCAGGAAGGCATAGGAGTCGATTGGTTGGGGCTGTAATAAGCTTGAGATGCCCCTTGCATCCCCTGCTGATAAGGTCTAGATCCCTGTGGCCTCCTTTGGTTGAGGTAATAGAGAGGCTCTGTGGGAGCTTCTGTCCCTTGGTACATGGCTTTAAACCCAGGTAAGGTTGGACACTAATTTGTGGGATGGTCCTCCTCACAAATGAAACACACTTCAACCGAATGCAATGGACATTCGTTCTTAGGGTGCCTCCTTGTGCACCTAGGGCAGAAGACAACCAAGGCTCTCTCAGCCTCTTCTTTCTTTTGCTGAATCCTGAATGTGTCAAGCTGCACGGTAATGGTTTGTCTCACCTCACTCTTAAGATCTTCTAATTGATTTGCAAGCTCATGTTTGGAGAAAGGGACACTAGTTGAGAGGTGGCTTCCTCTACCTCGTTTCCGAGCTGCCTTGGAGTGGTTTCTAAACACTGTCTTGATGTCCTCATAAGGCAGTTGGTAAATGTCCCCCCCAGCTAACATGTGAAGGGTATCTAAGAGGTCTTCAGGGACTCCTCGGAGCAGGACCAACTTGAGGGATTCAGGGTCAAGTGTGCACCTGGCCCGCTTATAGCTTAGTTGGAACCTCTCCTCATAATCCTCTAAGGACTCATCATTTCCCATGGACATTCGGAAGATTTAACCCTTTGTTTCCTTGGACCTACAGTAATCTCGGTACTTGGTGTTGAAATCTTGCTGCATCTGAGCCCAAGTGGTGATACTATTCCCAGGTAAGCCCATGAACCAGCGTAGTGCTACATCCTTAAGAGTGGAAGGGAAAAGTTTCAACTTTTGCTCATCTTCAGTATAGTCATAGGTTCTACAAAGGAAAACAAACTCAAACAGGAAGGTATCTGGATCTTCAGTGTTCAGCCCATGGAAGTGAGGTAAGGTAGAGGGGATAATGTTCTTCATTTTCATCTCTCCATTGGTCTCTCGGATGGGGAAGGCACCTTCTATTCTCTCATCTTCTCTTCTATTGTTAGCCATAGCTTCAGATGGAATGGTCTCTAACTCTTCTTCTACTATAGGGTCTTTGGATATCTCAGGATGTTCACCTATAGGTTCTTCTAGGTCACTGTCACCAAAGAAGAGAGAAGGGTGACTCAGTGATGTGGTGGGGGAGTTTGGTAGGAATTTGCCTGATCTATCTCGGTTCCTACGAGGCATGAAATGGAAAAGACTTTCTTTCTTTTCTTTTGATTGCTTTTGCTTTGCTTTTCTTTTGGTACCTGCAAAACTGAGACAGATTGATCTACAACTAACTATGAAGGATGCAGAATTAAACTGAAAGCAGGAAAGAACTAGTCTACTTTGCTCAAATGAAATTGCAAGAATGGAAATGCTAGTCTACGCTTGCAGAAAGGAAATGTTAATCTATGAAAGAAGGAAATGCTAATATATGAAAGCAGGAAATGTCTAAGCTACTTTTGCAGAATGGAAATGAAGTAAACTACTTAGCAGAAGGCAAGAGTAAGGAAGTAGAAGAAAAGCAACAATTACTAATACTCTGACGCTTCCCCGCCAACGGCGCCAAAAAGATGGTGGGCTCCAGTATTGTAGCAATAATGCTACAACTCCTGGAGCTTCCTGTCTCTTAATTTTATCAACCCAGTAGTTCGTACAAACTTGGAAGCGACGGTGCTGTATGCACAAGTACTAGCTCTTGTCGCAGCTGTCACTTGGTCAACTGGCACAAGTCCGCTAGGGCTCAAGCCAACTTCTATAGGCTCACAGAAGAAGCTTTATGAATGATGGATGAAAGCTAACTCAAAGGAGACTAGTCTAATTGCAAAAAGAAACTGAAAGCCAACAAAGCATGGAAACCCTAGTAAACCCTAGTTTGACTAGCTGGACCATAACTATGCAAAACTGCGAATGAAACAACTACCAATAATGCCATTACTTGCAGTGAACTGAAATACATGCATCTAAGCTACTTGCATCTGAGAAGACATGTTTTTGTATTTTTTAATTAAGTGGTTGGATTTGTTGTGAGGATGCTTTTGATTAGGGTTTGGTTGTGCAGGAGCGGTTGGAATGGAAGGAAAGCATGGGCAAGGTCAGGATGGCTAAGGGAGGTCCCAGAGGGTCTCTAGCATCAGTCCACAGAAGCCTACCACGTTCGGATGCTCAGCAACCGAGTTTGCAGGTTTCTAGAGGAAGTCTGCAAGGGATCCTACAAGAAACTCAGGGGTTTCTATAGGAAGTCTGTGCAATTCTACAGGATGTTTGGCCGTGGAAGTTTTGGGAGATGGTGGAGTGTTGGAGTGGTGTGAGAGGATAGGTGAGATGGAGATGGAGCTGGTGATGGCTCAGGAGCAGAAAAATCAGAGGGAGGAAGAGTGAATGCAGTGGGTTGATGGTTGGAAGGATGGGATCAACGAAAGTGTAAGTAAATGGAGCTAAGTGAATAATGGATGAGTTGGAGGGTAAATGAGTTGGACGGAGGCTGAGTAGGTGGATTGAGGAGAGATCAAGAAGAAGAAGGAAGTGGAGTGATAAGGAGCAGTGTAAATGAAACAAATGACTTATGCACCAAAAAAACGAGAAATTCATTAACCTATGATAACTGTGCCATGAAACCTATGAACAGCAATGGAAAACCCAGAAATGAAACTCATGCATGGAAGTGAAATGTAGAAGTATGGTTCAATGTCAAAAGTGCATGGATGGATCTTCAACGAAAATGTCTATGTTGCAACTTGCATGGAAGTGAGAAGAACTGCGTTTCTTTTTGGTGGTTGGTTATGGACTGCACCCCAATCCCTAACAGAGATGGTAGTGAGCCTTTACAACCTTTTTGCTGGAGCTCCAATAATTTATAACTATCCTCCTATCAAACTTAAGCAACTGAAAGAAAATCACCATAAAATAATCCTATCTAAGCTCATGAAAAAGACTAAATTAACAGACTGTAAACTCGAATTGCATGTTAAAGTAAAACTCAAAGTGCTGGAACGAAATGCAACAACATTACAACACCGAGGAGATCTATTGCTCTCAGGTTGGGCCCTAACCTGAGAGCTATAGCTCCCTTAGAAACTTAGAATGAGATCAAAATCTTCCTGCCTTTATTCATAAACGAAAGTCTGATGACATGCCAAAATTGGCTTACAAAAGAAACAAACACCGAGCTGTAGCTCGTACTTCCAAATTACAATAGCAATACAAAAGTTCAAAAAGCTTCTCTCCAAGGCTACGGCCTTAGTATTTATGCAAAACGATCATCCAACAGGTGTCCTTGATTTGAGGAGCTCGGCTGTCCAACTGAGGTTTAAACTGCTGATCATGTAGGACAGTCATAACTGTTGTTCCTGTAGAACAATTATAACTGTTGTTCCTGTAGAACAGTTGGCTGCCTCTAAGCTCGGTGGGGAGATGGATTGGAGCTCGGAGCTATGGTGGGAATCACGAGGAAGGTCCCCAGAACTGTGGACATCCTCTCCTAAAAACCAGCAGTGCCACCTCATTGTCTCTTTGTCTCCTTTTTCGTGATCTTTGCTCCCTTTTAATGCCAAAACCTGAAATCATCATGAATTAGTCACGTGGATAGAATGCCTACCCTTCTTCCTACAAAAAACACGAATAAACCAAGAAATGAATGCATAAGCAATAAAAAATGAATGGTTTGAGCAGATCAAGTAGGCCAAATGAGCCCAAATTGTACCAAAAATTGGGGCTCATCACATATGACCAAGCAAAGACATCTCTGAACCCACGAAAAAGAGCGTTATATATTTCCAGTTCTGAAGGGGAATGACCTTTGCCGACATAAATATTCTCTACAACATTGGGTTTAGTCGAGATATTTATGGCTATAGTCTCTTCAATATTGGATAAGTTTCGCTCGGAATCCACCGTATTTACAGTATTTGATAGGAATTCAAAGACTGAAGGGTGGTAAAGGTCATGCTGAGTATCTTCTTCAGATTCCGGAAGAAGGGAGCGATGGTGGTGATCATTCCATGGTGCCCCCTCAATCAACATTGATTGTAAGATTCCTTCGTCAGTCCCATGTACTTTCGACCAAGGATCTAATGGGGTACCATATTCTCTAGACCTATCTACCCAAACGCTTGACGAGCGTTGATTTGGGTTCGCCTCCCATGCCCGAAAAATTGATTGCTACAATATTTCTATAGGGCTTGGGGGCAAAACCATTGAATGATCCATGATGACTTTGTCTTCTGCGACCTTTATGGAAGATATCATGTTGCAGGTTGCTACAAACTGTATATTTCCTATGTACATAGGAGGTGGTAGCGCAAAAGTTCCCATAATTGTGGGGTCTTTCGATAGGCCTACTCCAATATCTTGAATTGAATGGTCGCTCCCATGGATCATGGGAATGCTTCCTGTAACTTGTGAACCATTAGGGAGGAAGTTCTGTTGGTCGACGACCGTAATCCCTCCTTCAAACGGGAATGCGATCTTCCTAAAATAAGTCGACACTACAGCTGCCATGGCATATATCCATGGTCTTCCCAGTAGGATGTTATAGTCAAGATTGCCATCGATGACTTCAACATCAATTTCCACTGTTTTTCCTCCTAGTTCAACCTTCAAGTTATTTAGGATGCCGTACGGGGTGTACGTCCTTCCGTCGAATGCTTTTAGTGTCGTCGAAGATCGCAACAAGGTTGGAGATCCGAGAGTTTTCCAGCAACTCATCGACATGATACATGTAGATGCCCCCTCATCAATAATTGTTCGGTGAACGGTTTTGTTGAGGGCTTTCACTTGGATAAGGAAGGCTAGTTGAGCTGGTAACTGAGGATCATATCCTTTGTGATCAAAGGATACAAGATTAGAATCCTTAGGATCCACTCCACCAATAGCCGATAAGAACGCCTGCGTTTGGGATGGGCAATTTTGCAGTACCTCAAGAGTCGACATAGCGGATGGCGATTGGGCCAAATCTTCCACTATGTTATAATGCTACGCTACCCTGTCGCGAGGATTAAATGTCGACTTGTGTACTACTCCCTTTAGCAGTTTTATTGTTAACTCAGAAATGATGGGCGGTACAACTTCTGCTGAAGTTGTTGTCGAACTACTAGGTTGATCTTTACCTTTGTCATTCGACACCTGTGGATTCCTGTAATCTTTGTTCCTTGTCGAAATCAAAGCATCATTTTGTTGCTTAGAGATCGATAACATCAGCACTTGCGACGGGGAAGCATTTCCACTATCAACCAGATTTTGACCTTGATTGGGAAACGGATCAGTCAACACGGCTGAGGTGTGTGAACTTTTGAAGAACTTCTTAAGTTCAGCTTTGTATGGACAATTCTCTGTCCAATGATCCTCGTCACATATAAAACATGGACTTCTTGGTTTCCCTTTCTTAGGAGGGTCTGAAGAAGTTTTCTGAGGGGATGACTCACCCTGTTTCTTCTTCTTCCCTTTGTTTTGCTTCTTCTTGCTTCCTGGTTGATTGGAATTTTTGCCTTTATCAGCTGGTACGACATTTATTTCCGAAGCAAGAATTTCTTGATTTGCATTTTGATTCGAAGTCTTAAGGGCTTTCTTAGACGAATCCTTTTTCGACTTTGCGTTTGCAGTGCCAATCACACCATTGCCGGCATGAGAGTCACTAATTGATCCAGGAGGAGGAGGAATTGAAAATTCCGGTCTGGGGGCGTCAGGTATCTTGTCATAGAGCATGCTAGACTGAGTATATACTAAGTCTAGATACTGTGCACGAGCAATAACCTGCTCCTCTGTTACGAATCCCCCCTTGGCCACATCTTCTATTATAGCAGGAAGTAGCGACTTTATAAACCACTCAGCTAATAGCTGATCTGGAACATAAGTCTTCACCATTCTGCGACGACGACGCCACTCATGTATATGATCGGATATATGTGTGGCCGTCGTTTGTTTGAAATTGGTTAAGATTTCTGTTCCAGTGTCATACCTTATAGGTAATTGAAAATGGGTTAAGAAAGTCGTGGCTAGGGAACTGAAATTGTCGAAAGAGGCTCTAGGTAACTCAATATACCATTTAGCCACTGGACCTGTCAATGTCCTCTGAAAAAGGTGAAGCCTTATCGAATCATCATTCAAGGTGTTCGACGAACACCATAGATGAAAATTCATCACATGATTCGACGGGTCTTCGCCAGGATCTCCATTGAATTTAGGAATGTCCGATGGAAGCTTGTGAGGAATCGTTGGCCACCGATGGGCATAAGCAATTGGATCGTTCGTTAATCAGTGTAAATCTGGTAATTCCAAAGTCGCCATGAATGGTAACTGTTGATTTAGGTTTGGCGAGGCGTACCCAGGATACGATGGAATCGCCTGAGTAGTAGGCCTCTGCATACCAGCATAATGTAATTGATGTTGGTATGATTGATACGGCTGGTGGACTTGACCACTGTAAAGCGGTTGGTTTAAACCGTTTTGAATATAAGGTTGTCCACTATTCACAAAGATCTGTTGCTCAGATCCTTGGTACACGTGCTGGAATTGTGGTTGTTGGTATTGCACCAGCCATGGTTGTGAAGCCATGTTTTGCTGTGCTATACTAACCGACGAACCAAGATGTGGGGTAATTGTACCCGTTTGGACCTGTGTCATCCTGGAAGTTGGCGATTGTGGTTGTGTCACAGGGTCAAGGGGCTGTTGCATTACAACCTGAGAAATCTGAGGTTGACACACAACAGGCATCACTTGAACTTGCGACACTGTTACAATAGCTGGCGTCGTCGGGATGTTCGACATAGGTACACATTGTTGCATAGAATACACAACTCTTGGCTGTTGGGGTAGCATAGGTACCCAACCACTCGTCGTAACTCCAGTATAACCTGAATACGGTTGAGAACTGCCGTATGGGTATCCTCCCGGAGGGGGTAATGAAAGGGCATATTGCCCCCCATATGGTAGCAATCCTGAACTCAAGGGTATGGTTTTCCCTTGGGGACTGGATGGCCCAAATTGACCTCCATAGGGATCAACTTGTCTAGTTTCAACATAAGAATTACCGGATATTATTCCGGAGGAACAAACTGGAACAGACCACACTATCGAAATAGTCCCTGGGTGGACTCCTTCTAGCTGTTGAGAGCTAGTTGAGACAGATGGTACACCGGCAAACATCGTCGGAGTGGCAGCAGGGAGTTCTGTCGTCGCTGTGTCATTCGACACAGTCCTAGATGTTGACGGTTTCTTAGACATTTTAAGTCTATCCAATAAATTGCCTAGCGATTCTACAGGAACTTCCACTGGTGATGGACAAACTTCTGATGTAGAAGGAAAAAGAGTGACCCCTACTCCAAAATGGGTTGGAGTACTTGCTTGCGGATCCTCTATAATTTCCTCTATCGCAATCAAAGTAGGTGGAAGAGGAAGACCGTCAGGTCCGTAAAAGATTTCTAGTGTCGAAGAACGGGTTGTTTCGACAGCGACAGTTGTTTGAGCAACAAGACTCTCTGGACCGGTTACAGATGGAACTGGTTCAGTAACGCAAGTGTTTGTTCTCAGACCAGGATCAGTGCTACTGTCCCTCTGTGGCTGTTGAACTTCTTCAATAGAGGCAGGGTTTCCAGAAATGCTTGGAGTAACCAGAATCTCAGATGTTGTTGGAACGGTTGTTCTAACTTTAATGGGAGATTTTGAACCGGTTAAGCGAGTTCACTTTGTCCGTACTGTTTTCGATTCCAGAGACAAAGACGGTTGACTCGCAAGCCTCCACGAACGACGGGGTTTCAATTGACTTTCTTCCACGGTTGCGGATTACTCGATCAACTAAAATACAAAAGGGGAATTATGTTTCCGAAATGAATGAATTTTATTAGACGCTTTTAGACACAACTTGCTTTTTCACTTTTAAAGAGTCGAGAAAAAGCTAAAGATGACTCTAGTCTCCTTCGATGTTTTAACGAGCCCGAAGTGACAAATGCTCAGATGGACTTTTTCTGTTATAGAGTCTGAAAAAGGCCAAAAGAAACTTCTCTAGAGATCTAGGCAGAGGGTGTGCCAAACCTTTCGCAAAACTACATAATACGTTTTACGGTACGGGTGGTCGATCTTCGTGAATGCTGTGTTGACTGCATTGCGATCAGTAGGGCAGCCGACACGGCTTCCTAAGGATAAAGGATATATTCCTATAGGGGTCTCCCAATATATACGCGACGGTAGGTGGGAGCACAAGTCCGTATTAGTGCTATCGTCCCTCAGGAGGAATCACCCACCTTCTTAGAGATCGACAGTCACTACGTTTAATGACGCTGGAACACGTCTCTACCTAGACCTCTATGTTGTGCGTTATGTTGCAAAGCGTTGTTAGGTTCATTCAATATATTTTAAGTTGATCTTTTTAAAGTTTGTCTTTCAGGATCACCACGAGATGTATGGTACAAATTCCTAAATGCAGTCTAAGATGATAAGCAAACTTTATAATCTTTCAACTTTGAAAATCCTAGCTACTAAGGGAAAAGAGAGTGACTATCTTTTCTCAAAGAGCAATCAGCACACTCTAATGCACTCTTCCTATATCCAACATGCAAACTCATCAAAATGCAAAAGCACAATGCAGGTGTTTGTTTTCCACTTTCTTAGTATAGATGCCTACAAAGAAAGCTTTTTGTACAACTTTGAATTTGCTTTCAAATGACTGAAAATAAACAAGTTTACTTTTTCCCAAAATCAGCAAGGGTAGAAGAGATTACAATCACTTTGCGATTTTTCGAAAGAAATACTTGTTTCGAAACTTAAAAGTGACAAATTCAAACCAATAAGCAAAAGCAAATGATAATCAAACTGCAAACAGCCAATGAACTCTCTCCTAAGATCGCAATCAATCAATCAATCAGATCTGAATCAAGGCTACAGGATGACTATTTCACTCGTGCAAAGGAAAACTGTAAATGACGCCACAAACACATAAAAACACTTACAGTCTTTTTGTACAAAAATGAGGCAGAATTCAAGAAAAGAAAAGGGGTTATCAGAGTGGTACCTATGTTGGTTAAAGGCTGCAAAAAACAGAGATCAAAACAGGGCAAAAGACAGCAAGGAACCCCAGCTGCACAAGGCCACACTGGTTCAGCGCAGGTGTAACACTGTCAGTTTGACATTCAGCGCAGGTAGCCTTCACGGGACCTGCGTTGAAATGTAGACTGCCTTCACAGTGTCTGCGCTGAAAGGAGAAACTCTCGTTTCTCTTGGTTTCCGGGTCATAAAATGCTCAAAAATCAACTGTTTCAGGCCAAATCAGAAACACAAGCAAGGTATAAACAGAGGGATGCTTTGAGAGGGTACTAAATACTATCACAAAGGATCATCAAGTCATTTGTGAGTCCATTGTTCAGATCATAGACAAAATCCAATGAAGGATCAAGGCAGCAACATTCTACTTTGCAAAGCAGTTCGATTGTTGCTATTGAGTCTATGAAGTAAACAATTATGTAAACACAAACAAAATCACTAAAACAAATCTCCCCAGTGGAGTCGCCAATTTGTTGTGGGGAAAAATGCCTATGCAAGACGATCCCATCCACCTAAGGTGTGACAGTACCTTAGCAACAAACGAATACAGCTACTTCGGTTTCTTCCTTTATGAAATATGAAAGAGAGGGGATTGGTAGACTTACCATTATCTTCTGGTTGTCCCTCGATCTAGATCCTCTCCTCTTTGGGTGTCCACAGCTACTTGCCTCCTCGCTTGCTCAAGAGAATAGCTACTTGATTCCCACGAGATCACAAGAGAACAACTACTTGTGACAAGAGAACAGCTACTTGCGACAAGAGAAGGACACAACACAAAGGAAAATATACATATTCATAAATGATTTAGGATTAGAAGTAAATCAAATACACTAATGCAAATCATACAATATACACCAGCATATAGGAAAGAACCAAGAAGATTTATTGATTGATAAACAAGGTTCAGGAAGAGATACAACCAATAGGGTTCCAACCCAGCATCTCCTTCCTAGCAGAATGGAATTCCTTCTTTAGCCCCTTTCAAAGAATAAAAACCCAATGATCTAACCACAAACCAACATCAATTCTTTGCAATCACAACATTCCAGCCCCCTTGATCTCATTGAGGAGAGATCTATATATAGGAGTTTTGGAGAGAGGATGAATCAGCTTGAGAAGTGACTAGTGTCCTCTCCCACTTTAGTTCTTGAGTCCACTTGGAGGTTCTTGCTTCCACTTGGAGATTTGGAACCTCTTACTCATCACCAGTCGAATTCCTTGACCCAAGTGTCACTTTGGAAGCTTCCTGGGCATTGACACCTTGAGAAATGAGCCTGCCACTTGTCCAGTTACGCTCAGCGCAGGTAGCCTTATTTTCAGTTGACATTCAACGCGGGTAGACAGTGGAGCAGTTGACATTCAGCGCAGATGCTCAGTGGAGAAGTTGAAATGATCCAGAATTGCATTGTTTTTGAGTGTTTTCAGGTGGAGAACTTTTTTGAATTGCTGTGGTTTGCTAGCCTTGTTACTCTAGGGGTAGGAACAACATGTTAAGGGAATTTGGATCCCTTAATTATTGACATTTCATGCTCAGTGATGCAAGGCACAAAAATGTCTATAACAACATAGTAAAAGAAATATCCTCATGGTCCTTGTTTCATTTTTTAACGAGCTTCACACAAGACAAGGAACTCTACTCCATGGATGCCTATTTCATTTTTAAAA
This sequence comes from Pinus tabuliformis, assembly GCA_031772625.1. Taxonomy (NCBI): domain Eukaryota; kingdom Viridiplantae; phylum Streptophyta; class Pinopsida; order Pinales; family Pinaceae; genus Pinus; species Pinus tabuliformis. Next base: position 1,233,518,046 of record CM062807.1, read on the forward strand.
GAGGTTGACATAGTAAAAGAACTATCCTTATGGTCCTTCTTTCATTTTTTAACGAGCTTGACACAAGACAAGGAAATCTGCTCCGTGGATACCTATTTCATTTTTTAACAAGGTTGACATAGTAAAAGAACTATCCTCATGGTCCTTTTTTCATTTTCTAACGATCTTGACACAGGACAAGGAACTATGCTCCATGGATACCTATTTCAATTTTTAATGAGGTTGACATAGTAAAAGAACTATCCTCATGGTCTGTGTTTCACTTTTTCATGAGCTTGACACAAGACAAGGAACTCTACTCCATGAAACCTTTATCACAACACAAAAGAGGCCATGGCTTCCAAGAGGTTATCATTAGAAGGGATAAAAAAAATCTGGAAGGGATAAATGTATAAGGATCCAAATGAAAAATCAAGCTCCAATGCACCGAGTACATGGTGTACTATATCACCTACTAGATCATCAGTAGATGTTTGCATGGAAGAGGTGTACACATAATTAACCTATGGCAAGGGTGATACTGCTTGCACATAAGAACCATTTAGGGATGATGGTTGATGGGGAGCTGATTCAAGACAAATGAATGTAATTTGATCAATGATCATAATTCTTCCTTCATGCGAGAAACACATCACTCGAAAGAGGGAAGAGACAAGAGCTGCCATCACATAAACATAGTCACGGCCAAGGAGTATATTAAAATCCAACGGACCTTGGAAAACCATCATGTCTATATAGAACATATTTCCTCCCAATGTAACAGGAACCTTAGGAAGGATCCCTAACAATTGATTGGTTCCTCTGTTAAAAGCTAATAGATTCTGGTTAACGGGAACAAGCTGAGGAGAACCTAAATCTTGTAAAGTAGTTGAGGATCGGATTTTAACAAATGTGCGCTCATCTATGACTGTGTTAGGTACGTCCATATGGTAATCCTGAACTATACTCTGGAAAGGCACATAAGACGGAATATGATATCCTTCCAGTGGACTCCAATCAAAATAAGTGACTAAACTACTCATAAAGGGTGTCGTAGGAATGTGAGAGATGCCCTCTTTCTCTATGGGAGTAGGAGAACAATTATCATGCACCTCGAGAATGGGAGGATTTCGCTGTAGTTCATTTGAAACTAAAGGAACCAAAAGAACCTGAGTGATATGGGGTTCACTCTCTACCTGAAAGGTATAGTTAACTAAAGATGGAGTCAAGTCTACCAGTTTCTCAACCAATGATTAGTTGAGAATGGACTCACGAGACTCACTTTTAGAGAGAGCAGGGTTGACCAAAGTTTTGGCCTTATGATACAGGGGTTTTCCTTGATGGAAACTTACTCAGATGAAATTTCATAGTGCAGTAGGTCAATAACAAAGGATTACAGATCAGACTCCGAAGAATGAAGAAGGAGAGGTATACGGTGGTTCACTTTGTCCAAGGTGTGTATACACATGGTTTAACAGAACAAATGTAGCGTATAACATATACACACAGTTTCACAGGAGGAAAAGCGTGTACATGTCGGAAAACCAAGTTTTTGGTCCAAGGTATTTGATCCAAGGTACTTTGGTCCATGGTACTTGATTCGAGGCATCTGGTCCAAGGTATTGACCCTAGGTATTGGGTCAAAGGTATTGGTCCTAAGTGGTTTTGGTCCAAGGTATTGAGAAAGGCCTAAGAGTATATAAGGAGAAGAAGAACATTAGGCCATGGTGTGCAACCAATGAGATTCTAAGGAATACTTCTATCTAAAATATGTATTATGTTGCAGGGTTATGTTTGGGACTCGATCTGAATATTCATGTGCACCTTGAGTTCAACATTGGATCAGGAATCATGAGACTTGAAATGACTTATTCTCGAATGATCTGATATTGGTTGAGACCAGATCTAATGTTTTGTGCCTATTCTATTTGTTATCTATCATGATCTGGGTTTGTCTGAAGTCTGGAATTGCAGCAAAGTTTTCAGTCAAAATTTGTAGATCTGTATGCAGGTTCGTCTCGGCCAAAGGGTGTGTACATGCAAGTTTGACTCTTTCAAGTAGTGTATACACTCTAATGCATGATTTTTGAGGTTATAGTTGGTTTTGGAGGATTATGCAAGGTTCTGGGTTCAACACAGTGTTTTGGTGTCAGTGATTAGATTTCTCAGATTAACTGAATATTGGTTGATGCAATTTAAGTCTAAAAGGCTTTGATGGGTCTAGTGTGAACATTTGATGAAAAATGGCCTTCATCTTGTGGCATTGTGATCCAGGAGTATCCAGTCTGAAAATTCATGAAACGTAGTCCTTGGTGGAAGAGTGGAGGTTTCTGTAGGCTGGCACCTATGTACAAGTAAACATATTGGAAACTACAAGAGCTAGGGGGTTGTAGCTCCCTTCTAGTAGAAGCTAGAAAATAAGAGAAGGTTATAACCTTCTGCAAGTAGAAGCCTGCATACTGGTATGAGTCTGCACAAGTACAAGATTGTAAACATATTTTCTTATTATTAAAATAAGACAGAGATGACAACAGAGGATGGTTTTTACCCACATTGGGTTTCCACCTTAAATCTTGGTGTTCATGTGTGTTGCTTATGTGTGATGCTTTATTTTGCTTTTACTGCACTGTCTAATAAATTTTTGATATACTGGTTTACGACCAACACATGATAAACTGTCTAAATCACAATTTCTCTGCATATACACTGGTTTCTTTAAGCACAGTCGCATGTACACGCTAGTTCACTTCACTGAAGTAGCGTATATAAATTTGTTTGGGAAATAAAATTATTGATCTGATAATATTGTTTCACCCCCCTCTTAGTATTATTTCCAACAATTGGTATCAGAGCAGGTCCTTCAGAAGAAGCTTTATCGCTTCAAGGAAGATCCATCAAAATGAATAATCAAGAAAGCATGGGATACATCAGACCACAAATCTTCGATGGGAGCAACTTTGTTTATTAGAAAATAGGAACCACAACCTATCTACAATTGCTTGGAACAGATGTTTGGAAAATTGTGGAAGTAGGATATACATTTCCAACATGAATTCCTACATATAGGGCAGGTAAAAAGCAATATGAAGCCAATGCCAAAGTTGTCAATACTTTATTGGGAAGTCTGTCACAATCAGAGTTTGTCAGATTCACGCACCTCAAATCATCCAAAGAAATATGGGACAAAATCGTTCTAAGCTACGAAGGAGACTTTCAGGTAAAATGTGTTAAGCTTCAAACTCTCAGAATTCAATATGAAACTCTTAAGATGCATAGTGATGAAAGTATAGCTAGTTACTTCCTACGTATAGATGAGGTCGTCAATTGTATGAAGACTCTGGGGGAAGAAATTAAGGAAGTTACCTTAGTTGAGAAAGTTTTGAGATCCTTGTCTGCTAAATTTGAATCCAAAGTGTCTGCCATAGAAGAAAAATAGGATTTCCAGAATATCACTACGACGCAACTTCATGGAATCATAACTACCTTTGAGATGAGAAAGGAGGACCATCAGATATGAGAGACGCCGCATTCAAAGCTTCAGCAAAAGGAAAGGAAGAACACAATGAATCAGGACATATTTCAAAAGAAGAAGATGAGGTAAACATTGTCAAAAGGCTTCAATGGGGTTTTGGAAGGTTTAGAGGTAATTTACCCTTCAAATTCTTTTATTGTGGCAGAGTCAGTCATTATGCTTCCGGATGTTCTCATAAAGATAAATTTGAAAAAGGAAAGGAATATGCAAAAGGGAATAGAATACAAGTTGTGAATAAAAGGAGTTGCCATACTCATGAAGATAGCGATGGTTTATCTAATAGTGATGAAGATGAAACTAGACAAGATTATAGACTTCTCATGGCTTATGACGATGATAATTTTTGGGATGCTTTAGAAGAGGAAGACTCTCATGAAGAAATATCTAAACTCAAAATTTGTTTAGAATAAAAGAATATGATTATAGATACCTTGACATACCAACTTGCTGAAAAGGAAAAACACAATGAAAAACTAAAATGTGAAATAGTGGGTCTAAGAAAGGATCTTGAGAAAATGAAACCTATTAATCATAGATTTGCTAAAAGATCAAAAACTTTAAATGAAATTATCAAAGTTCAACATTCTCCTCTGATAAAGACATGTCTTGGATATATTGAAGAAGCATCTCAATCACAGAAGTTGTCAACCTCCACCAAAAGCTATCTTGATGCAGCAAAAACCAGTGAACAGTATGACAATCGTCAGCAAAGGCATAAAGTAGATCACCAAGTAAATCCGACTCAATTTACTCCAAGGATGAATAGAAGCTACAACGAACCTCAGGTAAATCATACTCAATTTGCTCCAAAGATGAATATCAATATAAAGTACAATCACCAGGTCAATAGATTCAATAGTCGCGGGAACTTATTTAATGGTCAATGTTTTTCCTGTCATAATTTTGGACACAAAGCTGCTCAATGAGTTGCTTACAAAACCATCATGACTAGAGAAGCACGAAATCAAAGGAATGTAACAGGGATCAAGAAACGTTCCTATAATAAGTTTTCTCTTCTTGAAAATGAAATAGAATGCTCAATCTGTAAGAACTTTGGTCATGAAGAATCTGAATACAGGAGAAAATTTCGACAAACATCTCAAAAGGAGAAAATGCCATTAAATCCCAAGATATGGAGAAGGAAATAATCTCAAATAGAAAGATGTAGTATGGCCTTGTGTGTAGAAGGGCAAGAAAATTAGTGGTACATCGACAGTGGATGCTCAAAACACATGACAAGTGACAAAGAAAAACTTCAATCATATAATGCCTTAGAAAAGGAAAAGAATGTCTCATTTGGAAATGACACTCCTGCTGTCAAAAAGGTGAAGGCTTTGTTTTCTTGAAAGAAAAGGTTAAAGCTAGAAATATTATGTATGTAGATAGTTTAAAGAATAACCTGTTGAGTGTCAGTCAAATGTGTGATCAAGGAAATGCAGTGGTGTTTCGGTCAAACAGATGTGTTGTTCGTGAGCTTGATACATGAGAGACTGTGATCAAAGGTACAAGAACTCCAAACAACTTATACATACTCAAGGGAGGACAACAACAATGCTATCTAAGCAACAACGATGAAAATTGGTTGTGGCATAGAAGATTGGGACATCTAAGCTTTTAGCAAATAAGAAAAGCATGCAGATTCAAGGTTGTTCGTGATCTTCCAGATATCAACATCCTAGAAAATACAATATGAAAAACATGTCAAATCGGCAAGAAAACCAGAGTTCACTTCATGGAAAAAGAAGGGTCATCTAGTAAGCCTCTTGAACTTGTCCATCCTGATTTATGTGGACCATCAAGGAAAAAGTCACCTCGTGGAGAGGAATACTTTATTTTCTTCATTGATGATTTTTCCAGAATGTGTTGGATAGGTCTTCTAAAGCATAAATATGAAGCTTTTGAAAATTTCCAAGCCTTCAAAGCTTTTGTTGAAAATGAACCAGATCGAAAAATAAAAATATTGATGCATGAAAACATGCATAAGAATCAATAATGAATAGTAGAGTAATTACTAATTACTACTATAATTAAATAAAGTAATAGTGACCACTAATTTCCCAAAATAAAAATTAAAAATAAAATATTATTTATATTAATAAGAAACCTATAACATTTATTAGTCATAGGAAGAATCATAACACATTTTACATTATATCAACCTATATATAGATAGATTTTCTTCTCGCATTATGGCTAGAAATTTTGCTGGTTGTCATCTATGAGAATTAGAGAGAGACTTTCTCTTCATGCATTATGGCTAGAAATTTTGATGGTAGTCATTTATGAAAAGGATATCTTGAATGGATTATAATGCTTCCACAGATTTATTTATTCCTAACATCAAATCTTATTACAAAACCTATGGTTTCACACATAATTTATCACTATTGCATAGTCCACTAAAATATAATGGCTTTTTAACGATTATTATCCCTGCCGCATGGCAGGTGTAATGCATTCGGTAATGAATTGAACTTGCAATAATTACTTTTTGACCAAAAGTCAAACGAAAATATATAATGTTAACTTTAGAAAAAAAAATAAAAAAATATTTTTTAAATTATATTAATTCAATTTTTTTTTGGATTTCTGTTGGTCAAGGGAGCTCATGCCTTATTTTGCAATGACTTGTTGTTGCCGCCGGATCGTTTGCATGCTTTATTTGACAAGACATGTTTGTTGCATGTCTACTCATACCTGCCTTCTAGCCACTGCAAACCTATAACTTTAATATTCATAGCATTTCTTCATCCATGCGTTGGTTGCGTTAATGTAGGCTTCTGTCAATGTTAATGGAATTTACTTTTGCGTAGATGAGTTGTGTCGATTTGCATGATGATGGGGATTTTTTTGACCTAGTACCAAGTTAATTAGGTCAAAATCGTATATATAGTTCCCTGATTATGTAGAGCCATCCATGTACTCGAGTCTGTAGATTTCAAGAGAGAGCCGCATATATTCTTCTCAAGAATTGAGGAGTAAGTGCCCACAGTAATATTTGTTGAATCATACGGGCACAATTTGAAACATGTATTTGTTGAATATGGGTTTTTTAAAAATGATTTTGTAATGATTTAAAGTAGGAAATACATGATTATGATTTTAATTGTTATTTTTATATGTGTATTTTATGATAATAATTAAATTTTAAGTTTGTTAATTTTTTAAAGTTTGTATTGAAAAACAAAGAACTTATTTGATTATTAAAATCCATGCCAATTCAAAAGTGAAATGTTTCATAAAAGACTTATATTTTTAATATAATAATATTTATGTTAACTAAAATATAAAATCATTTATTTTGCGAATTTACTTACGCACTCTCTTATCACCTTGCCAATGACCCAACCTCTTTCCAACACTAAAGTCTCCACCATGCTCTAAGAACCACGACCAAAGTGATGAGGTTGGAATCCACCTAATAGACTTCCCCTTTAATACACCCATTAATACAATCAAGGCACAACTTAACGATAGACTCAAACGTGGGCTTCATCAATTAATTGTTGGTCCACACACCAAAGTTCCATCTTATATAGGAAGCCAATTATTTATATCTATATATCTATATATCTATCTATCTATATATATATATATATATATATATATATATATATATATATAATTGGCTTCCTATATAAGTAATTGGTCAAGAGAGTGTAAGTTTGTGTGGTGGGATGGTTGGTTTTCTTTTCTTCTTACTCGGGTTCCAATAGAATCTCATGCTATCACACATTTGCCTATAACATAATTATCTATTTTGATAGCTTAGTTTATTAAGAGTCTTAGTTCAATTTGGTATATATTTGATAATTTTATTTGTTTTCTTGTGGTTGTTTGGTTTTTTTAATAATGAAATATTTCTATATTAAGATATTAGTTATATTGTTTTGATGATATATTTAGTGTAAAATATTGGTTATATTGCTAATTTGGTGTCAACTTTACATTTCATTCTTTTTCTTCTTTTTCTCGTAATTTTGTTAGTTGTTTTGTTATATTGTTTGTGATATTATTGATTATTATTATAAATCATTTTTAGCTTATTGTTAGTAATGATTTTGTGACATATTATATTTAGTAAAAAATTGAGAGTAGTTATTAACTACTTTGTTATAGATGTGTATATTTATGTTGAAATATTATTTTTATATTTTGAATTATAGAAGTTTCTCAATAAATAAAAATATCTAGGGAGTTCTAACTGAATAGCTCATATAGCACAATAGTTGCTAAGGTTTTACAAATGGGGTAGCAAGTTAAGTAGGTTTAAGTATCAAGAAAGCTTCAAAGTTAAGTGCACTTGAGCCAAAGGAGTATTGAGATGGGTGACCTACCAGGAAGTCCTAGTTATCAGGTGCAAGTCCTAAAAGTGATGATGGATGATACATTATTCATTTTGCTAGTTTGAATCTCACTTCTTCACCCTTGTGAGCATCCCTTCATTCAATCTGTGCTACGAGGACTATTCAAAATCATGAGAAATTCATCACTTGCAACTAGTATTCTTGGACATGGATCTTAAATTAATGAATTACTCTTGTATATAATCCCAAAAATAATATTTATACTAGTGAACCATATTTGACCTCATTTTCTATCATAGAACATCTTTAATACATGATCTTATAATAAGGCCACATCACGAATACTACTTTATCTACATCTATGGTATAGTCCATTGCACATGAAATTTTATGGAAAAATGGGTCAATTTCAATTATATATTTATTGTTTTTTACTTTAATTTAACTATATTTAAACTAGGCCTTTGTTCAAATCTAGTAATTTGTTCATAAATTTCAAAGTTCAATAATTAAACTAAGCAACAGGGAACATCATGTATGCAACCTTGTTAGACATACTTGTGCCATCACTCTAGTGGACCTTGTTTCCCAAGCTTGTTGGTGATACTCAATTAAAAAATATGGATCATCCAATATTTGACACATGTCCCATGTCAACAAACCCAACAAATAGGGAACAAATCATCGATCAAAATTCTGAAACCGTTATTTTCGGATAACCGACAAAAAGGGGACGAATAATCAATCATATTTCCAAAAGAATATTATTGGAGACCTTATAGGTTTTTTTTACAACATCCTGTAGGAGAGAACAAATATTTGATGAGACTTATCCGACAATATGGAGACAAGAATCTAGTGGCAAGTTACAATATTTGGTGGGGATTATTTGACGATGAATCATCAAAAATTTGACGGACATGTAAAAATTCTAACGAGATATGTCAAACTATTGTACATTGTAAATATGACAGGTGGAAACCACATTTGATGGCACCACTATATATCCAATGAGGGGAATATGAACATTAAGCATAAAAACTATGATGCATGGAGAGGGGATGAATCTGACAGCGTGGTTGTGCATATAACATTTTTAGTGTCAGAAATTCGATATGAAATTTGATGTGTTCCCTTCTCTACACAACAAGTGCTTTAACAGACCACACTTCCTTCTCATTCACCTTTGTTCTTCGGAGACATAAGTGATGATAAAACATGTGCATACTCTGCAAACCTATTGTACAATATTTTAAAACTACATGTTCAATTAAATGATCAATCATGACCCAAGCATCTTGTTTGCTTAAGGGGGCCTGACCCAGGTTAAGAGTTTTTCACGCCAACCAACAAAATCCTAAGTGTTGGACCTTTCGGAAACAACCTACATAGCGCATGCTACAGTCTCACCCGAAGCAATACTGGGGGATGCTAGAACCAAGTTTCTGCATCCAGAGACTGTGTGATAAGTGATATTAAGCCTTTGTAGCTCATATATTCCTTTGCACAGATTTGTATCCTTCTATGGTTCACTACTGTAACTTTAAGAAAACAGCTTCTAGACCTTGGCAAAGGTATGCGATCAAACTTTATAGACCTAAAAGAAGCAGACCATTGATTTTTGTGCACTAAATAGTAACCCTAGATCTGCCTTCGTGTAGATCTACTCGATTCAGTTGAAATCACAACAGATTTAACCTTTCTCTTCATGAAAATGGATAATTACTTCTTTCATAGATATTAAAGATTCAATGGTTTCGCGCAACAATTATACTTATTTTCATAGAAAAATATCATTAAGCCATAATGCATAACTTGAACAGAAATAAGAATAGTGCACAAAGGCAAGATATTTGTTCCAAAACTAGTCTTTATTAACTTCAACGTTCAATTTACAGACTATTCCATTTTGCGCACTGGGCTACAGGGGCCCACGCACTCAATTGCAGACTTGCCAAGGTCTGCATGCAAGTAGTTGCAGGAGACTTCGTCTTTCACCTAAGTACAAGAAACAAAGCTTTCCTGCCTTAACACTTGCCCAAAAACAATAATCTTCTATATTCGATTTGTCCTTAGACTCGTTATGACTCAACTATATATAGCTTTTCCAATACAATACCATGGTCCACAGACCATGGGTGAGTCTTAACAACTGACCTATCACTTACCCAAACAAGGTGCTAAATCCCCTTTGACTCCTACTTTTCTGAGCGCTCCGCTTCCACATTTTGCGAAGACTTTACATCCTTTACAAAAAGTTTTACAAAAATTGATTAAACTAACCCAAAATTGAACCTAGGGAACCTATCCCAACACATCCCGATACTTTCCAAGAGTTTATAAGACACAATCTTTGGTCAAGTGTACATCATAATAGAAACCAATACCCTAGCTATCAATAAAAAAAGGCCAAAACATCATTATGTTACTTTCATAAGTGATGGAAAACACAACATCACTTTTATAATTGTTTCACAACATACAAATTGCAATAATATGACCATGGAAAGCTACTATATCTAATAAAACCATCTTGCACTTAACGAAGTGAATGGGTCATCTCCCGACAAATGATTTGTTTGTTGAACATCTTTACTAGTTGGTTCCTTCATAGGTGCTTTTTGGGCATGGATTATTTGACACATGGCTCTTTGGTGTCCATCCTTGTCGCAATGACTACAATGATTCTTTCTCATCCAAACTTTCTAGATCGCCTTGGAATGATTATTCTTGGTGCACGTCTAATAAGTGTTCGTGTAATCCTCACTATCAATGGAATGTGATGAGGTTCTCTCATCATCCATCGTTTGTTGGTCACTGTTTTTCTTGGAGCATTCTCCAACCTCTTTTCTAACATACCCAAACCCTGCATAGTGAGGCAATTCCTTCACTTTGATGGGATTCATAATGCCTTGGCCATTAATGAAGAGGCCCTTCCCTTGATATCCCTTCCTCTTCAACAATTTTGATCCATCTCTTGTAGTATGTTTCTTAATAGTAGTGAAATCATCATCATAAAAAGAACATGAAATTGAAGAATCACTTTTTACCTCAGGCTTGTCATGCTGCAATTTCTCCAAGGCCTCCTCCTTGGCTTGCAACTGATGTTCCAACCTTTGTTTCTCCTTCTCTGCTTCTTGTATGATTCTCTTTAGTTAAACATTCTCAGCTTGAATTCTTTGGTTGATCTCTTCGAATTCTTTGAGCCATGCCTTATTTGATTCCCTTCTCATCTTTAGCACAATGTCTACTGAAATATTTGTCTCGTCGCTTGAATCAAAACTCAAGTCAATAGGTCCACCTTCTGAAATCCCAAGATCTGCAATCTTCATCACATAACATGAGTCTGATCCCATGTCAATTGGTCCAAAACCTGCAAATCATGTAGACGTGATCTTCTCATCATCCTCTGATTTAGATTCTTGGTCTTGTTGTAGAGTTGAAACTTTCCTTTGCTTCTCTTTTCTATCGTTCCTCTTTAGCCTCAATTTTTGATGCAATTTCTAGCAATGCTCCTCATAATGCTCTTCTTTCTCATAATGTGTTTAAGAGGGCTTTTCTTCCTTTATCTTAGTTGGTGTTGTCATATTTGGGTGGTATTCTTACTCATGATTCCCCTTGCTTTCAAGATGTACAACCTTCACACTCACTTCATCAAGAGTTTTAGGTTCAAATAATAACAAGGAATGATGCAAATAACTATGCAATGAGCCAATATATTTCATCAGTGTCTCAGAAGTACCTAGTGGAACATTCAATGCTAGTCCTTGTTTCCTAAACTCCTCTGTAAAATTTTGAATAATTTGACCTTTACTTTGTTTCAAATGTTGTCATTTCATCATGGCCTTCTGTTTGTAACGCAATGGGTAAAACTATCCTCTTAGAGCAGAAAACAACTCAGACCAAGATGAAAGAAGTTTACGAATACTCTTACCACCTTTCTCCAGTGTTCCTTCCCACCATATGAGAGTAGTGCCACTCAATCAAAGGGATGCTATCTAGATCTTGGCTTCATCCTCTTTGATTCATTGGATGTGGAAATATACTTCAACATGTCTAATCTAGTTGTCTATATTTTTTGCATTAGGTTCTCCACCAAACATAGGCAAATCAAACTTGACATCCACTTGAAAAATGGATTTTTATTAGTTTTTCTACCTCTTGAATGCCGAGAAGAGTAAGAAGGTGAACTTTCATTGGAAGATGGGGGGGGGGGGGTTTCAGGGGGATCTTCTCCTCCTCCTTCATGATAAACTGAGGCATGATAATTTTTTCCTTCCTTCTTCTCTAGTTTCACCATTGTCTTCTCATACTCTGCAAACAATTTTTCCACTTGTTCTTCCTTGGGATAGAAGGCCTTGTGATAGTTTTTCTCTTCTTACAATAAATCATATTCATCTGCCATTTTCTCTCTCTGTGCTACACATCCCACTTCTGGATCAAAGGAATTAAGTTTTCCTTCACCTCTTCAGAGCTTTGCCTTGGTTATCATACACTTGTAATTCACATCAACAGAAGACCCACTCTGATACCAAACTTGATCTAGATCTTTTCACTTCAAAGATGCATACAAAATTGCATTTAAAAGAGCATGTAACCATAAGATGCATATACATAAATGAAGTGGAAATAAACAACAACCATGAGAAGAAAAGACACAATAGGTTGATAAAGGAGCTCAACTAATTGGGTCTATGTATTCGGGCTCTGCTAAATGTGGGCATACCTCTTTTATTAATCTTTAGCAAAAATCAAATTACAAGCATGTACAAAATACACCTTATGCCTCCACTTCGAGGGATGTCCTGAAAATGTGCATATCTACTAAATAAATGGATTGCACCATTTTATTCCTGGCGAAAAATCATGAGAAATGATTGTAAAATCAACCCCCTTCTCTTTCAGTCAAAATCTGGACCTTCAAGAATCTCAAAAATTCCCTACAGATTCTCTCACTAGTTGACACGACTTCTATTACTCAGATGACAAATCTGACTTCACCACTGTTCTCTTTGCGAAAAATAAGTGAGATGAGTATAAAGTCAAACTAGTTCTGAAACTGTAAAAAATTGGCTCTTAGGGAATCTTTTAGATTCCTCATGATACCACAAAGATTCCTCTCTGCAAGTTGACTGAAGATACACCGCTCTGATGAAAAATATGACTTCACCATTTTTCTCCTTACGAAAAAAATGTGTATAGAGTCGGTTTGGTTCTAAATCTGTCAAAATTTGGCCCTTAGGGAATATTTTAGATTCCTCATGATTCCACAAAGATTCCTCTTTACGAGTTCATTGAAGATTTGCTGCTCAGATGAAAAATATCAAATTCACCACTACGCTCCTTGTGAAAAACTAAGTAAATGAGTGTAAAGCCGGCCTCGTTCTGAAACTATCAAAATTTGGCCCTTTGGGAATCTTTTATATTCCTCACTGTATTCCCCTACATTTGGGTTCTACTTCTCTGTTTGCATTCCCACTCACGCTTCCACTTCTGCACTGAGTTTCGTGTCTCTTTTCCACTTGTGGTTGAATGAAAAATATGAGTTTAAATAAAAAAGAATTGGTGTTAATTTTTAAGCTAGCTTTCCTTGCAGAATGGTTGGAAGTGTGAATTTGTTGGGCCATTGGCCAATTTTAATATTTTTTTGGGTTTTTTATTTTTTAAAAATATGGACAAAATTCATTGTAGGTGACAATTTCCTAAGATCAGGCAGCTGGAAATTGTTGCCGCAAATTTCCAAATTATTGCCTCGCTAATTTCTGCCAAATTTAGTGACTCCCCCAGATTTAGCTAGGCTTCCAAATTTAGTCGAGGGCCCTAGTTGACTAAAACTTTGACTCACCATAACTTTCTCATATGATGTTGGATTGATGTATCATTTGCACGACTGGAAATCTTACAATGAAATATTTGATCCAACCATGTTTTTCACAAGAACCTTTATTTTTGAGTATTTCATGATCCCTCTTTGATCACTGAGTGTTTCAGGAGCCACCTGCATCAATGTGTGTGTGACACGACAAAAGAAGACACAATTTACAACAAAAAACATAGGAATGGAGAGTAGAATGGTACATTAGTGCATGGACACAACCTTTCCTAACCAGCAAAAATATTTAGTTGGAAAAATGTCAAAAGGAATTTCCTCTAATTGGATGGATACCTTCTGAATTTTGATAGTTGAACTAAGGAACTGCAAGGCGAACAATCAAAATATTTTTAGAGCTCAAGAAAGGCAAGTAGAGGTGAATGTAGTGATATTGCAGAGCTTGTTAGATTTGTAAAGACAAAAGAAACATGAACTTGGTGCTAGTTATCTAGATAGGCATACATTTAGGTAAAGTCAATCTGAAATCCAAAAGCATGGATTTTTTTATCACCCTGTAATTGTATTGTTTGAAGTAGAAAATTACCAATGTAACCTCAAAGCAGACTTTTAGATTAGAAATTGGACCTTCAAATCTAGAGAGGGATCTCTCTTTGACTCAATTACTCAAGGTCAGTTAGTAATAGGTTAGTCATGTGCTCAATGACCAGATCTAGTGTAAGAATTCAAACAAACTTGGTTGGGAATTAAGGAAAAGGACCATTAGGTATGGTGTCACATGTTAATATTAATGAAAATTTCCAAGATCTAGTGGGTAAATAGGTAGAGATCAGAGGTATAAAGATAATGTTCACTTAGACATTTAGTTATCCAACTGGTAGATAGAAAGAGATAAAAAACCATTACACAGAGCATACAAGTGAATTTTGTTCAAATTTAGAATACAAAGTGAAAATATTTTAGAATCATAATGGTAGCACATCTGGATGTAGATGAATTCTATAGAAATATTTAAATTTGTTCAAATATGATGACCTAACATCCACGGTATTCACAAAACAATGTAACAAAAATAAGAAATTGATGGATAAACATCATAACAAGAATCTTTAATATGTATGTTTGAAATACTTCTATCCTCGAATCTTCATTAATCTCAAAAACTAGAACTTACACAATATAAGCCTATTTTTAGAAAGAACCAACCCTTGGTTCTTTGTTTTTCACAATTTTATAAAAGTCTCCAAAAAATGAAATCCATAACTTTTGGGAAGTTTTAATTGTAAGATGCCAAATATATATACATATCTTTAATTCATTTAAAAGAAAATTGAAAAATAAATTTACAAGGAGAAAACATATGCATTGATAAATTTGAAAATTTGAAACATAACTTATGATAGAAAAAGTGACCTTGTAGCTGAAAATATGCTAAAGATGTCGATAGGAATAGGTCACTGGTAATATGCAACAAAATCAATAAAATCCAATGTTTTTTGCTTCAAAATTCTATTTTGTTGTTGATTGATCCGCTCAAAATAACAATTTCCTTTTGATCTTTATTATGATCTAATTGTGATACTTCTTATTGTGCAAAATGTGTTTTCCAAAATACATATCCTTATCACTTTCAAAATTGTGTTCGAGGGAGTACGATTTAGGTGTTGACAAAAATATTTGGGTATATGCATTGTGAAAATCAAAATAGTGAAAACGTTGCCAAAATTTCTGGCAGTACTATCAAAAGAAGACCAAAGGTCAACACTGTCAAAACCTTTGACAACACTATTAGAAACAGAGTGACAACGCTGTCAGAAATCGATCCAAGATCAACACTTCCAAAACATCTTACAACATTGTCTTTGTAATTCTCATTTAAATGTTTCTCCTGTGTATAACAAAAGTTCCATGTTATTTGATTGAATTTTGTTTTCCTTTTTTCCTTACTTGGCCTTGGCTCCATGTTTTTATCTTCTACCTTGTCTCTAAAATTTCTTCTTTTTGGAGGTATTTGTTGGGGAAACTTTCTCTTTGTTGATAAAAAAATCCTTCAAAGGCATATCATCAAGATCAATGAGTCGATCTTTGAAGGTTGTGTTCTTCTGTAATTTAGAGGTGAGCCTAAGCTTATTTGTGGGCCTTGTATGGGTATTTCTCATCCCATACGTCTCTACTAGGGTAACCTCTTTCTCTTTTTAACTTTATGCAAATTTAGATGATTAGGTTTGACCTTCTAAGTCCCCCATCTCATTTATTTTAACCCCTAATCCCTTCTCTTGTTTATTATTGCTAGGCTTCTCAATAGGGTAATATTCTCGCACCTCTGGAAACTATTCTTGAGGGGAGGTTAAAGTATTTTTCTTAAGAACCCTCTTACTCATTCTTACATACACTCTTTTCATGATGGGAAATGAAATATTGTCTTTTATTTTTTTTACCCAGCAAAGCCTTTCTCCTGTTGTTGATGGTGTTAGAGATCACCACCATATAGGAGGTCTCCTCGATGTGAAGTCCCAATTATGCTTCAGAAATTTGGAGTAGGAGCCCCATTTGGAGTGTCTAACCAACCACCATAATGTAAGGTTTGCCTTGGTTTCAATGGATAACTTAAGAGATTATAAACATAACCTTTGAATAGGAAAGTAAGTTGACATTGTGAAACACTAATTACAATGTGTAAAAGGAGACTTTCATGAGAGGGGAGACATGAGTGAGTCTTTGGATGGAATTTGTAGTACTAGCCTATGAGAAACGCATGAGAGAAACTATTGAGTCTTGAAAATGTCATTCATTTCCATTACACTTTCACTATTATATCCATTATATCACCTCCATTTCACTACTATGTCACCACATTCATCCCACTCTCATTATCATTGGGCCACATTTATGTTTTTCCAATCTTTATTAATTCTAAGCTTTTTAAGTGAATTTGTAGTTAAAAATTAGAAAATAATGTGCATATGCTTATACCTAACATATGGGTTGAGATTGTTGACATGTGTAGTTTGAAAGGAGGCTTATAGAAGACCCTTATGTGGTACTCTAAGGCCAAATTCGAATTTGAGTGGAAAGAATCATGGGATCATGAGGATATGTTTCACATCTCCTAATTATATTGTAACTCTAAGAAGACATGTTATCAGTTCCTATTTTGATTAGGACTCTAGAGGTAGAGGGAGAGATTCATGGACTCCCATTAATGAGATTGCTTCTCATCTTTTTGTATAAATAGGAGATCTTTCTCCTTCATTTTTTAGTCTTTTAGCTTGTGAGTTCTTAAGTCTTAGTTTGGTAGTTCTTAAGCTTGTTAGCTTAGAGTTTAGAGCTTAGCTTGTGAGTCTGATCTTAGCTTGGAGTTTGTAGTTATTCCTTGATGGCTTTTGAAAGCTTTGGAGAGCTTTGTTGTACTTTGTAATTTTGAAGAATTTGAATAAAGCTTTGATGTTCACAATATAGAAGGAGATGTGAAGTAGATGTCATGGAGCATATTAGAATGTAAGGTAGAGTAGATTTCATTTTGTAATTTTGCTTTGATTTCATTATGTCATTTGATTGCTTTCAAGTTTAATAGATTAGGTTTTCCATTCATGCAATTTTAATTCATGTAAGTGTGTTCAACCGGTTGATTGTAGATTAGTTTTTCTTTATATGTTTTTGCATTAACTAGTGACATGAGATTAACCTCTCTGCTGACTTTTCTTTTCTTAGTTTTTTTAATTCCAGTTTTGTTTTGATTTCAGTCTTCTTTATTTGCTTTGTTAGTTAGTTTAGAAATCAACTTGCTCATGTCATTGATGATTACCTTCGAAAGCCATAGCAAGACTAACTGGCGAGGGGTCGGACTATGAATTGATGTGATTTGATTTTAAGTTTACTTTTCTGCAATTAGATATTAGATTGCTCAAGTTGTTGATGATTACCTCCGAAAGCCATAGCGAGACTAACAGGCAAGGGGTCAGACTATGAATTGATGTGATTTGATTTTAAGTTTATTTTTCTGCAATTAGATATCAGATTGCTCAAGTTGTTGATGATTACCTCCAAAAGCCATAGCGAGACTAACTGGCGAGGGGTCAGACTATGAATTGATGTGATCTTATTTTAGTTTTACTTTTCTGCAATTAGATATTAAATTGCTTATATCATTGACGGTTACCTCCAAAAGCCATAGCGGGACTGCTGGCGAGTGATCGAATTATGAATGTGTAATTTGATTTTAGTTTTACTTTCCTTGCAATTTTAGATTTCTTTGAGTGCAGTAGCTTAAATCTCTTTTCTATATTTAGACAACAACAAAGATAATAGTTTCATGATTAGTAGTTCATTATTTACTTGTTTAAATAGTAACACATTTTCCATTCTTTTTCAAGCATTACTGTCATCACTAGTATATTCTAAGACCTTCTGAAGTGTTAAGTTCTGGAAATCATTATAGAGGACATAATTGCCTTAGAATCTATATCCATACTTACCTTCTAGAGACTTAGGAATAGGATTTTCATTTTCATTAGACACTTTAGGAGATCAACAAGAAAAAAACCCCAAAACAAAACAAAAACTATAAAACAACGAAGTAAGAAAAAGGTTAACTAAGCACATGTGGTGCACCACACTTCATCAGTTTACGATACCCGAATTGATAATTTATGTAGAGAAATTTAAGATGTTAAATTGACTAGACATTTTGGCGCCGTTTCCGGAGAAGTGTAATTAGGACACCTTATTTCTTACATATAAAAAAAAATTAATAGTTCTTGAGTATGCTCTCCTCCTGCACTTTGTGTCATCAGTAGGATCAGAAAAATGATTGTTATGTAAAAAAAAAAATTAATAATTCTTGAGTATGCTCTCCTCCTGCACTTTGTGTGATCTAGAGGATCAGAAAAAGAATTGTTATGCTAAAAAAAAGAAAAAATAAAAAAGAATGAGACAAAATAAACTTCATCATTTCAATTGATTCAATAAAAAAAAAATGAAACCCAATTGCTTTGATAGGTTCAACTATCCAAGATTGACTGGTTATGGTTTGTAGTGGTCCTCAAACACTGTATCCTATTTTAATAAGGTTTTGCAACTTAGTTGAGGAATGTGGCCTGATTCTGCAGCTAGTTGAGAATCCCGAAGCTGATTTCAAGGTTTAGCAGGTTACATGCATCCAATGAAGAAACCGACCACATGGGCATCTCTAGAATTGTCCCGACATGGATTCTATCCTACTCACCTAGCTCAGATCAATAAGAAACCAACCTAATACCTCAGCAAAGTCGTGTTTTTAGCATTTTTTTCTTGAAGACTTTGCTGCCTGAAATTGAAAATCATTAACCATTTTTATAAAATTTCACAATTTCAGAAAAAGAAAGGGAAAACAATCTATGGCTATCTTGAATCCTAGCTTTCACTATGGCCTCAGTAGAAAATTTGCATCCCTGTTCAAGCTTTGGCCTTAAAATGAACCTGCAAAAGCATTTAAAAAAAAAACCTACAGATTTATGGAGTTAACTAAGATCGACTCAAATAATTATGCCATAGCTTGGAATATAATGCATTATCTATTTGGCAGAATTCATGATAGGATATGCCACAATGTGGCTGAATTGCAACCATGGCTTCCACACAGAATGCGTAGACAAATGGATTCATTCTAACTCTTCATACCCTACTTGTATACATTGTCTTCATTTTGGCTTTAAAATAAAGGGAAAGCACATTCGAATCAACAAATTATATCTTTGACAAGCTCAAATTCATCAACTAAGAACTTCTCCGGAGTCTGATGTAATCGTTGACTTAGAATTTGGGGTTAATCGATTTACAATTCCTTGATCAAATTATTCTGAGAGTGCACCTTTGTTTGAAGTAATGCTGCATTGGAGGAAAGGAAGGAAAGCTAGTCAAGGAAAAAGTTAAGCCATCTTATGCTACAACAATTGTTTCTGTTCTTGATCTAATCAACGATGAAGCAACAAGGCTATTCTCTATGCTGAAAAATGCAAAACTACCCATAGCTCAACATGTGAAAGATTTAGTTGTTTCTATGAAAACATGGGATAGTTACTGTAAAATATGTTCACTTGCTACCACTGGCTACTGTAGATATTGCAAACCTGAAGAAAACGCATTTGCCACAGCAATTTAGAAAAAACGCGAAACAGAGAAAAACGTCAAACTTTGAGAGCACAATTTGGCAAAACAGAGGCGAATTTGAAAAAACTAAAACATGGGTGTTTTCGCCAGTAGGGTCAATTAGATAACCCAAAAATAGTTTCAAGAAATTCGTGGCAGTTTAAGAGAATTTCGCGGTTCTTTGTAGTGAATTTTTGCCTATCGCGTGAAAAAAAAAAACAGAGTTTTCAATTAAATGATCAGGCTGTGATTTAATTCGGAAATGAGAATTCTAATTTGATTATGTGCTGGAATTTACTCCACCATGTCTCCCACATTTTATTTCCATTCATCTATAACTCATTAACACCTGTAATCCCAATTGGAGACGGCTCTTCTAGTGAATTAATTACATTACGTGAACCAGTTGAGTACGCCTCTTCCAAACTGATCTGTCATCTTCAACCAAACTTCTCCACTCCACCTATTTAACAGCTAAATTGGATAACTTAACCAAGTGAATATGACTCTTTTACATCCATATTGCTTGGACTATGATAGTGGAGTTTGAGTGCATAATTATTCTGTGTGGAGGAGTGATCGCTCTCGGTGGTAGAACTACATGGTATAATGCACTGAAATTTGATTTTATAATGCGTTAAAAAGGAGAATGTGAGTGCATTTTAAAGACGTGAATGAAATCATTATAATATTTATTTACTCATTTTCTACTGTTAAAAAAAAACCATTCACGTGAACTTTATAAACGAATGAGTGGTGAAGAAGATAATTAGTGAATTATTCATTCAACATAACTCTGTTTTCAATTGCTGATTACGGTAATGGGTAGCGTGGAGATGAAGAGATCCTCTTACAAACCCGACAGACTCAAAGTATGATTTAGATAGAACTTTCAAATTCTCGCTGGTGAAAATGTGAATGAGGTAGACAAAATTGGCCAATCCGGATGATCATCCATATTTTATAATGAACAGGGCACAGACAATAGAAAATAAAAGCATGACAGCAAAGGGAAATGGGTTGTTTTATGATTTAGAAACTAGAAGGAGTGGAGGTTTTATCATGATGTGCCTTCAGTTGTTTATCACACTATAAGTTGAAGCTTTGTTGCTCATTTTCCTTAGC
Organism: Pinus tabuliformis; assembly: GCA_031772625.1. Lineage (NCBI taxonomy): Eukaryota > Viridiplantae > Streptophyta > Pinopsida > Pinales > Pinaceae > Pinus > Pinus tabuliformis. The sequence continues at coordinate 1,233,538,945 of CM062807.1, forward strand.
AGTCTTGTGTATTTCAGAAGTCTGATATAATTGCTACAACAGTGTAATCCTCAAATTTTAGTCCTGAAAATAAGTTATGATAATCCTAATACACTTAAAGGATCAATAAGTATTATCTTGTTTGTTTTTCAAGTGAGATTTTGGGACTATTTGCATGCTAATTTTTGGCTTATCTGAATCATATCAAAATCTGGTGCATTATAATGGTATTTGTTGAAATTTGGTAACGAAGGACAGGTGGTTCCCTTAGGCTTTGATCTTTGGCCTAGGGAAAAGTGTCCAAAAGAATTTAATTTTTCTCCTAAAGTGACTTTATAATTTTATAAAGTTAAATTTAATTTAAAAGTGACTTTAAGTGATAAAGTTACTAAGTCTAATTTTAAAGTGACTTTTATAAAGTCAATGAAAAATTAGAAAGGAAAAGTGACTTTGGAAATAAATGACTAAGTGGGTCTTTATTAAAGTGGGGTGAATTAAAAAATAGAAAGTGAGATTTAAATGAGCATTTAATATCAGCCTTAGATCTCAATCTATTTCAGCCATTGGATTTAGGAATCACCCAAAATTCACTTGGGGTTAGATTAAAGGAGGAAAAGGAGGAAAAGGTCATTCAATTTTTTCACGAGCAGATTGAGAGAAGGAGAGAAAGAGAGCAAGGGAGATTTTTGGACAGCGAGCTGCGGAGTTTCAGCAGAGCGGAGTTTCAGCAGCGGAGTTTCAACAGGGTGGAGTTTCAGCAAGGCGGATTTTCAGCAGGGCAGAGTTTCAGCAAGTCTGTACAACAGAGTTTTAGTGAGGTGGAGTTTTAGCAAGGCTGAGATAAGTTGTAAAAGTTTGCTTGCTGATTTTTGCTGAATATTTCTCTTACTGTAAAAGGCATTTTCCAGAAATAAATAAGAGCTCTCAAACTGGTTTTCCCCAAGATTTGTAGGGTTTTTTCCAGGGTCGCATTGACCAAAAATCTTAGTGTTTAAATGTGTTTTAATGGCTGTTTATAGCTGCTGATTCTTATTTCTGCAATTTCCAGCATTCTGTAAAATTTCTAGAATTTGTGTTTTCAGAAAATTTATTTTTTCCAGCTTGTTAAATGTATGGTTATGAGAAAGGACATTTAACTATATGGAAGAAATAAGGAGAAACTGAAAACCAAGGTGGGAAATGAGAAATTTCTACATGGTATCAGAGCTTGAGTGCTGAAGGATAGTTTGGGACAGTAAAAGGAAAAATTACAACTCCTGATTTTTCACTCAGAAAATTCCAACAAGCTGATTTTTTTCATAAACAACAGTTTTATCTTTACTACAACAGTGCTATTTTTCAGTTTTAGGACAGCAGTATGTTATTGGGATTGAGGGTGGAGGATAGGCTGGATGGGCATACAAATTACAATGTTTGGAAGGAGAGAATATAGAGTATCTTTGAGGAGGCAGAAGTCTGGGATATCATGGTGCATACCACACATAACCTTGTTGTTGTGCCTACTAATGCTACTCAGTTGACAGCTTATAATAAAAAGAACAACAAGGGTAAGAGGCTGATTCTAGATGGAATCAAAGACCATTGCATTCCTCATGTGAGAGGAAAGAGCAATGCACATGAGATGTGGACAACATTGTCCAATCTCTACCAGAGTACCAATGAGAACTGGAAGATGGTCTTGAAGGAGAAGCTGAAGAACATTAAGATGGGTAATGATAGTGCAGCTGAATATCTCACAAAGATTACTAATGTGAGAGATGAGTTGGAAGCAATTGGAGAGGCCATTCTACCCACTGAGTTGGTGAAGATTGCAGTGAATGGCCTCCCCCGTTCATGGTTGAACTTTGGTGATGGGGTTTGTGCACGTGAAACCCTTCCCACATGGGAGAGGTTTTGGGATGATTTCATTCATACAGAAAAGGTCAGCTTGGGGCAGCCAAGCCAGTTGAGCAAGATGAGGATGTAGCACTGGTGGCAGGAGGCAAGAAAGGCAAAGGGAAGAAGCAGGGTTCCACAAGCAGTTGTGGGGGCAAAGGCAAAGGTAAAGGTAAATAGGGGAACACACAGAAGGACTATTCCAAGGTGAAGTGTTGGAATTGTCAAAAGATGGGACACTATGCAGATGTGTGTCCAGAGAAGAAGAAGAAGAAGGGGAAGAACCAGGACGTGGCAGCTTCACTAGAGATTGAGGACTTTGTAGATCGTTTTGACCAGGAGTTTGCGTTCACTACGTGTGAGTCCTCTAGTGCAGGATCACCTGCCACACAGGTTCAGAGGGAGCATGCTTTTCCCTCGATTAGTGAAGCATCTTCAGGTATTTGGGATGCGGACAATGGGGCTTCACGTCACATGACAGGAGTCCGTGAGTACTTCTCAGAGCTTTCAGAGAGTGGCACTGATATAGAGGTAGTACTCGGTGATGACAGAGTTGTTAGAGCAGTCGAGGTGGGGACACTAACATTTCAGATGGAGTCCAAACCTCCTTTGAAAGTGTCAGATGTTATTTATGTGTCAGGGATGAGGAAGAACCTCGTATCTGTCTCAGCTTTGGAGGACAGAGGATATCCCAGGGGTACTCCAGTTGATTCAGCTAGAGTGATAGGTGTACGCCATGCAAAGGTGTACAAGTTTGCATTCCAGCCCTGTTACACTAAAATTTGTCACCATGACTATTTGCAGTTAGTATGGCTCCATCAACTGTCATACTATCCTCCTTGGCAAGTCTTATACCTCTGCTCCTCATGTCAAACTCCAAGAAAGAGAAAAAAATCCTTTAAAGTCAATTAACTCTGGTTACGCAGTTTCTCTTAGCCTTACCTACGTGTACGCACCTCAAGTTCACAACACCTACGTACTTGTACGCTCTGTCTGTAAAGGGGTGGGTGTGTACTCCTGTAAAGGTCAAAAGGCACAAGTTTTACTTCAAAAAAGTTACTTGTGGTCGATTCTAAAGCATTCTAGAAGATGGTTTGACGTGTATTGAGCGCCTCCAGATGGTTCATGCACCCCAAAGAAAGAGGAACTTATCCCATGAAGAGGGGAGCTATCCCATTGAAAGAGAGGCTTATCCCATTCATGGTGGACCTAATTAACTTCCCCCAAAGCACTATAAATACAGGCATTGGGCCAGAGGGAGGAGAGGTTGAAAGTTGAACATTCCTAAGGGTAGATGCTACTGGAATTAGGACTTCCTTGTAGAAGCTTGTGAGGAGAGATTCCCATCCTTTCTTGTTTCATTTGGAAGTGGGTGAGCTGATCAAAGTAAAGGAGAACTCTTGCTGGACCCTCCTCTAATTGAGTCAAGAGTTTGACAAGATCTCATAAATGTTAACTTGTATATTTAGGTTAGTTATTTTAGTTTTTGCATCTTTTCTTACAGTTTTAGGTCGATTCTTTCAATAATCTTGTAACTCCACCTTCATTTCATCCAACTGGTTGAATGAAATGACGTTGGGGGGCATGCGCTCTAGCAGTTATGCTTAGGGGGCATCAAGCACAGTTTTCTCTCTGTTTCAAGCTTGTGTAAAAATGAAACTACTTTGAAGCATCGTTTTTCTCTGTTTCAAGCTTTTGTAAAAATGAAACCTATCTCGAGTCAATTTCAGTTATTTTCAAGACTCGTTAAACTCATGAAAATCCTGAGATTATTTTTTTATCTTTCATTCTCGTAAAACAAATGAAAATACCGAGTTCTTTCCATCTTTTCCTGCTCGTAAATTAAATTGAAAGTCGGCCATATGAGTACATTTTTATCATTTTTTCGAACTCATTAAAACTTACAAAAAAGTGAAAACCATGAGTACATTTTTATCATTTTTTCGAACTCGTTAAAACTTACGAAAAAGTGAAACCTTGGAGTTCTCTTTTAAGCCCTTTTCTAACTCCTAAAACATGAAAAGATTGCCGAGCGTTTCTTTTACACTCGTTAAAATGGAATTAAAAGACGGTCCTCTTATAGCCCTTTTCTGACCGTAAAAACACGAAAAGATTGCCGGATTTTTGTCGTTTCAAATTCGATATTGAAAATAAAACGACATGTCCTTGATCACTTTTTACTTTTCAGGTTAGAGACACTAATCATGAAAGTACTCCTTGGTCGTAAGAGATCAAGTGGTTCTCTCAAGTATTATTTTATACTTTTTCGGGCTTGGGAGACACAAATTTACGAAAAAGTTCAACCCTGGAGTCTTCTTAAGTTTTTTCAGACTCTCTAAAATTGAAAAACGCCGAGTTTCTCCTATACTGGACTCGTTAAAATTTCACAGTAAAGGACCTGTTCGATTACAGACAGGAACGGACCACTCCTTCTTAGGGTCCGAATCTAAACTAAGTTGGACTCATCCAAAGGATGAGCTTATAATCAAGCATATGTTATCCTCCTCAAGCTTGTAAAAAATAAAGAGGTACTTGCCAGAAATGGTGGGGGAAAAGAGAGAAGAATGAGCCTATTTGTTATCCTTTGTCACAGAAAAACCTTAGAACCACTCTTGAACACGACACTTTTTAATTCACCTGGGTTGGGAAATCCTTTGCCTACAAGTTGATCAAACCACATTGAAAATCTTCAGCCGGTTCCAGGTATTAACTTTGGGTCAATTGTAACCAAGCCATCTGTCGTGTCATTATGTTTTCAAGGGGTCACTACAAATAAACCATTCATTTGCAAAATGCCTGTCATCCATCTTGACCATCCCTGAGTCAGTCCTTACAGCTACATTTCTTCAACTTGATTTATGATTTTGTGTTGTGGGCTTGCCTGCAATGGGTCGCTTTCTATCGACATCAGCACATTATCTAGAAAGATGACCTAGAAATCGTCAGTACCTTGAAATCTGCAGGCATTAATGGCAGGTTTCTCGCCTTTGACGACAGTTTACATCATTGAATTTTGATCGAAGGATTCCGTGATATGTTCGACATCAACACATCTATTCACATCCCATGGATTGTACTAGGTACTTTGAGAACCATTGACATCACTGGTGGTCTCTCTCACACTTGTTAACAGTTTACATCATTCACTGGTAATCAAGTGGTTTATACCATGTTCGACATCAACTCATTTATTCGCATGGGTAGAATCGTACCATTTCGGGAAGCGGAAATGAAGACCCTGGATCTAGTTTCCACCATCCAGGCTGCGAGGAGTTTTGTATTCATTATATAGTAGACTAAGCATAAACAGATGGCTTTGTCCATACTGTGTCTACATGAGTCTATGATTGTGATGTACTGCGAAATCATTCCTGTATCAGAGCAGTAGTTAGATTGTTAGTTAAAGTTTTCAATCTGAGTATGGGAATGCCTACCTCAGCGATGATATGATCTTATATATGTATTTTGTGTTGAATATTTGCAGGTTCTGACCGGGCTCTCCACAAGATAATCCTTGAAATGATAAAGTACTTCACCCTTCCTAGATGATATAAAACCCTAATCTACTACAGGGTTCGCACTTTAGGGGGCAATCTGTTACACTAAAATTTGTCACCATGACTATTTTCAGTTAGTATGGCTCCATCAACTATCATACTATCCTCCTTGGCAAGTCTTATACCTCTACTCCTCATGTCAAACTCCAAAAAAGAGAGAAAAATCCTTTAAAGTCAATTAACTCTGGTTACGCAGTTTCTCTTAGCCTTACCTGCGTGTACGCACCTCAAGTTCACAACACCTGTGTACTTGTACGCTCTGTCTGTAAAGGGGTGGGTGCGTACTCCTGTAAAGGTCAAAAGGCACGAGTTTTACTTCAAAAAAGTTACTTGTGGTCAATTCTAGAGCATTCTAGAAGATGGTTTGACGTGTATTGAGCGCCTCCAGATGGTTCATGCACCTCAAAGAAAGAGGAACTTATCCCATGAAGAGGGGAGCTATCCCATTGAGAGAGGGGCTTATCCCATTCATGGTGGACCTAAATAACTTCCCCCAAAGCACTATAAATACAGGCATTGGGCCAGAGGGAGGAGAGGTTGAAAGCTGAACATTCCTAAGGGTAGATGCTGCTGGAATTAGGACTTCCTTGTAGAAGCTTGTGAGGAGAGATTCCCATCCTTTCTTGTTTCATTTGGTAGTGGGTGAGATGATCAAAGTAAAGGAGAACTCTTGCTGGACCCTGGGAGGGACCTGCACAACACCAAGGCTCAGGTTGTAAGGTTTCTTTTGTTTCCTATTAATACAAATAAGTCCATTCTTCTCAACAATTTGTTATTTATGAGTTGTTTCATATACTCCTTGGTCTGTATGTTAAATATGTTTTATTTTATGAGTTATTCAGGCGCTATTTAATCGTTTGCTTGTTAGTGAATGTAGGCTTCGAAGAGAAGGAGGAGTTCATCCGGATCAACAACGCTGGACTACTACAACAACGTTGGACTACAGGTAGGATCTAAACACTTGATTACTTATATTGTAAATGCATATTTAGAGAAGGATAGTTCTTAATTTTCTTGTTTGTCACTAGAAAGCCTTAGCTTCTAGGGAGGTTGGTTTTGTCCGCAAAATTGACTCTTTCCACATGACAAGCCCCTTTTGGCATTGAGTAGTAGTACCGATAGCAAAGCTAGCAGTTTTGAGCTGTGTGAGATTTGGCACCGCAGGATGGGACATATGTATCATGGAGCCTTGAGGACATTGCGGGAGATCACTACAGGTGTGGAAAAGTTCAGTACTGATCACTTTGATACTTGCATAGGTTGTGCGATGGGCGCAGAGCAACTGGGATATTTGATTTGATTCATTCCGATGTGAGCGGTCAGATGTCTCATGTTTCCTTGAGTGGATATGAGTACTATGTTTTATGCATTGATGTTCACTCCAGGAGGACCTGGATTTATTTTTTGAAGACCAAGAGTGAGGTCTTCGAGTGGTTTCAGGAGTTCAAAGCTCTTGTAGAGACATAGACAGGTCGAAAGATCAAGTCCCTGAGGTCGGACAATGGAGGAGAGTACACCCTTGGAGAGTTTGTTGACTATTGTGCAGAGGCAGGCATTAGGAGGGAGTTCACTGTTCCTTACAACCCCCTGTAGAACGAGGTTGCAGAGAGGAAGAACAGATCCAACATAGGGGCTGCCAAAGCCATGTTACATGATCAGGGTTTACCATTTTTCTTGTGGGCAGAGGCCTACAACACAGTTGTTTACTTGCAGAACAGGAGTCCGCATCGTGCCTTGGGGCACATGACTCCGGAGGTGGATTTCTCTGTTAAGAAGCCTGATATTGGTCATCTTCATATCTTTGGATGCATTACATACTCCTATATACCCAAAGAGAAGAGGACCAAACTAGAGCCCACCGCAGAGAAGGGTATCTTTGTGGGCTACAGTGAGACTTCAAAGGCCTTTCGGATTTACATTCCTGCACAGAGGAGAGTTGTTTTCAGATGGGATGTGAAGTTCGAGGAGGAAAGGACCTTTAGGAGGTCTTGGGAGTTAGAGTATCTGGATCAGCCAGACCTTAAGTAGCAGTTGAGTCAGTCACAAGGATCCAGTGGGCAGGGATCAGGAGGTACATCTATGAGGATGTCAGGTCCGTAAGTGAGAAGTGGCTCACCGAGCCAAAGGGGCGGTGCTCCGGGCAGCATGCAGAGCAATTCACAGAGTAGTTCACTAGGGAGTCCACTAATGGACAGTTCACATGGTACCTCAACTTCTACAGGTTTAGGTGCAGGCAGGAGGACAACAGACAGATAGTCAGGAGTTCAGGCTCCTGATGATGATGATGAGGAGGAGTTTCATTCTCCGATGGGAGAAGTGCGCTCAGGGAAGAGGAAGCCCAAGTGGCTTCAGGACACCTTGAGAGATGCCTCATCTGTTGCTGAGTTGAAGAGGCCAGTCAGAGAGAGTAGACCACCTGAGAGGTTTTGTAGCTATATGGCGATGGTTACCAGCATCCTTCACTCTGAGCCTTCTAGCTATGAGGAGGCAGCTAGCCAGCAGGTCTAGAGAGAGGCCATGTAAGAGGAGTATTCTTCTATCATGAAGAATGATGTTTGGGAGGTGGTACCGAGTCCTGAAGGCAAATTTGTGGTTACTTCCAGATGGATTTACAAGGTAAAGTATGCTGCATATGGCAGCATTGAGAAATTCAAAGCAAGGTTTGTGGCTAGAGGGTTCTCCCAGGTAGATGGAGTTGATTATGAGGAGACCTTCGCTCCCATGGCTCGATATACTTCGATCTGCTCCATTATATCGATAGCACCAGAGATGGGTTCGAAGATCCAGCAGATGGATGTGTAGACTGCATTTCTCAATGGCTTCATACAGGAGGAGGTGTACATTGAGCAGCCACAGGGCTTTGAGGTGCATGGGAAGGAGTCCCATGTGTGCAGACTGAAGAAGGTCCTTTATGGCCTGAAGCAAGATCCCAGAGCTTGGTACTCCAGGATAAATACATATTTGCAAGGGATGGGTTTCACAAAGAGTGAGGCAGATCCAAACCTTTACTTTATTGTGATTGGTGATGAGCCTCTCATTCTGGTGTTGTATGTGGATGACTTGGTCATTACAGGTGCAGAGAGACTCATAGAGCACTGTAAGAGAGATCTTGCGATAGAGTTTGAGATGAAGGACATCGGCTTAATGCATTACTTTTTAGGCTTGGAGGTGTGGCAGGAGGGGCATTTCTTCCTGGGGTAGGGGAAGTATATTGTGGACATCCTTAGCAGATTCCACATGGAGGATTGTAAACCCATGTCGACACCGATGATCACCAACTGGAAGAAGCTTCATGCTTCAGATCCCGAGTTAGTGGATCCCACATTGTACAGGCAGTTGATTGGTTCCTTGATGTATCTGGTCAACACTAGACCTGATATCTATTTTGCATTCAACACGATGAGTTAGTTTATGTGTGAGCCTATGAAGCTTCACTGAGTGGCTACAAAACACATTTTGCGGTACTTGTAGGGGATAGTGGATTATGGTCTGCACTATAGGCAGGGAGATGGAGTGAGATTGGCAGGATACACTGATTCTGATTGGGTAGGTTGTGCTTCTGATAGGAAGAGCATTTCAGGGTGTTTTTTTGGGTTGGGTTCAGCAGTGGTGTCATGGTTCAGCCAAAAGCAGCAGTCAGTAGCATTGAGTTTAGCGGAAGCAGAGTATATGGCAGCCAGTCTAGCTAGTTGTGAGGCTATCTGGCTTCGCAAGATGTTGTTTGGCTTATTTGGTTAGCCGTTGAGACCTTCAGTGATTTACTGTGATAATCAGAGTTTCATTAAACTCACGGAGAATCCAGTGTTTCATGACAGGTCAAAGCATATCGGGATCAGATATCATTTCATCAAAGACTATGTTCAGAAGGGAGCTATGAAGCTTAAGTATATTTCCACTGATGAGCAGGTTGTAGATATTCTTACCAAAGCCTTACCACGGGGCAAGCATGTCTACTTCAGAGACAAGATGGGTGTGGTGAGGAACACCTTCCTCGGTAAGAGGGAGTGTTGAAATTTGGTACCGGAGGACAAGTGGTTCCCTTAGGCTTTGATCTTTGGCCTAGGGAAAAGTGTCCAAAAGAATTTAATTTTTCTCCTAAAGTGACTTTATAATTTTATAAAGTTAAATCTAATTTAAAAGTGACTTTAAGTGATAAAATTACTAAGTCTAATTTTAAAGTGATTTTTATAAAGTCAATGAAAATTTAGAAAGGAAAAGTGACTTTGGAAATAAATGACTAAGTGGGTCTTTATTAAAGTGGGGTGAATTAAAAAATAAAAAGTGAGATTTAAATGATCATTTAATCTCAGCCTTAGATCTCAATCAATTTCAGCCATTGGATTTAGGGATCACCCAAAAGCTACTTGGGGTTAGATTAAAGGAGGAAAATGAGGAAAAGGTCATTAAATTCTTTCATGAGCAGATTGAGAGAAGGAGAGCAAGAGAGCAAGGGAGATTTCTGGACAGTGAGTTGTGGAGTTTCAGTAGTGGAGTTCCAGCAAAGCGGAGTTTCAGCAGCGGAGTTTGAACAGCGGAGTTTCAGCAGGGCGGAGTTTGAGCATGGCGGAGTTTGAGCAAGGCTGAGTTTTAGCAAGGATGAGATAAGTTGTAAAAGTTTGCTTGCTGATTTTTGCTGAATATTTCTCTTACTGTAAAAATGCATTTTCTAGAAATAAAGAAGAGCTCTCAAATTGGTTTTCCCCAAGAGTTGTAGGGGGTTTTTCTAGGGTCACATTGACCAAAAATCTCAGTGTTTAAATGTGTTTTAATGGCTGTTTATTACTGCTGATTTTTATTTCTGCAATTTCCAGCATTCTGTAAAATTTCCAGAATTTGCGTTTTCAGCAAATTTCTTTTTTCCAGCTTGTTAAATGTATGGTTATGGGAAAGGGCATTTAACTATATGGGAGAAATAAAGAGAAACTGAAAACCGGGGTGGGAAATGAGAAATTTTTACAGTATTCTTGAAATCATTGGTTTTTGTTTGATCTTGAAAATAATCTATCATTTCTGCATACTAGCTCTTGCATATTTGCACTCTTGCATAAGCATATTTTTGATAGTCGAAGTGCTCTAAAATTGTTCCCGTGCCTAATTACTAAGTAACCAAAAGATTTAATTCATCTTCAAGGTTTATGATTCAGAAGGTAGTAGGAAAGTGACACTTCAGGTATATCTTAAAAAAAAATGAGCATCACAAGAGTAGGTACCTTGGTATTCCATTTCCATCACTGAAACTGTTTTTCTTCATATGCCACTACCATTCACAGAGTTCCTACATGCAGACAATGAAGAAAATAACTAAATCAGAAAACTAATGGTTGACTGTCTTTTAGCTGCGGAATGCAACCACTTTCTGCAGCTGATTCAACTTTTCGTAGCTGTTTTTGTTAAACTCTAGGTTGCAGGTGTCGTCAAGCAAAACAAGCCACATGGGTAGCGGGGGAAATGTCAGTACATGGATGGTGTCATATTCATTTGATCCAATTCGATAAAAAAGACCCCGATAAAAGAGAAGTCAAGTTGTGTGTTATCACTAAGTCGCCACACTAAGTCACTGCATGTCAAGAAAAAATAATAATTTTGAATCAATGAAATGAATAAGTTATTTGCTCACTTTTCTGAATGTATTGATTAATTTTGGACTGATGATGGAATATGTATGGCTAAATATTTATTCAAGATTTTTAGCTACAGGAACTGTGCACATTCTGCAGCTAAAGTCCAATTCCGCAGCCAAAAAAACCTCATTGTTCAAATCAGCCTATCTTTCTCATACAAATCAGATTTTGATGATTTAAGTACCGTTGAAAAGATCTCAACAAGATCTACACAATGATAAATCCATCATTAGATTTTGAAATAGCAAATAATGAAATAAATTACTGAAAAGAAGCAACATTCAACTTGGAGCACCAATTCCAAAGCAGGTATAAATTCTTTTGATTTTTCCTTTGAAGACTTGTTTCATTAATACACATTCTTAGTTTTGTGTGTAAATATCATAACTAGAGAGATTGATCACCTCTCTCCTTTGATAATCTTACATTCCATTGTTTTGTAGGTTCCAGGAGGAAAGACCAATGACTACAAGAGAATGGTGTCTCTCTAAGAGACCAATTTGTTTCATAAGAGGATGATCAACAACAAAGAGGAAATATGCTGATGCAAAATTAGTTCCAAACACTTGAAAAACTTTCAGATACTATTGTCTCCATCACATCCATCCATCATATCCATACCTCATAATAAACCATTCATATAATTTTCCTCCATATTTTCCATTTACATTCACATACACTTTCCATCTCTTTTTGTCCATTCATAACCCACAAATAAAAGCAAGAGGCTCATTCACATGCTTATTTCCCATTGCCATTTCTGTTCACCATTGCCATATTCCATTTTCATCTTCCATTTCCTGTCATTTTCATTCCGCAAATAAGCCCTGCTTCAATGAAAATTATTGAGTCCATAGTCCTTTGAGTCTAAGTTCTTTGTAAAAACACATTGAGGTTTGCATGCCTTAATGGCAAGTCCTCATGCGAACAAACAATGAGAATACATTAATGTCCCTTATTCATCAGATCTTCTAGTTGACTCGACATTGGCAAAATCATTCGTACCTAGCAAGATTTGTTTGGGCATTTTGACTCTCATTGACATCAATTGTGAGAGTTCTCTCGTTGACTAGTGGCATCCATTAATGGCCACTAAGTCAACAATTTCCTACTATGTTGGACATCAGAACATCTTTTCACATAGTAGGAATTGTGCCAATGAGTTTTGAATACATGAAGACTATTATTTTCAGCATTTTGGAGCAGATTCAGCAAGTTTTAGTTGAAGCAATAAAAATTCATCTTAACTCTTTATCCATGACTCCTCTTGTTTAACCACTTGAAGAAGAATATGATCATAATTTTGCAACCACCACACATACAACTCATCCATTCCAAAGGGTAAGTTAAGATATGTCATTTTCTCACTTTTGGCCATATAATTCCATACAAATCTAGAATGATAATTGTTTGGAACATTTATCTTCCTCATTTCATAAAATTGCCAATACCATCATTTGGGGGCGGGGGACGAGGAAATACATTCATATTCATATCTTGTCATCTCCATACCATACTCAAGAGCCCACATACTTCCAACATATATTAACTATTACAATGTTATTATGAGCATACAATGGCTTCTGAAAAAGTGTCTAAAGGATAAATTGGATACAAACAAAATCATGGTTGTCAAACAAGAACCAAACATCATTCAATCCAATAAAGATATACTTTGCAACAATAATCCAAATATCATTATGCAAAGTTCAAAGATCAAAATAGAATGCAACAACAACAAAAAAAATATTGGTTGTAACACAAGAACCAACCATGTTGCAATTCAAGTAAAACACTTTTCCAAAACATGAAGTTATCAAATGATATCATGCAAAGTTAAGCCAAAGCTCAAAGATCGAAAGAGTTAATGTAATATATATTGCATGAGGACATGTAATAACTTCAGTTGGGGGGTATGTTGAGTCTTGAAAATGTTATTCATTTCCATTACACTTTCACTATTATGTCCATTATATTACCTCCATTTCACTACTATGTCACCACATTCATCCCACTCTCATTATCATTGGGCCACATTTATGTTTTTCCAATATTTATTAATTCTAAGCCTTTTAAGTGAATTTCTGGTTAAAAATTAGAAAATAATGTGCATATGCTTATACCTAATAGATGGGTTGAGATTGTTGACATGTGTAGGTTGAAAGGAGGCTTCTAGAAGACCCTTATGTGGCACTCTAAGGCCAAATTCGAATTTGAGTGGAAAGAATCATGAGATCATGAGGATATGTGTCACATATCCTAATTATATTGTAACTCTAAGAAGACATGTGTCTTATCAGTTCCTATTTTGATTAGGACTCTAGAGGTAGAGGGAGAGATTCATAGAATCTCACTAATGAGATGGCTTCTCATTTTTTTTGTATAAATAGGAGATATTTCTCCTTCATTTGTTAGTCTTTTAGCCTTTGAATTGTTAAGTCTTAGTTTGTTAGTTCTTAAGCTTGTTAGCTTAGAGTTTAGAGCTTAGCTTGTGAGTCTTAGCTTAGCTTGGAGTTTGTAGTTCTTCCTTGATGGCTTTTGAAAGCTTTGGAGAGATTTGTTGTACTTTGTAATTTTGAAGAATTTGAATAAAGTTTTGATGTTCTCAACATGGAAGGAGATGTGAAGTAGATGTCATGGAGCATATTAGAATGTAAGGTAGAGTAGATTTCACTTTGTAATTTTTCTTTGATTTCATTATGTCATTTGATTGCTTTCAAGTTTGATAGATTAGATTCTCCATTCATGCAATTTTAATTCATGTAATTGTGTTCAATCGGTTGATTGTAGATTAGTTTTTATTTATATGTTTTTGCGTCAACGTCTTGTGTCAACCTCGTTAAAAAATGAAACAAGGAGTATGAGGATAGTTCTTTTACTGTGTCAACCTCATTAAAAAATGAAACAAGATCTCAAGTTCTAAGTGAAGTCTTTGATTAGATCTCATAAAATCCCAGTCAAGTCTTTCACTTGATCTTGTAAAAGAAAATTCATTCCATCCACCTGATAGCCACGAGTAGTTTGCTTAGGTTAATGTAATGAAGCTTGGGGGACATGCAGCTAGTGGTAAAGTTAAGTTTCCCTATAGGTTATGTGAAGGGAATCACCCCATTCACCATTTTCTATCTAGACGAAGCCGAAGAGGTGTTGGATAACCATCCTGCTTCACTACAGCAACTTCCATCTGCTTACAGTAGACTCTCCTTTTCATCATGCTGGGGACATGAAAACCAATCCAAGCATAGTTCTTCGTTTCAAGCTTGTGTAAAAATGAATCCAAGCATAGTTTGTTGGGTCCCTATAATACTAGTGATTACCCCATTACTATTGTAGTTATACCCCTTATTAATATTGTTGTGCCCCTATTGCCCCCATATTGTTATTATTGTGCCCCATAGAACCCCTCTATTGTTATTTTTGTGGCTTTATATTATTAATGTTAGGTCGTTGGATTATATTGTGACTCCTTAGACTCCTATATAAAGAAAAGAGGTTTTGTCATTTGAATCATCCAAGAATTGTTCACTTATGTAATGTAAAGGAGGTTTCCCCCTCGAAGAGGCTGAATTCTAAGACGTTGATCTATCTTTTCTATCTTTTCTTGAGCTAGTTTCATAACATTTGGTATCAGAGCTTTGGATTCTAGGGTTTCGCTGCTCCAAACAGGTCATCGTGGCATTTTCACTATAACTTTTTTCTGTGACGTTTCAGAAGTCACAAAACAAGCCCATTTGACAAGAAATCACGCTGAACCTTGGGTCCGAATTTCAGAGCTTTTCGCGCGATATTTGCGAAGATATGATCCGAGGAAGTTGTTCTTTTTGCAGACTCCTGAATTACATTAAAAACAGGTGACCTGGGGAAAATCATCATAACTTTCCCTCTAGGGATCGGATTGAAATTTCGTACAAAGGTACAGAAAGAGGACAGACTGTAGTTTCTTTTATGCATGTTTTAGATCCAAAGGTTGAAACAGTGACTCGTGGCACATCGTACAAGTTTGCTCTACTGAACTAGTCTATAAGCAAGTCACTGTGGGAGATTTAACATAAATCTTCCTTGGAGAATCCAATTTGGGTCAGACTTGTGGCATTGGAAAGAGGACATAGAGGGATACAACAGCTCACAAATTCAAAACTAGATGATTGGAAAGTACAGAGATACATCAGTGGAAATATTGAGCTCCTACAAAGTGAAAAAAGGTGTGTAGATTTTCTTAAATTTTTGCTTAAGCTTGGTTTGAAAATTTATTTTGAAGGAATTCAAAGGGCATAGTAGAGCATTATTATCGGTAATTGATGCCCTAAGGAAAGAAAATGCAAACACCTAGTAAGGAACCTGAAAGCTCTAGCATGACTCATGAAGAAGAGGAAGAAATGCAACATGATATATCAAAATTACAAGACCAAGTGCAACAACTGTCCCTTGAACAAAAAGGAACAAAATCTAAGATGGACGGTTTAAAGAAAGATGTAGAAGCTAAGATGGATGGTTGAAAGAAAGGTGTAGAAGCTAAGATGGATTGTTTAAAGAAAGGCGTAGAAGTTAAGATGATTGACATGGAAGCTAAGATGGATGATTTGAGGATAGCTCTGAAGACAGACATGGACGAATTGAAGATAAATATGAATAAGTTGCTACAAGAAATGGTCCCTAAGGGTGAAAGGGTACTAAAGGAAACTCGTGATGAGAACAAAAGAAATGTTATTCATGATTCCATAGACGCTAATGTTGGATTGAAGACTCACCATATTCCAAAAATTGATATGAGGAAGTTTGATGGAAAGGATCCTGCCACATGGATATTACAGATGGAGAAATTCTTCGATCTCAATAATGTGCAAAACACACAAAAGGTACGTATGGCAACTTTATATTTGGAACCAAATCAGTTTGTATGGTATCAATGGCTTTGCTCTCGAAAACCATTTATCACTTCGGGAATTTTTACGGAAGAATTGATAGCACATTATGAGGATACAGAAAGCAACACTTTTTTTAGCCAATTGATAAGTCTCAAACAAAAGGGTTCAATAATGGAGCACATTGAGGAGTTCCAAAAATTGAACATAAGGGTAAAAGATATTCCAGAGGAGCATAGGATTGATGTGTTCATAGGGTCTTTAAAGGATAATATCCAACATGATGTTTGCCTTTGGGAACCTGATTCATTAGAGAAGGCATTCAGGTTAGCAAGAAAAATGGAAAGGAAAACTATGGAAACCAGGAAGCATACCACTCACAACTATAAAGACAGAAGTGTTGTTGCCCCTAGTCTTCCACAACCTATAAGGTTGACACCACAACAATTGGAAGAAAAAAGAGCAAAAGGGCTTTGTTACAGTTGTGATAGCAAATACACTAAAGGTCATAAGTGTTCTGAGAAGAAATTATTCTACGTAGATTGTGAAGAGGAAGAAGAAAAGGAGAAAGAAAGGTCAAAAGAAGAGGATATACTCCAGGAACAAAGCCTAGATGAAGAATAAATAAATCATACCATATCTTGTAATGCATTGGCGGGAATTACCACTCCTCAAACTATCAAGATAGAAGGACAAATCAAGAAGAAAAAGGTAATAGTGTTGATTGATTCAGTAAGCACCCACAATTTTGTTCATTGTAAGGTAGCAAAAGAATTGAATTGCTTCCTATATCCAACACCAGAGTGTCAAGTGATGATTGAAAATGGAGGAACAATAAATTGCTTTGGAAAGTGCCATAATATCAAGCTATCCGTGGGAGAATATGTATTGACTAGCCCAATGCTTTCCATTCCAATGGGAGGTGCTGATGTTGTACTAGGAGTCCAATGGCTACAATCCCTAAGTACAATAACTTTTAATTTTCAAGAACCTTTCATCAAATTTTCTACGGAAGGAAAGGAAGTTGAATTAAGGGGTATTGCAGGGAAACCAAGAAAGATAATCAGCTCTAATAGTATGACAAAGCTTCTAAAAAAGGAGCGAAGAGGTGTAATTACACAATTATGCTCGCTAGATGTTTCCACATCGGAATCATCTATTTCTCCAGATCTCGAAAAAGTCTTGGACAATCATTCCAAGGTATTTGAGACTCCCAGAGGTCTCCCACCTATGCGTGATCATGATCATGCTATTCATCTGATTCTAGGAAGTGTTCCTCCAAACATCAGGTCATATAGATATCCCTATGTCCAAAAGATTGAAATTGAATGTATGGTTGCAGAAATGCTAGAGGCTGGTATAATTCAACCGAGTCAAAGTTCTTTCTCTGCTCCAGTAGTATTGGTGCACAATAAGGATGGATCATGGCGCATGTGTCCGGATTATAGGGAGTTCAACAAGCTCACTATTAAAGATAAGTTCCCCATTCCCGTCATTAACGAATTACTGGATGAATTGCATGGATCAATTTACTTCACCAAGCTAGATCTTCGTTCAGGGTATCATCAAATCTGAATGAAGACTGAAGACGTTCTGAAAACAACATTTAGAACTCATGAGGGTCATTATGAATTTTTGGTCATGCCTTTTGGCCTTACCAATGCACCTTCAACATTTCAAGGTTTGATGAATTCAATTTTCAAACCATTCCTTAGAAAATTTTTGTTAGTATTTTTTGATGATATACTAATCTACAACAAGTATTGGAAAGATCATGTTGAAAATGTTGACACGGTGCTACAACTATTGAAGGAGAAACAATTATATGCAAAAATATCCAAATGTTTCTTTGGAGTCAAAGAGGTGGAATATTTGGGTCATATTATATCTCATGAAGGAGTTAAGGTAGACCCTAGCAAAATTAAAGCCATTAAGGAATGGAAAATCCCCACATCCATAAGGCATCTGCGAGGATTTCTTGGGTTGACAACGTATTATCGCAAGTGTTGAAAATAATACTGAGAGGGGGGGTGAATCATTATTATCAAGTTCTTTTAACAAATCTTCCTTATTTACACTTTGAATTATTTTTGCATATCAGTACCATAAAATAATGAGCATGAACAAGAAAAACAAATAGTCACACCAAAGAACACCAGATATAAGGTGGAAACCCAATGTGGGTGAAAACCACCTACTACAATATGTCTCTATCTTCTTTCAAATTAGAAACTCCTGTTACAATGATTTTGTGCTGGTGCAGTCCTTTACCAGTGCGCAGGCTGCAACCTGCAGAGAGCTACAACTCTCTCGTTTTCCAGTCTCTCCTGGAAGGGAGCTACAACCCCCTACTTTTTTCTTTCAAGGACTACTTTTCAAACTAGATCCAACAACAACATTGAAGCTCATAATCAAACAACCTTCTGAATCACCCAATCACCAGATCCATAATGATATTATGAGAGTTATCAACCAGATCTAGTACATAAAGGTAAGTCATTAATCATGTTGTTATCTGAACTCAATACCAGTAACCAAACATCAGTTATGCACCCAAAACCCTGCAGAATAGTCAAAGGCAGTTAAAACAAATTTTAAGCAGGGATCGCAACTTCACTGGTATAGATCTGCAGATATCTGTACTACCTCCACACCTGCACCTTCTGTGGCGCCGCGACCACCACACCTGCGCCTTCTGTGGTGCCTTCGCACTGCGCCTTCTGTGGCGCCTCTGTGGCGTCTCCGCACTGCGCCTTCTGTGGTGCCTCCGCACTGTGCCTTCTGTGGCGCCTCTGTGGCGTCTTCGCATTGCGTCTTCCGTGGCGCCTCCGCACTGCACCTTCTGTGGCGCCTTTGCACTGCGCCTTCTATGGCGCCTCCGCACTGCGCCTTTTGTGGCGCCTCCGCACTGCGCCTTTTGTGGCGCCTCTGTGGCGTCTCCGCACTGCATCTTCTGTGGCGCCTCAGCATTGCGCCTTCTGTGGCGCCTCTACACTGCGCCTTCTGTGGGGCCTCCGCACTGCGCCTTCTGTGGCACCTCCGCACTTCCGCAGCTGCAGCGCTCGAGAGATCACCCTTCACAGATTCGCTTTCAACTTCACTTTCATAGATGAAACTTTTAAAACAATAACCCAATATTTCATATCTTAAGATATTCGATTTGCAAGTATGATTTAGCCAAGTGATCTCCTTTGCTTTATATAGGCAATCTTCTTCCTAAAAACATGGATCAATACCATAGATAACCAATACAAGGGGCCCAAAAACATGGGGCTCAATAATACCAAGGACTAACCACCATGGACCAAAGGTAAGTTCACCAACATATACACACTTTTGACGAGGTACTATGGTCCAAAATCATAGGTTCAAATACCAAGGACTAAGTACCATGGACCAAAGGTAAGTTCTCCAGCATGAAAGTGCGTGAACTTTTTCTCTACATGAAATAAACTTTTCTCTACATGAAATAAAATTTTATCTGCATAAAAGTGCGTGAACTTTTCTCTACATGAAATAAATTTTTCTCTACATATAAGTGCGTGAACTTTTCTCTACATGAGATGAGTGGGCTACCATCAAGTACAACATATGTATCATAAAGCCATACCAGAATCATAATGCCAACAATCTCCCCCTTTGGACTTGATGGCAACCTCAAAATCTTCAGCATCATTCTCCCCCTTTGACATCAAAGGCAAAGGGTTATGCTCCCCCTAAGAACATGCTCCCCCTGAATATGAACCAGATCTGCAAAGAAGAACCATAATCCACTAAACACCATAAATGACCATGAAAGAGATAGAGACATATGGCAGCTATATTCAGACCAGCATCCATGAACTCCTTCTGTACATCCTCCATAATTCCAACAATGCATTATGTGCTCCCCCTGAACCTGTGCCATTCAATCTTCAACCAATCCGCAACCCAGCACATGTACGCATATACCCCAGATGAACCATACGTACAACCATCAATCAGAAGAGTTTCAACAATAAGATGATGCATCAACTACCCCCAGCTTTTGCCTGAGGTATTCAAAAGTCTCCCTGGGCAATGGTTTGGTGAGAATATCAGCAACTTGTTCCTTAGAAGGAACATACTCCAACTTGACCTTCTATTCAAGCACTTGTTCCCGGAGAAAATGATACTTGATTGGTATGTGCTTGGTTTTTGAATGCATGACTCGGTTCTTTGAGATACTGATTGCACTTGTGTTATCACATAAGATGGGAATAGGTGGAGTACAAGTGATTTGAAAATCCTGCAAGGTCTGCATCATCCAAAGGAGTTGAGTGCAGCAAGATGCAGCAGTAACATATTCGGCTTCAGCTGTAGACAAGGCAATTGAATTCTGTTTCTTGCTGAACCAAGATACTAGTCTGGAACCCATAAAGAATGCACCACCACTTGTGCTCTTCCTTTCATCCACGCTTTCGGCCCAATCTGCATCTGTATAAGCATGAAGTGTGATATCTGTATCTCTAGGATACCATAAGCCATAATTTTGACTCCCTTGAAGGTATTTGAAAATTCTCTTCACTGCCTAAAGATGAGTCTCCTTCGGATTTGCCTGAAATCTTCCAACTATTCCAATTGCATGCATGATATCCGGTCGGGTACCTGTCAAATAAAGTAAACTTCCAATCATAGTTCTGTAGGTTGGCTGATGCACTGCTGCAGATTCATCATTTGCACTGAGGCTACATCTTGTGACCATAGGTGTACATACTGGTTTTGCATCTTCGATGCCATATTTCTTCAAAATCTGTTTGAGATACTTGGTTTGAGACAAAAAAATCCCTCCTTCTTTTTGTTGGATTTGCAAACCAAGAAAATATGTCAATTCTCCCAGCAAGGACATGTCGAATTCTTTCTGCATCACCAAGGCAAAGATTTGACTCATAGCTTCTTCATTGCTGCCAAAGATAATGGCATCTACATACACAACAAGTATTAGCAATTTGTTATTTTCAACTTTTATATAAAGATTGCTATCTGCTGATCCTTTTAAAAAACCTTGTTTATGAAGATATTTGTCCAAACGATAGTACCAAGCCCTTGGAGCTTGTTTGAGACCATAGAGAGCCTTTTTCAATCAGCATACAAGATTTGGATCATTTCCAAGAATGAACCCATCTGGCTGCTCGATGTATACTTCTTCTTCCAAGTCTCCATTCAGAAAGGCTGATTTCACGTCCATTTGAAATACTTTGAAGTTTTGAAAGCTTGAGAGAGCAAGGAACATTCGGATGGCCTCAAGTCTTGCAACCGGAGCAAAGGTTTCTTCAAAGTCTATTCCTTCTTGCTACGCATACCCTTTACAAACAAGTCTAGCCTTGTTTGTAATTACTTCTCCATTTTCATTCAATTTATTTTTGAAGACCCATTTTGTTCCGATAACATTCTTATCCTTTGGTCTAGGAACCAGCTCCCAAGTGTTGTTCTTTTCGATCTGCTCAAGTTCTTCATCCATTCCTTTCACCCAACATTCATCTTTGCATGCCTCTTTCACATTTTTTGGTTCAGTGGAGGAGAGTAATGCCAAATAGCTTGAAGCATCTGCAAGTGTTCTTCTTGTTTGTACACCTGCTTCTTTCTGTCCCACAATCTGAGATTTTGGATGATTCTTCTGAACATATCTGGATGGAGTCTTTTCTTCTAGTCTTGTCTACTCCTTTGGTTCTTCTTGAGGTTCTTATTCTTCATCATTCTGTCTTTGAGGGTAGCCTTCATCTTCTTCGATGTCTTCATGATGTACTTGCCTAGGAATGTATCCCTTCTCATCAACCACTACATCAATGCTATCAACAATTCTGCCAAGTCTTTTATTGTAGCACTTGTATGCTTTGCTATGTGGAGAGTAACCAAGAAGAATACCTTCATCTGCTCTAGGTTTAAGTTTGCCAAGTTGCTCATCAGTGTTCTTAATATAACATTTTCTCCCAAAGATTTTGAAGTGCTTTACCGAAGGAGTCTCACCACACCAGAGCTCATGAGGGGTATGAGTGTTGTTCACCCGGACATTTGTTTTGTTGAGAATAAAAACTGCAGCATGTGCAGCTTCACCCCAAAAAGTTGCGGGAGTTCCCGACTCATCAAGCATAGCACGAGCCATTTGTTGGACTGTTCTGTTCATTCTTTCCACAACTCCATTTTGCTGAGGAGTTCTAGCTGTAGAGAATTCTCTTCTTATCCCATGTTCTTCACAGAAATCGAAAAATTCATTTGAGGTAAACTCCCCACCTCTGTCGGATCTGAGGCACTTAATTTTTTATCCTGATTCATTTTCAACCAAGGCTTTGAAGGATTTGAATTTTTCGAATTCTTCATCTTTGTGCTTCATAAGTCCTAACCAGACAAACCTGGAGAAATCGTCAATGAATAATATCAAGTATTCTTCTCCTCGAGGTGTCCTTTTCCTGAATGGACCACATGTATCTGTATGTACTAGCTCAAGAGGCATGGTAGCTGATCCTTCCTTCTCTGGAAAGTTAGTTCTGGTTTGCTTTCCAAACTAACATGATTTGCATATGGTGTTGTCTGGAATTTTGATATCTGGAGGATCGCGAACTGCTTGATATTTGCATGCTTTCCTTATTTGTGAAAATCTTAGATGCCCCAACCTCCGATGCCATAACCAGTGTTCATCATCCTTGCTTAGATAGCATTGTTGTTGTCCTTCTTCAAATATGTATAAATTATTTGGAGTTCTTCTACCTTTGATCACTGTTTCACCTGTATCAAGATCACGAACATGACATCCATTTGATCTAAATATCACCTCGGTTCCTTGATCACAAATCTGGCTAACACTTAGAAGATTATGTTTCAATCCATCAACATACAAAATATTTACAGCCTTGACCTTTTCTTTTAACTGAGCAATGCCTTTTCCTTTTATAGTTACAGGAGTATCATTTCCAAAAGAAACTTTCTTTCCTTTTTCAAGAGCAGAAAATGACTCAAGTTTTTCTTTATCACCTGTCATATGCTTCGAACATCTACTGTCCATGTACCATAGATTTTCCTGTCCCTCTGCATAAAATGCTATCCCACATCTTTCTGTTTTTGGTTTCTTTATTCTCCATGTTTTGGTGATTGATGCTTGTTCCTTTGTCTGCTGAAACCTGCTCCTGCATTCAGAATCTTCATGACCAAAATTATTGCAAATAGAACATTCAACTTCATTTTCAAGAACCGAAAAGTTGTTATAGGTCCTTTTTGTAATCCCGGTCATACTTCTTTGTTTTTGAGCTTCTCTAGTCATGATTGTTTTATATGCAACACATTGAGCTGCCTTGTGACCAAAGTTATGGCAAGAAAAGCATTGTCCATTGAAGAAACTTCTGCGGTTATCAAATCTTCCGGCCAAATGATTGTAATTTCTATTGTCATCCATCCTTGAACCAAATTGAGAAGATTTTACCTGTGGTTGGTTGTAGATTTTGTTCATCCTTAAGATGGATTGCCCCTGATAGTCTCTGTTTGCAATTCATCCCTGCTTTACCTGATGGTCTTCATTGTGCTTTTGCTCATTCTTTCTTGCTGCATCAAGATAACTTTTTGAGGTGGATGCTTGAGAAGTTCCTCCATTATAGCCTAGACCTGTCTTGTTTAGTGGAGAACGTTGTACATTGATAATCTCATCCAAAGTTTCAGATCCTTTGACACACTTAAGATTAATAGCTTTTGTTTTCTCAATTTCTTTTCTAAGACCAACAATTTCACGTTCTAATTTTTCAAGATGTTTTTCCTTTTCATCAATTTGAAATTGTAGAGTATCAATGATCATATTCTTTTCTTCTACACATCTCTTGAGTCTAGTAATTTCTTCATAAAGGCTATCCACATCTATAGCATCCATATAACCATCATCTTCAAATGCCATTAACAGTTTATAGTCATTACCTCGTTCATCTTCATGACTATTTGATAGACCATCACTATCTTCATGAGTGTAGTAACTTTTCTTATTTGCCCTTTGTTTCTTGTTCCATCTAGCAGGTTCCTTTCCTTTATCCTTATAAGGACATTTTGCAGCATAATGACCTACTCTTCCACAAGAAAAGAATTTAAAAGGTAACTTACCTTTGAATCTTCCAGAACCCCTTTGAAGATTTCTGACAAAATTTGATTCTTCTTCTTCTTGTTCTGGCACGTGACTTGCTTCATAATAATCTTCTTTGCCTGATGCCTTGAAAGCAGCTTCTCTTCTGTCTGATGGACCTCCCTTTCTCATTTCATAAGCAGTTAGTATTCCATGTAGCTGAGACATAGTAAGAATTCGTAGATTTTCTTTTTCTTCTATTGCAGACACTTTAGATTCAAATTTGGGGGACAATGATCTTAGAACCTTTTCAACCACAATAGCCTCTTTTATTTATTCACACAAGTTTTTCATGCAATTAACAATCTCATCTACCCGAAGAAAATAGTTAGCCACACTTTCATCATTATACATCCTAAGATTCTCATACTGAATCCTGAGAGTTTGAAGTTTAGCACGCTTTACTTGTTCATCTCCTTTGTAGCTCAAGACAATCTTGTCCCATATTTCTTTTGCGGATTTATATTGCATAACCTTTACGAATTCTGTTTGAGATAAGCATCCCAGCAAAGTATTGACTGCTTTAGCATTTGTTTCATATTTCTTCTTTTCGGCCGTATTTGTAGGAGTAGCTGAAGGAAAAGTATAGCATGTTTCTATGATATCCCAAACTTCTGTACCAAGAGATTGAAGATAGGCAGTAACCCTTACTTTCCAATAATTGAAGTTTGTACCATCAAAAATTGGTGGCCTGATTGATGCTTCCCTCTCATAGTTGCTCATGATGAATGATCTTCCTTCAAGCGATCAAGCTTCTCTGAAGGACCTGCTCTGATACCAATTGTTGAAAATAATATTGAGAGGGGGGGGGGGTGAATCAGTATTATCAAGTTCTTTTAACAAATCTTCCTTATTTACACTTTGAATTATTTTTTCCTATCAACACCATAAAATAATGAGCATGAACAAGAAAAACAGATAGTCACACCAAAGAACACCAGATATAAGGTGGAAACCCAATGTGGGTGAAAACCACCTACTGCAATATGTCTCTATCTTCTTTCAAATTAGAAACTCTTGTTATAATGATTTTGTACTGGTGCAGTCCTTTACTAGTACGCAGGCTGCAACCTACAGAGAGCTACAACTCTCTCTCATTTTCCAGTCTCTCCTGGAAGGGAGCTACAACCCCCTACTTTTTTCTTTTAAGGACTACTTTTCAAACTGGATCCAACAACAACATTGAAGCTCATAGTCAAACAACCTTCTGAATCACCCAATCACCAGATCCATAATGATATTATGAGAGTTATCAACCAAATCTAATACATAAATATAAGTCATTAATCATGCTGTTATCTGAACTCAACAACAGTAACCAAACATCAGTTATGCACCCAAAACCCTGCAGAATAGTCAAAGGCAGTTAAAAAAAAATTTAAGCAGGGATCGCAACTTCACTGGTATAGATCTGCGGATATCTGTACTACCTCCGCACCTGCGCCTTCTGTGGCGCCACGACCACCGCACCTGCGCCTTCTGTGGCGCCTTCGCACTGCACCTTCTGTGGCGCCTCCGCACTGTGCCTTCTGTGGCGTCTCCGCACTACGTCTTCTGTGGCGCCTCCGCACTGCGCCTTCTGTGGCGCCTCTGCACTGTGCCTTCTGTGGCGCCTCCGCACTGCGCCTTTTGTGGCGCCTCCGCACTGCGCCTTCTGTGGCGCCTCTGTGTCATCTCCGCACTGCGCCTTCTCTGGTGCCTCTGTGGCGTCTCCGCACTGCGCCTTCTGTGGTTCCTCCACACTGCGCCTTCTGTGGCGCCTCCGCACTGCGCCTTCTGTGGTGCCTCTGTGGCGTCTCCGCACTACGTCTTCTGTGGCGCCTCCGCACTAGGCCTTCTGTGGGGCCTCTGCACTACGCCTTCTGTGGCGCCTCCGCACTGCGCCTTCTGTGGCGCCTCCGCACTTCCGCAGCTGCAGCGCTCGAGAGATCACCCTTCACAGATTTGCTTTCAACTTCACTTTCATAGATCAAACTTTTAAAACAATAACCCAATATTTCAGATCTTAAGATATTCGATTTGCAAGGATGATTTAGCCAAGTGATCTCCTTTGCTTTATATAGGAAAGCTTCTTCCTAAAAACATGGTTCAATACCATAGATAACCAATACAAGGGGCCCAAAAACATGGGGCTCAATAATACCAAGGATTAACCACCATGGACCACAGGTAAGTTCTCCAACATATACACACTTTTGATGAGGTACCATGGTCCAAAACCATAGGTTCAAATACCAAGGACTAACTACCATGGACCAAAGGTAAGTTCTCCAACATGAAAGTGCGTGAACTTTTTCTCTACATGAAATAAACTTTTCTCTACATGAAATAAACTTTTCTCTGCATAAAAGTGCGTGAACGTTTCTCTACATGAAATAAACGTTTCTCTGCATATAAGTGCGTGAACTTTTCTCTACATGAGATGAGTGGGTTGCCATCAAGTACAACATATGTATCATAAAGCCATACCAGAATCATAATGCCAACAGCAAGTTTGTGAAGAATTATGGGAGAATAGCAACACCTCTAACAACATTACTGAAGAAAGATGCATTTTCATGGACTCCAAAAGCAACAAAGGCCTTTGAACATCTTAAAGAGGCGATGTGCCAAGCACCAGTCTTAGCTACACCAGACTTCACAAAAACCTTTATTGTGGAATGTGATGCTTCAGGAAATGGAATTGGTGCTGTTCTAATGCAAGATGAAAGACCCATTGCTTTTGAAAGTTGTCCAATTAAGGGAAAGTTTTTAAGCAAAGCTATTTATGAGAAGGAAATGTTGGCAATACTCCATGCACTTAAGAAATGGCGACCCTACCTAATGGGTAGACACTTCAAGGTAAAAACGGATCATGATAGCCTTAAATAATTTTTACAAAAAAGATTATCCTCTGAAGAGCAACAAAAGTGGGTCACAAAGATGTTGGGTTATGAATTTGAAATCGTCTAAAAAAAAGAGAAGCAAAATGTGGTGGCAGATGCACTCTCAAGAAAGGATGAGGATGTGGAAGCATTGTTGTGCGCCATTTCTATTATCCAACCAGATTGGATAAATGAAGCAAGGGAGGAATGGAAGCATGACGAAGAAGTGTGGGCACTTATTCGAAAGTTACAACAAGATTCCAGTACGTCTGGTACATTTAGTTGGAAAAATGATTCGTTATGGTACAAAGATCGCTTATACCTCTATAGGAATTCCAAGCTAAAACAAAATATTCTTATGGAATTGCACACTTCTCCCTTAGGAGGGCACTCAGGATTTTTAAAAACTTACCACAGGGTTAAGAAGGAATTTTTTTGGGATGGCCTTAAATCAGATATTCAAAAGTTTGTGGCTGAATGTTTGGTTTGCCAACGAAATAAAGTTGAAACAATTAAGACACCGGGTCTATTACAACCTTTATCCATTCCAAGCCAACGTTGGGAGGAGGTTTCAATGGATTTTATCATAGGTTTACCCAAGTCTGAGGGAAAGAGCGTCATCATGGTGGTAGTTGACAGACTTACCAATATGCACACTTTTGTGCATTATCACATCCATTTAAAGCCAGTACAGTTTCTACTGCATTTATGGAAACAATTCAAAAGCTACATGGAAACCCAAAGATTATTGTAAGTGACAAAGATCCCATTTTCACTAGAAATTTTTGGACAGAATTATTTTCTTGTCTTGGTACTCAGTTAGCTCATAGTTCATCTTATCATCCTCAATCTAATGGGAAAACTGAGATAGTAAACAAATGTTTGGAAGGATATCTTCGTTGCTTTTTATTTTATAAACAGACACAATGGGTCAAATGGTTGCCTCTAGCTGAATGGTGGTATAACACTTCCTTCCATACAGCAACAAAAATGACCCCATTTATGGCACTTTATGGGTATCAACCACCATCCATCACATCATATTTAAGAGAAAATTCTAAGGTTCAGGCAGTGGAACATCACATCGAACATCAACAATAAGTCCTCCAACTCTTAAAGGATAACCTCGTGTTGGCACAAAATAGAATGAAACAAGAGGCAGATCAACATCGCAATGAAAAAAGTTTTGATGTAGGTGATTGGGTATTCCTATGGCTACAACCATATAAGCAAATGTCCCTCAAGCAAGCTAAGAAGGATAATAAATTATCACCAAAGTATTATGGTCTGTACAAGGTGTTGCAAAAGATTGGTACTATGGCATACAAATTGGAGCTTCCTGCAGCTTCTCGATTGCACCCAGTTTTCCATGTTTCATGTTTAAAGAAGGTTATGGGCGACAAGCTCCCAGTTCAAACAATATTGCCAGAACTTGATGAGGAAGGAAAAATTATATTGGAACCAGAAGCAGCCACAGAAAAAAGAACTCGACAGCTACGAAATCGTTCAATTTCAGAGTATCTTATCAAGTGGAAGAACTTATCCGCTGAAGATTCCACATGGGAGGATGAGAATTTTATGCAGAAGTATCCATAACTACTCAAGCATTGAGGACAACACTTTTTTGAAGGAGAGGGGCATGTTGGGTCCTTATAATACTAGTGATTACCCCATTACTATTGTAGTTATACCCCTAATTAATATTGTTGTGCCCCTATTGCCACCATATTGTTATTACTATGCCCCATAGAATCCCTCTATTTTTATTTTTGTGGCTTTGTATTATTATTGTTAGGTCGGCTGGATTATATTGTGACTCCTTAGACTCCTATATATAGAAAGGAGGTTTTGTCATTTGAATCATCCAAGAATTTTTCATTTATGTAATGTAAAGGAGGTTTCCCCCTCAAAGAGGTTGAATTCTAAGGCGTTGATCTATCTTTTCTATCTTTTCTTGAGCTGGTTTCATAACATAGTTCTTTGTTTTAAGCTTGTGTAATAATGAAACTAAATCCAAGCATAGTTCTTTGTTTTAAGCTTGTGTAAAAATGAAACTAAATTCAAGCATAGTTTTTCGTTTCAAGCTTGTGTAAACATGAAACTAAATCCAAGAATAGTTCCCTATGGTTCAAGCTTGTGTAAAAATGAACCCATTTCCATTTTTAACCCTTGTGATTGCCATTCTGTCAGCCTTTTTTGTAATATAAGCCTTTCTTTTTTTCATCCCATCGCCACCATCCACTTGGCCAATCATGTGCTTTCACTTGGTTGTTTTACCCTTTTTGAGGAACAATTGCAATGATTGGTCCTATTAGCTAGCCTCTTCACATAAATCAACATGTTTTGAGAAGTTCCAACATCACCGAAACTAGTTGCTACCCTAGACACCACTCCTTCCTCAAAATGGAGTCCTCTTTAAACTATTTTTAGACTCTCTAAATATGAAAATATTGTTGAGCGCTTGTCTATTCCAGCTCGTTAAATGATTGAAAACAACATCTCTCTTGTATTATTTTATGCTTTTTCAGACTTGAGAGATTATTTTACGAAAAATAACTTGTGGAGTTTCCTTTTTGTCACTTTTCAAACTCTATAAACATGAAAAGGATTGAGTTGTCTTTGTTGTTAAACTCGTTAAAAGCATCAAATACCGATGGATTCACCCGAAGGGTGAAATTATACAGCAAGCATATGTTATACTCCTCAATCTTGATAAAAAAATAAACAGGTACTCATTAGCAATGACTGGGGAGAAAGGGAAAAAGTTGAGAAAACTTTATGGTAGCAAGTCGCTCTTGAACATGACACTTTCACCTCATCTCCATGACTATTTGGGTTGGGTTATCTGCTTGATGGTTATCACACCATTGGTCTATCATACCATCCATTACATTGTTTTGGGTCAATGATGCCAATTCATTCAATGTTGCTAATATGTTCAAGAGAAGTCATTCAATTCAAACTTCTTCCTTTGCAATACTGTAAACCTTCATTTTCAAGACCACTATTCTTGATCCTTGTGTCGTCAGTCAATTTTTCATCTCCAAAATCATTTATCTCATTTCGTGTCGTAGATGTGGGATACATCAAGTCCCTCTTGCGATGAGTTGCTTCTTGTCGACATCAACACATCATCTAAGAAGTTAACTTAGAAACACCCCTTCAATACCTTGAAGCTTGCATACATCAATGGAAGGTTTTCTCAGTTCTGGTGATAGGTTGACATCAACGGCCTTCGACTGAAAGACTTTGTATGGCGTTCACCATCAAATCATTTATTCGCACCATGCGAAATGTACTGTAGTACCTTGAGGGTCATTATCATTATCAGTGATTCCTCTCGCGTCTGTTAATGGCTTACATCATTGGATGGTAATCAGACGATGCCTTTCCATGTTTGACTTTAGAACATCTATTAACATAGTTAGACTTGTATTTGAGTGAAATATTGGACGAGATTGAAGACTCCAGATCTAATTTCATCCATCCGGGCTGCGATATTTTTCAGGAGTACCAAATCAAATGTACAATGGCCTTACATTCATGGTCAACCATTCATGGGTCTATATCTATAGATGACTATATTTGTACATCTAATGAAAGTTTATAAGCTGAGCATGGGTATGCCTCCCTCAACTAATTCATGAGAAAAATAAAATTATCATGATATATGTATTGTAATTGATGCAGGTCACCTTCCGTTTCGAAACCTCCTCTCCTCGTGATAAAGCATTTCACCCGACATAGATATTTACGACTTCATGCTTTAGGGGGAAACTGTTACAGATCCATTTGGGCACATTAACCCCAACTTATGGATTGATACTATTAGGGTCCATCAACCCCTAGTGCAGTTGTTACATGCCCTAAAGAAGTTAGTCATTAGAATGCTTCACTTCCAAAGAAGTTCCATCACTGAAAACATCCAAAAACTACTTCTAAGAAGATCAGCGCGGGTAGGCCTTCATTAGGGTGAATTGTAATGCAAACCACACACTGACAGAGTGCTATGTAGTGCACTTGGTCCCTATTTGGCTTTCATTGAGCGAATTTGGGCAAATTTCCATGAGGGTTTGAAGGTTCCTTATCCATTGGAAACCTCTAGAAGTTTCTCAAATTCCACCTACTCCTTTGAGTTCGCATTTGGATGAGAAAGGGAATTACGAAACATCAATCCCTTATCCCTTCTTCCATGGAACTGATTTCTAAATTTAGAAAGGAATTCATCATCACCATTGATGACATAACCTCCTTCACTCACCTATAAATAGATCACTCATCTAAGAGATCAGGGGCTGAAAGATTGAGTGGTAACGAGATGTTGGTGATATGAGATTAGAATTGAGTGAAAGTATTGTGATAGTGTTGGAATGTCTTGCTTTTCATGAGGTGATGAAGAATTGAATTGGAAGGATGACACTGGATCAAGCTCATATGGGTTGTAATCTTTCCTCTTATCAATAAAGTTTTCAAGACTTTTTCCATATGCTTTTGTTATATGTTAATGCTTTCATATATATATCATGTTTTCGATTCAATGTTATTTATAAGCAAAAGATCATTATGCCTTGATGGGTTTTTGTTCCTGTGATTGTTTAGGTACTTTCCAAGTGACTTAAGCATGGAAAAGAGCAACAAGATTGATCAAGGGAGACAAGGAGCTAGCGAAAACTACAAGTAGGTTTCTCTTCTCTCTTGGTTTATCTGTTGATTATAGAAAAGGTTAAGATTACTTTGTCTGTGGTTTCTAGATCCTATACTAGATCTAGAGGGTTAGGAATTTGTCCAAGAACATTAAATATTCCCGAAACACTTGGATGTACTTATCATGCAGGAAGTAGCATATCACATCTTGGCTAGATTGAAAGCTAGACTACATCGGAAGAAGAAGGCACCTTGGCCCACTCTTCCGTTGTGGATTTGGTTATATGATATCTGGAGTATTAAGCAAGTGGATCTCAAAGCAGAACAGATGGAGAAGTACCCATTCAACCTACGAAGCTACAATCTCTATGACCCACATTGCATTGTGAAGGATCGCTACATGAGAGTATAGTTCAACTAGATCCACAAGGTATTTCCTTAGGCCGAGGAGGACCCATGGAGATATTTCTATGATTTCTCCAAACCCAATGAAAAGTTCGGCTTTGTTTTAGAGTGGTTAGTGAAGCAACATGAAGCAGCACCGTGGAGAGCACCAAAAACAACATAGGCAACAATGGAAGCGGAGCCAAGCATACCAGTGCATGACAAGGGTAAGAGGAAGATTTCCAATCACATGGAGGAGGAGCAAAGATCCAAGTTTCGAGCAGATCCACTTGTAGAGCAAGAAACTATGGTTATTGCGGCAACAAGGCACTAGTGCTACAAGAGAATTGTGCAAATGCAGAGGTATAAGAACATAATGGAAGAGATAGAGAAAGAGTTGTATAAGCTAAGGGAGAAACTCTGAAAGGAACAAGAGTTGCGCAAAGAAGAGAATGAAGCGCAACAACAACAGATATAGCAGGGGGCGCAACATGTGCAAATAGATGAAGTACTGCCTGTACAAGTAGTTGATTCATCAGAACAACTGACATTAGGTGAATAGGGTGAACCATCATAGGGGCAAGACTCCACTTATGATGTAGAGAAAGCACTCCAACAGTTGGATGCAGACATGGAGAAGCAAGAGTTGGAATAGGACACCGACCTCATGCCTCACCACAAAGAGGTTGACTCACCCACTTCAGTGCATCTAGATGATGAGAAAGTCTTGAGTGGCCAAGGAGGCACTGAGATCCTTGGTGATCATCTGGAAGGAGAGATCCATGACATCGCATTTAATGAATCTCATCATAGAGTTGTGAAGTCTTACAAAGTGTCAACTCCGAAGGATCATACATCTCCTATGCAAATTGAGGAACAAGTGATCATGACTAATGTGCATAAACATTCAGTTGCCTTGGCTGATGAAACCAATGTGTATGTTGAAGCCACTAGCTCAAGTGTTCACTTTTTGATAGATGAGAATAAGTGAATGGCAAAGGTACCACAAATGACCAAGCAAGGAGGAGACTTGGTGACAATGTCCACACGAGCTGAACTAAAGAAAGAAATTCTAGATGAAGTATTGTCCCTTGACACAGTTATGCGAGCATTTTACTCCAAGTTTGGTACCATGCATAAGGTAGTCATCCATCTAAATGGATGGAAGCAACGATGTGCTAGAAGAGCACGTTTCTTAATGAACTTTAATTTTGTTGTTGATGATTTTCAAACATGGACAATGAAATGCAAGGGAGCCCCACTTCACCTACCTAAGATGATAAGGCCCAATGTGGTTGCTAAGGCACGTATCCAAAGTCAGATCTAGAACTATGAAGAGCTCCCACAACTCATCACTAGCATACATGCTTCCCATGCACGAGTATTCAATATTATGGATGTTGTGGTGCACACACATGAGAACCCATCTATTGGGACTCCTACCTAGGCGAAGACAAAGAAACAAGTCCAACTAGTTCTTGACACGTACTTCCACAAGTTGATGCGCATTTCCACCAGCCCATACTTGCTCATCAGTGCAAACATCATGCTCAAGTATGTTTTTGGTGTAGGTTTGAACCCCGTACAGAAATTACCTACATATGAATTCTCAAACATAGAAAATAAACAATGTGAGAGCATAACACATAAAACACATATACACCGAGATTTTCCCCTAGATCCCAAAACTGGGACTACCAGCTTGATTTTTCATTATATTCCTTTCAATGTTACAATACATATTTATACATGCCGAAGCATCCAATACCATGGACCAAAAAACCATCGCGTACAAAACCATCGATCAAAAACCATAGGTAGGTTCACCCAACCTAATATAGGGTCCAAAAATATAACACAACCCAACATTCTTCCACTTGTCGTTTTCTTTCCACAACGGGCCACGGGAGAGCTTAGTCATTTTTCCAGCCCTGAAATGCTCATTGTTTCTCTACACCAAGAGAACTTCTCAGAGCTCATAGATTTTGTCAATGCATCTGCAGTATTCTTCAAAGTTTCCACCTTTACCAGTAACACCTTTTTGTCTTCTATCATATCCCTCACAAAGTGATACTGAACATAAATGTTCTTTGTCTTTGAATGGTAAGCAGGGTTCTTTGCCAAGAAAATTGCACTTTGGATGTCACGGTCTATCCTTATAGCTCCCTATATTAACCCCATACTTGAACATAATCTCTACAACCAAACTGCTTCCTTTCTTTCATGAGTGGCTACCATGTATTCTTCCTCTATAGTTGATAGTGCCACTACAAATTTTTTCTTACTCATCCAACTGACTGAACCTCCAAATAGGTTAAACACATACGCACTTGTAGATCTTCTCTAATCCAGATCTCCAGTGCAGTCTACATCAAAAAAGCCATGAATATCCAACACTCTGTCTAATCTTGGTCTTCCTTGGTAGCACAAACCATAATCACTAGTGCCACGCAAATACCTGAAAACCTACTTCACTGTTGTCTAGTGCTCCTTCCCTAGTTTTGACATAAACCTGCTCAATGCTCCCACTGCATGTGAAATGTCTACTCTAGTATAGACCATTGCATACATCAGGCTACTGACTACACTTTCATATGGAACACAGGACATATCCTCTTCCTCTTCTTGTGTCTTGGGACACTGTTCAACAGATAACTTTACACCTACAGGAATAGGAACCTTCACCAGTTTACTATCCTACATATTAAACCTCTGCAATATTGTCTCAACATACTTCCTCTGGTTTAACTAGAGCTTCCTCTTTTCCCGGTCTCTTTTAATTTCCATGCCCAAAATATAGTTTGCAGCACCAATATCTTTCATGTCGAATTTGGAGGACAATTTGGTCTTCAAATCTTGGATAATTTCTTTGTCATTTTCAACCAGCAACATATCATCCACATACAAGACCAGATAAATAACACGGTCACCAATTAATTTAAAATACACACAGTGATATGATTTGCTTCTGGTGAAGCCAAGTGCCGTATAAATGTATCAAATTTATGGTACCACATCCTTGGTGACTATTTTAACCCATACAGTGACTTATTTAACTTGCATACCAGATCATTCTTACCCTTCACCACAAATTCTTCAGGTTGCTTCATGTAGATCTCCTGTTCTAGATCCCCGTGAAGAAACGTTGTCTTCACATACATCTTTTCTACCTCAAAATCAAAAGCAACAGCAATAGATAAAAGTAACCTAATAGAAGTTACCTTGGCAACAAGAGAAAAAATATCACCAAAATCAATTCCCTCCATCTGGGAATAACCTTTTGCTACCAACCAAGCTGTGTATTTCTCCACTTTTCCTTCTGCATTTGTCTTCTTCTTAAACACCCATTTGCTGCTAATGGGTTTCCTTCCAGCCGACAACTACACCAGATCCCAAGCCTCATTTTTGTGTAAAGATGCCATTTCATCAACCATGGCCTCTCTCCAGATTTTTTCATCCTCTGGACTACTGCTTACTTCATAGTTCTGGGATCATCATCAATAATAGATAAAGAAAAAATTGAACAGAAAGAAGATGGACTATACCTTTCTGGCTACCTTCTTTCTCAAACTGATCTTCTCACACTCGGAGTTTGAGGCTCTTGATCTTTTGATTCCTCCTCTGTTGTAGAGTTTGATTCTTCCTCCTTTAGCTCAAACTCTATCTTCTCAGGTTCCTTTGGTTGAAATTCATGTTTAATAAAATCTTTCACCGCTCTGAACACCACATCTCGGCTATACAAAACCTTCTTTGTTGTTGGGTTCCAAAGCTTATAACCCTTTAAACCATCCTTATGCCCAATAAAGATGCACTTCTCAGATTTACTATCCAACTTGGTTCGTTTCTCCTTTGGAACATGTATATATGCATCACATCCAAATACCCTCAGATGTGAAAGTGAGGGTTTCCTACCAGTCCATATCTCTTGTGGAGTTTTATCCTCCAACACTGATGAAGGTGATCTGTTGACTAGGTAACATGCTGTCTCCATCACCTCTGCCTAGAGTTCCTATCCTAACCTAGCATTAATGAGCATGCTTCTTGCCCTTTACATCAACGTCTTGTTCATTCTTTTTGCAACTCCATTTTGCTAAGGTGTATATGGAGTAGTCTTTTTCTGTGTTATACCACACTTCTTACAAAATTCTTCAAATTACTTACTACAAAACTATCCACCATTATCTGTCCTCAGCACCTTTATCTTCTTCTCTGTTTGGTTTTCCACCAGAACCTTGAATTCTTTAAACTTGGCAAAGACTTCAGATTTCTTCTTAACGAAATATATCCATGTATTCCTTGAGAAGTCATCTATAAATGATACATAGTACACAGACTTACCCAGTGATGGAACCTTCACAGGTCCAAACACATCACTGTGCACAAGCTCTAATATATGTTTTTCCCTCTTACCACCAGAGGGGAAACTCACCCGATTCTGCTTCCCATATACAAAAGTTTCACAGAAATCAAAATCCAGAGAACTATTACTCATACCTTCTATCATACCTTTACAATGAAGTATTTGAAGGCCATTCTCTCCAATATATCCAAGCCTTTGATTGCACAACATGGTCTTCTCTCCAGAGACCACTAGATTTTCTACTCCACTTTCAGGAACCACAGAACTATTGCACCCATTAAAAACAATGCTACCTTGCAGCTTGTACAAAGTTCCAATCTAAACTCCCCGCATTAATATCAGTCCTCTCGAAACCATCTTGCTGGTATCCTTCTCGAACATTGTTTTTACACCTGCATCATCTAACTTGCTTACAGAAATAAGATTTTTGGCTAATCCAAGAATATGTAGAACACTCGGAAGTGTTCTAACCCTTCCACCTTGCAACTTCAACTTTACATTCCCGCGACCAATGATTCTATCCTTCTTATCATCCCCTAAGAAGACATCACCACCATTGTATTTCTCATACTCGCAAAACCACTCTCTATGGGGAATGAAGTGAAAGAATGCACCTGAGTTAATCAACCATTCCTCATGATCTACATGTGTACTTGAAGAATCCAAGTACACATCCCCACCTTCATCTAGGTGGTTTTCGCCTCTGCAAAAGGAGAATCATCAGATCCCTTTCCTTTATGAGGAGCTTTAGATTTACAGTCCCTTTTGTAGTGCCCTTCCTTTCCACATTTCCAGCACACCACCTTTACAGGTTTTCCTGGAGATTTAGATCTCCCTCTAGACTTTGATCTCCCAATCAATGACTTATTTTTGTTTCTATTCTTGGACCATCCTCTTACAGACAAGGCATCACCATTTTGGCTCTCCATATTTTTCCATCTCATCTCCTCCGTCAGCAAGGATGAGAATATTTCATCAAACTGCAAGGCAGTTGCATTGCTACCTATTGCAATAACCGGACTATCCCATGAATATGGTAGAGAACACAACAAACTAATGCACTTATCTTCATCTGAAATTTTAATATCAAAAAACAATAACTGGCTTACCATAGTATTAAATGCATTCAGATGCTCTATCACCAAGTCTCCATCTTTCATCCTCAGGTTATACAACTTTTTCCATAGGAACATTTTATTCACTAGAGACTTAAATTTGTACAAAGTCCCTAACTTGTACCACAAAGCCTTCACCGTAGCTTCCCCTAATACATTCAACAATACTTAATTTGAGACACACAATCATATAGTGCTCTTTGCCTTACAATCCAATTTATTCCATTCATCATTAGACACTCTCGTTGGTTTAGTACCCGGATCTACTGCGATCCACTGATCTTTATCCACCAACAGATCCTCCATCTTGAGTTTCCACAACTCAAAACTATGACCATTAAATTTCTTGATCTTTATCTTTCCACTGCTTGCCATCTTCTTTCACCACCAGAATCGATCTCGCAGATCTCCCACTAAATAGGGTCTACCATAGGCCCAAGCGAAACCCCTCAACAACAAAGGCATCCCCTTGAAGCCAAAACTGCTCTGATACCAAATTTAGGTTTGAACCCCATACAAAAATTACCTACATAAGAATTATAAAACACAGAAAATAAAGAATGCGAGAGCATAACACATAAAACACATATACACAGAGATTTTCCCTTGGATCCCGAAACCGGGACTACCAGCTTGATTTTTCATTATATTCCTTTCAATGTTACAATACATATATATACATGCCGAAGCATACAATACCATGGACAAAAAAACCATCGTGTCCAAAACCATGGACAAAAAACAATAGGTAGGTTCGCCCAACCTAATATGGGGTCCAAAAAAAAAATTCCCGGGACGCTACCTCAGACCTCGAAGAGGGGGCTACCTGGCCCCCTCAAACCCCCTATGATCCCCCTGCTACGCAATCGGTGCAACAAAGGGGGGCTCCGCCCCCCCTATAACCCCCAGTTCACTATGTAGGTTAGTCATGGAAACAATATAACACAACTCAACAGCTGGTCCATTCACATTGAAGATAATGATGCACATTATTTTAGACGAGTTAGAAAGAGGAGCCTGAGTAGTGTACTCGAATGCTATGGAGGCAAGAGTTATGTTCCAGAAATATGTCACGACAGAGCACATAGACACCATCAAGGACTACCGATCTTGGCGTCAATATGTTACTGTTGATCGGCATGAGGATGTTGAGTAGTTGGACTTCCATGGTTGTCTAAGTCAGAGTGATGTCTAGCATGGCTTGCTCAAGCCCTTTTTCTCACATAGGTACATGTGCATTGTAATATTAAGGCATGTCAAGTGTAAGTCAAGTGTCAATAGTTGGATGTAATAGTCATAGAGTAGGTGAAGAGTCATGAGGGTAGTTGAACTATGACAAAGGGGAATGTCAAGGGTCACGCCACCCTTCTCTATAAATAGTCCCTCTAAACTCACTGTATATGCTTTTGGTTAGCCAAGCTTCCGATAAGCATATCTTGGAGAGAGCTTGGAAAATATTGTAATGTGCCTTGGCTTCTCCACTGCGCAGAGCTAGTACATCTCTTTGGAGGAGCAGGCGGATGTGGCAGTCGCATTCCACTATTAGATCTAGTGGTTGGACATGGATGTATTGTATGACTGGAACTTACACTTCCTTATATAATAAGATCCAACATGTTTCATGCATATTTTGTATAGTATTCTATGCTATCTGGCTTACTCTAAATGACGTATGTATTGTTTTCTTACACATGTATGGACTATTTTGTATAAGTATATATGTATCTTTCTAAAATGTGTTGTTGGTTTAACCATCACCTTCGATTGCTCGGTAACTTGATTTCTAGCTTGTGATGCATATTCGCTCGTGTGTTCCCTTCCAAGCCGAGTACTATTACATGTTTCAAAGGGGCACACTCATGTCAACCCCCATGTGTTATAACCTCTCATGCACCTCCCTCGACTCATTGCAATTGTCACACCCTTGCTACCAATAGAGTTATCTTATTTTCCTCTATGCATTACCGTATGACCCCTTGCTGGGACTCCTACACCAAACAGTCTGAGGTCTAATTGGGAATTCTTACCAAGGAGATTCCATGACATGCTTGCGGGTCCAGTACCGTCAACAATATCTTATTTCTTTCATTTCATCAATCAATTACCAAAGCAATAACACACAAACAATGGACACCATATGTATGCTCACAACCATGGAATAACCCCTCTCTAGGGGAAAACCTAGTCAATAATTCTTCATTTAATAGTATTTTGGAGATATTCCAATCTACTTGTCCTTGACACAAACTATCCTCCACATCAAGTCAACCTTATTCCTTACTTGCAGATGATCCTTCTTGACCTAGCAGCAACAACAACAATGGCATCACTTTCTTCGATCGAACAACTTCGACCTTGCCTTAGAGACTTCGATCTTCACTGAAAGACTTCGATCTTCACACATAACCTTGGATCCTGCCCCTTTACATCTTATTGAGGTGGCAGATTCCAACACCAACAACTTCAACCTCCTGGTGTGAAGACAATCCCTTCTATAGACAAAAGCCAATCTCTCTAGTCCTAGGAGAGGTTCTATCAGCAAACCGGATAAACAAGTGTAGGTTTTCCTAGTTTATGTTGGAAAATGAAAAGTAAGATAGATAACCTACCTCAATTTGATGATAAGCACTAATTGATGTCATTTTTGGCCTTCTCATTTCTAGGTTCAATCCTTTTTACACCGTCACAGATGAGTACCTGAAAGGAAGATCAAACAAGATAGATAAAAGCATACATAACATAGTTCACTCTGACATAAACTACATGACAGATTAAGGAGCATCATGCTAAATGAATAATGATTTATAAACTTATGGAAAGTAAACACCAAATGTATTTATTAATAGAAATGAGGGAAACATACAACCATAGGTGCCTTAATGTTGGAAGCCTCCTTTGTGGTGATCCAAGGAAAGACCATTCAAGCACTCCTTATGACGCAGGAGGTTGACAAAATGAGGTGGTAGTCTGAAAATGTACTAATGATTAACTTTATAACCAATCAAATGTGCTTTAACAGATTCTGTAAATGGATTCTTTTCCGTGAGGGTCCCACTTTTCTGATTAAACATCGTCAGTTCCACTTTGTCTTTTCCTCAGAAGCGACTGCTTCAATCTGCACCATCGGTTTCACTCTTTCTGATCCAATGGCTATCGCATCGTATTTCTCGCTAACTAGCCAAACGATCACCATTGTCGATTGACCCCGCTTGATTCAACGGTCATTGCACAATCTCGCGTGGATTCTTGCATGGTCGTTATCACTTCAGAAGCACGGGAGAAAAGTTGTTTTCTCTTTCCTCTGTTTGCAACATGTCAAACGCTAAGGCTATTCATGCGGACTTGGAACAACACCAATTACCAATTATTAAGCGCGTGAGATACCACTTCCCTCTTATCGAATACCACCCACATGTTTTAAATTTAACTTTTAGTAAAAGTGCTTAAATAAAGTTTTAGTGTTTAATATCAATATTAACCTTTAACACTAATTGACAATGATTAAAGATAAAATGCATAAATGGCTGTGATTTATAAATAAAGTGTTAAAACAGAGAAAGTACCTGCTTAGGGTCTAGAACGCCAATAGACAATTATAAATGAAATTCTAGACCAAGATTAACATGCAACACCACACTTCAATTAATTAGTCAATAAAACAGAAATTATAGAGTCTTGGCCCCCTTGGCTCGATTACAACAGTTTGTCTCACATCTCCTTCAATCTGAAACCCTATCTCTATCACACCTCTCGCTTACACACTCTTTTCTCAATCATCTAATCTTTCTATCATTACATTCCTTTTACGTTTATGAAATAAATCCTATCCTAACTAATTTGAGAACTCAATCCCTATTTTAATTAATCTAATAATTAAAATTCTATTCTCAAGCTCTGTTACACACCTACACTAAAAACTTATCTCTTAGTCTAAAAATAATACAATATTCTAATTATTACAATAATTGAATATGAAGACAAATTCGAGAGATCCACCCCTCTCTATTAAAACTGAATTTTCACCATTTAGGTCAATGAAATTCGTCTCATTTTAGCCACAACATGTGAACAGATAATCACATTGCAAGCTAAGTCTAGATGCTCCTGCATTAGACTCCTGGAGAAGAAAATAGTCATCCCTCAGACTTTCAGGCTTTACTCCATACTTCTGCAACTCTGCAACTATCAACCAACTAGCATCTTCCAGTGGTTGTCCCTTCCATTTGACTAGATACTGAAAGTGAACATGTCCTCTGGTTCTCTTGGATACTCTTTTCTCCAAAATAGCTTACACCTCTTTCTTGACTATCTTTGGCATTTGTTCTTCCCAGTTCAAATTTTGAACTTCATCTTCTGTAGATTCCTTCTATAGCTCTATCTTTGTCTCTTTGTATGGATATAAATCTGCAACATTGAAGATAGGTGATATTCCAATCCCTTCTGGCAACTCAATTTCATAAGCATTAGTTGAAAACTTCCTCACAATTCTGCATGGTCCTATCTTTTTCATCTTTAGTTTATTGTAAGTCCCAACAAGAAATCGTTCTTTTCTCAAGTATACCATCACTAGATCACCCACTTGGAATTCTATTTCTCTTCTATTCATATCAACTCTCTTTTTGTATTTTCCATTGCTTTCTTGCAATCTGCCTTTGACATTTTCTTGTAGTATTTACATCCACTCTGCAAACTCTCCAGCTTTTGCACTTCTTGTCTCCTATTTACCCAAATTTCTGAGCTCATACACACCTCTTAGATTCATTCCAAAAACAATATGAAATGGACTCATCCCAGTACTTTGGTTTGGAGTGTCATTATAAGAAAACTCAGCTTGAGAAAGTGCTAAATGACACTGCTTAGGATTTTGATACACTAAACTTCTCAATATGTTTCTCAAGCTTCTGTTTACCACTTCTGTCTGTACATATGTTTAAGGATGGTATGCTGAACTGAAACTAAGGTTAGCACCTAGTTTCTTCCAAAGAGTTCTCCAAAAATGCCCAACAGACTTTGTATCCCTATCAGACACAATACTTGCAAGAAATCCATGTAACCTTACAACTTCTGGAAAAAAAATATTAGCAATATCTATTGCATCACTAGTCTTTTCACATGCAATGAAATGTTTCATTTTGGAAAATCTATCTACCACAACATAAATGGAATCATTCCCGCTTTGAGTTCTAGGTAACCCCAAAACAAAGTCCACACTAACTGCATCCCATGGTCGATTTGGTATTGGTAATGGCTGGTACAGTCTTGTATTTTGGCTTCTCCCCTTAGCATTCTGACATATCCTGCACTTCTCAACAAATCTCTTTACACCAATTTGCATCTTTGGCCAACAGTAAAAAGCATTTACCTGAGCAAAGGTTTTGCCTTGTCTAAAGTGAGTAGATAGTCCTCCACTGTGTTTCTCCTTGATTATGTTTTCCCTCATAGAACATTTGGGAATGCACAATTTGTTACCTTTCAATAGTAAACCTACTTGGATAAGATAATCCAACCACTGACTTCTATTATGAACTATTGGATTTTGTACAACTGCATAAATATCTTTAAAATCTGCATCATCTTTATACATATCAACCATTTCTTCAAATCCTACAACACTAACTCTTAATTCTTTCACAATGAAATTTACCATGCTTAAAGCATCACCAACTTTGTTCAACTTACCACTTGTATGTTTTATCACAAAAGTAAAGCTCTATAAAAGCTCTACCCACTTGGCATGTTTCTGGTTCAATTTTGGCTAGTTGTTTATGAACTATAATGCATGATTGTTAGAATACAATATAAATTCCTTTGGTAGCAAATAATGTCTCCATTTTTTTAAAGCTTGCACAATAGCATTAAATTATTTATCATAATAAGAACACTTCTTCTTAGCTTCATTTAGTTTCTCACTATAGTAGGCTATTGGTCTCTGTTACTGACTCAAAACTACTCCAATTGCAACTCTACTAGCATCAATTTCAACATCAAAAACTTTCACAAAATCAGGTAAAGCTAAAACTAGTTTCTCTGTAATTTTATTCTTCAAAAACTTAAACTTTATGTTTGCTGCTTCTGTCCACATGAATGGCTAATTAGTCTCCCTGATTGTTTCAAGAATTGGTATACAAATCTCACTAAAAATCACGATAAATTTTCTATAAGAACTTGCAAGATCATGAAAGCTTCTTACCTCAAATATGTTTCTTGGAATATGCCAGTTCCAAATTGCTTGGAATTTCTCTCGATCCATTTTCAAACCTTCTTTAAAACTACAAATCCCAAATAGGTTAATTCTTCTTCCTTGAGACTACATTTCTTCAGATTTATCAGGAGTTTCTCTTTCTGAAAGTTCTCAAAAACAACTTAAGATGCTCCAGATGTTCTTCTTTGCTTCTATTAAAAACTAGAATATCATCAAGATAAACAATGACAAAATTGCCTGCATATTCCTTCAAGACTTCATTCATCAATCTCATGAATGTACTAGGTGCATTAGTGACTCCAAAAGGCAACACTAACCACTCATACAACTCACTATTTGTTTTAAATGTCGTCTTCCATTCATCTCCTTCTCTAATTCTTATTTGATTGTATCCACTCTTCAGATCTATCTTAGTAAAATACTTTGACCCACTTAAACAATCCATTAAATCATCCATTCATGGTAAAGGAAATCTATACCTGATAGTAATATTTTTTATGGCTCTGGAATCAGTACACATACACCATTCATGAGTATTGTTTGTATTGTACATGGACTAAGACTCTCTCTGATTAATCCCTTATCCATCAGTTCTTGCACTTTTCTTCCAACTTTTGCATTATTTTGAGGAGTTAATATCTATGCTACTTTGTTTGGAAAACTTTCTCCAAGTATCAGGTCAATGTGATGACTGATACTCTTGATTGGTGGCAATGCATTTGGAAACTCATCCACAATAATATGAGAAAAATCATTCAACAGAGTTTTGATTTCTTCAGGTAAATCATCTAACTTTGTAGAAGTCAAAATTACCTTAGGTCTCCCTATAATAGAAGAAAGCATTTCTTCACCTTTTCCAACTTCTTCTAGCAGCTCTTTTCCACTCATTAGCATAACACTGTTTCCAGACGCTTCTTTGCCTACTTCATACTTCAATGGCAACAGTGTGTTTTTATTTCCATCCTTCTCTAGAGTGTAAGTATTCCTCCTCCCATCATCAATAACTTTTCGGTCAAACTGCCAAGGTCTTCCCAACAAGATAGGGCATACATCCATTGGCATTACATCACACAATATCACATCCTTATAAGTACCAATTTGAATCTCTACCTTGCATTATTCTGTCACAATAATTTGATGCCCTTTTTGTAGCCGTGACACTTTGTAAGGAGTAGGGTGTACTATTTTTACTAATCCCAACTTGTCCACCATTTCGATAGAAACAAGGTTATCAATGCTTCCACTGTCAATTATCAATTTACAACAGTTTCCTTTGGACTTGCATGTAGTTCTGAATAAACTCTTCCTCTAAGCTAGTTCTCCTATCTCTTTCTCTACCTTAAGAAATACCCTTTTCAACAACAAATA
Source organism: Pinus tabuliformis (assembly GCA_031772625.1). Taxonomy (NCBI): domain Eukaryota; kingdom Viridiplantae; phylum Streptophyta; class Pinopsida; order Pinales; family Pinaceae; genus Pinus; species Pinus tabuliformis. The sequence continues at coordinate 1,233,583,889 of CM062807.1, forward strand.
TTCTCCTACTTCAGGTGATTCTTCCTTGTCTGCAATTTAGGGATTTTCTTCCTTTTCCTTAGCCACATTCACATTCCTCTGATTTGTTTCTTTGTTATGAGGACAGTCCCATGATCCATGTCCCCATTCTTCATATGTATAACACCGAATATCTCTTCCTTGACCTCTTCCTCTAGGTGCAAATCTTCCTCTACTAAAGTATCATCTCTATGGTGTTCTACTACTTCAACTTCCTGCTTCACTCTGAGGGTGCTCAAATCTTGGTCTTGTAGTTACTCGGACTCTTACTGAACTTTTCCCTCCATTCTTCATATTTGTTTCCTCACCATCTTCTGTTATGCCTTAAAAGCTTCTTGATAGGCATCTTCAATTGTCTTCAGACTCAGCAAGCTGAACTCATTGTGTACGTCATATCTCAAACCATTGATGTATCTCGCTACCTTGTCCATGTCATCCTCCACATTTCCTACTCTAATACTCAGCTTATAAAAATATTTTGTATATTCTTTGATAGTCATTCATTTTTGCCACAAATTCTGTAACTGTCTTTAAAGATTTAATTGATAATATTTTGGCATAAATTTAGCTTTTAGTTTACTCAACATTTTATCCCATTGTTTGATCTTGGACTTTCCTTTTCTTGCTCTGGATGTTCGTAGTTCATCCCACCAAATAGCTGCATGACCCTTCAATTTGGTAACTGCAAATTTCACCTTCTTTTTATCATCAACCTCCTCATAGTCGAAATACTTGTCCACTGAACTGATCTAGTCCATCAATTCTTTTGCATTGAGGTTCCCTTCATACAAAGCTATTTCCACCTTTTGTCTTCCATTTACTTTAGAAAAAATCTTGATAACTTTGGTAGTTTCATTTTCCTCCTCTTCTTCTTCTTCAGAAGATTCTTATATAGCACTAGAAACTCCTTCATCAGGTGCTCTCCTCTTAGCAGTCTCTATTGTCTTCATGCTTATACACGGACTCCAAATCTCATCCATCAAAACTACATTTTCTTCAGGTCTTCCTCGAGCTATGCTAGCTCCTCTCCTCGGTGGCATTTTTACTGCAGCAAAACTAAATCTTTGTGCTTTGATACCAAAATGATGCAGGAGGTTGACAAAGTGAGGTGCCAGTCTGAAAATAGAATAATGGTTAACTTTATAACCAATCAACTGTGCTTCAAAAGATTCTGTACGTGGAATATTTTACCTAAGGGTCTCAATTTTCTAATTAAACACCGCTGGTCCCACTTTGTATTTTCCTTAGAAGTGAGCACTTCGATCTGCACCTTCGATTTCGCTCCTTCGTATCCAACAGCTATCGCGTCGTATCGCGTGCCAACTAGTCGAAAAATCACCACTGTCGATTGACCCCGCAGGATCCAATGGTCGTTGCGCAATCTTGCACAGTCATTATCACTTCAAAAGCATGCGTGAAAAGATGTTTTCTCTTTCCTCCATTTTCTACGTTTCAAACACTAAGGCTCATCATGTGGACTTGGAACAATACCACTTACCACTTCTTAAGCACGTGAGATACCACTTCCCACTTATCAAATACCACTGACATGTTTTAAATCAAACTTTTAGTAAAAGCACTTAACTAAACGTTTAGCATTTAATATCAATATTAAACTTTAATTCTAATTGACATCAATTAACGATAAAACACAAAAAACGACCGTGATTTATAAATAAAGTGTTAAAACAAAGAAAATACCTGATTAGGGTCCAGAATGCCAATACAAAGATATAAATGAAATTCTGCACCAGGATTAACATGCAACACCACACTTCAATTAATTACTCAATAAAACGGAAATTACAGAGTCTTGGCCCTCTCAGCTCGATTACAATAGTTTTTCTGACCTCTGCTTCAATCTCAAACCCTATCTCTGTCACACATCTTGCTTACACATTCTGTTCTCAATCATCTAATCTTTCTATCATTACATTCCTTTTCCTTTTATGAATCAAATCCTGTCCTAACTGCTTTGACAAATCGATCCCTATTTTAATCAATCTAACAATTGAATCTCTATTCTCAAGCTTTGTTACACACCTACACTAACAACTTATCTCTTAGTCTAAAAATAATGCAATATTCTAATTATTACAATAATTGAATATGAAGAAAAATTGAGATATCCAACCCTCTCTACTAAAACTTATTTTTTTCCATTCAGGTTAATGAAATTCATTTCATTTTAGCCACAACATTCGAACAAACAATCACATTGCTCGCTAAGTCTAGATGCTCCTGCATCACCTTATCCTTAGTTAGATGGGAAATATTTAGGGATAGTTTCAGCATAGGAATGCAACCAAGCAATGACCAACCATTTGGAGATAGAAGGCAATTTATTTATAGGAAACGAGAGGGAGTTAGGGATCCAAAAAATAGGGAGGAAGGTCCACATCTCAAGGAGAATATCCCTAAAGGTTGGATCAAGGACTCAAAATGGGAGAATTCGACCATATATTTATTCAACAACATCAATCTCACTGCTCTCAAATATTCTAGCAAGAGAAGCTTCTCATCCACTTTAGGAAAGACTTCCATAAGAGGTTTAGTGTGGGTTTTCCTATAAAAATTTGTGGTAGCAACGCAAGGTCAACATGATCCCACAAGCCATGAGCACAACCAACAATAGTGAAAAGCGCATTGATCCTAAAAACTAGGGTTGCAAGAAAACTTCTCTAGAATTGTTTTAAGGGAAGCTCTTCTTCTCTTCTTCAGGGAAGCTTTTGTATGAGTTTCATGGTGAGTAAACTAACAACTTTCATCATTTTTAGGGTTCATGATATGGGATGGGAAGTGTGAAAGAATATTGTGTAACAAATGCCCCTAAAGCATGAAGGCAGAATAGGGGGTGATGGGTGAAATGATTTACAAGTCAAGGCAAGGACCCGAAGAAACACCATTAAGAGACCTGCAAATTGACCATGATACAACATACATATCTAACATCTCTGATTCAAATATGCCTAATGATACATATCTGAATAGGCATCTAATAATACATGAATCCATGATATGGACATCTCCACCCAAATGTGTATGGATCCACGACATGAACACAACCGTCCTAATATAAAGGATCATATATATGGACCCACAATATGTTTTCAACCATTCGTATAGAGGGAATCATGTGTAAAATCATGAATAACTCATAACTCCATGCAACCTAGATTTGTCAGATGAAACCCAGGGTCTTCACCTCTCTCTTGATCCAAGAAATGTATGTATTCTACCATGTGAATAGATGTTTTGGGGTCAAACACGATAGAAAACCATCTGATTACCCATTAATGATGTAAAACATTAACAAGCATGAGAGAAACCACCAATAATGATAATATATCTCAAGGTACAACAACACAATCCATGAGTATGAACAAGGAAGCTTAAGTTGAACACCCGCAAAATCATTCAATTAAAGGCCAATGATGTGAACCTATCATTAGATGCGAAGAACCTACCATTGAGGCATGCAAGCTCTAAGATACTTAAAGAGATTTTCTAGATCATCTTCCCGAATAATGAGTTGAAGTCGACATGAAGTGATCCATCGAAGGAGGGCCATAATGTACCATACATCATTGACATGAAACAAAGGATGTAGTAGAGTAGATAAGAGTGATTCAACATTGTTACAGAAAGGTCATATAGGGTGTAAGTGGTAAAATGTAGATGGTACTTCTCTTGAACATATCGGCGACACGACTCCGGAGTTTAGAAGCATTTGACTCAACATAGGATCAGAGATCATGATGACAATATGCTATAATCATATGAGAGGAAAAGGGATTACCAAAACCAAGAAGGCAAGTGATGAAGAGAGAATAAACCAAACCCGACATGAGAGACATATAAGTGTCATGTTGAAGAGTGACATGCTACCTTTATACAAAATACAAGATGTGTTCACTTTCTTTTTTCCCCACTATTTCTAGCAAGTACCTCATTATTTAGATAATTGTCCTTCAGATTAATCACATTTTCAAGATTTGGTCAACGTTTTGTACCAACTAATGTGGTTCAGCCTCAGGACAAGGTGGAAAAAATCATACAATCTTCATGAGTAAATAGTAAGGATGCATCATTGTTTAGGGTAAAAACTAGCCGTTGGAGATTTGGTAACTAGGAATCCTAGAAAGGAATTATTTAATATTTATTAGTTGTAAATTTAATAAAATATTATAAATATATTTATAAAATTGGTTATAGGAATATAAATAATAATAATATAGTTAGGAAAATTAATAAGGGGAATAAGAATAAGATTTAAATAAAATAGTTATTAGGATATAATATTAAATCATAATAAATTATAGTTATATAATTAAAATTAAAACTAAAACTAAAAGGGTATAAAGAGGTTAAGCATAAGTGTCAAAATATTCTACAAGGGAGATTGATATTATAAAATATTATTAACAATACTCCACAATTTAATAAGTTATAAAAACCTATGCTAGGAGATTCAAAAATAAATAAATAAATTTTAGATAAGGAAAACAAAAGGAGCACATAATTTTTTAAAAGTGGGGGGGTTGGGGGGTGGGGTGGTTGGGGGGGGGAATATAAATAGAAAAATAAAAAGTACTAAGAAGAAAGAGAATTAAATAAAACAATGATAACCAAAGTAAGATAAATAGAGGGGAGAGGAAAGAAAAAATAAAAAGAAAGAAAGGGGGAAGAGACAAGAGAATCATAAGGAGAGGGTTGGAAACTAGATCCTTCTTAGCTTCCAACCATCATCTCCGTCGATAATTCTTTTTATCACAAGTTTGAAGAGGATAGTATATTCTTGTTGTATAAGTTCATCCTTACGATGAATCCATCCTAGTAAGTTTAACGAGTCTTAGGAACGAGAAACTCGGTCTTGTCATGGTGATAAGTCTTGCACCATTTAAGTTTTACGAGTCCGATAGAGTGGTAACTCGACATATTTTTCAGGTTTAGAGAGTTTGAAAAAGAGGACTAATGGAAACTCTAAAGGCCCCTTCTTGTAAATTGTCTCTTCAATACGAAAAGGTAGAAAACGATATCCAAGAAAACATATTAGCAATGTGTGACTGAGGTATTCCTTTTTCATACAATAGTCTATCTCAGTTCGGAAAAGGGTTAGACTTATACTAACTAAACGTCATTTCATTTACTTTAACAATTTCGAAACAACAAGTACTCAGTAATTTTTTCATATTTCGAGTGTCAGAAAAGAGATAAAAGATGACTCTAGGTGGTTCCTTTTTCATTTATTTTCTACGAGTCTGAAAAAGTGAAAAAATGAAACTCACTACATTAGTCAAAATCAATCATTGTCACCATGTATCCGTGACCTATCTCTCCCTACAAAAGAGAAACACACATTACCCATTTCGAGGAAAAATATTAAAATATATGTAAATTGTGCCCTAATTGGAAAAAATATCTCAAAACACTTATAAAAACTCAAAAAGTAAAAACACTTTACCATTTGAAATTTGGTAATTTGGAGAGCACTTTTTAACCCCATTTTCCCTAATCTTCAAGCGAGGAGTGCGGCTAATCTAGGACACCATTGATTGATCTGTTTGCTACAAGTAAGAGATATGTCCTTCATCTTCATTTTGTTTATGATTTCAAGTGTTTTCATTGATAGGATAAAGAGTAAGGAGGGCTGGAAAAAAATTGTCTTGAGGGCGATCAATGTGGATTTTACGCATTAGACCCATGCTGCTCACCATATGTTCAACTATGTAAGCATGATGGAAACATGAAAAAATAGGGAAAAAAATATGCTGGCGTGGAGGTGTTGGGTTGTGTTATATTCTTTCCAAGATTAGCCCATGTAGTTAACTAGGGGGTTAGAAGGAGGGTAGAGCCCCCCCTTCATCGCGTCGATTGCATAGCAGGGGGGGTCATAGGGGCTTTGAGGGGTGCAGGTAACCCCACTCTATGGGGTCTGGTTGGGTAGAAATACCTATGGCTTTGTGCATGATTTTTCGCACATGGTTTTCAATGCGATGGTTTTTCGTTCCATGGTTTTGGATGCGATGGTTTTTGGTCCATGGTATTGGATGCTTCAGCATGTATAAATATGTATTGTAACATTGAAAGGAACATAATGAAAAATCAATATGGTAGTCCCAGTTTTGGGATCCAGGGAAAAATATATATGTATATGTGTTTTATGTGTTATGCTCTCGATTGTTTATTTTTTGTGTTTTAGAATTCATATTCAAGTAATTTATGTATGCGTTTAAAACATACATTGGGTATCATAACTGTTTTAGCTTCAAGGGGATGCCTTTTTGTTGACGGGTTTTGCTCAGGCCTGTGGTAGACCCTGTTTAGTGGGAGATCTGCGAAATCGATTCTAGTGGTGAAAGAAAATGGCGAGTAGTGGAAAGATAGAGATCAAGAAATTTAATGGTTAGAGTTTTGAGTTGTGGAAACTCAAGATGGAGGATCTGTTGGTGGATAAAGATCAGTGGATCATAGTAGATCCAGGTACTAAACCAACGAGAGTGTCTAACGAAGAATGAAAGAAGTTGGATCGGAAGGCAAAGAGCACAATACGATTGTGTGTCTCAGATTCAATATTGTTGAATGTATCAGGGGAAGCTACGGCGAAGGCTTTGTGGGACAAGTTAGGGAATTTATACCAATCTAAGTCTCTGGTGAATAAAATGTTCCTGCGGAAAAAGTTGTATAACCTGAGGATGAAAGATGGAGACCCGATGACAGAGCATCTAAACGCATTTAATACTGTGGTAATTCAATTATTAATTATTGATATTAAAATTTCAGATGAAGATAAGTGCATCAGTTTCTTGTGTTCTCTACCAAATTCATGGGATATTCTGGTTATTGCAATAGGTAACAATACAACTGCCTTGCAGTTTGATGAAATAGTCTCATCCTTGCTCACAGAGGAGATGAGACGAAAAAGTATGGAGAGCCAGAATGGTGATGCCTTGTCTGTACGACGACGGTCCCAAAACAGAAACAAAAATAAGTCATCGAGTGGTAGATCTAAATCTAGAGGGAGATCTAAATCTCCAGGAATATCTGTAAAGGTGGTGTGCTGGAAATGCGAAGAAGAAGGGCACTACGAAAGGGACTATAAATTTAAATTTCCTTATAAAGGAAAGGGATCTGATGATGCTCCTTCTACAGAGGCAAAACCCACCTCAAATGAAGGTGAGGATGTGTACTTGGCTTCTTAAAGTACACATGTAGATCATGAGGCATGGTTGATTGACTCAGGTGCATCCTTTCACTTCACTCCCCATAAGGAGTGGTTCTGCAAGTATGATAAATACGATGGTGGTGATGTCTTCTTAGGGAATGATAGGAAGGCTAGAATTGTTGGTCGCAGAAAAGTAAAGTTTAAGTTGCAAGGTGGAAGGGTTAGAACACTTCCAGGTGTTCTGCATATTGTTGCATTGGCCAGAAATCTAATTTTTGTAAGAAAGCTGGATGATGCAGGTGTAAAATCAATGTTCGAGAAGGATACCTGCAAAATGGTTCGGGGAGCACTGGTATTGATGTGGGGAGTTTGGATTGGAACTCTGTACAAGCTTCAAGGTAGCACTGTTATTGATGGGTGCAACAATTCCATGGTTCCTGAAAGTGGAGCACAAAATCTAGTGGTCTTTTAAGAGAAGACCATGTTGTGGCATCAAAGGCTTGGAGAGCACTGGTATTAATGCAGGGAATTTGGATTGGAACTTTGTACAAGCTGCAAGGTAGCACTGTTGTTGATGGGTGCAACAGTTCCGCAGTTCATGAAAGTGGAGTGTGGTATATCATGACAAAAGACTACTCCATATACACCTAAGCAAAATGGAGTTGCAGAAAGAATGAACAAGACGTGGATGGAAAGGGAAAGAATAATGCTCAGTGGTTTCGGGTTAGGACAAGAATTATGGGCAGAAGCGTTGGAGACTTGATCTGAAATCACCCGTAAATGACCTCAGAGAATTAATGAAGGTATTACAGACTCATGTGATGGGGGTGTGCCTCTGTTATTTTAGGCAACGGATCGATAAGATTGTGAAATACATAGACACTGAAATCGTAAGAGAAACATAGTAAGAAAACACATAAACACAACAAGTTTAATAAGGAGTTCACCCAATCCTCCTGAGCTACATCTCCTGCTCCAACCTTTAGTGCTGGCCTTTCTATTTTGTCTTAAAGATTTTTTTTTTATAATAAGGAGCTTAGTTTGAGTCTCATTTAATAGATGATGATCAATACGATTGTACTTGGATCCCCCAAGTCTCTAGAGTTAACAGATTCCCCTTACTGAATCTCAACCTGGACTGGTCTCAGTGGTATGAGTCCAATTTGGTATTGAATACTTGATAGGTATACACAGAAGAGTTTGCTTGAACCTCTCAAGCCTTTCTCTGGAGTTCACAGACTCTTGGACTCTCTCTGCCTCTGTCTGCTCGATGCTGCATTTGTTCTGCAGGTCAACTCGGCTTCTCTATTCTCTACAATTCACTTCTCTCACTTTCTCCTCCTCCTCACTCTCTGTCTATTTGTGGCTTAAAGCCAATCTTCTCCCTGACTGTTCGTTTCCACTCCTTGGTTCTCTGGATCTCCTACCTCTATGCTCTTAAATTCCCCTGCTTTGTGTCATCATCACTGCGTAATGCTTCACAAAGAGGTGGCCACCTGTTTCCTTACGAACTGACTGTCAGTTCTCTTTGAACTGTCGTTATTTCCGTTGCTCCAAGATTGCCTGCAAAACTGATTGCTCTTCCAACTCATCGATCATACCAGACCTCAAATATCATATGACTTAGCTTATTTCCCCATCGAATCTAGTCATCCATCATATTATTTCTCTGTCATTGATCTAGAGCCTCTAGATCCTACGGTCTCCGTCCATATCAGGTGGGTAAGTAGCATGACCTGTACCCGTGCAATGTCAGCAGTTTTCTCTCCCATCCGTTGGATGTGTGTCATCCAGTGTATGGCATCGAGTGGGACTTGGTCGAACCCACTTACCGCTTGACACCCTTCCAATATCCTCCCAGTTTTAGTGCAGGACCTGCCTTCTAACGGAATCGACGATTTCCGTACTGTTTCATGCTTTCCTCGTGACCAAGCACTTGGCAGCTTTCCTTCACTGAGGGGGACGCCTTGCGATACATGATTAACGCTAGTTGCGTATCAAAAACTGCCTCTATTTTGTCAATTTGTGCCAACACACGGTCACCATGGGCCCACGGTCTGCGTGCTTTGACCGAGGGTCCTCGTTGTTCCATGCTAACCACAAATTGCCATTGTTTAGAGGTTATTTCTGATAAGCTCGATACCCATAAGACTTTGAAGCTTGACATAATCTAAAACAGTCATGAAATCTTAGAGAATGTTTAAGGATCCAATTCAGATCACGACCTTCCCATTGAAAAAGATTTTGGACCACCAAAAGTTGGTTTTCAAGCATCAACTAAGTGAGGGTATATCTATCTCACTTGTCCAATATCTATCCATTTTTCACTGGTTGGCTTGAACCCTTGAGTCCAATCCTAAGGTACTCAACATCTCCCCTGTGCGTCGTCCTCACCTTCCGGTCCAGAACTATGTCTTCTTGTAATTCATTGAGATATTCAGCTAAGAGATTATCAATAGAAGGAAATTGACTCTGCTCTTCGGGATCTTCAATTAATGAAGGTTCAAATAGGCTCAGATATCTGCCTTAACGACTGAGTAGATGTGCATGTAAGTTGGTAAATCAAGGCGAAAAGCATTCTCACCAATTTTCTCAATTATCTTGAAAGGTCCATACCTTATTGGATTTAGCTTTTTACCTTCACCTTGCATTCTGTCTTTGGTGATATACAGCCAGACTTTATCACCAACTTGGAAACTATTCTCCATCCAATGTTTGTCATGCCTTGCCTTGTACTTGGCTTGGCTCTTTTCCAGCTGTTCCTGTACTACCTGGTGAATCTTTTGGATTTGTTCAATGAACTTAGTTTCCTTGTCCACGTCACTGTGTCCATCAACTGTTATGTCTTTACCAAAGACAAAATCCAAGGGAGACCTTGGTGTGAAACCCAAAAAGGTCTCGAAAGGAGATCTCTATGTAGAAGAATGTTTAGCTCAGTTGTAAGAATGCTGCACATAACACAAATGTTCATCCAAAAGTTTGGGATGCTTGCTGCAATAGCCTCTAAGCAACTAGATGACTGTCCTGTTGACCACTTCTATCTAGCCATCTATTTGTGGATGAAAGGTTGTGCTTTTCTTTAGTTTGATGTCCATCAGTTCCCACAGACTCGATCAAAACTTCAAAACAAATCGAGAATCTCGATCAGATACAATGGAAGTGGGTAATCCAAAATGAACCCATACACACTGAAAAAAGAACTTTGCAGTTTTTTTGGCTGTAATCTATTTATTACAAGGTATTAAAATACACATTTTGCTGAACCTATCCACAACAACATATAAATAGTCATAACCTTTCCTAGATTTAGGCAGTCCTCCAACAAAGTCCATGGAAACACTTTACCAAGGATGAGAAGGAACTGGTAGTGGAGTGTACAAGCCTAGTTTTATATTGCTGGGCTTGCTTTTAGCACACATGGTACACCCTCTTACATATCTAGAAACTATCTCATTCATTTTTGGCCAATAACAAAATCTTTGCAGCTGTGCAACTGTTTTACTTACACCAAAGTGACTTGATATTATAGAAGTGTGTGCTTCTCGAATTATCTTTACTCTTTCAGTTTGTGGAATGCATAGCTTCCTGATAAAAGAGTTGGTCCTTAATATGATAATTCAATTCTTCTACTTGTTTTCCTTGACTTAAAGTTGCATATACATCTTTAAAATCTATATCTTGGGCATATTGTTCAATGTAGATCTCATGCAATACTGAATTATGCTTAAGTATAGTAGATTCATTTATAATTGGTCTAGATAACATATTTGAAACTTTATTGTGTATGCCCTCCTTATATTTGATGACTAAATGAAACTATTGTAGAAAACCCATCCATCTATAGTTTCTTCATTGCTGCAACTTAGTTTGGGAGTGTAGATATTGAAGTGGTTGATGATCAGTATGTATAACTTTCCCCTTGCCCATTAAGTAATGTTTCCACTTTTCCACACTCTGTACTAATGCATACAATTCTTTATCATATGTGTGATAGTTAACTACTAAAAAATTAAATGTCTCAGAATGATAACATATCGGTTTGTATCAACACTGCTCCCTTGGCATAGTCACTAGCATCCGTTTGAATCTGAAATGGTCTTTGAAGATCAGGTAGTGCTAGTACTGGTGATGTACTAATCTTTTCTTTCAAGGTGTCAAAGGCTTTCTATTGTTTGCCTCCCCACTGAAGCACCTTGTTCAATCTTGTTAGAGCATGTAAGGGAGATGAAATTAAGGAAATGTTAGAAATGAACTTTCTCTAATATTGTGCTGCTCCTAAGAAGCTTCTAACTTCTGTAGCAGATTTGGGTTTAGGCCAATTTATAATGACTGCAACCTTAGAGGGATCTATCTTCAATTCACTGCCCCCTACTATATGTCCCAAATAATTCAAAGATGTTTTGCCAAATTCACATTTTGAGAGTTTAACATAAAGTTTTTCTCTTTTCAAAACATCTAGTGTCTACTTAACATGCTTTAAATATTCTTCCCACGTTTTGTTAAATGTAAGAATGTCATCCAGATATACAATAACAAAATCATCAAGTAAAGGTTTGAGTACATCATTCATTACTCTCATGAAAGTAGCAGGACCATTAATTAATCAAAAAGGCATAACCAACCACTCATACAATCTGTTGGAAATAATACTGAGAGGGGGGGTGAATCAGTATTATCAAGCCAACTATTCCCTTTTAAAAATCAGAGGATATACGCTACTTGAGTTAGTAAAACCCACATATACAATGCAAACTTATTATTTACTTTATCTTTCAGATGTTGATTATTAATCTGTGTATCTGAGTGAAATAAACAGTAACCAGACCAGTAAAACAGAACAGAAGACAGTCACACACAAGAACACAAGATATAAGGTGGAAACCCAATGTGGGTGAAAACCACCTGCTGCAATTCGTCTCTATCTTTCTTTAATTAGAAACTTCCTTTTACAATGTACTGGTGCAGTCCTTTACCAGTATGCAGGCTACAACCTGCAGAGAGCTACAACCCTCTCTCATTTTCCAGCTTCTCCTGGAAGGGAGCTACAACCCCCTTAGCTCTTGTACTAGCCAAGATACTAGTACATAGGTGCTGGCCTACTGAAGGGTACAACCTTCGCTTTCTTCCAGGGACCATGTTTCATAAATTTTCAGACTGGATCCATGAACATCAATCAATAATCAAGTATATCTACATCAAACAATCTCATTTTCCCCAAATAGCACTGAATCAAGTAAACACTTCTCTGATAGCTGTACCCAGAACACAGTAACAGTAACCACACACCAAATTCTGAACCCAGAATACTGCAACAATAAACAGAGATAGCTAGATCATAATTTAAAAGATATACGCTACTTCAACAACCTGAAACCTACGTGCATATGCTCCTGTGTTTGGACCAACCTGCGTATACGACGTTTTCATTAACTGAACTAGCGTGTATACACTCTTTCACTTCACTGAACTTGTGTACAGATCTATAAAGGATAATTCATTATTTCAACTATTCAGACACTAATTAACCCAGATTGCCAGATTTATAGATCAAGCATGTGCCTCATATAACAGATCAAAATCATACAAAGATACTATTATTCAAGCTTAAAGATTATGACCCATCAATAGAACTTATCCTTGTTTATGCACTAAGGTTCCTCCTTCATTCAGATCCAGATCTGCACCATAACCCCAATCACAAATATTTCAGATCTAACACTTATTAGATATTCAATTCATTCAAATTAATTGCCTTGCCAAATGATCTTGTTCCTCTTTTATACTCTTAGGCCTTTCATAATACCACGGTCCAAAACCATAATAACACAATACCATGAACCCAATACTTGGGGTCAACACTTTTGTATGCAATACCACGGACCAAAACCATAGGATCAAAAACTGTTGGCTAATACCATGAGCCAACCATGAAAGTGCGTGAACTTTTCTCTTCATGAAAGGAACTTTTCTCTGCATGAAAGTGCGTGAACTTTTCTCTATATGAAAGAAAATTTTCTTTGCATGAAAGTGTGTGAACTTTTCTCTACATGAAAGAAACTTTTCTCTGCATGAAAGTGCATGAACTTTTCTTTACATGAAAGAGCCTTTTATCTTCATGAAAGTGCGTGAACATTTCTCTACATGAAAGAAACTTTTATCTTCATGAAAGTGCGTGAACTTTTCTCTACATGAAAGAAACTTTTATCTTCATGAAAGTGCGTGAACTTTTCTCTACATGAAAGAAACTTGTATCTTCATGAAAGTGCGTGAACTTTGCTGCACTATAATTTATCATCTGATATGAGTTGCCATCAAGTACAACATATGTATCATAATTCCCACACAATCCCTGCTTTGTTTTGAAAGAAGTCTTCCATGTATATTGTTCTGCAACTCTAACCTGCTGATAGCCACTATGCAAGTCTAATTTGGAAAAATAAACAACTTCCTTCAATTGATCTAATAGATCATCTATGTGAGGAAGGGGATAAAAATTGTGTATCATTATCTTATTCAGAGCTCGATAATCAATGCACATTCTCCACGAGCCATCTTTGTTTTTAACCAAAATGATTGGAGACCCACATGGTGATGTGCTATGTCTGATGAACCCCTTCTTGAGCAACTCCTGTACCTGCTTCTTTATTTTTTCATTCTCTAAAGCGGACAGCCTGTACATTTCGATGTTAGGCAATGGAGCATCTTGCTGCAAATTAATATCATGCACTATTTCCTTTTTGGGTGGCAGACCTTTAGGTTCTTGAAACAAGATATCATATTTTGAAATAAATTTTTCTAAATCATATTGTTTTTTAGCATTACAACCCTCAAATACATTGGTTTTATCATGTTTCTTTTCCTTTACAACCATCAGTAAAAATTGTTTTCATGAATTTACAATTCGTTTCATCTGCCCCAAGTTTATGAGAGTATAATTATTCTTAAGCTTATGAGATCTTACAATATATTCAATATTATCTTTAACAAGTAGATACTTATTCTCTGCTCTATAGAAAAAAACTTTTCTATCATACAAGTAGGGACTTCCTAAAACAATTCCACATATATCCAAAGGAACTATATCTCACTCAACCTCATCTACAAATGCTGACCCAAAAGAGAACTTAAGTTTACATTGTCTAGTCACTTGTAGTTGTGCATTATCACTTAACCAACCTAATGGGTATGGTTTCTTGTGAGGTGTATTCAGTAATCCCAACTTCTTTACAATTGCTTCAGAAATTAAATTTACTTGTGAACCACTATCAAACAAAGTATCAATATTTTGATGCTTGGAAATAACTCGAATATGGAAAAGCTCATGTCTTTTTCTCTCATGTTCTTCATTATTAGTAGATTGTGAAGAATTACTAGTAGAAACTTCAAAAATTTACCTTTTATACTGGTGGTTGTAATGGTTGTTTCATCTCTGGAGTCTCACCCCAAATCTTTCTAAATAGTTGCAGCAGTCTTCTTCTTCTTGCCCTCAAACTTCTTAGGTCTCAGCTTTGGATGCAGTATCCAATAGTGCTCATCATCATGCCCATCCTTCTTACAGTGACTGCATGAAGACTTGCTTTTTTGTGTAATGTTGGCCTTCCTCTCTTTCCATTTCTGTTTTATTTTCTCCTTATTTTTTCTTACAGTGGGTTGGGATGATCCCCCAACTTCTGGGTTCCCATTCTTTCCTCTAGCTTCTAGATGCGTAGCTTGAATAGATTCCTCATGTATACTAGTGAGATTAAACATGAGGATAATGTGCCTCATGTAGCTGTGTAGACAACCTATGTACTTCAACAGAGTCTCAGGTGAGTCTAATGAAATTCTTAGAATCAAAGCTCTTTTCCTAAATTCTTGTGTGTAACCTTGTACACTTTTCCCTTTCAATTGGCGAAGAGTTTTCCAGCTCATCATTGCTTGCTACATGTAAGCTAGTGGATAGAGCTGCTTTTTTATTACAGAAACAAATTCACTCTAGACAGAAAGAACTTACCATGTTTCTTCATGTTAGCTTGTGTCCTGCCTTCCCACCATACCAAGCTAGTGCCTCCAAGGTGTAGGCTGGCCAGCTGAATCTTACTTTTTTCTAAGTCAATGCTTTGCACTCTACAATAAACATCAATCTATGTGATCCAATTATCCGACTTCTCTGTATTCAACTCTCCATCATATATGGGTAAGTCAAATTTAACTTCTAATTTAATCAAAGATGTCTTCTTTTTATGTTCAGGGCTATTAGGAGGCATGAGGAAGTTTTCTTCTTTACCTTTGCCTTTGGAGTGGTCATGGAGGACAGACTCTTCTTCTCCTTTAAACAATGTAAACTTTGAAACGGGAACTATAAACTCAAAACGGGAACTCTGGCAAAAAAACCCCAAAAAAACATCAAAAACAGTGCTAAAAACGAAAAGTGTGTATACTGGAACGATGTTTTTTTTTTTTTAGGTGTCAATTTTGAACGTGTTTTAAAAATGGCAGTGACTACAAAATTTACTACGAAATTTTCATGCAAAATATAGCTTCAAAACGAAAGTGTTCATACTGGAATAATGATTTTTTTTTTAGGGTCAATTTTCAAACTTTTTAAAAAATGCTAATAAAACCAATTTTTTATGTCTCAAACAAAGTTAAATTTTAAGGAAAAAACACATTAATGTTTCTGGTAGAATATCATTTTTCTTTCCTAAGTATAAATTTAACATGTTTTCAACCACAACATGCTAGATACAAAAGAAATTGAAATTTTTTCAACTATAAAACTAAAAAAACATGACATTATGAACAAATTATATCACTGAATGAATTCAAAAGTCTTTATTTGTATACTGAATAAAACAGACATTATATCTCTAATTTGATATTGCATTGTAGATATTTAAACAATAAAATTTATCATACTTAAGACATAATCCAACAACATAAAAATGCTTCATAACTTCTCATTTTACAACTTGAGTGGGTTTAAAAATTAAGAATATATGTTTGCTCTTTCAAGTTCACATGTTTGAACTTAAAAGATGTAAAAAATATGTACTTTTATCAACTAGAAATGAAAAGACATATCATCACAAGAAAATTTATGTTTACACTTAAAATATGTAAAAAATGTGTATTTTTTATCAACTAGAAATAAAAAGGCATATCATCATAATTTTTTTGCCAACCTAACTTGATCCATCTCCCTCATACTTAAAACAATAAATATTAAGCCCTTTTTTCATAATACAACTAAAATAGGCTTAAAAATTAAAAATATATATTTAATTTTTCAAAATCACAAATTTAAACTTAAAAGAACGATAAATAAAAAGCCTTTTTGTTTTCACAATACAACTTGAATAAGTTTAAAAATTAAAAATATATATTTAATTTTTCATAATCACAAGTTTAAACTTGAAAAATGTAAAAAAACATTTACTTTTATTAACTAAAAAAATTCAAATTATAACATATAAAAATTCCAAATCATAACTACACCAAATAAGATAAATAAATATATACATATATATGGGTGGCTACACGGAAGCAAATGTTTATTTATTTCTTTCAAAACTCAACCCCACATGTTTCTCGTATGCCATATATTGTCATATTTTATAAAAAGGATCCGTCATGTGATATGTCCACATGGATGCTTAGGGAGAAAGGCTTCAAGTTTATGCTCCTTTAAAGGAGGTGGGTGAGCAACTTGCGTGTGCTTTTCTTGTGTTTTAAATCATTTTCTGGCTACAACAATGTTGACTAAGGTGTCTCTTAATTTATATCAAAAAATAATTTAAAATTGGGTATATTCCTTATAACTTTATAATCTCAAAAGCAAACAAGACAATGCATCTTCATGACTCACAAAGTCAAAGTGCATTTTTAGGGGAATTTGCGACACAAACAGAAGCAAAAAATTCCAGATTTTTTCACTGTTATAATTTAATTGGTCGGATTTTGAGAACAGATTTACCCTTGCGTTTGATGCAAGTATATCCTCTTTTGGGTTATATTTCCAGCCAGTGCTCGAACAATTACGCACAACATTGATGGCTACGATTAAATGCGGGAACCTATAAAATTTCAAAACCACCGGCGAGGCTCCGCAAACCACTAATGGTTTGGTGTGGGTCCGTATTGCGTTTTATCAATTTTAAACATAAAATTGATATTATTTTGTTATTTAAAATTTAAAAACAATTAAATTTGTAAATATTTATTAATTTAATAATTATATGATAACCATTCTAACCTCTATAAACATTAATATTAATGTTATACTTAATTTTTATAATACATATAAATAACTCTAGTTTGAGATAAATAACAATTTCTAGGAAGTTGACATGTAGTGATGACGTGCTTATGAGTGTTACAATAGTGTCATTGTGGCTTTGGGTTGTGAGAACCACACGTGATGGAAGGTGGACAAGAATACACCTTGGTGCTTGCCTTGAACATTCCAGATTTTTAAAGTTACACTACCCTTGCAGGCGCGCAGCGGCACCCCGGGCCGCCCCGCCCCACCCGACCGGCGGCGGGTCGATTCCCGGAATCGACCCGCCGCCTGTCGGGCGGGGCGGGGCGGCCCGGGAGTGGCGCTGGCGTCTTGATATGCTGGAGTAGCTGTCATCCAACTAACTCCCTTTGGCGGATGAAACAAATATATACCTTCCTTCCTTCCTGCAACAAATAAAAATACATGTAACTTTCGTAGCTGTAGCTCCCATTCATAACTGGCATCGACCTAAAACGCACGTAACTTTGGTAGGAATTTGAAATGGTATCCACTTGCCGTTTTAGTTTAGTTTAGGTGAGGGGTTGGTCCTCTCAGCAGCATCACTAACCCCGAGTCAAGCGCCGCACTTGCACTCCGGTTGATTCGTGGTGTGTTTGGATAGGCTCTGGACGGACGACGAAAGCCTGTGGACTAACGAGTAAATATAGAACACCTGCAATAAACTCATATTTTCGGAAATAAAAATAAACATCTACTGCACCGTTTTGTATCCATGATATTATATTTCGTCTCACTAGTTAGAAATGCTAATCGTGGCCGTATACGTCGGGTGAATGAAAATTATATAGACAGTGATCAGTCCACTGACATTCTCAAATTCTGCGTTGCAACAAATCTTCCTAACCTAGGACGCCGTATTGTAAAGCGAGTATGTGTTGAATCTCAGAAATCTGGGTGTTTGCCTCTGCCTGCCTTGCGGGAATGCAGAACGAGGCAAGGTTAATGCCATGAAGCAGAGTAATGTCTACCATTCTCTGCATCTTAATTGTAAATAAAGAGCATAGTGTCATTCAAACATCCAGTGATGAGATTAAATGTCTTTGCTTAGAAACCAGCTCCAATGTACCTAGCGATAGCCTGGCCGTCAAAGAATGTGAACTGTAAGGGTGAGTAAAGTACCCCGCACACCAACAGCTGTCGTCCGCCGCCTGAGTTTATTTGTAATGAATTTCTACATATAACAACTAAAATAATTTCATTCCAATTAACAATATACAACTTGGAAATGCTAAATTTTTTTAACTTACAAGATATAAAATAAAATCGTTTTGAAGAATTCTCGTTTATTATTATTTTTCAATCATCTTAGCGTAGACGACCATTATATCCTTTAAAATTTCATTATAAAGTAAAAAGAAATATTATGATTACTAAAGTCACTATTTAAGTCTAAAATTTTCTACCTTTTTATTTCAATTTTATATAAATATTTACACATCACAAGCCTTACCTATTTCACCGAGTTTGGAAACGTTCAAACGTCATTTCTTTACCAATAACAATGAAGTAAACATAGTTATGGCTGCTCTATAATATTCATAACAATATATTTTAGATTATTATTTTCTATATATTTTAACTTTCATTATTTATAACTACATGCAAAATTTGGCCATTAGACAAACATCCATTATTAACCAAGTGAATTTACTAAAACTAAGTTTTAAGATCTAAATAAGTGAAATTTTTTTCATTGACCAATGTCAACTCTATATTTTCTTTCAGAAGTTTGAACAATAGCATCTTTAAAATGTTGACAACTATGATTATTGGTTTTTGGATTCAACTTATGACAATCTCACTAAGTGTTTTATTCTAAATGTAGTTGTCTATGAGGGTGATCTATATTAAAACCTATTAGTTCAAATATTTATATCAAATTTGTTTTCTACATTGCTAGCAATGAGGTCAATTGATGCAAGTTGCAACAAACTGTAAATTCTAATCCACAAATTTTAAAACTCACATAACAATTGCACCAAAAACTCATATATAATATTCATTAAAGATCATAATATTTACAATATAATATTATCCTCATTATCATTTACACCTCTCCCACACTCACATACAAATTTTTAGACGATCAAAATGGTTACTTGGAATATGCATCAAATTTACTTGGAATATTACAGTAAGATAGTTTTTCCTTCTATAAATCAAGAGAGGATTCATAATGGAAATAATTAACTTTCTCTTGTTCTTACACTCATACTTCCAATGCTCCTATAGTTCTCCACATACTTACTAATTTATAAAAATCATTCTAAATCTAAAATAGGATCAAGATCCATAATAAGTGGATAAAACCCATTATTTTAGTAACTAATTTGGAAAAATCAAAAGCAAGGCAATTCTTTTCTCTAGCCTAATCCATAATATTCAACGATAATGTTTCTAGAGTCCAACTAATTATTACAAAAGTAAAATCATTACATGAGTAATCAAACTTCCTAAAAAGAAATAGTAATATGTAATAAAATTTATAAAAGCTTGCCGATGCTCCTGCATGAGACTCTCGAAGAACAAAATATTCTCGGACTCCTATCTAGGAGGTCTTTAACCCTTTGCTTTAACTTTTCTTTGGCTGGAATTTTTCGTGATGACTTCAATTTCCTCTAGCATCCCAGGGTTGTCCATTAAATAAATGAAGTTTGGTTTGGTATGCTCTTTGAAACTTATCTCTCTCAATTCTTTTGACTAATTCCTTCACGAGGGGGTAGGGGTAGGGCACGGGGGTAGGGGTGGGTGGGGGCTGGGGAAGGGTACAGTTGGGCGGGGGTTGGGGGGGTGGGCGCAGTGGCGAGGGGCGGCCGCGGGGAGGGGTTGGGGGGTGTAGGGGGTTTGGGGGGATGGGGGGGAGGGGCGGGGGTTTGGGGCGCGGGAGTGTGGGGGGACGGTAGGGGGTAGGGTGAGGGAAGGGGAGGGGGGGAAGCTTAGGAAGCTTCGTTCAAACAGAAAATTCAGCTGAAAACAAACATCTAGCGTGGCATGCAAAGGATGGACCACGAAGAAATACAGAGTTGGCGAGCGAAACAAAGAGAAAACACAGATTTGATGGATGCAGGGAGTACAATAACTTGGTAATCATATCGAGGGATTTGTCATCATCATCATTTTCAGAGATTGGATTAGGCGTGTTACTTTAATTATTAATGTGTAGTGAATCCAGACAAGAGATCTCTCGTGAGAGGAATAAGTTAATGGGGCCGGGGCTTCAATGTAGTCGTCAGGGGGTTGTGGGGGGCGCATGGGTAGGGGCTCGCCCATACTTGCCTAATTGTGCACTTAGTCTCATTATCCCTCACTTGACCTCCCGCTCACCCATCGACCCGCCTGCCCGTTAGAGGTGGCTGGGCAATTCTAATTATACAAATAAAAAATTTATGGTATATTGTTGTTGTTAATGTAAGTTAATATGTTTTTTTATTTACTAATTTATGTGTTTTTTTTTAGGAAAATGGCATCAAGGAAAATTTCTGTGAATCTTTCTGGACCAAAGAGTCTTAAAGGTGTATCTTCAAAAAACATTGGTGAACGAACTCCACCTGAGCTCATGCCTACAAATATTTCAAGTGCTTTAAGTGATAAGAAGCTAATCTCAGATTGGAAAAGTTCAAAATTGGTGAAATTTCCATAAAGAGTCTGGTATGTGAAAGAAAGAGAGAGCACAACTGTGATTTTCGCATTGATTTTTAAGTTAATTATTATTTTTTGAAAAAAAAAGTAGTTATTATTATTTTTTTGACATGAAATTCATAAAAAAAACTATTATTTGACCATTTTTAGTTAATATTTTTGTATAAAAATTGTGATTTTGACATGTTAATTCTAGCAAAAAATTATCGAAACGTTTAGTTTTTTTGTTATATTTATGTTAACAATGGTTATTTTTATGTCCATTGTTAAAAAATGTTGTTTTTTAGAAACAATTATTTCATGTGGATTGAAAAATTAATTAAGGATGTATAAATATGTAGATTATCTAAAAGTCAAACTATCGACTTTCTAATTTAAAAACGCAAAACAATAAAAACCCCCCTAAAAAAAAAAAAATTAAGATAGAGAACAAGAAAATATGAATAAAATGACGACTTCAAAAACTATCAAATTTCGAAAATAATTTTTTACATTTCACACACTAGAAAATTAAAAGTCAAAAAATAGGTCTTTTAAAAAAAGGGTGTGATGCAGAATACTCACTTTTTAAAATCAGCATGAAAATCACTACCATTCTAAAACTTGATTTCATCCTTGAACATGAAAAAAAATTAAAGTTCCAAAAACCATGTTCTAAAAAAAACATGTGTATTCTGCATCACCACTTTTGAAAATCGGGTCATTTTTTTGCTATCTCTATGAAACGGGTAACAATATCAGTTCCCGTTTCAAAGTTTACATTGTTTTTATCTTTGGAGTGTGATAAATCTTCATCTTTACTTTTCTTAAACTCCCTATACATTTCCTCTACCATGGACCTCATGGCCAGGAAACTATCTATAAATTGGGGGTCTGGTCCCAAGGGACTTTCTTCTGACATTTTCTTCTTGGAAACGACTCTTCCAATTTCTAGGTTAGTTTCAACCAACTCTCCTTCTCCTAATTTAAGCATTGTCTAGTTAACATTCAACAACAAAATCCAGCACAAGGTTGTCTAACCTTAACAACCTACAACTCTGATACCACTTGATCTGAAATCACCCATAAATGACCTTAGAGAATTAATGAAGGTATTACAGACTCATGTGCTAGGGGTGTGCCTATGTTCTTTTATGCAACAGATTGATAAGATTGTGAAATACACAAACACTAAAACAATAAGAGAAACATAGTAAGAAAACACATAAAGACAACAAGTTTAATAAGGAGTTCACCTAATCCTTCTAGGCTATGTCTCCTGCTCTAGCCTTTAGTGGTGGCCTTTATATTGTGTCTTAAAGGAGAGTTTTTTCAATAAGGAGCTAAACTTGAGTCTCACCTAACAAATGATGATCAGTAGGATTGTACTTGGATCCCCCGAGTCTCTAGAGTTCACAGACTCGCCTTACTGAATCTCGACCTCAATTGGTCTCAGTGGCATGAGTCCAATTTGGTACCCAATACATGACATGTATACACAGAAGACTTTGCTTGAACCTCTCAAGTCTTTCTCTAGAGTTCGCAGACTCTTGGACTCTCCCTATTTCTATCTACTAAATGCTACCTTTGATCTGTAGGTCAGCTCGGATTCTCTGTTCTTTGCAATTTGCTTCTCTCAATTTCTCCTCCTCCTCCCTCTCTATCTAATCATGGCTTAAAGCTAATATGCTCCTTGACTGTCCGTTTCCACTTCCCATCTCTCTGGATCTCCTGCCTCTATCTGCTTGAATTCCCCTGCTCTACGTCATCATCACTGTGTAACGCTTCACAGAGAGGTGGCCACCTATTTCCTTATGAAATGAGTGTTAGTTCTCTTTGAACGATCATTATTTCCGTTGCTCCAAGAGTTCCCATGAAACTAATTCCTCTGCCAACTCATCGATCATACTACACCTCAAATATCATATGACTCTGCCTATTTCCCTGTTGAATCCGGTCATCCATCGGATCATTTCTCCATTGTTGATCTGGAGCTTCTAGATCCTACAGTCTCTATCCATATCGAGCAGGTAAGTAGCATGACCTTTACCCTTCCGATGTGAGTGGTTTTCTCTCTCATCTGCCAGACCCATGTCACCCAGTGTATGGCATTGGGCAGGACTCGGTCGAACCCGCTTACCACTTGACGCCCTTCCGATATCCTACCAGTTTTAGCGCGGGACCCACCTTCTGACAGAATCGATGATTTCCATACAGTTTTATGCTTTTCTCGTGACCGAGCACTTGGGGGCTTTCCTTAATTGAGGGGGATGCCATGTGATACGTGATTAGCACTTTAGTGCTAATCGCATATCATAAACTACCTCTACTTTTGGATTTGACCTCCCGTTTGTCAATTTGTGTCAACACGTGGTCACCATGGGCCAACGGTCTGCGCACTTCGACTGAGGGTCCTCGTTGTTCCATGTTGACCACAAATTTCCATTGTTTAGAGGTTATTTATAATAAGATTGATATCCATAAGACTTTGAAGCTTGACATAATCTCAAATAGTCATGAAAACTTAGAGAATGTTTAAGGATCCAATTCAGATCAAGACTGCATGTTACCTAGTTAATAGATTGCCTTCATCAACATTGGAAGATAAGACTCCACAAGAGGTATGGACTAGTAAGAAACCTTCTCTTTCACATCTGAGGGTATTTTGATGTGATGCATATGTACACTTTCCAAGGAGAAAAGAACCAAGTTGGATAGTAAATCTGAAAAGTGCATCTTCATTGGGTATAAGGATGGTTTAAAGGGTTATAAGCTTTGGAACCTGTTACACAAAAATATCATCACTATGATTATTTACAATTAGTATGGGTCTATCATCACTTATATTGTCCTCCTAAGCAAGTCTAAGACCTCAGCTCTTCAAATCAAGCTTTGGAAGTGGGAGAAAGACATTAAAAATCAATGTAACTCTGGTTCCGCACTTTCTCTCATGGCCACCTGCGGTCCCGCACCTTCTGTGTACAAAAGCTGCGTACCTACCCGCTCTATCCCTAACGGTGTAGGTGTGGACCCCTGTGAAAGTCAAAAGGTGCAAGTTTTATCTTAAAAAACTCACTTTGGGTTAATTCTAGAGTTTTCTAGAAGGGATTTTGACGTGGATTGTTCGCTCTGAGGTGGTTCATGCATCCCAAAAGAGAAGGAGCTAATCCCTTGACTAAAGGAGCTATCCCTTTGAAGGAGGGCTTTATCCCTTTGAAGGAGGACCTAGTAACTTCCCTCCATTGCACTATAAATACAGGCATTGGGGTGAGGACTAGAGAGGTTAGAAGCTGAACATTTTGAGGGTGAATGCTGGTGAAATTAAGACTCTTTGGTTGAGCTTGAGAGGAGAGATCACATACCTATTGGTTCCATTGGAGAGTGAGTGAAACTTGTCAAAGTAGAGGAGACATCTTGTTGGACCCTGGGA
This sequence comes from Pinus tabuliformis, assembly GCA_031772625.1. NCBI lineage: Eukaryota > Viridiplantae > Streptophyta > Pinopsida > Pinales > Pinaceae > Pinus > Pinus tabuliformis. The sequence goes on from CM062807.1 coordinate 1,233,608,402, forward strand.
GGAGCTTGTACAACATCAAGGCAAAGGTTGTAAAGTTATTCTTCTTTTGAATTAATACAATCAAACTCATTTTTCTCAACAAGTATCTTATGTTATTTGTTTCATGGACTCCTTGACTTTCATGTTAAATATGTTTTATGCAATTGGTTTTTCAGGTGCTATTTAATTTTTTTGCCTTGTTTGTGTTTGAAGATTTGTGAAAAGGAGCTCATTTGGATCAAAGGAGCGAGGGCATCCACAAGCTTGCGTTGGACCAAAGGTAGGCCCTAAAAACACTTGTTTGCTATTGTTTATTAAAGCATATTTAGAGAAAGATATTGTCTGATTGGTTTGCTTGTCATTAGGTCTTCTTTAGATTCTAGGAAGGTCTATATTTTCTGCAAGATCGACTCATTCCGTGCGACAAAATGGTGACTCCACTGGGGACTTGATTGTTTTCCTTGTCTATAATTTGACCTGAGAAACTGTATTTTCTGTTTCTGTTTTTGACTTGATGATTGTGGGATTGGGTGAATTTAGTTAATTTTGAGTCAGTTTTTATTTTTCATAGTTTTGGGAGAGGTACACACCCTCTGAGTTAAGCACAGTGTGTACCTATACGCACTTTTCCTTTGTGCACAGAGCGTGGACGCACCTGTGTAAACAGGTTTCCTGCGTACCCTGTCAAAATTTTGAAAAATTTTAAATTTTTCTCTTTTTTATCAGTTTAGAATTTGTTTATAGGTTTTAGCCATTTCCTAGACCTGCTTGTTCCCTGTCAAAAACTTTCCTTGGTTTAATTTCATTAGCGTTAGGGTTTTAGGTGGAATTCCTAGGAATTTTGCTTTTTGGGTTTGTTTTTTGTTTTTGGTTTTGTAGTGGCTCTGAGCTTAGAAGTCGTAGGGACCTCAGATTACCTTGGTGTCTACTAGTCTTCTTATGAGTCTGACCATTTATGAAATCTCCCCTTGTTGAGGTATCCGCTTTGTGTTTTCTCATTTCAAAATTTCGAAAAACTTGTATTTGAAAGTTGGAATTTTCATTTTTTTTAAAAGAAAAACGTAAGATTGGTTGTTTTTTGACTAATTGTGATTCTGCATAAATTAGTCCTTAGCTCACATTTAGCTAAGTAAAACATCCTCAAAAATACTTTTAGTAGGCTTTGACTTCAAGTAGCTTTTTATAGTTTGTAGCTCTCAAAGTTAGTCATTTTCATTAGTTTTGAGTGTTTTATTTACAAAATATAAAAAAAATCTCTTTTAGAAAAAGTTTTTTTTGTAGTGATTGGGTGCTTTGAAAAGAAAAGGGAAATTTTTGTGAAATAACTAGATGTCTCGTTTTGAGTGCTTTGGAAAGGAAAAATCTCTTCTTTAAATTTGTTTAATTGAGAAAGATTTGTCTTTACAAAGTATTTGCATTCTCAAACTCTTTCTTAGTATAGAAGTTCATCGAAGAGAAAAGATTGTTTAAATCATATTAGGTGCATCTTTTTAGTGATTTCGAGTCGAGTCTTTACACCACGAGTTTCATCTCCGCCACCTCTTGACTTAAACAAAAACCACTAAAATTAACGCTTAAAGTAAACTTCACCTAGTAACATTTTATTTCTAGGGCTCTGATACACCAACTTAGCTTAGGCTAGTGTCTTGGAGTAGGAGAGTAATTAACTCTCCAATACAGTAAAAACAAACAAGTAGATGTACCTTGTGGTAGGAAGAAATCCAATTGTTGCATTTATGCTCTGGGAAAGCTCCTCTTAAAGGAGAAGCACGAGATCGTGTCTAAACCAGTGTGGGAATCAATCCTTCCTCTTTGGGAACGACACCAGATATTCACGTATTAAAAACGGTAAACCTCGGATTAACCATTGTCGAGGAGCCTGGGGTCACTTGTTGGTAAACCTTGGATTATGTCAAGGAGCCTTCAAGGGGATTGAGCTTGCTACTCTGCCCTTGCGTGCATATCGGATCGTAGACTGTTCCCCCAGGTGTATTTGTCTCAGTTGGTAACCTTAGTGGCCATATTCTTTAGGATTCTTCCTAAGGTGACAGTGGTGGGAAGATCCCATTGTACCTGGAGCACACGTCGGCTAGACTCACTTGGATTTTTTGGGGGGTTCACTTCACTCGAGACGGTTAAGTGGATGAACTTGGTCCAGTCTGTTCATTAAGTAGGTTGTCGGGGTAACTGTTCCAACCGCCATTTCTGTACTAAATTCTGCGACGTTGAATTTCATCACCAACTAGTGTTTTCGGTCCAGAAAGTCACTGTTTGTATGTGTTTGATCTCTAGATTCTTTAGGCATGTGATTCAAATTTGTTTGGTTCCTTAGAGGTTTTAGGTGGTTTTCATTGAGATTTTACGTTGTTTGCGTGTGAATTAGTTAAAAATTTTAACTGTGTCTGAATTACCAAGACAGTCCCGTAGACTTCAGGGCCAGTCTCCTGAGTTTGTAACCGTGGCTGATTTATTGAGGAAGTCCCATAGACTTTGGGGCCAACCTCCTGAAGAAGTCCCAAGCCAGCTTGAAGACTTGAAAGTCCTCGTAACTCCTAATGGTAGTAAAGTTGGGTCACTTGAAGAAGGAGAGTCTTCATTGGTTGTACATCCTGATTACCAAACTCTAGTAATAGGTTATAATCCTGAAACTATTTCGGTCTCCGAACTTGTTGGTAGCTTTTCATCTACTAGTGATATAGGTGAAGAACCTGAGATATCTGAACCTGTTACTCCAACATCGGGGTTTGTCTCTCCAACTTCTAGTGGTCCTGATTCACCTAGGGTAGAAAGAGTAATTACCCAAGATCTTCCTTCTGGACTTATTGTTATTGAAGAACTTGCTCCGGAAGAAGAAGTAGGCATCCCTATCCTTGAAAATCAACCTATTCTTGATCTAAGGGAGCGTGAATCAATTTTTTACAGTCCGCCTAGGAGTACTACTTGGTATCTTTCTTTGACTAATTATTTAGAAAACCCAGCGTTAATTTTTTCACCACCTTGTGCTCCTTATCATCCTAGAGGTTTTTTACTCCTGTAAATATGTCAGGTCAGTCATCCATGTTTACTCAATCGCCTGAATCTTTTTTGTACGGTGGCCCTTCTGTTCCCTCTGGGTATCAGTCACTTTCTGGTACTTTTTCGGGAGCATCTCCTCAACCCATTGAGCAAGGGTTATTAACTGGAAACAATAGTACAAAGTTGTTGAGCGTAGAAGACATTCTTATGATGTCAGGTTCTATTCCCAATTCTCAACCTCAAGGTGGCCAGTTACCGCCTGGGGGGCAACCTCAAGGTACACAATTTTCATCTGGGGGGAAACCTCAAGGACAGTACGTACCTACGATACAATACGTTCCTCAAGGTCAACCCCAAACTCAATATGTACCCCAAGGTCAACCCCAGTATCAATTTATACCTCAAGGTCAACCCCAGTATCAGTACATGCCTCAAGGGTATCTACCCCAAGGTCAGTACTCGAACCAAGGTTTCCAACCACCCCAAGGTCAATCTTATGTTCAAGGAATGGGAAATGTACCTGTCAATTATCAATCCTACCCTCAACCCGGTTATGGTCCTCAATATTCTCAACCTGTTATGGGTCAGTACCCCGGAATGAACATAGTGTGGGATCCATCGCAAACCCAACAGGTGTTGTAGCCAAGTGTATAGTTGTCGTCTCAAACTGGACAACCCTTAGTTTCTGGTACACCCCAGCAACCAGTCCAGTCTAATATTCAAACTTTTGTACCTTCGGTAGTTTCTCAGTCTGGGCCTACTGCGCCTCGTACTCCATCTCAAACGACTGCTGCAACTGCCACAACATCTATTCAATCTACCCCACCTACTTCTGGAGTATCGATAGCTCCGGTTTCTACTATTCCTGTATCTACTCCTCAGACATATTTACCACTGTGTGGATCCACGATTCAAACTACGGTTCAGATGCCTGTAGGACAACCTGGTTTAAGTACGATTGTCACAAGTCAACTAAAATTCACCTATCAACCGTACTAGCGACAATACCAATTCGGTCCTGCTGTCCAGCAGCCAGTTTATCAGTATCAACCATATCCTGGGTACACTTATCATGAACCTCAACAACCCCAGTACGGTCCGGTTAATCTTTGTTTTCTGGGAGGATACAATATCCTGAACGCAATTCCTATTCCTAGTTATCCCGAATATCCTCCTCCTGGGGCTGGTCTCATGACCCAGAGTTTTAGCGATCCTAATCGGTAGTTATCGTTTATTGCAACTTTGGACTTACCAGACTTGTCACGCCTAACGAACGATCCGATTAATTATCTTCCGTTTTGGCCGCCAATGCCGAATAAGTTGCCTAGTGACATTCCCAAGTTCGAAGGTAAATCAAGAGAGGAACCTTCGAACCATGTGATGACTTACCACCTCTAGTGTGCATCTAACTCCATCACAGATGATTCGATCCATATTAGACTTTTCCAGCGCACTCTAATTGGGCTCGTGGCCAAGTGGTACATTGAGTTACCGCGATGCACTTTTTATAATTTTAGTCAGTCGGATACCTCATTTTTAACTCATTTCCAGTTGCCAGTCTGATATGACAATGGCACGGAATTGTTAACTTCGCTAAAACAATCAACATCCACGTACATTTCAGATCATATTCATGAGTGGAGATGTCGACGACGTTTGGTGAAGGTATTTATTCTGGATCAAATCTTGGCTGAGTGGTTTGTAAAATCTTTGCTGCCAAGGATCACTGAAGATGTTGCTAAAGCCAGAGTTGTTACTGAGGAGCAAGTGATTGCTCAAGCACAGTACCTTGACTTGGTCTATACTCAGTCAGGTACGTTACACGAAAATATCCCTGATCTTCCCAAGTTAAATCAAATCACTGCAGCTCCTTCGGGATCTCATGCCGTTGACGGTATGATTGGTACGGTTAACACTAAAAGTAAGAAGAAGTATTTCAAGAATTCTTCTCCTATCATAACCTTGCCTGATTCCCCGACAGGAGATTCTTCTGCAGAGGTTTCTGCCGATATTCACTTTGTAGAGTCATCTACAGCTAAATCAAAATCCGGTGGGAAGAAGAAAGGAAAGAAGAAGAATAAAACGGATAAAAGTTCAAAAGAGAAATCTGAAAAGGCGGAAAACAATGATGAAAAGCGCAAACCTCGTTATTCATGTCTCATTTGTGATGAGGAACATTTTACAAGAGACTGCCCTCATCGAGCAGAGGTTGCGAAGATCGTCAAAGGTTCCCAAACTCCTGCTGTTTTGAAGGATCCATTTCGAAGTCAAGATAGCAAGATGATAGGTTCTTCCTCGAGTGCCAATGAAGAACCCATATTGATGATGTCCCATGTAAGGATTTTGACTCGATCGAAAGATTATGGCAGTAAAAGTCCTGTTGATGGTAAAGAAGCAGAATATTCTCATTCTAATCCATCAACCTCATCTCCTGGTTCCGATCCACTACAGATAGAGAAACCTAATACAGACTTAGTAATCAAACCACCTGCCAAGGGTATACTTCGAAAGTCAGCTTTCAATCCACATGCGAGAGCGGCTCAAAACTATAACATTGTTGAGGATTTAGCTGTTTCACCCTCAACAATGTCGGCTTTGGAAGTGTTGCAATCATGCCCAACACAGCGTAAATTAATTTTGTCGGCTATAGGAGCTGTTGACGTTCAGGACCCGAACCTAATAATCTTTGATCTAGAAAATAGTACACCGCGTTTGCCTCATCAAATGGCTTTCCAGATCCCAGTGATAGTCAAAAGTAGGCCTATTCATCGGACTGTAATTGATGAGGGAGCCTCAACGTGTATTATGTCGATACAGTGTTGGAGATTGCTTGGTTCTCCTTCACTAGATCAATCCCTGACAATTCTTAAGGCCTTTGATGGTCGTGGGTTTCATCCTTTTGGCATTCTACAGGATTTGCCTATAGGGGTTGAAGGAAAAACCATTAGTCTAGATGTGGAGGTGGTTGATGCCCCTCTAGACTACAACCTTCTCTTGGGTCGAAGTTGGTCTTACGCTATGACAGTGGTCGTTTCATCAGTCTTTTGAGTAATAAAGTTTCCACATAATGGAAAGATCGTAACAATAGACCAGCTGGCTTACTTTTCATCCGACCCAGCCTCTTCGTGTTGGCATTATGGCTAAAGTGTTGTCCTTGATGGCAACCCATTTAGGTGATAGATCACAGTACTTCAAGTCAGCAGCAGAGATTGATGATCAGCTATCAAATATTGAAGAAAATAAGGGGTACGCAAGTACACCTTACATAAGGTGCATACACGCAGGTCGGTGTTACATAAAGTGCGTACATACCCGCAGTTATCCCGTTCAGGAGGTGCGTACCCCTAGTGCACACATTTCAAGGCAAAGAAATTCACACGTGGGGTTTCTTATGTTTAACCTTTGGTATTTAGCCGACGGTTTTTTGTTATTATGGTGTCGGCCCGTGGTATTAATCCATGATTTACGGAAGAGCTTTCCTATATAAAGCAGAAGAGATCATTTGGCTTGAGCATGTTTTGTGTTGAATATCTTATGAGGGCTAGATCTGAAATATTATGATCTCTTGGAAGTAATGTCTAGATCTAAATAAGGCGAATCTATTGATGGATCGAGATCTCTTCAGCGCATGATCAGATCTGTAGATCTGACTGTCTGGGTTATTCTTGAAGTCTTGAAATCATCTATGCCCGAAGGTACGCAGGTACAGTGAAAGAAAAGTGCGTACATACGCAGGAACGAAGCGTTTCAGGTGCGTACATACGCAGGCACAGAAGGGTTTCAGGTGTGTACATACGCAGGCACAAAAGGGTTTCAGGTGCGTACATACGCAGGCACAGAAGGGTTTCAGGTGCGTACATACGCAGGCACAGAAGGGTTGCAGGTGTGGAGGTCCGCAGGCAGTGCAATGGACTCAGAGCGAGGTACGCAGGCGAGCAGTTGAGCAGGGTGCGTACGTAAGCAGGCGAGCAGTTGAGTAGGGTGCGTACTGTAAGCGGGCAAGCAGTTGAGCAGGGTGCGTACTGTAAGCAGGCAAGCAGTTGAGCAGGGTGCTTACGTAAGTAGGCGAGCAGTTGAGCAGGGTGCTTACTTCTCTTAAAATCTTTGTTTATCATTGTTGTGTTCTAGGTTTGGTCCTATTATTGTTGATCTGGTTACTACAGTTGACTGGGTGATTCTCTTATACTTGATGATCATTTGATGCTTATGGATCCAGTTTGAAAATTTATGAAAAGTGGTCCTTGTAAGAAAAGAAGTAGGGGGTTGTAGCTCCCTTCCAGGAGAGACTAGAAAACTAGAAAGAGAGTTGTAGCTCTCTGCAGGTTGCAGCCTGCGTACTGGTAAATGACTGCAACAGTAAATAATCATTGTAAAAGGAGTTTCTAATTTGAAAGAAGATAGAGACATATTTTAGCAGGTGGTTTTCACCCACATTGGGTTTCCACCTTACATGTTGTGTTCTTTGGTGTGACTATCTGTTTTCTTTGTTCATGTTCATTATTTTATGGTACTGACATGCAAAAATAATTCAAGGAACAAATAAGCAAGATTTATTAAAATTGTTAGATAATACTGATTCACCCCCCCCTCTCAGTATTATTTCCAACAATTGGTATCATAGCAGGTCCTTCAGAGAAGCTTGATCGCTTGAAGGTAGATCGTTCATCATGAGCAACTACGAGAGAGAAGCATCAATCAGGCCACCGGTTTTTGATGGGACAAACTTCAATTATTGGAAGGTAAGAGTTACTGCCTATCTTCAATCTCTTGGTACAGAAGTTTGGGACATCGTAGAGACAGGCTACGCTTTTCCTTCAGCGACTCCTACAGATGCAGCCGAGAAAAAGAAGTATGAAACAAATGCGAAAGTAGTCAGTACTCTATTAGGATGTATATCCCAATCAAAATTCATGAAGGTAATGCACTATAAATCCGCAAAAGAGATATGGGACAAAATTGTCACGAGCTATGAAGGAGATGAACAGGTAAAACGTGCTAAACTTCAAACTCTCAGAATTCAGTATGAGACTCTCAAGATGTATAATGATGAAAGTGTGGCTAACTATTTTCTTCGGGTAGATGAGGTTGTTAATTGTATGAAAAATTTGGGTGAAGAAATAAAAGAGGCTATTGTGGTTGTAAAAGTTCTAAGATCATTGTCTCCCAAGTTTGAATCTAAAGTATCTGCAATAGAAGAAAAGGAAAATATACGAATCCTTACTATGTCTCAGCTACATGGAATTCTAACTGCTTATGAAATGAGAAAGGAAGGTCCATCAGACAGAAGAGAAGCTGCTTTCAAGGCATCAGGCAAAGGAGATTATTATGAAGCAAGCCACGTCCCAGAAGAAGAAGAAGAAGAATCAAATTTTGTCAGAAATCTTCAAAGGGGTTCTGGAAGGTTCAGAGGTAAGTTACCTTTTAAATACTTTTCTTGTGGAAGAGTAGGTCATTATGCTGCAAAATGTCCTTATAAGGATAAAGGAAAGGAACCTGCTAGATGGAACAAGAAACAAAATGCAAATAAGAAAAGCTACTACACTCATGAAGATAGTGATGGTCTATCAAACAGTGATGAAGATGAACGAGGTAATGAATATAAGTTGTTAATGGCTTTTGAAGATGATGATTATATGGATGCTATAGATGTGGATAACCTTTATGATGAAATTACTAGACTCAAGAGATGTATAGAAGAAAAGAATATGATCATTGACACTCTACAATTTCAAATTGATGAAAAAGAAAAACATCTTGAAAAAATAGAAGGTGAAATTGTTGGTCTTAGAAAAGATATTGAGAAAACAAAAGCTATTAATCTTAAGTTTGTCAAAGGATTTGAAACTTTGGATGAGATTATCAATATGCAGCGGTCTCCACTAAACAAGACAGGTCTGGGCTATAATGGAGAAACCTCTCAAGCATCCACCTCAAAAAGTTATCTTGATGCAGCAAGAAGAAATGAGCAAAAGCACAATGAAGATCATCAGTTAAAGCAAGGACGAATTACAAACAGAAACTATCAGGGGCAATCCATCTTAAGGATGAACAAAAGCTACAACCAGCCACAGGTAAAACCTTCTCAATTTGGTTCAAGAATAGATGACAATAGAAATTACAATCAATTGGCTGGTAGATTTGATAACCGCAGAAGTTTCTTCAATGGACAATGCTTTTCTTGCCATAACTTTGGTCACAAAGCAGCTCAATGTGTTGCATATAAAACGATCATGACTAGGGAAGCTCAAAAACAAAGAAGTATGACGGGGATTACAAAAAGGACCTATAACAACTTTTCGGTTCTTGAAAATGAAGTTGAATGTTCTATTTGCAATAACTTTGGTCATGAAGACTCTGAATGCAGGAGCAGGTTTCAGTAGAAAAAGGAACAATCCTCAAGCACCAAAACATGGAGAATAAAGGAACCTCAAACAGAAATATGTGGGATAGCATTTTATGCAGAGGGACAGGAAAATCTATGGTACATTGACAGTGGATGTTCGAAGCATATGACAGGTGATAAAGAAAAACTTGAGTCTTATTCTGCTCTAGAAAAGGGAAAGAAAGTCTCTTTTGGAAATGATACTCCTGCAACTATAAAAGGAAAAGGCATTGCTCAGTTAAAAGAAAAGGTCAAGGCTGGAAATGTTTTGTATGTTGATGGATTGAAGAATAATCTTCTAAGTGTCAGCCAGATGTGTGATCAAAGAACCGAGGTTATATTCAGATCAAATGGATGTCTTGTTCGTGATCTTGATACAGGTAAAACAGTGATCAAAGGCAAACGAACTCCAAACAATATATACATATTTGAAGAAGGACAACAACAATGCTATCTGAGCAAGGATTAAGAGCATTGGTTATGGCATCGGAGGTTGGGACATCTAAGCTTTTCACAAATAAGGAAAGCATGCAAATATCAGGCAGTTCGCGACCTTCCAGATATCAAAATTCCTGACAACACCATATGCAAATCATGTCAGTTTGGAAAACAAACCAGAACTAACTTTCCAGAGAAAGAAGGATCAGCTAGCATGCCTCTTGAGCTAGTACATACAGATACATGCGGTCCCTTCAGGAAAAGAACACCTCGAGGAGAAGAATACTTGATATTATTCATTGACGATTTCTCCAGGTTTGTCTGGTTAGGACTTATGAAGCACAAAGATGAAGCATTCGAAAAATTCAAATCTTTCAAAGCCTTGGTTGAAAATGAATCAGGTCACAAAATTAAGTGCCTCAGATCCGACAGAGGTGGGGAATTTACTTCAAATGAATTTTTCGATTTCTGTGAAGAACATGGGATAAGAAGAGAATTCTCTACAGCAAGAACTCCTCAGCAAAATGGAGTTGTGGAAAGAATGAACAGAACAGTCCAACAAATGGCTCGTGCTATGCTTGATGAGTCAGGAACTCCCGCAACTTTCTGGGGTGAAGCTGCACATGATGCGGTTGTTATTCTCAACAAAACAAATGTCCGGGTGAACAGCACTCAAACTCCTCATGAGCTCTGGAGTGGTAGGACTCTTTCGGTAAAGCACTTCAAAATCTTTGGGAGCAAATGCTATATCAAGAATACTGATGAGCAGCTTGGCAAACTTGAACCTAGAGCAGATGAAGGCATTCTTCTTGGTTACTCTCCACATAGCAAAGCATACAAATGCTACAATAAAAGACTTGGCAGAATTGTTGACAACATTGATGTAGTGGTTGATGAGAAGGGATACATTCCTAGGCAAGTACATCATGAAGACATCGAAGAAGATGAAGGCTACCCCCAACGACAGGATGATGAAGAAGAAGAACCTCAAGAAGAACCAGAGGAGAAAACAAGAATAGAAGAAAAGACTCCATCCACATATGTTTAGAAGAATCATCCAGAATCTCAGATTATGGGGCAGAAAGAAGCAGGTGTACAAACAAGAAGAACAGTTGCAGAAGCTTCAAGCTATTTGGCATTACTCTCCTCTACTGAACCACAAAATGTGAAAGAGGCATGCAAAGATGAATGTTGGGTGAAAGCAATGGATGAAGAACTTGAGCAGATCGAAAAGAAAAACACTTGGGAGCTGGTTCCTAGACCAAAAGATAAGAATGCTATCGGAACAAAACGGGTCTTCAAAAATAAATTGAATGAAAATGGAGAAGTAATTAGAAACAAAGCCAGACTTGTTTGTAAAGGGTATGCACAGCAAGAAGGAATAGACTTTGAAGAAACCTTTGCTCCTGTTGCAAGACTTGAGGCCATCCAAATGTTCCTTGCTCTCTCAAGTTTTCAAAACTTCAAAGTATTTCAAATGGACGTGAAATCAGCCTTTCTGAATGCAGACTTGGAAGAAGAAGTGTACATTGAACAGCCAGTTGGATTCATTCTTGGAAATGATCCAAATCTTGTATGCAGATTGGAAAAGGCTCTCTATGGTCTCAAACAAGCTCCAAGGGCTTGGTACTACCGTTTGGACAAATATCTTCATCAACAAGGCTTTTCAAAAGGATCAGCAGATAGCAATCTTTATATAAAAGTTGAAAATGACAAATTGCTAATACTTGTTGTGTATGTAGATGACATTATTTTTGGTAGCAATGAAGAAGCTATGAGTCAAAGCTTTGCCTTGGTCATGCAGAAAGAATTTGAAATGTCCTTGCTAGGAGAACTGACATATTTCCTTGGTTTGCAAATCCAACAAAAAGAAGGAGGAATCTTTTTATCTCAAACCAAGTATCTCAAACAGATTTTGAAGAAATATGGTATGGAAGATGCAAAACCAGTATGTACACCCATGGTCACAGGATGTAGCCTCAGTGCAAATGATGAATCTGCAGCAGTACATCAACCAACCTATAGATCTATGATTGGAATTTTACTTTATTTGACAGGTACCCGACCGGACATCATGCATGTAGTTGGAATAGTTGGAAGATTTCAGGAAAATCCGAAGGAGACTCACCTTCAGGCAGTGAAGAGAATTTTCAAATATTTAAGGGACTCAAAATTATGGCTTATGGTATCCTAGAGATACATATCTTACACTTCATGCTTATACAGATGAAGATTGGGCCGGAAGCGTGGATGACAGGAAAAGCACAAGTGGTGGTGCGTTCTTTATGGGTTCCAGACTGGTATCTTGGTTCAGCAAGAAACAAAGTTCGATTGCCTTGTCTACAGCTGAAGCGGAATATGTTGCTGCTGCATCTTGTTGCACCCAACTCCTTTGGATGATGCAGACTTTGCAGGATTTTCAAATCACTTGTACACCACCAATCCCCATCTTATGTGATAACACAAGTGCAATCAGCATCTCAAAGAATCCTGTTATGCATTCAAAAACCAAGCACATACCAATCAAGTATCATTTTCTCCGGGAGCAAGTGCTTGAACAGAAGGTCAAGTTGGAGTATGTTCCTTCTAAGGAACAAGTTGCTGATATTATCACCAAACCATTGCCCAGGGACACTTTTGAATACCTCAGGCAAAAGCTGGGGGTTGTTGATGCATCATCTTATTGCTGAACCTCTTCTGATTGATGGTATAGGTTCAGGGGGAGCATATAACGCATTGTTGGCATTATGGAGATCTTGGAAGCAGCTGCAATATGTCTCTATCTCTTTCATGGTGGATTATGGTTCTTCGTTGCAGATCTGGTTCAGATTCAGGGGGAGCATGTTCTTAGGGGGAGCATAACCCTTTGCCCTTGATGTCAAAGGGGGAGAATGAAGCTGAAGTGTTGAGGTTGCCATCAAGTCCAAAGGGGGAGATTGTTGGCATTATGGCTAAAGTGTTGTCCTTGATGGCAACCCATTCAGGTGATAGATCACAGTACTTCAAGTCAGCAGCAGAGATTGATGATCAGCTATCAAATATTGAGGAAAATAAGGGGTACGCAGGTACACCTTACATAAGGTGCGTACACGCAGGTCGGTGTTACATAAAGTGCGTACATACCCGCAGTTATCCCGTTCAGGAGGTGCGTACCCCGAGTGCACACATTTTAAGGCAAAGAAATTCACACGTGGGGTTTCTTATGTTTAACCTTTGGTATTCAGCCGATGGTTTTGTGTTATTATGGTGTCGGCCCGTGGTATTAATCCATGATTTAAGGAAGAGCTTTCCTATATAAAGCAAAAGAGATCATTTGGCTTGAGCATGTTTTGTGTTGAATATCTTATGAGGGCTAGATCTGAAATATTATCATCTCTTGGAAGTAATGTATAGATCTAAATAAGGTGAATCTATTGATGGATCGAGATCTCTTCGGCGCATGATCAGATCTATAGATCTGACTGTCTGGGTTATTCTTGAAGTCCTGAAATCATCTATGCCTGAAGGTACACAGGTACATTGAAAGAAAAGTGCGTACATATGCAGGAACGAAGCGTTTCAGGTGTGTACATACGCAGGCACAGAAGGGTTTCAGGTGCGTACATACGCAGGCACAAAAGGGTTTCAGGTGCGTACATACGCAGACACAGAAGGGTTTCACGTGCGTACATACGCAGGCACAGAAGGGTTGCAGGTGCGGAGGTCCACAGGCAGTGCAATGGACTCAGAGCGAGGTACGCAGGCGAGCAGTTGAGCAGGGTGCGTACGTAAGTAGGCGAGCAGTTGAGAAGGGTGCGTACTGTAAGCAGGCAAGCAGTTGAGCAGGGTGCGTACTGTAAGAAGGCAAGCAGTTGAGCAGGGTGCTTACGTAAGCAGGCGAGCAGTTGAGCATGGTGCTTACTTCTCTTAAAATCTTTATTTATCATTGTTGTGTTCTGGGTTTGGTCCTATTATTGTTGATCTAGTTACTACAGTTGACTGGGTGATTCTCTTATACTTGATGATCATTTGATGCTTATGGATCCAGTTTGAAACTTTATGAAAAGTGGTCCTTGTAAGAAAAGAAGTAGGGGGTTGTAGCTCCCTTCCAGGAGAGACTGGAAAACGGGAAAGAGAATTGTAGCTCTCTGCAGGTTGCAGCCTGCATACTGGTAAATGACTGCACCAGTACATAATCATTGTAAAAGGAGTTTCTAATTTGAAAGAAGATAGAGACATATTGCAGCAGGTGGTTTTCACCCACATTGGGTTTCCACCTTACATCTTGTGTTCTTTGGTGTGACTATATGTTTTCTTTGTTCATGTTCATTATTTTATGGTACTGACATGCAAAAATAATTCAAGGAACAAATAAGGAAGATTTATTAAAATTGTTAGATAATACTGATTCACCCCCCCCCCTCTCAGTATTATTTCCAACACTTCGGAGAGTATTCAACATGTCGGTAAATCGACTATCCCATATAAGGATGTTGGAATAGGATTAGTTAAAGATTCCAGTTTACTGGGAACTTTCCCTTTTCCTCCAATCAATGCATCATCTTCATTTGCAACCATTCATATGATTACATCAGACACCATTTTTTATGACGATCCTTGGATCGTTCCTTCTGAATCTAAAATGGACTCATTTGGTAATTCCATGCCTTTGAGTCCATATGAAATTGCCTATGAAGCCGTGCAGTCTTTTGCCGACCCGTGTTCAACCGAAAATGAATTAATGAATGCAGTCCGTGAGGAATCACTTTTCACATCAACCTCAGATTTAACTACGTTTTCTGAATTTGTTCACTCTAATGAGCAAATTCGTGAAATCCTATGTGTAGATGATTTACCATGGGAATATCTCCATCACAGATCTTCGTTTTTACCTGAGGATGATCGTTTGGAAAATGATTTGTCATAAATCTTTACGACTGAATATGTCAAGGAACCTCAGAATCCACTGAAACATCCCGACTCAGAGTTAAATTTGGGAAACATCTCTCAAACTATCCCCATTGACATTTCGGTTAAGCCCGGAATTGTTGAGAACATTCATATAGGTTCCTCGTGTACAGATGACGAAATTCAATTATATTAGGCCCTATTTCAAGAATTCCGCGACGTGTTTGCCTGGTCCTATGAGGAAATGCCAGGAATTGATCCCGCGATTGTTGTTCATGAGATCAAGACTTACCTAGACTCTAAACCCGTCCGGCAACATTTGCGTCAGATTCACCCACGAAAAGTTGCTGCAATTAAAGCAGAAGTTGAAAAACTGTTGAAAGCAGGTTTTATTTATCTGATCCCGTTAACGGATTGGGTATCAAATATTGTTCCGGTAAACAAAAAACAGGGAACAATAAGAATATGCACCGATTATAGGGACATTAATCGAGCCTGTCCAAAGGACAATTATCCAACCCCCTATATCGATCAAATCATTGATGATTGTGCCGGCAGTGAAATATTTTCCTTTATGGACGAATTTTCCGGATACAATCAAATCAACATTCTACCTGCCGATCAACCAAAAACGGATTTCATTTGTCCATGTGGGACATTTGCTTATTGCAAATTTCCTTTTGGGCTTAAGAATGCCGGAGCAACTTTTCAAATGGCGATGTCTTATGCGTTTCATGACATCAAACACATTGTGCAACTGTATCTCGATGATTTTCCTTCTCATTCATTACATCGAGCTGATCACCTCGTCTATTTACGAGCAATCTTTATGAGGTGTAGGCATTATCATATTCGGTTGAACCCACACAAATGTGTCTTCTGTATAGAAATGGGTCGATTGCTGGGATTTGTAGTTTCGAAAGCCGACATTCGCGTTGATCCCTCAAAGGTCGAAGCTATCATCAAATTGCCTCCTCCTTCGAGTCTTTGCCAACTCCAAAGTTTGCAGGGGAAAGCAAACTTTTTACGACGATTCATTCCTAACTACGCCAAAGTTACAAAGGGTTTTACTCGGTTGTTGAAACAAAATACTCAATTCTCTTGGGATGAGATAGCTCAGAAATCTTTTGATGCACTCAAACACGCGTTGACCCATGCACCATTGTTGTATCCTCCCAACTACAACCAGGATTACTTCTTGTATCTCGTCGCCTCCCATTCCTCCATTGGAATGGTCTGAGTTCAGGAAGATGAATTCAGAATAGAACATGTGATATATTACCTTAGTCAAACGTTAAATCCAACTGAGCTAAAATACTCACATGTGGAGAAATTGGCATTGGCAGCCGTTCAAGCTGTCCAACGTTTTCGTCACTACATTTTACTACATAAAACTGTGGTAATTTCGGATTGCAACCCTATGATCTACATTTTGACCAAACAATTGCTAGGGGGCAAGTACTCTAAATGGATCGTTATCCTGCTGGAGTTCGACTTGGATTTTGAGAAATCTAAGTCTAAGAAATCTTTAGTTTTTGCAAAATTAATGTGTGACTTCCCGCGTGCTGACACAGAAATTGTGGCAGAGGAGCCCATTGCGAACGAATCTTTGTTTCTAATCAGCACTTTAGATCCGTGGTATGGGGATATCATCATCTATTTCCAGACCCAATCCTTTCGGCCAGAAATTTCAAGGTCGGAATGTCGGAAAATTCGATTCTAGTCCCAACAATTCAAAATTATTGGAGATACTCTTTATCACTGTGGGGCAGACTCTATTTTTCGACGTTTCTTAACTCACGAAGAGGCTGAAAGGGTTCTAAATGACTGTCACTCTGGAGCGTATGGCGGTCATATGTCTTGGTATGCCACAGCCCAAAAGATATTCCGCGCTGGCTATTTCTGGCCGTCCTTGTTTAAAGATTGTATTACGGCGGTCCGAAAATGCCACAACTGCCAGATTTTTTATCGTAAGATGCGTGCTCCACCTGCTCCTCTCCACCCTATAATTTCCATTGGTCCTTTTTCCAAATGGGGTATCGATTTTATTACATGTAACCCTCACTCGGCCGGGGGGCATGCGTATATCATCCTTGCGGTAGATTATTTTACTAAGTGGGTCGAGGAGATGCCTACATTCGAGGCAGACGGAAAAACAACTGCAATTTTCATGTTCAATCATATAATTGCTAGGTTTGGTGTCCCACAAGCGATAATCACTGATCATGGGCGTCATTTTCGAAACATTATGATGACTGAATTTACAGGCCAGCTTGGGTTACGTCACGATAGTTCAACCCCTTATTATCCACAAGCGAATGGTCTGGTTGAAACAATCAACAAAGTTTTATTTATCATGATCCGACGAATCATTAGGATTCATCGGGCGAATTGGCACAACATGTTATTTTCAGCGCTTTGGGCGTATCGAACCTCAATAAAAACATCAACAGGGTTCACTCCTTTCCAACTAGTCTATGGTTTGGAAGCCGTGTTACCCATTGAATGCAAAATCCCGTCACTGCAAATGGCCATCGAGTTACTTCCAGCCGCTTCCGAAGAGGAAAATAATTTATTATACTTAGCTCAATTAGATGAGAATCGATGTGATGCTGCATTGGCAATCGAGACTCACGCAAAGCGAATGAAAGCTCAGTATGATCGAAATGTGACCCCTCGAAATTTTTCGGAAGGGGATCTAGTTTTAGTTTATGATCAAGCTAATGATAAGTTAGGCGCTGGAAAATTCATTCCTATGTGGCATTGTCCCTATGTTGTCAAGCGAAAGCTAGCCAAAGGGGCTTATGAATTGGTAGACTTTGATGGGGACTCTTTGGGTAAACCCAGAAATGGCCTTTACTTGAAGAGGTATTATGCTTAAAAGAATGGGGTATGGAGATTTTTAGTTAGGATAGTTTTTCTTTCTAGCTGGTGTGTTTTAGTTTAAAAAAAAAAGAAAAGTGTGCTTAGCTTAGAGAGTGTTTTTCCGTCATTATTCCTGCTTATCTTGGTTTTACTCTTGATATTGCAGATGTCGATGCCTCTCCAAACATACATTGGATTCGCTGATGGTGCTTGTCGTAATACACAGAACATCTCTTCCGCAGCTTGGGTTATATATTCGCCCTCTGACGAGTTAGTTTCTATGCATGGGGTAAGCCTCGGTCAAACAACAAACAACATTGCAGAGTACAGTGCAGTGATTGAGTTATTGTCTGAATCTATTTCATTTTGGATTCAGAGTTTGATAGTGAGGTTAGATTCTGAACTCGTTGTGTTACAACTTAATAGAGTGTATGCCATTAGAAATCCAGTGTTATTAAGATTATTTTTGAGAGTGCGTCTCTTGGAATGTGAGTGTTATTATATTGAATATCATCATATTCCAAGGTCTTTAAATACATTAGCAGATGAAATTGCTTCTCGAACGATAAATAGACATTTGCAATAATCAAACATGTAAATTTAAAACCATTCCACAACATGATTTACAAGATAAGCCGGTAATAGTGATATATATATAGGAGTGTGTCAAAAAATACATCGTCTTCGATCATAGGTTGAAAAACACCTTATGATCGGCAAAAATGATAAGTACAAAAAAAAAAAATGTCACATGTGCCCACAAAAGGTGATCATCCTGTCACTGGTGGTGATCTCTATAAGAAACCACTGCCCTGGCCACCTTGCAAAGGAACCTCCTAAAAGGTCCCGGGACTCCAATCACATAGCGCTGAAGTCAACGAGGAATGTCGTCTATAGTGGTCTCAGGAATATCCCCTATCAAGCGCTCAAGATGACCCTCCAACTCGGCGAAAACCTTTATTGATTCGTCCTGTGGGGCTGGCGCGGGTGCAACTGGTTGCCTCCTCTCGAAAGGCCGGAGAGCGGCTAGTCGCTGTGGACCCACATCTGCATTTGAAATTTTTACTATCAGTTTTGAGACGACGGAAAAATAAAAAAATTAAAATAGGAAAAGTTGAAAAGGATTTTACCTGACTCGTCCCACTGCTCTCCTGGTGGAAGAGCCATGTCTGGGTCACCACTGAAATCTATCCCAGCGTAAGGGAAGTCCTAAATGGAAAAGACCTGACTTTCCAACCATTGGAAATACTCAGGTTTGAACCGAGCAACTTCTGTCCTCTCGTCTGGGTGACGGGCCATGACTGCGACCCATCGCATCAGTTTGGGCTCTCGAGGAAGCCCAGCTCCAACAGTAAGGTGTTGTGGGATCAGCATAGGAACCCTCTCCAGGCCAAAACTCACGACCAAAGCCCCATAACCAAAGGTCTTTAGTCGTCCGCTCTTGGCCCTGGTCAGTTGGCCTTTCACATTGGCCAGCATAGCATTGCACCAGTTGAAGATGGTGCCTCGAAAGCAATCAACTGCCATACGCATCTGGGATCCGGTGGCAATATGTAATGCGGCAGCTCCACAAAGTCTGGTGACAGTAAACGCAATCACCATGAGCTCAGGATGGGATATGGTCTTTATGTCTATCCCTTTCTCTTTAGCCTGGCTGTTGCAGTACTCTAGCCAGAGGCTATCGACAGACTGGCCACCTGGCCTAGTCCCGTACAGAGTCAAGTCTTCACCTCTCTTAGGCAAACCAGTCAAGAAATAAATGTCCGCCGGCTCGATTTCGAGCCGGTGGCCACCAATGAAAAAACACTGGTCCTGTATGCTCCATCTGTCAACCAGCCACTGTAAGAAATCCACCTGAGCCCTCATGCCAGGAATGGTCCAGAATTTGTACAGTCCGCATGCCCTCAAAGCATCAAGTGAAGGCTGATGACTCCATGCGGCAGTATCCACATCCTCATGCCCTCAAAGCATCAAGTGAAGGCTGATGATTCCAAGAGAACCCTCCTCTGCCCTTCTATCTATCCTTGCGGCAGTATCCACGTCCTCATGCTCTCGTTCACGCCAATCTAGCATGATATACTCTCTGCATCAACTATAAAGATTAATGAAATTCCTAGAAAACGTTTTGATTGGTCCATTTTTGAGAATTTTTGGGTTCAAAACCCTTGCGGCGGGGTACGTACCCTCCGAGTTAGACATAGTGCGTGGGTCCGCACTTTGTCTACACGGAAGGTGCGGACCCCGAGCTTTTTCCCAATGGAGAAAAAGTCGGGGTCCGCGGGTCCGCAATGGTAAACCTGCAGACCCCCGCGTGTGGGTTTTGCGCCTAAAAACCCTCCCCAAAAATGAAATGAAGGACTAAATCAAAAAACTAAATGGTTGAAAATGAAGAGTAGGATGATGTGGATTACCTGGAGAAGGCGGCGCTCGATTCCGACGGTTGGATTTTCCACAATCTTCATGGGAAGTTTTCTAAGCAAAAGCACTATTTTCTCACCCAAACTCGAATGGTAAAAATGAATCGACAAAGGCCCTTTTTATAAGTTTTTTGAGTAAATAAATAGAAAATTTGTTTATGTTTCACTTTGAAAAGGTAATTTGCAATGCTTTTATCCATTTCAAACAGGTATGAGTAATGTTTGTGTTTTTGTGCAGAATAAAGGATTATTTAGGTGAAATCTATTATTTTCGACAGAAAAACATGTAGAGTCATCTTTAAGCTCTTTTCTGACTCCTAAAACATGAAAATATTGCCGAGTGTTTCTTTTAAACTCGTTAAAAAGGAATTAAAATACGGTCCACTTACAGCTCTTTTCCGACCGTAAAAACATGAAAAGATTGCCGGATTTTTGTCGTTTCGAATTCGATATTGGTTATAAAACGACGTGCCATTGATCGCTTTTTTACTTTTTTGGGTCAAGGGCACTATTAACGAAAATTACTCCTTGGTCGTAAAAGATCAAGCGGTTCTCTCAAGTATTATTTTATACTTTTTCGGGCTTGGGAGACACAAATTTACGAAAAAGGTCAACCCTGGAGTCTTCTTACGTTTTTTCATACTCTCTAAAATTGAAAAACGCCGAGTTTCTCCTATACTGGACTCGTTAAAATTTCACAGTAAAGGACCTGTTGAAATATAAATAGGAACGAACCACTCCTTCTTAGGGTTTGAATTTAAACTAAGTTGGACTCATCCGAAGGATGAGCTTATAATCAAGCAAATGTTATCCTCCTCAAGCTTGTCAAAAATAAAGAGGTACTTGCCAGAAATGGTGGGGGAAAAGAGAAAAAAATGAGTCTGTTTGTCATACTTTGTAACCACTCTTGAACACGACCCTTTTATTCACCTGGGTTGGGAAATCCTTTGCCTAACAGTTGATCAAACCACATTGAAAGTCTTCAGTCGGTTTCTGGGTATTAACTTTGGTTCAATTGTCACCAAGCCTGTCGTGTCGTTATGTGTTCAAGAGGTCACTACCAATAAGCCATTCATATGTAAAAATATCTGTCATCCATCTTGACCATCCCTGAGTCAGTCCTTGCAAATAATTTTCTTCAACGATCTATGATTTCGTGTTGTGGGCTTGCCTACGATGGATCACTTTCTATCGACATCAGCTCATTATCTAGAAAGATGATCTGGGAATCGTCAGTACCTTGAGATCTGCATGCCTCAATGGCAGGTTTCTCGCCTTTGATGACTGTTTACATCATTGACTTTCGATCGAAGGATTCCGTGATATGTTCGACATCAACACATTTATTCACATCTCATGGATTGTACTGGGTACTTTGAGAGCCATTGACATCACTGGTGGTTTCTCTCACACTTGTTAGCAGTTTACATCATTGACTAGTAATCAAGTGGTTTCTACCATGTTCGACATCAACACATTTATTCGCATGGATAGAATCGTACTTTTTCGGGAAGTAGAAATGAAGACCCTGGATCTAGTTTCTACCATCCAGGCTGCGAGGAATTTTTTATTCATTATATTGTTGACTATTCATAAACAAATGGTTGCGTCCATATTGTGTTCACATGAGTCTATACTTGTGATGTTTTACAATATCATTCCTATATCAGACCAGTAGATATTTTTCTAGTTAGTTTTGATCTGAGTATGGGAATGCCTACCTCAGCGATGATATGATCTCATATATATATCTTGCATTGAATGTTTTTACAGGTTCCGACTGGGCTCTCCACAAGATGATCCTCGAAATGATAAATTACTTCACTGTTACTATATGATAAATGAAATCCTCATCTACTACAGACTTTGCACATTAGGGGGCAATCTGTTACACAAAAATATCGTCACTATGATTATTTACAGTCAGTATGGGTCTATCATCACTTGTATTGTCCTCCTAAGCAAGTCTAAGACCTCAGCTCTTCAAATCAAGCTTTGGAAGTGGGAGAAAGACATTAAAAATCAATGTAACTCTGGTTCCACACTTTCTCTCATGGTCACCTACGGTCCCGCACCTTCTGTGTACAAAAGCTGCGTACCTACCTGCTCTGTCCCTAACAGTGTAGGTGCGGACCCCTGTGAAAGTCAAAAGGCGCAAGTTTTATCTTAAAAAACTCACTTTGGGTTAATTCTAGAGTTTTCTAGAAGGAATTTTGACGTGGATTGTTCGCTCTGAGGTGGTTCATGCATCCCAAAAGAGAAGGAGCTAATCCCTTGACTAAAGGAGCTATCCCTTTGAAGGAGGGCTTTATCCCTTTGAAGGAGGACCTAGTAACTTCCCTCCATTGCACTATAAATACAAGCATTGGGGTGAAGACTAGAGAGGTTAGAAGCTGAACATTTTGAGGGTAAATGCTGGTGAAATTAAGACTCTTTAGTTGAGCTTGAGAGGAGAGATTGTTGGCATTTTGGCACAGGTGTGGTGTTATGATACAGGTGTTGTCCTTGATGGCAACTCTCTTTAATGACAGATCTCGGTTCAGACTACAAGTATGAAGAGAAATCTCATATACGCAGGTTAATTAAGTCCAAGTTGCGTATACACGCTGGTGATCTGGATACTAAGTCGCGTATACGCAGGAGAGCTATATACGAAGGCGCGTATACACGCAGATGCATGAACAGAAAAGGGCATAGATGTCGGGAAGCTTCCTTTTGGTCCGTGGTAGTTAGTCCTCGGTACTTGAGCCTATGTCTTTGGACCAAAGTATCTCGACAGACGTGTTGATCCCTAGTTTTTAAGTTGATGGTATTGGATCTCTATGGTTTTGGCTCTTGGTATTGAGCAAGACCTAAGGCTATATAAGGAGAAGAAGATCATTAGGCAATATCATCTTTTGAAAAGGCTTGAATATCTGAAAAATAAAGAGATCTGATATGCAGGTTCTGGGTTGCTTGATCTAAGCTAAGGAGAGATCACATCGATTGATGGAAGACTAGATCTAAGGATAGATCGGGATCTAATGGTTTGAAATGCACTATTATGATATGGTTGATTATGCGTATTTCTAGATCTGCATACTGACG
Source organism: Pinus tabuliformis (assembly GCA_031772625.1). Classification (NCBI taxonomy): domain Eukaryota; kingdom Viridiplantae; phylum Streptophyta; class Pinopsida; order Pinales; family Pinaceae; genus Pinus; species Pinus tabuliformis. Next base: position 1,233,631,472 of record CM062807.1, read on the forward strand.
CAATGTTATGTTCTGGGTCTAACTGATGTCTGGTACAGCTGCAAGTTGAGAGAATTTATTTTTAGATCTGTACGCAGGTTGTCTTCGGTAAAAGCGCGTGTATACGCGGGTTGCTCCCATTGAATTAGCGTATACCTTTTTGAAGTTTGATTTTTGGGGTTTCAGTTGGATCTGACTGCTATTGATGAGTTCTGTATTCTGCTCTGTGTTCGTGTGACTGGTGTTGACAGGGTTTCAGTGGTTCAGTGATTCAAAGATTGATGATGCTAGTATTGGTTGTTTTGTGCTTCAATGATCTATTGTGAAAATTGAATGAATTGTGGTCTTCAGATTGTAATGTTGTGCTTCAGGAATATCCAGTCTGAAAATGTATGAAAGGTGGTACCTGAAAGAAAGAAGATTGTAGGCCAGCACCTACGTACTAGTATCTTGGCTAGTACAAGAGCAAAGGGGGTTGGAGCTCCCTTCCAAGGAAGTTTGGAGAACGATAGAAGGTTGTAGCCTTCTGCAGGTTGTAGCCTGCGTACTGGTATAAGGCTACACCAGTACAAAAATATTGTAAACTGAAGTTTCATATTAAAGAAAGATAGAGACAACTTGCAGCAGGTGTTTTTCACCCACATTGGGTTTCCACCTTATATCATGGTGTTCATGTGTGTGGTTTTTGTGTGATCTGTTCTACTGCATCTGTTTACTCTTTATATGGTGAATAATGTCCTTATGCACTTAACTGAAGATAAACTAACTGAATTATAATATTTCTAGTTATACGCTGTTTTCTTTAGACACAGTTGCGTGTACACGCTGGTTCACTTAACGAAAGTAGCGTATATGTTTTTGAGCATTGAAAAAGTTTTATAGTTCTGGTAATACTGATTCACCCCCCTCTCAGTATTATTTGCAACAATTGGTATCAGAGCAGGTCCTTCAGAGAAGCTTGACTGCTTGAAGGTAGATCGTTCATCATGAGCAACTACGAGAAAGAAGCATCAATCAAGCCACCGGTTTTTGATGGGACAAACTTCAATTATTGGAAGGTAAGAGTTACTGCCTATATTCAATCTCTTGGTACAAAAGTTTGGAACATCGTAGAGACAGGCTACACTTTTCCTTCAGCTACTCCTACAGATGCAGCCGAGAAAAAGAAATATGAAACAAATGCGAAAGCAGTCAATACTCTATTGGGATGCATCTCTCAATCAGAATTCATGAAGGTAATGCACTATAAATCTGCAAAAGAAATATGGGATAAAATGGTCACGAGTTATGAAGGAGACGATCAGGTAAAGCGTGCTAAAATTCAAACTCTCAGGATTAAGTATGAGACTCTCAAAATGTATAATGATGAAAGTGTGGCTAACTACTTCCTTAGGGTAGATGAGATTGTCAATTGCATGCAAAACTTGGGTGAAGAAATAAAGGAGGCTGTTGTGGTTGAAAAGGTTCTAAGATCTTTGTCCCCCAAGTTTGAATCTAAAGTGTCTGCCATAGAAGAAAAGGAAAATTTGCAAATTCTTACTATGTCTCAGCTTCATGGAATTCTAACCGCTTATGAAATGAGAAAGGGAGGTCCATCAGACAGAAGAGAAGTTGCCTTCAAGGCTTCAGGCAAAGAAGATTATTATGAAGCAAGTCACCTGCCAGAAGATGAAGAAGAGGAATCAAATTTTGTCAGAAATCTTCAAAGGGGTTCTGGAAGGTTCAGAGGTAAGTTACCTTTTAAATGCTTTGCTTGTGGAAGTGTAGGTCATTATGCTGCCAAATGTCCTCACAAAGATAAGAATGACAAGGGAAAGGAACCTGTTAAATGGAACAAGAAACAATATGAAAAGAAGAAAAGCTATTACACTCATGAAGATAGTGATGGACTTTCAAATAGTGATGAATATGAACAAGGTAATAGATATAAACTTTTAATGGCTTTTGAAGATGATGACTACATGGATGCTATAGATGTAGAAGGCTTTTATGAAGAAATGAAAGATCTCAAAGTTTGCTTAGAAGAGAAGAGTGCTATTATTGATTCTCTACAATGTCAACTAGCTGAAAAGGAAAAACATCTTGAAAAATTGGAATGTGAGATTGTTTGTCTTAGAAAGGAGATTGAGAAAACCAAAGAAATTAATCTTAAGTTTGTTAAAGGATCTGAAACCTTGGATGAGATTATCAATGTGCAGCGATCTCCTCTCATCAAGACAGGTCTTGGATATAATGGAGAAACATCTCAAGCCTCTACCTCTAAAAGCTATCTTGATGCAGCAAGGAGAAGCGAGCAAAGGCCAAATAAAAGTCATCAGGTGAATCAGGGACAGTTTACCTCAAGAACAAATAAAGACCATCAAGAAATTCGGGGACAACCTGCCTTAAGGACAAACAGAAGCTACAATCAGCCACAGGTAAAAACTTCCCAATTTTCTCCAAGAATGAATAGAAGCTACAATCAGTTGGATGATAGATTTGATTATCGCAGAAGTTTCTTTAATGGCCAATGCTTTTCTTGCCATAACTTCGGTCACAAAGCAGCTCAATGTGTTGCCTACAAAACAATCATGACTAGAGAAGCTCAAAAGCAAGGGAGAATGACTGGAACCATGAAAAGGACTTATAACAATTTTTCGGTTCTTGAAAATGAAGTTGAATGCTCTATTTGTAATAACTTTGGTCATGAAGACTCTGAATGCAGGAGCAAGTTCCGGAAGACAACTCAGAAGGAACAAACCTCAAATGTTAGAACATGGAGAATAAAAGAATCACAACCAGAAAGATGTGGGATAGCCTTTTATGCAGAAGGTCAAGAAAGTCTATGGTACATTGACAGCGGATGTTTGAAGCATATGACAGGGGACAAAGAAAAGCTTGAGTCATATACCGCATTAGAAAAGGGGAAGAAAGTTTCTTTTGGGAACGATATCTCTGCAGCCATAAAAGGAAAAGGTGTTGCTCCGTTGAAAGAGAATGTCAAAGCAGGAAATGTTTTATATGTTGATGGATTGAAGCATAATCTTCTAAGTGTCAGTCAGATGTGCGATCAAGGAACCGAGGTAATATTTAGATCAAATGGATGTTGTGTTCGCGATCTTGATACAGGTAAAACAGTGATCAAAGGAAGAAGGACTCCAAATAATCTATATATATTTGAGGAAAGACAACAATGCTACTTAAGCAAGGATGATGAACATTGGCTATGGCATCGGAGGTTGGGGCATCTAAGCTTTTTACAAATAAGGAAAGCATGCAAATATCAAGCAGTTCGTGGTCTTCCAGATATCAAAATTCCAGACAATACCATATGCAAATCTTGTCAGTTTGGAAAGCAAACCAGAACTAACTTTCCAGAGAAGGAAGGATCAGCTAGCATGCCTCTCGAGCTAGTCCATACAGATGTATGTGGTCCATTTAGGAAGAAGACACCTCGAGGAGAAGAATATCTGATATTATTCATTGATGATTTCTCCAGATTTGTTTGGTTAGGGCTCATGAAGCACAAAGATGAAGCATTCGAAAAATTCAAATCCTTCAAAGCCTTGGTTGAAAATGAATCAGGACACAAAATTAAGTGCCTCAGATCTGATAGAGGTGGGGAGTTTACCCCAAACGAATTTTTCGATTTCTGTGAAGAACATGGGATAAGAAGAGAATTCTCTACAGCTAGAACTCCTCAGCAAAATGGGGTTGTGGAAAGAATGAACAGAACAATCCAACAAATGGCTCGTGCTATGCTTGATGAATCAGGTACTCCCGCAACCTTCTGGGGTGAAGCTGCACATGCGGCGGTTATTATTCTTAACAAAACAAATGTCCGAGTAAACAACACTCAAACACCGCATGAGCTCTGGAGTGGTGAGACTCCTTCGGTAAAGCACTTCAAAATCTTTGGGAGCAAATGTTATATTAAGAATACTGATGAGCAACTTGGCAAACTTGAACCAAGAGCAGATGAGGGCATTCTTCTTGGTTATTCTCCACATAGCAAAGCATACAAGTGCTACAAAAAAAGACTTGGCAGAATTGTTGACAGCATTGATGTAGTGGTTGATGAGAAGGGATATATTCCTAGGCAAGTTCATCATGAAGACATTGAAGAAGATGAAGGCTACCCTCAAAGGCGGAATGATGAAGAAGAAGAACCTCAAGAAGAAGAAGAACCTCAAGAAGAACCAAAGGAGCAGACAAGAATAAAAGAGAAGACTCCATCCAGATATGTTCAAAAGAATCATCCAGAATCTCAGATTGTTGGGCAGAAAGAAGCAGTAGTACAAACAAGAAGGACACTTGCAGAAGCTTCAAGCTATTTGGCATTACTCTCCTCCACTGAACCACAAAATGTGAAAGAGGCATGCAAAGATGAATGTTGGGTCAAAGCAATGGATGAAGAACTTGAGCAGATCGAAAAGAACAACACTTGGGAATTAGTTCCTAGACCAAAAGATAAGAATGTAATAGGAACAAAATGGGTCTTCAAGAAAAAAATTGAATGAAAATGGAGAAGTAATTAGAAACAAGGCCAGACTTGTTTGTAAAGGGTATGCGCAGCAAGAAGGAATAAATTTTGAAGAGACTTTTGCTCCTGTTGCAAGACTTGAGGCCATCCGAATGTTCCTTGCTCTCTCAAGTTTTCAAAATTTCAAGGTATTTCAAATGGACGTGAAATCTGCCTTTCTGAATGGAGACTTAGAAGAAGAAGTTTATATTGAGCAGCCAGATGGTTTCATTCTTGGGAATGATCCAAACCTTGTATGCAGATTGAAAAAGGCTCTCTATGGTCTCAAACAAGCTCCAAGGGCTTGGTACTATCGGTTGGACAAATATCTTCACCAACAAGGCTTTTCAAAAGGATTAGCAGATAGCAATCTCTATATAAAAGTTGAAAATAACAAATTGCTAATACTTGTTGTTTATGTTGATGACATTATTTTTGGCAGCAATGAAGAGACTATGAGTCAAAACTTTGCCTTGGTTATGCAGAAAGAATTTGAAATGTCACTTCTTGGAGAATTGATATACTTTCTCGGATTGCAAATCCAACAAAATGAAGGAGGTATCTTCTTGTCTCAAACCAAATACCTCAAGCAGATCTTGAAGAAGTATGGCATGGAAGATTCAAAACCTGTATGTACACCCATGGTTACAGGATGCAGCCTCAGTGCAAATGATGAATCAACAACATTTCATCAACCGACTTATAGATCCATGATTGGGAGTTTTCTTTATTTGACAGGTACCAGACCAGACATCATGCATGCAGTCGGAATAGTTGGAAGATTTCAAGCAAATCCAAAGGAGACTCATCTTCAGGCAGTGAAGAGAATTTTCAAATATCTTCAAGGGACACAAAATTATGGCTTATGGTATCCTAGAGATACAGATCTCACACTTCATGCTTATACAGATGCAGATTGGGCCGGAAGCGTGGATGACAGGAAGAGCACAAGTGGTGGTGCATTCTTTATGGGCTCCAGATTAGTATCTTGGTTCAGCAAGAAACAGAGCTCGATTGCCTTATCTACAGCTGAAGCAGAATATGTGGCTGCGGCATCTTGTTGCACACAACTTCTTTGGATGATGCAGACCTTGCAGGATTTTCAAATCACCTGCACTTCACCAGTCTCTATCTTATGTGATAATACAAGTGCAATCATCATTTCAAAGAATCCAGTCATGCACTCAAAGACCAAGCACATACCAATCAAGTACCATTTTCTTCGGGAACAAGTGCTTGAGCAGAAGGTCAAGTTGGAGTATGTTCCTTCTAAGGAACAAGTTGCTGACATTCTCACAAAACCACTGCCCAGGGAAACTTTTGAATATCTCAGACAAAAGCTGGGAGTAGTTGATGCTTCATCCTGCTGTTGAAGCTTGTCTGTTCTATAGAAAAGTTGGTATACGCAAGTTTCGTAAGGGATATCCGCGTATATACGCTGATCTATGTGGAAAAGTCGCGTGTATGGCGTACGCGTGTTGCAGAAAGCATATCCGCGTGCATACGCTGTTTTATGCAGGATAAGTCGCGTATATGGAGTTCTGAACAACAAGGACAGACTCTGGTTGAAGAAAGTCTGAGATGGGTATGCCAGAATGCTTCAGGCACAGTTTCAGGGGGTGCAACAGGCACAGGTTCAGGGGGAGCAGCTTAAAAGTCTCATAAAGAATTGTTGGCATTTAGATGTTTTGGTTGTTGGTTTCAGGAGAAGGAGCTCAGAAAGAAATCCTGGTTGTTGATCTAAAAGATGTTTATCAGATGCTGCTGGTGACTTTCATAAGTCTTGGTCTAGATCTGTTGTCTCTATGTCATGTATCTCTTTTGTGATTTCTCTTTTATGGTGTCAAGGTCATGTAACGGCCTATGTTGGTTTCCCCACTATGCCTGGGATGAATGATGTAATATAATAGATTGTTTCTGATGTGTCCCCTCTTGGTAGGGAGTATGGATGTATGTATTGAGTCTTTTGGTGATAGGCAGGTCCCTTATGGTGTATAAGTCTTGGTTCTTGTTGAAGAACATCTTTTGCAGATCTGGCCTACAGTCAGGGGGAGCATGATTCAGCACAGCCAAGCAGAGGTATCAGCATGTCCTCAAGGGGAGCACAGCCCTTTGCCCTTGATGACAAAGGGGGAGAATGATTCTAAGGATCTGAAGGTTGCCATCAAGTCCAAAGGGGGAGATTGTTGGCATTTTGGCACAGGTGTGGTGTTATGATACAGGTGTTGTCCTTGATGGCAACTCTCTTTAATGACAGATCTCGGTTCAGACTACAAGTATGAAGAGAAATCTCATATACGCAGGTTAATTAAGTCCAAGTTGTGTATACACGCTGGTGATCTGCATACTAAGTCGCGTATACGCAGGAGAGCTATATACGAAGGCACGTATACACGCAGATGCATGAATAGAAAAGGGCGTAGATGTCGGGAAGCTTCCTTTTGGTCCGTGGTAGTTAGTCCTTGGTACTTGAGCCTATGTCTTTGGACCAAAGTATCTCGACAGACGTGTTGATCCCTAGTTTTTAAGTTGATGGTATTGGATCTCTATGGTTTTGGCTCTTGGTATTGAGCAAGACCTAAGGCTATATAAGGAGAAGAAGATCATTAGGCAATATCATCTTTTGAAAAGGCTTGAATATCTGAAAAATAAAGAGATCTGATATGCAGGTTCTGGGTTGCTTGATCTAAGCTAAGGAGAGATCACATCGATTGATGGAAGACTAGATCTAAGGATAGATCGGGATCTAATGGTTTGAAATGCACTATTATGATATGGTTGATTATGCGTATTTCTAGATCTGCATACTGACGCAATGTTATGTTCTGGGTCTAACTGATGTCTGGTACAGCTGCAAGTTGAGAGAATTTATTTTTAGATCTATACGCAGGTTGTCTTCGGTAAAAGCGCGTGTATACGCGGGTTGCTCCCATTGAAGTAGCGTATACCTTTTGAAGTTTGATTTTTGGGGTTGCAGTTGGATCTGACTGCTATTGCAGAGTTCTGTAGTCTGCTCTGTGTTCTTGTGACTGGTGTTGACAGGGTTTCAGTGGTTCAGTGATTCAAAGATTGATGATGCTAGTATTGGTTGTTTTGTGCTTCAATGATCTATTGTGAAAATTGAATGAATTGTGGTCTTCAGATTGTAATGTTGTGCTTCAGAAATATCCAGTCTGAAAATGTATGAAAGGTGGTACTTGAAAGAAAGAAGATTGTAGGCCAGCACCTACGTACTAGTATCTTGGCTAGTACAAGAGCAAAGGGGGTTGGAGCTCCCTTCCAAGGAAGTTTGGAGAACGAGAGAAGGTTGTAGCCTTCTGCAGGTTGTAGCCTGCGTACTGGTATAAGGCTGCACCAGTACAAAAAGATTGTAAACTGAAGTTTCATATTAAAGAAAGATAGAGACGACTTGCAGCAGGTGGTTTTCACCCAAATTGGGTTTCCACCTTATATCATGGTATTCATGTGTGTGGTTTTTGTGTGATCTGTTCTACTGCATCTGTTTACTGTTTATATGGTGAATAATGTCCTTATGCACTTAACTGAAGATAAACTAACTGAATTATAAGATTTCTGGTTATACGTTGTTTTCTTTAGACACAGTTGCGTGTACACGCTGGTTCACTTAACGAAAGTAGCGTATATGTTTCTGAGCATTGAAAAAGTTTTATAGTTCTGATAATACTAATTCACCCCCCCTCTCAGTATTATTTGCAACAGAGATCACATACCTCTTGGTTCCATTGGAGAGTGAGTGAAACTTGTCAAAGTAGAGGAGACATCTTGTTGGACCCTGGGAGGAGCTTGTACAGCGTCAAGGCAAAGGTTGTAAAGTTCTTCTTCTTTTGAATTAATACAATCAAACTCATTTTTCTCAACAAGTGTCTTATGTTATTTGTTTCATGGACTCCTTGACTTTCATGTTAAATATATTTTATGCAATTGCTTTTTCAGGTGCTATTTAATTTGTTTGCCTTGTTTGCGTTTGAAGATTCGCGAAAAGGAGCTCATTTGGATCAAAGGAGCAAGGGCATCCACAAGCTTGCGTTGGACCAAAGGTAGGCCCTAAAAACACTTGTTTGCTATTGTTTATTGAAGCATATTTAGAGAAAGATAGTGTCTGGTTGGTTTGCTTGTCATTAGGTCTTCTTTAGATTCTAGGAAGGTCTATCTTGTCCGCAAGATCGACTCATTCCGTGCGACAGAACCCAGTAACAAGGAAGGTTGTTTACAACCAAGATGTGTGTTTAGTCAATTTAGTGTTTCTAAATTGATGTCATTAATTGTCAACCCGGGGCTCTTAAGCTGATGAAGTGAAGGTGTACTATATGTACTTAAGCAACCTCTTAGAGCTTTTGTCGTTTGGGGTGTTGTTTGTGGTTAATTTATCTTCCTATGATGGAGTGATGTTTTTATAAACAGATGAGTGATAGTGTGTGTAAGGTGAATTCTAGATGAGTGAGAGTGTGTGATTAGTGGTTTCTAACTACTTGCTGAAAAGGAAAAGCTTGAAAGAAATAAATAACTTGAAATGGCTTGAAAGCAAAGAACCACTTTCTAATGGCATTAGACACCATTCATGCTGCTGCAAATAAAAGGTAAGAAAATCACTTAAAAGACCAATGATAATGTTTATCTCTTCCTAACTCTCTGCTTCTAACACATAGTACTGTGTAAAACACGATTATGAAGTAGCTAAAGATAAGTCTAAGAAATGATAAAAAATGAGAAAAATCTACTTTAAAGACTAGTTATAATGTTCAGCTCTCTCTAACTCTCTGCCTCTAACACATAGTACTGTGTAAGACACGATTAGAAAGTAGTTAAATATTATTCTAAAAAGTACTCAAAGCCAGCTGTAAGTTATTAGTATTCTGATCTCTAAAAGATAAACAATCTGTGATAAAGAGACCATTCATATGTTAGCAGACAACTTTGAGAAAAAATACTAAAAAAAATCAGCTATGAAAATAAAGTAAAGGCAGCAACTTTGAGTCTGTCAACTGAAACTACCACTAGATATTAAGCAAATACATAACACAAAAACAATCCCGGGTTAAAAACCTGCAAAAGAACAATACTGATCAGTCAAAATGAATGCTGCAAATGAAATAACAATGAAAGTGAATTAAGCTGTACATGTTTCAAGAAAAGGAAATGTTGAATGGAAAATAAAGAAATAGCAAGAATATAAACATGAAATACTATACAAGGCTAACATGAACAGGGGCCCTCCATTCATATAACCCAAAGAAGACTCAAGGAATTGTAAACTTCAGAACAGCACTGCTTCTATTACTCCATGTGCAGAAAATTACAGTCAAGAGTGCTAGAATAGCACTCTAAAAACAGAGTTTTGAAACGCACTAAAATTATATCAAGTTCACAAAACACATCAACTAAAAAGTAACATTAAGCGTATGCAAACGCTAGTTTTTAAAGGCATCTAAAAGATGGCCTAATGCGTACAGCTAAAACTGAAAAATAAACTAACTGTCATGCGTAATTAAGGTTCATAACACGTCATAAGTCTGCGTGGATGAGCTGGAGGTTCTGGTCGTTATGGGCATTGAATCCAGAGTTGGATTATGTCCCCCACGGCCTGCGTAAGACAGACGAATCACCGTTTGAACTGACATGACCCAACAGCTTACGTATCACCGTTAAGCTGCCTTTGTTGCCCGTAACTTGACCCTCGTTGACCGGAGGTACAGATGACATGGCTGGGTGAACCAACAGCACAAGAACCTCGAGCACCTTGATTCCTAAGTGCCCATGTGGCTCTTTTGGAAAAATGACACGTGGAACCTTGAGATTAACAAAAAGGCTGCGGGATCATCAGATGGCTGCGGAATCAGCAGATGGCTGCGGAATCAGCAGATGGCTGCAGAATGCCTGTAAATATGTCAAAATCTAAACAAAACAGTCACACATTAGCAAAATTCCTTAATCATGCTTAAAGCCATCACATGTAATGATCTGGGTGAGTTTATGCAGAAAATAGAGAAAAAGGGAGAGATGAGTGAGGGAAAACTGTAGGGAATGATGGATAATCAAGTGTAAAGTAGAGACTCTACATACCCCCACTACGAGGACATTGCATGTCCTCATGCAATCAAAAACAATGTTCAGTCCACCTGCTGGGATGCCTATGCTAAGACATCCAACCTTCTCTTCTTTCTCTGTGTGGCCACATTGACTCTTGGTCTTTTCATCAAACACCTGAATTTCAGATTGATTAAAGCTCTGTTTAGTTTCCTGCATCTCTTCTTGAGCTTTTTGTTTTCTTTTTGCCACAGGCCCATATGAAGCATGGTGTTATCCTGAACCATCTTGTCCACATTGCTCTGTATCTTCAATTTTTCATTTTCTTGTTTGATGTGGCGATTTAGTACCTCTAGCTCAAATATTTCCTGCTTTAGTGATTGGACTTGCTGCTCCAAGGGTTGAGCAGTGCTTGGCCCAACAACTGCTTGTTCTAGCGTCTCCAGGTAATTATAAACTTTCTGCTGATCAGGGTCAACCTCAGGTGACCGCCTTGGGCTAGGTTCATACTGAAATTCGAATCCATGTTCAAATTCAGGCTCATGCTCAAATTCAGGCTCATGCTCAAAAGGACTTTCCTCACGTGGAGGACTCGTCTCAACATACTCAGCGTGTGGAGAACTTTTCTCAAAGTCAGGTTTTGTAGCACCTTTTTGAGGTGTGCTCAAGTCAATGAAGAATGACTTTTTGTTCTCTGTGGCCCCCTTTTTGCTTTGTAACCTGCTGCTCCTTCTCACGGTGGTAGTGCTCTGTTTTTCTTTTTGTGCTTTTTGCTTTTGTTTTTCCACCTTCTTTGAAAGGGCAGTTTCATGGAGTTGAGCCAACCTTTGTGCTAAGGGCTGAGTATCTTCCTCACTAGAATTCTCAGGATTGAGGTAGGTGTCTTGAGCTATGGATTTTCCTTTATCTTTCTTTTGTTTCTTCTTACTCTCTTTTCTCTTTTGAGCAACTTCCTGGGCAAGTTCTGAAAGGGTTTCTGTGATAATTCCTTGGGCTGTTTGACCAACGTCCACAGCAGGCTCAGAGTCAATTTCATGTTCAGAATGATGTATATCAGTTTCTTCTTCAATCTGTTCTTGGACAGTTTCCTCTTGGACAACAGTTTCCTCTTGGACAATAGTTTCAGGGGTAGCCTCTTCTCTTTTTCTTCTACTCTTTCTAGGCACAGAGGTTTCTCCTGCTTCTTCAAAATGGTTTCTCACAAGAAATTTCTCCCAGGTATCTCTTTTTGCTTTCAACTGTTCCTCAACTAGCATCTTAACAAGACCATGATGATACAGATGTGGTTCAATGTTATTTGGGTTCCTTTGGGCAATTGAACACATTTTTCTAAGACTTGAGAGTAGAAAATATGGAAGGTTAATATCATCTCCTAAGAAATGCATCATGAATTTGGCATGGTAAACATATAAAACTCCAAACCTTCCCTCACAAGTAAAGAATTTTTGCACTAATAAAAGTAAAGTTGTCCATTCTTCCTTGACATAAGTAACAGGAATCCCTTTTGTAAAAATGCTGGTATCCATACCTGGGTTCTTTAAGATTTTCTTCCACTATTGGTCTTGTACTGATCGGTTTTTAAACCATCTTTCTCCAGTTTGTGGGAGTGAAGTGGCCTGTGCTATACTGCTCTCAGTGACTGTAAACTTCAGGTCCCCTATCTCCACTTGATTGTCTTTATCTCTGAAGGAACGTGCAAAGGCCTTCGTAACCTCTTTGTGGTAACCTCTGAATTTCTGGATGCACTGGAGCCAGTTTTCTTTCTGCAAAGCCTCTTTAACTTGAGGATATCCCTCCATAAATTTTGAACCCTCGGGTTCTGCCCTTAAGAGTTTACCCATTGGCTCTACGGCTCTGTTCTTAAAACTTTTGGAAAAGGAAGGTTGCACGGCTTCAACAGTGGCCTTAACACAGTAAATTTACGGCTCTGTCTAAATCAAAAGGCTACACGGCTTCAACAGTGGCCTTAACACCGTAAATTTACGGCTCTAATGTAACAGCCGCAACACTGATAATCAGAATTAGCAGAGAGGAAGACGCAAAACAGAGTATGGCTAAGGTAGCAGCGTAGTGAGCATAGCGGAATAAGGCAAATGTGGAAATGAAACAGCATGAATGGAATGATAGGAGCGTAAGAGGGTTATGAAATGATGGGTAGAAACAGTTAGGTCCTTAGGCTTCGGTCATAGGTTTACACTTGGCTGCGGGATTATGACTTAGAGAGACGTAGTACAATAGTCTACGTCACTTAGGTACGAAAACCTTAATGGAAGAGCAGCCGCAATCGAGTTTCAAAATCGTGATGAACATGATCGATAGGTGTGGGGGATACGTGGATTTTTGGTCGTATGATGGGAAAGACTGGTAATCATTACATTAAATGGCAAGAAACATAACCCGGAAACTTTGCAAAATGAGATAACCGTAAGTTTAGGATTTAGATCATACCTCAGATCCGCGCTTGGATTGCCTTTGATCATTTTCCACTAACCCTTCATTGTTTTATTGATGTTGCATGACTCTTTTCCACTTATTGTTGATGACTTCTGAACTGTAAATTTCTTTTCAAGCAGACTGTGTTTTTTTTTATGCAGGTGCAGAGAGCTGCAGAATGGCTAAATGGCTGCAGAATTGCCAGATAGCTGCGGAAACTGCAGTGGTATCCTCCGGATGCACAAAACAACTTCAGTTATCTAAAAAAACTTTATTGATGGAATGAAATGTAATGAATGGATGGATGGATGGAAAGAAATGAGGTGGAGTGAGAGTGATTAAATGAATGAGATGGCGAATGAAGTGGATGAAATGGCGAAATGAGATGGGAGAGAGAGAGATATATTTTTTTTTGGAAAACATGAGGTGTCAGGTGACCCTGATTTTCACCTCAGGTTTTCTGCATAAGACTGCCAATCAGAGATTGGTTTTCAGGCTTATACATTTATTCTTTTTTTTTTTTCAAAAACCAAAGATTAGGCTGATGGAGGAGAAGAATCCTTCTCCACCAACCTGATTGCAGAATCTTCTTTAAACAATTTGACAAACTCTTCTTTTGAGAATGGCTTTTGGTAGATTTTCAAGCGATGGCCATTCACAATAAGAGGAGTATGAAATTCATCAATAGTTTTCACTCGAACTGCTCCATTGCTAGAGACTTCATCAACCTCATATGGCCCAAGCCAATGAGTTTGAAACTTTCCTTTGAAGTCCTTAAACTTTGAATCAAACAATAGAGCCCAATCTCCTTTTTGAAACTTTCTTTCTTTGATATGACGATCATGCCATTTAGATCTTTGGTGCTGAACTAGATCGGTCCTTAGAATTGCATCTTGTCTTATTTCATCTAGCTCATTTAGCTGGTCCATTCTGTGTCTTTGGGCTTCTGAGAGGCTCATTCCCAATTGGACTGCCATCTTGAAGGTCTTGATTTGGAACTCAATGGGGAGCAGGACTTCCTTCCCATAAACAAGTTCATAGGGAGAATGTCATGTTGTGTTCCTCCATGTGGTTCGATAGGCCCATAAGGCTTCATGAAGCCTTTCCGCCCAATCTCTTCTATGAAGATGAACAATCTTGGTGATAATGCCTTCAAGAACTTTATTAGTAGATTCCACTTGGCCATTGGATTGCGGATGGTAAGGAGTGGATGTTCTGTGCTTGATCTTATATTCCTCCATCAGCTTCTCCATCAATCTAGATGTAAACTGGCTGCCCTGATCTGTCACAATTTCCCTTGGGACACCAAAACGAGTGAAAATATCCTCAAAAAGAAATTGAACAACTGAATTTTCAGTGGCAGAAGGCAATGCTTTCTCTTCTACCCACTTAGTAACATAATCAGTACAAACCAGTATATACCTCTTTTGCTTTGATGGAGGATTAATTGGTCCAACGAAATCTAGAGCCCATTTCTCAAAGGGTTCGATGCATACCTCAGGCTGTAGTGGCATTTCATTTGAAGGAGTTGGTCTCCCAACTCTTTGGCAGCTGTCACACCTCTTAACATACTTCTTTGCATCTTTAAAGACAGAAGGCCAATAATATCCTAGAGAAAGGATTTTATAGGCTGTCCTCTTGTCAGCAAAGTGCCCGCCGCATGGTTCATCATGACATGCCTTAAGGATGTTAGGCATTTCATCTTCCCGAACACACCTTCTGATTATACAATCTAGCCCTGTTCTGAACAATTCATTAGAAATCCAAGAATAATGTGAACTCTCCTGAATGATTTTCCTTTTTTCATTAGGAAATAAGTGTAGAGGAAGCTTCCCTGTAACTAGATAATTAGCCATATCTGCATACCAAGGAGTCTTGGTAGTTACTGCAAACAAGTATTCATCTGGAAACTTATCTTCTACTGGATAATCCTCATTAGTGTTTTGGATTCTAGACAAGAAATCAGCTACTGTGTTTTGTTTTCCAGGTCTATCTAACACAGTAATGTTGAATTCTTGTAAAAGTAAAAGCCATCTTGTAACTCTACCATTAGTGACAGGTTTGTTCATTAAATATCTTATGGCAGAGTGATCAGTATGGACAAAGGTTTCATAGCCGGTTATGTAGTGTCTAAACTTATTGATCGCATGTACCATAACTAAGAACTCTTTTTCTGTAACAGTATAATTTAACTCAGTGGGAGTCAAATTCTTACTTGTGTAATAAATGGCATAAGGGATCAAATCCTTTTGTCCCAAAACAGCTCCTAGAGCTGTATCTGAAGCATCAGTAGAGATGTGGAAAGGGAGTTTCCAATTTGCCCCCCTTAAGATGGGTGCTTCAGATATTCTAGTCTTTAAAGCTTCAAAGTCAGATTGACACTCAGGATCCCATTTAAACTCACAGTCTTTGGTAAGTAATTTGAAAAGAGGAGATGCTATCCTAGTGAAGTTTTCAATAAATCTTTTGTAGTATCCAGTAAACCCAAGAAAACTTCTAACATCTTTCTGGCAATTTGGAATAGGTAACTTAGAGATGACTTCCACTTTGGATCTATCAACCTTAATTCCATCTCCTGAAATATGATGTCCTAAAACAATCCCTTTAGTAAACATCATAAAACACTTTTCATGACTTAAAAAAAGATTTGTTTCCTTACATCTTACCAGTACTTTTTCCAAATTTTCCAAAGCTTCTTCAAATGTATTACCATAAACTGTGAAATCGTCCATGTATACCTCTACACAATCATGAATCAGATCTGAAAAGATTCCTAGTACAGCCCTTTGAAATGTAGCGGGTGCATTGCACAATCCAAAAGGGAGTACTCTGTAGGCAAAAGTTCCCCAAGGACAAGTGAATGTGGTTTTGTCTTGATCTTTAGGTGCTACCTGAATTTGATTATACCCACTAAAACCATCCAAGAATGAGAAATACTTTTTACCTGCTAAAGTGTCTAGGACCTGATCAATAAAAGGTAGAGGAAAATGATCCTTTAAGGTTGCCTTGTTCAATTTTCGATAATCAATGTAAACTCTCCATTTACCATTCTTTTTGGGCACTATAACCAAGGGAGAAACCCATTGGCTATCTGAAATGGGGTAAATGAAGATTACCTTGAGCAATTTCTGGAGTTCTTCTTTCACGATTTCCCTAAGGTTTGGATTCATCCTTCTTTGTGGTTGCCTAATAGGTCTGCTTTTTTCTTCAATATAAATGTGATGAATACAAGTCTTAGGATCGATTCCTTTCATGTGAGTGTATTCCCATGCAAAGGCAGTGGAATGTTTTTGCAACAGTTTAGTTAATTCTTCTTGTTGTGGTCTTTCCAAGTTTTTGTTAATGTTTAATGGTTTTCCTGGAAGGATTTCAACTGTAGAACTACCAAACTCTTCCATTGAGAAGAGAGACATATGTCTAGAGGAGAGATATTCAATGTCTGCATCTATCTGAAAATGTGTAGAGTCATATTCTAAAGATACTTCAAAATTTTCTAATGTATTTAGAATTTGATTGTCTTCACTAATCTCAAAGATGGTTAGAATAGGTTGAATAGTATCTTCATCCTCTACCCATTCATCTTCTCCTATTTTTGTTATTGCCTTTGCTGGAGGATATAAGTTGAATTTCTTGGTGGAATTACCATCTGATATATACATGTCCCCAGACCTACAGCTTCTGAAAGCATCAGCTGTGGCCAGTAAAGGTCTTCCTAAAATAAGAGGATGTCCTCCTAGATTATTCTTGGGAGTTAAAATCATAAAATCAACTGGATATTCCCAAGAATCTAGAGAGACTGGAATATCTTCCAATACACCATCAGGTTTAATGATTGATCTATCTGCAAGCTGCAGCAAAGTAGGTGTAAAGGGAAGGTTAGGAAGTTTTAACTGATCCATGGTCTGTCTACTCATGATGTTGATCGCGGCTCCTAAGTCAATCAGAGTATTTGGGATTTCAACCCCATTAATATGAGTTTTGACAATAGGGCTACCGGGATCCACATATTTTTGCATGGTAATCTTACCCATCATAATGTCTGCAATTTTTCCAACTAGATGTATCCTTTTGGTATCTCTGGTTCTTTTTCCTGTTTTCTTCAAACTCAACTCCTTTATTGTCTTCGCTAGAATGGGAATTTCCTTAATGGCTTGTAACAAGGGGATCTTGATACAGACATTCTTCAATTCATCTAGGAAGCTATAGTCAGGCACCCATATCTGCTTTTCCACTCCTTTGTCGATTTGTAATCTTTCAGGGAAAGGAGGTGTAGCTAAAGGTGTAGGTTGCTCAACTATGGGAGTTGTAGAGGTTGATTCTTTTTCTTTTTCTTTTTGGATATTTTGGTTTTGAAGTGATACTTCAGCACCTTTATTAACTTTGAGAGATTCTTCCTCAGAAATGCTTGGTTGTTGAACACTTGTAGAAGGTTGATCTAAGATTCTACCTGATCTGAGTTGTACTTCATTGAGAGGAACAACCATATAGGTAGGGAATGGTTGACCTTCCATCATGTAAGTAGTTTGAGGGTTCCTATTATTTGGATTTTGTAATGGCTGAGAGGGAAGTTGATTTGATTTCTGCTGGGATTGAAGTGAGAGTTGAGAATTTTGATTTTGTGGAGGCGGTTGTTGTTGTTGAGGGTATGGAAATGATAGTTGTTGACCTTGGTTTGGAAGTTGTGGAGCTTGCTGATTCTGAAATGATGGAGGATATTGATAGAATTGAGCAAATCTCCCATAAGGATTTTGCATGCTTTGCATCCATGCTTGAAAAGCATTTTGAGGTTGAGGCCAAGGTTGTTGCCAAGGATTCCAATTTGGTTGGGATTGAGAATTCATAGAGTTGTTAAACCCTTGATTCTGTTGCCCTTGCCAAGGTCTCCTTGCAATGAAACAGAGAGATTCAAGTGTACTTGGATCCTCTTGAAAGACTGCTTTGAGGCCAGGTATTGAGGGACAATCCTTAGTCTCATGAGTTTCTGAGAAAATTACACATGTTTCTACATCGTGTGCATCTAAGGGACATTCCCTTAAAGCATGTTTTTTTCTACATTTCGGGAAAAAGATAGCCAAAGCCTCAGCTTCTACTTTTTGTTTATTGTGAATCTTAAGGGTATCAAGTTGTTCACTAAGACTCCCTAAGATGTCAGTTTTAAATTCATCAAGCATATTGCCGATTTCAGCACTACTTACTGATCCTGTTGCAGATTTATTTTCCCTAAGGAGACAAGGATCTCTAGGCCCTTTTTGAGTTTTTGATTTGCCTCTCGAGAGATGGATACAGAGTTCTGATATATCATTGAGTGAAAGTTGAGAAATATCCCCTTTCCCCATCATGTTTAGGATATCTATCCATTCATCCCTAATGGCTTTTAATAAGAGGGCTTTTAAGGTCTCTTCATCCAAGGTATTCATTTTTGCTCTTTTTAAGTTATATTGAAATCTTTCAAGTAAATCTTCTAAGCTCTCATCTTCTCTTTGTATCATTTTAAAAACCTCGTCCTTGTGATTAGTAGGCATACAATAGTCCAAATACCTATCCAAAAATGTCTGTTTCATTTCATCCCAAGACCTAATGGATTGAGTGAGTAACCCCATGAACCATTTCAAGGCTTGATCCTTCAGTGTTGAGGGGAACAATTTTAGTTTCTGGGAGTCATCCAGGTAGTCATAAGTTCGACACACCACTTCAAACTCAAACAAAAATGTTTCAGGGTCCTCAGTCCTTAACCCATGGAAATTTGGGAGGACAGATGGTGATATGTTCTTCATAGTAGCTCGGGAATCCTCATTAACAATGGGAAACCCAAATGAATTATCCCCATCTCTATTTCCTCCTCCAAGGGGACCTCTACCTCCATTATTGTTGTTGTTTCCTCCTCCTCCTCTACCTCTACCTCTACCACCTCCTTCTTCCTCGGCCATGATGGTTCTCCTAGGGATTTCAAAATCTTCTGGTTCCTCTACAAAAGGTGAATGAGAAGAGATTTCTCCTTCTTCTTCAGATGATTCCAGTTCCTCAATGACAATTGGTCTTTCTGTAGGAGAAAGAGAAGAGTCTCTTCCTGGTTCAAACTCAATAGAAGGTGTAGGAGAGTCAACTCTTGGCTCTTGAATTCCAGGAGTGCTGGTTGGAGATAAGGGGGGTGTCTCTTGTCTATCCCTTGAAGCAGATGGACTTGTAAAAATTGAACTTCGAGCTCTAGCTAAAAACCTTCCTCTAGAATCTCTAGCTCTATGCATGTCATTTTTTATTATTTTTCTTCAAGTCAAGTTAATAGTTATTTTTCTGATCTTCCAGTTCACTCTAGGTGCAAGAAGAGAGCATACTCAAGAAACTATCAAATCAATAACTTTCTCTTTTCTGATCCTCCAGATCACCTTGCAGTGCAAGAGGAGAGCATACTTCGATAGGTTATCAACTTCTTTCCTTGAAATTTTTATGTTTTTTTTTCTAAGAATATGGCTACTTAATTTCACTTCCCCGGCAACGGCGCCAAAATGTTTAGTCAATTTAGTGTTTCTAAATTGATGTCATTAATTGTCAACCCGGGGCTCGTAAGCTGATGAAGTGAAGGTGTACTATATGTACTTAAGCAACCTCTCAGAGCTTTTGTCGTTTGGGGTGTTGTTTGTGGTTAATTTATCTTCCTAGGATGGAGTGATGTTTTTATAAACAGATGAGTGATAGTGTGTGTAAGGTGAATTCTAGATGAGTGAGAGTGTGTGATTAGTGGTTTCTAACTACTTGCTGAAAAGGAAAAGCTTGAAAGAAATAAATAACTTGAAATGACTTGAAAGCAAAGAACCACTTTCTAATGGCATTAGACACCATTCATCCTGCTGCAAATAAAAGGTAAGAAAATCACTTAAAAGACCAATGATAATGTTTATCTCTTCCTAACTCTCTGCTTCTAACACATAGTACTATGTAAAACACGATTAGGAAGCAGCTAAAGATAAGTCTAAGAAATGATAAAAAATGAGAAAAATATACTTTAAAGACTAGTTATAATGTTCAGCTCTCTCTAACTCTCGGCCTCTAACACATAGTACTGTGTAAGACACGATTAGAAATTAGTTAAATATTAGTCTAAAAAGTACTCAAAACCAGCTGTAAGTTATTAGTATTCTGATCTCTAAAAGATAAACAATTTTTGATAAAGAGACCATTCATATGTTAGCAGACAACTTTGAGAAAAAATACTAAAAATCAGCTATGAAAATAAAGTAAAGGCAGCAACTTGAATCTGTCAACTGAAACTACCACTAGATATTAAGCAAATACATAACACAAAAACAATCCCGGGTTAAAAACCTGCAAAAGAACAATACTGATCAGTCAAAATGAATGCTGCAAATGAAATAACAATGAAAGTGAATTAAGTTGTACATGTTTCAAGAAAAGGAAATGCTGAATGGAAAATAAAGAAATAGCAAGAATATAAACATGAAATACTATACAAGGCTAACATGAACAGGGGCCCTCCATTCATATAACCCAAAGAAGACTCAAGGAATTGTAAACTTCATAACAGCACTGCTTCTATTACTCCATGTGCAGAAAATTACAGTCAAGAGTGCTAGAACAGCACTATAAAAACAGAGTTTTGAAACGAACTAAAATTATATCAAGTTCACAAAACACAACAACTAAAAAGTAACATTAAGTGTATGAAAACGCTAGTTTTTATAGGCATCTGAAAGATGGCCTAATGCGTACAGCTAAAACTGAAAAATAAACTAACTGTCATGCGTAATTAAGGTTCATAACACGTCATAAGTCTGCGTGGATGAGCTGGAGGTTCTGGTCGTTATGGGCATTGAATCCAGAGTTGGATTATGTCCCCCACGGCCTGCGTAAGATGGATAAATCACCGTTTGAACTGACGTGACCCAACAGCTTACGTATCACCGTTAAGCTGCCTTTGTTGACCGTAACTTGACCCTCGTTTACCGGAGGTACAGATGACGTGGCTGGGTGAACCAACAACACAGGAACCTCGAGCACCTTGATTCCTAAGTGCCCATGTGGCGCTTTTGGCAAAATGAAACGTGGAACCTTGAGATTAACAAAAAGGCTGCGGGATCATCAAATGGCTGCAGAATCAGCAGATGGCTGCGGAATGCCTGTAAATATGTCAAAATATAAATAAAACAGTCACACATTAGCAAAATTCCTTAATCATGCTTAAAGCCATCACATGTAATGATCTGGGTGAGTTTATGCAGAAAATAGAGCAAAAGGGAGAGATGAGTGAGGGAAAACTGTAGGGAATGATGGATAATCAAGTGTAAAGTAGAGACTCTACAATGTGGTGTTCAAAGAGGTGAAAGATGTTATTAAACATGAAGTCCAACCAAAGGAACCTGAGAAGATAGAGTTTTAGCTTAATGATGAAGAATTAGACTCTACAAAAGAAAATGAATTAGAATATGAAGAGCCACAAACTCCAAACATGAGAAGATCAGTTCGAGAAAGAAGGAAACCAGAAAGGTATAGTCCATATTATTTCTATTCAAATTTTGCTTTATCTATTACTGATAATGATCCCAGAACTGTGAAGGAAGCAGTAGATTCAGAGGATGGAGAAGTCTGGAAAGAGGCCATGGTTGATGAAATGGGATCTTTGCACAAAAATGAGGCTTGGGATCTGGTGGAGTTGCCGGCTAGAAGGAAACCCATTGGCAGGAAATGGGTGTTCAAGAAGAAGACAAATGCAGAAGGAAAGGTGGAGAAATACAAAGCTTGGTTGGTAGCAAAAGGTTATTCCCAAGTGCCGGGAATTGATTTTGGTGATATTTTTTCTCTTGTTTCCAAGAGAGCTTCTATTATATTATTGTTATCTGTTGCTGTTGCTTTTGATTTTGAGGTAGAACAAATGGATGTGAAGACAAAATTTCTTCAAGGGGATCTAGAAGAGGAGATCTACATGAAGCAACCTGAAGGCTTTGTGGTGAAGGGTAAGAAAGAATTGGTATGCAAGTTAAATAAGTCTCTGTATGGGTTAAAACAGTCACCAAGGATGTGGTATTAGAAATTTGATACATTTATACGGGGACATCGCTTCACTAGAAGAAAAGCAGATCATTGTGTGTATTTTAAATTAATTGGTAACCATGTTATCTATCTGGCCTTGTATGTGGATGATATGTTGCTAGTTGGAAATGAAAAAGAAATTATCTAGGATTTGAAGACCCAATTTTCCTCCAAATTCGACATGAAAGATCTTGGTTCTGCAAAATATATTTTGGGCATGGAAATTAAAAGAGGTCGTGAAAAGAGGAAGCTCTGGTTAAACCAGAGGAATTATGTTAAAACAATACTACAGAGGTTTAATATGCAGGATAGTAAACCAGTGAAGGTTCCTATTCCTGTAGGTGTGAGGTTATCTATTGAACAATGTCCAAGACACAAGAAGAGGAAGAGGATATGTCCTATGTTCCATTTGCAAGTGTAGTCAGTAGCTTGATGTATGAAATCGTCTATACTAGACTAGACATTGAAAATGCAGTAGGAGTATTGAGTGTGTTTATGTCAAAACCAAGGAACAAGCACTGGACAACAATGAAGTGGGAATTTAGGTATTTGCGCAGTACTAGTGATTATGGTTTGTGCTACCAAGGAAGACTAGGATTGGACAGAGTGTTGGATATATGTTGCTTTGTTGATGCAAACTGGGTTAGAGATCTAGATCAGAGAAGATCTATAAGTGTGTATGTGTTTAACCTATTTGGAGGTGTAGTTAGATGGATGGATAAGATACAATCTCTAGTGGTACTATCAACTACAGAGGCAGAATAGATGGTAGCCAGTCATGAAAGCAAGGAATTAGTTTGGTTGCAGAGATTCTGTTCAAGTATGGGGTTAGTACAGGGAGATATAAGGATAGACTATGACAAGTCAAAGTGCAATTTTCTTGGTGAAGAACCTTGCGTATCATTCAAAGACAAAGCACATTGATGTTCAATACCAATTTGTGAGGGATATGATGGAATAATATTGTAGATGCATTGAAAAAATCTATGAGCTCTGAGAAGTTCTCTTGGTGTAGAGAAACAATGGGCATTGCAGGGCTAGATAAATGACTAAGCTCTCTTGTGGCCCCCTGTGGAAAGAAAACAACAAGTGGGAGAATGTTGGGTTGTGTTATATTCTTTCCACGACTAGCCCACGTAGTTGATTGGGGGGTTAGAAGGGGGGTGGAGCCCCCCCTTCATTGCGTCAATTGTGTAGCGGGGGGGTAACAGGGGGTTTGAGAGGTGTAGGTAACCCCACTCTATGGGGTCTAGGGAAACGCTCTGGAAAATTTTGTTTTTGGACCCTATATTAGGTTAGGCAGTCCTACATATGGTTTTGTGCATTATTTTTCGCACATGGTTTTGGACGCGATGGTTTTTCGATCCATGGTTTTGGACGTGATGGTTTTCCATCCATGCTATTGGATACTTTGGCATGTATAAATATGTATTGTAACATTGAAAGGAACATAATGAAAAATCAATCTAGTAGTCCCAGTTTTGGGATTCAGGGGAAAATCTCTGTGTATATGTGTTTTATATGTTATGCCCTCGCATTGTTTATTTTTTGTTTTTAGAATTCATGTGCAGGTAATTTCTGTACGGGGTTAAAACCTACAGGAGGCATAAAATTTGCATAAAAATCCTCCATGTTTAATAATTATTTCCTGAATTTCTTTCCATAGAAACTAATAAAAACTTGGTTTATGGATTTTCCATAAGTTAATGAATGAAAAATGGTGATCGAATGGAAGGAGAGTGGGAATGAAGCAAAATATCATCAAGAATCCCAATCCCTGAATTTCATAGCGGCCCTTCGAGCATGTGGGTTATTGAAATTATTCTGTATTCCTAGGATTAGAACCTATATTGAGTTACTGCAACATTTTGTCAGTTGGTGGGATGTTGACCGCGAATTGTTCATCACTGGGGACCAAGAGCTTGAGATGAATATCTCAGACATATATTTCATCATGGGTTTCGTCAAGAGGGGACAATGGATCCGTCTATCTAGTTCCAATACTAGAGGGGAGAGCAAATATATGTTGATTACGAGACATTTCCGAAGCTCTCAGAAAACCAAGAGTGGGAAGATATAGATAAGGACTATCACCAATCTCCTGCTAAGAAAAATTCTCCATCCAATGGCCAGAATAGCTAGAGTTCAGGCCTTGCATGAAGCAACTAAGTCTCGTTTCCATTATTGCATTGATTTCCTAAGTCCCATAGTTTTCAACTGGTGTGAAGGATTTTTCGTCAACATGAAAGACCATCTTACAAAATGCAAGACAGGGAAGCTGAAATAGTTCGGCTATGGATCTACATTGGTGATGTTCTTATTCAAATGTGTGCCATTATTCATATATCAGTGGATAAAGGTGGGTGCTCCAGTGCCCGGGGATCCATGATTACTGAGATGGGGTGAGTTTATGCCTCGACATGGAGGTGGTAAGAAAATGTCATTTCCTCCAACATTCTTTGGATGGTTACGACAAAAAATAATAATGGTAGATGATTGGGTGTATGCTAGAACAAAATTTTGGGGAGATCCCCACCTTCCACTTCCACCTAGTACATAGTGGACCGATGTAGGTAAAAAACTATTTTTTAAGGTTTTTCAAGTTTTTGATAACTTTTATTCATGTGCACTTAGATTTGATACTTGTGATTTTTGCAGATATTGGACCAGAGAGACCTCTAGGGGTTTCTATGATATCCAGGAGGGTGGCATGACAAATCGAGGATGCACCCTATGAGGAGGGAGTTGACCCAATAGTAGAGGTGGAATTCAACTTGGAAGCCTTGACAAGAGGCATTCCATAATATGCATCTATTGATGAGGTGCCACTATGATATCAAAGGCATATTGTAGGGGTGTCAGCGAGACTGCGTTGGCTTTTGAATCGAGTCATCAGATTTGTTTCATGCTACCATGAGAACCATGTGGGTATATAGTCATCTCTAGTTTTCATTTTTATACACTTATGTACGCTCGAGAAGCCATGTGTCTTAGAACATAGATTTTTGAAATTTTGATGTAAAAAAGATTTTTCAAAATCTCTCTCTCTATATATGTGTGTGCATAAAAATATGTATATATATACATGTTTTACCTGTTATGCATGGTTCTTGTTTTACATATTTCGCAAATGTCTATATAATACATGATTTTCCAATGTATTTTTTAATGCATTTAGATGTCTTGGAATATGTTAATAAGTAATGTAATAAAAATTCATTTCCAAGGGATGAACATGTAAATACATCCTTAAAATATTTGGGTTTCTAATGGAATAATGATAGTTTAATTGTAATACAATGAGTTGTGAGTCAATTTTAACAACTAATGCCCTAATACCAAGGGAAATAGCTTTTGACAATAGTATAATAACTGCACTATATTCGGCAATATTGTTAGTTGTTGTTATAGCTCCAAATCCCACTCTTACGATTTGTGATGCTGTACTCATGGCCTAGGGCAACCCTTCCTTCCAGACCTGGTCCAAAAGTTTAAAAAACAATGTTTTATTCCCTATACGCGACTTTGCCCTGAGTTACACGCGTGTACACGCGGGTTTGTCATATCCAACCCGCGTATATCTATTAAAACATTTAAAAAATATATAATTTCCTCTTTTTCGGGCGGTGATCGCGGGTTTACCTGCTGGATCACCTGTTAGTGCCCATGGCCCAACTGTTCCCAACCAACTCCTAACTAAACAACTACTTTGGAGAGGGTATAAAAAGACATCAATGGGAAGGCCAAGGAGAGAGGAGAGAGAGAAGAGAGCAAGATCATAATGCTGAGATTTTTCCCTTAGATCAGGTCTGAAGTCCCTAGTGCTTTCTGCACTTCCCCCATCTTGCATAGGAAACCCTTGTTTCCATGTATATTGGTGATCATTCATCCTTGATACCATCTTTGGAGTAGGACTTGGAAGGAGCTCTTGACGGAGGCTTGAGGCTGGAACGAATCCGGGAGGAAGCATGCTTGGAGCCTGCTGAAGGTGTTCAGGTGATATCTTTCCGATATTTGTACTTTATTTGCCTTTATTTATAAAGAAACACGTCTTTGTTCCCGAATAATCTTTCTTTATGCTTATGAAATTCTTGTGTTGAATTCTTGTAAAAGTGGTTACTTAAAGATTTTTTATAACTAACTTTATAGCATGAAGATGATTTATACATAGATATTTGTACTGGTACTGTTGTGTTCTTTGGTTTGTTTGTCTTGCAGGTCAAAGAAAGAAGAAGGGAACTCCAAGGAGGGTTTTCACTCTAACGGTCTTCTCGAGCATAGGACCATAGGTATGTGCCCTAAACCTTAGGATTTGCTTAAAAGTAAAGATGATGGTTGTGTGTGTGTTTCTTTAAAATAGCAATTTTCAGTCTAGTAGAGTCTTAGCCCAAAGGACCCTAGGGGTACTTTCCCTTAAACCAGAATTGGCGACTCTACTGGGGACAACATTCTTGTTGTTCCTAGTTTGGGTAGTCCTCAAGCCAATCGAGGCTCAGCGCCTCTGTTTATTGGTTCTGACTGTCTGATATTTTCTTGAATCCAAGCTTTTTCAGTTTTCAGTCTGTTTTTTTTATTTTTCTTGAAAGACTTCAGATACGCCTTTTTTCTGGATTACAGAAGCATATATACGCTAGTTGCACTAAGTGAACCCGCGTATATGCAGGTTTCCTTAGTTTCAGTCGCGTATACACGCATTCTGCAAATAATTGCAGGTGCGTATATTTCATTATTTTCAAGATTTATAATTTTTCTTTTTGCTGAATGTTTTTCTGGTGGTTTGGGTCAGTGTCAAGCAGTTATTTCTCCAGTAACAGTTCCCTGTTGGACAGGGGGCATCTTGTTTTGAAATCTCTCCAACTATAAGGAGTGCTAGTCTTGTTTTTTCGTTGATTGCAAGCGTCATTGATTTTTGACACACAAGATTTCTGTCAAAGTATCTTGATTGCTCTGTTTCGGCAGAGTGTAAAGATTGTTTTCAATCTTTGTGTCTTTCTTGTTTTCATGACATTTGTGTTTGCTTAACGGAATCATTTTTTGTGACCATTTGCTCCTTCTTTTCGAGAAATTTGTTTGTTGCCATTTTTCTTGAAACTTGTCTTTCAATATTTTGGACTTTCATTGCTGTTTTTGATTGACGAAAGCGATTTTGAACACAATTTGTTTTTGTTGAGTTTTCCTTATTTGAAAGGAGTTAATTCACAAAAGTGTTTGGTTGCTTGTTTATCGATCATTGCTATCAGTTTTTGAGAGCTCTACCTTGAAAAAGACTTTTTTGGTTTGGTTGAAAGAAAATCTTTTGAAAGTTTTTAGTTTCGCTTTCTTAACTTGCTTCTCATTGGATTTCCTTTTTTAGTTTTGCGAAGTGAAAGTGCTTTGTTTTTTATCTTAAACTTGTTTTTATTGTTTGGACGAAATGATTGTTCACAAATCATCTTCTATCTAAACCTTTCAGTGGCAAGACAAAATTTGG
Organism: Pinus tabuliformis; assembly: GCA_031772625.1. NCBI lineage: Eukaryota > Viridiplantae > Streptophyta > Pinopsida > Pinales > Pinaceae > Pinus > Pinus tabuliformis. Next base: position 1,233,658,942 of record CM062807.1, read on the forward strand.
TAAAGCAGCAACTTTCCTTCTTTGTTTTTAGAGTAGTCTTTGAATCGTGCATCACATTTAGTTCCTGCATTAGAGTAAGATTTGCATCTCTTTTTTAGGCATATTTAGTTTTGTTAGTTTTTGTGAGTGTGGAGTCTGAAAATAAAAAGAATATTTGCTTATATTACAAGTGTCTCTGAACCTCATAGAAGTTGCTATTCATCGAAAACAAAAGTGCATGTGCATATAGATAGGTTTTATTAATTTCTTTTGCGTCCATAAAAACACCACAAGTTTCATCTCCATAACCCAATGACTTAAAGAACAGCCAAATAAAATCAAGCGCTTAATTTAAAATCCACTAGAACTTTTTGTTTTAGTTATTACACCAACAAGTTTAGGATTTTAGGGCCTTGGATTAGGCGAGTGGAGAGTTAACTCTCCAAGGCCACATTAAAACGTCAAACATAAGAGTCTGATTAAAGAGAGTAAATCCAATAGCATTAGGGAGACCAGGAAAACTCCGGATCTGGGAGTTAAGCACGAGGGTCTGTGAAGACAGGGAAGAGAGATACCCCCTCTCCTACTTGTCTAAACTTACCTCAAGACTGTTCCGTCTGGCTTCTGCGACGAGTTGGTACCCATAGTTGCCTCTCATAGGGATCTGCATAGGTGGCTGGGGAGGGGAATCCCGTGGCACCTGAGGTCGACGTTGTATCACTCTCGACGGTACTTCCGGAGGGCACCCTTGCGAAGCTTGGGGGCTTGCACCGGCACAGGCTGTTGTTAGGAGGTCAGCGTAACTTCCTCTGATACCTTCGCTGATAGGACTGGGCCCTCATCATCCCAGACTATCTTCGGAAGGCCCTTTGATTCACTTTCTCGTATTTTGGTGTCCGGTCTCAATCACCCGGAGCGGAAATACTTGAAAGTTGTTTGACTGGCTGTGTCTTTAGGAACTTTGTAGTGTGTGCTCTGTGCTCCTAGTCGGCTTAGCTTGTAATTTTTTGAGTCTTTAGCTAGATCATAACAAAAAATTCAAAGTGGCTGACCGGTCTCCAAGACGGTCTCGAAGACTTCGTGGTCTCTCGCCACCTAGTTTAGAGCCTTCTCCTAGAAGGCGCAGAGGGGATATTACCGGTAGGGTTCGTCCCACGCCGGTTGGCGCATCGGGGATTGATCCTCCTCTCGGGGATATTAGCGGCCAAGCAAGGCCTGGTACTTCTGAGCAAGAGAGGGATACTCCAATCCTTTCTCGAGTTCGCTTTCAAGCGGAGAACGACGTAGAGGTAGAAGAACTTTCAGAATCATTAGTGATTCCAAATTCTCCACTACCATCTAGTTATCCGGACGTATTGCAATACGTTGGGACTCCGTCGAATAGACCTGCAAGTCCAGGTTACGCTCAGCGCTTACCTTTTATAGTCACTACTGGAAGCATGGCTTCTACGAGTGCTGCGACTATGCAAACTCCAATATCGGTGCAAGGGGGAGGAACTATTTCCATCCCCTCCGCTTCTTTGTTCGGATCGTTTGCTAGCACATCTTTGGTAGGGTCCACCTCCATTCCGTCTACGAGTGGAAATGCCCAAACCAATGCTTTCAGTACTGGTTCCTTCCTTTTTGGCACCCAATCACAGGGTATTCCTTCAGTTCCGTTCAGTGCCGCTACGTCCATGATGGGCGGATCGGCTTCATTCCAGGGTTTCCCTTTCGGGAGTGGTCATATCCCACATTCCAACCCAACGGTAGGATCCATGCCTTTCTCTTCAATAGGGCAGAGCAGCAATCCTTTCCAAGGTTGGAATAACCCTGGGGCTAGTAGCGCAGGAACTGCGAATCCATTTATTGGCCAACAAGGAGGTAGGCCGTATTCCACGGTTAGCATGTTTCAAAGTGTTCCTCCCCTCGCTTCGGCCTGGAATCCATATCAGGGGTTATCAACCCCTTACCATTCTTTAGGAGGGAACTTTGCAAGTTATGGAGGTTATACGGCAGGAGTTGGTCAAACTCTGAATTTTGCTGGACCACAAGGCTTGCCTGTTGGTTCAGCTGGTTCTATTGGTCACTTGGGGCAGCCTGGTGCCTCTCAAATCCCAGGACAATCTTTTCAGAACTTTGGGAGTTCTGCCCAGTCTGGGTGGAATCCCCTAGGTCCTCCTAGGCTTCCATTTCTGGCAACGTTAAACTTGCCAGATCTCACTAAGCTAACGAACGACCCTATCAGATACAATCCGGCCTAGCCTCCGGTCCCAACCAAACTCCCTTCGGACATTCCAAAGTTCGAAGGGAAGAGTGGTGAAGATCCGGGCGACCATGTAACCACATTCCATTTATGGTGCTCATCTAACTCCCTCATCGAAGATTCGGTTAGGTTGAGACTCTTTCAGCGCACCTTGACTGGTAATGCGGCTAAGTGGTACATAGAGTTGCCAGGGGACAGCTTTACATCGTTCACAGACTTAGCTAATATCTTCTTGAATCACTTCCAGTTGCCTGTCCGCTATGACGCCGGAACTGAACTTCTGGCTACCTTTCGCCAAGATAAGGCAACCCACATTTCTGATCACATACAGGAATGGAGACAGAGAAAAAGGCTCATTAAAGCCGAGATCCCTCCGGAGTACCGTCTAGAGTGGTTTTTGAAGGCTTTGCAACCCGAGATCTCCAAGGATGTCTCCATGTCTGGGGTCTATTCTGAGGAGCAAGCCATTTTTAGGGCCCAGCAGTTAGAACTGATTTACTCTCAGTCTGGGATCCTCCAAAAATACTTGCCAGATGCTCCTGGATCCAAGGTTGATTTAGCTAAGCCGAAGCCAGGTCCGCATGCGGATGGCATCGTGGGGTCAGTAGACTCGACTACAGTGAACTTGTTGAACCAATTGCAGCAGTTGTCATTACAAACTGCTCCTAACAACCAAGTCACAATGTCTAATCCTCAGGCTTCCCAAAATTCTTCCATTAACGCCGTCCAATCCGATAACCCCAAAGGAAATCAAAATTCCAATGGGAAAAAGAAAGGACGTGGTAAAAAGAAGAATTCGGATGGGAAGCCAGATGCAAATAAATCTGGCAGCAATGCTGGTGGTGGTAAAGGTGAGTCGAGAAAGAAAGTTAAGTTCCCTTGCAAGTTATGCAGTGGGGACCATCTAACTCATCTTTGCCCTCGAATTGAAGACGCTCAGCGCTTGTTAGGACAGCAAGGGACTTCTAGTTCACAAGCTGTGTTAACTAACCCATTTCCCCAAGGGCAGCAACTTCTTGCTGGCGCGAATTCGAATCCTGGTACCTCCTCAGGGGGCAATCAGGAAGGGGAAAAATCATCAAATGTTTTTATGATGGGTTCAAACGTTAACGTGACCACTCGGTCACGTGATTATGGTGAAGCTGAAACATCTAAGGATAAAACGGCTCCCGGAAGTAATGACCTTCATATTGAGCGACCGCTTGTTGAGACTATACCTAGGATACCGAAAGGTTCCGCCAAACGCACGACGATTAACCCTAACGCTAGGGCTGCCCAAAATTACTCCATTGTGGAGGATTTGGCTCAAAGCCCGTGTGCTATGTCCGCTTTGGAGGTTCTCCAATCATGTCCGTCTCAAAGAAGTGCTTTACTCTCCGCCATTGGAGCAGTCGACACAAGTAACTCGTTAGTGCTCTCTTTCGACATGTCAAGTGTCAAAAAGAGACTCCCTCATCATATGGCTTTCCAGGTAAAGTCAACATACCGGAAAATCAATATTTTTCGCACCGTTATAGACGAGGGAGCTTCCACGTGTGTCATGTCCATGTCATGTTGGAAGGCTATTGGTTCACCTGCGGCTGTTCCATCACCAACTGTCTTAACTGCATTTGATGGCCATTCTCACAAGCCGCATGGGATTATCCCGACTTTTCCTATATGTGTTGGAGGAAAAGTTGTTAATATCGAAGTAGAAGTCGTAGATGCTAACCTAGATTATAATCTCCTATTAGGAAGGAACTGGGTGTACGAGATGGAAGCCGTTGTATCGACTCTGTTTCGTGTCATTTGCTTTCCTCATGAGGGGAAAATCGTTAAGGTTGATCAATTGGACTATGCTCCAATCGATCCTCAAGCAACTTCCGACTCTACGGTTCCTTTGGTGGATAACCCTCGCCCGCCGACTGAGAATTTAGGGGTAGGGATGTATTCCTCATTGATGGGTACGTTTGATCTTCCCTCTCCTTTTGCAAGAATCAATGCTATTTCATCATCCAAGGAGTCTTCTCGAGAAAAGTTCTTTCGAACTCATTATTTTTCCGACCCTTGGACCTTGCCTTCACCTACGACCACATTAGTAGAAGGACAAGTGAATGGAATGACATTTCCTATATCTGCAGCTGAGCTTAGATATCAGTCTATCGTAGACTCTGCAGATAACCATTCTACTCCTTTTTCCGAAGAGGAATTAGATGGTCATGTGGCCCCCGCTTGGAGTTTCGATTCTAACTCTGCTATGGACTGCTTAGATTCGGTTCTACCTTCTGAAGAAGCAATCCTCGAGGTGATGATGGGTATAGATCGACCTTGGGAAGACTTACACCATCGTTCATATTTTCTTCCTCCATTGCAGGAAGTGGAATCTAGATTCTCCGAGCTCGTTGGTAGTGATGTTTGTACGGTATCGAACCCTTTGGCTCCAACACACTCACGTGCTGAAGGGAATATGTCGGTAATTTCAAAGACGATACCTATAAATATCTCTAAGAATCCTAACATCGTCGAGAATATCTTCATCGGAATGGAGTGTTCCCCTGAAGAAATTCAAATTTATACCGACCTATTCAAAGAATATCGTGATGTATTTGCTTGGTCTTATGAGGAAATGCCTGGCATTGATCCTTCTATCGTCCAACATGAGATCAAGACGTACGAAAACGCAAAACCGATTCGTCAAAGGCTTCGGCCGGTTAACCCTAGGAAAGCAGCAGCTATCAAAGCTGAGGTGGAGAAGCTGCTAAGGGCGGGTTTCGTATACCCTGTTCCTCTTACGGATTGGGTTTCAAATCCAGTCCCTGTAGACAAAAAGCAAGGAACAATCCGTGTATGCATCGATTTTAGGGACTTAAACAAGGCTTGTCCAAAAGACAATTACCCCACGCCATTCATTGATCAGATTATCGACGAGTGTGCGGGTAATGAGATTTTCTCCTTTATGGATGGCTTCTCAGGTTATAATCAAATCTCTATTCGTCCTGAGGATCAGCATAAGACTGCCTTCATATGTCCCTGGGGTACCTTTGCATATCGAAAGATGCCTTTTGGTCTTAAAAATGCTGGAGCCACTTTTCAGCGGGCCATGTCCTACGCTTTCCACGACATCAAACATATCATCGAAGCATACTTAGATGATCTCGCTGCTCGTTCTCGAAAGAGGACTGATCATCCTAGTCATCTTCAATTAGTTTTTGAGCGATGTCGTTTCTATAAAATCCGGTTGAATCCCAATAAGTGCGTTTTCGCGGTTACATCCGGTCGGTTGTTAGGGTTTATTGTGTCCGATAAAGGGATCCGAGTAGATCCCTTCAAGGTAGAGGCAATAGTTCAGTTGCCTCCCCCGTCATCAATCCGTCAACTTCAAAGTCTTCAAGGGAAGGCCAATTTCTTGAGACGGTTTATAGCAAACTACGCCGAGATCACTAAAGGGTTCATGCGTTTGTTACGGAAAGGAGTTCCATTTGTATGGGACGACTTTGCGCAACGGTCGTTTGATGCTTTGAAAAAGGCATTAGTCTCTGCCCCGCTTTTGAGTCCACCGGATTATGGTAGAGACTTCCTTTTATATCTCGCTGCAGCAGAATCTACCATGGGTATGGTTCTAGTTCAGGAAGACGATGCTCTCGTCGAGCACGTGGTTTATTATTTGAGCCGAGGCTTAATAGGCCCTGAACTTCGCTATTCTCCGGTTGAGAAGTTAGCCTTAGCAGCCGTCCATGCTGTCCAGAGGCTCCGTCATTATATTTTGCTTCGCAAAACTTTTGTCATAGCGGCGGTCAATCCATTCCAATTTGTCCTCAGTAGGCGAGTGATTGGGGGCAAATATAATAGATGGATAGTTATTTTACAAGAATTCGATCTCGAGTTCTTGTCCGCCAAGTCTAAGAAATCTATGGTTTTCGCGGAGCTAATTTCCGAGCTTCCTTGTGGAGAGGATATTGTTTATGAGGAAAGTTTACCCGACGAGCATATATTCCTCATCTCTTCACAAGACCCTTGGTATGGAGATCTCATTGTTTATCTCCAGACTTCGAAGTTTCCCTCTACTTTCTCCAAGGATGAACGTCGTAAGTTACGTCACCTGGCTAAAAACTATGTTATCATTGGTGACACATTATACCGTCGAGGGGTTGACTCAATTCTTCGACGTTGTTTAACCTTAGAGGAAGCAGAGTCTGTTCTTAATGATTGCCACAGTGGGGCTTGTGGTGGTCATCTATCCGGGCTTGCTACAGCCCAGCGCATCTTACGTGCCGGCTATTTTTGGCCTTCACTCTTTAAGGACTGTGTGGAAGCGGTAAAACGCTGCCACCCGTGTCAAATTTTTACTCGCAAGATGCGCGCGCATCCAGCTCCCCTCTTTCCCGTTGTCACCGTCGGTCCCTTCACTAAGTGGGGTATTGATTTTACGACTTGTAATCCGCCTTCAGCGGCGAATCACAAGTACATTATCGTGGCCGTAGACTACTTCACGAAGTGGGCGGAGGCCATGCCTACTTACAAGAACGACAGTGACACGGCAGCTTTGTTTCTTTTCAATCAAGTTATCTCAAGATTTGGCATCCCAAGAGAGATTGTCACTGACCATGGCAGTCATTTCCAAAATCAACTAATGTCCGAATTGGCTTTCAAATTAGGTTTCCGTCAGGAGCATTCGTCCCCTTATTATCCTCAGGCCAATGGACAGGTCGAGGCGGTCAATAAAACTCTTAAGACGATACTCCAACGGACAATCGATAAAAATCGGTCCAATTGGCACATTATGTTGTATCCGGCTCTTTGGGCATACCGAACCTCCGTCAAAACGGCTACTGTTTTTACTCCTTTTCAGTTAGTTTACGGGATGGAATCTATCTTTCCGGTCGAATGTGAAATTCCATCTCTAAAATTGGCTGTCGAGCTTCTTCCTGAGACTTCAAGTCTCGAGGAGCGCCTAGTTCACCTGGAGCATCTCGATGAGCAACGTCGAGATGCTGCCACGACGAATGAGGCACATAAGAAAAGGGTTAAAACTCAGTATGATAAGTCTGTCCGTCCTCGTGTCTTTTCAGAAGGTGACCTTGTCTTGGTTTATGACCAAGATAAGGACGCCTTGGGGGCAGGCAAATTCAAGCCTATGTGGTACGGTCCTTTCATTATCAAGCGAGTCTTAGAAAAAGGATCGTATGAGTTAATTGATTTCGAAGGAAACAAGCTGGCGGAGCCCCGAAACGGGCTCTATTTAAAGAAGTATTTTGCTTAGTTTCACCAGGCAATGGCTTCTTTGTATTTTATGTATATTTGTACATATCTTATCGAGCATTTTCTGATATCAGCACTTTTTGGTCTGCTTTGGCAGGTGTTGATGGATGATTTGGTTTATTTTGGATTCGCCGATGGTGCTAGTCGGCACACTCGGAATCTTGCTTCCGCAGCTTGGGTACTTTATTACCCAACTGGTCAGTTGTTGACATCGAGAGGCGTGTGTATCGGTCCTGCTTCAAACAATATGGCCGAATATACAGCTGTTATTAATTTGTTATCCGAGGCAATCTCTTATGAGATCGACTCGTTGGTAGTATATCTTGATTCGCAATTGATAGTGTCTCAGTTAAATAACATTTATCGGGTTAGAGATCCATTATTATATCGCCAATATTTAAGGGTGAGGTTGTTGCAAAGATCATTTATTTATATTAATTATTTGCACATTCCAAGATCTCAAAATTGGTTAGCTGATTCTATCGCTAATCAAGCATTAGACTGGCATATCAATCATTCATCATCATAAAATAATGCATCAAAAAGTCAAACTGTATATATATATATATCGCAAAACGCGTCTCGAGTGTACATATGTGTGTCCAAAAATATACAAAATTGGGACTCAAATGCCCATAATCATGTCAGGCATATCTAACGCCTCGGCTCTGGATGAGCATCTAAGTAATGAACTATAGCATTGGCCACGCGCCGGAAGATGCGAACCCAGTCACGTGGCATTCCAACCACATGACGCTGCATATCTGGAGGAAGGTCCTCCACCTCGGCCATTGGTACTTGGCAGCTCAGTCTCGCCAAGTGTCGCTGGACGTTGTTGAGGGTCCTTTCCGCATCCGCAGCCGTCTCTTCGGCTCCTCGGCCACGCCGTCCATGTCGCGGGAATCCATCTGGTCGTACAGGCCCAATGTCTGGAACATGATCATCATATTAGTCATTTGAATCTCGTCAAAAAATTGTGTTTTTCAAAGTTCATCATTATACTTGAAAAATCATAAAAATCATAAAAATCATAAAAATCATAAAAATCAAAATATCTTACCGATCTCGCCCCATGCTGCATCTGGTGGCAACACTAGGTCAGGATCTCCGCGGAAATCCAGTCCAGCATAGGGGTAGTCATCTATGGCGATGATCTGTTGCTCCCACCAAGCAAAAAAGTCGTCGTCAAATGCATTCCTGGGCACTTCCCCACCCCCCAGACGTTTCATCAAGTCAGCCCACCGGCCCATACGTGGATCACGTGGACTACTGATGGGAACTGCTACCCTGGGGCGGAGTGCGGGAACCTTCTCGAAGAAGAAAGTGCATAAAATGGTTCCGTACCCAAAATTCTTGGTCTGTCCCCTCCTGATAGAAGTAAGTTGTTCCTTCATGTTGGAAAGTAGAGGAGTACACCAGTCAAACACCGTGGTCAGACAGTCCACTGCTACGCTCATGTTTACCCGTGATGCCTGATGTAGCGAGGATGATCCGTTCACTCGAGCTATAGTGAACAAGATTATCCGCAGGGACAAACTCTCCACGGTTGGGATAGAGATCTGGCTCCCAACCTTCCGATGACCTGGACAGTAAATGTGAACATAATCGTCTACACTGAGACTATTTCGGGTCCTGCCCCGGGAGTGTACTACCTCTCCCCTTCGGGAAAGGCCCGTGATAAAATATATATCTTCCACTTCTATCCTGAGTGGCATCTGGTCAATCATAAAAGCTTCTTCCTCGACATCCCAATAATCAATGAGTCTCTCGAGCAGACGCACATTTGCCTTCATATTCGGCAACTTGAAGAACTTTAATAATCCACATCCCCGTAAGGCTTCTAATGCCTCATCATTGTTCATAACTTCATTATCCACAGCTGAGTGCTCTCTTTCACGCCATGTGACAGTCATCCTGGAAGAAAAAATCATTTTCATCCATTAGATTTTTTTATAAAAATATTTCGCTGCGCACACGCAGGTTACCCTGTACACAGTCGCGTGTAGGGCCCTCGTATACGCGACTTATATATATTCAACCCGCGTGTACGCCGCAGAGAAATTTTTTGCAAAAGTTGAACGGTGAAACACCAATAAAAATTCCTAAAAACTATCACAATTGATTGCAAGCTAAGTTTAGTGCTTACCTGGAAGTTTTCGGCAAGTTTGAACGGTTGAATAAGTCACGGGGAAGTTTGCTCCTTTTGCTCCACAATTTGCTCTCCAAGTCAAACGGTGAAAATGGTAAGTCCAAAATTTCTTTTTATAAGTTTTGGAAATGGAAAATTTTTTCAAAATATTATTTTGTTTGGTTTCATGTCACCTTTAACTTGGGAGCTTGCAATGTCGAGATTGAGTTGTTTTTCAGGACATTTTTGGCATTTTTCGACGGTTCGAGACGGTTCCATGACTGCTGACCCGTCATGGCAGGTATCGTGTTCTCACTGGCATATAGGTTAGGGACACCATTTTTCCGTTGCATTATGCATACTAGCCTCCATTTGACCGATACATCTGCTGTAGGGTCGACCCCATCATGTTATGGTTCGCAAGCCATTTTCACTCGCCGATTTTTTAAATCATGACATGATGGTAGAGCCATCCTTTTACATGGGCATCCTAGTTAGCACCTCACTGACATTGCTTGCCCATGCTGCTCCGTTTTGAGTAGGCTCGGGAGTCCTCTGTAGTCCCGCCATGACTTATGCGTTGAAGACTCATTCCTCCTTGCTTCCTCGCTTTGTTCTGGCCCTATACCCTAGAGGCTCCTATGTGTGTTGAGTTGTACTTTTGCATTGCATGTTGACTATTTGCACCTTTTGGCCTATAGCCGGCTTCACTTGGACTCGTGTTTAAGCCAACTTTTGACCATGCCGTTTGCAAAATCAACCTTGCATACCTTTGACTTCTGCAGCTCGACATACCTTGATCCGTGGAAGGAACATACCTCTGAGTGTCATTGACCAGTTTTTCACCTCCCTGCATTGTGCATAGAAATGTTCCTTTTCCCAGGAACTAGATCATCTGTTTCACCGACACTCGTTCTTTCCACTATACCATAGCATTCTTTTATTCTTTTTCCGGCTTATCAGAAAAAGACAAAAAAATTAAATATTCCAAAAAGAGCGGGAACAGGGACGTTATTTCCATTTATTGTTGGCAGCTAGAGTCAGTCGTGTCGCCCTTGAACAAAGCACTCAAAGCAAAGTCTCCTCCGCATGGGTGGGATTTAGTTTGACTTAGGTACGCCATAACCTTGTTATCGAGTCAGTTCTCCCCCGATTGGTTACCTCTTCCAGTCATATGGAGGGTTCGTTCATGCCTCCTGCATGACGGACTTATACAGATTCATTTTATGCTGCCACATAGTCATATTGAGTCGTGCTTTTGTTCAAGGGAAGTTAGCCTGAGTCGGCCTTTCTGCGGTGTCTCTTGACTCATTTTTCAGTCGGCCATCCCTGGTTGTCAGTGTCATGTCTATCATCACATCAGTTATATTGGTCCTTTACTCGTGCCGGTTTGAGAAGGTCCCCATTGACTTCTTGCTGGCGGGTCTTGTCCTTATCGACGACGACACATTGCTCTGAGGGCAGGCCTAGAGCTGCACCCTGGCCCTATTTTCATTATTGATAGGTCACCTTGTGCTCAGCATCGATCAGTATCATGGGTCTTTGACTGAGTGGTTTCCCTTGTGTTCGACGTCAGCATACATTATCACACATTGGGATTCGTGCAGTACCTTGGTTTCCATTTGACCCTATTGGTGGATACCTCGCCTCTGTGTCGGCTTTCATTATTGGTTGGTTCAGAGGGTTTCTGCCGTGCGCTAGCCACATCTTGTGTACGCCGGAAACGTACTTCGGTTGGGTTACTACATCTTTTTCGTCCGATTCCTTCCACATTATTGGCCTATGGAGGATGCCTTAATGCCTTCCTTCTAGCGGATCTTTCCCTATCGACTACGACTCATTGCTCTGGGGCAAAGATCTAGAGTCCATTTGGCAGTACCTTGGGGTTTGCAGTCATTAGTGGCAGATTCCTCGCTATCGACAGTGGGAAACCATCATTGTCTCCTGATTGATAGATTCTTACAGGTGTTCGACTTCAGCTCATTCATTCACACTTGTTAGATTGTACTGGGTACCTTGACGCTCATTATCATTATCGGTGAGTAGTCTCGCGTTTGTTAACGGTATACATCAATGACCGGTAATCAAAAGATTTCTCACATGGTCGACTTCAGATCATTTATTCCCATGGTGTAGAAATGTACCACGGCGGTCGGTGAAGACCTCAGGTTGTATCAGCATTCATTGGTTCACTTGACAGTTGCTCCTGTTGCTGCTAGTTGATACCACTCCACCTTATATGTTGCAGTCAGTCACGGCGACATCCTATATGCTGGCACCTGAGTTTGCAGTGTAGTACCATCCTATTCCATCATGTTCAGTTGGTACCATTTTTTTGGGATCAGTCTTTGATATCAGTGATCCGTTGCATCTTTCAGCATCATTGACAGTCTTATATGTGATATTCAGACATGTACTTACTCATTCTGATCAGATGATCCATTATGTATTTTCCAGTCATTTATACTTGTATACTTAGTGGATCCGCTTGTACTTGATATGCAGACATGCTTTACTTTTCCTGAGCATGGGTATGCCCGCCTCAGACGTTGTTTCTTTCTGACATCTTTTCGGTGGCTTGGCAGGCTGAATTCTGGTGAAGTCCTCCTCAGTTTTTCGGCAGATTTTCCTTTCCTTGTGCTTACTTAATATATTTCGGCCATCATGTTCCCCTTCTGACCTCATATATTAGGGGGCATCTGTTATAGCTCCAAATCCCACTCTTACGATTTGTGATGCTGTACTCATGGCCTAGGGCAACCCTTCCTTCCAGACCTGGTCCAAAAGTTTAAAAAACAATGTTTTATTCCCTATACGCGACTTTTCCCTGAGTTACACGCATGTACACGCGGGTTTGTCATATCCAACCCGCGTATATCTATTAAAACATTTAAAAAATATATAATTTCCTCTTTTTCGGGCGGTGATCGCGGGTTTACCTGCTGGATCACCTGTTAGTGCCCGTGGCCCAACTGTTCCCAACCAACTCCTAACTAAACAACTACTTTGGAGAGGGTATAAAAAGACATCAATGGGAAGGCCAAGGAGAGAGGAGAGAGAGAAGAGAGCAAGATCATAATGCTGAGATTTTTCCCTTAGATCAGGTCTGAAGTCCCTAGTGCTTTCTGCACTTCCCCCATCTTGCATAGGAAACCCTTGTTTCCATGTATATTGGTGATCATTCATCCTTGATACCATCTTTGGAGTAGGACTTGGAAGGAGCTCTTGACGGAGGCTTGAGGCTGGAACGAATCCGGGAGGAAGCATGCTTGGAGCCTGCTGAAGGTGTTCAGGTGATATCTTTCCGATATTTGTACTTTATTTGCCTTTATTTATAAAGAAACACGTCTTTGTTCCCGAATAATCTCTCTTTATGCTTATGAAATTCTTGTGTTGAATTCTTGTAAAAGTGGTTACTTAAAGATTTTTTATAACTAACTTTATAGCATGAAGATGATTTATACATAGATATTTGTACTGGTACTGTTGTGTTCTTTGGTTTGTTTGTCTTGCAGGTCAAAGAAAGAAGAAGGGAACTCCAAGGAGGGTTTGCACTCTAACAGTCTTCTCGAGCGTAGGACCATAGGTATGTGCCCTAAACCTTAGGATTTGCTTAAAAGTAAAGATGATGGCTGTGTGTGTGTTTCTTTAAAATAGCAATTTTCAGTCTGGTAGAGTCTTAGCCCAAAGGACCCTAGGGGTACTTTCCCTTAAACCAGTTGTACAACCTAGACATATTCCCTGTAAACTCACTAACTCACCATTGGGAGTATAGAGTGCCCATGCAGAGGAAGAGAGATTTTGTGTACTACGATAAGTGCCATCAATGAAACTGATATGAAGAAGAAGGTTCATTGACATCAGCAAACAATGTGGAACACATAGTAAGTAGGGGAAACATGTTCACCAAAATGAAAACACTCACACCCAAATGCAACACACTAATAAAAAACACACTAATGTACAATGCATCTATGCGAAATATAGGCATATTATTTTAGATGGGGCCCATTTTGGGACTCGATTAGTTGTTGATCAAGAGAGAATAAAATTGTATTTTTACCATTGGCATGATATGTAAGCATCGAATCATCCAATTAGTGGAATGTTTCAGAGAAATGAGAATGCCCCCATGCCCCTTGGGCAAGTGAGGGTTATGAATCAGAAAATAAATGACCCCTTTGGAAATTATCGATCAATAATAACTCAGTGAAAAAGTCTCATGAAGAGGGACGCAAAATTCCTAAGCTCATCACGAGAAAATGATACCCCCAAGTGAAAGTTTTCGACAATCCCAAGTTGGACTGAGATTTGACTCGGCATGTTTACCAAAATATCTCCCAAATTGTCGTTAGAGAACACTATAATAGGTGTTTGAAATGGAGTTGTCGATTCAAGAGAAATTAAAGCAACTAGACAAGTAGGAGTTGACCCGGGGCTAGGAAGAAAAAAGGAATGATAATGAATATCATTCTAAGGGGTTTCTTCGAGAGACGTGACTTAATCAATGCTTTCATTAGTTAGGAATGTCTCACTAAAAGGATATTCATAATTAGAAGAACCAAGCCAAGGGGTTTGTAAATCTGAGTCTAGGGAAAATCTCAAATGATTTTGAGTAGTAGATGCAGCAGCAAAACCCAAAAGGTCAGTTTGATAAGCTTGCTCAACTGGGCTAAATGTCGTGGCGTCGCCAAAATCATCGATCTGGTCAGGACTAGGAATAATCCATGGATCATAAGTGGACAAGATCATGTTAATTGACGAAAATATGGATGGAGGAGGAAGGGAAAAAATTTCCATCAAGGAAAGGTCCTTGAAAAGGCCTACCCCAACACTCTCGTAAGGGATGTTGGTTTTCCCAACATAAGGTGCATTTCGTATTGCATAATCAGAGGAAAAGAAAGCTAATTGATTGAAAGTGACAATTTTCCCTTGGTGGGGAAAACAAAGTGCACGAAAGAGAGATGAGTTGACACAGAAGATTGCATGAGCCCAACTCTGAACAAGTAAAAGGTTTTAATTGAGATTGGTACCAACAACCTTGACTTCTAAATCGATTGTCTTTCCCTCGAACTGAATGGTTAAGTCATTAAGAATAAAATATGGGTGGAAACGTTGACCATCAAAAGCTTTTAAAGTGTTGAGAGACTGATTAAGAGGAGCGGAACCAATGGCTTTCCAACAAGAGATGGACATGATGCATGTCGATGCTCCTTCATCTATGACAGTTTGTTGGACAGTCTTTCCTTTAATAATAACTTGGATAAGAAAAGCAAGTTGAGGTGGAAATTGTGGAACATGGTTTTGAGATCAAAATTAATCAGATTGGAGTCTGTGGGATGAACTCCTTGAACAACAGATAGCAAATTGTTCCTTTGTAATGGACACATCTGAAGGACTTCCAAAGCCAAAATCAATGAAGGTGATTGAGCCAAGTCTTCTACAATCTTGTAATGTTGGGTTGTTCATGCATTCGGATTATAGGACAATTTCCAAAGAATAGTTTTAGGGGGTGGTCGAATGATAGAATTAGTTCTACATTTATCGATGTGAAGAGGACGAGATTTGGAAGGAGTGGAAGAATAGGGTACATCAATGGTATCTTTCTCCACCACAGGTTTCGCGAGAGGCCAATAATATTTTTATCTCGTGGCTACAAAAATCTCTTCTGTGACACTCATAAACACTTGAGAGCTTTGAGAGGATTGGGTATGGGGTTGTTCTATCAATTGTGCCTGCTAAGATGATAAAGGTTCCTTAAGCACAATCACCATCCTTGTAGTACCTTTCAAAATATGACTTACATAGGCACATTGAGGGAAATGCTTGTTATAATTATCTTCATCACAAATCAAGCAAGAATATTTAGGCTTTCGTTTGGGTGTGTCATCAGCTAAGTGTTTTTGGGAATCCTGTTTAGGGGTACCTTATTTAGTTTTATCTTTACCCTTCTTCTCTCCTATCAATGAATCATCTTCTATGGTAGACTAGACAACATTTACCTCAGAGGCTTTATCAAGATTCTTAGGAGTATCCACAGTTTTCAAAGTTGCAGCAGTCGTAGTAGATTTAGGTTTCAAAGAAGTAGCTAGAGTACTACTAGACTGCAGAACCACATATCCAATGATGCCATCAATAGCTGGTAAATCCATAGGTTGGGAAGAGGTAAGGCTAGTTGAAAGTTTTTGGGCACTAGGCAAGAGTTCATATTGATGACCTCTAGTATTGCAGCAAGGATGTTGCAACTCCTAGGGCTACCAACTTTACTTCACCAACCCAGGGTTCATACAAACTTACAAGTGATTGTGTTTTATACACAGTAGATGAAATTTTCTACTCTTATCACTTTTCAATTGGAGTGATAAACCACTAGGGTTTTTCAAACTAGTCTTCTATTGACTAGAAGTGGTATGACTAATAACAACAAATGGAAAACTATCTGTACTACAGAAAGGAAATGTTGCCTATTCTAGGAAATGAAAATACTCAATGGGAAAGTGCTATGAAGTGACACGAAATTATCTAGCTAAGAAATCACACATTACTTGCAAAAGAGACCTAATTTAACCTTTCATTCTAACATGTAGTTATTTAGACTAAGTAGGCATGGAAATTATCCTAAAGCTACTATAACTGTTGTATGCATGTACTAACTAGAAATTGCAGAAATAGTCTTTTTTATTTTCAAGTTTATAAATGCAGATGCTAAGTGAACCAATACAATCTTTTGAAGGGGAGAAATGCATGCAAAAAACAGGTCAAGACTAGTATTGAGGATATGGAATCCAACTGGAAGCATAACATAAGCTCATATGATAACTTCTACTTAATTAAAGCTTAAAACATGCTACTACGAGGTTTCTTGTAGTACTACAGGATGTCCTTGTTTTACTACGGGATGTCCGGTTTACTACAAGAAATAGGATGAAAGCTATAGAAGGGTAGGAGAGGTGGAATAACATGTGGGAAAGGTGTCTCATGGTGGGATAAGGCATATAGGAGGTGTACACTTCCCAAGGCTCAGCCCTACTCTTCAAGGTGGTTGGATTTTCTCAAGGGAGATGTCCACTTTGCTACAAAACCGAAATTTGGATTAGGGGTTGGTAGACTTGGTTAGTATGGGTGAAGAAGGCTGGGATGGGGTTGGTGAAATGAGTTCTCCCTGCAAATTAGAAACTCCTACAACAACATACATTCTTTATTTCATTTATGTATAAATTCATTTACATATGGAAAGGATGAGTTGAATTTAGGAAAAAATAGAGACATTGATGGCTAATGGCGAACTCTGTGAAATGAAATGATTTCTAAACTAAAACAACTTCAGGAAAACCAAAATGAAAATTGCAGGTACTTCTAAGGAATTATAAACAATAATCTACTCAAATAACAACCCTAGCCATGCAATGATCTAAAGAGACGATTTTGTTTTTGGGGCTATGAAAGTGGGGCCCTCAAACCATGATCCCATGAGGGAGATGAGGAAGAGGCCACTATCACATGATTTTCTGAAGTATTCACCTTCACTATTGTACCACGGATCTACCTTTTCAACTAATGGGAGAAAAACTAAATTATCATTCAAGTACTTGTAAATGGAATAAAACAATTATAACTTCAACAACTAACTATGAATGTAATCTATGCATACATACACAAAAACAAGAGAAATTGTCGCTGCTAGGTTTGGGCCCTAACCCAAGAGCTTACGCCCTCTAAGTCAACTCAGTGCTGGATCAAAGAAAACATTTCCATTATCACCAAAATGTCAAAATTAACATGAGAATAATAGTCACACTATCTTAAGCTTAAAATTTATGCTTGGATACCTTAAAACGTCAATTCCTAATGAGGCCCTAGACCTTCTTATTTATAAAACTGAAGCTACCAACAACTTCCTTAAAATTAGGGAGGCTTGGCTCCCAAACTCGAGATTAACTTTTCTTCAACTATCATTGGCTTGGTCGCCAATGAACTCGATGGGATTGCCTTCATGTAACTCTGAGATGATGAGATCTGGTGGAGGAATATTTGAGTGATTAAGTTAAGGAGGTAGATACAATCTCCTAAAATCCCTCTTTCTTGTCTACTTCTAGTTCCTACACTTAAATTAGCCAAAAACTGCTCCAAATCTTACAATTAATGCACAATAGGCCACATGACATAACATCTCATATTTACCCTTATCACTAAGCAAAATAGGATTAGAAATCATCATGTACACTATAATCAATGCATTTAGTGCAACCAATCAAATAGGATTAGAAATTATGTATATTCAAATCAATGCATCTAGTGCAAGCAATCAAATATCATTAGAAATCATCGTTTACACTGAAATCAATGCATTTAGTGCAACCAATCAAATAGGATTAGAAATTATGTATATTGAAATCAATGCATCTAGTGCAAGCAATCAAGTATAATTAGAAATCAACTACCTTAAAGTCCCTATTTAGGCTACCTAGGACTTAGTATGTATGGATCCTCTTTAAATAAGTCCCATTAGATAGATAATTATTTAATGTAAAATAGTCCACCTTATAGGGTCTACAAAGTAGTTGGTATTCATTAATGAAATAACCAAGGTACTAGGATTTTTGTATTGAGAATCTATTTAAGGAGATAAAAAGGTTATGGACCATTTTCTCAAGTATTTTTGTATTTGGAACTTTTCTCAATGAAAGTTTCCCTACCTCAAGATACAAGTGATAATTGATTACTATCTTCATATTATCATAATACAAGTGACCTATTTCACATATTTCATCATATTAGTTTCGTGTCTAATTTTCTACATTTATAATCATTGTATACTTGGTTTGCATTTCAAGTGCTAGCATTAATGAACATTACAAAAGCTCTATCTCCTACTATCAATCTCAAGACCAACCTAATGTCCCACATACTCTATGAGTATGTTTTCTTCATCTTGATCCCGTAGGGTTCCAATGAATTTAATTGTACTACAACAATAATCCATCTCTATGTTTTTTTCAAGTTCTTGTAAGTTACATATTTTTAAATTTACTTCTATTGATCTTAAATTTTTTAACTTCCTTTATGTACATTATGATTTGTGTTCCTACTTATGTGCTTCTCTACAACAACACATTGAATTCTTGTGTCCAAATCTACTATTAAGATTCTCCTGTGATAGTTCTCTTTTACATATCTATTCCCCTCTGATCTTAATACATAGCCTAAGACCTAAGACTAAAGATGCATATAGAGAGGGTCGTCTCTAAAACTTGAAGGGATAGATTCTAGTTTTAAAGTGGTTTTTGGTTACCATTGGGTTCCTCTCCTCGGCCTAGAGGAATTAGGAAGTGCTAAGACACTATAAGAAGGATGTGTGCTCCACTAGGAAAGCCAAGTGTGCTCTAGCTCAAGAGGGCATAATTTTTTCCAACAAGGCATGTGTAGTCACCAAATTTGGAAAGTGTGCTCTCTCTTAAGGTAGAAAATTATACTTTCTAGCTTTTGTGTGATGTGCAAGTTGAGTGAGGAGAGTTTGGCTAAGCCATAGAAAATATAGTACTCTTTCTACCTTTAGAAAGGCAGCACGACAACTTCCAAAAGATGGGAAAGCGAAACTTAGGAAACTTTAATCTAGGAGGAAAAACAACACCTAGATATTTTGAAAAGATAGTCTACAGTTCTAAGGAAAACATGAACAAACGACCAAACGACACAAAATAGCTAAGAGCGACAACTCAGAAAACATAGGTAGACTCCAAAATTGAACGAGGCAAAAATTTTGATTGTCATTGTCACAACAACAAAATATCCAAATGAAGTTGAAAGAAGACCTATAGATTAGGATGATAATTAGGCTACACACCCAAAAAGTGGGCCACTGCCCCATTGTTGTATCTTGGTCTAGTTTCTTCTTTCTAAGGTTTCCCTCTTTAAGGCTTGATAGATTTTGCAGAAACACAATGATCATGTTAGTACTTCACCACCTTCCCAAATATGTTCCTTTTTATGCCTTGTCATACCCATTACCCTCTTCTCAATTTTGTGCCCTCATGAATTATGTTTTCGGGTTACATGATATACCCAATTCCATTGTCTTGAATCAAGAGATTACATTTATCATCAAATTTTGGCAAGAATTATACTTTAGGGTACCTAGTTTAACATGGGAACTCTATATCATCCCTAAATTTATGGTCAAACTAAAGTGGTTAACAAGTTCTTGAAAATATATTTGAAAAGCTTCGCTTCTAAGAAGCCACAACAATGTGCATAATAGTTTCCCCTTGTGGAATTGTTGTACAATGCCAATTATCAGGCAACTACCAAGATGAAACCATATGAAGCATTCTATGGCCAAAAACCTTTGTCAAGGAACCTAAAAATGTTCATGCAATGGATAAAGAAATCCACAACAAGGAAGCCATTCTCTAAACATGTAATAACAATTTATTCATGGTTAAAAGTGGATTGACAAAACAAGCTAACTTTCGTCACTTAGAATGTTCTTTTTCAAAAGAAGAAAAAGTGTTTATTTGCCTTCAACCTTATAAATAGACATTAGTTAAAGAGAAAATCAAGCTCATAATTTAACATGAAATTCCCATGGATACTATATAATCATCCACTTCATTGGACTAATGGCCTTTAAGTTGGCTCCTCCAACCCACTCTAGGGTTAATCCAATCTTTCATTTGTTCTTTCTAAAGAAGATCACAGAGTCAAACTACAAGGTGAAAATCACTTATTAGACCTGGATGATGAACATTCATTTAACTAGAGAGAGCCAATTTCACCATTACACCATTTGAGAAAGACTAATCCAATGGAAATATATCAATAGTAATAACCAATAGTAATTTCATTGCTTCCAACCTTTTGGACAATGTTTTCTTTCGAAGGGGGAGAGCATGTTATAGTCCTACCCTAAAGTCCCTCTTTTAGGCTACCTAGGAGATAGTATGTAGGGATCCTCTTTAAATAATTCCCATCAGATAGATACTTATTTAATGTAAAATAGTCAACCTTATAAAGTCCACTAGATAGTTGATATTCATTAATGAAATAACAAAATTATTATAATTTTAGTATTGAGAATCTATTTAAAGAGATAAAAGGCTATGGACCATCTTCTCAAGTATTTTTATATTTGGAATTTTTCAAATAAAATTTTCCCGCCTTAAAATACAAGTGACCATTGAATTTGATCTTCAAAATATCCTAATACAAGGACCTATTTCACAAAATACATAGATTTACATTACGATGGGAGATTGTGACAATTTTCATGTTCAACCATATACATAACAACACCATGGCTTATATTGGTTTCAAGATCAAACACTAGCAAAGATCTTAAAATGAGCATCGTGAGCTGGATTGCCCTCCCTCCAAGCGCCAACAACTACCATAATAGAGAGGCAACTCCATTTTCCTCAGGGTTTGCGTCACACCTTCAACTTGAGCACTCTCTAGATTTGACGACAGTGATAGTGACCCATCCAATAGCCTAGATATATCTATGCCACCAAGATGTATGAACATTAATTCCTGGAGGTCATGCAAATTATGCCATGTGTCAGCACCAATGTTCAAAATTGAACCCTTCCTATCCCTTCTTTGGGCTCCCGACGCTTCCTAGAAGGGCTAAAAAAATTACACTTCAGGAAAAATTTAAAATATCAAAATCACTTGTCAATTACAAAGGTTATATTAAATTTTTATATTTCAAAAGAAGGGAAATATTTTTAATAGCCTATCAATACTTTTTTAAGTTTATGATAATTTAGAGTTTATACTAGTGCAGAAATAACTCTGCTAGTGATAGTTTCATAGAAGAGACTAGTCAAATTCCAAATGACCTCATACAATTTAATAGTTATGTCATGATTTGGGGATGTTTCCCTCAGTCCCCCAACTTACACCAACATGATGCAACTTGTAACAATAATACATGCAACAATCATGGTATTACACCTAGAACAGGGCGACAGAGCACAATGAATAACCATTCAAAAATTATGCACATGCTCTCGCTCCTCCGTGATTATCCTTGAGTTCTCTTTCCCTACATCCATTTTTTCCATTTTCATTTGAATTGCAACCCATCATCCACAGAAGGAAAGTTATCGTTCGATGCTAGACTATAAGGTATTTTTCATTATCCTCCTCATATCTTCATTAACATTTGGTTGTTCATTTTATGGATTCTTTAATGCAACACTCTTTGAAGTAATTACAACCTTCATGGTCACACAATGTATCATGGGCACCATAGAATCCACACCCCACGAAATCAACATTGTGGCTAGATACCCTGAATGCAACTGCTGGCCATCCTTCCATTCTAGGAATGGGTGGTGGAGTTGTTTTCTACATTGTTAATGGTGCAATTTTTTATTGTCATAATTATATGAATCTACCAACTATGAAAAGAATATCTATCTTATATCGAGGGTATTGGACTCCACAACTATTATGCTCTCATCCAAACTCTTGCTTATTTTTCTTCGTTGCTTAAATCCATACAAATTTCTTGTCAAAGTATGATTTTTCATGAAGTGTTTTTCTCTATCATAAAGCTACAGGTTTCCTTGAATGTTACAAAACATAATTCAACAAATCAATGAATAACCTATCAAGAAATCTATAGTCAAATCCTATGGAATCTTGCTAAGGTTGAATTTTTTCTATCTCAATCTTGCTAAGGGATTTTTAATTTATGTATTTACTTATTATATTGTTTTTATTTATTTAATAGGCGTAAATCTTCAAAAATTCTCATATTGGTAGTCCTAAGAAGGATAAAATGCAATTGTCAATTGTTGAATCATTTGGCGTTACACAACATTCTAATCAACCATGTAATATTCAAAATGAAGTTGATGCTCACCTACATGAACATGATGAATCAAATAGTGTAGAGATTGTTGAAATAGAGAACCCATGAAAGAAACACAAAATAATATTCAAATCCAAATGGAATACAAGGTTTCCACGGGCTTATGTTTTGAAATATTTAATGGTAATGAAAGGATAAAATGTTCTTGACGTGTTAAATTTAAAAGTGGGACTCCATTTTCAAAAGAGGGAACTACCACTCTTCAAGTTAGTGGTATAAGTGGCCATGCAAAATCAAAACCTTAAATTATTTTTTTTAGCTTTTGGAGGGAAAAAGCGATTGAAGCAATATTCCAATGACTAAACATGTAGAACTAATGGTAAATGTTGGGAAGGAGAAAATTATATCAATGATTGAAAACATGTATTTTGTTGCTAATCATGATGTATATTTAGAAATGTATAATTCAATATATGACTTGAATAGGTATAAATTCACTCCACGCATGATTCTAACAGATGAATATTTTGCATACACAAATACCACACCAAGAAAAGATTTTCTTCAAGTTGCTAAAGAGGTGTATTGGAAGAAACTAAAAGAGAAGATTTTACATAGGTCATTTTACTCAATTTTAGTTGATCGAATTATGGAACACAAATTGATTGCTTATATTACATATTTGACGAATGGAAGAAGAGGCCAATGTTTAACAAATTTTATATGTTTACTTCAATTAAAGGATGGAATAACTCAATGTGTGTATGATCTAGTGAGAACTCTTTTAGCATAAATGGATTTATATTTGATGAAGTTTGTTGGTTTTGGTTCATATGGTGCATCTTCCATGAGGGGTATTCATGAAGGTTTATCTCCTAAGCTTCATATGTTCCTCATTTATTAGCTATCCATTGCATTGCTCACATGGAAGCATTAACAATCAATCAGGGTTCATCTCATTTTCCAGAGTTGCAATATATTAACAAATTTGAAACAAAGTTTATTTATGGCTTGGAAAATCAACTAAAAGACATGGAAAATTGAGAGAGCTAATGTATACATTTCAAATCACTAAGTTAGTGGTCTTACAAATTCATCAAATTAGGCGGCCCTCTAGAGGAAAGTTCATGTAAACACTTGTTAAACTCATGCATTATTTGTTAGGATTGGGAGTCAGGGGAGAGAAAAATGCTTGAGTTGGCAACAATATTATAAATGCAAACTTGCATCCATATACTTGCAGACATGCTAGTTGAATTAAATAAGTTGAATCAGAAGTTCGAAGAGGATCATGTTGATACTACATATATTGACACTACTTTACATGTTTCTATTAGCATTCTTCGTAAATGATTTTTGGAAAGCATTTTTGGTGTAAATGCAGTGCATATGTCTTCTTTTTTAGTTAAAGCATAAAGAGGAGCCCTTGAATTTGAAAATATCCCAAATATGGTACATTTACATCCATTGAGGTTTGAAAGTTTTCAAAACATGAAAATATCGTGGCTACTATATGACTATATTCTTTTGGGAAATTTTTTATGGTAAAGGTGATTAAATATTTGGATAGGAGATTCACATATTTACATGTATTTAATGTGGCTAAGTTTTGCACTTCTCAACATTATTATGAAGAAGTGAATGATATAGGCTATCCAACAAAAAGATAGTTGAAATGTTTATGTGACAAATCCATTGTGGACACTGCTAGATGTTTTGGTGAAATGAATGAATTTATTTGTGCTATTTGTAAATCATACCCTAAAAATCATATGTATGGCATGAGACCTATGTGGAGATGAACATGAATGGTTTGGAGACTTTCCATATTTGATGCAATTCTGGAAAAGTTATTCTTGTTATCCCAACAACCACATCATTGTGTGAAAGAGGCTTCTGAAAATTAAACAGGATAAAAAATGATGTTAGATAAAGACTTTCATTGGAGACACTAGATATATTAATGTTTCTATCTCTAAGTGCACATGATTCTCTAAATGAGGTAGATTGGAATGCTACTTATGATGTAAGTAAATAAATGAAAACTAGAAATCCATTTCCATTGGGAAAATATATTTATATTTTTATTATGTAAGTCCAAATACTTTTGAAAATCATCTAATGAAACATATGTTTACTATTTTTTTTGTTTTTCTACTAGTTATATTGAGATTTTATAATGTTTTTAATTGAAGCTACTCTTTAAATTTTTAAGATTTTAAAAATTTATAATGACACTATTTTATTATGGAACTTTTTTGAAGGGTTTATTTAATATATACTTTTCAGTAGAGGTGATTTTTTTTTATAACTTTCATCCTGGAAGGGTTATATGAATATATATCCTTCCAAATAAAATTATGAGCATATCTTCAAATTTGACCAATGGTCGGCACGATGGGCCTCTCGCACAACCTTGTAGTTATATTTTATCCCTCTACCTAGTATGAAATGTTATCGCGTGTCCTCGCCCATGTCAGTTGTGGTCCCACACAACTCTGCCACATCCCATATCCTCATTGCTCCACCACATCTCCATTATCCCATGCCAATGTCTACGACATATCACACTCCATGTTCCATGCCACACTAACCTCCATATCATCACACTCCACCCATTAGCTGCCCTCCAAATGCTTTAGCCTCACAACTCGATGCGCCACCCTGACGGCATGAGGGTTATGGCGAGGAGGTGTTTTGTTGGGAATTTCTAATAATTCCAAACAAAATAAACAGAGAAAAAATGCTCTGTTTTTACCAGAGGAAACAAATTTTTTCCACACACACAAAAAAACTTTGTTTTCATTAATAATATTGTTCTCTCCTCCAAAAAATATTAACACTGTTGTGTGAAATTTTTCTTTACCCCCTTCGCACTGTTGCGTATTTGGTTTTCCTTCTTAAAAAAAATTACATCCGAGCTCTGCTGAAATTTTTTTTCTTACATTCACTGTGGCGAGTTTTTCCCATTGCATTACATACTCCAGAACCAAAAACTTTACATAGTCAACAGGCAACATAAAACAAAACTACACCCGTGAAAATAAAAAAACAATAAAATTAAAAATTTTACCTGCGTTTACTGACCGAAATTACTTCACATTATAAATTTCTAGAATGAGCGTACTTCACATTAATTGGTTTAGCATGGCGATATATTTCTTTTATTATTAACCGTAGATCTGCCCCAAAACAATTGGACAGATATTTGCAATTACCCGGAGGTCCCTTCCTGCTGAACTTTATGCGTCGGGGAATGGTGGTTTTGGAAACTACGTGTCAGCTGTTGTACATGCTCACTGCCTCCGAGGAAATTACCGCTGTACAAAAAAAGAGGTGTGGGGAAACGTTGGCGGTTTTGTGAAATAAATGCCGCAGTTGAAAGTACATTTCAACACTCCCCTTTAATTTCAACTGCTGGGTTATGAGTCATGCCCAGACATTTCCTCATAAACTCAAAACTTTTCTACCCCAATGGTTTGGTCAGAATGTCTGCAACCTGCTCCTGAGTTCTATAGTGTTGTAAAACAATTTCTCCATTGTTTACCAATTCCTTGATGTAATGAAACTTTGTGTCAATGTGTTTCGTTCTCTTATGAAACACAACATTCTTGTATAATGCAATAGCTGAGCTATTGTCACAAAAAATCATAGTTCCTTTTGTTTGTTCTTGGCATAAGCTCCTTAAAATTATTCTCATCCAAATTTCTTGACACGTTGCTACTGTAGCTGCCACATATTCTGCTTCTGTTGTAGACTATGCTACAATAGGCTATTTTTTAGAAGCCCATGAAATGGTCCCTAAACCCATGCGAAAAACATAACCGGATGTGCTTTTCCGATCATCTACACTTCCAGGCTAATCACTATCAGTGTATCCAATTAAATCTGAACATTCTGAAGTAGTATATAAAATGCCAAACCTTTTAGTACCTTTAACATAACTCAGAATCCTTTTTGCTGCCTGCCAATGTGGTTCTTTTGGCCTCTCCATGAATCTGGAAATTAAACTAACACATACATTATATTTGGCCTAGTTTCTGTCAAATACATGAGGCTGCCAACTATGCTCTTGTACAAACTAGGATCAAAATCCTTGTTGTTGTCCTCTTTGTTGAGTTTTAATCCCATCACTGTGGGAGTGATTGCTGCTTTGCTCTCCTGCATATTAAATATTTCCAACACTTCAATAACATATTTTGCCTGTGAGATAAAAAACCCATTTCCATTTTGTTCTACTTCTATTTCAAAGAAGTATCTCAGCAAACCCATGTCATTCATTTCAAATTCTTCTTTCATGACTGTTTTGAAATTTTCAATAAGGTAATCATCATTACTTGTGAAAATAACATCATCAACATATAACACAACAATTAGTAGTTTACCATCCTTTTCTTTGATGTAGAGGGTGGGTTCTCCCTCACATATTTCAAATCCATTTTCCATTAGATAGGAATCTATCCTACTGTACCATGCTCTCGGTGCTTGCTTCAGCCCATAAAGAGCTTTCTTCAATCTGCACACTTTGTGCTCTTGGCCTTTCTTTTCATAGCCTAGAGGTTGTTCAATGTAGACCTCTTCCATTAACACTCCATTTAGAAATGCTGACTTTACATCCATTTGGTAAACTTTCCACTTGTTTTGTGCTGTTGTGGATAGCACTTCTCTCACGATTTCCATTCTAGCAACCGGTGCAAAAGTTTCCTCATAGTCTCTCCCATACTACTTCTTATATCCTTTGACAACTAGTCTTGCCTTGTGTCTTTCTATTTTGCCTTCATCATTACTCCTGGTCTTATAGACCCATTTAACTCCAATGACTTCCTTTCCTTTTGGTAGTTCAACTAAATCCCATGTCTTGTTTATTTCTATGGCATTGATCTCCTCATCCATAGCTTCTATCCATTTCCTATCCTGAATTGCTTCTTCAAAATTAATAGGGTCATCAACATGACAATATAAAGCAAACAAAGAGTTCATACCTTCATTTGTTGCCTCTTGTTCATAAATGTTAGTTAAATTTCTGAACTTCTTACCTCTTTCATTTGGTGTACAAGTGCTTGAAGAAGCACTTGAATTTCCTCCTTGTGGTGTGCTTGAAGAAGCACTTTCATTTCTCCTCAAGTGTGTCTCTTGCTGCCCTTGTGTTGGTGGTACTATTTGGGGATGTATTTTAACCATCTTCTCATCATCTTCATCATGTGACAAAGAGTTTGTAACATTCACTGTCTTCTCTATGCTTCCATCCCAAAATTCCTCCTCAATGAATTAAACATCTCTACTCATAATAAGCTTCTTGGTGGATGGGTTATACAACCTGTAAGATTTGGACTCGTCACTGTATCCAATGAAAATACATTTCTCCCCTTTTCTGTCCAACTTCTTCCTTAGTTGATCTGGAATGTGTGCATAGGCCACACATCCAAAAACTTTCATGTGGGTGACTCCTTGCTTTGTCCCACTCCATGCTTCTTCCGGCACTCTGTTCATGACTGCTTTTGTAGGGCATCTATTCAAAATGTACGCTGCACAGTGTACAGCTTTAGCCCAATAATCATTTGGCAAATTCTCTGCCTTTAACATACTCCTTGCCATATCCCTGATTGTCGTATTCTTCCTTTCGACAACTCCATTTTGCTGCGGAGTGTACCTAGTGGTAAACTGCTTATGAATTCCATTTTCTCTACAAAAACGTAGAAATTCTTTAGAGATATACTCACCTCCTCTATCAGTTCTTAGAACTTTGATATGCAACCCGCTTTGATTTTCTACAAGTGCTTTGAAATTGCAAAATCTTTCAAACACTTCACTTTTGTTCTTCAAGAAATAAACCCAAGTTTTTCTAGTAAAGTCATCAATAAATGTTAATATATAGTGGCTACCTGCAAGTGATGGATTTTGCATCAACCCACATAGATCTGAGTGGACAATCTCTAAGGGTACTTTTGCCCTTATGCTTTTCCCAGATGGAAAACTTTCTCTGTGTTGTTTCCCCAAAATACAACCTTCACAAAGGTTGTCTGGTTTCTCTATCAATGGTAGTCCTCTTACCATTCCTTTTCTATTCAACAAGTTAAGACCTCCGAAGTTGAGATGTCCAAATCTCAAGTGCCACAACCAATTTTCATCTTTTGGCTCACTTTGGAAAGCCTCTTGTGTCACTGCTGCTATTTCTTCTCCAATTTTTAAATCTGCTTTCATTCTAAGAGGGAACATCCTATTCCTTGTCATCTTCACTTCAGCAATACATTGTTTGTTGGGTGTTTTATCCATGATGGTGCATACATCATTCACAAAGAGAACATTGTACCTCTTTTGAACAAGTTGTCCAATACTTAAGAGGTTATATTTCATTCCAGGAACATAATAAACATTTGCTATGGTTTTCTTTTCACCTTTCCTTGTTAAAACGTTTACTTCTCCTTTTCCCATAACAGAAACTTTATTATCAGTCCCTAGTGTGACTTGTGACTTCACATTTTGGTCTAACATAGAAAATAGGGCTATGTTTCCTGTCATATGGTTACTGCAACCGGAGTCTAGAAAACATACATCTTCACTCTTTTCTTCAGCCATACTACAGGCTAAAAACAAATTATTTTGACTGATATTTTCTCTAGTGAAATTTGCACTAGTTATATTACTCATATCATGTTGCTTCTTCCTACATTCATTTGCATAATGCCCATATTTTTTACAATAGTGACATTGGACATTAGATTTATCATATCTTTTTCCTTGAGCATGATGTTGTCCACTTTGTTGGCTATTGCCTTGGCCTTGGTTCTGATTTGGATTGCTGCATCTTCCTTGAGCATTTGCATGACTATTTCTTCCACCTCTGTTTTGGCTTCTGCCTCTTCCTCTCTTGTTTCCTCTACCTTGTCCTCTTCCTCTTCCAAAGAACATCTAGGTCTTAAAGGCATGTTCTAGAGATGATTTTTCATTTCTACTCAATCTTTGCTCATGTGTTATAAGTGATGCATGTAGTTCATCAACTGAAAAGTTTGTGAGATCCTTTGTCTCTTCTATGGTGGTGACAATCACATCGAACCTTGAGGGTAGGATCCTCGATAGTTTCTCCACAATCCTCCTTTCTTCAAGAATCTCTCCATGAGACCTTATCTGTGTGACCAGACCAATCACTTGTGTGAAGAATGAGTCAATATTATCTGACTCCTTCATGCAGAGTCTCAAAATCTCTCCTCAACAACTGTAGTTTTGTTGTCTTCACTTTTTCTGTGCCTTGATAGGTTATCTTGAGAGTTTCCCATGATTCTTTGGATCTCTTAGCTGCTGCTATCCTTAGAAACACACTCTCATGCACTACTTGATACAAAAAGTAGAGGGATTTAGAATCCTTCTTCTTATTGCTCTTCAACAGATCTTTCTCTACCTAAGTTAAATTATTAAACTCATTTTCATCTACTGGTTCTTCAAAACCATCCTCAACAAATTCCCATAAGTCTTGGGAAGCAAGCAAAGCTCTCATAGTTATTTCCCAATAGTCATAGTTTTTTCCATTAAATTGTGGGAGTTGAGTATTATAGATACCCATGCTAGTGCTAGCTCCAACCATTCTTGCACTCTTAACTATGCTTCAAAATACTTGATTGTGTATTTAAAATAGCTGACTGTCCTCAACAGTAACATAAAAAGAACTTGAGAAATACCTTGGATTCTTTCTTGACTGAGTCTTCACTCTGCTGGAGAAGTTGTTGTAGCAATAAATCCTTCCTTCAGCTTCTTTGACAACTTCAAAGAGCCTGGACAAGCTCTAATACCATGTTGGGAATTTTTTATAATTACAAACAAAATGAATAGAGAGAAAAATGCTCTGTTTTTACCACAGGAAACAGAGTTTTTCCACACACACAAAAAAAACTTTGTTTTCATTAATAATACTGTTGTTTCCTCCAAAAAATATTAACACTGCTGTGTGAAATTTTTCTTTACCCCCTTCACGCTGCTGCGTATTGGATTTTCCTTCTCAAAAAAAATTACATTCGAGCTCTGTTGAATTTTTTTTTCTTACATTCGCTGCAGCGAGTTTTTCCCATTCCATTACATACTCCAGAACAAAAAACATTACGTAAACAACGGGAAACATAAAACAAAACTACACCCGTGAAAATAAAAAATAAATAAAATTAAAACTTTTACCTACGTTTACTGAATGAAATTACTTCGCATTAATTAATTTCTGGAATGAGGGTACTTCACATTAATTGGTTTAGCATGGTGATATATTTCTTTTATTATTAACCGTAGATCTGCCCCAAAACAATCGGATGGTTGTTTGCAATTACCCGGAGGTCCCTTCCTGCTGAACTTTATGCGCCGGGGAATGGTGGTTTTGGAAACCACGTGTCAGCTGCCGTACATGCTCGCTGCCTTCGGGGAAATTACCACTGTACAACAAAAGCGGTGCAGGGAAACATTGGTGGTTTTGTGAAATAAATGCTACAGTTGAAAGTACATTTCAACATCTTTCATCATGATTGGACGATGCGGACATCTATCATCAATTGATGGGTGCAAAGGACTTTGCACTCGGACAGTGGGAACATGCTTAGTGAATAGGAAAACCAAGTTTTGTGGTGATTGACACATGAGCTCAACCATGGTAAAACACAAAACATGTTCATCTAAAGGTGATCAGACCTTCTATGCCATGTGTCACGTGCATTCCACTCAATACATTTTCAACTTCAGATATGAAGCAATTGACCTCTCTCGCCTAAAAACACATGCACAGTTCTTCATCCCTGGTTATGATAAATAGCACTATTTTCTTCATTTTGGGCTAATTACGGTACATTATAGTACTTTCCTCTGCTCCTCCCCATATTTTTCGAATTAGGAAACTTGAGCGCAGGCCAAATAATCTCTAAGCAAAGCCCAAACTATGCCCCATAGTCTTACCCTCTTAAAGCTTCTTGTGCTTCTATGCCCCATTATCTTACCCTCTTAAAGCTTCTTGGGATGTTCACCATCTAATCCATCACATTGGCATGTCTTTCCAACCCACCCTGCTACTTGAAGTATAAAAGCAAACCTATCAATGGTCTCTCCTTCGTGCATAAATGCACACTCTAAAGGAAAGGAGGTGGGAATTAGTTGCTCCAGCACCAGCACTAGCGTCGGGAGTTCAACTGTAACAACTTTGGATATCAAACCATTCTTTCAAAACATGATAGAGAAAATGGATTCCTTTAACATGTCAAATGACTGCACAAAAGGACACATTGGTCGTTGTATTCGTTAATCATATGACCAAAGAGTAAGTTGTTGCGAGTAATATTGATCACTCCTTGTAGGTTTCCAAAATAGGGAAAATAGAAAGAATACATGAGCTTATCTCAAGGATTGAGAGGAGAACAGGAGAGATGCATCAAGAAATTCAAAGCCTCAAAAGAAAATATGAGGAGCTATGCACGAACAATCTCCCATCTCTCTTTGACGAGAATGGGGACTAGTGCCCGAAGGGTATTTTCATTAATGACTAGAGGATCATAAAGGAAATTCAAAAAGACTTGGAGGAAGGAGAGTGAGCAACAATGCAACATGAAGAATGGATTAGGAGCCCATCACAATCCTGGAATGAGAAATATGTGAATAAAATACATATACTCTTCTGGCCAACGAAGAATGGAAGGATAGGCTGAACATTTATAAGTCAAC
Organism: Pinus tabuliformis; assembly: GCA_031772625.1. Classification (NCBI taxonomy): domain Eukaryota; kingdom Viridiplantae; phylum Streptophyta; class Pinopsida; order Pinales; family Pinaceae; genus Pinus; species Pinus tabuliformis. The sequence continues at coordinate 1,233,691,036 of CM062807.1, forward strand.
TATCTAAAAGAAGTTCACACGCAGACAAAGTTGGATCAAGGCAAGGGTAATATCATGATCAAATACAATCAACATCGCCCGTTTAGCACTGAGAGTAAGATGGAATGCATCACCCAACAATAAAGGAGAAGATTGAGATGAAAGCCAAAACTAGAGGGGCCCACTCCACAGCCAGCAAATTACCAGAGGAAACTTATAGAAGAAGTTAATTATAATACAACTAGTGAATTAGGGAGCTTATAGAAGAAGTTAATTATAATACAAATGGGAAATTCTGTAAAAACTTGAGTGATTTTTCATATACCACTAGTATTTTAGGTGTGGGCCAAGCTATTAGAGTGGCTATATATATAGGTCTTATTTTGAAAGGTAAAAAGGGAAAAATCTTGGTTGAAGGGAAACTCTACCAAATTTTTTAATGAATAGCCGAGAAGTCTTGAAGTAATTTTGGGGAAGAATTTTGAAGTAACTCTTGTGATATATGTGTTTTCTCATCAAGTATGCGCTCATGTAACATTTATTTTGAGGTTTAATACTAATATGAAGCAAGTTTATGCCATTTTCATGACATTTTGAGTTGTTAACTTGATTTGTTGTGTAAATTGTGTAGAATTGTTTTAAGATCTAGGCTTAAATTAATTTTGGCATCAGTGTAATGGTTTGTTTCATTTTTGCAAGATCTATCAAACTAGCTTAAAGAGTATCTTAGCTTTCTTGATATTTCTGGCAAGAATTTTAAATGAACAAATAAATTTCAGAATTAAATATTTTCTAATGGTTGAATTCTTAATGGCTAGATAATTCACCATAGTTTATTTGACTTAAAGAAGAAATTAATTTATCCTTTAAATTAAGTAAAACTTATTTCTCCATTTTCATCCACCTTTTATTTTACTTAATTTTTTATATCAAACCAAAGGATTATAAACGCTCGTACTAAGAATCGACAGAAATGCGACACAGCAAGGGATCTAAAGAAATGTGGCTAAACACCATGCATTGATGAAGAATTTTCAAGAATAGCCTATGTGAACATGTTTGGAATTACATATAGTTTAATTTTGTTCATTGTTTGATCACAATTAATCTTTTAAACACCACGCACCTATGAAGAATTTTCAAGAATAGTCTATGTGACCATGTTTGGAATTACATATAATTTAATTTTGTTCATTGTCCGATCACAATTAATATTTTTAAAAGAGTACAAAATTTACATTAGCATAGGATTTAATGTTATGGTTATATCAAAATTTAACATGTTATTTCTTTTCTTGGCGCACTTAAAATGGGAAAATGAGATGTATGTGACTTAAATGTGTAACTTAGTTTTATTTCGATTAATTTTTTTGGTCTAAATTTCATAGTCATACGTAATTTTTCACATAATAGATAATGCATCATTGTTGTGAGAATGCCATGCCAAGCACAAATTTTATTACTAGAAGTTAGAAGTTGGATGATCAAAATTGAAACCAAAATTTAAATCTTTCATGGTCTAAATAATAAATAGAGTTTGTTTCTAAACAACCAATAGAATTTGTTGAGATGTTCCTAGACTCTGCATCACAACACAACATGGTGTGACTCTCGGAAGCCAACAAATTATATTATGCTGAATATAGCGTGAACTTTCATTCAAATTTTATTAAAGTGAACTATATATATTCCCCATTACAAGCCATGTTTATGTTTCAAATGGTGTCAATGTAAATGGTGTCAATGTATATGCGACATTCTTTTAAATATACATTTATATCCTTTATTATTAATTAATAATAGACTAAAATATACCAAATTTTACTTTGTAACAATTAGCAAAGAATTTATTATTTTAAGATGTTATCTACCAAATTTTACTTTGTAACAATTAGCAAAGAATTTATTATTCTAAGATGTTATCTGTTCATTCATCGAATATAAATAAGTCTGCCTAGAAAAAAAATGTCATTAATTTCTTTTTTGAAAATATTTCTATTTGATTAATATAATAAGAATGTATGTTGATTATAAATTTATAACTTGCATACCACACACATATGCTTGCACTCTACAATCAATTATAGGGGAGAGGTGGGAATTTTTTTTTTTTAATTTTCTATGTGATGAATATAGCAAAAACGTATGTTTATTATAAATCTATAACTTGCATACCCCACACCTATTCTTTCACTCTACAATCCAATATCGAGGAGACGCAGGAGATATGTAGTTTCGTGATATTGTAATTTTTTTTATTAATAAAACTGTAGATAACTTTTTATAGATGAAAGAAAAACATAATACACATATCACATTATAATATATAAATAATAATATATAAATAGTACTAAAGTTAAAATTAATTTTACCTTATAAATTAAAATAACGATTTTATAATTATATTTAAATTTAATTAATAAACACATAAAAACTTTAATACTTCAAATAAATTTACAATATAATAATATTTTTAACTATAATATTCAACCCACTTAATCATTGGTATTATTAACTTATAAATAAGTTTTGTTACAATACCATGGGCCCAAAAAACCATCTCTCATGACTCATGAATACCACATGCCCGAAAAACTATTTCTCATTTCACAATCTAAATATTATATTTAAATTATATTCTAAAATATTTTTTTAATTAAATCTAAAGCTAAAAGGATTATCTCAACCCTCTATCACATTAAAATATATAGCATATAAATAGTAGCTATAAATTAACGTATATTTTACCATATACATTAAAATAATAATTTTATAATCATATTTAAATTTCAATAATAAGCACATAAAAACTTAGTAGTTACAATATAACAAGATTTTTAACTATGAATATTCACCCCCATTTTACCATAGATATTATTAGTTGATTTATGTCCCTAGAGTCACTCCTAGCCCAAAATGGAAGAGATGTAATAATTTCCTATTTTATGTTATCTAAACATTTTGACTAGGTCAAATTACATAAAAAATTATTAATTATAGCTACATAAAAAATAAAAATGAAATTATTAATTATTAATTTTTTATATTGTAAATTTTTTACTAATAAAAGTATAGAACTTTTTAGATAAAAGAAATTCTTACTATACATATTGTTGAAAATCCAACAAGAAAATCCTTGAATTAAATTAGGAATACAATTGTAATTGTGCATCATTGGTTGAGTTTATTTTGAGTTGTAATTAATTAATTCAATTTAATTGAGTTAAAGTCAATTAAACTAGTTCCATTTGATGGAGGAACTAGTAGGAGGTCAGACAATTGGGTGTTGCTTCATTTGTTCAACCAGTTAACTGACCGTTCACTCATAAATAGCTCATGCATGTCAGGTCTAAGAGTTACCTAGTTGAGATTAGAGTTTAGGGACAATGTACTATTAGTTGTATAATCATATGAATCATACAGATTGTGCATGCAATTAGAGGAAGGCCTATGAGGATTGCACAATTCCAATTGAGGAATTTCCCTAATTAATAGTGACTAATTCCCAAGGAAACAACACAAGGAAATAAGGACTTGGGCAAGTGAGAAATTTCTTAAGTATTGGCTTAGGCTTGTCTAAGAAGTTGTGAGAAAAATAGAGATAGTGAAGAGGTTGCTCGAGCTTGAGAAAAACATTGTAATCTTCTTATGTTTTTTTACTAATGCAATATACAGATAGCAGGGGTTTTTAGCTGTGGCTTTTCCCAGGAAATCAACGTGTAATGTGTTGATCAAATTCTTTCTCTTGTACACTTTATGATTTCGTGATCATTTCATTGTTTCCGCTTATGAGAAGAATAGATTCATGTCTATTTTTTTAGTAAATTATAGTTAGGAGTTTGAATCTACAAGAAATTTCTACATGGTATCAGAGAAGAAATCACTCTAGAGTAGGAGAATATGAGTTTGTATTTCGTAGGTGAAATCAAATTTGCAGTATCATTCTTCAGAGTTAGTAGGATGTCGCTCTATAGATTGAGACTTGAATATGCCCTTAAGGGTAGTTCGAACTATATTTCTTGGAAGGATAGGATGGAGGCAGTGTTGGAAGACAATGGGCTTAAGAAATTCATAGACAAAGATATTCCTATGCCTCCAACAACTAATGCTCATGATCTGGCAAAGTGGAGAAAATGTGTTATAAAGGCGAGAAGGATTATCCTAGAAGGAGTTTGAGATAATATTGTCTCAAACCTCCATAGTAAGGAGACTCCATATGCAATGTCGAAGGCCTTGATAGACCTGTTTCAAAACAATAGTGACCATAAGAAGCTGGCACTGAAGGACAACCTCGGGAAAATCAGGATGGAGAAGGGTGATACAATTGAATAAGACTTGACCAAGTTCACCCAATGTTGGAATGGGCTTGGTAGTGTTGGTGTTACAACTGCTAAAGATGATTAGGTCATCCTAACACTTCTAGGCCTTCCCAAGAGATGGCACAGCTACCAGGATTCGGTAAATGGGAGGGAGAAGCTAATAGAGTTAGAGAATTTGGGGTCTAACTTGCTGCAAGAAGAGATTTGGTGAAACACCAGAGATGGACCTCATCCAAGCATGATGATGAGGAGAAATATGCCTTAGCTAGAAAGGAAAGGAAAATGAGGGTAAGTAATCCCATTCGAAATCAGATTCCAAATAGGGTGGCAGAAGGACTTTTTGAAGATTAAATGTTTTCACTGTCATGAGTTGTGACATTATACCACGAAGTGTCTTGCTTCAAAAATTGAGTTGGATTTCACCCTCATCACTTACATGGTGACATCGATGATGGTATATGGATAGTGAAGCCTCATTCTATATGACCAGAAACAAGGAATCCTTTAGTGACTTGGAGGAGAAGGACCTCCAGATGCACATCGAAATGGGAGATGATGGAAGGTATAGTGAAATCGGTATTGGTATTGTTATTTTTCAGCGGGTGTCTAGTTCTCCTCTCACATTGAAAGATGTCATGTATGTTCTGATTGTGAAGAAAATTTGGTTTCAATTTCAATTTTGGAGGACCATGGCTACAATGTTATATTTAGCAAAGGAAATGATTTCCTTCGCCACATAGCCTCAAGAAAAGTGAAGCAGAATAGGGTTCAGGTGAATAACCTTTATGAATTTGATGTAGAAGATTGTGTTGCTTTGAGCACAAAAGTAGATAAGGTGGACATCTATGACATCGGTCAGTTGTGGCATATAATATTAGGTCACTTGCACCATGGAGCTTTGAAGATCATGAAACATATTTCTACAAGAATTCCCAAGGGTACACTAGAGCATAGATATACATGCAAAAGGTGTACATTGGGGAAGTACATCAAAGCCGCCTTTCATGACAATAACAATTGAGCACAAGCGATCCTTAAAATAGTTCACTTAGATGTTTGTGGACCTTTCTCGACAACCTCCATGACCAAGCACATGTATTATGAAATATTTATAGATGATTTCTCATGTAAGTGCTAGATTTTCTTGATGCAAAAGAAAGATCAAACATTCTCTAAATTTTGTGAATTTAAAGCACTTGTTGAGAAAGACATTGGGAGGAAAGTGAAGGCTCTTAGGAGCGATAATGGTGAATAATATGTATCAAATGAATTCAATAAATTTTTAACATCAGAAGGCATTTGACAGGAGTTAATAGCACCCCATAACCCACATCAGAACGGGGTGGCTGAATGGAAGAACATAATTATTGTGGGAGTTGAGCGAGAAATGTTATATGAGCAAGGCGTACCATTGCACTTGTGGGCTTAAGCATGCGACAAAATTGTACATGTGCATAAAAGAAGTCCTCATCAGATTCTCGGGATGAGTACACTTGAAGAATATTTTTCAGGTAAGAAACTAGATGTGGCACACATCAAGATCTTTGGTTCATCAACTTACTGTCATTTTACAAAATATGCAAGGAAAAATCTAGAACCAACAATTGAGTTGGGCATATTTGTGGGGTACATTGATGCACCTCACAATTATTGGGTATACTTGTCATCTAATAGAATGACAGTGGTTCATAGAGATGTGAAGTTTGATGAAGAGAAGGCCATGAGATGTTCCCTTGAGAGGGAGATTCGGTTACATGCAAATGAGGAGATTTTAGCTCCAAAGGAAGAACCTCAGGATTATGTGGAGAAAACACATGCAAAGGAGCAGAGAGTGGAAGCACCCACTGATGTAGATTCTTCTAAAGATGGAAGGAAGTGCACCAAAGAAGGTGACAAATTGATGCATGATGCTAGAGAGAATGTGGAAGCACCCACATCACAGTGCAGGTAGAGGAGGTCACTAGATTGGTACATTGACTACATGGCTATAATGACTGTGAGTGTATAGATTGAGCCATCCTCATTGAAGAAAGTAGTGAAACAACTAGTACGGGTTCATCCCATGGTAGAGTATGACTCCATTATCAGAAACATTGTTTTGGAAGTGGTTCTAAGACCATCTAACAAGTCAGTGGTGAGTTACATATGGATTTACAAGGTAAAGCAAGGAATCGATGGGGCGTGGAGAAATACAAGGTAAAATCTATTGCCAGAGGGTTCTCTCAGGCGGAGGGAATTGATTACGAGGAGATCTTTTCTCTAGTAGCAAGGTAATTTTCAATTAGATATATTCTAGCACTTTCAGTGCAAATGGGATGGAAGATAAATCATATGGATGTGAAGGCAACATTCCTCGATGGAGTGATTGAGGAAGAGGTGTACATTGGACAACCAGAAGGATTTGAGACGTTTAATAGAGAGTCACATGTGTGTAGAATCAAGCGAGTGTTGTATGGCTTGTGACAAGAACCCCGTGATTGGTACACTAGGATTGAAATCTATTTCACCAATTTGGGCTTCACCAAAAGTGAAGCTGATGGAAACCTTCACGACATTGTAGTTGAAGGTAAATTGTTGATTACAATATTCTATATCGATGATTTAATCCTAACAGGTGATGAGAAGCTAGTAAAATATTGCAAAGAGGATCTTGCAAGAGAATTCAAGATGAAGGACCTGGGGCTTTTGCATTTTTTCATTGGTATGGAATTATGGAAAGGAGATGAGGAACTATTTGTTTCTCAGGGAAAGTATGCCAACGTGATACTGAAGCAGTTACACATGGAGAGAAGCAAACCCATGGAAACTCCTCTAGCAAGGAATTGGAGGAAGAAAGGTTCTACTTCAAGTGAAATAGTGGAGGCTACTATTTACAAGCAACATGTGGGTTCACTTATGTAATTGGTGAACACACGACCAAACATAATGGTTAAGCCAACCAAACTCTATTGGAAGGAAACTACACATGTGTTGACATACCTCAGATGCACCACCCAGTTTGGTCTTTGGTATAGATGGACAGAGGGAGTGAAGCTCGAATGCTTCATAGATGAAAGTTAGGTAGCGAGTTCATCTAATATAAAGAGAACATTAGGGGGAATCTTCAATATTGGTCAGCAACATTTTCTTGGTATAGCAGGAAGCAGAGGAGGGTTTCACTCAGTTCGGCAGAATCAGAGTACGTGACTACTAGTCAAGCAACTTGTGAGGCTATCTGGATGAAGAAGATCCTTGTTGGGTTATTTGGTCATTAGATGGATCCTACAATGATTTACTATGAAAATCGAAGTTGTATCAAACTCTCTAAGAATCCAATTTTTCATTATCAATCAAAGCATATAAGCATCTGTTATCACCATATACAAGATTGTGTGTAGAGGAGAATCATTTTGTTGGAGTACATTCCTACATAGGAGCATGATGCAAATGTTTTGACAAAGGCATTATCAGGATAAAAATTTGAGCTCCATAGAGGCAGGATTGGGGTATCTGATAATGATCTAGATTTAAATAGGAACACAAAAAATTATAGAGATGCAATGAAAATAATACTTCATTTCATTAATGTAAAATACTAAAATATGCTTACAAACAGAAATGGAAATAAACCAGCTAGGGCGATGGTAGCTTATCCTTGAGAAGAGATGTGGTGACTACATGCCTCTAAACTCTCTTACAATGAGGCTCAAAGGCTTATTTATTGTTGAGAAACAATGGAAAACCCTAAACATCCAAAAACCTAACCCTAGGAGATGAAGCACCAAACTATGGGCCCTGTTTTGGGTGAATTGGTACATCAACTTCCCGGGGTTGTAACTTTGGCATACGATCTGCATTTGACATGCACAATACCTTGTTATAAAGATATATCTGTTTGACGCGCACATGTACCAAAATTTCTCCCAATTTTTGCAAAAAACGTCGTTTAGGGCCTCAAAACGACACCGGAAGTTGAGGACCCAAAAAACTGCTAAAAATAGTAAATTGTGTTACAATTAAAGAAACTGAAAAGCTAAAAGAGACAGTTGTGGGGGTCCAAGTGGGATAGCTGGGTCACCACCCACATCCACCTAGATCATTCCTCCCCATTTAGGAAGCAATGGTCCCCATTGTGTTTAATTTCTCCATGAGATGAGGAAACTTCTGCTGAACTTGGTCCCTGGTGAGCTATTTTGCAACCTTTGATGTGTCTAGTAATGGTGGGAAGCATGGTCGAGGGCGGTCCACATTGAAAACTTGTTTCAAGTGAAGAATGGAGGAATGTTGTGCTCCAAAGCATTGTTTCCCACAACCTTGGTAATGGTGTAAGGACCATGTCAGAGTGGTCGGAGCTTCTTATGGTCTCTTGTAACACGTTCCTTCTGTAGATGCAACCAGACTTTGTTGCCCACCTGAAACTTATGTGGTGCCCTTGTGGGTGAGGAGAATTTGTTCTTGTTATCTTTCATGACCATATCCCTCTATTGTTGCTGCTGCGTGGAGGAACCCTTCGCGGGGGTCATGGATGTGGCGATGATCTTCCCCTTACTTTGAGAGTGAACTAGACATAAAATGAATTTCCTAGTCTCGGAGATGATCTTACTTCTTTTCTTAGCAGAGATCAAAGAAGTGGTGATAGGTGGAGCTACCTTTGGTATCCTTGAATAGTGAATTACCCAAATAAATAATAATAGCGCGAGGCCTTGACTCATACACAACATGTCACCTCCATAAGTATGGTTGGCCTAATAGTACATCAAACACATCAAGAGGTGCAAAATCACATAATAACTCATCTGTAAAGGGCTTTATGTTGTAGGGAAGGTGACACTACTGGCGGACTTGAAGATCTCGTCCTTAGTGAAGCCACTCGATACTATACGATTGTAGGTGTGGTGTAGCCAGTAGGCCCAACCACTTCATGAACTCTGGTTAAATGAGGCTCTTTTGGCTGACATTGTTAACAATGAATCATAGCAGTGAACTATTCACCCAAATCTATGAGTGGAAGAGATGTTCCCCCTCCTCTGGATCTTTGGGCTCATTCTTCTAGACCTTGGTTGTGCCAACAGTGGCACTGGGCTCCATGTCAATGATCTACTTCCCTTTTCCATTCCCCTTGTCAGGTTCTGACTCAGGGTCGAAACATGCATCTGATTCTGAAGCCTTCAACTCAGCCACGAGCGACTGCTTGGTCCGACACTCACTTGTGTTATGAGTGGGGATATTATGGAACTCACACCACTTTCCTGTGTTCTTCTTCGACTTTGTGGTGTTTTTCTTTTCTTGTAGCTTCGATGGGTTTTCTTGAATTACTTCATCTTGGCCTTGTCCTTAATTCTATGATTTGGGAAGCCTTTCCCTTGCTTTGGATTTGTAGATCCAAAGTCTTTCTTCTTCTGTATAACAATTTGCTTGACTTTGATAGTGTATTGGTATGTCGTGTCGAGCGAGGAGATGTTTAGGAACTCCACCTCGTCCTAGATGTATTTGTGCAAGCACCCATAGTATTTGAGTACCAAATGTAGCTTAGAGTCCTTAATACCCAACTATGTCCGAAGGGTATGAAAAATATTTGTGAACTTTGGCACATCTTGGTGCCTTCCCTACCGCAATGTGGTCCACTTTATGTATTTGTCCTCATAGTTTTTGAGAGGGTATTACTGCTCCTTGATGGCATCCCAGAATGAATTCCAAGTGGGTGTGGATGAAAATGGTGAGACCGTAATTTCATCCTTCTACTCGCAGTAGGTTTCCCACCAGTCCTTGAAGTGGGGGGCTACTTTCAGAATAGTGAAAATAATATTTTCTCGACTAGAAAAATCATGAATAGAAAATACCCTTCTAGCATATTTAACCATTTATCTATGATGTCTGCATCTATTTGACCCTTGAGTATGGGGACTTAAAAATTAAATTGTACCTTAAAGGGTGTGGTGTTTCTAGAGTAGTTGTTGGAAGCCGATGTGTTGCCTCTGGGTGGCCGCTAAAGGATCTGGGAAAAATTTTCAATCAGCGCGTTCCTCTCTCGCTTGAGGGCTTCTTTGAGCAAGATTTTGATAGGATCTCCTACCCCCTCATCTTTGTTTTCATCTGCCAAGGGAGGCTGTTGGGATTTGTAGGTTGGTATTGCAAGGGTTCAACCAGTTCAAGCCCTGAGTCCCTATATGCCGACCTCGTTGGGGACATGCAAAGAAAAACAGAGAAAGAGTAGACCGCTCTGATACCACTGATCCAAGTTTAAACAGGAACACAACAGATTACAAAGATAACCATAAATTGTTGTATTGAGGCTTCTATGATCCATAATATTTATAAGTAGAACTTCGGCGTAAATCACATAAAGAGAGACACTTGTCGACGCGTTTTGAACCAACCAGTGTGGCTCATCGTCTGGACAAGTTGAAGAAATAGATCTACCCTATGCATGTTAAATAGTCTGAGCAGAGCCTCCAATGGCTATCTTGATCAACGGCTAACTTTGACTTAGGGATAGTAGTTAAAAAGTCAAAACGATAATTTAAATGGAGTTAGTTAGATTATAGATGTTGATTACGTTAATAGTTTAATAAAATTGTGACTTGTATGGGAATTAGCTAGATTAATGACCTGACTTTTATATATATAAGTTTATATATATATATATATATATATATATATATATATATATATATATATATATAGATATAAATTAGTTGATGGTTTGATTTAAAAATAAAGCAAGGGGAATTAGTTATGATAAACGAATTCCCCTTGCTTTATTTTTAAATCAAACCATCAACTAATTATATATATATATATCTATATATATATATATATATATATATATATATATATATATATATATATATATATATATATATATATATATATATATATATATCTATATATATATATATATATATATATATATATATATAAGTCAGGTCTTTATTCTAACTAATTCCCATACAAGTCACGATTTTATTAAAATATTAACGTAATCAACATCTATAATCTAACTAACTCCATTTAAATTATCATTTTGACTTTTTAACTACTATCCCTAAGTCAAAGTTAGTCGTTGATCAAGATAGCCGTTGGAGGCTCTGCTCAGACTATTTAACATGCATAGGCTAGGTCTATTTTTTCAACGTGTCCTGACGATGAGCCACACTGGTTGGTTCGAAACGCGTCGACAAATGTCTCTCTTTATGTGATTTACGCTGAAGTTCTACTTATAAATAACCATTAATACAGAGATGCGGTGGAAATAATACTTCATTTCATTAATGTAAAATACTAAAATATACTTACAAACAAAAATGGAAATAAACCAGCTAGGGTGATGGTAGCTTATCTCTGAGAAGAGATATGGCGGCTACATGCCTCTGAACTCTCTTACAATGAGGCTCGAAGGCCTATTTATTGTTGAGAAATAATGGAAAACCCTAAACATCCAAAAACCTAACCCTAGGAAATGAAGCTATAAACTATGGGCTCCATTTTGGGTAAATTGGTACATCCACTTCCCGGGGTCGTAACTTTGGCATATGATCTTCGTTTGACGCGCACAATACCTCGTTAGAAAGATCTATATGAGGGCTAGGGATTTGGGAAGAGAAACATCAATCCATGACCCATGCTACCCCCAATTTTCCCGAAAAATTTTGTTTAGGGCTTCAAAGTAGCTCCAAAATTTTAGGACCCGAATAACTGCTAAAAATAGTAAATTGTACTACAATTAAGGAAACTGAAAAACTAAAAGAGACAGTTGTGGGGGTATAAGTGGGATACATGGGTGGCCACCCACATCCACCTGGATTAGATATTCCCTTTCTTGTTCAGAGGGAGTATTGAAAATGCAACAAGAAAATCCTAGTTTAGTCTTGTACTTGAATTAAATTAGGAATAAAATTGTAATTCCACATCACAAGACAACTTGTACAAGTTAACAAAGTTAATTTGACTTAGTTGGATTAGTTAATTAGGGTTAGAGTTATTTATAGTGTCTCCTACATTATAGGATCCCTAGTTGAGTTTATTTGGACTTGTAACTAATTAATTTGTTTTAATTGAGTTAAAGTCAATTAAACTAGTTCCAAATGGTTGAGGAACTAGTAGGAGGTCAAACACTGGGGTGTTGCTTCATGTGTTCAACCAGTTAATTGATGATTCACTCATAAATAACTCATGCATGTTAGATATAAGAGTTACCTAGTTGATATTGGAGTTCAAAGACAATGTACTATTAGTTGTACAATCATTTGAATTGTACAGGTGGTGCATGCATCGATAGGAAGGCCTATGAGGATTGTGCAATCCTAATTGAGGAATTTCCTTGATTGATAGGGGATAATTTCCATGGAAACAACTCAAGGAAATAGGGACTTGGGAAAGCGAAAATTGGTTAAGTATTCGCCTAGGCTTTTCTAGGTAGTTGTGAGCCAGATAGAGATAGTGCAAAGGTTGGTCGAGCTTGAACAAAGCATTGTAATCTTTTGAATAATGCAATATACGAATAGCAAGGGTTTTTAATTGTCTTTCCCTAGGAAATCATTTTGTAATGCGTTTATTGAATTCTTTCTCTTGTATGCTTCATGATTTCACGATCATTTAATTGTTTAGTAGAGTAGATTCAAGTCTATTGTTTTAGTAAATTACAAATAGCAGTTTGAATCTACAATTAATTTCTACACATATCACATTAAATATATAACTTACATATAAGTTAAGATCCATTTTACCTTATATACTGAAATAATGATTATGTAATCACATTTAAGTTTAATTAATAAGCATATAAAAAATTTAATACTTACAATAAAATTTCAATATAAAAATATTTTTAACCATGATATTCATGACGACTTCACTATAGGTATTAACTTGTCAATAGCCTTTGTTTCAATACCATGGGCACTCATTAGTACCACATGCCCAATAACCATCTCTCATTTCTAATGTGAAATTAAACATGAACACAACAACTTACATATATAATCATAAACATGGAGATGTAACAGAAAAACACTTCATTTCATTAATAGAAAAATATTGAACTATGCCTATAAAAAGAATGGAAATAAGATAGTTTAGGTGATGATAGCTTATCTATGAGAAAATATGTGGTGGCTACATGCCTCTAAACTGTGTTTTGATGAGGCTCAAGGGCCTATTTATTATTGGAAAACATGAGAAACCTTAAACAAGCAAAACCCTAACCCCAGGAGATGTAATACCAAGAGTTTGTGGGCCCTGTTGGGGTTAGTTTGGTAACCAACTTCTCGAGGTCGAACTTGATCATATTATTTTTGTTTGTCACATACGATATCTTGTTGGAAAGGTCTCTCTGAGTACTACAAGTTTAGCCATAGGCCCATGCCTATGTAATATGGCTATGGGCCTACCATAGACCCCACAAAATGTCATTTAGGGGGTCAAAACTGCTCCAAAAGTTCAGGACCTGAAAAACTGCTAAACATAGTAAATGATGAAATGAACAAGGAAATAAATGAAACTGACTAGTGGGTCTAGGTGGAATAAGCGGGTAGCCACCAAAATGTCCACCTAGATCATTCTGCCCCCCTTAGGAAGCAATGGCCCCTATTGCATGCAAAGTCTCCATGAGGTGAGGAAATTTCTATTGAACCCAAGCCTTGGTGAAACACTTGCCTTAGTGAAGAAGTTGGCCTGCTTTTACAACTTGATATAGTTGTATCCTCTATTGGTGACTTCTATTGATATGTGTGTCTATGATTTGATTAGTTGTGGCATGTTCCATTCAGTCCGGGTTGAGCTTTGTTGGTGTGAGTTTTTCTGCAATGTCGAATGTGTCCAACAATGGTGGAGAGTATGGTCTAAGGCAATCTACATTGAACACTGGGTGCAAACCAAGGAATGGTGGAATGCTGAGCTCGAAATCATTGTCACTGAAGGCCTTGGTGATGGTGTATGGCCCATACCGAAGTGGGTGAAGCTTGCGGTGATGACCAACAAGGCACTCCTTTCGTAAATGTAGCCAAACTTTGTCACCCGCGTGGAACTTGTGTGACACTTGATGTTGATCATGGCAATACTTGTACTTAGTATTGGCTCCGTCCAATAAATCATGGACATATTGGTGGATGTGGTGAATACACTCAATGAAGTTGTTATCCCTTTTAGCTTCGAATTGAACGTGAGCCAAATCTACCTGAGTGGCTCCAAATGGTATGGCCACATCGATGGGGCATAATGGCTAAAATCCCAGCCCTACCTGAAAGGGGTTTTGGCCTGTTGAGATGTAGAGACCTCTGTTGTAGTTGTGTTGGACATAGGGGAAACTTTCATCCCACATGTATGGATTCTTTGAGTTATACATGAGCAAAATGTCTATGCTGATCATGTTGAAAATATCTATTTGGCCATTAGTCTGGGGATGGAAGTTCATGGACTTAGTAAGTTTTGTATCCAACATCGACCAAAGACTTGACCATATTTCACTAAGGAATATGTTGTCCCGATTTGAGACAATGGACTATGGGATCCCAAAGTGTACCCATACTCACTCAAAGTAGAGCGTGACAATGGTCTCTGTTGTGATACTCTTCTTGTAGGCTGCCATGATGGCCATCTTAGAGAATTTGTCGATGACCATGAAAATGAAATCATTGTCGTGCTTAGTAGAGGGAAGGTCTAACATGTAATCCATGGAGAAATATTCCCAAGTTTGGCTCGGAGTAGGTAGAGGAGTATACATGCCTTACTTCTTGATGGTTGGTTTGGCAATGACACAAGCAATGTAGGATCTAATGTACTTCCCAACATCTTGATGAAGTTTTGGTGGCTCGACTGTAGTGCATCTCCTAAATCATCTTGGCACACTCACTTGAAGGAACACAGATGTGTCCCAGGTGGCATAATAGAGCATCCTAAAGGTGAAAATTTGGAACTTTCTTCCCTTCCAAGAGTGTCTTTCTAGTATATGCTGCTGAATTCTGGATCACTCTTGTAAAGATGTGGCCACCCCGATATCTCGTGCCCATAGGAGTCGAGCACAGTAATCAGCGCCATGACGGTGGTCGGTTGGGGCAATCAACAATATTATTGGTGATGCCCTTATTATACTTAATGTTTAAATGGAACTATTGGAAATAGGTGGACCATTTCTAATGTTGATTGTTCTGAAACTTCCTTTATGTTTGTATGAACTGTAGAGGTCAGTGTCTATGTGGATGACCATTTCCTTCCCCATAATTTAATGCTTCCATTGATGGCACGCCGACAAAATGGAATACATTTCTTTGTCATAAGTGGGGTACTTTTGGACTGTATCTAAAAGTGTGTCATTGTGGTAAGCCACTAGATGCCCATGGTGAGTAAGAAACGCACCAATGGCATAGTTAGAGGCATCTGTCTCAATCTCCAATGGTTGTTGTAGGTATGGTAATGTGAGCACTCGTGTAGAACATAGGTGATTCTTCAACTAGGAGAATGCTTGTTTTTGGGTTTCTAACCAAAAAAATTTCTTTCGCTCTACCCTTGGTGACTTGATTTAAAGTCCAAGTGATATGAGAGATTCCCAACACAAACCTACCATAGAAATTGGCAAGATCCAAAAATCTGGGAAGCTCTATTAGAGTGGTTCGGGCTGGCCAATCCAAAATGACTTCTATCTTAGACAGGTTCGCATGTACACCCTGCTCATCAATGATGTACCCTAGATATTGAACTTGAGTTAGGACAAAGGTGCATTTCTCCAAGTTAGCACACATATTGTGTTGGCGTAGGGTTTGAAGGACCTATCGAATATGGTGGAGGTGCTCTTCCTAACTGTGGTTGAAGATCAATGTGTCATATAAATACACCACCACAAATGCATTGTTGAAGGGTCACAATATGCGGTTGATTATTGTCATAAAGGTTGTAGCATTCATTAATCCGAATGGCATGACCAACCATTTGAAAAGGACCTCCTTGGATTTGAAGGTAGTCTTACACACGTCAGAGTCTGCGATAGGCACTTGGTGATAACTTGAATTCAAGTCTATCTTGCTGAAATATTTGGCCCCCTTGATCTGGTCCAGAAGGTCATCAATCTACGGGATTGGGTACCTATTCTAGAAAGTGATCTTGTTCAGTGCCCAATAGTCAATACAAAGCCTCTAGGAACCATTCTTCTTCCATACCAATACAATTGGGCTCCCACAAGCTGATGAGCTTGGCATGATGCACCCTTTCTGCAATAGCTCCTGAATCTACCTCTTGATTTCATCGTTCTCTAGAACAGACCATCAATAGAATAGTCCATTGGGTAGCAATGCGCTTGGCATCAAATTGATGGAGTGCTTGACTTGATAGTGCAGAGGTACCACTATGGTGAGGAAAAAATATCCATGTACTCCTCCATCCATCTCCTGCTGCTGAGGAGCCATGCCTGGAAGCTATGGCCACAACCTTCCTCTTGCCTGAGGGAAACTCATAAGGAAAAAAAAAAACTGGTCTAGGAAATGATCTTACTACATTTCTTTGAAGTGATCAAAAGAGATAGCAGTAGGCGGGGCTATCTCCGCCATCTTGTACAACTTATTATCCAAGGTAATAATCATAGAGCGAGGTCTAGACTCATATACATCATGTCGCTTCCATAAGTATGGTTGTCTCAACAATACATCATAAACTTCAAGAGGAGCAATGTAACACAGTACCTCATCCTTGAAGGGCTTGATGATATAGGGAAGGTGACACTACTGGCTGAAACAATGATCTCATCCTTGGTGAAGCCACCCAATGGTGTATGAATATGGATGTGCTATAGTATTTAGGCCCATCTGCTTCATGACCTCTCTTGAAATGAGATTCTTTTAGATCCCATTGTTGAAAATGAACTTCAGTGAAGAACCCTTCACCCACATTTGTGAGGGGAAAGGCGTTCCCCCTCCTCTGGATCTTTGTGCTCAATTTTCTAAATCTCAATGGTGGCCATAGTGGCATTAGGATCTGCATCAATGATTTGCTTCCCTTTATCAGTTCTCTTATTGGGTTTTGATTCAGAGTCAGAACCTGTGTCTGATTCAGAAGCCTTCAGCTCAACCACCAGTGACTGCTTGGTGTACCACTCAATTTTATTGTGAGTGGAGCTCTTATGGAAGTCACACCATTTTCCTATGTCCTTCTTTGTCTTTGGGGTGTTTTTCTTTGCTTGTGGCTTCAACGTGCTATCATGGGTAGCACAGCCTTAGCTTGGTTTAGGGGCGCCTTTTCCTTTCTTTGGATTCACATATCTAAAGTCCCCCTTCTTCTGTTTAACCTTTTGATCAATCTTGATAGTGTACCAATATGTTGTGTTGAGTGAGAAAATGTCCAGGAACTCCATCTCATCCTAGATGTACTTGTGTAAACAGTCGTGGTACTTGAGCACCAAATGCCACTGAGTATCCTTGATACCCAACTTCGTGCGAGGGGTATGGAAAGTATTTTTGAAGTCTAGCACATCTTGGTCTCTTCCCTACTGTAGCGTAGTCCACTTTATGCATTTGTCTTCATAGCTCCCTACAGGGTACATTGTTCCTTGATGGCATCTCAGAAAGAATTCCAAGCGGGTGCGGCTGAAAATAATCAGGGTTCACTCTCCTCCTTTTGTTCGTAGTAGGTTTCCCACCAATCCTTGACATTTGGGGTGGCTTTAAGAAGTGAAAAAATAATCTTTTCCTGATTGGAAAAGTCATGAACTCAAAAATATCCTTCCAATAGATTTAACCATTTACCTATGGCTTCTTCATCTATGAGGACTACAAATATGAGAATATTGAAGTTAACTTACACCTTAAAAGGAGTGGCACCTACAAAGTGGTTGCTGGATGAAGATGCATCACCTGTGGGTAGTCGTCGAAGGATCTGGGCAAAGTTATCCATCATCGCATCCTTCTATCACTTAAGGGCTTTGTCGAGCAACATTTTGAAAGGATCTCTTGCCCCCTCATCTTTCTTTTCTTCCGCCATGGGAGGTCGTTGGATTTTGTGAGGCTGTTCTTACAATGGTTCAACCAAATCAAGCCCTAACTCCTTATACCCTGACCTCCTTGGGGACATGCAAAGAAAAATAGAGAAAGAGAAGGCCGCTCTGATACCACTAATCCGACCTTAAATAGAAATGCAACAACTGACAGATATAATCATAAACA
Source organism: Pinus tabuliformis (assembly GCA_031772625.1). NCBI lineage: Eukaryota > Viridiplantae > Streptophyta > Pinopsida > Pinales > Pinaceae > Pinus > Pinus tabuliformis. The sequence goes on from CM062807.1 coordinate 1,233,709,457, forward strand.
GAGAGATCCAATAGAAAAATACTTCATTTCATTAATAGGAAAATATTGAACTATGCTTACAAATAGAGTGGAAATAAGATAGCTTAGATGATGGTAGCTTATCTCTGAGAAGAGATGTGGCGGCTACGTGCCTCTTAATTGGAAAACATGAGAAACCCTAAACCACCAAATCCCTAACCCCAGGAGATGTAACACTAAATGTTTGTGGGCCTCGTTGGGGTTAATTGGGCATCCAACTTCCCAGGGTCGTAACTTGGTCATATTATCTCCGTTTGCAATGTATGACACCTTGTTGGAAAAGTCTCTATGAGTACTACATGATTTGTCATAGGCCGATTCTTATTACAAGCCCATGCTAAGGGCCATGGGCCTGCTGAAGACACCAAAAAATGTCGTTTAGGGGGTCAAAACTATTCCAAAAGTTCAAGACCCTAAAAATTGCCAAAAATAATAAATGTTGAAATAAACAAGCAAATAGATGAAAGTGACTGGGGGGGCTAGGTGGAATAGGAAGGTTGTCACCAATATCCACCTGGATCAATTTCACAATCAAAATATTTTATAAATATTTTATTTGAATTTAACTTTATAACATTTTTTAATTAAATCTACAAATAAAAAGATTATAACTAAATTTAATTAAAAATCATATAAATTTGTTTCTTGTAACAATATGAATCACAAAATCTTAAATTCGGAGAACCATATAAAAACTTTAATACTTAAAATAAATTAATATAACAAGATTTTTAACCATGGATATTCACCCCACTTCACCATGGATATTATTAACTTGTAAATAGACTTTGTTATAATACCATCACTCATAAATACCACATGCCCAAAAACCATGTTTGATTTCACAATCAAAATATTTTATGAATATATATATATATATATATATATATATATATATATATATATATTTATTTTTATTTCATTACATTCATGAGAGACACTCTCTAACCTAGTATGGAAGAGATGTTCTAATGTCCTGTTATGTTATATTATCATTCTCAAGGTCGATAATATATTATTTGTGAATGTGATGACCACAAAAGTCCTCAAGCTCGACTCCCCAAAATCTACGACCTGGCATCTCTTGACCCAACAAATCCAAAAAATGAAAAAGAAGTTGCAAATTAAATTCCACACATTTCGAAATTCTTTCCTCATATGGAATTTCCAGAGTATCAAAATCATGCTACCATTCTCATATGTTTTTATTATCATACAAAGTGCTCTTTTATGTTTAAAAAAAATAAAAAATGTCACCCTGTGACATTGGAGGAAATGGAATTGAGTCCCTCCACATCAAATACCAAAACTCTCTTTAGGGACTCCATTCCATTCCGGTATCCTCTTCCACATGTTTTCCTTAAAGTTGTAGAGGAAAGTGGCCATCACAACATTAAACACTTGTGACATGTGCCATAACATAAGCTTGCAAACGTGATTATGTCATCCACGGTGATCCCTGTGTAAAACCTCCAAACAAATCTGGCCATGGTGGGTAGACTCAATATTCGCCTTTCTTGAAAAAAGAGAGGGTAAAGCACTAATAACTTGGTGTTCCCATGGACATATTGTGAAGAGAATTAGGCTTTACAAATCCATCTAAACACATGAACCCGTCACCTTAAGTGAGCAGCCTCCTCCACTGGTGTTCCTATAAATCATGGAGCAGTGGGTTATTCCATGTGAACATCATTGGCCATCCTTCCTGCAAAATAATAGACTTAAAATACGATGAATGTGTGTGTTCCTCGATAAAATTTTACATAAGAAAGACCACAGGGTAATCGGGAAAGATTCTATCGTAGTGAATGACAAACGACGTATCTGACATGTAAGGAATGGAAATAACTACACGTGGATGATAATCTACTTAAATCCAAAGTAGGAAGCCTGGTTATAATTCGAATATGCAAATCATCTGGTAGTTTATTCCATTAACGCCCTTCGATATTGTTATTGAATGAATTTGGAGAAGTGATGAAATTTAGATCAAGTAGCATCAATTTTTGAAAATGACAGGACCGTGAATATATTTATTATTAGCTCAGGGTAGTGCTTTTCCCAATAAGAGAAGTGAGTTCACGGTTTTCCAAAAATAAGCTCCGAGTATTCTTCACAAAATTAGAGTAAGGGTAGGGACAAGATGGCATGCGCATATATATATGAACGATTACAATGTAAATTGCACGCCCTGTAATAATTATATATATGTGTCTGGAGGGCTTAAAATGGAAATTACATGTCGGCTTTTAATTAGAAGCATTAACATACATGGACATATTGCAGATTGTTCGTTGAATTTTGAGAAGGATCGACGAGCATCAAATTTAGAAAAATACATGACTGGGTGTGCTTTGTGAAAAGTGAATTCAGATTATTTCCAAAAATAATTTCTCAATCCTAGTAACAGAAGTCCAATAAAACTTAGGAAAAATATAAGGTGTGTACTTACTAATTATAATGAAAGGTGCATACTTGGATATAATTTTACATGATTAAAATGTAAATGCTATTATAAATAGTATTTTTTTAAGTAATTTTTTGTTATTATTAAATGAAAAGATACACATGTTTATAGCTTTCATAATAGTACACATGCAATTTTCAAGTTACAATAAGTCACTTAGTCACTATATTACTATTCATAAATCATTTAAACATAATATATTGTAACCCTTTAGATGCAATTGTAAAAACATGGAAAATATTGTGCATGATGTACTTTGGACCTATTTTTCCCTTAAAATCCAGCAACAACTAATAGGGGTTTTTATTAGCCACTCTTACTTAGGGAAGTAACACTTTTACAAGCTTAAAGCCCAAAATTTGGAAGGGAAGCCTATTATGAAGTCTCGATGTACTCTTGATTAACAAGGTTGATTCACTTAGATGCACTAATAATGTATTGTACTTGATGGCGAGAAAGAACACTGTATCTTATATGTAATTGGAAGGTGGCTTTAACATGGGTTAGGCAACTTAATTGGGGCCTAAATGCACCAAAGGATCATCTTGACACCCCTAGGGGAACTGTTGTTAGCCATGAAACTCCTATCATGTGTAGAGCATTATTTCTCATCATGGGCACCCTCAACACCTTCAATATCTTGTATATTTCTCACATTATTCATGATATGATGCACTTGGACTAGTGCTCCCACCCGGCATACCATTATGGAATGGTAGTTTATCTGAGGCCCAAATGAGCTTTCTCTCACCTTTGGGATATGGGATGACAGGAACCATCTTCAGGGCCCTCATACTGGAGCATTACAGGATTATTTATCATCACGAGATGCATGAGACGAACATTTGTGTACCAAAACCACTTCAGAGCACCCATGATGACTTACATGATCTATGTTTTTATTCTTACGAGCTCTTTCGATGATCTATGTTTATGTACTTCTCTACTCCAACACTTACTTTCCTAGTTATCTATAAACATAGATCATGTAAAAAGTCAACAAAAAAAGCTTTAAAACACTTAATAAAAGTTAATGTTCCTATACATTATAAGATAGGTGTCATGTGAATCCAAAAATTAATACCAATAAATAATATGTAATATAAAGAAATAGTAATTAAAAAGAGTTTAGCTAAACTCTTGCATCCAATCCACAATTTTTAACAAATATATTAATTACCAAGTTGGAGGAAATCTTTCGGAATAAACTTCTTACAAACACTTAAATACATTATTCTTTCAATATTTTAAAAATTTGAATTATAGAATCATAATATTGAAAATATCAAAAACCTCTTAAAAATTAATTTCATTTATTAAAACAAAATGCATAATTTTTAATTAAATAACATATTATGGGAATTTTCGAGTTTATCCATATACATAACTACATTATAGATTATAGTGTGCTAAATATAAAATGAACTTTCTTTCAAATTTTAGATTAAAGTGAACCATATAAATTCCACATTAAAGACCACATCATATTTATATTCAAAATAAAATCAAATATTAAATATATACAAACATTTTTTAAAATAAACATTTATATCCTCTCATTACTAAATACTCATGGACTAAAACGAACCAAATTAAAATTTACAATAATGAACAAAACATCCATGTATAATACAAAAGTTTAAACATTATAATTTAATATTTTTTAAAATATCCAATAAAAAAATATATTTAGAAAAATTATATATCTATATTTATATCTTTGTTCTTTGTCTAAAATAAATATAGCACACATATATGCTGTTATTATAAATTGCATAGGCCACACAAATATTTATACTAAATAATCTATTTTATCATTTAAATTATAACGTGCATACCGCATACATATACTTATCCTAAATACAATATTTTATCATTTCTGCTATAGATCATCAACCTTAAATAATACCATACCATAAGTTTTTACAGAACAGCCTTGCTGAGAGGTTTACAATGGCAAATTCACATTATATAAAAAAATCAACCAGTGTTACTGTTGCCACTTCATGGATCCTGAAAGGGTTTGGAAGAGCAGTTGGGGCACGAGACTTCCCGAATTTGGTAATTTATATTTTAATAAACCAATCGAAAGAGGCTGGGTTCCATGACAATCGCTGGTTGGAACTCCCCCATGTTTTCCCAACCATGATGTGACATGTCATAGATGGAAACGTGGCGGCCATAAAAGTCTTCATGCTCCGCTCCCCAGAATCCCCGACCTGCCATTTCTGGAGCCAATACATCCTGAAAACGAAAAGGAGGGGGTGGAATTGATTCCACGAGTCTCCAGATTCTTTCCTCCATATGGAATTTCCAGAGTACCAAAATCATGTCACCTTTCTCATATGTTAAGCTTATCATACAGAGTGCCTTTTTATGCTCAAAAATAAACAAAAGCAGCCTGTCACCCTGCGGCGTTGGAGGAAATGGAATTGGATCAATCCATATCTCTTCTTCCACAAGAAACACCAACACTCTGTTTGCAGCTGATGTCGTGTCAGTTGAGTGCGCAAGCCAACACAAGTAACGCTCAGACACAAGTTGGGGACGGTGTAAAACAGATAGAGGACCGCTATAATTAGGGATTCCATTCCCTTCGGGAATCCTCTTCCACGTGCTTTCCTTAAAGTTGTAGACGAAAGTGGTCATCACAAAATTAAACGCTTCGGACATGTGCCATAATATAAGCTTGCAAACACCATTATGTCGGTCGAAGGCGATCCCTGTGTAAAACATAGAGACTGAGTTGGCCATGGTGGGTAGACTCAATATCCGCCTCTCTTGAGAAAAGATAGGGTTAACCACCAATAACTTGGTGCTCTCACCGGAAATATTGTTACAACAATTAGGCCCTACAAATCCCTCGAAACACAGGAACCCATCGCCGTAACTGGGCGACCTCCTCCACTGGTAATCCGGTAAATCAGGTAGCAATGGGTTTTTCCATGTGAACATCTCTGGCCATCCTCCTTGCAAAATAATGGACCTGAAATACGGCGACTGTGTGTGTTGCTCGAGAAAATCTGAGATAAGAAAGAACATAGGGCGGCCGAGAAAGCTTCTATCGTAGTGAACGGCAAAGGAGGGATGTGACAGTAAGGAATAGAAATACCTGCAAGTGAACGATAATCTCCGTAAGTCCAAAATAGGAAGCCTGGTTAGAACTCGAATTTGCAGATCATCTGGTAGTTTATTCCATTGACTGCCTTCCATTGTGTCGTTGAATGAAAATCAAGAATTCATGAAATTTCAAAGTAGCATCAAACTCTGAAAAGGACAGGACCGGGAATATATTTATTATTCGGTGAGGGTCGTGCTTTGCGCAATAAAGAAGAGTGAATTCACAGTTTTATAAAAATAAATTCTCAACCTTCTTAGAGTATACGGAAGGCCGAGATGGCGTGCGCATATATATATGAACGATTACAATGTAAATTGCACGCGTAGTAATAATTAGCTAAAAACGGAAATAACATGCCGACATATAATTATAAGCATTAACTTACGTGAATGTATTCCATATTGTTTATTAAAAAGGAAATTTTAGAAGCGTTGAAATTGGGATCCATGACCATGGAATTTAGAGAAAGGCATGACTGGATATGCTTTGTGAAAAGTGAATTCACATTATCTCCAAAAATAATTTCTCAATCCCGGTTACAAAATTCCAATAATATTAAGAAAAATATGTGGTGTGTAGTTTCCAACTATAATTAATTAAGAAAAATATGTGGTGTGTAGTTTCCAACTATAATTTTGCTTATTATAATGAAAGGTGTATACTTAATTATAATTATACTTTATATGTATTTAATTAAAATGATATTTTTGTATTCAAGTTTTTTTATTTATAATGAATTAAATATTAAATAGTTTTTGGTAAAAATTATATAAGGTAAATGATTCGCCTATGTTTTTCGAATCAGCAAGTGTAGTTACCTTATTAATTCGAAAAATTTCTCTTATATAATTTTTACTGAAATTTTTTTGCTTAAAATAACAAATTATAAGATACATAAAATTTCTTTTTCCCTGATCAATTTTTTTTGTTATTAATAAATAAATAAATATACAAAAATTAACCAAAATAGTACACATACACTTTTCAAAACACAACCAATCACTTAGCCATTATATTATTATTCAGAAATCATTAAAACATGTTTTCTAATGTTGCCGTAAAAACTTGGAAAAATTTGTGCATGATAAATAGTTATAATAAAAATCATTAACTTCCCTATCCACTAAGATAAGACTTCAATAAAAATCATTAACTAACATGTCCCCTAAGATAAGATTTCAAGACTTTGAGTTGTTTTTTGTTTATTTTTAATATTGGATAATGATAAATGGAAGTTGAGTTTTTTTGGCTTCTAAATTACCCAGATTCTTTTTGTTTTGTTCCTTATATTTTTATCTCTCACAGAAAGAAGTACCCTTATTCTTTTCTTTTTCCTTATATTTATACTTTACAAACCTTACTTTTAAAGATTTTTTTAAAGGAATAAAGAATGTAAAGATAGAGTTGAATAAAAGAATTATTATTTTTTTCCTTATATGTCTACTTTAAAAAAGTTATTTTTAAAGTTTCTTTATTATTATTATTATTATTATTATAATAGGAATAGAGAATGTAAAGATAGATTGTATAAATTATTGAATTTTTATAAGCTTATAATGGCATTGTAAATGGTCCATATTGTTTGGTTTCTGTATATAACATTGTTTGATTATGTATCTTTTACTAGTTTAAAGCGTGATTATATGTTTGGTTTTAATGATTATGGGGTATTATTAAGTAGAGTTAGTATATATTTGTAGAATCTATTCATAATTTGTAGCAGAATGTTGGAACTAGCAAGATGTGATAGATTTTCTCAAAGTGCAAAGCAAAATGATATAAAATTGAAATATTCTGTCAACTACAAAATGAAGTTAATTTGTGTAATTTAAAACAATATTGTATATATTTATATGAGTTATTTAATAAATAATTTTGCTATGGTATAAAAATACATATGGCCTTAACTTTGTGATAGAAAAGCCAAAAACTTTATGAAAAAAAGGCCAAAGATTGGATTGGTTATCAACATATTATTAATTTCGTTATAACATTGATATTGATGAGAAGTTAAGCACTTAGAGGGAAGAGAGGCACTAAACGTCAAGATTATTTAAGAGGCATTGCGATTAATCAAGACCGTCTCAAGCCGTCAGCAAAAGTGAAGTCTCACATGTCTAGTAAGGGTAAATATGTCATGAAAAAAAGCCATGTAAACTACCACAAATATAATTGGTTAATTGGACGATTCCAAAACATTATTCTATGTAAGAGGTGTTGACTAGTGGAAGGTTTTTAGCATGTGGGAAGAGAGTTACGACATAAAAATATCATACTGGAAAGGGCCTAGAGATACCCATTCTTGATACTTGTTCTTTAATTGTTCATTGGTGCTAAGCCATAAAAAAATTCCTTATGGTCGACAATATGCACATCAATGGGTACAAGAATTAGGTGCATACTATTCAAGTCCAGAAAGACCGATTTTCCAAAAAGAAATGGATGCAAGTTCCAGGCATCAATTACTAATGAATTGCTTCAAATTATTATCACTATCCACTAATTTGACTTAAACACATTTTTATATGCAGTAAAACACATTTTGAAGAAGCCCAAGGGAGTGATTATGGTGTTTAGTACATTAAAACCTCCATGGGAGCAGTAGTGGATGAAGTGTTTAAGGAGTTCTTGAGCATATTTCACTCTTATCTGACCCATGGGTGAGATGGGTGTCACAAGAGATAAGGACATTGCTATAATATCACACAAAGTTGTGGTAAAGGCCACTTTTGGGGAAAAGAATTAGTTTCTTGGCTAAAGGTGAGAGTTACAGGATTGGATTTCATGTAAATGTGATGGTTGGTGTTGTGGAGATATTTTATGGCCTCCTGATGATGTGAATTGCCATGGCTTCTAGCAAAAAAGGAAAGGAGGTTTCTTTAAGATTTCAAGAATTTGAGTTGTTTTTTAATTTATTTTTAATATTGGATAATGATAAATGAAAGTTGAGGTTTTTTTTTGCTTCTAAATTACCCATATTCTTTTCATTTTTTCCTTATATTTTTATCTCTTAAGGAGAGAATTACCCTTATTCCTTTCTTTTTCCTTATATTTATACTTTACAAACCTTACTTTTAAAGTTTTTTGAGTAAAGAATGTAAAGATAGAGTTGAATGAAAGAATTACCCTAATTTTTTTTGCTTTTCTCTTATATGTTTACTTTAAAAACGTTATTTTTAAAGATTTATTTATTTATTTATTTACGAATAGAGAATGTAAAGATAGAGTTGTATAAATTATTGAATTTTTATAAGCTTATAATGGCATTGTAAATTAAGATGGTCCATATTGTTTGGACTTTTTTTTTTTCTGGTGTCTCTATATAAAATTGTTTGACTATATATTTAAAAGTGTGATTATATGTTTGATTTTAATGATTATGGGGTATTATTAAGTAGAGTTGGTATATACCTGTACAATCTATTCATAATTTGTAGCATGATGTTGGAACTAGTACGATGTGATAGAATTTCTCAAAGTGCAAAGAAAAATTATATAAAATTGAAATATTTTGTCAACTGCAAAATGAAGTTAATTTGTCTAGTTTAAAACAATATTGTATATTTTTATATGAGTTTAAAGCATAAGGTAAGGAATATTAATAACACAATTATTATAACCATAAAATATAATAACGTATTAACAAATCATTATCAAAACATACTAAATAATAAAGAAATTTATAAAATAATGTAGAAAATAATAATAAGTAATCAAAATAAAATAAAATTAACAATATTGAACTAGTTGGATTTACTTTACAATTCCTTGAAACATATTTAAAACAAGGGTTTCTCTGTTGTAAATTAGTCCTGAGGAGGAGTCTTTTTCTAGACCAACACAAAATGAAAATTGTGAAATATTCGAATTTTGAACCTCAAAAACCACACCACAAAAATCTGCATACCATCATTATATGAGTTATTTATTAAATAATTTTACTATGGTATAAAAATACCCATGGCTTTAACTTTTACATAGAAAAGCTCAAACTTTGTGATAGAAAAGCCAAAGATTGGATTGGTTATCAACATATTATTCATTTCTTTATAACATTGATATTGATGAGAGGTTAAGCACTTAGAGGGAAGAGAGGCATTGAGCATCAATATTATTTAAGAGGCATTGTGAGTAATCAAGACCGTCTCAAGCCACCAGCAAAAGTGAAGTCTCACGTGTCTAGTAAGGGTAAATTTGTCGATGAAAAAAAGTCATGCAAACTAAAACAAATATAATTGGTTTATTGGTTGATTCTAGAGCACGATTCTTTGTAAGGTGTTGAGTAGTGGAAGGGTTTTAGAATGTGGGAGGAGAGTTAGGACATCAAAATACCATGCTGGAAAGGGCTTAGAGATCCATATCTGTGTTATGGGTGTATCTTGTTGATATGTACTTTGAAAGGAAGGCGAGTCTCTGCAACTAAGTGTGGAGAGACCCAAGTCCGTAGTTGAGTGCGTCGACTGCCTGAATCTGAGCGAGCAAGCTAAGAACTGTTTGTTGTACATATTCAAACATTATAAGCAACAGTTATTACAGACATAGTCCCACATTAGAATGAACCGCGATAAATTTGTGAATTCATGTGTATCTTTGCTTATTATCTATTGAAGTATAGCAGTTTTACTATAGTTGCATTTTATTACAGTGCAATAATGATTAAGGGTTTATATGGTATGTTTTAAGTAATAAATCTAATGTGGTGAAGTCACAGATATGAACGTGAAGTAATATATGCATGTTAAGTATTAGAAAACATGAAAATACCACATTTCATCATCCCTTAAGAATGTAGAAACCTGGTTCTGCATCCTCCCGTAATCTCTTCGGGTGAGATTGTTAGTTGCTTGCATGTCACTAACGAAAGTTCCAGTGATTGGGGGTTGTGTTGGTGCACCGTAAAAGGATTGAACCTGGCTCAACCCAACCTAAAAACCAACAATTTGTTATTTTACTGAGACCAGGCTCTGTTTGAGGGATATGTTTATGTGGCATTGGTTGAAGAAATAAATCCAAGACTTGGTAGAATACAAGGAATGAGAATTTGTAGATTAGGAGAATAGAATCCCTCATTTGTCATATGAAAGGTGTTTACATACGTATATTTTCAAATATCAAAAGGAAATTTTCTTCATTTTATTTTATGTGGAGTTGTACGAGTGGATATCAAGGTTGACCGAAAGAAAAGATTGTTTTAAAGGAGATGAACCTAAGGAGTGGACTCCTAAAATAATATAACGACTCAAGAATGCCAAAAATAGAATTTGAAGAGTTGTTGATTTATGGATTTATAGCATCTTGGGAGGATTCATTACTGAGTTTGCAATAGAATCGACTGTTTCCTACAACAAAGTAGAATGACAAATTTTCAAAGGAACGTGAGCTGGGTACTTGAGATCTCTCAAACATTGGATTAAGATGCTTTTGTGTTAAAAGGGAGTTTTACGAATGTAGTTAGATTATTGGTTTACTTATGTTTGGGAGAAGATCCAAAGAATGTTCTGGACAACACAAAGTGGAAAATGATATAGAATAGATACTAGAAAGAGATCTTGTAACCAAGATCCAAAGACCTTCATAGAAACTAAATATAGCCCTCTTTTGAGTGAATCTGAAAGTGAAGAAAGCCTCCTTGAAAACCCCAAAGTAAACCTGCAGTATTCACCTTTCCAGCCTGGAAGTTCATCGAAGGCATAATTGAGTAATAAGTAGGTTACTTTTATTTTTCCTGTCCCCCTAAACCCACTACCCCTGAACCCCGTCCCCTTATGAATCCTCCTCCCCCTCCCCATCCGCCTCCCCCTTCGATAACATATATGGTCGATGATACTAAGCTACCTATTTTCAAAGGAACTGTATTAGAAGATCTAAAACAATTCTAGTTTTTATGTGAAGAAATATGGACAGTGAAGCAAGTCCATGATGAAAATATAAAGAAGGCACACCTTGTCATGATGTTATTAAAAAAACATTGGTAAAAGAATTTAAGAAGTTGAAGTCTAAATCATAGTGTATCACAGAGTTAAAGGAGATCAAACAAAGCCCTACTGAATCTATTTGGGAAGTTGACCATAGATTCAAATTATTTCTGGATTAGGTGAGATTCGACATAGCTCAACAACAACATAAGGAATGGTTCATAGTTGTGTTGTTTCCACATATCATATTTCCTTTGGCGCAATAGAAGATAGAAACTCAAACCGAAGCTCTAAAACAAGCGATGAAATTAGAAGCTTCACTTATAGGAGATACCAATGCAGGTATGCAACAGATTCAGAGTCAACTGGGAAATTTGAATATCCAATTACAAGATATGAAGAAAAGTAAAGAAGTCAGATAAGTGTGGTGTACAAAGTGCGAATCAGAGGGCCACTCTAAAGAACAATGCCCTCTCTTCGAAAATTACATGGCTAGTGGAGCATCAAATCCTTGGAATATCAGATCCAACCTATGCTGTGATATATGCAACACTAGAGGTGAACATATATGAGAATATTTTTATTTATTGGAAAAATATGTGTAGAGTCCCAAGAACTTAGATTGAAATTTATGTAACTCAATAGGGCATGATGAGAACCATTGTCAATCTTATGAACTAATGATGGAGCATGGTCCTGAAACTTATAGAATGCAAGTGGAAGAACATGGACAAGAGGATAATGGATATCATAGTAGTCGAGGTGGTTATCAAGGAAGAGGTCAAGGTGGCGTAGCTGGTCAAGGACATGGACAAATTATTTTCTATAACTATGTCTAGTGAGGAAACTTTGCAAGGGATTGTCCGAATCCCACTACGACATGTAATTATTGTAAAGAATTTGATCATGTAATGGAATAATTTATGGCACTTATGGAAAAAATGAAAGAAGATATAAACCAACAAATGACGCAGAATATCCATATGATGACTGCCGAAAGAAGAACCAATGATCCTCAAATCAATACTGTTACTAGAAGTGGAGCTGTGACTAGTGATGATAATGTAAATGAAAAGAATGAATCTGAAACTACATGGATTAGAAAGACCACTGAAAAAACTCTTGTCTTTGATATGCAGAAGGAAAAAGAGGTGTTTATGGAAGAAAATTGAAAATTTATGGATGCTAGAGCTTGGACAACTAATGCACATCTAAAACAAAAAAGTAATTACGACATATCACTAGCTTCGACACAGAAGAAAGGTTTGACATAAGATCAGGAGTCAGCGAACCAAGAAGGTATTTTGAAATATTTTTTGCAAACGTGTATGAAGTTATTTAGAGATCAAAAGGTTGTGGAAAGACAATTGACAGATTCATGTGCATCTAAAGAAATACTGCGAAATTAGTTGCGCACAGTCAAAAATTTGTATCAGCATAAGAGAATAGGAAGATAAATGAGGCTTAGTACACATATAGGATACTATGAGATGGATCATGTTATTATAGATTTGGGATCTAAGGCTAATGTTGTGAGGAAATAGACACAGGAGTTAATGGGTAATCCAAATTTATAGTGGTTACCTATTCAGTTGAGGATGGAAAATCAGCAGAAGATCTTCCCCTTAGGAATACTATTAGATGTGACAATGGACATTGAATTTGTTCTCACTATGATTGACTTTGAAGTAATAGAAATTGTGGATGACAATAAACCCTATCATTTATTTCTTTGAGTTGATTGGGCATTCGATAACATGGCTATCATTAATCTAAAGAAGATACAAATGATATTTAAAGGAAATAATAGGAGGGTAATTGTTCCATTGGATCCATTAGAAGGATCAATGTATATGGAGCCCATTAGAGAAGAATATTGTGTATTTGATATATATAATATCTATCAATTGATACCAAAGGAACAAGATTTTGCTAACCCTACTACAGAGGGAAATTTAACTTGGGAGCATGATAGTTCTTGTGCATCAGACTCAGAAGAAGAATTGGATAATTGATAGAACATGCTACATGAAGAATCTACAAGGTGTTGTGGAAGAGTTACTAAATCAGTTCTTTGCATGACATATAAGGTATGTAACCTCCCTTCTTATGATGGCTTAAGTGATGTGAATGTTTTTCTTGATGAATATGAGGAACAGACTCTAGAAAATAAAAGATTGTTAACTTTGGATATAGCCCTAAAATATACTCATACTAGATGGTGGGGTACACATAAGAAGAATATATAAGGTTGGAAAAAATGTCGAAAGTTGATGTGGATAATATTTGTTCAGATAAATACAGATATGGAGTTAAAATATGATGGTGAAACCAGTCCCAAGGATCATATATGGTTATGTACTACAGCATGGAACAAAATCCCACAACAAGAATGAGTACATGGGTTCATTCATATATTGTAAGCAATTCCTCATAATTTATACTTGGAAACAGAGCTTTGACATGGTACTGTGATCTTGGAAGATATGGTTGATGGGATTATATTGAAATTTATCTTTGAAGATGATTGCCCATATATATATTCAACCCTTTAGATAGTTAAGGAAGATCTTTGAAACTACAACTCCAAGGACATGGCAGTAAACCGATTGGGTTGCGTAGAGAGAACATGCACTAGAGTGCTACAACCTTATGGCAGAAGAAGAAGAAGATCCTCGTAACATTAACATAGCAGAATCAGAAGGACACCGCAAAGTGAATTGACCCGAGCCAAAGATACCAAATATAACAAATCCAGTAAAGAAAAAGAAGGTAAATGTAGGATCAAAAGAGGAACCAAAGTTTGCAGCTATAGGATATTATTGGGATGAAGAAACAGTCAACAAAGTGACAAAATTTATTCATGAATATCAAGATTTGTTTCCCACTACTTTTTCAAAAATGAAGGGTGTAGTAGGAGATTTAGGAGTTGTGAAGATCCCATTTAAGCTTGATGTGAAGCCAATCAAGTAAAGAGCTTACATATTCAATCTGGAGTATAAGAAGAAAGTAAAACTTGAGTTGGATAAGATGATTGCACCAGGAGTCATTGAACCTCTGGAAGAATCGGAATGGATAAGTCCTATGGTCATACAAAAAAAGAAAACTCATGGAGAAATCAGGATCTGTGTTGATTTGAGGAAGTTGAATGATGCATTCTTACATGATCCTTTCTCTACCCCTTTCATAGATGAAGTATTAGACAATGTAGGAGTTCAGGAAGTTTAGTCATTTACAGATGGACTTTCAAGATATCATCAAATTAGAATTGCACCAGAGGATCGACAAAATACCACCTTTGCTACAGAATGGGGCTCATACCAGTACATAGGGATGCCTTTTGTATTGAAGAATCCCCCTGCTATATTTTCAAGATTGGTGGTTGCATCTTTCAAATAATATATCTACAAATTTCTATAAGTATACTTTGATGACTGGACAATATTTGGATTATTAAGAAAACATGCTAGAAGTTTAGGACTTATTCTTGATACATGTAGATAATATCAAATCTCCTTGAACTTAAATAAATCGATATTTTGTGTACCTTTTGGTATATTGTTGGGAAATTTTGTTTGCAAACAAGGATTAATGGTGGAGCCTGCAAAAATTTATGTTATTTTGAACCTACCTCCACCAAAGAAAATAACACAGCTTCACACTACATTGGGTTATATAGGACATTACAAAATTTTATCAAAGGATATGCTCAGATTACTACACCCATGGAAAAATTATTGATAAAGATGACACTTTTAATTTTCAATGGGATGAAGAATGTCTAAAGAGTCTTGGAATATTGAAGGAAAAGATGGTAGTTGCTCCTATACTAGTATTCCTTAACTTGAATAAGGAATTTCACATACATGTGGACGCTTATTATATAGCCTTGGGAGTGGTACTAGCATAGCCTGGTATAATAGAAATTGATCATCCTATAACTTTTGTAAGTAGCAAATCTAAAGCTGCGAAGAACTACACAACTACAGAAAGGGAAGGATTGGGAATGGTTTATGTCTTGCAGAAGTTTAGACATTATCTGCTGGGATCAAATTTGAAGATGTTTACATATCGTTCTGCATTAAAGTATCTCGGTAATAAGCTTGTTTTAGGAGGGAATATTTGTATATGGTTATTGTTGTTCCAAGGATATGACTTTGAAATTGTTGTTAAGCCACAAAGACTGAATGTAGGACCTGATCATTTGTCAAGATTGGAAACAAGTGAAGAAATAACTAGTATAGAAGACAATATCCTTGATGCATAGCTATTTGCAATCAGAATTGCAGATGATCATTTTTGCATACATTATTCAGTTTTTGAACAAAGGAATGGCTCCTTCATAATATACTATGAAGTAGAAGAAGGAATTAGTGGTGAAGGAAACTGATTTTTTATTGATAGCATCACACTTATATAAGATGGCACGAGATGAGATATTGTGCAGATATGTTCCTGAACATGAAAGGAAAATAATTCTAATAGAGGCTCATGAGGGCACAACTGGTGGACATTATGCACGAAAAGTTGATGTGAAAAATATTTTGGGAGTAGGATTATGGTGGCCTACACTACATAGAGATGCAAAGGAGCATTGCAAAGCTTGTGATGTGTGCCAAAGAACAGGAAAACCTTCAAGAAGAGATGAGATGCCACTAGTACCACAATATACATTATAGGCTTTTGATAAATGGGCTATTTATTTTGTTGGACCTATCAATCCACCTGGAAAGACGACTAGTGCAAGGTATATAATTACTGCAACTGCTTATCAGGCAAGATGGGCCGAAGCACAACGAGTAAGAGATTATAGCACAGAGGCTACTATGTATTTCATTTTTGAATACATATTGTCTAGATTTTGGTGTCCAAATATCTTGATGAGTGACCAAGGTTCACATTTCTAGAACAAGACTATTGAAGCATTGACTGACGAATTCCAAATTTATCACCAAAGGAGTACTCCTTATTACCCTGAGACGAATGGAACTGTGGAAGAATTTAAAAATATTTTGGAGAATGCACTAACTAAGGTATGCAATGTAAACTGAGATGATTGGGACCTTAAGGTTCCAACAATATTATGGGCTTATAGAACTACATGCAAGAAGTTGATAGGTCAAACACACTTCAGATTAGTTTATGGGCAAGAAGTTGCGATGCCCATGGAATAAATTGTCCCTAGCTTAAGGATTGCAACCTTTACAAATATGGCAAACCCTGACATAATGGAGGAAAGAATGTCACAATTGATTTCTTTGGAATAATACAAATTTATAGCAGGATTCCATCAACAAGTACAAATAGGCATATTAAACAAAAGAAGTTCTAGGTAGGAGACCTTTTTCTCCTCTAAGAAAATAAGTTTGTGAAGTTCCTAGGAAAATTTAAAATGCATTGGTTAGGCCCATATGTTATCAAGAATATTACTAATGGAGGCACAACTCAGTTAGCAAAGTTAAATGGAGAAATGATTCAAGGGAAAGCAAATCAAAGTATGTTGAATGTGTACATGGACAACCCTGCCGCTACAGCTTCGCTCTAAGGAAGAAAGGAGAAAATTCTTAGTGCCACCTACAGTTGAAAGTAGGCACTCGACTATAAACTACGCTGCAGAGAGCTTTGATGTAGGAAGTTACCTTGCTACAGTCTAGAGTATGTCAAAGTTTGTAGAACCTATTATAGAAAATGTGATGTGCACTACAGTGTGGAATTCATCAAAATTCACCAGAAAACATAAATATGACCATTAAAAGGAAAAAATACATGGAAGGCTACAATTATAACGACAAATTGGCAAAAATATAAGGATAAATATGAAATTAATGAGAAAACCTAAACGTGACAAAATCAAATCTAATGATGTGGTTTGAATTATGAAATTATTATAAATAAGTAACCTCCTACCCATATTAAGAACTTTACTGAATCGAGTGCTTGAGTGTCCATAGTGCGAAGAAATTAAAGAGAATTACTACATGAACGTTATGTCAACTAAAGTATTTGTGAATATATTTGACAAAAGAGGAAGAGAACGAGTCATGGAAGCAGCCACCGCAACAATGGATGGTATGTCTGCAACATCAGCTTAGACGCCCGAAGTAGCAGCACCCACAGTAGAGTTGCCATCACTGTAGAAACAAAGGATATCACCAAGTAAGAATCCAGCTAACGAAGTGTGAAGCATGAAGAAACACGATAAGAAACTAGCTAAACCCTAACAAAAGCCCAAGCTAGTCAAAGACAGTGAGAAAGAAGTGGAGGAGATACATGCGAAGGAAGATGATGCAATATTTTTATCATCCCTACTAGTATACATCCCAACAACACACAAAATGCCAAACATTTGAAGCAATAGAAGGATGCGAAGTATGGCATATTTACACCCTTGTTTTTGGAAGCACTACCCTTTAAAGGAGAAGTTTAAGGAAAAATTTCACAGCTAAAGTTCATAGATTATGATTTTGACGACAGGAAGAAGTACCGTTAGTTTGCACCAAACTGATATTTGAAACAAGTGCACTAACCAGACAAAAAAGTGACAAGGTTAGAGCCACAACAATGAGTGAATGGCTTGTGCAGTTAAGACTGTTAAATATGACATTGAACATGCTGCATTTAGGCATAAGTATAGTGAGCACAACGTGTATGCGGCAATTTCTTGTGTTGGTGCACCATGGAAATATATGGTTGGAGAATCATGTCCCCATAGACCCTATGCTAATATGGAGGATCACCAGATTTCCATACCAAGGATAGAAACTCGCAGAGGAGTTTGTTGAAAAAGATTAGACTACTCTATAACATAAAATATGAAGAAAAATTTCAGGTTGGTCAAAGGAAAGACAGGCTACAACATAAATTTTCTCAGTGACCAAGTAGTTTGCTTCATAAAACACATATTGGCTGGGACAATTACGAGGAAATGTTGAATGAACGAATTTCCAGCGATGGTGGTTTCACTAGGCTAACTAGGTTCAGTCTAACTAGGGTAGATACCTACGGAAGGAGTTCCTAGACAATTGTCATGAGCTCCAGGAGAAAGGTACAACTTTCAACTATGGTTGGTTGATTTTTATTATTTTTATGTTGGCATGGAGATAACCAGAGGATTCACAGTTCCCTTAGGTACCTATAGGTACCTGTGAAGCCGCGAGGTATGCTTCGTTGTGGTTTACCATCAACACGTCATGTGCACAAGAGAAAAAAATATCTTTTGTAATGTACCACATGGATTTACACATGCTAGTAAACCAACACCCCTAATTCTCATTGAGTTTATACAAGGAATATAGCTCTATGGTGAAGTTCAAAACACATTTTCACAAGGTGTACATACAAGCATGCATGGATGTAAAGAAGAAATTTCATGCCTTTCCATATATCATGGCTCTTGTGACGCAAATAGAGGAATATCCCAAAGAATGGACAACCCCACTGGAGGTAACATGAGAGAGTGAAACAAAAGGAGAAGAGGTGGAAACTTCATAGCATGGTGAAGCCAGTGGAAAAGATAAGGAACAGGATGCACATGAGTTAGAGGAGGAAGAGCTACATAATGAGGGTAAGAATAATCCTTTTTAAGGAGACGAATAGACCAAGGAGACAGGAAAGGGAGAAACAAAAAAAAATTCCATGGAGAAAATGGAGGCAGAGGGCTAAGATGCCTCAAAGAAAAATAAGAAGAAGAAGGTTAATAAAACGAAAGATCTCATGGTCCTTACTAAGGAGGACTTAGATAAAACTAGGGGTAGGGTAAAAGAAGTAACAACATAATCTTGGAATAGAGTTGAGGATCACTATGACGCACTTATGACCAGTGTTGCAGAGTAGATCACATAACTAAAGGTACTGGCGTAGATGGTCAGAAAACCTGCATAGATAGAGGAATGGGATGGCATAGAAAAGCAGATAGAGCCTATGCTTGTAGCGAGGCTAGCACAGATACTTGTAGGAGCCCTAAAGTTCAACTCTGCAGAACTATAATAGCATGCTAAGGAATGGAAGCACGTCAACACGAAGATCACAACACCGTCATTGACAAGACTACAGAAGTTGGACATGGATATAATTGAATAACTGAAGCTATGAGAACAAAACACATCACAATTTAATATATAGGTGGAAAAAGAGAAAGTTGTGTCTTGGTAGAAACTTGAGCATGTGATGCAAGAAAAGGATCAAATGGCAAAGGAATGCTAGAAGATCAAGGAAGTGGTCAAAGCCACTTGTAAAGAGATTCTAGACCTTGATGTCCAAGAGGAAGAGACAGTAGAAGAAAAGGTTGTGAAGCTCGGCCTTACTGTGAAGGGGTAGAAGGACAAAATTGTCGAAGTGCAATTCAAGTATGAAATGAAGATTAGTGAGCCACAAATGAAGCTGCAACCATCTATGCCATAGGAAATAAGGGATTAGAGGGAGAGTGACCTAAATACTATAATGGCAAACATCTCTGCAACATTGAAAAACTATGGGAAGTTGTTAGATGAAGGTTTGCAAATTTGGACTTCGCTACAGGAAGATCCAAATGTACAGAAACTGCAGGAAGAAATGAAGTAGAAGAAACAAAAGTTAGAATAGATTCAGGCCCCTCTAAAGACCTTAAAAATATTGTAGAGGCTCGTGGAGATCAATGAGAGTAAGGCCTTCCAAAAGAATATTGAGGAACTAAAGAAGGAGGAGGAGATTTTGATACAGGTGACTCAACATTGGCAGGTTGAGGCCCTCTAGTTATCATAGACAGTGGATGAGAAGGTTTAGGAGCTTTGACAAATGGAAACAATGTTTGTGCAGAAGGCTGCAGAACATGTGACAGAGGCACTATTTGAGGAGGCACACACTGAGGACAAGCAGGTGAAAGAAGCTCTGTAACAGTTCAATCATGCCTACAATAGCATCAGAAAAAAATCAGAGGAAGAATAGCAGAGTGACTCAGGACGAGTAACATGTGAGCATTGGGGGCCTGTTGGGCGCATCCCAACTTGCCGTAGAATTTGATGAAGACTCCACATTTTTGGGAGCGGAGTGTGAAGTAAAGGATGCAGAAGAGCATGCAGTGCACCATGTAGTAGAGAAATAAAGTGGACGGCATATTAGATATACCATGCGGTATATGGGCTTCAGAGTGGGTTAAATCCCCTCCCTTTTTGTAAAAGAATACTAATTTATATATGATGAATGGGTTTCAAACAATAGTAGCTTGTACTAGGGGTGTCCATAGTATATGGAGTATGGTATTGTAATGATGGACCCTCGATGTAATAGTATATAATAGGGTGAAATAATAAGGAGAATAATTATCATCTTATGTTCTAGATCTGTGTTATGGGTGTATCTTGTTGATTTGTACTTTGAAAGGAAGGTGAGGCTCTGTAGCTGAATGCGTAGAGGCCTAAGTCCACAATTGAGTGTGCAGACTACCTATAGCTGAGTGTGTAGATTAAGAAGTGTTTGTTGTACAAGTTCTCCATTATAATCAACATTTCGTGTGGACATAGTCCCACATTGGGATGAACCATGATAAAATTTGTGTCTTCATGTTTATCTTTTCTTATTATTTGTTGTAAGATAGTAGTTTTATTACAGTTTCATTTTATTGCAACGTAGTAATGATTAGGGTTTATATGGTATGTTTTAAGTAATAAATGTAATGTGGTGAAGTAATATATATATGAATGAAAAGAAATATATGCATGTTAAGTATGAGAAAAAATAAAAATACCACATCACATCATCTCTCTAGGCTGCAGAAACCTAGTTCTGCATTTCCCATAGTCACTTGAGGTGTGATTGTGATATGTTTGTAGGTCACCGCATGTTGGAAGGCTATTGGTTCTCCTGCACTGAACCAATCTCTGAACACTTTGGAAGCTTTTGATGAGAATGATTCACGACCCTTCAGTGTCTTACCTAACCTTGCCATCACCTTGGAAGGCAAGACAGTGCAAGTCCAAGTAGAAATTGTTGATGCCAATCTCAATTATAATATTCTACTCGGCCAAAGTTGGACCCATGCCATGCATGTCGTGGCATCCTCTTTATTTCTCATGATCCATTTTCCCCATCAAGGAAATATTGTCACAGTCGAACAACTGGATTTCTTTGCCTCTTCCTCCTCAGATGGAAATGTACCATACGTCAAGCACACTGGTGCTCCCTATGAGAGTGTGGGGGTAGGTCTCTTCAAAGATTCTGCCTTAATGGGAATTTTTCCACTCCCACCTCCTCATGTTGCCTCTGTCAACATGATCTCGGTCAAATCTGATCCTTGGGTCATACATGCACCAGATCTTCTTGATACTTGCAGCGAGGTTATGCCGCTTAGTCCTGCCGAAGACAATTACGTGGAAATTGTTTCGGCTTCAAACTCTACATCCTTTGATTCTCATATGTCAAATACCTCTCTCTATACATACTCTTAATGCCCTTGGCTTGGCACTTTGGAATCACCTGATCCCTTAGCCGAGACCTTCTTTGTTGATGAAGACATCATGGAAGTCATGTCTCGTGAGGAACCACCATGGATCAATACTCATCATCACTCCTCATTCTTGCCTCGCTTGGCAGTCATGTCTACTGCTTTTGACGAGTCCTCTTCTCCATTTCCCCCACTGATTTTTACTCATGAAGTATGATTGGAAGGAAATCTGGGTAATATTACCCAAACGATACCTATTGACATTTCTATCAAACCCGGTATCATTGAACACGTTCATATTGGGGTATCTTGTTCTCCGGAGGAGAATAATACATATACTTGTCTATTTCAGGAATTTTTTGATGTGTTTGCATGGTCCTAGGAAGAAATGCTTGGCATTGATCCTAGCATTGTAGTGCACGAAATACCAATGTATCTGCACGTGAAGCCTGTTCGCCAACGGCTTCACCTGGTGCACCCTAGGAAGGCTTCCACTATTAAGGGTGAATTTGAAAAGCTTCTCAAAATTAGGTTCATCTATCCCATCCCCCTTATAGAATAGGTGTCCAATATTGTCCTGGTGACTAAAAAACAAGGCACGAACTGCGTTTGCATGGATTAGCGAGATCTCAATCGTGCCTGTCCTAAAGACAACTATCCTACTCCCTTCATTGATCAAATCATTGGTGAATGTGTCAGGAGCGATATATTTTCCTTTATGGATGGTTTTTCTGGTTACGACGAGATCAACATTACACCAAGAAAAGACAACCTTTATCTGTTCGTGGGGTATGTTCACGTACAAGAAGCTCCTTTCAGCCTCAAAAATGTTGGAGCCACGTTTCAAAACGCAATGTCCTATGTGTTTCATGATATTCACAACATTTTCCAGCCTTACTTGGATGACCTTCCCACTCATTCTCGTAGGTGCCAAGCTCACCTAGACCATCTTTGGCAGATTTTTCTACACTTTAGACACTATAACATTCGGTTAAACCCGCACAAATGCGTTTTGTGTGTGGAATCAGGACAACTCCTCGACTTCAGTTTTTCCAAGGATGGTATTCGACTGGATCCACTAAAATTCAAGGCCATTTTAAATTTACCCCCTCCATCCTCACTGCACCCACTCCAGATCCTGCAAGAAAAGGTTAACTTTCTTTGTCGTTTTATATCCAACTATGTCGGGCTAGCTACAAGATTTACTGGGTTGCTCAAACAACAAAAGCCCTTTGTATGGGACGAGGTGGCCCAAAAATAATTTGATGATCTCAAGACCATCCTCATGAATGCTCCTCTGTTGCATCTACTAGACTATTATCAAGATTACTTCCTTTGCCTATTTGTGGCCCCTAGCACCATTGTTATAGTCTTGGTCCAATATGATGATGAAGGAAACGAATATGTAATCTACTACCTTAGTCGGAATCTCCTCGACACTGAAATGTGTTATGCACATGTCTAGAAGTTATCTTTGGCTACCGTTCAGGTTGTTCAACGCTTTAGGCACTGCATCCTTTGGTACATGACTACATTTATTTCTGAATGCAACCCCATGACCTATATTGTGACTCGTCAGTTGCTGGGGGGGGGGGGGGGAATATTCTGACTGGATTGTGATCTTGAAAGAATTTGATTTGGTTTTCACTATAACCAAATCTAGGAAGTCACTTGTTTTCACCGAATTGATTTGTTCCCTTCCCTCCAAGTCTCTCACTGTTGGTGCAGATGAAAAAATTCTAGATGAGACCATTTTCTTGATTAGCACCCTTGATCCATGGTTCAATGATATCATCATGTATCTCGAGATGTCCACATTCTGATCCATGTTGACCAAGGATGATCGCCGTAAGATTTGGCATCACTCCCAACCCTACCATACTATTGGTGTTACTTTATATCGTGTCGGTGTTGATTCAGTACTTCGCAGATGCCTTACGATCAAGGAAGATGAAAGAGTTCTTAATGATTGCCACTTCAGGGCAAGTGCATGAATGCCAAATTTTACCAATGCAAGATGTGTGCCCCACTCGCTCACCGACACCGCATCATTACCGTTGGTCCTTTTGCCAAATGGGGCATCAATTATATGACATGTAACCCTTGTTTGGCTAGGGGGTGTTAGAGTTGGTTTGTTCAGCCCTCCGTCAGAGATCAAAACATCTTTTGTTGCATTTCATTTTAGGTGTCCCATTCTGCTCGATCACCTGCATTCCATTTAGGAGCATCGATCCTCTAATGGAAGGGTCTTGTCCCCATACTTCGCTCATGTCATTCACCTGCTGGTTAATGCCTATTCATAAAAAAAAAATCATATACAGTCTTCTTTTCATCAAAGTTGTAAAAGTTGTCTTTAGGGTTTTAGTGTCAGATAGGTCTAGGTTTTCATTAGGGTTTTGTCAATAAATGCTTCAGATTATCCGATAATCACCAGCAGGCCATGAGGATGTTCTATCGTCAAAAAAATTTGTTAATAAGTATCCAAAAATGTGTTTTTCCTCAAAACTCTATTTTGAGGAAAAAATAGAGTATTTAGCCTTATTTGTACAAAATCATGTAAATTTTTTTCTCTTCATTGTAAATTCCTTCACCTGCACCTTGGTTCCTTTCCTTAGCCAAAGAAGCTCCAACCCCTACAAAGGCAAGCCAAGCTCAAGTCATTTCGCTCATTACAAAGTGAAAAAGTAGTGAAAAAGGTCCAAAACAAAGGTTGAAATAAAAGTTATTTGCAAAACATTATGAAAATGGGTTTTTGGAGAAATTAATTTGAAAATCCAATGTATAAAACATATCTCCAAGTTTTTAAAGCTCATTTGCATGCCAAGAACAAAGAGGAAGCAACTCAAAGCAATTTGTGTGAACAAGTGAGAAATTGGGCGAAATTGGGAGAAAATTGGCCGGTGCGGTGCATTGAGCAGGAGGTGCGGCACATTGGGGAGGCGCGGTGCACTGGGAAGGCACGACACACTGGTAAGGCACAGCGCATTGGGTATGCTGTGCGGCGCATACAGTTAAAGGCCCGAAACTGCTAACCTTTGCTCCAAATTGCCAAGAAATCACACGGATTTGCTAGGTAGAGCCACTTCGGATTGTGAGTCCCTAGGCATTAGTCAAGAAATTTTTGATTCATATATAATGAGTTGTAGTCATTAGTGTGTTATGTTATATATCTGTGTGTGTGTGTGTGTGTGTGTGTGTGTGTGTGTGTAACTATTGTGATGAATAAAATCATAGTGTGATTTTTATTGTGTGAAACCACGCTATTTGGTCATCTCTTATTTTTCTAGCATCCATTTCATGGATCCAGAAGGGGTTTTGAAGAGTAGATGGGTCACAAGACATCTCAAATTCAACAGTTTAAGATTTAATAAACCAATTTAAAGAGGTTGGGTTCCATGGGTTTTGGAAGAGTATATGGACCGCAAGACATCCCAAATTTGGTAATTTATTCTTTAATAAATAAATCTAAAGAGGTTGGGTTCCTTTACAATTGATGGGTGTAACTCCCTCATATTTTCCCAACAATAATGTGACATGTCATAGATGGAAACATGGAGACCATAAAATTCCTCATGCTCAGATCCCAAAAATCTATGACCTACCATCTTTGGACCCAACACATCCTAAAAATAAAAAGGGGGTGGTGAATGGATTCTGCACGTCTCTAGATTCTTTCCTCCTTATGGAATTTTGAGAGTACCAAAATCATGCTATCTTTATCATATGTTTTTGTTATCATACATAGTTCCTTTTTATGTTAAAAAATAAACAAAAACAACATGTCAATGTCATATGTCACTCTGCAATGTTGGAAGAAATAGAATTGGGTCCCTCAACATAGAAAACCAACACTCTATTTTGAGGTGAAGTCGTATCATATGAGTGTGCAAGCTCACCAAAGAAACACTCAAATACAAGCTGAGGACATTGTAGAAGAGATAAAGAACCACTATAATTAGGGAGTCCATTCCATTCTAGTATGTTCTTCCACATGTTTTCGTCAAAGTTAATGCTTCTAACATGTGCCATAATATAAGCTTGCAAACACGATTATCTTGGTCAAAAGTGATCACTGTGTAAAACCTACGGATAGATTTGGCCTTGGCATGTAGACTCAATATCCGCCTCTCTTGAGAAAAGAGAGGGTTAAACACCAATAACTTGGTCTTCTCATGGGAAATATTGTGAAGAGAATTAGGCCCTACAAATCCCTCTAAACACATGTAAGCCTCACCGTAAGTGAGCAATATCCTCCACTGGTGTTCTGTTGAATCATGGAGCAATGGGTTTTTCCATGTGAACATTGTTGGTCATCCTTCTTGCAAAATAATGGATATGAAATACAGTGAATGTGTGTTCCTCGAGAAAATATGAGATAAGAAAGAACATAGGGTGGCCAAGAAATCTTCTATTATAGTGAAGGGAAATGGTGGGATCTCAGAGTAAGGAATGAAAATATGTACAAGTGAACGATAATATACGTTAATTGAAAATAGGAATCTTGTTATAACTCGAATGTGTAGATATGGTAGATTATTCTGATAACTACATTCCATAGTGTTTTTTGAATGAATTTTGAGAGGTGATGAAATTTAAACCAAGTAGCATCACACTCTATAAATGACAGGACTGTGAATATATTTATTATTAGGTGAGGGTCGTGCTCCTAAAAATACAAATTCTTTTAGCTTTCAAAATAGTGCACACGCACTTTTGAAGGCACAATTATTCCCTTAGTAAGTGTACTACTATTCAAAAATCATTCAAAAGTAACCTAATTGTGACCATTCACACACAACTCTCGAAATATGGGAAAAATGGTGCATCATATAACTTGGACCTGTTTTTCCCCTTAGGAGCTAGGGACACCTAATAGGGTTATTTATTAGACATTCATACCTAGGGATGTAACACTTTTACAAGCTTAAAGCACCAAATTTGAAAGCGAAGACAATTATGAAGTCTCGATTTGCGCTTGATTAACAAGCTTGATTCAATTAGATGCACTAATAAAATATTGTACCTAATGGTGAGGAAGAACATTGGATATTACATGTTATTGGAAAGCAGTTTCATTATGGGCTAAGAAACTTAATTGGGGCCTAAGCCCATTATTTCACATAATGGGAACCCTTAACACCTTCAATAGCTTGTCCATTTCCCACATTGTTCATGAGATGATGCTTTTTGACCAGTGTTCCCACCCGACATACCATTATGAAGTGGCAGTTGATCTAAGGCCCAGAGGAGGTTTGTCTCACCTTTAAGAGATGATTTTGAGAGAACCATATCCAAAGCCCTCAAATTGGAGCATTACAGGCTTGTTTATAATTAGGAGATGCATGAAACCAACATTTGTGCACCAAAACCACTTTGTACCACCAGATGATGAATTACATGGAGACTGAGCGGTCATCACTTTGTCCCTCATTTATGGATATATATATCTCACCATGGCACTTAGAGGACTCAACATAAC
The DNA here is from genome assembly GCA_031772625.1 of Pinus tabuliformis. Lineage (NCBI taxonomy): Eukaryota > Viridiplantae > Streptophyta > Pinopsida > Pinales > Pinaceae > Pinus > Pinus tabuliformis. The sequence continues at coordinate 1,233,736,874 of CM062807.1, forward strand.
CCTCCATTGGCCCTACATTAGCATGACATCATCAAGTCGACTTTCATATGTATGGTTAATTCATGACTTATAATAGAGACTTGGTTGGCTTGTGAACAAGACTTATTTATAGCATATGCTAAATTTCTAATTCAACTTAGAGAGACTCATATAAAAAGAAATAAGTTTCATTTGTGAGAACTCATCATCATCGCTTGGTATTGTTGACCCTCTTCAAAAATTTCACACTTTTTCTCTTCAATCTTTTGGAGTATCTTGGATGCACAATCATATTTGGAGCTAATTTTTGATATTGTCATGGAGCTACTTCTTGAATACATATGGATAATTGCATCGCTATTTTGCAACTTCTCTTATTGATGAAATATTACTTTGCAAATTGCATAATGCGTGCAACTATTGCAACTAGAGTAATTTCTATTATTTCGTAATTTCATTAAAGATAATTTTGAAATATCCCTGGTTGGCTCCTAGATATGTTATTCATGGTATAACATGTAATGAATGTTCCTAATGATGAAATATTAGTTTTCCTCATGAAAATCCATATTCTAATAGTGTCTAATTGTTGAAAGGTGGTAGAAAGGATCATCTTTTAACCTCCTTGAAACAAATATGGATTATCTAACAAATGTAGGGCACCATTAACCCAAGAGAGTGAATTTATGGATTTTATTTGGACAAGGCTCCTCCTTGAAGTCTTGCTTAGAGGATCTCCAATTTTTAAAGTATTTTAAATATCCATCCATAAATTCTTATGCCTTAGAAGGGAAGCCTAACTTGTATTTCATTAGATAGGTGGATTTCTTGAGGGGTTTTTGAGCATAGTATTTAGTGGAATAAATCTCAAGAAATCATTTATCCACCTGTTCCTAGAACTAGTGAGTATTTTGGAAGAATTTCCAACCATGATTATTGATGAAACCCTAGGTCTAATGAAATTATTTCATAGGTCTTTCAAAGGGAGGGAAGAACTTTTCTAAAGTGTTAAAACATCACATAAATCTAGCTTGAGAGATCCTTCACCATCACTTAGAGTCTTGATCTTAGAAATACTTATTATCATAAAAAATATCAAACCAGAGGTCATGATCTTTTCTTAGGTCTTTCTTGGAGAGTATTTAACTTATTTAAAACATTGATCTATTACTTTGTCTCTCATTTAATGGGCTTTGTGGAATCATGTCATATTGAAACCTTGGTCAATTCATTTTATAACTCGAATCTGCAAATCATCTGGTAGTTTATGCCATTAACGCCCTTCGATAGTGTTATTGAATGAATTTGGAGAAGTAGCGTCAAATTTTGAAAATGACAAAACTGTGAATATATTTATTATTAGCTCAGGGTAGTGCTTTTCCCAATCAAGAGAAGTGAGTTCACGGTTTTCCAAAAATAAGCTCCCAGTATTCTTCACAAAATTAGAGTAATGGCATGCGCATATATATGAACGATTACAATGTAAATTGCACGCCTAGTAATAATTATATATATGTGTCTGGAGGGCTTAAAATGGAAATTACATGTCGGCTTTTAATTAGAAGCATTAACATACATGGACATATTGCATGTTGTTCGTTGAATTTTGAGAAGCATCGAGGACTAGGTGTGCTTTGTGAAAAGTGAATTCACATTATTTCCAAAAATAATTTCTCAATCGTAGTAACAGAAGTTCAATAAAAATTAGGAAAAATATAAGGTGTGTACTTACTAATTATAATGAGGAAAAATATAAGGTGTATACTTACTAATTATAATGAAAGGTGCATACTTGGCTATAATTTTACATGACTAAAATGTATTATAAATAGTATTTTTTTTAGTAATTTTTTGTTATTACTAAATGAAAAGATACACATGTTTATAGCTTTTATAATAGTACACATGCAATTTTCAAGGTACAATAAGTTACTTAGTCACTATACTACTATTCATAAATCATTTAAACATAATAATGATAAATGGAAGTTGAGTTTTTTTGGCTTCTAAATTACCCGGATTCTTTTCGTTTTTTCCTTATATTTTTATCTCTCACGCAAAGAACTACCCTTATTCTTTTCTTTTTCCTTATATTTATACTTTACAAACTTTATTTTTAAAGATATTTTTTAAAGAATAAAGAATGTAAAGATAGAATTGAATAAAAGAATTACCTTATTTTTTTTTGTTTTTTCTTATATGTCTACTTTAAAAAAGTTATTTTTAAAGTTTCTTCTTCTTTATTATTATTATTATTATTGGAATAGAGAATGTAAAGATAGATTGTATAAATTATTGAATTTTTATAAGCTTATAATGGCATTGTAAATGGTCCATATTGTTTGGTTTCTTGTTTTGGTTTTTGTATATAACATTGTTTGATTATGTATCTTTTACTAGTTTAAAGTGTGATTATATGTTTGGTTTTAATGATTATGGGGTGTTATTAAGTAGAGTTAGTATATATTTGTAGAATCTATTCATAATTTGTAGTAAAATGTTGGAACTAGCAAGATGTGATAGATTTTCTCAAAGTGCAAAGCAAAATGATATAAAATTGAAATATTCTGTCAACTACAAAATGAAATTAATTTGTGTAATTTAAAACAATATTGTATATATTTATATGAGTTATTTAATAAATAATTTTACTATGGTATAAAAATACATATGGCCTTAACTTTGTAATAGAAAAGCCAAAAACTTTATGAAAAAAAGGCCAAAGATTGGATTGATTATCAACATATTATTAATTTCTTTATAACATTGATATCCATGAGAAGTTAAGCACTTAGAGGGAAGAGAGGCACTAAACGTCAAGATTATTTAAGAGGCATTGCGAGTAATCAAGACCGTCTCAAGCGGTCAGCAAAAGTGAAGTCTCACATGTCTAGTAAGGGTAAATATGTCATGAAAAAAAGCCATGTAAACTACCACAAATATAATTGGTTAATTGGACGATTCCAAAACATTATTCCATGTAAGAGGTGTTGACTAGTGGAAGGTTTTTAGCATGTGGGAGGAGAGTTATGACATAAAAATATCATACTGGAAAGGGCCTAGAGATACCCATTCTCGATACGTGTTCTTTAATTGTTGATTGGTGCTAAGCCATAAAAAAATTCCTTATGGTCGACAATATGCACATCAATGGGTACGAGAATTAGGCGCCTACTATTCAACTCCAAAAAGACCGATTTTCCAAAAAGAAATGGATGCAAGTTCCAGGCATCAATTACTAATGAATTGCTTCAAATTATTATCACTATCTACTAATTTGACTTAGACACAATTTTATATGCAGTAAAACACATTTTGAAGAAGCCCAAGGGAGTGATTATGGTGTTTAGTACATTAAAACCTCCATGGGAGCAGTAGTGGATGAAGTGTTTAAGGAGTTCTTGAGCATATTTCACTCTTATCTGACCCATGGGTGAGATGGGTGTCCCAAGAGATAAGGACATTGCAGTAATATCACACAAAGTTGTGGTAAAAGCCACTTTTGGGGAAAAGAATTAGTTTCTTGGCTAAAGGTGAGAGTTACAGGATTGGATTTCATGTAAATGCAATGGTTGGTGTTGTGGAGATATTTTATGGCCTCCTGATGATGTGAATTGCCATGGCTTCTAGCAAGAAGGGAAAGGAGGTTTCTTTAAGATTTCAAGCATTTGAGTTGTTTTTTAATTTATTTTTAATATTGGATAATGATAAATGAAAGTTGAGGTTTTTTTTTTGCTTCTAAATTACCCATATTCTTTTCATTTCTTCCTTATATTTTTATCTCTTAAGGAGAGAATTACCCTTATTCCTTTCTTTTTCCTTATATTTATACTTTACAAACCTTACTTTTAAAGTTTTTTAAGGAGTAAAGAATGTAAAGATAGAGTTGAATGAAAGAATTACCCTAATTTTTTTTGTTTTTCTCTTATATGTTTACTTTAAAAATGTTATTTTTAAAGATTTATTTATTTATTTATTTACTAATAGAGAATGTAAAGATATAGTTGTATAAATTATTGAATTTTTATAAGCTTATAATGGCATTGTAAATTAAGATGGTCCATATTGTTTGGACTTTTTTTTTATGGTGTCTCTATATAAAATTGTTTGACTATGTATTTAAAAGTGTGATTATATGTTTGATTTTAATGATTATGGGGTATTATTAAGTAGAGTTGGTATATACCTATACAATCTATTCATAATTTGTAGCATGACGTTGGAACTAGTAGGATGTCATAGAATTTCTCAAAGTGCAAAGCAAAATTATATAAAATTGAAATATTTTGTCAACTGCAAAATGAAGTTAATTTGTCTAGTTTAAAACAATATTGTATATTTTTATATGAGTTTAAAGCACAAGGTAAGGAATATTAATAACACAATTATTATAACCATAAAATATAATAACGTATTAACAAATCATTATCAAAACATACTAAATAATAAAGAAATTTATAAAATAATGTAGAAAATAATAATAAGTAATAGTTGGATTTACTTTACAATTCTTTGAAACATATTTAAAACAAGGGTTTCTCTGTTGTAAATTAGTCCTGAGGAGGAGTCTTGTTCTAGACTCGAAACATAGACAACACAAAATGAAAACTGTGGAATATTCAAATTTTGAACCTCAAAAACCACACCACAGAAATCTCCATACCATCATTATATGAGTTATTTAATAAATAATTTTACTATGGTATAAAAATACCCATGGCTTTAACTTTTACATAGAAAAGCTCAAAACTTTGTGATAGAAAAGCCAAAGATTGGATTGGTTATCAACATATTATTCATTTCTTTATAACATTGATATTGATGAGAGGTTAAGCACTTAGAGGGAAGAGAGGCATTGAGCGTCAATATTATTTAAGAGGCATTGTGAGTAATCAAGACCGTCTCAAGCCAAAAGCAAAAGTGAAGTCTCTCGTGTCTAGTAAGGGTAAATTTGTCGATGAAAAAAAGTCATGCAAACTAAAACAAATATAATTAGTTTATTGCTTGATTCTAGAGCACGATTCTTTGTAAGGTGTTGAGTAGTGGAAGGGTTTTAGCATGTGGGAGAAGAGTTAGGACATCAAAATACCATACTGGAAAGGGCTTAGAGATACCCATTCTTGATAATTTTTCTTTAATTGTTGATTGCTGCTAAGACATAAAAAATTTCCTTATGGTCGACGATATGCACATCAATTGGTACAAGAATTAGGTGCCTACTATTCAAGTCCATAAAGACCGACTTTCCAAAAAGAAATGGATGCAAGCTCTAGGCATCAATTACTAATGAATTGCTTCAAATTACCATCACTATCCACTAATTTGACTTAAACACATTTTTATATGCAAGTAAATCACTTTTGGAAGAAGCCCAAGGGAGTGATCATGGTGATTAGTACATGAAAACCTCCATGAGTGCAGTAGTGGATGAAGTGTTTAAGGAGTTCTCTGAGCATATTTCTCTCTTCTATGACCCATGGGTGAGATGGGTGTTCCAAGAGATAAGGACATTGCAAGAATATCACACAAAGTTGTGGTAAGGAGAAACCACTTGCGGCGAAAAGAATTAATTTCTTGGCTAAAGGTGAGAGTTATAGGATTGAATTGCATGCAAATGTGATGGTAGTGGTGATGGAGTCATCATGAGAGACAAATATTGGTGTTGTGAAGATATTTTATGGCCTCTTGATGATGTGGATTGTCACGGCTTCTAGCAAGAAGGGAAAGGAGGTTTCTTTAGGATTGGAGGTGAATCACAAGCCTTTTCTTTGGGTTCACTATTTTGATGTAAATAAAAGGAAAAAAAAAATATTTCCTTGAGATATATCGATCGCATTGGGGATCATGACTTTGTTATAACTTTTTCATGCTATCACATGCTTTGATATCTTGTTTTATCACACACCAAAGTGTAGTTCCATGTTGAAAAGCATCACCATGGGAGACCCAATGATCTATTAACCTTGGTTTGGTGATAAGTTTATAATTAAGCTTTCACAGTGGAAGTATGGAAAGTGGGACTCTTCTTCACTACTAATAGAGATGATATGGTGGAATTTGTTAGCATTTAAGTTGTTATCAACTAGAAAAGGGACATGTGAAGCACATTATGAGACATACATTAGACTAGAAGTTGGCCTTTTTGTTATAACCCTATTTTCCACTCCACTATAGAAAGATATTTGAGTTCAACTTACCTCAGTTGTTTGTCAGAAGGTGTTAAAAAAATGTAGCAAGAAAGGCTCAATTTGAGTTTAACCTTAGCAAAATTGAGTAGATCAAATTTCCACACCAGCAGGACAACTTGGAGACAATTCACTAGTGTGACATGGATCTTGTCACTCATTTAGCTCATTAAATTCGAGTTAGTGGGCATGGAGAATAGTCATGCATGTGTTGATAGCTAAAATTTAGAAATCTAGTTTAGTTATTTTCAGTTGTACTCAATTAACTGGCCTCTAACAACTAATAGGGCCAGTTGTGCAGTGAGACAACATTCTAACTCGGAGATATGTTAGTTAACTGATCAATCAAACCAAAATATTTCATGCATGCATGAAATTCAAATTCATCAGTTGGGGTGGAGGAATTAAGGCTAATGCAAAATTATTTGTATACTAGTGGAGTGTACAAAATTTTGCATGTAGGGAATTGGTCAATCCTTACGAATTTCATAATCAGTTTTCGAGGAAAATCCTAAATAATAGGGGCTAATTTCTTGATGAATTGTGCAAGGAAATAGAAGGGTAATGGAGGAATAAAGTGGCTAAGTGTTGGCTAGAGGTCCTTAGTCAGTAAGAGAATAATTATTCTTTTGCAAGTTGTGTTCAGAGCTGGAGCATGCAATTGTAATAGTTTCTCAGTTCAATTGATTATTAAAAAAGGCATGATGGGCTTTTCCTAGTTGGGTTCCCTTAGAAATCATTTGTGTGTGGTTTATTGTTGCAAGTCTTTGCACTCATCTCTAAATGTGATTTCCATCTTGCATAATTGTAGATTTGTGTCTCTTGTTTTTCAATTTGAAATCTTGCGTAGTTGCAATTTCTATCAAATTTCTACATGGTATCAGATCAAGATTCACATTAGAACAAGAGTTTTGAAGTTTTTCCTTAGGAGGTTCGAATTTGTAACTTCAGTGTAGTAGGATTTCATTAGAGTTGGGAGAATTAAATACAATGGACTTGTTGGGCGCAACCCAACTTGGCCTAAATTTTAATGAAAACTCTGCATTTTGGGGAGTAGAGTGTAGAGAAAAGGATGGAGCAGAGTGCAAAGTCGACCATGCAGTAAAGCAACAAAGTGGAGCATGCAATAGATATACTGCATGGTATATGGGCCTCGAAGTGGGTTGAAGTCCCTCACTTTTTGTAAAAGAATACTATTTTGTATATGATGAATGGTTTTCGAACCATAGTAGCTTACATTAGGGGAGTCCATAGAATATGGATTGTGGTATTGTAATGATGGACCCTTGATGTAATATTATATAATAGGGTCAAATAATAAAAGGAAGAATCATAATGTTATGATCCATATCTGTGTTATCGGTGTATCTTGTTAATCTGTACTTTGAAAGGAAGGCGAGGCTCTGCAACTAAGTGCGGAGAGACCTAAGTCCATAGCTGAGTGCGTGGACTGCCTGAATCTGAGTGAGCAAGCTAAGAACTATTTGTTGTACATATTCAAACATTATAAGCAACAGTTATTACAGATATAGTCCCACATTAGAATGAACCGCGATAAATTTGTGAATTCATGTGTATCTTTGCTTATTATCTATTGTAGTATAGCAGTTTTACTATAGTTGAATTTTATTACATTGCAGTAATGATTAATGGTTTATATGGTATGTTTTAAGTAATAAATCTAATGTGTTGAAGTCACAGATATGAACGTGAAGTAATATATGCATGTTAAGTATTAGAAAACATAAAAATACCACATTGCATCATCCCTAAAGAATGTAGAAACCTGGTTCTGCATCCTCCCATAGTCACTTCGGGTGAGATTGTTAGTTGCTTGCATGTCACTACCAAAAGTTCCAGTGATTGGGGGTTGTGTTGGTGCACAGTAAAAGGATTGAACCTGGGTCAACCCAACCTAAAAACCAACAATTTCTTATTTTACTGAGACCAAGCTCTGTTTGAGGGATATGTTTATGTGGCATTGGTCGAAGAAATAAATCCAACACTTGGTAGAATACAAGGAATGAGAATTTTTAGATTAGGAGAATAGAATCCCTCATTTGTCATATGAAAGGTGGTTACATACATATATTTTCAAAGATCAAAAATAAATTTTCTTCATTTCATTTTATGTGGAGTTGTACGAGTGGATATCAAGGTTGACCGAAAGAAAAGATTGTTTTAAAGGAGATGAACCTAAGGAGTGGACTCCTAAAATAATATAACGACTCAAGAATGCCAAAAATAGAATTTGAAGAGCTGTTGATTTATGGATTTATAGCATCTTGGAAGGATTCATTACTGAGTTCGTGGTAGAATCGATTGTTTCCTACAACAAAGTAGAATGACAAATTTTCAAAGGAACGTGAGCTGGGTACTTGAGATCTCTCAAACATTGGATTAAGATGCTTTTGTGTTAAAAGGGAGTTTTACAAATGTAGTTATATTATTAATTTACTTATGTTTGGGAGAAGATCCAAAGAAGAGTCTGGACAACACAAAGTGGAAAATGATATAGAATAGATACTAGAAAGAGATCTTGTAACCAAGATCCAAAGAGCTTCATAGAAACTAAATATAGCCCTCTTTTGAGTGAATCTGAAAGTGAAGAAAGCCTCCTTGAAAACCCCAAAGTAAAACTTCAGTATTCACCTTTCCAGCCTAGAAGTTCATCGAAGGCATAATTGAGTAATAACTAGGTTACTTTTGTTTTTCCTGTCCCCCTAAACCCGCTACCCCTGAACCCCGTCCCCTTACGAATCCTCCTCCCCCTCCCCCTCCCCCTCCCCCTTCGAGAACATATATGGTCGATGGTACTAAGCTACCTATTTTAAAAGGAATTGTATTAGAAGATCTAAAACAATTCTAGTTTTTATGTGAAGAAATATGGACAGTGAAGCAAGTCCATGATGAAAATATAAAGAAGGCACATCTTGTCATGATGTTATTAAAACAACATTGGTAAAATAATTTAAGAAGTTGAAGTTTAAATCATAGTGTATCACAGAGTTAAAGGAGATCAAACAAAGCCCTACTGAATCTATTTGTGAAGTTGACCATAGACTCAAATTATTATTGGATTAGGTGAGATTTGACATAGATCAACAACAACATAAGGAATGGTTCATAGTTTTGTTGTTTCCACATATCATATTTCCTTTGGCACAATAGAAGATAGAAACTCAAGCCGAAGCTCTAAAACAAGTGATTAAATTAGAAGCTTCACTTATAGGAGATACCAATGCAGGTATGCAACAGATTCAGAGTCAACTGGGAAATTTGAATATCCAGTTACAAGATATGAAGAAAAGTAAAGAAGTCAGATAAGTGTGGTGTACAAAGTGCGAATCAGAGGGCCACTCTAAAGAACAATGCCCTCTCTTCGAAAATTACATGGCTAGTGGAGCATCAAATCCTTGGAATATCAGATCCAACCTATGCTGTGATATATGCAACACTAGAGGTGAACATAGATGAGAAGATTTTTATTTATTGGAAAAATATGTGTAGAGTCCCAAGAACTTAGATTGCAATTTATGTAACTCAATAGGGCATGATGAGAACCATTGTCAATCTTATGAACTAATGATGGAGCGTGGTCCTGAAACTTATAGAATACAAGTGGAAGAACATGGACATTATGCACGAAAAGTTGATGTGAAAAATATTTTGGGAGTAGGATTATGGTGGCCTACACTACATAGAGATGCAAAGGAGCATTGCAAAGCTTGTGATGTGTGCCAAAGAACAGGAAAACCTTCAAGAAGAGATGAGATGCCACTAGTACCACAATATACATTATAGGCTTTTGATAAATGGGCTATTTATTTTGTTGGACCTATCAATCCACCTGGAAAGACGACTAGTGCAAGGTATATAATTACTGCAACTGCTTATCAGGCAAGATGGGCCGAAGCCCAACGAGTAAGAGATTATAGCATAGAGGCTACTATGTATTTCATTTTTTAATACATATTGTATAGATTTTGGTGTCCAAATATCTTGATGAGTGACCAAGGTTCACATTTCTAGAACAAGACTATTGAAGCATTGACTGACGAATTCCAAATTTATCACCAAAGGAGTACTCCTTATTACCCTGAGACGAATGGAACTGTGGAAGAATTTAAAAATATTTTGGAGAATTCACTAACTAAGGTATGAAATGTAAACTGAGATGATTGGGACCTTAAGGTTCCAACAATATTATGGGCTTATAGAACTACATGCAAGAAGTTGATAGGTCAAACACACTTCAGATTAGTTTATGGGCAAGAAGTTGCGATGCCCATGGAATAAATTGTCCCTAGCTTAAGGATTGCAACCTTTACAAATATGGCAAACCCTGACATAATGGAGGAAAGAATGTCACAATTGATTTCTTTGGAATAATACAAATTTATAGCAGGATTCCATCAACAAGTACAAATAGGCATATTAAACAAAAGAAGTTCTAGGTAGGAGACCTTTTTCTCCTCTAAGAAAATAAGTTTGTGAAGTTCCTAGGAAAATTTAAAATGCATTGGTTAGGCCCATATGTTATCAAGAATATTACTAATGGAGGCACAACTCAGTTAGCAAAGTTAAATGGAGAAATGATTCAAGGGAAAGCAAATCAAAGTATGTTGAATGTGTACATGGACAACCCTGCCGCTACAGCTTCGCTCTAAGGAAGAAAGGAGAAAATTCTTAGTGCCACCTACAGTTGAAAGTAGGCACTCGACTATAAACTACGCTGCAGAGAGCTTTGATGTAGGAAGTTACCTTGCTACAGTCTAGAGTATGTCAAAGTTTGTAGAACCTATTATAGAAAATGTGATGTGCACTACAGTGTGGAATTCATCAAAATTCACCAGAAAACATAAATATGACCATTAAAAGGAAAAAATACATGGAAGGCTACAATTATAACGACAAATTGGCAAAAATATAAGGATAAATATGAAATTAATGAGAAAACCTAAACGTGACAAAATCAAATCTAATGATGTGGTTTGAATTATGAAATTATTATAAATAAGTAACCTCCTACCCATATTAAGAACTTTACTGAATCGAGTGCTTGAGTGTCCATAGTGCGAAGAAATTAAAGAGAATTACCACATGAACGTTATGTCAACTAAAGTATTTGTGAATATATTTGACAAAAGAGGAAGAGAACGAGTCATGGAAGCAGCCACCGCAACAATGGATGGTATGTCTGCAACATCAGCTTAGACGCCCGAAGTAGCAGCACCCACAGTAGAGTTTCCATCACTGTAGAAACAAAGGATATCACCAAGTAAGAATCCAGCTAACGAAGTGTGAAGCATGAAGAAACACGATAAGAAACTAGCTAAACCCTAACAAAAGCCCAAGCTAGTCAAAGACAGTGAGAAAGAAGTAGAGGAGATACATGCGAAGGAAGGTGATGCAATATTTTTATCATCCCTACTAGTATACATCCCAACAACACACAAAATGCCAAACATTTGAAGCAATAGAAGGATGCGAAGTATGGCATATTTACACCCTTGTTTTTGGAAGCACTACCCTTTAAAGGAGAAGTTTAAGGAAAAATTTCACAGCTAAAGTTCATAGATTATGATTTTGACGACAGGAAGAAGTACCGTTAGTTTGCACCAAACTGATATTTGAAACAAGTGCACTAACCAGAAAAAAAAGTGACAAGGTTAGAGCCACAACAATGAGTGAATGGCTTGTGCAGTTAAGACTGTTAAATATGACATTGAACGTGCTGCATTTAGGCATAAGTATAGTGAGCACAACGTGTATGCGGCAATTTCTTGTGTTGGTGCACCATGGAAATATATGGTTGGAGAATCATGTCCCCATAGACCCTATGCTAATATGGAGGATCACCAGATTTCCATACCAAGGATAGAAACTCGCAGAGGAGTTTGTTGAAAAAGATTAGACTACTCTATAACATAAAATATGAAGAAAAATTTCAGGTTGGTCAAAGGAAAGACAGGCTACAACATAAATTTTCTCAGTGACCAAGTAGTTTGCTTCATAAAACACATATTGGCTGGGACAATTACGAGGAAATGTTGAATGAACGAATTTCCAGCGATGGTGGTTTCACTAGGCTAACTAGGTTTAGTCTAACTAGGGTAGATACCTACGGAAGGAGTTCCTAGACAATTGTCATGAGCTCCAGGAGAAAGGTACAACTTTCAACTATGGTTGGTTGATTTTTATTATTTTTATGTTGGCATGGAGATAACCAGAGGATTCACAGTTCCCTTAGGTACCTATAGGTACCTGTGAAGCCGCGAGGTATGCTTCGTTGTGGTTTACCATCAACACGTCATGTGCACAAGAGAAAAAATATCTTTTGTAATGTACCACATGGATTTACACATGCTAGTAAACCAACACCCCTAATTCTCATTGAGTTTATACAAGGAATATAGCTCTATGGTGAAGTTCAAAACACATTTTCACAAGGTGTACATACATGCATGCATGGATGTAAAGAAGAAATTTCATGCCTTTCCATATATCATGGCTCTTGTGACGCAAATAGAGGAATATCCCAAAGAATGGACAACCCCACTGGAGGTAACATGAGAGAGTGAAACAAAAGGAGAAGAGGTGGAAACTTCATAGCATGGTGAAGCCAGTGGAAAAGATAAGGAACAGGATGCACATGAGTTAGAGGAGGAAGAGCTACATAATGAGGGTAAGAATAATCCTTTTTAAGGAGACGAGTAGACCAAGGAGACAGGAAAGGGAGAAACAAAAAAAAATTCCATGGAGAAAATGGAGGCAGAGGGCTAAGATGCCTCAAAGAAAAATAAGAAGAAGAAGGTTAATAAAACGAAAGATCTCATGGTCCTTACTAAGGAGGACTTAGATAAAACTAGGGGTAGGGTAAAAGAAGTAACAACATAATCTTGGAATAGAGTTGAGGATCACTATGACGCACTTATGACCAGTGTTGCAGAGTAGATCACATAACTAAAGGTACTGGCGTAGATGGTCAGAAAACCTGCATAGATAGAGGAATGGGATGGCATAGAAAAGCAGATAGAGCCTATGCTTGTAGCGAGGCTAGCACAGATACTTGTAGGAGCCCTAAAGTTCAACTCTGCAGAACTATAATAGCATGCTAAGGAATGGAAGCACGTCAACACGAAGATCACAACACCGTCATTGACAAGACTACAGAAGTTGGACATGGATATAATTGAATAACTGAAGCTATGAGAACAAAACACATCACAATTTAATATATAGGTGGAAAAAGAGAAAGTTGTGTCTTGGTAGAAACTTGAGCATGTGATGCAAGAAAAGGATCAAATGGCAAAGGAATGCTAGAAGATCAAGGAAGTGGTCAAAGCCACTTGTAAAGAGATTCTAGACCTTGATGTCCAAGAGGAAGAGACAGTAGAAGAAAAGGTTGTGAAGCTCGGCCTTACTGTGAAGGGGTAGAAGGACAAAATTGTCGAAGTGCAATTCAAGTATGAAATGAAGATTAGTGAGCCACAAATGAAGCTGCAACCATCTATGCCACAGGAAATAAGGGATTAGAGGAAGAGTGACCTAAATACTATAATGGCAAACATCTCTGCAACATTGAAAAACTATGGGAAGTTGTTAGATGAAGGTTTGCAAATTTGGACTTCGCTACAGGAAGATCCAAATGTACAGAAACTGCAGGAAGAAATGAAGTAGAAGAAACAAAAGTTAGAATAGATTCAGGCCCCTCTAAAGACCTTAAAAATATTGTAGAGGCTCGTGGAGATCAATGAGAGTAAGGCCTTCCAAAAGAATATTGAGGAACTGAAGAAGGAGGAGGAGATTTTGATACAGGTGACTCAACATTGGCAGGTTGAGGCCCTCTAGTTATCATAGACAGTGGATGAGAAGGTTTAGGAGCTTTGACAAATGGAAACAATGTTTGTGCAGAAGGCTGCAGAACATGTGACAGAGGCACTATTTGAGGAGGCACACACTGAGGACAAGCAGGTGAAAGAAGCTCTGTAACAGTTCAATCATGCCTACAATAGCATCAGAAAAAAATCAGAGGAAGAATAGCAGAGTGACTCAGGACGAGTAACATGTGAGCATTGGGGGCCTGTTGGGCGCATCCCAACTTGGCGTAGAATTTGATGAAGACTCCACATTTTTGGGAGCGGAGTGTGAAGTAAAGGATGCAGAAGAGCATGCAGTGCACCATGTAGTAGAGAAATAAAGTGGACGGCATATTAGATATACCATGCGGTATATGGGCTTCAGAGTGGGTTAAATCCCCTCCCTTTTTGTAAAAGAATACTAATTTATATATGATGAATGGTTTTCAAACAATAGTAGCTTGTACTAGGGGTGTCCATAGTATATGGAGTATGGTATTGTAATGATGGACCCTCGATGTAATAGTATATAATAGGGTGAAATAATAAGGAGAATAATTATCATCTTATGTTCTAGATCTGTGTTATGGGTGTATCTTGTTGATTTGTACTTTGAAAGGAAGGTGAGGCTCTGTAGCTGAATGCGTAGAGGCCTAAGTCCACAATTGAGTGTGCAGACTTCCTATAGCTGAGTGTGTAGATTAAGAAGTGTTTGTTGTACAAGTTCTCCATTATAATCAACATTTCGTGTGGACATAGTCCCACATTGGGATGAACCACGATAAAATTTGTGTCTTCATGTTTATCTTTTCTTATTATTTGTTGTAAGATAGTAGTTTTATTACAGTTTCATTTTATTGCAACGTAGTAATGATTAGGGTTTATATGGTATGTTTTAAGTAATAAATGTAATGTGGTGAAGTAATATATGAATGAAAAGTAATCTATGCATGTTAAGTATGAGAAAACATAAAAATACCACATCACATCATCTCTCTAGGCTGCAGAAACCTGGTTCTGCATTTCCCATAGTCACTTCAGGTGTGATTGTGATATGTTTGTAGGTCACCGCATGTTGGAAGGCTATTGGTTCTCCTGCACTGAACCAATCTCTGAACACTTTGGAAGCTTTCGATGAGCATGATTCGCGACCCTTCAGTGTCTTACCTAACCTTGCCATCACCTTGGAAGGCAAGACAGTGCAAGTCCAAGTAGAAATTGTTGATGCCAATCTCAATTATAATATTCTACTCGGCCAAAGTTGGACCCATGCCATGCATGTCGTGGCATCCTCTTTATTTCTCATGATCCATTTTCCCCATCAAGGAAATATTGTCACAGTCGAACAACTGGATTTCTTTGCCTCTTCCTCCTCAGATGGAAATGTACCATACGTCAAGCACACTGGTGCTCCCTATGAGAGTGTGGGGGTAGGTCTCTTCAAAGATTCTGCCTTAATGGGAATTTTTCCACTCCCACCTCCTCATGTTGCCTCTG
This sequence comes from Pinus tabuliformis, assembly GCA_031772625.1. NCBI lineage: Eukaryota > Viridiplantae > Streptophyta > Pinopsida > Pinales > Pinaceae > Pinus > Pinus tabuliformis. The sequence goes on from CM062807.1 coordinate 1,233,752,397, forward strand.
TCAACATGATCTCGGTCAAATCTGATCCTTGGGTCATACATGCACCAGATCTTCTTGATACTTGCAGCGAGGTTATGCCGCTTAGTCCTGCCGAAGACAATTACGTGGAAATTGTTTCGGCTTCAAACTCTACATCCTTTGATTCTCATATGTCAAATACCTCTCTCTATACATACTCTTAATGCCCTTGGCTTGGCACTTTGGAATCACCTGATCCCTTAGCCGAGACCTTCTTTGTTGATGAAGACATCATGGAAGTCATGTCTCGTGAGGAACCACCATGGATCAATACTCATCATCACTCCTCATTCTTGCCTCGCTTGGCAGTCATGTCTACTGCTTTTGACGAGTCCTCTTCTCCATTTCCCCCACTGATTTTTACTCATGAAGTATGATTGGAAGGAAATCTGGGTAATATTACCCAAACGATACCTATTGACATTTCTATCAAACCCGGTATCATTGAACACGTTCATATTGGGGTATCTTGTTCTCCGAAGGAGAATAATACATATACTTGTCTATTTCAGGAATTTTGTGATGTGTTTGCATGGTCCTAGGAAGAAATGCTTGGCATTGATCCTAGTTTTGTAGTGCACGAAATACCAATGTATCTGCACGTGAAGCCTGTTCGCCAACAACTTCACCTGGTGCACCCTAGGAAGGCTTCCACTATTAAGGGTGAATTTGAAAAGCTTCTCAAAATTAGGTTCATCTATCCCATCCCCCTTATAGAATAGGTGTCCAATATTGTCCTAGTGACTAAAAAACAAGGCACGAACTGCGTTTGCATGGATTAGCGAGATCTCAATCGTGCCTGTCCTAAAGACAACTATCCTACTCCCTTCATTGATCAAATCATTGGTGAATGTGTCGGTAGCGATATATTTTCCTTTATGGATGGTTTTTCTGGTTACGACGAGATCAACATTACACCAAGAAAAGACAACCTTTATCTGTTCGTGGGGTATGTTCACGTACAAGAAGCTCCTTTTAGCCTAAAAAATGTTGGAGCCACGTTTCAAAATGCAATGTCCTATGTGTTTCATGATATTCACAACATTTTCCAGCCTTACTTGGATGACCTTCCCACTCATTCTCGTAGGTGCCAAGCTCACCTAGACCATCTTTGGCAGATTTTTCTACACTTTAGACACTATAACATTCGATTAAACCCGGACAAATGCATTTTGTGTGTGGAATCAGGACAACTCCTCGACTTCAGTTTTTCCAAGGATGGTATTTGACTGGATCCACTAAAATTCAAGGCCATTTTAAATTTACCCCCTCCATCCTCACTGCACCCACTCCAGATCCTGCAAGAAAAGGTTAACTTTCTTTGTCGTTTTATATCCAACTATGTCGGGCTAGCTACAAGATTTACTGGGTTGCTCAAACAACAAAAGCCCTTTGTATGGGACGAGGTGGCCCAAAAATAATTTGATGATCTCAAGACCATCCTCATGAATGCTCCTCTGTTGCATCTACTAGACTATTATCAAGATTACTTCCTTTGCCTATTTGTGGCCCCTAGCACCATTGTTATAGTCTTGGTCCAATATCATGATGAAGGAAACGAATATGTAATCTACTACCTTAGTCGGAATCTCCTCGACACTGAAATGTGTTATGCACATGTCTAGAAGTAATAGAAATTGTGTTATTGACTTTGAAGTAATAGAAATTGTGGATGACAATAACCCCTATCATTTATTTCTTGGACTTGATTGGGCATTCGATAACATGGCTATCATTAATCTAAATAAGATAAAAATGATATTTAAAGGAAATAATAGGAGGGTAATTGTTCCCTTGGATCCATTAGAAGGATCAATGTATATGGAGCCCGTTAGAGAAGAATATTGTGTATTTGATATATATAATATCTATCAATTGACAGCAAAGGAACAGGATTTTGCTAACCCTACTGCAGAGGGCAATTTAACTTGGGAGCATGATAGTTCTTGTGCATCAGACTCAGACGAAGAATTGGATAATTGACAGAACATGCTACATGAAGAATCTACAAGGTGTTGTGGAAGAGTTACTAAATCAGTTCTTTGCATGACATACAAGGTATGTAACCTCCCTTCTTATGATGGCTTAAGTGATGTGAATTTTTTTCTTGATGAATATGAGGAACAGGCTCTAGAAAATAAAAGATTGTTAACTTTGGATATAGCCCTAAAATCTAATCCTACTAGATGGTGGGGTACACATAAGAAGAATATATAAGGTTGGAAAAAATGTCGAAGGTTGATGTGGATAATATTTGGTCAGATAAATACAGATATGGAGTTAAAATATGATGGTGAAACTAGTCCCAAGGATCATATATGGTTATGTACTACAGCATGGAACAAAATCCCACAACAAGAATGAGTACATGGGTTCATTCATATATTGTAAGCAATTCCTCATAATTTGTACTTGGAAACAGAGCTTCGACATGGTACTGTGATCTTGGAAGATATGGTTGATGGGATTATATTGAAATTCATCTTTGAAGATGATTTCCCATATATATATTCAACCCTTTAGATAGTTAAGGAAGATCTTTGAAACTACAACTCCAAGGACATGGCAGCAAACTGATTGGGTTGCGTAGAGAGAACATGCACTAGAATGCTACAACCTTATGGCAGAAGAAGAAGAAGATCCTTGTAACATTAACATAGTAGAATCAGAAGGACACCGCAAAGTGAATTGACCCGAGCCAAAGATACCAAATATAAAAAATCCAGTAAAGAAAAAGAAGGTAAATGTAGGATCAAAAGAGGAACCAAATTTTGCAACTATAGGATATTATTGGGATGAAGAAACAGTCAAAAAAGTGACAAAATTTATTCATGAATATCAAGATTTGTTTCCCACTAATTTTTCAAAAATGAAGGGTGTAGTAGGAGATTTAGGAGTTGTGAAGATCCCATTTAAGCTTGATGTGAAGCCAATCAAGTAAAGACCTTACATATTCAATCTGAAGTATAAGAAGAAAGTAAAACTTGAGTTGGATAAGATGATTGCACCAGGAGTCATTGAACCTCTGGAAGAATCAGAATGGATAAGTCCTATGGTCATGCAAAAAAAGAAAACTCATGGAGAAATCAGGATCTGTGTTGATTGGATGAAGTTGAATGATGCATTCTTACATGATCCTTTCTCTACCCATTTCATAGATGAAGTATTAGACAATGTAGGAGTTCAGGAAGTGTATTCATTTACAGATCTATTTTCAAGATATCATCAAATTAGAATTGCACCAGAGGATCGACAAAATACCACCTTTGCTACAGAATGGGGCTCATACCAGTACATAGTGATGACTTTTGTATTGAAGAATCCCCCTGCTATATTTTCAAGATTGGTGGTTGCATCTTTCAAATAATATATCCACAAATTTCTATAAGTATACTTTGATGACTGGAAAATATTTGGATTATTAAGAAAACATGCTAGAAGTTTAGGACTTATTCTTGATACATGTAGATAATATCAAATCTCCTTGAACTTAAATAAATCCATATGTTGTGTACCTTTTGGTATATTGTTGGGAAATTTTGTTTGCAAACAAGGATTAATGGTGGACCCTGCAAAAATTTATGTTATTTTGAACCTACCTCCACCGAAGAAAAGAACACAGCTTCACACTACATTGGGTTATATAGGACATTACAAAATTTTATCAAAGGATATGCTCAGATTAATACACCTGTGGAAAAATTATTTATAAAGATGAAACTATTAATTTTCAATGGGATGAAGAATGTCTAAAGAGTCTTGGAATATTGAAGGAAAAGATGGTAGTTGCTCCTATACTAGTATTCATTAACTTGAATAAGGAATTTCATGTACATGTGGACGCTTATTATATAGCCTTAGGAGTGGTACTAGCATAGCCTGGTACAAGAGAAATTGATCATCCTATAACTTTTGTAAGTAGCAAATCTAAAGTTGCAAAGAACTACACAACTATAGAAAGGGAAGGATTGGCAATGGTTTATGTCTTGCAGAAGTTTAGACATTATTTGCTGGGATCAAATTGAAGATGTTTACATATCGTTCTGCATTAAAGTATTTGGGTAATAAGCTTGTTTTAGGAGGGAATATTTGTAGATGGTTATTTTTGTTCCGAGGATATGACTTTGAAATTGTTGTTAAGCCACAAAGACTGAATGTAGGACTTGATCATTTGTCAAGATTGGAAACAAGTGAAGAAATAACTAGTATAGAAGACAATATCCTTGATGCATAGCTATTTGCAATCAGAATTGCAGATGATCATTTTTGCATATATTATTATTTTTTTAAACAAAGTAATGGCTCCTTCATAATATACTATGAAGTAGAAGAAGCAATTAGTGGTGAAGGAAACTGATTTTTTATTAATAGAAGCACACTTATAGTCTTCTTTTGTGAAGTTCCTAGGAAAATTTAAAATGCATTGGTTAGGCCCATATGTTATCAAGAATATTACTAATGGAGGCACAACTCAGTTAGCAAAGTTAAATGGAGAAATGATTCAAGGGAAAGCAAATCAAAGTATGTTGAATGTGTACATGGACAACCCTGCCGCTACAGCTTCGCTCTAAGGAAGAAAGGAGAAAATTCTTAGTGCCACCCGCAGTTGAAAGTGGGCACTCGACTATAAACTACGCTGCAGAGAGCTTTGATGTAGGAAGTTACCTCGCTACAGTCTAGAGTATGTCAAAGTTTGTAGAACCTATTATAGAAAATGTGATGTGCACTACAGTGCGGAATTCATCAAAATTCACGAGAAAACAAAAATATGACCATTAAAAGGAAAAAATACATGGAAGGCTACATTTGTAACAACAAATTGGCAAAAATATAACGATAAATATGAAATTAATGAGAAAATCTAAACGTGACAAAATAAAATCTAATGATGTGGTTTGAATTCTGAAATTATTATAAATAAGTAACCTCCTACCCATATTAAGAACTTTACTGAATCGAGAGCTTGAGTGTCCATAGTGCGAAGAAATTAAAGAGAATTACTACATGAACGTTATGTCAACTAAAGTATTTGTTCATATATTTGACAAAAGAGGAAGAGAACGAGTCAAGGAAGCAGCCACCGCAACAATGGATGGTATGTCTGCAACATCAACTTAGACGCCCGAAGTAGCAGCACCCACAGTAGCATCACCATCACTGTAGAAACAAAGGATATCACCAAGTAAGAATCCAGCTAACAAAGTGTGAAGCATGAAGAAACACGATAAGAAACTAGCTAAACCCTAATAAAAGCCCAAGCTAGTCAAAGACAGTGAAAAAGAAGCGGAGGAGATACAGGCGAAGGAAGGTGATGCAATATTTTTATCATCCCTACCAGTATACATCCCAACAACAGAACAAAATGCCAAACATTTGAAGGAATAAAAGGATGCGAAGTATGGCACATTTACACGCTTGTTTTTGGAAGCACTACCCTTTAAAGGAGAAGTTTTAGGAAAAATTTCACAGCTAAATTTCACAGATTATGATTTTTATGACAGGAAGAAGTACCGTTAATTTGCACCAAACCGATATTTGAAACAAGTGCACTAACCAGACAAAAAAGTGACAAGGTTAGAGCCACAACAATGAGTGAATGGGTTGTGCAATTAAGACTTCTAAATATGACATTGAACGTGTTGCATTTAGGCATAAGTATAGTGAGCACAATGTGTATGAGGCAATTGCTTGTGTTGGTGCACCATGGAAATATATGGTTAGAGAATCATATGCCCATAGACCCTATGCTAACATGGAGGATCACCAGATTTCCATACCAAGGATAGAACCTCACGGAGGAGTTTGTTGAAAAAGATTAGACTACTCTATAACAGAAAGTATGAAGAATAATTCCAGGTTGGTCAAAGGAAAGACATGATACAACATAAATTTTCTCAGTGACCAAGTAGTTTGCTTCATAAAACACATATTGGCTGGGACAATTACGAGGAAATGTTGAATGAACGAAGTTCCAGCGATGGTGGTTTCACTAGTCTAACTAGGTTCAGTCTAACTAGGGTGGATACCTACGGAAGGAGTTCCTAGACAATTGTCGCGAGCTCCAAGAGAAAGGTACAACTTTCAACTATGGTTGGTTGATTTTTATTATTTTTATGTTGGCATGGAGATAACCAGAGGATTCACAGTTCCCTTAGGTGCCTATAGGTACCTGTGAAGCTGCGAGGTATGCTTCGTTTTGGTTTACCATCAACGCATCATGTGCACAAGAGAACAAAATATTTTTTGTAATATACCACATGGATTTACACATGCTAGTAAACCAACAGCCCTAATTCTCATTGAGTTTATACAAGCAATATAGCTCTATGGTGATGTTCAAAGCACATTTTCACAAGGTGTACATACATGCATGCACAGATGTAAAGAAGAAATTGCATGCCTTTCCATATATCATGGCTCTTGCGACGCAAATAGAGGAATATCCCAAAGAATGGATAACCCCACTGGAGGTAACATGAGAGAGTGAAACAGAAGGAGAAGAGGTGGACACTTCATAGCATGGTGAAGCCAGTGGAAAAGATAAGGAGCAGGATGCACATGAGTTAGAGGAGGAAGATCTACATAATGACGGTAAGAATAATCCTTTTGAAGGAGATGAGTAGACCAAGGAGACAGGAAAGGGAGAAACAAAAAAAAAATCCATGGAGAAAATGGAGGCAGAGGGCTAAGATGCGTCAAAGAAAAAGAAGAAGAAGAAGGTCAATAAAACAAAAGATCTCATGGTCCTTACTAAGGAGGACTTAGATAAAACTAGGGGTAGGGTACAAGAAGTAACAACATAATCTTGGAATAGAGTTGAGGATCACTATGACGCACTTATGACCAGTGTTGCAGAGAAAATCATGTAACTAAAGTTACTGGTGCAGATGGTCAGAAAACCTGCATAGATAGAGGAATGGGATGGCATAGAAAGGCAGATAGAGCCTATGCTTGTAGTGAGGCTAGCACAGATACTTGTAGGAGCCCTAAAGTTCAAATCTGCAGAAATATAATAGCATGCTAAGGAATGGAAGCACGTCGACACAAAGATCACAACACCGTCATTGGCAAGACTACAAAATTTGGACATGGAGATAATTGAATAACTGAAGCTATGAGAACAACACACATCACAATTTAATATATAGGTGGAAAAAGAGAAAGTTGTGTCTTGGTAGAAACGTGAGCATGTGATGCAAGAAAAGGATCAAATGGTAGAGGAATGCTAGAAGATCAAGGAGGTGCTCAAAGCCACTTGTAAGGAGATTCTAGACCTTGATGTCCAAGAGGAAGAGACAGTAGAAGAAAAGGTTGTGAAGCTCGGCCTTACTGTGAAGGGGTAGAAGGACAAAATTATCGAAGTGCAATTCAAGTATGAAATGAAGATTAGTGAGCCACAAATGAAGCGACAAATATCTATGCCACAGGAAATAAGGGATTAGAGGGAGAGTGACCTAAATAATATAACGGCAAACATCTCTGCAACATTGGCAAACTATGGGAAGTTGTTAGATGAAGGTTTGCAAATTTGGACTTCGCTACAGGAAGATCCAAATGCACAGAAACTGTAGGAAGAAATGAAGTAGAAGAAACAAAAGTTAGAATAGATTCAGGCCTCTCTAAAGACCTTAAAAATATTGTAGAGGCTCGTGGAGATCAATGAGAGTAAGGCCTTCCAGAAGAATATTGAGGAACTGAAGAAGGAGGAGGAGATTTTGATACAGGTGACTCAACATTGGCAGGTTGAGGCCCTCTAGTTATCATAGACAGTGGATGAGAAGGTTCAAGAGCTTTGAAAAATGGAAACAATGTTGGTGCAGAAGGCTGCAGAACATGTGACAGAGGCACTATTTGAGGAGGCACGCACTGAGGACAAGCAGGTGAACGAAGCTCTGTAATAGTTCAATCATGCCTACAATAGCACCAGAATAAAATCAGAGGAAAAACAGTTGAGTGACTCAGGACGAGTCACATGTGAGCATTGGGGGCCTGTTGGGCGCATCCCAACTTGGCGTAGAATTTGATGAATACTCCACATTTTTGGGAGCAGAGTGTGAAGTAAAGGATGCAGAAAAGCATGTAGTGCACCATGTAGTAGAGAAACAAAGTGGACCGCATATTAGATATACCATGCGGTATATGGGCTTCAGAGTGGGTCAAAGCCCCTCCCTTTTTGTAAAAGAATACTAATTTATATATGATGAATGGTTTTCAAACCATAGTAGCTTGTACTAGGGGTGTCCATAGTATATGGAGTATGGTATTGTAATGATGGACCCTCGATGTAATAGCATATAATAGGGTGAAATAATAAGGAGAATAATTATCATCTTATGATCTAGATCTGTGTTATGGGTGTATATTGTTGATTTTACTTTGAAAGGAAGGTGAGGCTCTGTAGTTGAATTCGCAGAGGCCTAAGTCCACAATTGAGTGTGCAGACTGCCTATAGCTGAGTGTGTAGATTAAGAAGTGTTTGTTGTACAAGTTCTCCATTATAATCAACATTTCGTGTGGACATAGTCCCACATTGGGATGAACCACGATAAACATTGTGTCTTCATGTTTATCTTTTCTTATTATTTGTTGTAAGATAGTAGTTTTATTACAGTTTCATTTTATTGCAACGTAGTAATGATTAGGGTTTATATGGTATGTTTTAGGTAATAAATGTAATGTGGTGAAGTAATATATGAGTGAAAAGTAATCCAGGCATGTTAATTATGATAAAACATAAAAATACCACATCACATCATCTCTCTAGGCTGCAGAAACCTGGTTCTGCACTTCCCATAGTCACTTCAGGTGTGATTGTGATATGTTTTTAGGTCACCGCATGTTGGAAGGCTATTGGTTCTCCTGCACTGAACCAATCTTTGAACACTTTGGAAGCTTTCGATGAGTGTGATTCGTGACTATTCAGTGTCTTACCTAACCTTGCCATCACCTTGGAAGGCAAGACAGTGCAAGTCCAAGTAGAAATTGTTGATGCCAATCTCAATTATAATATTCTACTCGGCCAAAGTTGGACCCATGCCATGCATGTCGTGGCATCCTCTTTATTTCTCATGATCCATTTTCCCCATCAAGGAAATATTGTCACAGTCGAACAACTGGATTTCTTTGCCTCTTCCTCCTCAGATGGAAATGTGCCATACGTCAAGCACACTGGTGCTCCCTATGAGAGTGTGGGGCTAGGTCTCTTCAAAGATTCTGCCTTAATGGGAATTTTTCCACTCCCACCTCCTCAAGTTGCCTCTGTCATCATGATCTCGGTCAAATCTGATCTTTGGGTCATACATGCACCAGATCTTCTTGATACTTGCGACGAGGTTATGCCGCTTAGTCCTGCCGAAGACAATTACGTGGAAATTGTTTCGGCTTCAAACTCTACATCCTTTGATTCTCATATGTCAAATACCTCTCTCTATACATACTCTTAATCCCCTTGGCTTGACACTTTGGAATCACCTGATCCCTTAGCCGAGACCTTCTTTGTTGATGAAGACATCATGGAAGTCATGTCTCTTGAGGAACCACCATGGATCAATACTCATCATCAATCCTCATTCTTGCCTCGCTTGGCGGTCATGTCTACTGCTTTTGGCGAGTCCTCTTCTCCATTTCCCCCACTGATTTTTACTCATGAAGTATGGTTGGAAGGAAATCTGGGTAGCATTACCCAAATGATGCCTATTGACATTTCTATCAAACCCAGTATCATTGAACAGGTTCATATTGGGGTATCTTCTTCTCCGGAGGAGAATAGTACATATACTTGTCTATTTCAGGAATTTGTGATGTGTTTGCATGGTCCTAGGAAGAAATGCTTGGCATTGCTCCTAGCATTGTAGTGCACGAAATACCAATGTACCCGTATGTGAAGCCTGTCCGCCAACAGCTTTACCTGGTGCACCCTAGGAAGGCTTCCACTATTAAGGGTGAATTTGAAAAGCTTCTCAAAATTAGGTTCATCTATCCCATCCCCCTTATAGAAGAGGTGTCCAATATTGTCCTGGTGACTAAAAAACAAGGCACGAACTGCGTTTGCATGGATTAGCGAGATCTCAATCGTGCCTGTCCTAAAGACAACTATCCTACTCCCTTCATTGATCAAATCATTGGTGAATGTGTCGGGAGCGATATATTGTCCTTTATGGATGGTTTTTCTGGTTACGACGAGATCAACATTACACCAAGAAAAGACAACCTTTATCTATTTGTGGGATATGTTCACGTACAAGAAGCTCCTTTCAGCCTCAAAAATGTTGGAGCCACGTTTCAAAACGCAATGTCCTATGTGTTTCATGATATTCACAACATTTTCCATCCTTACTTGGATGACCTTCCCACTCATTCTCGTAGGTGCCAAGCTCACCTAGACCATCTTTGGCAGATTTTTGTACACTTTAGACACTATAATATTTGGTTAAACCCGCACAAATGCGTTTTGTGTGTGGAATCAGGACAACTCCTCGACTTCATTTTTTCCAAGGATGGTATTCGACTGGATCCACTAAAATTCAAGGCCATTGTAAATTTGCCCCCTCCATCCTCATTGCACCCACTCCAAAGCCTGCAAGAAAAGGTTAACTTTCTTTGTCGTTTTATATCAAACTATGTCGGGCTAGCTACAAGATTTACTGGGTTGCGCAAACAAGAAAAGCCCTTTGTATGGGATGAGGTGGCCCGAAAATATTTTGATGATCTCAAGACCATCCTCATGAATGCTCCTTTGTTGCATTTACTGGACTATTATCAAGATTACTTCCTTTACCTATTTGTGGCCCCTAGCACCATTTTTATAGTCTTGGTCCAATATGATGATGAAGGTAACGAATATGTAATCTACTACCTTAGTCAGAATCTCCTCGACACTGAAATGTGTTATGCACATGTCTAGAAGTTATCTTTGGCTACCGTTCAGGCTGTTCAACGCTTTCGGCACTGTATCCTTTTGTACATGACTACATTTATTTCTGAATGCAACCCCATGACCTATATCGTGACTCGTCAGTTGCTGGGGGGGAATATTCTGAATGGATTGTGATCTTGCAAGAATTTGATTTGGTTTTCACTACAGCCAAATATCAGAAGTCACTTTTTTTCACTGAATTGATTTGTTCCCTTCCCTCCAATTCTCTCACTATTGGTGCAGATGAAAAAATTCTAGATGAGACCATTTTCTTGATTAGCACCCTTTATCCATGGTTCAATGATATCATCATGTATCTCCAAACGTCCACATTCTGATCCATGTTGACCAAGGATGATCACCGCAAGATTTGGCATCACTCCCAACCCTACCATACTATTGGTGATACTTTATATCGTGTCAGTGTTGATTTAGTACTTCGCAGATGCCTTACGATCAAGGAAGATGAAAGAGTTCTTAATGATTGCCACTTCGGGGCAAGTGCACGAATGCCAAATTTTACCAATGCAAGATGTGTGCCCCACTCGCTCACCGACACCGCATCATTACCGTTGGTCCTTTTGCCAAATAGGGCATCAATTATATGACATGTAACCCTTGTTCGGCTAGGGGGTGTTAGAGTTGGTCTGTTCAGCCCTCCATCAAAGATCAAAACCTATTTTGTTGCATTTCATTTTAGGTGTCCCTTTCTGCTCGATCACCTGCATTCCATTTAGGAGCATCGATCCTCTAATGGAAGGGTCTTGTCCCCATACTTCGCTCATGTGATTCACCTGCTGGTTAATGCCTATTCATAAAAAAAAAAAGCATATATAGTCTTCTTTTCATCAAAGTTGCAAAAGTTGTCTTTAGGGTTTTAGTGTCAGATAGGTGTAGGTTTTCATTAGGGTTTTGTCAATAAATGCTTCATATTATCCGATAATCACCAGCAGGCCATGAGGGTGTTCTATCATCAATTTTTTTTTTAATAGGTATCCGAAAATGTGTTTTTCCTCAAAACTCTGTTTTGAGGAAAAAATAGAGTATTTAGCCTTATTTGTACAAAATCATGTAAATTTTTTTCTCTTCATTGTAAATTCCTTCACCTACACCTTGGTTCCTTTCCTTAGCCAAAGAAGCTCCAATCCCTACAAAGACAAGCCAAGCTTAGGTCATTTCACTCATTACAAAGTGAAAAAGTAGTGAAAAGGTCCAAAACAAAGGTTGAAATAAAAGTTATTTGCAAAACATTATGAAAATGGGTTTTTGGAGAAATTAATTTGAAAATCCAATGTATAAAACATGTCTCCAAGTTTTTAAAGTTCATTTGCATGCCAAGAACAAAGAGGAAGCAACTCAAAGAAATTTGTGTGAGCAAGTGAGAAATTGGGCAAAATTGGGAGAAAATTGGCCGGCGCGGTGCATTGAGCAAGAGGTGCGGCACATTCGGGAGGCACGGTGCACTGGGAAGGCACGACACACTAGGAAGGCACGACGCATTGGGTATGTTGTGCGGTGCATACAGTTAAAGTCCCGAAACTACTAACCTTTGCTCCAAATTGCCAAGAAATCACACGGATTTTCTAGGTAGAGCCACTTCGGATTGTGAGTCCCTAGGCATTAGTCAAGAAAATTTTGATCCATATATAATGAGTTGTAGTCATGATATAGATGTGTTGAAGTCAGTGTTTTATGTTATATATGTGTGTGTGTGTGTGTGTGTGTGTGTGTGTGTGTGTGTGTGTGTGTGTGTAACTATTGTGATGAATAAAATCATAGTGTGATTTTTATTGTGTGAAACCACGCTATTTGGTCATCTCTTATTTTTCTAACATCCATTTCATGGATCCAGAAGGGGTTTTGAAGAGTAGATGGGTCACAAGACATCTCAAATTCAACAATTTAAGATTTAATAAACCAATTTAAAGAGGTTGGGTTCCATGGGTTTTGGAAGAGTATATGGGCCACAAGACATCCCAAATTTGGTAATTTATTCTTTAATAAATAAATCTAAAGAGGTTGGGCTCCTTTACAATTGATGGGTGTAACTCCCTCATATTTTCCCAACAATAATGTGACATGACATAGATGGAAACATGGAGACCATAAAATTCCTCATGCTCAGATCCCAAAAATCTATGACCTACCATCTCTAGACCCAACACATCCTAAAAATCAAAAGGGGTGGTGAAGGGATTCTGCACGTCTCTAGATTCTTTCCTCCTTATGGAATTTTGAGAGTACCAAAATCATGCTATCTTTATCATATGTTTTTGTTATCATACATAGTTCCTTTTTATGTTAAAAAATAAACAAAAACAACATGTTAATGTCGTATGTCACTCTGCAATGTTGGAAGAAATAGAATTGGGTCCCTCCACATAGAAAACCAACACTCTATTTGGAGGTGAAGTTGTATCATATGAGTGTGCAAGCTCACAAAAGAAACACTCAAATACAAGCTGAGGACATTGTAGAAGAGATAAAGAACCACTATAATTAGGGAGTCCATTCCATTCTAGTATGTTCTTCCACATGTTTTCGTCAAAGTTAATGCTTCTAACATGTGCCATAATATAAGCTTGAAAAAACGATTATCTTGGTCATAAGTGATCACTGTGTAAAACCTACGAATAGATTTGGCCATGACATGTAGAATCAATATCCGCCTCTCTTGAGAAAAGAGAGGGTTAAACACCAATAACTTGGTCTTCTCATGGGAAATATTGTGAAGAGAATTAGGCCCTACAAATCCCTCTAAACACATGTAAGCCTCACCGTAAGTGAGCAATATCCTCCACTGGTGTTCTGGTAAATCATGGAGCAATGGGTTTTTCCATGTGAACATTGTTGGTCATCCTTCTTGCAAAATAATGGATATGAAATACAATGAAGGTGTGTTCCTAGAGAAAATATGAGATAAGAAAGAACATAGGGTGGCCAAGGAATCTTCTATTATAGTGAAGGGCAATGGTGGGATCTCAGAGTGAGGAATGAAAATATCTACAAGTGAACGATAGTATACGTTAATTGCAAATAGGAATCTTGTTATAACTCGAATGTGTAGATATGGTAGGTTATTCCGATAACTATATTCCATAGTGTTTTTTGAATGAATTTTGAGAAGTGATGAAATTTAAACCAAGTAGCATCACACTCTATAAATGACAGGACTGTGAATATATTTATTATTAGGTGAGGGTCGTGCTCCTAAAAATACAAATTCTTTTATCTTTCAAAATAGTGCACATGCACTTTTGAAGGCACAATCATTCCCTTATTAAGTGTACTACTATTCAAAAATCATTCAAAAGTAACCTAATTGTGACCATTCACACAAAACTCTCGAAACATGGGAAAAATGGTGCATCATATAACTTGGACCTGTTTTTCCCCTTAGGAGCTAGGGACACCTAATAGGGTTATTTATTAGACATTCATACCTAGGGATGTAACACTTTTACAAGCTTAAAGCACCAAATTTGAAAGGGAAGACAATTATGAAGTCTCGATTTGCACTTGATTAACAAGCTTGATTCAATTAGATGCACTAATAAAATATTGTACCTAATGGTGAGGAAGAACATTGGATATTACATGTAATTGGAAAGCAGTTTCATTATGGGCTAAGAAACTTAATTGGGGCCTAATCCCACCACAAGATTATATTGACACCCTTGTGGGAATTTTTGACATCCATGTGACTCCTATCATGTGGACCATTATTTCACATAATGGGAACCCTTAACACCTTCAATAGCTTGCCCATTTCCCACATTGTTCATGAGATGGCGCTTTTTGACCAGTGTTCCCACCCGACATACCATTATGAAGTGGAAGTTGATCTAAGACCCAGAGGAGGTTTGTCTCACCTTTAAGAAATGATATTGAGAGAACCATATCCAAAGCCCTCAAATTGGAGCATTACAGGCTTGTTTATCATTAGGAGATGCATGAAACCAACATTTGTGCACCAAAACCACTTTCTACCACCACATGATGAATTACATAGAGCCTGAGGGGTCATCACTTTGTCCCTCATTTATGGATATATATATATATATATATATATATATATCTCACCATGGCACTTAGAGGACTCAACATAACCCTCCATTGGCCCTACATTAGCATGACATCATCAAGTCGACTTTCATATGTATGGTTAATTCATGACTTATAATAGAGACTTGGTTGGCTTGTGAACAAGGCTTATTTATAGCATATGCTAAATTTCTAATTCAACTTAGAGAGACTCATATAAAAAGAAATAAGTTTCATTTGTGAGAACTCATCATCATCGCTTGGTATTGTCGACCCTCTTCAGAAATTTCACACTTTTTCTCTTCAATATTTTGGAGTATCTTGGATGCACAATCATATTTGGAGCTAATTTTTGATATTGTCATGGAGCTACTTCTTGAATACATATGGATAATTGCATCGCTATTTTGCAACTTCTCTTATTGATGAAACATTACTTTGCAAATTGCATAATGCATGCAACTATTGCAACTAGAGTAATTTCTATTATTTCGTAATTTCATTAAAGATAATTTTGAAATATCCTTGGTTGGCTCCTAGATATGTTATTCATGGTATAACATGTAATGAATGTTCCTAATGATGAAACATCAGTTTTCCTCATCAAAATCCATATTCTAATAGTGTCTAATTTTTGAAAGGTGGTAGCAAGGATCATCTTTTAACCTCCTTGAAACAAATATGGATTATCTAACAAATGTAGGACACCATTAACCCAAGAGAGTGAATTTATGGATTTTATTTGGACAAGGCTCCTCCTTGAAGTCTTGCTTAGAGGATCTCCAATTTTTAAAGTATTTTAAATATCCATCCATAAATTCTTATGCTATAGAAGGGAAGCCTAACTTGTATTTCATTAGATAGGTGGATTTCTTGAGGGTTTTTTGAGCATAGTATTTAGTGGAATAAATCTCAAGAAACCATTTATCCACCTGTTCCTAGAACTAGTGAGTATTTTGGAAGAATTTCCTCCCATGATTATTGATGAAGCCCTAGGTCTAATGAAATTATTTCATAGGTCTTTCAAAGGGAGGGAAGAACTTTTCTGAAGTGTTAAAACATCACATAAATCTAGCTTGAGAGATCCTTCGCCATCACTTAGAGTCTTGATCTTAGAAATACTTATTATCATAAAAAATATCAAACCAGAGGTCATGATCTTTTCTTAGGTATTTCTTGGAGAGTATTTAACTTATTTAAAACATTTATCTATTACTTTGTCTCTCGTTTAATGGGATTTGTGGAATCATGTCATATTGAAACCTTGATCAATTCATTTTATGTGATTGTCCTTCCTACGAGGACTCCTCCCATTAGTGAATGTCCATAAAGAGTAGGGGACTTTGACAAAGGTGACAATGGGTCATTGTCTAATTCTTGTCACTCGATCTAGTAGTTCTCCCTTAGTTTTTCCCTTCCTCAGGGCCTTGCTAGATTGTGTGGTAACACGACTTATATTGATTACAAAATTATAATATTTTAGAAGACAATTTTGTTCTCAATTTTTTTTCGAGGTGTTTCCCCTAAACCACCACGAAGGGGAGCTAAAAGGTTTCTCCCTCCCTTGATTGGCCCCCTTGGCAGAAATAGTGGGGGGAAACCCCCCACACCCACTCGTTAGGGACTAGGATCCAAATGCGACCCAAACAAGGCCTCTAAATTAGTGAGATAATTAGGCTCCACACCCAACAAGTGGGCCACTACCCCATTGTTCTCTTTTGGTATAGTTTATGCCCTTTAGGGTTTACCTCTTTAAGGTCTCGTAGATTTTCGAGAAACACGATGATCGTGTTAGTACTATACGACTGTCCCAAATATTTTTTTTATTCCTCACCATACCCATTACTCTCTTCCAAATTTCTTTAGGCTTCATTAATTTACCACTATCCTGAATCAAGATCTTACATTCATCATCAAATTTTGTCAAGAATTATACTTTAGCGTGCCTAGTTTAACATGGGAACTCTATATCATCCATAAATATATGGTCAAACTACAGGGGTTAACATGCACATACAAGATTTACCTTATGGAATGGTGGTACAATGGAAATTATCATGGGCTACCAATATGACACCATATGAAGTGGTCTATGGCTAGAAACCTTTGTCAAGGAACCTAAAAACGTTCATGTAATGGATACAAAAATTCACACCAAGGAAGCCATTCCTTAAACACTTAATGACAAATTGATCATGGTTAAAAATGGATTGAAACAACAAGCTAACTTGCATCACTTAGAATGTTTTTTTGCAAAATAAGAACAATTGTTTCTTTGCCTTCAACCTTATAAACAAACATCAGTTAAAGACCAAATCAAGCTCATAATTTAGAATGAAAGTCCTATGGATACTAATAATCATCTACTACATTGGACCAATGGCCTTTAAGTTGGCTCCTCCAATCCACTCTAGGGTTAATCCAATATTTCATGTGTTCTTTCTAAAGGGGGTTACGGGGTCAAAATACAAGGTGCAAATCACTTATTATACCTCGATGATGAAGTTTCATTTCACTCTAATTGAAAGAGCTATTGGACACTAGAGATTACTAATTACAGCATTTGAGAAGGATTGACCAAATGGAAAGAGTTATAGCTAGATGACACTACATGAGAAACAATAGTAATTTCATCACTTCAAACCTTTAGGACAATGTTTCTTTTGAAGGGGGGGGGGGGGGGGTGGGGCATGTTCTAGTCCTACCTTAAAGTCCCTATTTAGGCTACCTAGGACTTAGTATGTAGGGATCCTCTTTAAATAAGTCCCATTAGATAGATAATTATTTAATGTAAAATAGTCTGCCTTATAAGTTCTATAAAGTAGTTGGTATTCATTAATGAAATAAGCAAGCTATTAGGATTTTAGTATTGAGAATCTATTTAAAGAGATAAAAAGGTTGTGGACCATTTTCTCAAGTATTTTTGTATTTGGAACTTTTCTCAATGAAATGTTTCCCCACCTTAAGATACAAGTGCCCATTGATTACTATCTTCATATTATCATAATACAAGTGACCTATTTCACATATTTCATCATATTAGTTTTGTGTCTATTTTTCTACATTTATAATCATTGTATACTTCGTTTGTGTTTCAAGCGCTAGAATTAATGAATATTACAAAAGCTCTATCTCCTACTATCAGTCTCAAGACGAACCTAATGTCCCACTTCCTCTCTAATTATGTTTTCTTCATCTCGGTCCCTTAGGGTTCCAATGAGTTTAATTATACTACAACAATAATCCATCTCTATGGTTTTCTCAAGTTGTTGTAAGTTACACATCTTTAAATTCACTTCTATTGATCTTAATTTTTTAACTTCCTTTATGTACATTATTATTTATGTTCCTACTTATGTGCTTCTCTACAAAAACAAATTTAATTCTTGTGTCCAAATCTATTGTTAATATTCTCTTGTGATCTCTTGTGATGGTCCCCTTTTACATATCTATTCCCCTCTGATCATAATACCTAGCCTAAGATCTAAGACTAAATATACATATAGAAAGAGCCCTCTCTGAAACTCGAAGGGCTAGATTCCAGTTTTAAAGTGGTTGGTTACCTTTGGGTTCCTCTCCTCAGCCTAGAGGAATTATAAAGTGTTAACACGTTATAAGAAGGTTGTGTGCTGCACTAGGAAACCTAAGTGTGCTCTAGCTCGAGAGGGCACAATTTTTTCCAACAAGGCATGTGTAGTCACCAACTTTAGAAAGTGTGCTCTCCCTTAAGGTAGAAAATTACACTTTCTAGCTTTTGTGTGATGTGCAAACTGAGTGAAGAGAGTTTTTTTAAGCCATAGAAAATCTAGTACTCTTTCTACCTTTAGAAAGGAAACACAGCAACTTCCAAAAGATGGGAAAGAGACACTTAGGAAACTTTAATTTAGGAGGAAAAATAACACTTAGAGATTTTGAAAAGATAGCCGACACTTCTAAGGAAAACATGAACAAATGACTAGATGACACAAAATAGCTAAGAGCGATAACTCATGAAAACATAGGTAGGCTCCAAAATTGAATGAGGCAAAAATTTTGGATGGTCGTTGTCACAACAATAACATACCCAAATGCAGTTGAAACAAGACCTCTAAATTAGGATGATAATTAGGCTCCACACCCAAAAAGTGGACCACTACCCCATTGTTGTATCTTGGTCTAGTTGATGTTTTATAAGGTTTCCCGCTTTAAGGCTTGATAGGTTTTGCAGAAACGCAATGATCATGTTAGTACTTTATCACCTTCCCAAATATGTTCCCTTTTATACCTTGTCATACCAATTACCCTCTTCTCAATTTCTTGAGCCCTCATGAATTAGGTTTTTGGGTTACATGATATGCCCAATTCCATTGTCTTGAATCAAGAGCTTACATTTATTATCAAATTTTGGCAAGAATTATACTTTACGGCACCTCGTCTAACATGGGAACTCTATATCATCCATAAATTTATGGTCAAACTAAAGTGGTTAGCAAGTGCTTGAAAATATATTTGAAATGCTTCCTTTTTAAGAAGCCACATCAATGTGCATAATAGTTTTCCCTTTTGGAATTGTTGTACGATGCCAATTATCATGCAACTACCAAGATGAAACCATATGAAGCATTCTATGGCCAAAAACCTTTCTCAAGGAAGCTAAAAAAGTTCATGCAGTGGATAAGGAAATTCACAATGTTATCACTCAGGTTGTCCTTAAGCTCCGGAAAAGGATACGGCCGAGGTAACCACAGACCAACTTTGGACTGCAGGTTCTAGCCCACCTGCAATCAGAGAGGGCTCTCTCTTTCAGATTTAGCTTTGTTGAAAAGGATTTTAGGCTAGTTATTGAATTCAGGAGTTTTTGTTCTGATTTTGGTGGGAAAATTGATGTTCTCAAATAGAGAGGCAAAGCATAGTTTGAAATTTCAAACCATTGGGCGCGGAGTCGAAAAGGAGGACTGCTGGTGCATTTTCTTGGTCCCAAGAGAGAAAATGGAGCAAGGTAGTTGCAAGTGAAACAATGTTTCAGGTTTAAAGGATGGGATGAATGCTAAGTAATGAGGGGCAGTTAAGAATCCCTCAATCAGCTTAACAGGGGAAGATAACAGAGCCCTACCTAGGGGCAGTAAAGAGTCCCTAGATAATTGGCACACACAGGTGAATAGGGGTAAATATGAGCCAGAACGAATTCATATTCATTACCAATTCATTCAGAGGAAAACATAAAGAAACAACAGAAATTGAGAATAGAGTGTATTTAAACAAATTCTAAGCTAATCTTTCTTTCTGCTATTTAGATAATGGAAAATAGTAAACAGAGGTAAGAAGCACTTATTATATCAGAATGCAGCGCAAGAATTCCGTCTTCAGTCTCCAGAAAAACATTAACAACACATCAAATAGTCTCTTCTCTGAACTTTCGGCAATCTTTGATTATAGAAACAACTACAGGAATACAGTGTGAGTCTCTAGTGAAAAATACCAATTTACCAACCCTTAAAACAATGCTGAGGGCGGTATATATAGGAAAAACTCTCTACAATTTGTTTATTACATCTTGACCTAAACAGGTCCTAAAGAACAATTAATTTGACCTAATCCTATCTGAAATAAATGCATGAAAATATCTTTGGCTGCATTGAGGGCTGTCGTATGGGGACTGAGTAAATGTGTTGTCCTCGGTGGCTTGGTGCAGTTGTCTCTGCAATAACTGTGTATGGGTCTCTGCTCCATTGTAGTTTGGTGGCCTTAAATGCTTCACCTGTGATTTGAGAGCTGGGATGGGCTTTCACTGCCTGATTTGACTTTGTTGGCGGCCATTCAATGTTAACCTGCTTTGGGAACTGAAGGTTTCCATTAAACAATTTAACTAGTACACTTTGTTGCTTCTCTTTCCTCTGATACTCTCTGACAAATGAATTGGGTTGCTTTTCTCCATTGTTGTGGGTCTAATCACAAGTTAATGGTCGTTGTTCGGCCTTTGTTTCCTCTAGAACTGTCTTATGCTCCTTTTTGCATGCTTCGCGAAGAAAAACGAGTCATTCGGCACCTTTCGGGCTTGCTGGGGGCTGCGCGATGAAAGGATTCCCCATTTTGGCTCATTTTATCCAGCGATGCGCTATTTGTGGTAGGCGCAAATCATGCATCAAAAACTGTCTCAGAAACTGATTCTGGGGCTCCAAAGTGCGATTTTCGCCTTTCGCGCCAAAATTGCTGATGACATTAGCATGACGGACTTTGTACGGCGGATGACGTGGTAGGATGATGTCAACATGATGACTTCAACATGTACGGAGGTGACGTGGCAGTACGGTGGGTCTGATGATGTGGCAGGACACGTGGCAGGGTGACTCGGCAGTACAGTGGCAAGAGGCCACGCAGGCATATGACGTGGGGCTTACGTCAGAGGGGGGAGGGCGGTAAGTGCTTTCTGGGCGCACCGCCTTTGGGCATGGATGGTTTTGTCAGAGGGGGCTCCGCCACAGCCCAGAAGGCGACGCGTGGAAGGAGTACGGTGGGAATACCGCCCATCTCCCAGACGCTAACCTTCAGGCGGCTTGGGAGATGGGAACACCCGCCCACCGTTGATCTGTGGGGCAGGTGATTGGACGGTCGGCAGCGAATGTGAAGCGGCGACGGTATAAGGGCGCGGATCCGGGGGATATTCCCATTTTAATGTGGCACGGTGGGGGTTAAAAACAATGGTTTATGTGGGTTATGGGGGTTATAAACAGGCGGGGGTTCATATATTTACACTCGGGACTTTGGATAGGGGCGTAATATGGGTTTTTTGAGGGTTTTAGGGCTAGGGCAGAGGTTGTTAGCATGACCAGGTGTCATCTAACTCCTGCTATGACACGGATGGGCTAAAAACAACCCCAGATGGACTGCCTTTCCCCGGACTTTAGTGGAAATATGGCTATAGCGCCAGGGAGGGGATATTTAATATTTTTGGGATTTATATACATAGTTTTAGTAGGGGAAGGGGAAAAATGATAGGGAGTTATGTACTAGAGTTAGTAGTTAATATGGAGATGATAAGAAAGCGCTAAGTTAAGGGTCCTTAGGCTAATTTTGGGGAAATGAACTTGTAAAGAAATGAAATCCTTGAGCGAAGTAGATCTTCACCAAGGCAGCTGATATGGAGAATGATGGAACTAAGAGGAATCAAGCAGATCTTGACCTATTTGGGGAAGTTAGTAAATAACTTGGGAATGAGAAGAAGGGGAAGTTAGTTATGTCTAGCTCAAGCTCCTTCAGATGAAAAACTGCCTGATAACTGTGATCTGAAAAGAAATAAGACTTTAAAACACAAGATTGATCATGAATCATCATTCTGCAACCTCACAGCTACCTACCCAGCCTACCTTCCTAACATTTTTTCTTCCTTTTTGGGTGGGTGCACTTAGACTTGTAGACCTTGATTTACAATTTTTCTTTTGAATGCTTTCCTATCTAAACCTACACTTATTTCTGCCAAGGGCCCAGATTAAGCAGTTGGGTCCCTTTGATTTTCTACCTATCTACAAATCTGCCAAGATCAAACTGTTTGGACAGATACATTCTCTATATTCTAAACAGGAAATTGAAACCTAGGGAGACCAAGATTAGACTGTTTGGACCTCCCTTAAATGAAAACTCTTCAAAACTGGAACAACTCATCAAAATTCGAATACAACAGTGCCATTTGGACTAGCACAGTTCATGGCATCTTGTGGAAATATGGAACACTGCAGCCTACGAAGTATGACATATTTGGCATGTAAAATTGTCAATCATGAAAGATGAAACCCTGTTGCAACAGGAGGCTAATAGTGGCTCCACTTGGGGATGGCTTCTCCTTGTGAAAAGCCAAGAACAGCAGGTCAGACTGCCTTGTTTTTCAATTTGTTTCCGTAGACTGGAAACACTTCTTTGTCCTGGCTGCTAAAAATGTGAAACCTTGAAATCTGAAACATTCTCTCCTCAACTAAGTTGTTGTGAACTGTATAGCATTGCCTGCTTTCTTCTGCGTGCTTGATAACTATGTACAATGCTGCTGGAACATGCCTTTGACTGGAAATAGTTATTTTCTACCATGAATCGCTTGTAATGTGACATTTTTCCTCTTGCTGTTTTGTTGAAGTTGGTGTAGAGACAGAGCCTTTAAAACTGGAATACTCACATTGGCTGTGTCTTCATAAAATTTACTGCCGTTCCTTAAATAATCAGCCTGCTTACACAAAATAAAAACAGAATGATAACATATACGAATATTACTGCACAAAGATATATACAAGGCTTGCATTGTGTCCCTTAAAAGGGATCATGGTAATGTTTCAACATACGACCATTAACAGGGCCTTCTTCAACAGTGTTGTCCTCTATAGACCTGAGAAAATAAGTGTTATTTCCCTTAACAGCAGAGACAACAAATGGCCCTTTCCATAAAAAATCAAACTTAGCATGTTTGCCCTTGTCTTCTCTTCTTGAATCCCACCTTAGAACTTTGTCACCAATACTAAAATCCTCACCCTTAACTCTCTTATCAAACATCTTTTTAAGCTTTTCTTGCAAAATTTGAGCTCTGTCATAAACTTGTTCTCTCGTTTCCTGAAGATGAATGGTCTGATTGATTCTTCTTTGAATGTCATTTGGTTCAGCCTGAATCTCTTGTAACAGCTTGATAGTAGGAATGCCCAGGGATGAAGGAAATCTAGCCTCCATGCCGTATACCAGCTCATAAGGGCTCATCCCAATTGATCTTTTGCTTGAAAGTCTGTCTGCCCATAGGGAATTTATCAGTTTTTTGTGCCAGTTCTTCTTGTTTTCTTCTAGCACCTTCTTTATGATGTTGATGAGACTTTTGTTTGAAGATTCTGCCAGGCCATTACCTTGAGGGTAATAGGCTGTAGAGTGGCCCAGGGTGATATGAAACTTATGGCAGAAACTGATCATCTTTTTGGACTTAAAGGCGGCGGGATTATCAGTGATGATTTTCTCAGGGCAGCCAATCTAGAAAGGATATTGCACTCAAGGAATTGGATAATGATAGTGTCATTGGCTTGTCTACAGGGAATGGTTTCAACCCACTTAGTGAAATAGTCGGTGGCTGTTAGGATCCATTTGTGCTCGCCTAAGGAAGAGGGATGGATTTCTCTAATGAATTCAAGACCCCATTGTTAAAAAGGTTGTTCAGTTGAGATGGGTTTAAGGGGCAGGGGTAACAGCTTTCTCTTGCCCTCAAAAATTTGCCATTTGTGACATGACATGGAAAACTTCTTTACATCTGCAAAAAGAGTGGGCCAATAGAAACCAGCCCTTAAGATTTTATCAGCGGTGGACTTCCAATATAGATGTCCTCCACAATCACCTGCATGGAATTCTTTCATAACATTGTTAGTTTCGTTCATGGTTAAATAGTTAAGCAATATAACTTCATGATTTCTCCAAAACAATGCACCATCTATGACACAGAACTTTAAAGCCTTCATTTTCAAGAATCTTTTCTTGGTCCTGGAAAATCCTGGGGGAGCACACAGGTTTAAAAATACAAAGCATATATCAGCGTACCAGGGGCATTGCAGAAATATTCCACTAATCTGTGGAGTTGCCAGCTCCTGTTCATTGTCCAGCTGGTTAATGTCTAAGGCTTGAAAGTTTGTTTCAGACATCAATTTAGCTAAACCTTGTCCCTTTATCATCTTGGTTGGTTTTATTTCTATATCATACTCAAGGATGCTTGCAATCCACTTGCCTCTTTTTCCTTCTAATCCTTCTTGTGTCAATATGTATTTTACAGCAAGGTGTGGAACATAGGCAATCACGTGTGAATACAGTATGTACACTCTAAAATCCTTGATGGCCTTAACAAGTGCATAGGCTTGCTTTTCCATTATTGGGTACTTCAAAGGGGCGTCTCTTAAGGCTCGGCTGAAAAGGGCGATTGGCTTTTCAGCTCCCTATTCATCCTTTTGCAAAAGGACAGTGGCTATTGTATGATCAAATGCAAAGGAAAATATGATAAAATCTTTGTCAAACTGCAGGCTGGTGAGGACAGGGGTTTGGGTTAATGCAGTTTTGATACTTTCAAATGCTTGCTTGGTTTCCAGGGACCATCTTACCTTGGCATCGTTCTTTAACATGTTGCTTAACAGTCATATTAGTTCACCTAGATTTGGAATAAATCTTCTTAGGAAGTTGATTTTCCCAAGGAATGCTTGTAGCTCTATAATGTTTCTTGGAGATGGAATCTAGAGGATGGCTTGGATTCTTTTAGGATAAATTCTAATCCCATCTTTTGATATAATGTGGCCAAGTAAGTTGCCTTCTTCTAGGCCAAATAGGGACTTCTTGGGATTCAAGGAAATGCCATGTTTCCTACATGTCATGAAAATTTTCCTAAGATGCTTGAGGTGTTCTTCATCAGATTTGGAAAATGGGGTTAAGTCATCCAGGTAGATAACTAGGAAATCATCTATTTCCTTGGCAAAAGCAATATCCATTGCTCTTTGAAATGTGTCACCAGCGTTTTTAAGTCCGAATGGCATCTTCACATACTTAAATGTTCCCCACGGTGTGGTAAAGGCAGTTTTGTCTTGGTCGTCCGAGTGAACAAGTATTTGGTTGAAACCTGAAAAGCCATCTAGCAAAGAGATTCTAGATGACCCCACTACTCTTTGTAGGATGTGATCCATTTTGGGCAAAGGATAGTGGTCTTTTAAGGAGACTTGATTTAAATTTCTGAGATCTACACAAAGTCTAATTTCACCTGTCTTTTTTCTTGTAGGAACAAGATTGGACACCCACTCAAAATTTTTGATGTGTGCTATTATGTCTGCTTCAAACATCCTCTTTACTTCCTTATCAATCGGGGGAAGAAGCATAGGGTTAATTCTTCTAAGTTTCTGCTTGAAGGGTTTCTGGTTTGGTTTTAAAGGAATGGTGTGTTGGATCACTGAGGTATCATAGGATTTCAAGTCCTCATAGCTCCAAGCGAATACATCTTGGAACTCTTTGAATAAATCAATGTACTTGGGCTTTTGATCAAGAGGCAAATTTTTGGACAGTTTGATCATTTTTGGATTTTTTGTTGTCCCAATGTTGTGTTCTTCTATATCAGTGTTTATTGGCTGCAATTTTGGCTTTCTGGGAACATCATTAGCGTCAAACATGTCTTCTAGTGGGGTTAGGCCAGCAGGTAAAAAGTTATCTTTTAGCTCAATGATTTCTGCCTCTGTTTTGTCTATTTCTTCCAAGTGCATTTGTTTCAGCTGTTCAATGTTTTCTTTGTCAAAAACCATGGGTTTCAGGATTTGTTTGGCTGTTGCAGCAGTTACAGCCTGCTGGTTTTCAGTTGCTTGTCATTCTGAATCTGTCATAGCATCCATATCTATGTTAATATTTGAGAATTCATGTTCAAGGGTGAGAAAATTATTAATTTGGGCATCGTTTTCGAACACTTGCCAATCTCTGATGTTATTTGGGACAGCGGGCCTATGTTTTATTTCGGCTGTGAAGTGGTGGTTTGGGTCAAACGGAAGCTTACATGTACTTGCAAAAGTGGCTAGGTTGTGAGTGTGAATGTTGTGATTTCTTGAAATCTTGTCAAGCTTGAATTCAGTGAATGTATTGAGCATATTAGTGGCAGCAGTCCTATAGGCTCTCATTCTATTATCATTTGTAACAAAATTACCTTTCATCTGTTGTATGATTAAATCAGAGTCACCTAGGATAGACACTTTTTTAGCTCCTAGAGCTTTGAGGAGTTTAAGGCCTAACAACATAGCCTCTTACTTTGCCATGTTGTTGGTGCATTTGAAATTCAGTCTGTAGACATGGCCTTGTGCATGGTTGTTATATGTATTGTGAATCCAAACACCTACCCCTGCCCCTAACTTGCTGATAGAGCCATCAAACTCTAAGTACCATGTGATTTCTTGCTTGTGGTTAGTGCTAAAAGTTTTAACCATTCTTGCAGCAAGAAGATTTGAAATTTCTGTTTGAGGAGGTTCTTCTTGTATGGTGGTTGCATTATCTGTTGTGACAGTCTCATGGGTGCATGTAATCAATTCTGCATTAATGTGCGTTTGTTGTTCTAGAGCCAAAGGCTCATCCTTAGTTGGAGAATTTGTGTCATCATTAAAAAAAATAAAGGAATCCATGTCAGAATGTATTGAGTAAATGGGAAAATTTTCAGGCTTGCTCTCACTACTCACCACATATTTCATCAGCGTTTCTCTGTACAGTCTCTTTGGTTGCCCAAAGACAGAAATGGTGGCATAGGAGAGGTCCAATTGAAGGGATCCTTGCAGCTTTGCTCCCCATGATCTTGATAGGAGCATACCGTACATTGGTGGGATGTCAGCCACCACCACATCCATGAGGATGGTCTTGTTGGGATATTGGACTAAGGAGACACACAAGTCTTTGATGAGGCCTAAACATTTCACTTGACTTGAGTCAAATGAGTATAAATCTTTGTAAGGTCTTGTGATATCGAGGTTCAATTTATCCATGACTGCCTTGGGCATAAGTTTGTGTGAGGCTCTTGAGTCAAACATAGCATTGTGCAAAACTTTTTCATGTATATGAAAACTAACATAAAAGGGTGGAATAGGTCCATGAGTTGATTTTCCATTGACTTCTGGACCAAATAGCAGTTCAGGAGAATCATCCAAAACATCTACATTGTCTTTGTTTTTTGGAATCTGAAGTGACCTTTGAATTCGTTGCCTATATACATCGTGTTTGGCAAGTTCTGAAAGACGAACAGGTATTTTCAATTTACCTATTTCTACCTCTAAATTAAATGGTTTTTCCAATGGAGTCTTGGTGTTGATAATGGCAGTTTTTTCTGTTTCATTTGAATTATCAGTGATTCGCTCTTGTTTATCAGCGTTGTGGGGATTGACTACTTGTGGTTTTACAATTTCAGGAGGGATTTTTGGAACGCTGTTCGAATTTTCTTTTGAGGAAGGAGATGATAGAGGCTGCTCAACAGAAGGCTGCGTGTCTGTTATGTCTTCTACAGTCACTTGTTGCGGGTTTGGGACAATTGTATCAGCTGGTTCTGTCATGACAGCTTTGTTTTTAATCTTGTTGGGCTGTTTTCCTTCCCTTGTTTTACCAGGTTCAGAGATGTCAATGGTCCTAGTTCTCAGCTTATATTGTTTGTGTACTTCATACACAGCAGTATCATATCCTTGTTTAAAATCAAAAGACTCACCAGACTTAGTCTGAAATTGATTGTAATCAAGTTCATTTTGGTCTTCTTGGCTCAGGAAAGTCTGATGCTCACCCTTTAGATCCATCAAATTCATGTGAGTGTCTTCTATGGGTTGACTAGAAGTGGATCCTTCAACATAGTTATCTTGAAAAGGAGGTCTTATGTCATGGTCTTGGCTAGACCTACCAACATTTGTGTTCTGCATTTTCCTGAAATTTGGGTTCCTCATGGTATTGGACCGCTTTCCTTCCCATAATGATTTTCTTTCAACGTTTTCTACTCTTTCTCCCAATCTTTGCAGGCCATTGATAATAGCATCCAGCTTCCGGTCAAAGGCTGAGGGTTCTTCCATAAAGGTGGTTCTTCTTTCCATCCTAGCTCTGTTTCTTTTGGCAATTAAGTTGGCCTCAACGCTGACAGTAACATTTTGCATGTCTGCAAGGGTCTGAGGAGCTCTTTCTTTTAACTGGTATGCCATATCTGGGTCAAAACCATCCGGAAATTTGTACAAGGAAAGGTCAGGGGGAGGCCTTAGATTCTGTGGTATTGCATTGTAAACATTATTGAATCTTGCACAGTATTCCAAAACAGTTTCTTGAGGACCTCTTTTAATTGTATCGTATTCAACTAGTATGTACAAGGGGTCTTTCTTTTTCTCCCATCTGTTGGTAAAAGATTGGTACAGCTCATCTGGGGTGGTTATGGAATTTGCAGCGAGTGATCTGAACCAAGTTCTTACATCACCTGTTAAACTTTGAACAAAAATTCTCATTCTCACACTATCATCATCTATTTCATAGTTTTCAAAATAGTCTTGCATCTTTCTGGTATGTTGAATGGCTGTGAAAGGACCAGTGGAATCAAAATACGTGATTTTCGATTGGTAATCTTGAGATAAAGCCCCAGCATTAGCAAGTAATTGGAGGGGTGCATATCTATTGGCCATATTGGCAGGGATAAGTGGAACAACGGGGACAAATGGAACAACTGGGACGATAGGGATAACTGGGATAACAGGAACGCTGGAAACAACAGTAGTGGTAATGGGAATATGTGCAGTGAATGGAGGTGTGGAAGGAGTGCTATGAGATGTGGATGATGAACCAGGGGAAGCAGGAGTTGAACGGAATAAAACTTTGACAGGAGTTGGAACACAGCTTGGGTAAGCTGTTTCAGGAGTTTTATCAGCGAAATCTTCTTGTCTTTCTTGCTTCCTAAGGATCTTCGGGATTAGGTTCGGATTTTCAAAAACAGCTGGGGGATTCGGATCTGGGTTTGACCTTGTATGTCGAGTTTTTCTTTTGGGAGCCAGCTTCCGAATTTGTTTTTGGTATTTTTCTGGGAATGTTTTTAGAAATAGCAAAGAACTAATCAAAATTTGGGACAGCTATTTGTAACTTAAAACTAGCATGAAGATTGACTGAAGCAGCATTTATTTACCCCTGTTAATGCAAAGCAAAGAACAGTTTCAAAGGCTTCCTGGCTGACATTCAGGCTTCATCTATAGTTTTAAGAAATAAATAGCAATTGGAAAGATTGATTTATGGTCTCAGTGGAGCTTTCTTACATTCTTCGTGAAACTATCTGAGGAAAGTTCCCCAGCGGAGTTGCCATTATGTTATCACTCAGGTTGTCCTTAAACTTCGAAAAAGGATACGGCCGAGGTAACCACAGACCAACTTTGGACTGCAGGTTCTAGCCCACCTGCAATCAGAGAGGGCTCTCTCTTTCAGATTTAGCTTTGTTGAAAAGGATTTTAGGCTAGTTATTGAGTTCAGGGGATTTTGTTTTGATTTTGGTGGGGAAATTGATGTTGTCAAGTAGAGAGGCAGAGCATAGTCTGAAATTTCAAACCATTGAGCGTGGAGTCGAAAAGGAGGACTGCTGGTGCATTTTCTTGGTCCCAAGAGAGAAAATGAAGCAAGGTAGCTACAAGTGAAACAATGTTTCAGGTTTAAAGGATGGGATGAATGCTAAGTAATGAGGGGCAGTTAAGAATCCCTCAATCAGCTTCACAGGGGAAGATAACAGAGCTCTACCTAGGGGTAGTAAAGAATCCCTAGATAATTGGCACACACAGGTGAATCGGGGTAAATATGAACCAGAAGGAATTCATATTCATTACCAATTCATTCAGAGGAAAACATAAAGAAACATCAGAAATTGAGCATAGAGTGTATTTAAACAAATTCTAAGCTAATCTTTCTTTCTGCTATTTAGATAATGGTAAACAGTAAACAGAGGTAAGAAGCACTTATTGTATCAGGTTGCAACGCAAGAATTCCATCTTCAGTCTCCAGAAAAACATTAACAACACATCAAACAGTCTCTTCTCAGAACTTTCAGCAATCTTTGATTACAGAAACAACTACAAGAATACAGTGTGAGTCTCTAGTGAAAAATACCAATTTACTAACCCTTAAAACAATGCTAAGGTGGTATATAGGGAAAACTCTCTACAATTTGTTTATTACATCTTGACCTAAACAAGTCCTAAAGAACAATTAATTTGACCTAATCCTATCTGAAATAAATGCATGAAAATATCTTTGGCTGCGCTGAGGGCTGTCGTATGGGGACTAAGTAAATGTCTTGTCCTCGGTGGCTTGGTGCAGTTGTCTCTGCAATAACTATGCATGGGTCTCTGCTCCATTGTAGTTTGGTGGCCTTAAATGCTTCACCTATGATTTGAGAGCTGGGATGGGCTTTCACCACCTGATTTGACTTTGTTGGCGGCCATTCAATGTTAACCTGCTTTGGGAACTGAAGGTTTCCATTAAACAATTTAACTGGTACACTTTGTTGCTTCTCTTTCCTCTGATACTCTCT
This sequence comes from Pinus tabuliformis, assembly GCA_031772625.1. Lineage (NCBI taxonomy): Eukaryota > Viridiplantae > Streptophyta > Pinopsida > Pinales > Pinaceae > Pinus > Pinus tabuliformis. The sequence goes on from CM062807.1 coordinate 1,233,783,386, forward strand.
GACAAATGAATTGGGTTTCTTTTCTCCTTTGCTGTGGGTCTAATCACAAGTTAATGGTCGTTGTTCAACCTCTATTTCCTCTAGAACTGTCTTCTGCTCCTTTTTGCATGCTTCGCGAAGAAAAACGGGTCATTTGGCGCCTTTCGGGCTTGCTGGGGGCTGCGTGATGAAAAGATTCCCCATTTTGGCTCATTGTATCCAGCGAGCGCAAATCATGCATCAAAAACTGCCTCAAAAACTAATTCCGGGGCTCCACAGTGTGATTTTTTCCTTTCGCGCCAAAATTGCTGATGACGTCAGCATGATAGACTTCGTACGACGGATGACGTGGCAGGATGACGTCAGCATGTACGGAGGTGACATGGCAGTACGACGGGTTTGATGATGTGGCAGGACACATGGCAAGGACGTGGCGGGGTGACTCAGCGGTACAGTGGCAGGAGGCCACGCAGGCAGATGACGTGGGGCTTATGTCACCGGGGGGGGGCAGTAAGTGGTTCTGGGGGCACCGCCTTTGGGCATGGGTGGTTTTGTCAGAGGGGGCTCCGCCACAGCCCAGAAGGCGACGCGTGGCAGGAGTATGGTGGGAATACCGCCCATCTCCCGGACGCTAACCTTCGGGTGGCTTGGGAGATTGGAACGCCTGCCCACCGTTGATCTATGGGGCAGGTGATTGGATGGTTGGTGGCGAATGTGAAGCGGCGACGGTATAAGGGCGGGGATACGGGGGATATTCCCATTTTAATGTGGCATGGTAGGGGTTAAAAACAATGGTTTATGTGGGTTATGTGGGTTATAAACAGGCGGGGGTTCATATATTTACACTCGCGACTTTGGATAGGGGCCCAATATGGGTTTTTTTAGGGTTTTAGGGCTAGGGGAGAGGTTGTTAGCATGACCAGGTGTCATATAACTCCTCCTATGACACGGATGGGCTAAAAACAACCCCGTATGAACTTCCTTTCCCCAGACTTTAGGGGAAATATGGTTATAGCGCCAGGGAGAGGATATTTAATATTTTTGGGATTTGTATACATAGTTTTAGTAGGGGAAGGGGAAAGCTGATAGGGAGTTATGTACTAGAGTTAGTAGTTAATATGGAGATGATAAGAAAGCGCTAAGTTAAGGGTCCTTAGGCTACTTTTTGGGAAACGAACTTGGAAAGAAATGAAATCCTTGAGCGAAGCAGATCTTCACCAAGGCAGCTAATATGGAGAATGATGTAACTAAGAGGAATCAAGCAGATCTTGACCTCTTTGGGGAAGTTAGTAAATAACTTGGGAAATGAGAAGAAGGGGAAGTTAGTTATGTCTAGCTCGAGCTCCTCCAGATGAAAAACTGCCTGATAACTGTGATCTGAAAAGAAATAAGACTTTAAAACATAAGATTGATCATGAATCATCATTCTGCAACCTCACAGCTACCTACCCAGCCTACCTTCCTAACATTTTTTATTCTTTTTTGGGTGGGTTCACTTAGACTTGCAGACCTTGATTTACAATTTTTCTTTTGAATGCTTTCCTATCTAAATCTACACTTATTTCTGCCAAGGGCCCAGATTAAGCAGTTCGGTCCCTTTGATTCTCTAGCTATCTACAAATCTTCCAAGATTAAATTGTTTGGACAGATACATTCTCTATATTCTAAACAAGAAATTGAAACCTAGGGAGACCAAGATTAGACTATTTGGACCTCCCTTAAATGAAAACTCTTCAAAACTGGAACAACTCATCAAAATTGGAATACAGCAGTGCCATTTGGACTAGCACAGTTCATGGCATCTTGTGGAAATATGGAACATTGCAGCCTGCAAAGTATGACATATTTGGCATGTAAAATTGTCAATCATGAAAGATGAAACCCTGTTGCAACAGGAGGCTAACACACAACAAGGAAGCCATTCTCTAAACATCTAATACAAAAAATTTCATGTTTAAAAATGGATTGACACAACAAGCTAACGTCCATCACTTAGAATGTTCTTTTGCAAAAGAAGAAAAAGTTTTTATTTGCCTTCAAACTTATAAATAACATTAGTTAAAGAGAAAATCAAGCTCATAATTTAACATCAAAGTCCCATGGATACTATATAATCATCCACTTCATTGGACCAATGGCCTTTAAGTTGGTTCCTCCAACCTTCTCTAGGGTTAATCCAGTCTTTCATTTGTTCTTTCTAAATAAGATCACAATGTCAAAGTACAAGGTGCAAATCACTTATTAGACCTCGATGATGAAGATTCATTTCACTCTAATTGAAATAGGTATTTGACACTAGAGAGTGCCAATTTCACAATTACACCATTTGAGAAAGACTGATCCAATGGAAATATATGTAACTAGAATATGCTACATGAGAACCAATAGTAGTTTCATGGCTTCCAACATGTTGGATAATGTTTTTTTTCGAAGGGGGAGAGCATGTTATAGTCCTACCCTAAAGTTTCTCTTTTAGGATACCTAGGAGTTAGTATGTAGGGATCCTCTTTAAATAAGTCCCATTAGATAGACAATTATTTAATGTAAAATAGTCAATCTCATAAAGTCCACTATATAGTTGGTATTCATTAATGAAATAATAAAGATATTATGATTTCAGTATTAAAAATCTTTTTAAAGAGATAAAAGGCTACGGACCATTTTCTCAAGTATTTTTGTATTTGGACCTTTTCTCATAAAAATGTTTCCCACCTTAAGATACAAGTAACCATTTATTTTTATCATACAAATCACCATTGGTTTTTATCTTCAAATTATCATAATACAAGGACCTATTTAACAAAATACAAAGATTTAGGATGGGAGATTGTGACAATTTTCATGTTCATCCATATACATAAAAACAGCATGGATTATGTTGGTGTCAAGATCAAACAACTGGCAAAGATCCTAAACTAAGCGTCTTGAGCTGGATTGCCATCTTTAACAGAGTATCTTCCCTGCTTCTAAGTGCCAACAACTACCATAATAGAGAGACAACTCCATTTTCCTTAGGGGTTGCATCACACCTTCAACTTGAGCACTTTGTAAATTTGACGATAGTGATAGTGACCCATTCAATATCCTAGATATGTCTATGCCACCAAGATGTATGAATGTTAATGCCTAGAGGTCATGGAAAGTATGCCATGTGTTGGCATGATGGGCCTCATGCACAAGCTTGTGGTTGTATTTTCTCCATCTACCCAGTATGAAATGTTGTCGGTTGTCTTCGCCAATGTTAGTTGTGGTCCCCCACAACTCTGCCACATCCACCATCCTCACCGCTCCCCCACATCTCCATTACCCCATGCCAACATCCATGAGACCTCACACTCCATGTTCCACACCACACTAAGCTCCATATAATCACACTCCACCCATTCGTTTCCCTCCAAATGCTTTAGCCTCACAGCTTGATGTGCCACCCTGACGTCAAGAGGGTTATGATAAGAAGGGCTTTCATCATGATTGGATGACGGGGACATCTATCATCGATCGATGGTTGCAAAGGACTCTTAATAGGAAAACCCAGTTTTGTGGGGATTGACATATGATCTCAACCATGGTAAAACACAAAACATGTTCATCTAAAGGTGATTAGACCTTCTATGCCATATGCCACGAGTATTCCACCCAATACATATTCAACCTCAAATATGATTCCATTGACATCTCCCACCTAAAAACACATTCACAGGTGCTAATCCATGGTTATCATAAATAGCACTAATTTTTTCAGTTTGGACTAATTACGGTACATTATAGTACTTGCCTCCATTCCTACCAAAATTTTCTAAAAATATTCCCCATAGTCTTACCCTCTCAAAGCTTCATGTGTTACAAATTGACTAGCTCTATCACTGATAACCCATTTGCAATGATTTTTCGCATTGTATGGAGGGTTTTTTTCACCAAATCCAACATCGTGGGATGCTCATATGTAAAATTATTGAGATTAAGTAGCCCTTAATTCACTTAAGTACTTCACCTCATGGACAAGAACTTATCAGAATTACCAACAAAACCTCTTACATTCCACCAAAATACGAATTGAAAGGGGGTGTTCACCATCTAATCCATCACATTGACATGTGTTGCTTATCCACCCTCCTACTTGAAGTACAGAAGAAAACCTCTCAATGGCTTCTCCTTTGTGCATAAATGGACACTCTAAAGGAAAGGAAGTAGGAATTAGTTGCTCCAGCACTAGTACTAGCATCATGAGTTTACCTATAACAACTTTGGATATCAAAAAATTCTTCCACAACATGATAGAGAAAATGGATTCCTCTAACATGTCTTAAGACTTCAAGGACTCATGGTTTACCTCCCGAGAATTAAGGAAAAGATTATAAGAAACTGAAGAAGAACTCCACCAGGCAAGGGAATATAACAAAGAGTTGGAAATGTTACTTCTCCACTAGAAGAAGGAGAATTCTAGCAAAGTGTCTCTCAAGGTGGCCAAGAAGATGGTCTCAGAAATAATTTCCCGAACAATTAGCAAGCACTGGATATACTTAGAGTTGATGCAAGATAAAATAGTTGAAGTTAAGGTAGCTCATAAAGAACTACGGAGACTTAAAAGGGGACATCAAAAAGACTGCACAAAAGGATACATTGGTCGTTGTATTTGTTAATCATATGAACAAAGAGTAAGTTGTTCCAAGTAATATTTATCACTCCTAGTAGGTTTCCAAAATAGGGAAAATAGGAAGAATACATGTGCTTATCTCAAGGATTGAGAGGAGAACAAGGGACATGCATCAATAAATTCAAAGCCTCAAAAGCAAATATGACTAGCTACCAAAGAACAATTTCCCATCTCTCCTTGATGAGAATGGAGACCAGCGCCTGAATGGTATTTTCATGAATGACTAGAGGATAATAAAGGAAATTCAGGAAGACTTGGAGGAAGGAGAGTGAGCAACAATGCAACATGAAGGCATAGTAAATTTGTATCACAATCACTTTGAGCTATTATTCATGCTCAAAGGTCTTTTCAAGGAATATATGGAAATGGATTACAAGGCCATCACAACCTTGGAATGAGAAATATGTGATGAAAATACATATAATCCTCTTACCAACGAAGAATAGAAGGGCATGCTAAACATTTATAAGTCAAGTATCTGAAATAACTTCTCATGTAGACAAATCTAGATTAAGGAAAGTGTAATATCATGATCGAAGACAATAAATATCATCCGGTCAACACTGCGATTGAGATGGAATGCATCACCCAATAATAAAGGAGAAGATTGATATGAAAGCCAAAACTAGAGGGGTCCACTCCACAGCCAAAGAATTACCAAAGGGAATTTTTAGAAGAAGTTAAATATAATACAACTCACAAATTTTGTAATATATTGAGTGATTTCTCAGTATTTTAGGCCATGGCCAAGATATTAAAGTGCCTATATATAGCTCTTATTTTGAAATGTAAAAATGGGGCAAAAGCTTGGTTGAATAGAAAACTTTACCAATTTTTTTTACTGAATCCATGAGAAGTCTTGAAGCAATTTTTGGGAAGAATTCTAAGGTAACTCTTGGGCTATTTGTCTTTTCTCATCATGTATGTGCTCATGTAACCTTTATTTTGAATTTTACTACTAATATGAAGCAAATTGATGCAATTTTCATGGCATTTAGAGTTGTGAACCTGATTTGTTGTGTGAATTCTTTTAAGATCTAGGCTTAAATGAATTTTGGCATCAGTATGATTGTTTGTTTCATTTTTGCAAGATATATAAAGCTAGCTTGAAGCGTATCTTAGCTTTCTTGATATTTCTTGCAAGGATTTTAAATGAACAATTAAATTTAAGAATTAAATGTTTCCTCATGGTTGAATTCTTAATTACATGGTCATCCACCATAGTTTATTTGGCTTAAAGGAATTCTTAATTTATCCTTTATGTTGGGTAAAACTTGATTCTCCATTTTCATCCACCTTTTATTTTTTGATGTCAAACCAAAGGGTCATAAATGCTCGTACCAAGAATCAACAGAAATGCGGCTAAGAAAAGATCTAATGAAATGTGGCTAAACACCACGCACCCATGAAGAATTTTCAAGAATAGTCTATGTGAACATGTTTGGAATTAAATATAGTTTAATTTTGTTCATTGTCTCATCACAATTAATCTTTTAAAGGAGGACAAAATTCACATTAGCATAGGGTTTAATGTTATGGTTGTAATGAAAGTTGAACACGTTTTTTTTCTTGCGAAACTTAAAGTGGAAAATGTCACCCTAAATAAATCATTTATTATCCAACGAACAAATACACCAATGTTTTGAGAATGCCAAGCTCAAATTTTATTACTAGAAGTTGGATGATCAAAATTGAAACCGGAATTTAAATCTTTCATCGTCTAAAAAATCAGTAGAGTTTGTTCTTTCATCATCTAAGAAAGAAAAAGAGTTTATTTAGATGTTCCCAGGCTCCGCATCACAACACAACATGGTGTGACTATGTGGAGCCAACACTCTAGGAAGCCAACAACATATTATATTATGCTACATATAACATGAACTTTCATTCAAATTCTATTAAAGTGAACTATATAGATTCCACATTACAAGCCATTTTTATGTTTCAAATGGAGTCAATTTATATGCAACATTCTTTTAAATATACATTTATATCATCTATTATTAATTAGTAATTGACTAAAACAAACCAAATTTTACTTTGCAACAATTAGCAAAACATTTATTATTTTTAGATGTTATCTATTCATTGATCTAGTAAAAATTTGTCTACCCAAAAAAAATGTCATGAATTTATTTTTTGAATATATTTCTATGTGATGAATATAACACAAATGTAGGTTGATTATAAATCTATAACTTGCATACCGCACACATATGCTTGCACTCTACGATCTAGTATAGGGGAGATGTGAGAATTTATTTTTTTGAAAATATTTCTATGTGATGAATATAACAAAAATGTATGTTGATTATAAATCTATAACTTGCATACCACACACATATGCTTTCACTCTACAATCCAGTATTGGGGAGATGTGGGAGATATGTAGTTTCGTGACGTTGTAATTCTTTTTTATTAATAAAATTCTAAATAACTTTTTATAGAAAAAAGAAAATCACAAGACACATATCACATCATAATATATAAATAGTACTAAAGATAAAATCCATTTTATCTTATAAATTAAAATAATGATTTTATAACCATATTTAAATTTAATTAATAAACACATAAAAACTTTAATACTTACAATAAATTTACAATATAACAATATTTTTACGTGTGATATTCAACCCACTTAATCATAAGTATTATTAACTTGTAAATAGGTTTTGTTATGTTGTGGGGAAAAATGCCTATGCAGGACGATCCTATCCACCTAAGGTGTGACAGTGCCTTAGCAACAAACAGATACAGCTATTCTGGTTTCTTCCTTTATGAAATGTGAAAGAGGGGAGATCAATGGACTTATCAGTGTCTTCCGTTTGTCCCTCGATATAGATCCTCTTCTCTTTGGGTGTTCACAACTACTTGCCTCCTCGCTCCCTCAAGAGAACAGCTACTTGATTCCAACGAGATCACAAGAGAACAGCTACCTACGACAAGAGAACAACTACTTGCGACAAGAGAAGAACACAACACAAAGGCAGATATTCATATTCATAAATGATTCAGGATTAGAAGTAAATCAAATACACTAATGCAATCATACAAATACACCAGTATATAGGAGAAAAACAAGATAGCTTTATTGATAAATAACAAGGTTCAGGAAGAGATACAACCCAGAGGGCTCCAATCCAGCATCTCCTTCCCAGCAGAATGGAATTCCTATCTTTACCTCCCTTCAAAGCATTAAGCACCCAATGATCCAATCTCAAACCAACAGCAATTCTTTGCAATCACAAAATTCCCGCCTCTAGATCTCATGGAGGAGAGATCTATATATAGATGTTTTGGAGAGAGGATGAGTCAGCTTGAGATCTGACTAGTGTCCTCTCCCTCTCTCAGTTCTTGAGTCCACTTGGAGGTTCTTGCTTCCACTTGGAGATTTGGAACCTCTTACTCATCACCAGTCGAATTCCCTGAGGCAAGTGTCATTTTGGAAGTTTCCTGGGCATTGACACCTTGAGGAATGAGTCTGCCACTTGTCCAATCTCGCTTAGCGCAGGTAGCCAGTGTTGGAGTTGACATTCAGCGCAGGTAGCCAGTGGAGCCATTGAGATTCAGCGCAGATGGTCAGTGGAGCAGTTGACATGATCCTGAATTGACTTGTTTTTGAGCAGTTTCAGGTGGAGAACTTCTATGAATTGTTGTGGTTTGTTAGCCTTGTTCCTCTAGGGGTAGGAACAACATGTTTAGGGACTTTGGATCCCTTAGATTATGGACATTTCATGCTCCATGCTGTAAGGCACAAAAATGTCTATAACAGTTGCCCCCTAAAGTATGAGGCCGTTTATTAGGTGAAATGCTTTATCCAGGAGGGTCCGAAGTTCATCCATTTGCTGGGAGGAGACCTATAATAAGATACAATACAATACATTATGATTCATACTGCTTTCATGATCTAGCTGAGGCGGGCATTCCCATGCTCAGCTTTATAAATTCATTTTTGTACATAGAACAGACGATTTTCTGATGTTAGACTGATAATTTTGGTGAAATTATCATCCTTTGGGTAGGATGATCATCTGCTGCAATGATGTACATGTCAAATGTCTTTATCTTTCCTGAATATATATCGCAGCCCGGATGGATGAAACTAGATCTGGGGTCTTCAAACTCGTTCGATCTTCACTCTAAGTACAAGTCGATCCATGTGAGAATTGTGCTGAAGTCGAACATGGAAAGACATCGCTTGATTACCGGTCAATGAGGTAAACCGTTAACAAGCGCGAGAGGAATCACCGATAATGATAATGACCCTCAAGGTACTGCAGTACAATTCACGTGGTGTGAATAAAGGACTTGGCGTCGAACACCATGTGAAATCTTCTGGTCGAAGGTCATTGATGTATACCTGTCGCCGAAAGTGAGAAACTTGCCATTGAGGCATGCAAGCTTCAAAGTACTGAAGGGGTTGTTCCTAGATCAACTTCTTGAATAATGAGCTGATGTCGACAAGAAGCGATCCATCAAAGGAGGGTCTTAATGAATCCCACATTAGTGACATGGAACGGAGCTAATGATTTTAATGGAGGTGAAAACAATTTGTGACATATGATTCAGGGCAGCGGTCATGAATGGATGAAGGATAATGTATGGCAGTGGATGGGACCCGGTTGACTCTTTCTAAACGACTTCTCTTGAACATATGGCAACACTGATGCGATGGATCCGTAGCATTACCCCAAATATGGATGGTATGGCGAGACCATTGTGATGTGACCGGTGAATGAAAACAACCCAACCCGATTGTGGTACGGAGGAAAAGTGTCATGTTCAAGAGCGACTTGCCACCATCAAAGTTTTCTTTAGTTTTCTCCCGATTTTTCCCCAGTCATTGCTGACCAGTACCTCTTTACTTTTGTCAAGCTTGAGGAGGATAACATATGCTTGTTCTATAACCTGCCCTTCGGGCAAGCCCATCGCTATGTTTTAACGAGCCTAGCGATAGTGAAACTCATTCTCGTCTAAAGACAAGTTTGTCGCTATTTAGTGATTTTAACGAGTCTAACGACAAAGATAACTCGGTCCTTTTCATTTTTAGAGAGTCTGAAAAGGTACATAAAGTTAACTCCAAAATTCCTTTTTTGTCATCTAATCCCTTAAGTCCGAAAAAGTATAAAACAATACAGAAGGGATGAGTTTTCGATAGTTTTAACGAGCCGAACAAACAAGCGCTCGATCTTTTTGTGCAATAATCCCTCAGGTCCAAAAAGATTAAAATCTAGAGGAGGGATAGCACTCCCGGTCACTTTAACGAGCTGGAAGGCCAAAACTCGGCAATCTTTTCATATTTTACGAGTCAGTTGAAAAGAGCTTAAAGAAGACTTGTCTTTTGAGGAACGCGTGATGAACAGGGTTAGCAGCTGATTCCAGGTACAGGTTGGAATTTTCCAATCACGGCAGTGTCACAAGGATGGCTAGGTGAAATCACTCTTCGCAGCTGTTCCTCAAAATGGGTAAACAATCATATGGAGGTGAACGATCAGCCAAATGAAAAGTGGAGGTGACGGTGCAAACACGACCAAGGCTTTAATGGCTGATAAAGTTACGTACACAATGGTTATTTACCGAAATAGGTTCATTTTTTAAAGAGCTTGAATGTGCCAAAACCATGGTCAAACTTATGTTTATTTTTTAACGAGCATGAACTATGCGCTAAAACTGCTCAGACCTTGCGTTTATTTTTTAGCAAGCATGAACTTTATGCTAAAACTGCTCGTTTATATGGTCAAATTTTGATTTTTTACCATAACTAGTTTTTCTCTTTTCAAGGATAGTACTGCATTCTCAATTGCTGAATCAAACTTAGTTAGAAATGAATAACATTTGTTTGAAAATGAGATTAAACCCTAATATTTCGCTTTGAACTATGTAAAAAGCAATTAAAAAGTGTTTTTACCTCTCATTTTACCATTTCTTTTGAACTTGGCTTGTTGGAGCTTTGGAGGTGCCTCTTCCCCCTTGATTTTCACTAGCTGATTTCGGGAGATTCTGTAGACGATTCTCGGCGCCGTCTGGACCAGGTAGGAGCTAAACCCTAGCTCTTTCTTTTCATGGTTTCATTTTCCCATTCTGTGCCTATTTCTTTGTCTTCCTGAGCACCTGGGGTTTTGCCAGGGCGCCCTGTCATCAACGCAGGTGGTCCACTCGAAACCTGCGTTGAATGTCAAGCTGCCTTAAGGCAGCTTGACCTTCAACGCAGGTGGAACACTGTCTACCTGCGTTGGGCTTAGAAAACTGATTTTGTGGCACAGTTTTTGATGAAATTTTGCCAGTTTCTCATCAAATCCAGGATCTTACTCTTTCTCTTGTTTGTTTTGCAGGGATCTTTGAGCAAAATGTCCCTTACATGGCGAGAACGAGAACATGAAGAAGAAGATATGATTGCTGTCCATGACCCTGTCACGGTGAACGCGTTGCGGAACTGTGGCCTGCTGAAGTTTTTCCGTATCTCTAGCATGAGAGCACAGATCTCTTTACTGCAGTTTATGCTTGATGCTTGCGATCCCATCAACCAAGTATTCCAGATTAGGGGAAAATCCATCCCCTTGACCATCGTAGACATTTACTTCTTGACTGGGTTGTCAAGGAGGGGTGCCCCCATTTCTTTGTCAGGTTCGGCCCGGGGGAATGACTCCGTGAGAGATTATGTCCACCAGTATTGCAGGGAAGGTTCCCAGCCGAGCAGAGACAGCAAGGTTGTTATCCGTGAGATTACTGACAGGTCTCTCAGGTCCATTCTGTATACTATTGGTAGGATGGCCAGTAGTGCATCTCTTCATGTTGCCAACAGATCTTACGTGTAGCATGCGTTGGAGTGTCTCCAACCGAAAGTATTCAACTGGTGCGATGTAGTACTTGTTCAGATGAAAAGTCAATTGACCAAGGTAAAGGACGGGAAGCTGAAGAACTTTAGATTTGGTTCTATTTTGACTGGCTTCGCCTTGGATAAAATACCACTGATGCAGCCTCAGTATATTGCACTCAACTTGCCTTCTCCGACTAAGCCACGCATGCAGAGATGGGTCGATCACATGTCTAGGCATGCTGGTCAACCTCAGATTACTTTCACTGATACCTTCTTCAGGTGGTTCGAGCGCCAGGAGATGGTCTATTCCGAGTATCCATATGTGGGCATGGATTTCCGAGGTGATCCGGATTTGGTGTTACCGGATGGCGAACAGTGGGGCGCTATTGGTAAAATCTCTGACCATATCACTGTTTACTATTTTTATTCATAATGTTGTCGTGCTTTATCCTATCAAGACTTTTAATCAAACTCTTGTGTGCATGCAATGCTGGTCAACCTCAGATTACTTTCACTGATACCTTCTTCAGGTGGTTCGAGCGCCAGGAGATGGTCTATTCCGAGTATCCATATGTGGGCATGGATTTCCGAGGTGATCCGGATTTGGTGTTACCGGATGGCAAACAGTGGGGCACTATTGGTAAAATCTCTGACCATATCACTGTTTACTGTTTTTATTCATAATGTTGTCGTGCTTTATCCTATCAAGACTTTTAATCAAACTCTTGTGTGCATGCAGATGTTGGTCCTATTCGTCCAGCAGTTTGTCTGAGACCGCCAGTCGCTGCCCCAGCAGGGGAGCCTGCTGGGAGGGTGATCCTTCGCGACCTTGACGTAGCCGAGACTCTTACAGCTGTGCAGGAGCAGGTTTAGAGCCTTACTCTCGGTATTTCGGATGTACGGATCGACGAGTTACCTTTACAGTTGCAACGGCATACTACTGGTGTGCCTAGATGATGGACTCGTCTCTTGCGCATGATCGCACAGGTCGTGACGTGCTATCATGAGCATCACTAGGCTAGGGTGCCCCCTAGCACTTTTGAGTTTTTGGGTCATGCGACCAATTTTTGTCTTGGTTACAGAACATTATGTGTAAATGATAAACAACTTTTATATATATATTTTGATTTTCGAGGTTTATTCTGGTTGAGTTATATGATCCACTTGTACAACATTGATGATGCATTTCTTTTCATAAATGTCGCAAATGTCTATCTAACACATAGTTTGCTAATGAGTCAGTTAATGTGTTTAATTTCTTGCAAATATGTTGGTATTGAATTAAATCAAACTGTCCTTCCAAAATCTTAACCCTTAGAAACATACGATAAATAGCCGGATTGCGAACAGAATATATACCATTGAGTTGTAGTATCACGAGTTGTGAGTCTAGCCTGACGATTAGTCGGCGTATACCATGGGCGATGGCATCAGAGAGGAGTTCTATCAACGCGCTATACTCAACGATATTATTCGTTGATTGCCCAATACACACACCTCTGAAACTCACTAGCTCACCGCTTGGATCAAAAATGGCCCAGGCCGCGGAGGACAGGTTCCGCGAACTACGACTCGCTCCGTCAGCATATCCCACACATGTCTCAGAAAGGTTTGACATCTGCAATAAATGTAAAAAGGTGGATTACTCGACCAAAAAAAACACTTTAGCGAAAACAAAATACAACAAAAGCACACAGGTTACTATTTAAGCATAGTAACGCTTGAGGTACAACCCGTTGCGGGGTTGCGCCAGTGGAATTCCGTCATAATCCATCAACTCGTAGGCTCCTTTTACTAACACTCGTTTAACAATATAGGGGCCCATCCATAAAGAATTAAATTTACCTGCTCCCAATTTGTCGGATTCTTGGTCGTAAAGCACGACCAAGTCACCTTCTGAGAAGACACGGGGTTTGACATTTTTGTCGAATTGCGCCTTGACTCGTTTCTTATGGGCTTCATTAGCCAAAGCGGCGTCACGACGGGTTTCATCCAATTGGATTAATTCCAAGAAACGTGCCTCTTCTTCTGAAGTTCCAGGGAGGAGATCAATTGCGAGTTTAAGAGACGAAATTTCACACTGGACTGGTAAGACTGCCTCCAGGCCATACACCAATTGGAAAGGTGTGAACCCAGTTGCATTCTTTACCGATGTTCGGTAAGCCCACAAGGCTAAGTACAAGATTAGGTGCCACCTTCTTTTGTGAACCCTGATCATCCTTTGCAACATACGCTTCAGGACCTTGTTGATTGCTTCAACTTGTCCGTTGGCTTGCGGATAATACGAGGTAGAGCTATCGTGAGATAGCCCTAGCTTGGCAGCTAATTCGACCATCATGTGATTGCGAAAATGTGATCCATGATCTGTAACTATAGCCTGTGGTATGCCGAACCTGGCGACTACATGATTAAAAAAGAAAAGGGCAGTTGTTTCACCAGTGTTATCCAATGTTGGCATCGCCTCGGCCCATTTGGTAAAATAGTCAACGGCGACTATAATATACCCATGCCCCCCGGTCGAGGTGGGGTTACATTGCATGAAATCGATGCCCCATTTGGCGAAAGGCCCAACAGCAACTATTGGTTGTAAAGGTGCGGGTGGTCTTCTGGTTTTGCTATCAAAAATTTGAGAAGCATGGCAACTTCTGACTGCGATTATGCAATCTTTGAACATGGTTGGCCAGAAGTATCCTGCTCGTAATATTTTTTGTGTTGTTGCATATCCAGATTGATGACCCCCACACGCACCTGAATGACACTCATTCAGGGCTTTTTCAGCCTCCTCATGGGTAAGGCACCTCCTCAGAACTGTATCGATACCACGACGGTAAAGTGTATCACCGACAATCATGCAGTCTTTAGCTTGGTATCGTATACGTTTTTGTTCAGAGTGAGAGGTGTTAGGCCTGAACTTTTGGGTTTGGAGATAAATTATGATATCTCCATACCACTCATCGCTCGTAGATATCAGAAACAAATTCTCGTCCACGATTGATTCTTCGGATGTTTCATCGTTGGACGACGATGGGAGGTCGCACAATAATTCTGCGAAAACTAGAGCTTTCTTTGATTTGGATTTTACAAATTCCAGATCAAACTCTTGAAGGATCGCTGTCCATTTTGAATATTTTCCCCCCAGCAACTATCATGACAGTATATAAGTCATGGGGTTGCAATTTGATAAAATGGTAGTGTTCCGAAAGAGGACATAATGTCGAAATATTTGAATCGCTTGAACAGTTGCAAGCGCTAGTTTTTCCACATAAGAATATTTACTTTCTGTATCATTCAAGTTTTTACTTAGATAATATATAGGATGTTCAATTCCATCGACTTCTTGAACTAAAACCATCGCAATGGTCGTATCTGCTGCAGCTAGATACAGGTTAAAATCTCTTTCATAGTTTGGGGCGTACATTAATGATGCTTTTACTAGAGAATCTTTCAGAGCATCAAAGGAAGCTTGCGCTACCTGATCCCAAACAAAAGGTACATCCTTTTTCAAAAGACAGGTATAACCTTTAGCAAGTTCTGCGTAATTTGGAATGAACCTCCTCAGAAAGTTTTCTTTCCCTTGGAGTTTCTGAATCTGAAGGAAATTTGAAGGTGGAGGCAAATTAATGATTGCCTGAACCTTGCAAGGGTCGAGACGAATCCCATCCTTAGAGACTACAAAGCCGAGTAAACGACCAGAACCGACGTAAAACACACATTTGTGCGGATTGAGTCTTATCTTGTAGTGTCGGCAACATAGAAATATCGCTCTTAAATGCTGCGGATGATCAGTCCGCTTTCGCGAATGAGCCGGAAGGTTGTCAAGATATGGTTGAACTATGTTCTTGATGTCATGGAAGGCATAATTCATTGCCCTCTGAAACGTCGCCCCTGCGTTCTTTAAACCAAAGGGTAATTTTCGATAAGCGAATGTGCCCCACGGGAAAATAAATGCAGTCTTTGACTGGTCCTGTGGGCGGATATTTATTTGATTATACCCGCAAAATCCATCCATAAATGAAAAGATTTCACATTCGGCGCATTCATCAATTATCTGGTCGATGAAGGGTGTAGGGTAGTTGTCCTTCGGACAAGCTTGGTTTACATCCCTATAGTCGACACACACTCTAATCGTCCCTTGTTTCTTCATAACAGGGACAATTTTTGATACCCAATTGGTTAGAGGAACCTGGTAGATGAAACCAGCATGGAGAAGTTTCTCAACTTCTGCCTTAATGGCAGTGGCTTTCTTGGGGTGCACCTGCCGAAGCCGTTGTCTTACTAGTTTGACATCAGGATACATTTTAATTTCTTGTTCAACGATACTCGAGTCAATGCCTAGCATTTCATCATATGACCAAGCAAAGACATCTTTGAACTCGCGAAAAAGAGCGTTACATATTTCCAGTTCTGAAGGGGAACAACCTTTGCCGACATAAATATTCTCAACAACATTTGTTTTAGTCGAGATATTTATGGCTATAGTCTCTTCAATATTGGATAAGTTTCGCTCAGAATCCACCGTATTTACAGTATTTGATAGGAATTCAAAGACTGAAGGGTGATAGAGGTCATGTTGGGTATCTTCTTCATATTCCGGAAGAAGGGAATGATGGTGGTGATCATTCCATGGTGCCCCGTCAATCAACATTGATTGTAAGATTCCTTCGTCGGTCCCATGTACTTTCGACCAAGGATCTAATGGGGTACCATATTCTCTAGACCTATCTACCCAAACACTTGACGAGCGTTGATTTGGGTTCGCCTCCCATGCCCGAAACATTGATTGCTACAATATTTCTATTGGGCTTGGGGGCAAAACCATGGCATGATCCATGTCGATATCTTCTTCTGCGACCTTCGTGGAAGATATCATGTTGCAGGTTGCTACCAACGCTATATTTCCTATGTAGATAGGAGGTCGAAGCGCGAAAGTTCCCATCAATGTGGGATCTTTCAGTAGGCCTACTCCGATATCTTCAAGCGAATGGTTGCTTTCATGGATCATGGGAATGCTTCCTGTAACTTGTGAACCATTAGGGAGGAAGTTTTGTTGGTCGACGACCGTAATCCCTCCTTGAAAAGGGAAGGCGATCTTCCTAAAATAAGTCGACACTACAGCTGCCATGGCATATATCCATGGTCTTCCCAGTAGGATGTTATAGTCAAGATTCCCATCGATGACTTCAACATCAATTTCCACTGTTTTTCCTCCTAGTTCAACCTTCCAGTTATTTAGGATACCGTACGGGGTGTACGTCCTTCCGTCGAATGCTTTTAGTGTCGTCGAAGATCGCGACAAGGTTGGAGATCCGAGAGTTTTCCAGCAATTCATTGACATGATACATGTAGATGCCCCCTCATCAATAATTGTTCGGTGAACAGTTTTGTTGAGGGCTTTCACTTGAATAAGGAAAGCTAGTTGAGCTGGTAACTGAGGATCACATCCTTTGTGGTCAAAGGATACAAGATTGGAATCCTTAGGATCAACCCCACCAATAGCCGATAACAAAGCCTGCCTTTGGGATGGGCAATTTTGTAGTACCTCAAGAGTCGACATAGCAGATGGCGATTGGGCCAAATCTTCCACTATGTTATAATGCTGCACCGCTCTGGCGCGAGGATTAAATTTCGACTTGTGTACTACTCCCTTTGGCGGTTTTATTGTTAATTCAGGAATGATGGGTGGTACAACTTCTGTCGAAGTTGTTGTCGAACTACTTGGTTGATCTTTACCTTTGACGTTCGACAGCGGCGGATTCCCGTAATCTTTGTTCCTTGTCGAAATCAAAGCATCATTTTGTTGCTTGGAGATCGATAACATTAGCACTTGCGACGGGGAAGCATTTCCATTATCAACCAGATTTTGACCTGGATTGGGAAACAGATCAGTTAACACAACTGAGGTTTACGAACTTTTGAAGAACCTTTTAAGCTCAGGTTTGTATGGACAATCGGTTGTCCAATGATCATCGTCACATATCATACATGGACTTTTTGGTTTCCCTTTCCTAGGAGGGTTTGAAGAAGTTTTTTCAGGGGATGACTCACCCTGTTTCTTCTTCTTCCCTTTGTTTTGCTTCTTCTTGCTTCCTTGTTGATTGGTTTCTTTGCCCCTATCTCCTGATACGGCATTTACTTCCGAAGCAAGAATTTCTTCTTTTGCATTTTGATCCAAAGTCTTACGGGCTTTCTTAGATGAAGCCTTTGTCGATTTTGCGTTTGCAGTTCCAATCACACCATCGCCGGCATGAGAGTCACTATTTGATTTTGGAGGAGGAGGAATTGAAAATTCCGATCTAGGGGCGTCAGGTATTTTTTCGTAGAGCGTGCTAGACTGAGTATACACTAAGTCTAGATATTGTGCACGAGCAATAACCTGCTCCTCTGTTACGACTCCCCCCTTGGCCACATCTTCCGTTATAGCAGGAAGTAACGACTTTATAAACCATTCAGCTAATAGCTGATCGGGAACGTAAGTCTTTACCATCCTGCGACGACGACGCCACTCATGTATATGATCGGATATATGGGTGGCCGTCGTCTGCTTGAAGTTGGTTAAGATTTCTGTTCCAGTTTCATACCTTATTGGTAATTGAAAATGGGTTAAGAAAGTTGTGGCTAGGGAACTGAAATTGTCGAAAGAGGCTCTAGGTAATTCAATATACCATTTAGCCGCTGGACCTGTCAATGTCCTCTGAAAAAGGCGAAGCCTTATCGAATCATCATTCAGGGTGTTCGACGAACACCACAGATGAAAAGTCATCACGTGATTCGACGGGTCTTCGCCTGGATTTCCATTGAATTTAGGAATGTCCGATGGAAGTTTGTGAGGAATTGCTGGCCACCAAGGGGCGTAAGCAATTGGATCGTTCGTTAATCGGTGTAAATCCGGTAATTCTAAAGTTGCCATGAATGGTAACTGTTGATTCAGGTTAGGTGAGGCGTACCCAGGATACGATGGAATCGCCTGAGCAGTAGGCCTTTGCATACTAGCATAATGTAATTGATGTTGGTATGACTGATACGGTTGGTGGGCTTGACCACTGTAAAGTGGTTGGTTTTGATCGTTTTGAATATACGGTTGTCCACTGTTCGCAAAGATCTGCTGCTCAGAACCTTGGTACACTTGCTGGAATTGTGGTTGTTGGTATTGCACCAGCCACGGTTGTGAAGCCATGTTCTGTTGCGCTATACTAACTGGCGGACCAAGATGTGGGGTAATTGTACCCGTTTGGACCTGTGTCGCCCCACCAGTTGGCAATTGTGGTTGTGTCACAGGGTCAAGGGGTTGTTGCATTACAACCTGAGAAATCTGAGGTTGACATACAACAAGCATCATTTGAACTTGTGACACCGTTACAATAGTTGGTGTTGTCGGGATGTTTGACATAGGTACACACTGTTGCATAGAATACACAACTCTTGGTTGTTGGGGTAGCATAGGTACCCAACCACTTGTCGTAACTCCAGTATAACCTGAATACTGTTGAGAGCTGCCGTATGGATATCCTCCCGGAGGGGGTAATGAAAGGGCATACTGCCCCCCATACGGTAGCAATCCGTAACTCAAGGGGATTGTTTTCCCGTGGGGACTGGATGGCCCAAATTGACCTCCATAGGGATCAATTTATCGAGTCTCAACATAAGAGTTACCGGGTATTATTCCGGAGCAACAAACTGGAACAAACCACACTGTCGAAATAGTCCCTGGGTGGACTCCTTCTAGCGGTTGTGAGCTATTTGGGACAGATGGTATGCCGACAAACATTGTTGGAGTGACGGCAGGTGGTTCTGCTGTCGCTGTGTCGTTCGATATAGTCCTAGATGTTGACGGTTGCTCAGGCATTTTGAGTCTATCCAATAGATTGCCTAACGATTCTACAGGAACTTCCACTGGTGATGGACTAACTTCTGATGTAGAAGGAAAAAGAGTGACCCCGACTCCAAAATGGGTTGGAGTACCTGCTTGCGGATCCTCTACAATTTCCTCTATCGCAATCAAACCAGGTGGAAGAGGAAGACCGTCAGGTCCGTAAAATATTTCTGGTGCCGAAGAAGGGGTTGTTTTGACAGCGTCAGTTGTTTGAGGAACAAGACTCTCTGGACCGGTTACAGATGGAACTGGTTCAGTAACACAAGTATTTGTTCTCAGACTAGGATCAGTATTACTGTCCCTCTGTGGCTGTTGAACTTCTTCAATAGATGCAGGGTTTCCAGAAATGTTTGGAGTAACCGGAATCTCAGATGTTGTCGGAACACTTGTTCTAACTTTGATAGGAGATTTCGAACCGGTTAAACGAGTTCGCTTTGTCCGTACTATTTTCGATTCCAGAGACAAAGACGGTTGACTCGCAAGCCTCCGCAAACGACAGGGTTTCAATTGACTTTCTTCCACGATTGCAGATTACTTGATCAACTAAAATACAAAAGGGGAAAGTGTGTTTCCGAATTGAATGAATTTTATTAGACGCTTTAGACACAACTTGCTTTTTCACTTTTAAAGAGTCGAGAAAAAGCTAAAGATGACTCTAGTCTCCTTCGATGTTTTAACGAGCCCGAAGTGACAAATGCTCGGATGGAATTTTTCTGTTATAGAGTCTGAAAAAGGCCAAAAGAAACTGCTCTAGAGTTCTAGGCAGAGGGTGTGCCAAACTTTTCACAAAACCGCAGAATACTTTTTAAGGTACGGGCGGTCGATCTTCGTGAATGTTGTGTTCACTGCATTGCGATCAGTAGGGCGGCCGACATGGCTTCCTAAGGATAAAGGATATATGCCTATAGGGGTCTCCCAATATATACGCGACGATACGTGGGAGCACAATCCGTACTAGCGCTATCGTCCCTCAGGAGGAATCACCCACCTTCCACGAGATCGACAGTCACTAGGCTTAACGACGTCGGAACACGTCTCTAGCCTAGACCTCTATGTTGTGCGTTATGTTGCAAAGCGTTGTTAGGTTCATTCAGTTTATTTTAAGTTGATCTTTTTTAGAAGTTTGCCTTTCAGGATCACCACGAGATGTATGGTACAATTCCTAAATGCAGTCTAAGATGATAAGCAAGCTTTATAATCTTTTCAACTTTGAAAATCCTAGCTATTAAGGGAAAAGAAAGACACCATCTTTTCTCAAAGAGCAATCAGCACACTCTAATGCACTCTTCCTAAATCAAGCATGCAAACTTATCAAAATGCAAATGCACAATGCAGGTGTTTGTTTTCCACTTTCTTAGTATTAATGCCTACAAAGAAAGATTTTTGTACAACTTTGAATTTACTTTTAAATGACAGATACAAACAAGTTTACTTTTTCAAAATCAACAAGGGTAGAAGAGATTACAACACTTTACGACTTTCGAAATGAATACTTGTTTCGACACTTAAAAGAGACAAACTCAAACCAATAAGCAAAAGAAAATGTATAATCAACTGCAAACATCCAATGAACTCTCTCCTAAGATCACAATCAACAGATCTGAATCAAGGGCTATAGGATGATTATTTCACTCATGCAAAGGAAAACTGTAAATGACGCCACAAACACATAAAAACACTTACAGTCTTTTTGTACAAAAGGAGGCGGAATTCAAGAAAAGTAAAGGAGTTATCAGACTGGTACCTATGCTGGTTAAAGGCTACAAAAACAGAGATCAAAACAGGGCAACAGACAACAGAGAACCCCAGCTGCACAAGGCCAAACTGGTTCAGTGCAACCTCAACACTGAGGATTTCACATTCAACGCAGGTAGCCTTCACGGGACCTGCGTTGAAATGCAGACTGCCTTCACAGCAGTTGCGCTGAAGGAGAAACTCTCGTTTCTCCTAGGTTCTGGGTCACAAATTGCTCAAAAATCAACAGTTTCAGGCCAAATCAGAAACACAAGCAAGGTATAATCAAAGGGATTCTTTGAGAGGGTACTAAATACTATCAAAAAGGATCATCAAATCATTTGTGAGTCCATTGTTCAGATCATAGACAAAATCTAGTGAAGGATCAAGGCAACAACAATCTACTTTGCAGAAGCAGTTCGATTGTTGCCGTTGAGTCCATGAAAAAAACAATGATGGAAACACAAATAAAATGACTAAAACAAATGTCCCCAGCAGAGTTGCCAATTTGTTGTGGGGAAAAATGCCTATGCAGGACGATCCTATCCACCTAAGGCATGACAGTGCCTTAGCAACAAACAGATACAGCTATTCTGGTTTCTTCCTTTATGAAATGTGAAAGAGGGGAGATCAATGGACTTACCGGTGTCTTCCATTTGTCCCTCGATCTAGATCCTCTTCTCTTTGGGTGTTCACAGCTACTTGCCTCCTCGCTCGCTCAAGAGAACAGCTACTTGATTCCAACGAGATCACAAGAGAACAGCTACCTGCGACAAGAGAACAACTACTTGCGAAAAGAGAAGAACACAACACAAAGGCAGATATTCATATTCATAAATGATTCAGGATTAGAACTAAATCAAATACACTAATGCAATCATACAAATACACCAGTATATAGGAGAAAACCAAGATAGATTTATTGATAAATAACAAGGTTCAGGAAGAGATACAACCCAGAGGGCTCCAATCCAGCATCTCCTTCCCAGCAGAATGGAATTCCTATCTTTACCTCCCTTCAAAGCATTAAGCACCCAATGATCCAATCTCAAACCAACAGCAATTCTTTGCAATCACAAAATTCCCGCCTCTAGATCTCATGGAGGAGAGATCTATATATAGATGTTTTGGAGAGAGGATGAGTCAGTTTGAGATCTGACTAGTGTCCTCTCCCTCTCTCAGTTCTTGAGTCCACTTGGAGGTTCTTGCTTCCACTTGGAGATTTGGAACCTCTTACTCATCACCAGTCGAATTCCCTGAGGCAAGTGTCATTTTGGAAGTTTCCTGGGCATTGACACCTTGAGGAATGAGTCTGCCACTTGTACAATCTTGCTCAGCGCAGGTAGCCAGTGTTGGAGTTGACATTCAGTGCAGGTAGCCAGTGGAGACATTGACATTCAGCGCAGATGGTCAGTGGAGCAGTTGACATGATCCTGAATTGACTTGTTTTTGAGCAGTTTCAGGTGGAGAACTTCTGTGAATTGTTGTGGTTTGTTAGCCTTGTTCCTCTAGGGGTAGGAACAACATGTTTAGGGACTTTGGATCCCTTAGATTATGGACATTTCATGCTCCATGCTGTAAGGCACAAAAATGTCTATAACATGTTACAATACCATGGGCCAGTATCATGACTCATCAATACCACATGCCTAAAAGACCATCTCTCATTTCACAATCTAAACATTTTATAAATATTTTATTTATCTCTTTTTGTAATCTTATTAGGACTCTTTGAGAGGAAGTCCTATGATGATTGCGCAATTCCAATTGAGGAATTTCTCTAATTAATAGGGGCTAATTCCCAATGAAATAACACAAGAAAATAGGGACTTGGGAAAGTGAGAAATTTCTTAAGTATTGGCTTAGGCTTGTCTAAGAAGTTGCGAGACAAATAGAGTTAGTGCAAAGGTTTCTCGAGCTTGAGAAAAAAATTGTAATCTTCTCATATTTTCTGACTAATGCAATATACAGATAACAAGGTTTTTTAGCTGTGGCTTTCCCTAGGAAATTGGTGTGTAATGTGTTGAATGAATTATTTCTCTTGTGTGATTCATGATTTTGTGATCGATTAATTGTTTCCGTTTGTGAGTAGATTAGATTCAAGTCTATTGTTTTAGTACATTACAATTATAAATTTGAATCTACAAGGGATTTCTACATGGTATTAGAGAAGAAATCACTCTAGAGTAGGAGAATATGAGTTTGCCTTTTGAAGTAACATTCTTCAGAGTCAGTTGTATGTTGTTCTATGGATTGAGACTCAAGTATGCCATTGAGGGTAGTTTGAACTATATTTATTGGAAGGACATGATGGAGGTAGTGTTGGAAGACAATGGGCTTAAGGAAATCATAGACAAAGATATTCCTCGGCTTGCAACAACTAATGTTCATGATCTGGCAAAGTGGAGAAAATATGTTACAAAGGTGAGAAGGATTATCGTAGAAGGAGTTTGAGATAATATTCTCTCGAACCTTCACAGTAAGGAGAATCCATATGCAATGTTGAAGGCATTGATAGACTTGTTTCAAAACAACAAGGGCCACAAGAAGTTAGCACTGAAGGACAAGCTTAGGGAAATCAAGACGAAGAAGGGAGACACAATAGCATAGTACTTGACCAAGTTCACCCAATTTCGGGATGGGCTTGGAAGTGTTGGTGTTATATATGTTGAAGATGATCAGGTTAACCTAGCACCTCTAAGCCTTCCCAAGAGATGGCACAAATACTAGGATTTGGTAAATGGGAGGGAGAATTTACCGGAGTTAGAGCATTTGGGGTCTGACTTGCTGCAAGAAGAGATTTGGTGGAACATCAGAGATGGATCCTCATCCAAGCATGATGATGAGGAGAATTGTGCCTTAGCTAGAAAGGAAAATAAATCCAAGGGAAGTAATCCCATTCTAAATCAGATTCCAATCAGGGTGGCAATAAGAAGGAATATTCGAAGATTAAATGTTTTCACTGTCATGAGTTGGGACACTATACCACGAAGTGTCTACACAAGAAGGCTGACAAGAATCCCTTAGGAGGAGAACTAGGTGAAGCTCTTGCTTCAAAATTTGACTTGGATTTCACCCTCATCGCTTACATGGTAACGTCGATGATGGGTAGTGTGTGGTATATGGATAGTGGAGCCTCATTCCATATGGCCGGAAATAAAGAATTATTTACTAACTTGGAGGATAAGGACTTCCATATGCACATTGAAATGGGATTCGATAGAAGGTATAGTGCGACTAGTATCTATATTGTTATTTTTCAGAGGGAGTATAGTCCTCCTCTCACATTAAAAGATGTCATGTATGTTCTTGTTTTGAAGAATAATTTGGTTTTAATTTCTATTTTGGAGGACCATGGCTACAATATGATAATTAGAAAAGGAAAGGATTTCCTTCGCCACATAGCCTCAGGACAAGTGAAGCAAATCA
Organism: Pinus tabuliformis; assembly: GCA_031772625.1. Taxonomy (NCBI): domain Eukaryota; kingdom Viridiplantae; phylum Streptophyta; class Pinopsida; order Pinales; family Pinaceae; genus Pinus; species Pinus tabuliformis. Next base: position 1,233,807,872 of record CM062807.1, read on the forward strand.
AGGTTCAGGCGAAGAACCTCTACAAATTGGATGTAGAATATTGTGTTGCTTTGAGCACAAAAGAAGATAAGGTGCAAATCCGAGACATTGATGAGTTGTGGCATAGAAGATTAAGTTAGTTGCACCATGGAGATTTGATGATCATGCAACAGATTTATATAGGAATTCCCAAGTGTGCACTACAGTAGAGATATACATGCAAAAGGTGTACATTGGGAAGTACACCAAAGCCACCATTCGTGATAAGAATAGTTGAGTGCAAGCGATTATTAAAATATTTCACTCAGATGTGTGGGGACCTTTCTCGACAACCTCCATGACCAAGAAAGGGTATTGTGCAATATTTGTAGATGATTTCTCACGTAAATGATAGATTTTCTTCATGCAGAAGAAAGATCAAACATTCTCTAAATTTCATGAATTTAAGGAACTTGTTGAGAAATACACTCAGAGGAAAGTGAAGTCTCTCGAGAAGAATATGTATCGAATGAATTCAAAAAAAATTTAGCATCAGAAGGCATTCAACATGATTTAATAACACCCCATAACCCACAGCAGAATGGGGTGGCTAAAGGGAAGAACAAAAATATTGTGGGATTTCAATGGGAAATGTTACATGAGAAGGGCCTACCTTTGCCCTTGTGGGCTTAAGTATGCAACACAATTGTGTATGTGCAAAAAATATGTCCTCAATGGATTCTTGGGATGAGTACACCAGAGGAATATTTTTCAAGTAAGAAACCAGATGTGGCACATTTCAGGATCTTTGGTTCATCAAATTATTCTCATGTTACCACAAATGCAAGGAAAAATCTAGAACCAACAACTCAGTTGGGCATATTTGTGGGGTACAATAATACACCTCACAATCATCAAGTATACATGTCATCTCATAGAATGACATTGGTTCGTAGACATGTGAAGTGTGACGAAGATAAGGCCATGAGATGTTCCATTGAGAGGGAGCTTTAGTTACATGCAGATGAGGATATTTTAGCTCTAAAGGAAGAACGTCAAGATGATGTGGAGCAGCCACATGTAGAGGAGAAAAGAGTGGAAGCAACCACTGATGTAGATTCTTTCAAATATGGAATGAAGTGCACCAGAGAAGTTGAAAAATTGATGAATGATGCTAGAGAGAATGTGGGAGCACCCTCATCACAGTGTAGGCAGAGGACGTCACCATATTGGTACATTGACTACATTAATCTGATGAGTGAGAGTGTAGAGATTGAGCCATCCTCATTCAAGGAAGCAGTGAAACAACCAGTATGGGTTGATGCCATGGTAGAGGAGTATGATTCCATTATCAGAAATAGTGTTTAGGAAGTGGTACCAAGACTAGCTAACAAGTCAGTGGCGAGTCCCATATGGATTTACAAGGTAATGCGAGCAATAGATAGGAGTGTGGAGATACACAAGGAAAAATTGGTGGCCAAAGGTTTCTCTCAAGTGGAGGGAATTGATTACAAGGATATCTTTGCTCCAGTAGCAAGGTACTCTTCAATTATATCTATTCTAACACTTTCAGTGAAAATGGAAAGGAATATACACCATATGGATGTGAAGACAACATTCCTCAATGGTGTGATTGAGGAAGAGGTGTACATTGAACAATCAGAAAGATTTGATATATTTAATAGAGAGTCACATGTGTATAGACTTAAGTGAGCATTGTATGGAATGTGACAAGAACCCCATGCTTGTTACACTAGGATGGACATCTATTTCACCAGGTTGGGCTTCACTAAAAGTGAAGTAGATGAAAACATTCACCACATTGTAGTTGAAGGTAATTTTTTTATTACAATATTATATATCGATGATTTAATTCTAACGAGTGATGGGAAGCTAGTAAAATATTGCAAAGAGGATCTTGCAAGAGAATTCGAGATGAAGGACTTGGGGTTAATGCATTATTTCCTTTGTATGGAATTCTGGCAAGGAGATGAGGAACTATTTGTCTCTCAGGGAAAGTATGCCAATGCGATACTGGAGAAGCACCACATGGAGAGCAAGAAACCCATGGAGACTCCTCTAGCAGGGAATTTGAGGAAGAAATATTCTACTTCAGTTGAAATAGTCAAGGCTATTATTTATAGGTAGCGTGTGGGTTCACTTATGTAATTGGTGAACACAAGACCAAACATAATGGTTAAGAAAACCAAACTCTATTGGAAGGAAACTAAACATGTGTTGAGATACCTCTGATGCACCACTTAGTTTGGTCTTTGGTATAGATGGACAGAGGGAGTGAATCTCCAACGCTTCATAGATGTAGATTCGGTAGGGAGCTCATCCAACATAAAGAGCACATTGGGGGAATCTTCAATATTGGGTCAACAACAATTTCTTGGTATAGCAGGAACCAGAGGTCAGTTGCACTCAGCTTGGCAGAATCAAAGTACATGGTTACTAGTAAAGCAACTTGTGAGGCTATCTAGATGAAGAAGATCCTTGTTGGGTTATTTGTTCAACACATGGATCCTACAATAATTTACTATGACAATCAGAGTTGTATCAAACTCTCTGAGGATCCATTTTTTCATGATCAGTCCAAGCATATAAGAATCTGGTATCGCCACCTACGATATTGTGTGTAGAGGAGAATCATGTTGTAGGACTACATTCCTACAGAGGAGCATGATGCAAATGTTTTGAAAAAGGCATTGTCAAGATGCAAATTCAAGTTACATAGAGGAAGGATTGGGGTATTTGATAATACCTTTCTTGTTCAAAGGGAGTATTGAAAATACAACAAGAAAATCCTAGTTTAGTTTTTTCCTTCAATTAAATTCGGAATAAAATTGGAATTCCACATCAAAAGACAACTTGTACATGTTAACTAAGTTATTCTGACTTAGTTGGATGAATTAATTCAATTTGAGTGTCTAACTAAAGTCATGTAGAGTGTCTCATACATTATAGGAGCCCTAGTTGAATTTAATTTGAGTTGTAATTAATCAATTTAGTTTAATTGAGTTAAAGTCAGTTAAACTAGTTCCAAACGATCGACGAACTAGTAGGAGGTGAGACATGTGGGTGCTGCTTCATATGTTAAACGAGATAACTGATGATTCAATCATAAATAAATCATGCATCTTAGATCTAAGAGTTACCCAGTTGAGATTGGAGTTTAGAGACAATGTACTATCATTTGTACAATCATTTGAATTGTATAAGTGGTGCATGCAGTCATAGGAAATCCTTTGAGGATTGCACAATTCTAATTGAGGAATTTCTCTAATTTATAGGCAATAATTCCCAAGGAAACAATGCAAGGAAATAGGTACTTAGGAAACTGAAAAATTGGTTAAGTACTGGCCTAGGTTTGGTTAGGAAGCTATGAGACAGATAGAGATAGTGCAAAGGTTGGTGAGGGTTGAGCAAAGCATTGTAATCTTATGTCTAATGAAATATACAAATAGCAAGGGTTTTTAGTTGTGTACTTCCCCAGGAAATCATTGCATAATGTGTTGACTGAATTCTTTCTCTTGTACGCTTCATGATTTCACGATCGTTTAATTCTTTCTGCTAATGGGTAGAGTAGATTCAAGTCTATTGTTTTAGTAAATTACAAATAGTAGTTTCAATCTAAAATTAATTTCTACACATATCACACTAAATATATAACTTACCTATAATTTAAGATCGATTTTATCTTATATATTGAAATAATGATTCTGTAATCAAAATTGACCTAATCCCCTAGATTTGGCCAGCTGGAATAGCACCCATGAAGCATTCTTTGAAATGTGACTCAGAATCATTTGAGAATAAGACATTTTATTCAGAGAATTAGACATAAAAGGGAGAAGGGAGTCAGAAAAGTACACTTTGACATATTTCAATTACCAGATTTAATTAATAAGCATATAAAAACGTTAATACTTACAATAAAATTTCAATATAAAATATTGTTAACCATGATATTCCTGAACACTTTACTATAGGTATTAAGTTGTAAATAACCTTTGTTACAATAACATTGGCACTCATCAATACCACATGCCCAAAATCCATCTCTCATTTTTATCTGAAATTAAACAAGAATTAAAAAAATTACAGATATAATCATAAACATAAAGATGTTCATTAATAGAAAAATATTGAACTATGCTTACAAACAGAATGGAAATAAGATAGCGTGGGTGATGGTAGCTTATCTCTGAGAAGACATGTGGCAACTACATTCCTCTGAAATGTGTTACAATGATGCTCAATGGCCTATTTATTATTGGAAAACATGATAAAACCATAAACAAGTAGAAAACTAACCCCAGGAGATGTAACCCCAAGAGTTTGTGGGCCCCGTTGGGGTTAGTTGGGAAGCCAACTTCCGGGGTCCTAACTTTGTCATATTATCTTTGTTTGGTGTGTATGATACCTTGTTGGAAATCTCTCTTTGAGTACTATAGGTTTCTCCATAGGCCCATGGTCCTACAACTATGGGCCTACTGCGGAACCCAAAAAAATGTTGTGTAGGGGGTCAAAACTACTCTCGAAGTTCAGAACTTGAAAAACTGCTAAAATTAGTAAATGATGAAATGAACAAGGAAATAGATGAAATTGATTAGTGGGTCTAGATGGAATAGGTCAGTGGCCACCAATTCCCACCTAGATCATTCCTTTCCCATTATGGAGAAATGGTCCCCATTGCATGCAGAGCCTCCATGAGGTGAGGACATTTATATTGAACCTGGTCACTGGTGAACCAGTTGCCCTAGTGAAGGAGTTGACCTGCGTTGACAACTCGATATAGTTGTATCCTCCGTTGGTGAGTGCTATTGATTTGTGTGTCCATGATATAATCATTTGTGGAATGTTCCATGTAGTCTGGGTTTAGCTCTGTTGTTGTGAGTTGTTCTACAATGTCAAATGTGTTCGACAATGGTGGAGAGTACGGCCGAAGGCGATCTACATTGAATACTAGGTGAAGACCAAGGAACAGTGGGATTCCAAGCTCAAAATCATTGTCACCAATGGCCTTGGTGATGGTGTATGGCCCATATCAAAGCAAGCAAAGCTTTTGGTGGTGACCAAGAAGGCGCTGCTTCTGCAAATGTAGCCAAACTTTGTTGCCCACTTGGAACTTGTTGAAACTTGATACTGATCATGGCATTTCTTGTAATTAACGTTGGCTCTATCCAATACATCATGGACCTGCTTACGGATGTGTTGAATGCGATTAATGAAGTTGTTAGCCCTTTCAGCTTTACACTGAACGTGAGCCGAATCTACCCAAGTGGCTCCAAATGGTATGGCCACATCAATGGGGCGTAATAACTAAAATCCCAAACCTACCTGAAAGCGGTTGTGGTCCATTTAGTTGTGGAGAGATCTATTGTAGTTGTGTATGTCATAGGGGAGACTTTCATCCCATGTGCATGAATGCTTCGAGTTGTACATGCTTAGGCTGTGTATGATCATCATATTAAAAACCTCTATTTGGCCATCAATTTCAGGATGGAATATCATGGACTTAGTAAGTTTTGTATTCAACATCGACCATAGACTTGACCAAAATGCACTTTGGAATCTGTTATCGTGATTTGAGACAATGGACTATGGGATCCCAAAGTGTACCCATACTTCCTCAAAGAATAGCTTAGCAGTGGCCTGTGTTGTGATAGTCTTCTTGCAAGGTGCCATGATGACCATCTTAGAGCATCTGTCACTAACCACGAAAATGAAATTGTTGTCGTGCTTAGTAGAAGGAAGACCCGTTGTATCATCCATGGAGACATATTCCCAAGTCCGGTTAGGAGTAGGTACAATAGTATACAGGCATTCCTTCTTCACGATTGGTTTGGCAATGGCGCATGCAGTGTAGGATGTAATGTACTTACCAAGATCTTGACAAAGGTTTAGTGACCCTACTATAGTGCACCTCCCAAATCATCTTTTCACGCTTACTTGAAGGAAAACAAATGTGTCCTAGGTGGCATAATAGTGCATCCTAAAGGTGAAAATTTGGAACTTTCTTCCCTTCCAGGAGTGTCTAGTATATGTTGCTGAATCTAGAACGCTCTTGTAAAGATGCAGCCACCTCAATGTCTCATGCCCAAAGGAGTCGATCACAATGATCAGCACCATGACGGGTGGTCGGCTTAGGAAATCAACAACATTATTGGTACTTCCCTTCTTATACTTAATTTTTAAATGGAATTGTTGCAAATAGGTGGACCATTTCTGATGGCGATTGTTCTAGAACTTACCTTGTGTCTGTACGAACTGTAGAGGTTAGTGGGTTGTTTATATGACCATTCCCTTCCCTAGAATGTAATTCTTCCATTGGTGACAGGCCTGAATAATATAATACATTTCTTTGTTGTAATTGGGGTACTTCCAGACTAGGTCTGAAAGTGTCTCACTGTGGTAAGCCACTGGATGCCCATGATGAGTAAGAATTGCACCAATAGCATAGTCGGAGGCATATGTCTCAATCTCAAATGGTTGTTGCAGTTATGGTACTGTGAGCATTGGTGTAGTAGAGAGGTGATTCTTCAACTCAGAAAATTCTTGTTGTTGGGTTTTCAACCAAAAAAAAATTTCTCTCACTTTGCCCTTGGTGACTTGACTTAAAGGCCAAGTGATATGAGAGAACCCCAACACGAACCTATTGTAGAAATTGGTAAGACCCAAAAAGTTGTGAATATTTGTTAGAGTGGTTGGGGTTGGCCAATCTAGAATGAATTGTGTCTTGGATGGGTCCACATGTACACCCTGCTCATCAATGATGTACCCCAAATATTGAACCTGAGTGAGGCCAAAGGTACATTTCTCTAAGTTAGAACACAACTTGTGTTGGTGCAGGGTTTCAAGGAGTCGTCGAATATGGTGGAGGTTCTCTTTCAATTTGTGGTTGAAGATCAAGATGTCATCACACCACCATGAATGCATTGGTGAAGGGTCGCAAGATGTCATCCATTAGTCTCATGAATGTTCTAGGTGTGTTTGTCAATCCAAATGGCATGACCGACCATTCAAAAAGCCCATCCTTGGATATGAAGGCAGTATTTTACACATTGAAGGGTTCGATAGGCACCTGGTGATAACCTGACTTGAAGTCAATCTTGCTTAAATATTTTGCCCCCTTGAGCTGGTCCAGAAGGTCATCAATCTACGAGATTGGGTACCTATTTTGGATAGTGATCTTACTCAACGCTCGATAGTAAATACAAATCCTCTAAGTCTCATCCTTCTTCTGTACCAATACAATCGGGCTCCCACAAGGTGATGAGCTTGGCCTGATGTGCCCTTTCTGCAATAGTTCTGGATATGCCTCTTGATCTCATCTTTCTCCAGAATAGAGTGTCGACAGATTGGTCCATTGGGCAGTGGTGCACCCAGGGTCAGATCGATGGAGTTCTTGACCTGAAAGTGTAGAGGTACCTCTGTGGGCGAGGCAAAAATATCCCTGTACTCCTCCACGACCTTTTCCATCTACTGCTCCTGAGTAGCCCTGCCTGGAAGCTATGGCCACAATCTTCTTCTTTCCCTGAGGGTGCTTCATAAGGAAAAAAAAATATTGGGATGGGAAATGATCTTATTTCATTTCTTTGCAATGATCAAAGAGTTGGAAGTAAGTGGGGCTACCTCCGGTATCTTGTACAACTTATTAGCCAAATTAATAATCACGTAGCAATGTTTAGACACATATACAACTTGTCACTTCCACAAGTATGGTTGTCCTAATAATATATCACAAACTTCAAGAGGAGCAATGTCAGATAGTACCTCATCCGTGAAGGGCTTGATGTTATAGGGAAGGCGACATTGTTGGCTGAAATGCAGATCTCATCCATGCTGAAGCCGCCTGATGGTGTACGGATGTGGATGTGTTATAGTATTTAGGCATGGTCGCTTCACAACCTTTGTTGAAATGAGATTCTTTTGGCTCCCACTGTCAATAATGAACTGTAGTGGAGAACCCTTTACCCACATTTGTAATTGGAAGAGGCATTCCCCCTCCTCTATATCTTCAGGATCAATCCTCAAGATCTTGGTAGTGGCCACAATGGAACTAGGTTCCACATCAATGATCTACTTCCCTTTGTCAGTTCCCTTATCGAGTTATGATTCAGAGTTGGAACCTACATCTAATTCACAAGCCTTCAGCTCGACCACCAGTGACTACTTAGCTTGACACTCACTTGTATTGTTAGTGGAGCTCTTATGGAACTCACGCCATTTTCTTGTTTCCTTCTTCATGTTCAGGGTGTTATTCTTTTCTTGCAGCTTTGACAGGCTATCCCGAGTAGTGTCACCTTGGTTTGGTCCTTTGTTATGTAGTTTCGGGGTGCCTTTTCCTTTCTTTTGATTCATAGATCTAAAGTCCCTCTTATTCTTTTCAAACTTCTTCTCAATCTTGACAGCGTACCGATATGTCATGTTGAGTGAGGAAATTTTTAAGAGTTCCATCTCATCTTGGATGTGCTTATGTAGAGAGTCATGGTACTTGAGCACCAAATGTCGTTGAGTATCCTTGATACCCAACTTCATGCTAAGGGTATGGAAAGTATTTTTGAACTCTAACACATCTTGGTCCCTTCCTTGTTGTAGCATGGTCCTTTATGTATTTGTATTCATAGCTCCCGAGAAGGTAATATTGTTCCTTGATGGCATCTCGAAAAGAATTCCAAGTGGGTGCGGCTTAAAATACAGAGGGTTCACTCTCATCCTTTTGTTCGCAGTAGGTTTCCCACCAATCCTTGATGTGTGGGACAACTTTAAGAAGTGAAAAAGCATATTTTCCTGATTGGAAAAGTCATGAACTGAGAAATATAATTCCAATATATTTAACCATTTATTTACTACGTCTGCATCTATTAGGCCTACAAATATGGGAATGTCGAAGTTAACTTGCACCTTAAAAGGAGTTACACCTCCAGAGTGGCAGCTGGATGAAGTGGCATTGCTTGTGGGTAGCCATCAAAGGATCTAGGAAAAGTTATGCATCATTGTGTCCCTCGGTCGATCGAGGGTTTCCTCAAGCAACATTTTGAAAGGATCTCCTGCCTCCTCATCTTTCTTTTCTTCCACCATGGGAGGTCATCATGTTTTGCCAGGATGATCTTGCAGCGGTTCAACCAAATCGATCCCTAACTCCTTATACCCTAACCTTATTGGGGGCATGCAAAGAGAAGCATAGAAAGAACATATTGCTCTGATACCACTGATCCAAAGTTAAAGAGGAATGCAACAATTTACAGATACAATCATAAACAAAAAGATCCAATAGAAAAACACTTCATTTCATTAATAGAAAAATGTTGAACTATGCTCACAAACAGAATGGAAATAACATAGCTTGGGTGATGGTAGCTTATCTACGAGAAGAGATCTGACAGTTACATGCCTCTTAACTGTGTTAAAGAAGGCTCAAGAGACTATTTATTATTCGAAAACATGATAAAATCCTAAACAACCAAAATCCTAACCCCAGGGGATGTAACACCAAGGGTTTGTGGGCCCCGTTGGGGTTAGTTGGGCAGCCAACTTTCGGGGGTCGTAACTTGGACATATTATCTCCATTTGGCATGTATGATACCTTGTTGGAAAGGTCTCTCTGAGTACTATAGGATTCGCTGCAATCTCGTGCCTATGGTTATGGGCTTGGGCTTGGCACGGATCTAAAAGAAATGTCGTTTAGGGGGTCAAAATTGCTCCAGAAGTTTAGAACCCAAAAAATTGCTAAAAATATTAAATGTTGAAATGAACAAGGAAACATATGAAAGTGACTGGGGGGTTTAGGTGGAATAGGAAGGTGGCCACCAAAATCCATCTAGATCAATTTCACAATCAAATATTTTATTTTAACTTAAATTTATAATAGTTTTTTATTAAATCTACAAACAAAAAGATTATAATTAAATTTAATGAATAATCATATAAATTTATTTCTTGTAACAATATGAATCACAAAATCCTAAATTCAGAGAACCATATAAAAACTTTCATACTTACAATAAATTTACAATATAACAAGATTTTTAACCATGGATATTCACCCCACTTCATCATGGATATTATTAACTTGTAGTTAGACTTCGTTATAATACCATGACTCATCAATACCATATTCCCAAGAACCATATCTCATTTCACAATATATATATATATATATATATATATATATATATATATATATAATTTTTATTACATTTATGAGAGACACTCTCCAACCTAGTACGGAAAAGATGTTGTAATGTCTTGTTATGTTATATTATCATTCTCAAGCTTGATAATATATTATTTGTGAACGTGGCGACAATAAAAGTCCTCAAGCTCAGGTCCCCAAAATCTAGGACCTGCCATCTCTCAACCAACAAATCCTGAAAATGAAAAGGAGGTTGCGGAATGAATTTCACATGTTTTGAGATTCTTTCCTCCATATGGAATTTCTAGAGTACCAAAATCATGCTACCTTTCTCATATCTTTTTCTTATCATACAAAGTGTCCTTTTATGTTAAAAAATGAACAAAAAAAAATTGTCACCATGGGGAGTTGGAGGAAACGGAATTGGGCCCCTCCACATCAAACACCAACACTATGTTTAGGGATTCCATTCCAGTATCTTCTTCCACATGTTTGCCTTAAAGTTGTAGAGGAAACTGATCATCACAACATTAAACACTGGTGACATGTGCCCTCATATAAGCTTCCAAATGCGATTATGTTGTGCAAGGTGATACCTATGTAAAACCTCCAAACAAAGTTTGACATGGTGGGTAGACTCAATATTTGTCTCTCTTGAGTAAAGAGAGGGTAAAGCACTAATAACTTGGTGTTCCGATGGAGATATTGTGAAGAGAAGTAGGCCCAAAAAATCCCTCGTAACACATGAACCCATCGACGTAAGTGATCGACCTCCTCCACTGGTGTTCCAGTAAATCATGTAGCAACGGGTTATTCCATTTGAACATCGTTGGTCATCCTTCTTGCAAAATAATGGATTTGAAATACGATGAATGTCTTGTTCGTCGATAAAATATGACATAAAAAGAACATAGGGTGGCCGAGAAATCTTCTGTCCTAATGAACGACAAACGAAGGATCTGGCATGTAAGGAATGGAAATAACTAATCTACGTAAATCCAAACTTGGAAGCCTCGTTATAACTCGATTCTTCAAATCATCCGGTAGTTTATTCCATTAACTGCGTTACATAGTATTATTGGATGAATTTCGAGAAGTGATGAAATTTAGATCAAGTGACATCAAACTTTGAAAATGACAGGACTGTGAATATATTTATTATTAGCTGAGGGTAGTGCTTTTCCCAATCAAGAGAAGTGAATTCACACTTTTCCAAAAATTATCTCCCAATCTTCTTCACAAAATTAGCGTAAGAGTAGGGACAAGATGGCATGCACATATATATTAACGATTAAAATATAAATCGAATGCCTAGTAATAATTTTTTATATATGTGTGAAGGGCTTAAAATGGAAATTACATGTCATCTTGTAATTAGAAACATTAACCTACATGGACTTATTTCATATTGTTTGTTGAATTTTGAGAAGGATCTAGGAGCATCAAATTTAGAAAAAAAAACATCACTCGGTGTGATTTGCGAAAAGTGAATTCACATTATTTCAAAAATAATTTCTCAATCCTTGTTATAGAAGTTCAATAAAAAATAGGAAAAAGAGAAGATGTGTACTTTCTAATTATAATGAAAGGTGCATATCTGGTTATAATTTTACACGTATGTATTTGATTAAAATGGAAATGGTAAGATAATAGTTTTCTTTTCTTGACTAATTTTTTTTGTTATTACTAAATGAGAAGATATAAATGCTTATAGTTTTCATAATAGTTCACATGCAATTTTTAAGGTACAATTACTCACTTAGCCACTGTACTACTATTTAGAAATCATTCAAACATGATATATTGTGACCTTTCAGATACAATTGTCAAAACATGGAAAATATTGTGCATGATGTAACTTGGATGTGTTTTTCCCCTTAAAAGTCGAGAACAACTAATATTGTTTTTTATTAGTCACTCTTACTTAGGGAAGTAACACTTTTACAAGTGAAGTCTCGATGTGCCCTTGATTAACAAGGTTGATTCACTTCGATGCACTAATGATTTACTATACCTAATCGTGAGAAAGAACATCATATCTTATATGTTATTGGCAATATGTAATTGGCAGGTGGTTTTATCATGGGTTAGGCAACTTAATTGTGGCCTAAACCCACCAAAGGATCATATTGACTCCCCTAGTGGAATTGTTGATAGCCATTGAACTCCTATTATGTGTAGAGCATTATTTCACATCATGGGCACCCTCAACACCTTTAATAGCTTGTTTATTTCCCACATTATTTGTGAGATGATGCACTTGGACTAGTGTGTCCACCCGGCATACCATTATGGAATGGTAGTTGATCCGAGGCCCAAATGAGATTTTTCTCACCTTTGGGACACGGGATGATAGGAACCATCTTCAGAGTCCTCATATTGGAGCATTACAAGCTCATTTATCATCACGAGATGCATGAGATGAACATTTGTGTACCGAAACCACATTGGAGCACCACATGATGACTTTCATGGAGACTAAGGAATCATCCTATTGTCCATCATGTATGGATCCCTCTCTCTCATTTTTGCACTTAAGACTCATTGTAGCCCTCCATTGGCCCTACATTAGCACGACATCATCAACTCAACTTTCATATGGGTGACTAATTCATAACTCATAATAGATACTTGGTTGGCTTGTGACCAACACTTGTTTCTAGCATAGGCTAATTCGACCTAGAGAGACTCATATTAAAAAAAATGAGTTTCATTTGTGAGGACTCATCATCATCGCTTGGGATTTTAGGCCGTCTTTAGAAAATTTTCACTTTTTTTGTTTGATCCTTTGGAGTATCTAGCATGAACTATAATATTTTGACTTGATTTTAATCTCGTCTTGGGGCTAGTTCTTGAATATGGATGTATAATTGCATGACTATTTTGCAAGTTATCTTATTGATGAAATCTTTCTTTGAAAATTACCTAATGTATGTAATTGCTACAACTGGAGTAAACGTTATTATGCCCTAATTTGATTGAAGATAATTTTGAAAGCTACTTGGTTGGCTCATGGATATGTTATTCATGGCATAGCATGCAATGAATGTTCCCAAAGATGAAATTTTATTTTCCTCCAAGAAAATCCATATTCTAATAGTAGGTAATTTACGAAAGGTGGTATCTAGGGCATCATATTTTAACCTCCTTGAAGACAATTATGGATTATCTAACACATTTAGGACACCATTAACCGAAGAGAGTGAACTTTTGGAATTAAATAGGAGAAGGCTCCTTTAAGTCTTGCTTAGAGGGTCTGCAATTTTGGAGGATTTCTCACGGTTATCCATCCATAAATTATTATGGCTTAGAAGGGAAACGTAGCTTGTATTTCCTTGGATAGGTGGATTTCTTTAGGGTTGTCTAACCATAGTATTTAGTGCAATAAATCTGAAGAAACCATTTCTCATCCCTTGCCTTGAACTAGTGAGTTCCTTAGAAAAATTTCCTCCCATGATTATTCATTAAACCCTAATTCTAGTGCGAGTATTTTCTAGGTCTCTCAAAAAGAGTTAAGAACTTTTTAGAAGTGTGAAAACATCACATAAGGCTATCTTGAGAGATCCTTCTCCATCACTTAGAGCCTTGATCTTAGAAATAATTATTATCATAGAAATATCAAACCTTAGGTCTTGATATTTTATTAAGTCTTTCTTTAAAACATTAAGCCATTATTAATGTCACCCCAAAACCTTGATCTATTCATTCTAAGTTATTCCCCTTCCTACCAGGACTTCTCCCATTAGTGAACATCCATAAAGCGCATGGGAATTTGACTTAGGTGACAACAGGTCATTTATTATTGTTGTCACTTAGTCTAGTAGTTTCCCTTTACGTTTTCCCTTCGTTAGGGCCCTGGTAGATTGTGTGGTAACACAACCCAGATTGATTATGAAATTACAATATTTTACAACACAATTTTGTTCTCAATTGATTCATTAGATTGTTTAAATAATTAATTAATTTGTTTGATTAATAAAATTAATTAATTTAATTATTTCGTCTTTATTAATATGTTTATTCATTTATTACATTATTAGTTTATTAATTTGATTAATTAATTCATTAATTAATAAGTTTAAAGGGATAAACTAATTACTTATTTTTCTATTTCTTGAATTAATTATTAGGTTTATTACTTTTATGAAAAATTAATTTATTATTAATTTATGTTTTTTTGATTGATTAATTCATTACCATGTTTTAATAATTAACTAATTTGTCTGATTAGTTAATTAGAAGAATAGCTTAGTTAGCTAAATTTATTATTTATTATTTTTTAATAAATTTATTAATTTAATTTTATGTATTTATTTCTTTGTTTAATTATTTATTTCTTTGATTAATTTGTTTTATTTTCTCATATATATATATATATATATATATATATATATATATATATATATATTAGATTTAGTGAGTTATTTTGCTATAATATTATCTATAATTTCTAGAGTTAATTTATTAATTTATTTATTTAGTTATGAGTAATTACACCTATATGCATTTTATTAGTTATTTTTCAATGATATCAAATGATGTGTGAAGAAATCAATTACTAATTTATGTTTATGATTGTTAATTAAATCTATTGTTTAAGGAGGATGTTACATAATTGATGTTTGTGTTATTTATTTATTAATTTATTATTATTTTCTTTTATTAATTTATTTGTTTTTTAAGGTTTTTTAAGGGAACAAAGTTAATTATTGGCTTTTAAGGTTTCAAGTAAAAGTTTCCAAGTGTTGCTTAGTTTTAATCCATCGTCTTGGTTCAGGTTATTCTTCCTTTTTTCTATTTCAATGGCTTCCTTGATTTTCCTTTTGAGATAATGTCCTTCTTTTCTAACATGTTTGACGTCTTCCATGTAGATGTAATGAGAGGAAGAGTGAACATGTTCAGCTAAGGCTGACTTAGAGTTCCTTTCTCTTCTTAAGTCAACAATGTGTTCTTTAATTCTAATATTAAGAGACCTACCCGTTTCACCTATGTATTCCTTACCGCATGAGCAAGGAATCATATAAACACCTTTTTGAAGTTTAGGGTTTATGGGATCCTTGACTGAGTTGAATAATTGTCTAATGGTATTAGCAGGGGTGAATACTACATTAATGTGATGTTTATTAAGAATTTTAGAGATTTTATCAGTGGTGCCTTTTATGTATGGAAGGGAGACTTTTGGAGTGGATAAATTTTTATTTTAATATCATTGTTAATCTTGTTTAGGGATAGGTGCATGGCTTTCTTGATGGTATTTCTATTGTAGCCATTTAATTCAAACACCTTGTGAAGATGGTTAAGCTCATCATTTAGATGGTTTGCATCAGATATTCTAGCCACCCTAGTAGTTAAGGTCCTAATGATGCCAGTCTTCTATTTAGGGTGGCGATGGGAATTTGCATGAAGATATATTTCTGTATGGGTTTTCTTTCTATAGACTTGGAAACCAAGAGACCCATCTCTTTTAGTTAGAAGGATATCGAGAAAGGGAAGCTAGTTGTTATTTTCAATTTCAATAGTGAATTTTATATGGTCAGAGAAGCTATTTAAGTGATTGAGGGATAGGTCAAGTTTTTCTTTTACATGACTCCACTTGTCAAATATGTCATCAACAAACCTTTTCCATTCTTTAGGGGTGTATGGAAATTACCTAAGAGCTTTATGACCTTCCCAAATATGTTCTTTTTTATGCTTCGTCATACCCATTACTCTCTTCTAAATTGCTTGAGGGTTCATTACTTTACATTTCCTTAAATCAAGAGCTTACGTTCATCATCAAATCTTGTCAAGAATTATGCTTTAGAGTGCCTAGTTTAACACGAGAAATATATATCATCCCTAAATATATAGTCATACTAAAGTGGTTAGCAAGTGTATGGAAATCTACTTGAAATGATTCTCTTATAAGAAACAAGAAAAATGCGCATATAGCTTTCCCTTATGAAATGGTGGTACAATACCAATTATCATCATTGGATCTACCAAGATGAAACCATATGAAGTAGCCTATGGTGAAAAACCTTTGTCAAGAAACCAAAAAAAGTTCATCTATAAAGAAATTGAAACAGTTAACACTTAATGACAATTTTTTCATGGTTAAACATGGATTGAAACACCAAGCTAACTTCCATCAAATAGACTATTCTTTTGCAATGAAAGAACAAGTGTTTCTTTTCCTTCAACCTTATAGACAAACACGAGTTAAAGATCAAATCAAGATCATAATTTAGAATGAAAGTCCTATGGGTACTATATGATCATCCACTACATTAGACTAATGGCCTTTAAGTTTGTTCCTTGAACCCACATTATGGTTAATCCAATCTTTCATGTGTTCTCTCTAAATAAGGTCATGGGGTCAAACTTCAAGGTGAAAATCACTTATTAGACCTCAATGATGAATATTCATTCCACTCTAATTGAAAGACGTATTGGACATTAGAGAGTGCCAATTGCACCATTTGAGAAGGATTGATCGAATGGAAATAGATGTAACTAGAAGATGCTCCATGAGAACCAACAGTAATTTATCACTTCCAATCATTAGGACAATGTTGCTATTCTAGGGGAGAGCATGTTATAGTCCTACCATAAATTCCCTATTTTAAACTACTTAGGAGTTAGTATGTAGGGATCCTATTTAACCAAGTCCCATTAGATAGATAGTTATTTAATGTAAAATAGTCCACCTTATAAGGTATACAAAGTATTTGATATTCATTAATGAAATAACCAAGGTATTAGGATTTTAGTATTGAATCTATTTAAAGAGATAAAAACATTATGGATTTTTTTCTTGAATATTTTTGTGTTTGGACCTTTTCTCAATGAAAAGTTTCCCAACATTAAGATACAAGTGACCATTGATTTTTATCTTCATATTATCATAATACAAGGACCTATTTCACATATTCCATCCTATTAGTTTCATGTCTAATTTCTTACAATTACAATCTTTGTATACACGGATTGTGTTCCAAGTGCTAGTGATAACGAACATTACAAAAATTCTATCTACTATTCTCAATATCAAGACCAACCTAATATCCCACTTCCTCTATCATTATGTTTTATCCCTTAGGGTTCCAATGAATTTATTTGTACAACAATAATCCATCTCTATTTTTTTCTCAAGTTGTTGTAAGTTACACATGTTCAAATTCAATTCTATTGATCTTAAAATTTTTAACTTATTTTCTGTACATTATGATTTGTGTTCTTATGTACTTCTCTAAAACAACACATTAACTTCTTATCTACTATTATCCTCACCAATGCTTTTGATGGTCTTCCTTTACATATCTACTCCAACACTCAATTTCCTAGTTATCTATAAACATGACATGGATCCTGTAGAAAGTCAACCAAAAAGAAATATTTAAAACACCTAATAAAAATTAATGCTCCTATACATTATAAGCTAGGTGTCACATGAATCCAAAAACTAATACCAATAAATAATATGTAATATAAACAATCACTAACTACAAAAAGTTTAACTAAACCCTTGCATCCAATCCACAAGTTTCAACAAATATATTAGTTACCAAGTTCGGGGAAATTTTTGGGAATAAACTTCTTAGAAACACTTAAATAAATTATTCTTCAAATATTTTAAAATTTTGAAATATACCATATAATATTGAAAATATCAAAAACCTCTTAAAAAATATTTCTCATTAATTAGAACAAAATGCATAATTTTACATTAGAATAGCATATTGTGAGAATTTTTGTGTTTATCCATATACATGACTACACTAGAGATTATATTGTGCTCAATATAATCTGAACATTCTTTCAAAATTTAGATTAAAGTGAACCGTATAAATTATACATTTAGACCATATCACATTTATATTTAAAATGAAATCAAATATTAAATATATACAAACTTCTTTAAAATATGCATTTATATCTTCTAATTACTAAATACTCATTAACTAAAACAAACCAAATTAAAATTAGTAACAATGAGAAAAATATCTATATATATAATACAAAACTTTAAACATTATATTTTTTCAATATTTCTGTTTGACTTTGATAAATATAGTACACATGTATGTCAACGTTATAAATTACATACCCACACAAATGGAGTTGTCTATAATGCGACTTTTTGGAGATTCCGGTGACGGAATCCGGCGGAAGAAATTGAGGTTTTATTATTTAGATTATAGCATGCATACCCCACACATACACTTATCCTAAATACCCTATTTTATCATTTCTGCTATACATCATAAACCTATATGCATTTATATCTTCTAATTACTAAATACTCATTAACTAAAACAATCCAAATTAAAATCAATAACAATGAGCAAAATATCTATATATATAATACAAAACTTTAAACATTATAATTTAATAATTTTTTAAATATCCAATAAAAATGTACATTGATTAAAAAAAATCATATATATTTTCAATATTTCTGTTTGACTTTATTAAATATAGTACACATATATGGTGATATTATAAATTGCATACCGACACAAATACTTATCCTAAATAACCTATTTTATCATTTAAATTATAACGTGCATACCACACACATACTTATCCTAAATACCTTATTTTATCATTTCTGCTATACATCATAAACCCTTGAATAATACCATACCATACCATAAGTTTTTACAGAACAGCCTTGCTGAGATATTTGCAATGGCAAATTTACATTATATAAAAAAATCAACCAGTGTTATTGTTGCCAGTTCATGTATCCTGAAAGGGTTTGGAAGAGCAGTTGGGGCACGAGACTTCCCGAGTTTGGTAATTTATATTTTAATAAACCAATCGAAAGAGGCTGGGTTCCATGACAATCGCTGGTTGGAACTCCCCCATATTTTCCCAACCATGATTTGACATGTCATAGATGGAAACGTGGCGACCATAAGAGTCCTCATGCTCAGCTCCCCAGAATCCCCGACCTGCCATCTCTGGACCCACCACATCCTCAAAACGAAAAGGAGGCGGTGGAATTGATTCCACGAGTCTCCAGATTCTTTCCTCCATATGGAATTTCCAGAGTACCAAAATCATGTCACCTTTCTCATATGTGACGCTTATCATACAGAGTGCCTTTTTATGCTCAAAAATAAACAAAAGCAACCTGTCACCCTGCGGCGTTGGAGGAAATGGAATTGCATCCATCCATATCTCTTCTTCCACATCAAACACCAACACTCTGTTTGCCGCTGAAGTCGTGTCAGTTGAGTGCGCAAGCCAACACAAGTAACGCTCAGACACAAGTTGGGGACGGTGTAAAACAGATAGGGGACCGCTATAATTAGGGATTCCATTCCCTTCTGGAATCCTCTTCCACGTGCTTTCCTTAAAGTTGTAGACGAAAGTGGTCATCACAAAATTAAACGCTTCGGACATGTGCCATAATATAAGCTTGCAAACACCATTATGTCGGTCGAAGGCGATCCCTGTGTAAAACATAGAGACTGAGTTGGCCATGGTGGGTAGACTCAATATCCGCCTCTCTTGAGAAAAGATAGGGTTAACCACCAATAACTTGGTGTTTTCATGGGAAACATTGTGAAAAGAGTTAGGCCCTACGAAACCCTCGAAACACAGGAACCCATCGCCGTAAGTGAGGCACCTCCTCCACTGGTAATCCGGTAAATCATGTAGCAATGGGTTTTTCCATGTGAACATCGCTGGCCATCCTTCTTGCAAAATAATGGACCTGAAACACGGGGACTGCATGTGTTCCTCGAGAAAATCTGAGATAAGAAAGAACATAGGGCGGCCGAGAAAGCTTCTATCGTAGTGAACGGCAAAGGAAGGATGTGACAGCAAGGAATGGAAATACCTGCAAGTGAACGATAATCTCCGTAAGTCCAAAATAGGAAGCCTGGTTAGAACTCGAATTTGCAGATCATATGATAGTTTAGTCCATTGACTGCCTTCCATTGTGTCGTTGAATGAAAATCGAGAAATCATAAAATTTCAGAGTAGCATCAAACTCTCAAAAAGACACGATTGGGAATATATTTATTATTCGGTGAGGGTCGTGCTTTGCCCAATAAAGAATTATAAAAATAAATTCTTAATCTGTTGAATTGAGCCTTCTGTGATCCACATCATGTTTACGACAAATTTTTTGGCATAAATCACAAGATAAATCATTTGTCGACGCGTTTGGAACCAACAAGTGTGGTTCATCGTCAGGATAGGTTGAAGAAACAGATCCATCTTATCATGTTAAATACTCTCAGCAGAGACTCCAACGACTATTTTTATTAACGGCTAATTTACAGATCCATCTTAGCCTGTTAAATACTCTCAGCAGAGACTCCAACGACTATTTTGACTAATGACTAATTTTGACTTTAGAACCAGACTCAAGATTTAATGGAAATTAGTTAAATTATGTGAATAAATAAAAATATAAAATAATTTAAAAATTGTTAAAGGTTAGTTTGAAAGTTATTAAAAAATTATAATATGTTTTTTAAATAAGACTTAAATATATATATATATATATATATAACAGAAATATATTCAATGGTTAGTTAGAAACTTATTGGAATAATAAAATTGAAATATACATAAAAATAATAATGAATAAAGTTTAATTACTAAAATTAGAAAAGGTAAAAAGATTTTACTTCATTTTAAATAAATAAATAAAAATAATAAATAAAAATAAAAATAAATAAATAATAATAATAAAATAGATAGATAAAAAAAAACTAATTAAAATAAGATAAATAAATTAAAATAAATAAAACAAGCGGAAGAAAAATAAATAAATAAATAATAGTAATAATAATAATGAAAATTAAATAAAACAAACGAGCGACATAAAAAAAACAGAGTCAAAATGAGAAACGCTAGGAGGAAGTAAAAAGAAGCCCAGGAAAAACAGTGAAATAAAGGGAACCAACGAAAGCAAGACTAGGAAGAAAGGGTCGGGATCCAACAACTACTGACAGCGGTCATCTCTATTGAAATTGCTCGGCCTTCTTTCAATTTCAATAGCTTCTCTGAATTTACGGTGATGGAATTGAGCAACCCTGCCAGTTCCATCACCCTAACTTCAGAGAAGCTATTGAAATTGAGAGAAGGCCGAACAATCTCAATAGAGATGAAGCTATTGAAATTGAGAGAAGGCTGAACAATCTCAATAGAGATGACGGCTAGAAGATCAGTAGCTGCTGGATCCCAGCCCTTCCTAGTCTTGCTTTCGTTGGTTCCTCTTTATTTCCCTGTTTTTCCTTGGCACCTTGTTTTTTCCTTCCTCCTAGGGTTTCTCATTTTGACTCTTTTTTTTATGTGGCTTGTTTTATTTAATTTTCATTATTATTATTATTTATTTATTTATTTATTTTCCTCTCGCTTGTTTTATTTATATTAATTAATTTATTCATTTATTTTATTTTTGGCTCATTGTTATTATTATTTATTTATTTATATTTATTTATTTATTATTATTATTATTTTTTAATTTATTTATTTATTTAAAATGAAATAAAATCTTTTTACCTTTTATAACTTTCGTAATTAAACTTTATTCATTATTATTTTTATGTATATTTCAATTTTATTATTCCAATAAGTTTCTAACTAACCTTTGTATATATTTCTGTTATATATATATACATATTATTTATACTTTAAGTCCCATTTAAAAAACAGATTATAATTTTTTTAATAACTTTCTAACTAACCTTTAACAATTTTTAAATTATTTTATCTTTTTATTTATTCACATAATTTAACTAATTTCCATTAAATTGACTCTTGTCCTAAAGTCAAAATTAGCCGTTAGTCAAGATAGTCGTTGGAGTCTCTGCTCAGACTATTTAACATGCTAACCTGGATCTGTTTGTTCAACTTGTCCTGACTATGAACCACACTTGTTTGTTGGTTCAAAACGCGTCGACAAATGATTTATCTTGTGATTTACGCCCAAAAGTTTCTCGTAAATTCTTAATCTTCTTCTACAAAAGTAGAGTAAACGGAAGGACAAGATGGCATGCGAATATGTATGAACGATTACAATGTAAATTGCATGCCTAGTAATAATTAGCGGAGTTGTCTATAATGTGACTTTTGGAGATTCCGTTGACGGAATCCGACAGAAGAAATTGAGGTTAAATCTTGATTTGTTGCAGTTAAAATGGTTTTTTAACTGCATATTTGGATTCAGCACCCTGGAAAACCCCTGGGACGCTTTAATTGTGAAGAAACTAACTATCAAACTTGTGATTCCAATAAATTGCTGCAGATTTTAATAGGAAAAACCCACTAAAAAAACTTCCAAAAAATCACATTATAAACAACTACTTAATTAGCTAAAAACAGAAATAACATGCCGACCTATAATTATAATTATAATTATAAGCATTAACTTACGTGAATGTATTGCATATTGTTTATTAAAAGGAATTTTCAGAAGCGTTGAAATTGGGATCGATGACCATGGAATTTAGAGAAAGGCATGACTAGATATGCTTTGTGAAAAGTGAATTCACAT
Source organism: Pinus tabuliformis (assembly GCA_031772625.1). Lineage (NCBI taxonomy): Eukaryota > Viridiplantae > Streptophyta > Pinopsida > Pinales > Pinaceae > Pinus > Pinus tabuliformis. The sequence continues at coordinate 1,233,830,476 of CM062807.1, forward strand.
TATCTCCAAAAATAATTTCTCAACCCTGGTTACAAAATACCAATAATATTAAGAAAAATATGAAGTGTGTAGTTCCCAACTCTAATTTTGCTTATTATAATAAATGGTGCATATTTAATTATATTATAATTTTATATGTATTTAATTAAAATTAAAATTTTGGTATTCAAGTAATGAATTTTGTAAAGGTTTTTTGGTAAAAATTAGATAAGTTAAATGATTGGTTTTTCGAATCAATAAGTGTAGTTATTTTATTGATTGGAAAAATTTCTCTTATATAATTTTTATCGAAAAATTTTGCTTAAAATTAAAAATGATAAGATACATAAATTTTCATTTTCCTTTATCAATTTTTTTTGTTATTAATAAATAAATTAAAAAAAAAAAAAAAAAAAACTAGCTTTCAAAATAGTACTTTTCAAAACACAACCAATCACTTGGCCACTATATTATTATTTAGAAATCATTAAAGCATACCTTCTAATGTTGCCATAAAAACATGGAAAAAAATTGTGCATGATGAATAGTTATAATAAAAATCATTAACTTGCATGTCCACTAAGATAAGACTTCAATAAAAATCATTAACTCACATAGACCCTAAGATAAGATTTCAAGAGTTTGAGTTGTTTTTTTATTTTTTTTAATATTGCATAATGATAAATGGAAGTTGAGTGTTTTTGGCTTCTAAATTATTGAGATTCCTTTCGTTTTTTCCTTATATTTTTATCTCCCAAGGAAATAACTACCCTTATTCGTTTCTTTTTCCTTATATTTATACTTTACAAACCTTACTTTTAAAGATTTTTTGAGTAAAGAAAGTAAAGAGAGATTGTATAAATTATTGAATTTTTATAAACTTATAATGGCATTGTAAATGGTCCATATTGTTTGGCTTCTTTTTTTTTTGGTTTCTCTACATAACATTGTTTGATTATGTATTTTTTACTAGTTTAAAGTGTTATTATATGTTTGGTTTTAATGATTATGGGGTATTATTAAGTAGAGATGGTATATATTTGTAGAATCTATTCATAATTTGTAGCAAGATGTTGGAACTAGCATGATATGATAGATTTTCTCAAAGTGCAAAGCAAAATGATATAAAATTGAAATATTTTGTCCACTATAAAATGAAGTTAATTCGTCTAGTTTAAAACAATATTGTATATATTTATATTAGTTATTTAATAAATAATTTTACTATGGTATAAAAATACCTATGGCCTTAACTTTGTGATAGAAAAGCCCAAAACGTTATGATAAAAAGGCCAAAGATTGGATTGCTTATCGACATATTATTAATTTCTTTATAACATTGATATTGATGAGAAGTTAAGCACTTAGACGGAAGAGAGGCACTAAACATCAAGACTATTTAAGAGGCATTGTGAGTAATCAAGACCGCCTAAGTGAAGTCTCACATGTCTAGTAAGGGTAAACCTCTTGATGAAAAAAAGCCATGTAAACTAACACAAATATAAATGGTTAATTGGACAATTCTAAAGCATTATTCTATGTAAGAGGTGTTGAGTAGTGGAAGGGTTTTAGCATGTGGGAGGAGAGTTATGACATAAAAATATCATACTGGAAAGGGCCTAGAGATACCCATTCTTGATACTTGTTCTTTAATTGTTGATTAGTTCTAAGCCATAAAAAAATTCCTTACGATCGATGATATGCACATCAATGGGTAAAAGAATTAGGCGCCTACTATTCAAGTCCAGAAAGACTGATTTTCCAAAAACAAATGGATGCAAGTTCCAGGCATCAATTACTACTGAAATTATTCAAATTATTATCGCTGTCCACTATTTTGACTTAAACACATTTTTATATGCAGTAAAACACATTTTGAAGAAGCCCAAGGGAGTGATTATGGTGTTTAGTACATTAAAACCTCCATGAGCGCAGTAGTGGATGAAGTGTTTAAGGAGTTCTCTGAGAATATTTCACTCTTCTCTGACCCATGGGTGAGATGGGTGTGCCAAGAGATAAGGACATTGAAATAATATCACAAAAAGTTGTGCTAAGGAGAAGCCACTTTTGGGGAAAGGAATTAGTTTCTTGGCTAAAACAGGATTGGTTTTCATGCAAATGTGATGGCAATGGTGATGGAGTCATCATGAGAGACAAAGCTTGGTGTTGTGGAGATATTTTATGGCCTCCTGATGATGTGCATTGTCATGGCTTCTAGCAAGAAGAGAAAGGAGGTTTCTTTAAGATTTCAAGAATTTGAGTTGTTTTTTAATTATTTTTAATATTGGATAATGATAAATGGAAGTTGAGTTTTTGTTTTTCACTTCTAAATTACCCATATTATTTTCATTTTATCCTTATATTTTTATCTCTTAAGGAGAGAATTACTCTCATTCCTTTCTTGTTCCTTATATTTATACTTTACAAACCTTACTTTTAAATTTTTTTAAGGAGTAAAGAATGTAAAGATAGAGTTTTTTTCCAAGGAAAAAAGCGGTAACCTTTTATTAAAAAATGAAAAGTTACACAATCATATGCATTGAAGCATTTCCATAAGTTGCCCATTGGGCTCGAGTGCTTTCGCACATAATGCAACATAGCGAGACTACTGTGCATTTAGAAAAAAAGAAAGAAAGGAAAAAAAGAAAGGAGGAAAGGACAGAAAAACTGGTACCCGGTAGTGAGTAGAGGACTCACACCTCATGCTTTTCTCCCCTTCTTATTTTCGACCTTATGCCACTCTGATCGAAGCTAAGACTAACTGTGTTTCTGCTTTCTGTGGAGCTGTATTTTTGTCTGAGTCTGAAGTATCTCAGGGGTGATGCCGTTTTGTCCCTCCCATATTCAGATCCTCGCTTGTCTTCTCTGCCTTCTTTGAATGGAGCTGTGAATCCTTGTTTTGTGATATGTTTTCCTTTTGGGTCTCCTTTCCTTGGGAAGGCTCATAATTCTCTGTGGGGGTAACTTCCTCCTCTGCTTCTGATTCGTCGTCCTCTGAGTCAGTAGGGGGAAATTGCCATCCTTTCCTCTGCTTCCCTTTCTGCTTCTTTTTACTGTTTGATTTCTTGACTTCTGGGCATGTACTTTGCAAGTGTCCTACCTGCCTACAGTGCTTGCATCTAAAAGCAATGTTTTCGTAGTCCAGTCCTTGCAGCCAATTTTGTTGTTTGTATACCAACCTTATACTTTCCGGGAGTCCTTTACTTAGATCTACTTCCACGCAAATGTGTGCAAAGGTATAGATCCTCTCATCAGTCCTTTCCAGATCTGTTTTGATATATTTCCCTATGTTGTTCCCAATTCCTTCCAACACTCGTTCACTCCAAAAGTGAAGGGGAAGGTTATATAGGCGGACCCAGATCGACATTTTGGAGACAGTCATGTTGTTTGGATCAAAATCTAGAAACCATGGGGTCATAAAAAGACTCGATGTTCCCCAAAACCAAGGCCCGGCACTGATGATTGTATCTCTGACTTCCGTGCATGTGCATTTAACAATGAAAAACCCCTTGCAGCATAAATGTATATCACATTCCATGGTCCAATTGGTGAAGATCCAGTGAAATAGATCAAAAGGCTTTGGCCAGAAACTGTTAAATTGGCATATTAAGGCCTGTGTTTCATATGACTTAACAAAATCTTCTAGTCCTGTAGAATCAAAATTGAGGGCTGGGGTTTGCCCTAGCTGATCTACTATGTATGGCCTAGGGTATATCCACCTTGATCTGGAGGGGACCTTGGATCTCTGTTACCCTATAATATGTTTTTGTAAGAGGAGCCTCCCTTAGATTGTTGCGGAGATGCTGTCTTTTTCCCCTTGTCTCCTCCTGAGGAGCTTGGATGTCCCTGGGGCAGAGCCCCTCCTCTCAGCCTAAAGTTTAAAGTAAGGGTTGTTTATGGGCTAATATGATCCGGATTTAAATAGGAACGCAACAAATTACAGAGATAACCGTTTCCTTCCCCAAAATGTAATGCTTCCATTGTCGGCAGGCCTGTACAATGGAATACATCTCTTTATCATAAGTGGGGTACTTCCAGACTATGTCTGAAAGTGTTTCACTGTGATATGCCACTGGATGTCCATGTTGAGTAAGGACTGCCCCAATAGCATAGTCAGAGGCATCTGTCTCGACCTCAAATGGTTGTTGTAAATCTGGTAATGCGAGCACTGGTGCCGTGCAGAAGCGATCCTTCAACTCCATGAATGCCTTCTGTTGAGATTCAGACCAAAAGAATTTTTCTTTCGCCCCTCCCTTGGTGACTTGACTCAAGGGCCAAGAAATATGAGAAAACCCCAACACAAACCTGCGGTAGAAGTTGGCAACACCTAGAAAGCTGCGGAGCTATGTTAGAGTGGTTGGAGAGGGCCAATCTCGAATGACTTGGATCTTGGCTGGATCGACATGCACCCCCTGTTCATAAATGATGTATCCTAGATACTGAACCTGGGTCATGCCAAAAGTGCCTTTCTCCAAATTGGCACATAGCTTGTGTTGCCGGAGTGTTTGGAGAACCTGTCGGATGTGGTGGAGGTGCTCTTCCCAACTCTGGCTGAAGATCAGAATGTCATCCAAGTATACTACTACAAAGGAGTTGGTGAATGGCCGTAAGATGTCATCCATTAGCCTCATGAAGGTTGCAGGAGCATTCGTCAATCGGAAAGGCATAACCAACCATTCGAAGAGGCCCTCCTTGGATTTGAAGGCAGTCTTCCACACATCAGAGGGTTCGATTGGTACCTGGTGATATCCTGACTTCAGATCGATCTTGCTGAAATATTTTGCCCCCTTTAGTTGGTCTAGGAGGTCATAAATCCGCGGGATCGGGTACCTATTACGGACAATGATCTTGTTCAGCGCCCGATAGTCAATACAGAGTCTCCATGTCCCATCCTTCTTTTGTACCAACACGATCGGGCTCCCACAGGGTGATGAACTCGGACGGATGTGACCTTTCTGCAGGAGCTCCTGAATCTGCCTCTTGATTTCATCGTTCTCCAGAACGGAGCACCGATAAATTGGTCCATTGGGTAGCGGCGCACCTGGGGTCAGATCGATGGAGTGCTTGACTTGACAGTGCAGAGGAACCCCTGCCGAGGAGGTGAAGATGTCCTCGTATTCCTCCATAACCTTGTCCATCTGTAGTTGTCGTGCAGAGGGACCCCGTCTAGAGGTCGCGGCCACTGTCTTCTTCTTTCCTTGAGGGCGTATCATCAGGAAAACAAATTTCCTGGTTTTGGAAATGATCTTACTGCACTGTTTTGCAGTAATCAAAGAGATGGTGGTAGGTGGTTCTACCTCTGGTATCCTGTACAACTTATTTACCAATGTAATAATAACAGCACGGGGCCTTGATTCATACAGAGCATGTCGCTTCCACAAGTATTGTTGTCCTAGTAATACATCACAAACTTCAAGGGGAGCAATGTCACACAATACCTCATCCGTGAAGGGCTTGATGTTGTATGGAAGGCGACATTGCTGGCTCATGCGAAGATCTCGTCCTTGGTGAAGCCACCCAATGGTGTATGGTTGTGGATGTGCTGTGGTCGGTAAGCCCAACCGCTTCACGACCTCTGCCGAAATGAGGTTCTTTTGACTCCTGCTATCAACAATGAACTATATCGGGGAGCCCTTTACCCACATCTGGGAGTGGAAGAGACGCTCCTCCTCCTCTGGATCTTCGGGTTTATTTTTCTGGATCTTTGCGGTAGCAACAGTGGCACTGGGATCCGCATCAATGATCTGCTTCCCTTTTTCATTCCCCTTATCGGGTTCTGACTCAGAGTCAGAACATGCATCTGATTCTGAAACCTTTAGCTCAGCCACCAGTGACTGCTTGGCTCGACACTCACTTGTGTTGTGAGTGGAGGCCTTATGGAACTCGCACCATTTTCCAGTGTCCTTTCTCGGCTTCGCGACGCTGTTCTTTGTTTGCAGCTTCGGCTGGTTCTTTTGGGCTGTCCCGCCTTGGCTTTGTCCTTTGTTCTGTGGTTTAGGGGCACCTTTCCCCTGCTTTGGATTCGCAGACCCAAAGTCTCACTTCTTTTGTTTAAACTTCTGCTCGACCTTGATGGCATATCAGTATGCTGCACCGAGCGAAGAGATGTTTAGGAATTGTATTTCTTCTTAGATGTACTTGTGCAGGCAGCCACGATATTTGAGTATCAAATGTTGCTCTGAATCCTTGATACCCAACTTTGTGCGAAGGGTATGGAAAATATTGGTGAACTCTGGTATGTCTTGGTCCCTTCCCTGCCGCAACGTGGTCCACTTTATGTATTCATCCTCATAGCTCCCAACAGGGTAGTACTACTCCTTGATGGCATCCTGGAACGAATCCCAGGTGGGTGTGGCTGAAAATAGTGAGCCAGTACTTTCATCCTTCTGTTCGCAGTAGGTTTCCCACCAGTCCTTGACGTGGGGGGCTGCTTTGAGAAGAGAAAAAACAATCTTTTCCCGACTCGAAAATTCATGAATAGAAAAATAACCCTCTAACAGATTTAACCATTTATCTACGGCATCTGCGTCTATCTGACCCTCGAATATGGGGATTTCGAAATTAACTTGTACCTTAAAGGGTGTGGCGTTTCCATAGTAGCTGCTGGAAGCCGATGCGTTGCTTCTGGGTAGCCGCTGAAGGATCTGGGCAAAGTTGTCCATCATCGTGTTTCGTTGTCGCTCGAGGGCTTCTTCGAGCAAGATTTTGATGGGATCTCCTGCCCCCTTGTCTTTCTTCTCATCTGCCATGGGAGGTCGTCGGGATTTGCGAGGCTGGTCTTGCAAAGGTTCAACCAGTTCAAGCCCTAACTCCTTATATCCCGACCTTGTTGGGGACATGCAAAGAAAAACAGAGAAAAAGCAGACCGCTCTGATACCACTGATCCGGATTTAAACAGGAACGCAAAAAATTACAGAGATAACCATCTACACATAGATGTAGCGGAAATAATACTTCATTTCATTAATGGAAAATACTGAAATATGCTTACAACCAGAAATGGAAATCAACCAGCTAGGGCGATGGTAGCTTATCTCTGAGAAGAGATGTGATGGCTACATGCCTCTGAACTATCTTACAATGACGCTCAAAGGCCTATTTATTGTTGAGAAACAATGGAAAAACCCTTAACATTCCAAAACCTAACCCTAGAAGATGAAACGCCAAACTATGGGCCTCGCTTAGGGTAAGTTGGTACATCAACTTCCCGGGGTTGTAACTTTGGCATACGATCTCCGTTTGACGCATACAATAGCTCGTTAGAAAGATCTATCCGAGAACTATCATTGTTGGAAAGATCTATCTTAGTAAACTACCTGGATCCACTTAAACAATCCATTAAGTCATCCATCCTGGGCAAAGGAAATCTATACCTGACTGTTATCTTGTTGATAGCTCTGGAATCGGTGCACATGCGCCATTCTCCTCCCTTCTTCGGACTAAGCACCGTTGGCACAGCACACGGACTCAGACTTTCTCGAATCAACCCCTTGTCCATCCGCTCTTGAACCTGTCTTGCAACTTCTGCACTTTCCTGAGGAGTTAATCTATATGCAACTTTATTAGGTAGACTTGCTCCTGGTATTAAGTCGATATGGTGAGTTATACTTCTAACCGGTGGTAATTCATTTGGCAATTCGTCCATAATGATATCCATGTAACTATTTAACACAGATTGAATTTATTCAGGCAAATCATGTAAATTTGTGGAGGTTAAAATTACCTTTGGCCTTCCCACGATAGCGAAATGCATCTTTGCGCTTTTATCCACCTTTTGTAGAAATTCTTTGCCACTGACCAGCATAATATTATTTTCAGGCAGCTCTTTATCAGCATCATTCTTCACTGGCAGCAACGTATGCTTAACTCCATCCTTTTCTATGGTGTAGGTATTTCTTCTTCCATCATGAATCGCCTTCCAGTCAAATTGCCATCGTCTCCCCAATAACAGGTGACATACGTCCATGGGCATTATGTCACATAAAATCAAATCTCTGTATGTGCCAATCTGCATTTCCACATTACATTGTTCTATCACGGTGACTTGATGGCTCTTCTGAAGCCAAGATACTTTGTAAGGTGCAGGATGCGCTTTCTTTGTTAACCCAAGCTTTTCCACCATCTCTGTAGACACAAGATTGTCAATACTCTCGCTATCAATTATAACCTTACAGCACTTACCCTTTGATTTGCATGTAGTCCTGAACAAGTTCTTCCTTTGTGCAGGTTCTCCAATCTCTTTTTCCGATCTTAGCAAAGTTCCTCTGAGCAGCAATGATTCACCTTCCTCCGGTGGTTCTTCCTTCTCTACAAGTCGAGGTGGTTCCGACTTTGCCTCAACCACATTTGCACCCCTCTGGCTTGCTGATTTGTTATGAGGACAGTCCCGCGACATATGTCCCCATTCTCCACAGGTATAACACCTAACATCTCTTCCTCGCCCTCTTCCTCTGGGCGCGAATCTCCCCCTACTAGATTCACCCATCTGTGGTGATCTGCTGCTTGAACTTCCTGCTTCAAACTGATGCTGTGTTCCTCTGGATCTGGCTGATCCTCTACCTCTTCCTGAGCTCTTTCCTCTGTTTCTTTGACTCTGTTTCCACAATATTTTCTCCTCTGCTTTCAAATTTGCTTGATAGGCATCTTCAGCAGTTTTCAAACTTAACAGGCTAATCTCGTCTTGGATCTCATACCTTAGCCCATTAACATATCTGGCTACTTTCTCCAGATCATCTTCTACATGCCCTGTTCTGATGCTTAACCTGTAAAATTCTTCAGTATATTCTTTAATAGACATTCCTTTCTGCTTCAAATTTTGCATCTGCTTAAAAAGATTCAAATGATAGTCTTTAGGCAAAAACTTGGCTTTCAGTTTGCTTACCATTTTATCCCACTGCTTGATATTAGATTTTCCCTTCCTCGTTCTTGGTGTCTTTAACTCGTCCCACCAAATGGTTTCATGGCCCTTCAGTCTAGTGACTGCAAACTTCACCCTCTTATTCTCCTCAACCTCTTCATAATCGAAATACTGATCTATGGATATGATCCAATCCATGAGCTCCTCGGCATTTAAACTCCCTTCATACATAGGAATTTCTATCTTGGGTTTGCTTCCAAGTTTTGCCAGCATCTTTAGGACTTTGGCAGTTTCATTTTCTTCTCCCGCTTCTGCTTCTTCCTCAGATTCTTCTGAAGAACTTTCAGCTCCCTCATCAGGTGCTCTTCTCTGGGCTGTTTCCATTGTCTCCATTCGTTCACGCAGTCTTCGCACTTTTTCTATCAGGACTGCATTTGGTTCTGGTCTTCCACGACCAATTCCTCGCCTTGGCGGCATCTTAGCTGCAACCACCTGTATCTTTTGGCTCTGATACCAAAAATTACGAAGAACCTGAAAACGCTGGGCGAAATCCGCTACGGTTACAAGCAACAGACTTCAGTTTTTATTCAAATCAATCTTATTGACTTCTGAAATAGCGAACTACCAAAATAGAAACTCTGTTCAGACTTAAATATAGAAACTGGATGCTTTTCTTAATTCATACAGGGCGCAGCCACATAATTAGTTTTTACATCATATATTAGGGACCAGCCACTGGTTTCAAACCAAGCAAAGACCTTTGCGGCCCACCTGCGTTTCAGTAATCGCAATTAGCAAATTAAAGCGACCATTTATCGCTTGAATCCATCCAACGCAATCTATTACCACTTGCCACAACATAAACAATACCAATCTTGTTTTGTATCTGCGTTAAAAACGCTCTTCTACCATACATCTATGCCCAGAAAACGCTTTTCCACTTGATCTACGTTTTTAACTTCGCTGGCCTGGAACACGTGGTACCAACTTCGGCGTTCAATTAACTGGGGACCCTCCGCGCTTCCTCAATCTGCAATTAAAAACATATTATCACTACAGACATAAACAAGCAGGATCGATCAGATCTTTCGCCCATCGAAATTAACTATGTGTCTTTCTCGATCTGGCCCAAAGTAAATCGGCGTTTTGTTTCTGTTCTCCATTTCACAATTGCTGGAGTTTGTTGGACACAACTAATGAGTACTCCGTCTATCCTTTCGCCACCGATCACTCCTTGCTGCAAAGCAATTCAATCAATTAATGAAGATCTCACTAACATTCAACAACTTCCAGGATTTTATGCGATATTTAGGGATCATGAAACCACAGTTCGAACTGATTTAGAGGACTGTCAACAGATAAGTCTGCATGTCATTAACACATTCCATTCATAACGCAGATAAATCATAACACGTTGGCGCAAACACTATTTGTTTTATTCATAACCAGTGACGAAACAGATTTTAGCTTGGTGTCCTTTTACGAGGGACGATCTCCAGTTTTTATTCACAACACAGTCTACTTATTTAATTGGAGCTTTTCGCCCATACAAAACAACCACACCACACCTACGCTACCCTTTTTCCCCCAAAATCTCTTTTCTTATTACATTTTTTTTTATATATCTCCTCCACTAATTGCTCTAACAAACAGCTAACATAATCTCCTACTATTAGAAAAAAATCTCAATAAAACAGTTGCATTAATCACTAAAATAAAAACCTATATGAAGAATCGACCTCTACAGTAAAACTGAGATTTGAACAAACAGTAATAAAATTCACCTAGTCAGACCACAACATGTGGACAATTTTCCACATTGTTGGTCAGTTCCGATGCTCCTGCATCAGACTCCCGGAGAAGAAAAGATTGGTTCTTTAAACTTTCAAGATTTATGTTGTATTTCTGCAATTCAGTTGCTGTCAAACAACTAGAATCCTCCATTGACTGCTCTTTCCAGTTGACATGATACTGAAAATATGTTTGCCCTCGAGTTTTCTTGGATATCCTTTGATCTAAAATAGCTTCAACTTCTTTCTTGAATGTTTTTGGTACCTGTTCTTTCCAATCCACAGTTTGAACTTCATCACCTGTAGCTTCAATCTGCAATTTTGTTTCTGTCTCTCTGAATGGATACAAGTCTGCAATATTAAAAATGGGAGATATTCTGATCCCTTCCGGCAACTCAATCTCATATGCATTGGCTGAAAATTTCCTTTTGATTTTACATGGCCCTATCTTCTTCAGTTTCAGCTTATTGTAAGTTTTTGTAGGAAATCTCTCTTTTCTTAAATATGCCATGACCAAATCTCCTATCTGAAACTCTTTTTCTCTTCTTCTCAAATCTGCTCTCTGCTTGTATCTCTTGCTGCTTTCTTGTAGTTTACCTTTAACCTCTTCCTGTAGCTTCTGCATTTGTTCAGCAAAATCTTCAGCACTTGCACTTCTGGCTTCTTATTTTACCAAGTCTCTTAGCTCATATACTCCTCTCAGATGCATTCCAAAGACAATCTGAAATGGACTCATTCCAGTGCTTCGGTTTGGTGTGTCATTGTAAGAAAATTCAGCTTGAGCGAATGCTAGATCCCACTGTTTGGGATTCTGATTTACCAAACTTCTTAATATATTCCCCAAGATTTTGTTTACAACTTCAGTTTGACCATCTGTTTGAGGATGGTAAGCTGAACTAAAACTGAGTTTAGTTCCCAGTTTCTTCCAAAGTGTCCTCCAGAAATGCCCTACAAATTTAGTGTCTCGATCTGATACAATACTTACAGGCAAACCATGCAATCTTACAATCTCTGAAAAGAACAAATTTGCTATGTGTGTGGCATCATTAGTCTTCTTACAAGAAATAAAATGAGCCATTTTAGAAAATCTGTCCACAACAACATAAATAGAATCGTTTCCTCTCTCAGTTCTTGGTAAACCCAAAACAAAGTCCATACTCACTGCATCCCATGGTCGATCTGGTATGGGCAATGGCTGATATAGTCCGGTATTTCGACTCCTTCCTTTGGCATACTGACATACCCTGCATTTCTCAACAAACTTTTTAACATCAGTTTGCATTTTAGGCCAATAATAAAAAGCATTCACCTGGCTGAAAGTTTTGTCTTGTCCAAAATGACCAGACAATCCTCCACTTTGCTTCTCTTTAATGATGTTCTCTCTCATAGAACATTTAGGAATGCATAATTTGTTTCTTTTAAATAACAGGCCTCCTTGAACAAGGTAATCCATCCATTGACTTCTGTTATTGCTCACCGGATTCTGCACTATTGTGTAGATGTCTTTAAAATCCTCATCATCCTTGTACTTTTCTATCATTTCATCAAATCCTACAACACCCACTTTAAGTTCGTGCAAAAGAAAACTTACTCTGCTCAATGCATCCGCCACTTTGTTAGACTTACCACTTTTATGCTTTATTACAAAAGTGAAACTTTGCAGAAATTCCACCCACTTGGCATGCTTCTGATTTAGCTTTGGTTGGTTATTAATAAACTGCAAAGCATGATTGTCTGAATATAAGATGAACTCCTTCGGTAGCAAGTAATGCCTCCACTTTTTTAATGCCTGCACAATAGCGTAAAATTATTTATCATAAGAAGAATATTTTTTCTTTGCATCATTTAACTTCTCGCTGAAATATGCTATCGGCCTTTTCGCTTGGCTTAGCACCGCACCAACTGCTTCTCCACTTGCATCGGTTTCCACTTGAAAGACTTTCTCAAAATTTGGTAAGGCTAGAATAGGCTTTTCTGTTATCTTTCTTTTCAACAAATTAAAATTCCTATCAGCTGCTTCTGTCCATCGAAACGGCTGATTGACCTCCTTGATTGTCTCAAGGACTAGTGCACAAACTTGACTAAATCCCTTTATAAATTTTCGGTAGAAACTAGCAAGTCCATGGAAACTTCTTACCTCAAAGACACTCCTCGGAGTAGGCCAGTTTTTGATTGCTTGTACCTTTTCCGGATCCATTTTCAAACCGTCTCTGGAAATCACAAATCCCAAATATACCAACTCCTCTTTCATCAAACTACATTTCTTTAGATTGATTAGTAGTTTCTCTTTCTGCAGAGTTTTCAAAACTAAATTCAAGCGTTCCAAATGTTCCTCTTTACTTTTGCTGAAAACTAGAATATCATCAAGGTAAACAACAACAAATTTACCTGTATATTTTTTCAGAACCTCGTTCATTAGTCTCATGAATGTGCTGGGTGCATTAGTGAGCCCAAAAGGCATCACTAACCACTCATACAATCCACTGTTGGTTTTGAAAGTTGTTTTCCACTCATCGCCTTCCCGAATTCTGATCTGATGATACCCGCTTTTCAGATCTATCTTAGTAAAGTACCTGGATCCACTTAAACAATCCATTAAATCATCCATCCTGGGCAAAGGAAATCTATACCTGACTGTTATCTTGTTGATAGCTCTGGAATCGATGCACATGCGCCATTCTCCTCCCTTCTTCGGACTAAGCACCGTTGGCACAGCACACGGACTCAGACTTTCTCGAATCAACCCCTTGTCCATCAGCTCTTGAACCTGTCTTGCAATTTCTGCACTTTCCTGAGGAGTTAATCTATATGCAACTTTATTAGGTAGACTTGCTCCTGGTATTAAGTCGATATGGTGACTTATACTTCTAACCGGTGGTAATTCATTTGGCAATTCGTCCACAATGATATCCATGTAACTATTTAACACAGATTGAATTTATTCAGGCAAATCATGTAAATTTGTGGAGGTTAAAATTACCTTTGGCCTTCCCACGATAGCGAAATGCATCTTTGCGCTTTTATCCACCTCTTGTAGAAATTCTTTGCCACTGACGACCATAATATTATTTTCAGGTAGCTCTTTATCAACATCATTCTTCACTGGCAGCAACATATGCTTAACTCCATCCTTTTCTATGCTGTAGGTATTTCTTCTTCCATCATGAATCGCCTTCCGGTCAAATTGCCATCGTCTCCCCAATAACAGGTGACATACGTCCATGGGCATTATGTCACATAAAATCACATCTCTGTATGTGCCAATCTGCATTTCCACATTACATTGTTCTGTCACGGTGACTTGATGGCCCTTCTGAAGCCAAGATACTTTGTAAGGTGCAGGATGCACTTTCTTTGTTAACCCAAGCTTTTCCACCATCTCTGTAGACACAAGATTGTCAGTACTCCCGCTATCAATTATAACCTTACAACACTTACCCTTTGATTTGCATGTAGTCCTGAACAAGTTCTTCCTTTGCGCAGGTTCTCCAATCTCTTTTTCCGATCTTAGCAAAGTTCTTCTGAGCAGCAATGATTCACCTTCCTCTGGTGGTTCTTCCTTCTCTACAAGTCGAGGTGGTTCCAGCTTTGCCTCAGCCACATTTGCACCCCTCTGGCTTGCTGATTTGTTATGAGGACAGTCCCGCGACATATGTCCCCATTCTCCACAGGTATAACACCTAACATCTCTTCCTCGCCCTCTTCCTCTGGGCGCGAATCTCCCCCTACTAGATTCACCCATCTGTGGTGATCTGCTGCTTGAACTTCCTGCTTCAAACTGATGCTGTGTTCCTCTGGATCTGGCTGATCCTCTACCTCTTGCTGAGCTCTTTCCTCTGTTTCTTTGACTCTGTTTCCGCAATATTTTCTCCTCTGCTTTCAAACTTGCTTGATAGGCATCTTCAACAGTTTTCAAACTTAACAGGCTAATCTCGTCTTGGATCTCATACCTTAGCCCATTAACATATCTGGCTACTTTCTCCAGATCATCTTCTACATGCCCTATTCTAATGCTTAACCTGTAAAATTATTCAGTATATTCTTTAATAGACATTCCTTTCTGCTTCAAATTTTGCATCTGCTTAAAAATATTCAAATGATAGTCTTTAGGCAAAAACTTGGCTTTCAGTTTGCTTACCATTTTATCCCACTGCTTGATATTAGATTTTCCCTTCCTCGTTCTTGAGGTCTTTAACTCGTCCCACCAAATGGCTGCATGGCCCTTCAGTCTAGTGACTGCAAACTTCACCCTCTTATTCTCCTCAACCTCTCCATAATCGAAATACTGATCTATGGATCTGATCCAATCCATGAGCTCCTCGGCATTTAAACTCCCTTCATACATAGGAATTTCTATCTTGGGTTTGCTTCCAAGTTTTGCCAGCATCTTGAGGACTTTGGCAGTTTCATTTTCTTCTCCCGCTTCCGCTTCTTCCTCAGATTCTTCTGAAGAGCTTTCATCTCCCTCATCAGGTGCTCTTCTCTGGGCTGTTTCCATTGTCTCCATTCGTTCACGCAGTCTTCGCACTTCTTCTATCAGGACTACATTTGGTTCTGGTCTTCCACGACCAATTCCTCGCCTTGGCGGCATCTTAGCTGCAACCACCTGTATCTTTTGGATCTGGTACCAAAAATTACGAAGAACCTAAAAACGTTGGGCGAAATCCGCTATGGTTACAAGCAACAGACTTCAATTTTTATTCAAATCAATCTTATTGACTTCTGAAATAGCGAACTACCAAAATAGAAACTTTGTTCAGACTTAAATATAGAAACTGGATGCTTTTCTTAATTCATACAGGGCGTAGCCACATAATTAGTTTTTACATCATATATTAGGGACCAGCCACTGGTTTCAAACCAAGCAAAGACCTTTGCAGCCCACCTGCATTTCAGTAATCACAAGTAGCAAATTAAAGCGACCATTTATTGCTTGAATCCATCCAATGCAATCTATTACCGCTTGAAACAACATAAACGATACCAATATTGTTTTGTATCTGCATTAAAAATGCTCTTCTACCATACATCTATGCCCAGAAAAGGCTTTTCCACTTGATCTACGTTTTTGACTTCGCTAGCCTGGAACACGTGGTACCAACTTCGGCGTTCAATTAACTAGGGACCCTCCACTCTTCCTCAATCTGCCATTCAAAACATATTATCACTACAGACATAAACAAGCAGGATCGATCAGATCTTTCGCCCATCGAAATTAACTATGTGTCTTTCTCGATCTGGCCCAGAGTAAATCGGTGTTTTGTTTCTGTTCTCCATTTCACAATTGCTGGATTTGTTGGACGCAACTAATGAGTACTCCGTCTATCCTTTCGCCACCGATCACTCCTCGCTGCACAACAATTCAATCAATTAATTAAGATCTCACTAACATTCAACAACTTCCAGGATTTGATGCGATATTTAGGGGTCATGAAACCACAGTTCGAACTGATTTAGAGGACTGTCAACGGATAAGTCTACATGTCATTAACACATTCCATTCATAACGCAGAGCAATCATAACACGTTGGCGCAAACACTATTTGTTTTATTCATAACCAGTGATGAAACAGAGTTTAGCTTGGCGTCCTTTTACAAAGGACGATCTCCAGTTTTATTCAACAACACAGTCTACTTATTTAATTGGAGCTTTTCGCCCATACAAAACAGCCACACCACACCTACGCTACCCTTTTTCCCCCAAAATCTCTTTGCTTATTACATTTTTTTTTATATATCTCCTCCACTAATTGCTCTAACAAACAGCTAACATAATCTCCTACTATTAGAAAAAAATCTCAATAAAACAGTTGCATTTATCACTAAAATAACAAACTATATGAAGAATCAACCTCTACAGTAAAACTGAGATTTGAACAAACAGTAATAAAATTCACCCAGTCAGACCACAACATGTGGACAATTTTCCACATTGCTGGTCAGTTCCGATGCTCCTGCATCACAAGGACCACCTACCACTGACCAAATGTTGGATCTGAACAAGGTATCCCGTCAATGCCCATATTTGTTGTTTCAACTTCATAATGGTGCTTTCTGCATGTACCCATACTAGACTGGTTTTCCCCACCGGGGGTTTAATAAAAATCTGAAAACAAGTTAATGTTACCTGATGCCTAGGTTCTGACTGTTCTCGCTACCCCTGACATTGCGCTGCCTCGGCGCTGAGAGGATCAGAACCCCTAGCCATATAGTTCTCCCAAGCCGCTGAGCTACATGTCGGATCAACCTTATTCAGGCCCCGAATTCCTGGGTTGTAAGCCAGATCTGGCGGATCTATAACAGATCTAGGGTTTTCTGCCAGCGTCAGAGTCTCACTCTCATCTATGAAATCCACGCCCACAACTTCCAAGCTCTGGGTCTCCACGAAATCTTTGATTCGAGCACGGGGTATGACATGAAGCCCTGTTCTAATGCAACCTTTCACTATCCCGTTCCAAAGATTGGAAAACCGGATCAACCAGGATTTTGAGGATTTAGCCGCGTCCTTTCTATAGCGAGAACCATCCGTGGTGAATAATACATATGCTGTATCAGATCTAACCCTGAACACAATCCATAACCCAAGATCTGATCGCCCGGCTGCAGCTAAGCGTCGATCTGATCCTGAGGATCTCCCTTCCTCGGTTTGCAGCAAGTCTGCATCAGTGATCGCTGCAGGAGCCCTTTCAACCCTGATTTGTACACCATAAATCCAATGCACTGCTGAAATATCATGGCGGATGAAAATTCCTTGAGGGCTGCGATCTGTGCCCGATCTTCTCCCTTCCTTGGGTTGCAGAGAGGCGGCATCGAAGATCAACCGTCCTGGATTTGGCAACGACGGCTTATCAGGCAGATTGACCAAGGAGACGATGATGACCGAGTTGCTTGACTTATCGAGGTGGGCATGTTGATCAGTGGCGATGGGTCTAGGCTTCGGCAACTGCGACTGTTCCCAGGCAGCGCTTGATTGCAGTGACGGGACAGAACTCGTTAATCCATCTGGTCTAGAACCAGGTTCCATGGCAACGATTGACAACTCTCTCCTTAGTTACTCAAGTCATACCTATCGGAGAGATAAGATTCCAATGTAAAGATAGAGTTGAATGAAAGAATTACCCTAAATTTTTTTTTTTCTTATATTTTTACTTAAAAAATGTTATTTTTAAAGATTTTATTTATTTATTTAGGAATAGAGAATGTAAAGATAGAGTTGTATAAATTATTGCATTTTTATAAGCTTATAATGGCATTGTAAATTAAGATGGTCGGTATTGTTTGGTTTTTTTTTTGGTTTCTTCTCTATAAAATTGTTTGACTATGTATTTTCTACTAGTTTAAAGTGTGATTATATGCTTGGTTTTAATGATTATGGGACCTATTATTAAGTAGAGTTGGTATATACTTTTACAATCTATTCATAATTTGTAGCATGATGATAGAATTTCTCAAAGTGCAAAGCAAATTGATATAAAATTGAAATATTTTGTCAACTGCAAGATGAAGTTAATTTGTTTAGTTTAAAACAATATTGTATATTATAAAAAGAGTTTCAGTGTAAATCACATGTAGAAAACCTTTGTCAAGGTGGTGCAGTTCCATCATCGTAAATTCAGGGAAGCTATTGAAATTGAAAGAAGGTCGAACAATCTCAATAGAGATGACGGCAGGAAGATCAGTAGTTGCTGGATCCCTGCCCTTTCTTCTTAGTCTTTCCTTCCTTTCCCCCTTCCCCCGCCACCCCCCCAACTCTTTTTTATCCTTTTCTTGCTTTGGTGTTTTCCCTAATCCTTCTCCTTTGAGCCTTGTCTTTTCCGTCCTCCTAGGGTTTTTCCTTTGGTTTAGTTGTTTTACTAATGGTCTTGTTCTTGACTTTAAATTCGGTCGCTCATTCTAATTTTTTCATGGCTTGTTCTATTAGATGGCTTCCCCCCCCCGCCCTAGTTTTTTTTTTCTTCTTTTTTTTTTTTCATTTTTATTTGAGGCTTGTCTTTTCCTCCTCCTAGGGTCTTCCTTTGGTTTAATGGCCCTGTTCTTGACATTTTTTCTTTTAAATTATGTCGCTCTTTCTATTTATTTTTTCTTGGTTAATTCCATTAGATGGTTTTTTTGTTTGTTTGTTTGTTTTTTTTTTTTTTTGTGTTGTACCGTTAGATTAACATAAATTAAATCTAATAAATATTATTGAATCAATATTAGTATTATTGTATCAATATTAATTCCATGTATGGAACCATAAGATCAATATAAATTAAATCTATATTATTTCCAATACATATTATTAAATCAATATTAATAGTATTATATCAATATTAATTCCAGCAAATCGATATTATTATTAATTAAAAAAAAACCTATTCACTTATCCCTAGTGTTAATAAGTTGATTTAATAACCTAAGATTAATATATAAATTTAAGTGATTAATTAAAAAGGAATTAAATAAATTATTTTATTAACCAAGAAAAATTCTCTAAAACCCCCCTTCACCATTAAATTCTAATATTATGAATTCAATATTATTAAATCAATATCTATATGACTAAATCAATATTATTAAATCCATAATAATATTATTATTAATAATTTTATTTCCACTAAAACAATATTGTTAGAAATAACCCCCTTTCACTTATCCCTAATAACAATAAGTTAACCTAAATAATAGTCCATAGTAATTTTAATTGTTTAAATAAATTATTAATGAATTAAATATATTAACTTAATAAAGAAAAATACTTATCCCTAATGATTTAAATAAATTAATATTTATAATTTAAATAAAATACATTCTAATATATAATTATATGAAATTATTTATTATTATTATTTGTTGACTTTTTTAACATTAAAATATTATCTAGCCATTTTTCTATTTAGCCATTGATGGTCAACCTAGTCAACCTAGCTGTTGGGAAGGTCTGCTCTCCCTATTTAATGTGCGGCCATGATCTGACTCCTCAACTTGTCCTGACGATGAACCACACTAGTTGGTTCGAAACACGTCGACAAAGGTTTTCTACATGTGATTTATGATGAAACTCTTTTAATAATTGTTATGGATCACAGAAGCCTCAATTCTACAATATTGTATATATTTATATGAGTTTCAAGCATAAGGTAAGGAATATTAATAACACAATTATTATAACCATAAAATATAATAATGTATTAACAAATCATTATCAAAACATAATAAATAATAGAAAAAATTATAAAATAATGTAGAAAAGAATAATAAATAATTAAATTAAAATAAAATTAACAATATTGAACTAGTCGGCTTTACTTTACAATTCATTGAAACATGTTTATAACTAGGGTTTCTCTTTTGTAAATCAGTCCTGAGGATGAGCCTTGTTCTAGACAACACAAAATGAAAATTGTGGAATATCTGAATTTTGAACCTCAAAAACCACATCACAAAAATATGCAAACGATCATTATATGAGTTATTTATTAAATAATTTTACTTTGGTATAAAAATACATATCGCTTTAACTTTTACATAGAGAAGCCGAAAAATTTGTGATACAAAAGCCAAAGATTGGATTGGTTATTAGCATATTATTCATTTCTTTATAACATTGACATTGATCAGAAGTTAAGCACTTAGAGGGAAGAGAGGCAATGGATGTCAATATTATTTAAGAGGCATTGTGACTAATTGAGACCGTCTCAAGCCGCCAACAAAAGTGAAGTCTCACATGTCTAGTAAGGGTAAATTTGTCGATGAAGAAAGTCATGTAAAATAAAACAAATATAATTGGTTTATTGAATGATTCCAGAGCATGATTCTTTGTAAGAGGTGTTGAGTAGTGGAAGCGTTTTATCATGTGGGAGGAGTATTAGGACATAAAAATACCATACTCAAAAGGGCTTAGATATACCTATTCTTGATATTTGTTCTTTAATTGTTCATTGGTGCTACGCCATAAAAATTTTCCTTATGGTCGACGATATGCACATCGATGGGTACAAGAATTAGACACCTACTATTCAAGTCCAGAAAGACCGATTTACCAAAAAGTAACGGATGCAAGTTCCAGGCATAAATTACTAATGAATTGCTTCAAATTACCATCACTATCCACTAATTTGACTTAAACGCATTTTTATATACAAGTAAAGCACATTTTGAAGAATCCTAAGGGAGTGATTATGGTGTTTAGTACATGAAAACCTTCATGAGTGCAGTAGTGGATGAAGTGTTTAAGGAGTTCTCTGAACATATTTCTCTCTTCTATGACTGACGGTTGAGATGGGTGTTCCAAGAGATAAGGACATTGCAATAATATCACACAAAGTTGTGGTAAGGAGAAGTCACTTGCGGGGAAAAGAATTAGTTTCTTGGCTAAAGGTGAGAGTTACATGATTGGATTTCATGCAAATGCGATGGTAGTGGTGATGGAGTCATTATGAGAGACAAAGCTTGGTGTTGTGAAGATATTTTATGGCCTCCTGATGATGTGCATTGTCATGACTTCTAGTAGGAAAGGAAAGGAGGTTTCTTTAGAATTGGAGGTGAGTCACAAGCCTTTCCTTTGGGTTCACTATTTTGATGTAAAGAAATGGGAAAAAAAATATTTTCTCGAGATATATCGATCACATTGGAGATCATGACTTCATTATATCTTTTTCATGCTATCACGTGCTTCGATATCTTGTTTTATCACACCCCAAAGAGTAGTTCCATGTTGAAAAGCATCACCATGGGAGACCCAATGATCTACTAACCTTGGAAGTATGGAAAGTGGGACTCTGCTTCACTACCATCAGAGATGATATGGTGTAATTTGTTAGCATTTAAGTTGTTATCGACTAGAAAAGGGACATGCAAAGCACAATGTGAGATATACATTAGACTAGAAGTTGGCCTTGTTTTATAACCTTATTTTTCACTCCACTATAGAGAGAGATTTGAGTTTAGCTTACCTCAGTTGTTTCTTAGAATATGTTAAAAACATTTAGCAAGAAATGCTCAATCTGAGTTTAGCCTTAGTCAAATTGAGTAAATCAAATTTCCACACCAGTAGGACAACTTGGAGACAATTCATTAGTGTGACATGGATCTTGTCACTTAGTTAGCTCATTAAATTCGAGTTAGTGGGCTTTGAGTTTATTCATGCATGTGTTGATAGCTAAAATTTAGCAATTTAGTTCAGTTATTTTCAGTTGTACTCAATTAACTGACCTCTAACAACTAATAGGGCCAGTTGTACAGTGAGACAACATTCTAACTCAGAGATATGTCAGTTAACTCATGAATCAAACCAAAATAATTAATGCATGAGCGAAATTAAAATTCATTAGTTGGAGTGGAGGAATTAAGGCTAACGCGAAATTATTTGCATACTAGTGGAGTGTACAAAATTTTGCTTGTAGGGAATTGATCAATCCTTGGGAATTTCATAATCATTTTTGGAGGAAAATCCTAAATAATAGGGGCTAATTTCTTGATGAATTGCGCAAGGAGATAGGAGGGTAATGGAGAAATAAAGTGGCTAAGTGTTGGCTAGAGGTCCTTAGTCTGTAACATAACAATTATTCTTTCACAAGTTGTGTTTAGAACTAGAGCATGCAATTGTAATAGTTTCTCAATTCAATTGATTAATAAAAAAGGCATGAGGGGTTTTTCCTAGTTGGGTTCCCTTAGAAACCACTGTGTACTTGTGGTTTTTATTGTTGCAAGTCTTTGCATTTATCTCTAAATGTGATTTCCATCTCGCATAATTGTAGAGTCGAATTGTGTCTCTTTCTTTTCAATTTGAAATCTTGCGTAGTTGCAATTTGTATCAAATTTTTACATGGTATCAGAGCAAGATTCACATTAGAAGAAGAATTTTGAAGTTGTTCCTTAAGAGGATCGAAATCGCAACTTCAGTGTACCAATATTTCTTTACAGTTGGGAGAATGAACTTCAATGGACTTGTTGGGCACAACTCAACTTGGCCGAGATTTTTTTGAAGACTCTGCATTTTGGGAGCAAAGTGTAGAGTAAAGGACGCAACGGAGCGCGAAGTCGACCATGCAATAGAGCAGCAAAGTGGACCATGCAATAGATATACTGCGTGGTATATGGGCCTTGGAGCGGGTTGAAGTCCCTCACTTTTTGTAAAAGAATACTATTTTGTATATGATGAATGGTTTTCGGACCATAGTAGCTTACATTAGCGGAATCCATAAAATATGGACTGTGGTATTGGAATGATGAACCCTTGATGTATTATTATATAATAGGGTCAAATAATAAAAGGAAGAATCATAATCTTATGATCCATATCTGTGTTGTGGGTGTATCTTGTTGATATGTACTTTGAAAGGAAGATGAGGCTCTACAACTAAGTGCGTAGAGGCCTAAGTCTATAGCCGAGTGCGTGGACTGCCTGCATATGAGTGATCAAGCTAAGAACTATTTGTTGTACATATTCTCCATTATAAGCAACAGTTCTTGCAGACAAAGTTCCACATTGGAAAAAACCACGATAAAATTTGTGACTTCATTTGTATCTTTGCTTATTATCTGTTGTAGCATAGCAATTTTATCGTAGTTGCATTTTATTACAATGTAGTAATGATTAAGGGTTTATATGGTATGTTTTAAGTAATAAATCTAATGTGGCGAAGTTGCATATATGAATGTGAAGTAATATATGCATGTTAAGTATTAGAAAACATAAAAATACCACATCGCATCATCCCTCAAGAATGCAGTAGAAACCTGGTTCTGCATCCTCCCATAGTCACCTCAGGAGAGACTATGATTTGCTTGTAGGTCACTATCGAAAGGACAAGTGATTGGGGATTGTGTTGGTGCATGAACTTGGGTCAACCCAACCTAAAAACCAACAAATTATTTTTTGCTGAGAGCAGACTCTGTTTGAGGGATATGTTTATGTGGCATTGGTCGAAGAAAGAAATCCAAGAGTTGGTAGAATACAAGGAACGAGAATTTGCATATTAGGAGAATAGAATCCCTCATTTTTCATATGAAAGGTGGTTACATACGTATATTTTCGAAGCTCAAAAAGAAATTTTCTTTGTTTCATTTTATGTGGAGTTGTATGAGTGGATATCAAGGTTGACCGAAAGAAAATATTGTTTTAAAGGAGACAAACCTAAGGAGTGGACACCTAAAAATATAACGACTCAAGAACACAAACAACAGAATTTGAAGAGTTGTTGATTCTGGATTTATATCATCTTGGGAGGATTCATTACTGAGTTCACAGTAGAATCGACTGTGTCCTACAACAAAGTAAAATGACAAATTTTCAAAGGACCACGAGCTAAGTACTTGAGATCTATAAAACATTGGATTAAGATGCTTTTATGTTAATTGGGAGTTTTACGAATGTAGTCAGATTATTAGTTTGCCTATTTTTGGGAGAAGATCCAAAGAAGAGTCTGGGACAACAAAAACTAGAAAAAGATATATAATAGACACTAGAAAGAGATCTCATAGCCAAGATCCAAAGACTTTCATAGAAACCGAATATAGCCCTCTTTTGAGTGACTTTGAAAGTGAAGAAAGCCTCCCTGAAAACCCAGTAGTAACTCTGCAATATTCACTTTTATAGCCTGGAAGTTTGTCGAAGGCAAAATCGAGTAATAACCAGATTGCTTTTGGTTTTTCTTGTCCCCCTACACCACCTACCCCTGACCCACGTCCCCTTACGAATCCCCCTAACCCTCCCCCTCCCCCTCCCCCTCCCCCATCGAGAACAAATATGGTCGATGATATTAAGCTACCTATTTTCAAAATAATTTGATTAGAAGATCCGAAACACTTCTAGTTTTTATGCAAAGAAATATGGACAGTGAAGCAGGTCCATGATGAAAATATAAATAAGGCACAACTTGTCGTGATGTTATTAAAACAACGTTTGTAAAAGAATTTAAGATGTTAAAGTCTAAATCACAGTGTATCACAGAGTTAAAGGAGATCAAATAAAGGCCTACTAAATCTATTTGGGAATTTGACCATAGATTCAGATTATTATTGGATTAGGTGAGATTCGACATAGCTTCACAAAAACATAAATAATGGTTCATAGTTGTGTTGTTGCCACATATCCGATTTCCTTTGACACAATAGAAGATAGAAACTCAAGCTGAAGCTCTAAAACTAGCAATGAAATTAGAAGCTTCACTTATAGGAGATACCGAAGCAGGTATGAAACAGATTCAGAGTCAACTGGGAAATTTGAATCCCCAATTACAAGATATGAAGAAAAGTAAAGAAGTCAGAGAAGTGTGGTGTACAAAGTGCAAATGATAAGGGCCCTCTAAAGAACAATGCCCTCTCTTTGGAAATTACATGGTTAGTGGAGCATCAAATCCTTTGAATATCATATCTAACCTATGGTGTGATATATGCAACACTAGAGGTGAACGCAGATGAGAAGATTGTTATTTATTGAAAAAATATGTGTAGAATCCCAAGAACTTATATTGCAATTTATGTAACTCAATAAGGCATGACGAGAACCATTGTCAAGCTTATGAACTAATTATGGAGCATGATCCTGACACTTATAGAATGAAAGCGAAAGAACATGGAGATGAGGATAATGTTTATGACAGTGGTTGAGGTGGTTATCAAGGAAAAGGTCAAGGTGGCGGAGCTGGTCAAGGGCATGGATAAATTATTTGCTATAACTGGGTCTAGCGAGGACACTTTGTGAGAGATTGCAAGAATCCCACTATGACATGTAAGTATTTTAAATAATATGATCATGTAATGGAAGAATTTCTAGTACTTATGGAAAAAAATGAAAGAAGATAGAAACCAACAACCGACACAGAATATCCATATGATGACTGCCGAAAGAAGAACCGGTGATCCTTAAATAAATATTGTTACTAGAAGTGGAGTTGCAACTAGTGATGATAGCATAAATGAAAAGAATGAATATGAAACTACATGCGTTAGAAAGACCACTGAAAAAACTCTTGTCTTTTATATGAAGAAGGAAAAAGAGGTGTTTATGGAAGAAAAGTGAAACTTTATGGATGCTAGAGCTTCGAAATCTAATGCACAACTAAAACAAAAAGTAATTGCGATATATCATCAGCTTCGAGACAAAAAAAAAATCTTTGACACAAGATCAGGAGTCAACATACCAAGAAGTTATTTTAAAATATTTTTTGAAAACTTGTATGAAGTTATTAAGAGATCAAAAGGTTGTGGAAGGACAATTGATATATTCATGTCCATCTAAAGAAATATTGTGAAATGAGTTGTGCATATTTAACAATTTGTATCAGCATAAGAGAATAGGAAGAGAAATCAAGCTTAGTACACAGATAGGAGACTATGAGATGGATCACAATATTTTAGATCTGGGATCTAAGGCTAATGTTGTGAGAAAATATACATGGGAGTTAATGGGTAATTCGAAGTAATAGTGGTTACCTATTCAGCTGAGGATGGAAAATTAGTAGAAGATCTTCCTCTTAGGAAGACTACTAGGTGTGACAATAGACATTGAACGAGTTGTCACTATGACTGACTTTGAGTAATAAAAATTGTGGATGACAGTAACCCCTATCATTTATTTCTTGGACGTGATTTGGCACTCGATAACATGGTTATAATTAATCTAAAGAAGATACAAATGATATTTGAAGGAAATAATAGGAGCGTAGTTGTTCCCTTGGATACATTAGAAGGATCAATGTATATAGAGCCAATTAGAGAAGAATATTGTGTATCTGATATATATAGTATCTATCAATTGACAACAAAGGAACAAGATTTTATTAACCCTACTGCAGAGGGCAAGTTAACTTGGGAGCATGATAGTTCTTATGCATTAGACTTGGAAGAAGAATTGGATAATTTACAGAACATGCTATATGAAGAATCTACAATGGATTGTGGAAGAGTTACTAAATCAGTTTGTTGCATGACATATAAGGTATGTAAATTCCCTTCTTATGATGGCTTAGGTGATGTGAATGTTTTTCTTGATGAATATGAGGAACAGGCTCTTGAAAATCAAAGATTGTTAGCCTTGGATATAGGCCTAAAATTTACTCCTGCTAGATGGTGGGGTACACATAAGAAGAATATATAAGGTTGGAAAGAATGTCGAAGGTTTATGTGGATAATATTTGGTCAGATAAATATAGATATGGAGTTGAAATATGATGGTGAAAATTGTCCCAGGGATCATATCCAGTTATGTACTACAACATGGAAGGAATTCCCACAACAAGAATAAGTACACGATTTCATTCATACATTGGAAGCAATTCCTCATAATTTGTACTTGGAAATAGAGATTCGACATAGTAATGTGATCTTGGAAGATATGGTTGATAGGATTATAATGAAATTTAGCTTTGAAGATCTTTTTCCATATATATATTCAACCCTTCTGATAGTTAAGAGGAAGATCTTTGAAACTACAACTCCAAGGACATGGCAGCAAACTGATTGGGTTGAATAGAGAGAATATGCACTAGAATGCTACAACCTTATGGTATAAGAAGAAGAAGATCCTAATAACCTTGACATAGCAGAATCAAAAGGATACCATTAAGTGAATTGACGCGAGCCAAACATACCAGATATAACAAAGCTAGTAAAGAAAAAGAAGGTAAATGTAGGATCAGAAGAGGAACCGAAGTTTGCAACTATAGGATATTATTGGGATGAAGAAACAGTCAACAAAGTGACAAAATTTATTCATGAATATCAAGAGTTGTTTCTCACTAATTTTTCAAAAATGAAGGGTGTAGTAGGAGATTTAGGAGTTATGAAGATCCCATTTGAGCCTGATGTGAAGTCAATCAAGTAAAGACCTTATGTTATGCTCTTGACTTGCGAGAAGATACTAGAATATAAAATATGCAAAGAAATATACCCAGAACACGAAACATAAGAAATAACAACAAGTATTTTATTATTCAGAAAGAAGTGTTCACTTGCCTCTTCAAGGGGGCAACCTCCAATAAAGCTGGGCTCAATTACAAAATAAGACACTATGCTCCTTGAGGGGAGTCTCTATCCTTTATATAGGATTCATACATGCAATACCATGGGTCAGTACTATGGTTCTTCTTAATACCATCTATCTAATACTATGGCCCATTTAAAACTAAGTTTGGTCCCTTCTTTAAATGCAGGTTAACCACTTACAATTATTAATATGGGCTTTATTGACTCTTTAATTAAATATAACTATGACTCGATCCTATTACATAAATAAGGGGGTTAGGGTTGGACCCTAACATGCCCTCCCCCATAAGAATAGCCTTGTCCTCAAGGCTGAAGCTACATAAACTACTAAAGGATAGTGGCTGGTTCTTAGGTCGCATCTTCCAGACAGGTATCTTTCCACTTGACGAGGACTTCCTTGATCGTGCGGCCGCGCAGGTGTCATTCTCGTGTGTCCAAAACCTGTTCCTGCTGAAGCCAGATTGACCCTTCTTCATCCAGTTTAGGTAGACTGGTTTGAATTCGGCAATGGTTCCCAATCACTTTCTTGAGGCATGAGACATGGAAGATTGGATGGATTTTTGTAGTAGGTGGCAAAGCTAGCTTGTAGGTGACTTCTCCGATGTAATGAAGTACTTGATATGGTCCGTAGAATTTTGGAGATAATTTTTGACAACCCTTGTCTTTGAGTGATGTTTTCTTATATGGTTGCAGCCTCAAAAATACCTAATCCCCTTCTTGAAATTAATGTTCTGAGAGATGTTGATCTACCTGTTTCTTCATGAGGTTTTGGGCTTGATGAAGATTCTCTCTAAGGTGGGCCAGCATGGTTGTGCAATTCTGTAGGAGTTGATCCACTACTTGTACCTTCTAGCATCCCTTGATATAAGAAGTAGGTGAAGGAGGGAGTTGACCATAAACTGCTTCATATGGAGTCATTTTGGTGGTGGCATGATAGTTGGTGTTATACCACCATTCGGCTAGAGCTAACCACTGCACCCATAGATGTTGATTTTCTGAAGTGAAACACCTAAGGTAGGTCTCCAGACATTTTTTGACTACTTCAGTTTGACCATTAGTTTGTGGATAATAGGAAGTACTGAGTTGTAGTTGGGTACCTTGTACCCTGAAGAGTTTCTGCCAAAAGTTACTGGTGAAGATCAGGTCACAATTAGACACAATGGAAGTGGACATGCCATGCAATTTGAAGATTTGGTCCATGAAAGGTTGAGTGACCAAAGTCAATGTAAAAGAGTGGGGTAGGGTGAAAAAATGATCATACTTAGAAAGTTTGTCCACAACCACCATGATGACTGACTTGTTTCCTGACTTCGGAAGACTCGTAATGAAATCCATAAAAACCTCTGTCCAGATTGAGGCCAGGATGGGCAATGGCTGTAATGTGCCTGGTGATTTGACTATTTCTCGTTTGTGGTGCTAGCATACTTCTCACTCAGCTACAAAAGTAAGAATTTCATTTTTCATGCCTGTCCAAAAGAATGATCGGTGAGTGCACGCATAAGTCTTCTGAAAGCCTGAATGTCTTGCAATGGGAGATGAGTGCAACTCTGCCAAAATGCGGTTTTTGAGGGTGGATGTTGGTGATATCATGACTTTGTCCTTGTAGCAAAGAATATCATCCTACCAAGAGTAGCCCGTTGTGGAATTTGGATCCCCCTACAATTTATTAATGAGTTGGGAGAGCGAGGGATGCGGAAACCATTCCTTGCGAGCCTCTTCAATCCATTCTAGAATGGGAAGGGAGATTGCGAGTAGGGTGCTTTCCTCCTCAAATTGGTGTGATAATTCATCTGCTACGATATTTTCATGCCATTTCTTGTAAATTATCTCATAATCATATCCCAACATTTTGGCGAGCCATTTATTTTGTTGTGGTGAGGATAGGTGTTGCTCCAAAAAATATTCAAGGCTTTGATGGTCTATGCAGATTTGGAAACGCCGCCCCAATAATTATGGTCGCCAGGTATCTACTGCATGTAAGATGGCCATCATCTCATTCTCATAGGTAGATTGTCCCAGATTTTTCCCACTTAGTTGTTGGCTAGTGAAGGCCAAGGTGGAACTTCCTGCATTAAGACCACCCCAATACCCATACCTGAAGCATCAGATTCAATCACAAAAGATTTGGTGAAGTCGGGTGGTGCTAATACTGGAGTGGAACACATGGCATGTTTGAGAGCTATAAAGGCCTGTTGTGCTTCATTTTTCCAGAGAAATGAATTTTTCTTGAGGAGTTGGGTGAGGGGTCTAGAAATGTGACCATAATTGCAGACACATTTGTTATAATAGCTTGTGAGACCCAAAAATCCTCTCAAGCTCTTCAAGGTATTTGTTTGAGGCCAGTCCTGCATTGCTTAGATCTTTTTGGGGTCCACCCTGATACCTTCACGCCCCACGATGTGGCCAAAATACTTAAATTCTTCCATGCCAAAAGAGCACTTGGACATCTTGACAAATAATTTATGCTTCCAGAGCAGTTGCAAGAACAGATCCACATGCTGAAGATGTGTGGCCTAGGTGCAGCTATAGATGAGGATGTCATCAAAGAAAACAAGGAAAAATTTTCCAAGATATGGTTTGAGTAGGTGGTTCATAAGGCTCTGAAAATTGGATGGGACATTATAAAGACCAAATGGCATGACCAGGAACTCATAATGGCCTTCACGAGTTCAGAAAGTAGTCTTTGGAATGTCTACTTCTTTCATGCAAATTTGATGAGAGCTTGAGCAAAGGTTGAGCTTTGTAAAGAATTGACCCCCATTTAGTTCATCCAACAAATCATCGACAACTGGGATGGGAAATTTATCTTTGACTGTCAACTTTTTGACAGCCCTGAAGTTTGGACACATATGCCATTCCCCATCTTTCATGGGCACCATGACCACAGGCAATGAATAAGGACTAATGCTGGGATGAATGACACCAGCTTCCAAGAGTTCCTTGATGATTTTTTCAATTTCATTCTTTTGGGCGAATGAATATCCATATGGGTGCACATTTGGTGGTTGGGCCCATGGGACCAAAGTAATACTATGATCATGTTCCCTCTCAAGGGTGGAAGCTCATGAGGCTTGTCAAAGACTAGTAGATGGTTGTTTAAGATCTATTGCATCTCAGGATGAATATGAAGAGAAGTGGGTTCGAAAGCCTAGATGGCATTAAATTGGGCTATAACTCCATGGTGGCCCTTTTTTAACAATTTTTCCATCCTATGTGAGTTGATGATAGAGGGATCACCTGCTTGGCGTCTGTGGAGGGTATGTGTGTGGTTGTTCTACTTAAAGCTCATATATAACTCCTGGAAATACACTGTGATTAGGAAAAGTGTGCAAAGCCATTCAACACCCAGGACAATGTCACACCCTCCCATGTGCATGGCAAACATGTGGGTCTTTATTTAATAATCCCCCATTTGAAGTTTGACATTTTCATAGCGGCCTTAACATTTCATTGTCCCCCCATCAGCAATTTGGATTTGGAAGTTAGAGATTGCTTTGACAAAACAATGCACTACTTCCATGACTCTTTGATGGATAAAGTTATGTTTACTGCCACTATTAATCAAGACTACTACCGGTCGATGCTTAATAAAACCTCTAATTTTTAGAGTTTGGGGAGAAGAAATCCTTAACAAAGCATGCAACAAGATAATTGGTTCATCAGGTACATTTTCTGGCTAGTTGTCCTTGTCTTCCTCCTCTGGTTCCTCAAGTGATGGGGCTTCCACCAATGAACTGTGATCAGTTGCATCAATTTGAAAGGATTTGGGCTCCTTTCATTTATGCCTGGGGGAGTATTTCTCATTACAGTATGAACACAATCCTTGCTTTCTTCTTTCTGCCATTTCTGCTGGTGACACCTTTTGAACCTTAAGTGTTTGGGTAGTGCTTTGAGCCTAGGTGGGGCGACCCTTGGCTATGAAGCTTGGGCGATTGGACTGGGCTGCTAAGGCACATTCTACTTCACGAGCTATCCTACAAGAATCCAACCATTAGATAGGGTGTTGCAGTCAGACATGGGCTTGTATGGCTTCTTTGAGACCACTGACAAAACATTCCAAGTAGAAGTGATCTTATAGGCCTCCTATGAGGAAAGCTAAGGCTTCAAAGTTTGTAATATATTCGTTCATTGTTCCTGTTTGTCAGAGCTTAGTGAGATGACCCAAAAAGTTAGATTGATGGTGAAAGAAATCCGTAAGAGCTTTTGTGAATGTCTACCAAGTCACGGGCCTTCCATAGCAACGTTGATGCCACTGCCACCATTCCCATCTTTCATTGTCCAAGTACATGCCACCCACACTAAGCTAAGTCGCATCATCTCTGATGTGATTCAATGTAAAATATTTCTCCATTTGTGCTATCCATGTGGATGGATGAGAGCCATCAAATTTATACATGTCTATCTTGGGTGGTCACATCTGGGATTGTTGTTGGTTGCGAAAGAGGTGAAGAGAATGGCTAGACTCGCTCTCAATATTTTCATTGAAAATATATTCCTCTGCTCATTCCTCCATCTTGCCCCTTGCGAGTGTGTCAGCTAAGGTCTTCAGTGATGACAGTACTTCGTTCAAATTTGATTCAAGACTATCGATATTCTCATTGGCCATAGCTTGAGCTCTAGTTTGTACCATGCATCGATCTGATGCACTTAAAATTTGGGACGCCCGAATTTTTTTCTTTTTTACGCTAATAATTGAATGGTACCACCTTGCTCAACTCATCGAAATGATTCTTATAGGCTAAGTATCCTATAAAAATCTCGAGGGGTCTCTAAAAGGCGTTTTACTCCTCGCTTAGGAATACCACAGTAGCCAAATCCCAGAAAAGTCAATGCTCCCCAAAGTCCTGCGAGAATCACGACCAGGTATAGGAACCCACACAAATAGTTAGATCTATCGGTGAACCCTCAACTGCAGAGTATGAGTAGGAATGTGGCAGTGATTGAACCCCTACTGCTAGATTTGAATGGTGGATCTGAGTATTGTGACTACTATAGAACCCAAACTGTTAGATCTAGATAGTAGATCTGATAGATCTAATTGGCAGATCTAATGGATCTGAATGGAAAATCTGATAGATCTGAATGGTGGAATTGATTTTTGTTACCGCGAAAAAACCCCACCTACTAGATCTGATCTGGGAAAGATGATGCGTGATCCAAAGAGAGACACGGCAACTATGGTCTCAAGGAGTCTCAGGTGCTACAGATCGCAATATACATAAGGGTCTGACAATAGTACTCAGCCCAATCTTTCAGGGCACTAACCAAGGAGGATCAACCATACCCTTAGATGTACAAGAAGACTACCCTATCGTACGTGCAAGTAATCTCCCCGAGTGGTGTTCTCGGTATAATGGAGTAGCAAGATGGCCGACGGTTTATCTATGGCGAGGTTTCAATAGAGCCTAGGGGGCTTCCGATATACCCAGGGGGTACTTGGAAGATAGTCCATGCGCTATTCTGTCTAATGGACTACTACTCGAAGGGGTACCCATGGGGGTTACAAGGGAGTCCAATAAGTGTGACAAACTCTTGTATTTCCTATGTGCATGCCTCCCCAAATCCGTAGGTTTATGCGCTCAATGGCAGATCTCGTGGTTTAAAGATGCTGGAACACGTCTCTAGCAAAATTTTCTTTTCTAAAAATTGGAGATCCCACCGGCCCTGGAAAGTGCTCTAATTCCACTTGTTATGCTCTTGACCCGTGAGAAGATACCAGAATACAAAATATGTGAAGAAATATATCCATAACACAAAACAATAAGAAATAACAGAAAGTATTTTATTATTCAGAAAGCAATGTTCACTTGCCTCTCTGAGGGGGCAACCTCCAATAGAGCTAGGTTCAATTACAAAATAAGACACAATGCTCCTCGAGGGGAGTCTCTATCCTTTATATAGGATTCACACATGCAATACCATGGGTCAATACCATGGTTCTCATTAATATCATCTATCTAGTACCATGGCCCATTTACAACTAATTGTGGTCCCTTCTTTAAATGTCGGTCAACCACTTACAATTATTAATATGGGCTTTATTGACTCTTTACTTAACTATAACTATGACTTGATCCTATTACATAAATAAGGGGGATAGGGTTGGACCCTAACACCTTACATATTGAATCTAAAGTATAAGGAGAAATTAAAAGTTGAGTTGGATAAGATGATTGCACCAGGAGTCATTGAACCTTTAGAAGAATTAGAATGGGTAAGTCCTATGGTGGTACAAAAAAATAAAACTCATGGATAAATCAGGATTTGTGTTGATTTGAGGAAGTTGAATGATGCATTCTTACATGATCCTTTCTCCACCCCTTTCACAGATGAAGTATTAGACAATATAGGAGTTCAGGAAGTTTATTCATTTACAGATGGATTTTCAAGATAACATCAAATTATAATTACACCGAGGATCGAAAAAATACCACGTTTCCTACAAAATGGGGTTCATAGAATACATAGTGATGCATTTTGGATTGAAGAAATCCCCTGCTATATTTTCAAGATTGGTGGTTGCATCTTTCAAAGAATATATCCACAAATTTCTAGAAGTATACTTTGATGTTTGGACAATATTTGGATTACTAAGAAAACATACTAGAAGTTTAAGACTTAAGCTTGATACATGTAGATAATATCATATATCCTTGAACTTAAAGAAATGCATATTTTGTGTACCTTTTGGTATATTGATGGGACATTTTGTTTGAAAATAGTGATTGATGGTGGGCCCTGCAAAAATTTATATTATTTTGAACCTACCTCCATTGAAGAAAATAACACAACTTCACACTACATTGGGACATACAGGACATTACAAAATTTTTATCAAAGGATATCCTCAGATTACTACACCTATAGAAAAATTATTGAAAAAGATGACACTTTTAATTTTCAATGGGATGAAGAATGTCTAAAGAGCCTTGGCATATTGAAGGAAAATATGGTAGCTTCTCCTATACTAGTATTACTTGACTCAAATAAGGAATTTCATGTACATGTAGATGCTTCTTATATAGCCTTAGGAGTGGTACTAGCATAACTTGGTATAAGAGAAATTGATCATCCTATAACTTTTGTAAGTAGGAAATTATCTAAAGCTGAGACGAACTACACAACTATAGAAAGGGAAGGATTGGCAATGGTTTATGTCTTGCAGAAGTTTAGACATTATTTGTTGGGATCAAATTTCAAGATGTTTACATATCATTTTGCATTAAAGTATCTGGTTAATAAGCCTGTTTTAGGAGGGAATATTTGTAGATGGTTATTGTTGTTCCAAGGATATGACTTTGAAATTATTGTTAAGCCACAAAGACTAAATGTAGGACCTGATCATTTGTCAAGATTGGAAACAAGTGAAGAACTAACTAGTATAAAAGGCAATATCCTTGATGCATAAGAATTGCAGATGATCATTTTTTCGTACATTATTCAGTTTTTGAACAAAGGAATGGTTCCTTCATAATATACTATGAAGTAGAAGAAGGAATTAGTGGTGAAGGAAACTGATCTTTCAATGACAGCAGGACACTTATATAAGATGGGACGAGATGAGATATTGTGTAGATATGTTCCTGAACATGAAAGGAAAATCATTCTAACAAAGGCTCATGAGGGCACAACTGGTGAAAATTATGCAGGAAAATCTGCTGCAATTTTTTTTTTGAGAGTAGGATTATGGTGGCATTACACTACATAGAGATGCAAAGGAGTATTGCAGAGCTTGTGATGTGTGCCAAAGAATAAGAAAACCTTCAAGAAGAGATGAGATGCCATTGGTACCACACGTTACATTATAGGATATTGATAAATAGCCTATTTATTTTGTTGGACCTATCAATGCACTTGGAAAGAGGACTAGTGCAAGGTACATAATTACTACAACTTCTTATTTGGAAAGATGGGCCAAGGCACAACGAGTAAGATATTGTAGTGCAGAGACTACTACAAATTTCATTTTTGAATACACACTATCTAGATTTAGGTGTCCAAATATCTTGATGAATGACCAAGGTTTACATTTCCAGAACAAGACTATTGAAGCATTGACTCGGGAATTCCAAATTTATCACCAAAGGAGTACTCCTTATCACCTTAAGGCCAATGGAACTATGAAAGCATTTAAAAATATTTTGAAGAATTCACTAAGTAAGGTATGCAATGTAAACTTAGATGATTGGGACATTAAGGTTCCAACAGTATTATGGGACTATAGAACTACATGTAAGAAGTTGATAGGTCAGACACACTTCAGATTAGTTTATGGGCAAGAAGTTGTGATGCCCATGGAATACATTGTCCCTAGTCTAAGGATTGCAGCCTTTACAAATATGGCAGACCCTAACATAATGGAGGAAAGAATGTCGCAATTGATTTCTTTGGAAGAAGAGAAATTTATAGCAGGATTCCATCAACAAGTACAAAAAGTAAGGGAAAAGGCCTGCAATGATAGGCATATTAAATAGAAGAAGTTCTTGGTAGGATACCATTTTCTCCTCTATGAAAATAAGTTTGTGAAGTTCCCAAGAAAATTAAAAATGCATTAGTTAGGCCTATATGTTATCAAGAATATTATTGATGGAGGCGAAATTCAGTTAGCAAAGTTAAATGGAGAAATGATTCAAGGAAAAGTAAATGGAAGTAGGTTGAAGGTGAACATGGACAAACCCTGCCCCTACAGCTTCGCTATGAGGAAGAAAGGAGAAAAGTCTTAGTGCCACCTATAGTTGAAAGTGGGCATTAGACTATAAAATATGTTGCAGAGAGCTTCAATGTAGGAAGTTACACTGCTACAGTCTAGAGTATGTCGAATTTTGTAGAAGTTATTATAGAAGATGTGATGTACACTACATTGTGGAATGCATCGAAATTCACTGAAAAACAAAAATATGACCATTAAAGGAAAAGCTACATGGAAGGCTACATTTATAGGGACAGATTGGCAAAAATCTAAGGATAAATATGCAATTAATGAGAAAATCTAAATGCAATCTGGAAAAAATCAAATCTAATGATGGGGTTCAAATTTTGAAATTATTATAAATAGGTCACCTCCGGCCCAGATTAAGAAATTTGCTGAATCGAGAGCTTGAGTGTCCATAGTGCGAAGAAATTAAAGAGAATTACCGCATGAACGTTCTGTCAACTAAAGTATTTGTGCATATATTCGATGAAAGAGGAATAGGAGTCATGGAAGTAGCCACCGCAACAATAGATGGTAAGTCTTCAACATCAGCTCAGATGCCCGAAGTAGTAGCACACATAGTAGCATCACCATCACCAGACAATGAAGCGACAAGGTTAGATCCATAACAATGAGTGAATGGGTTGCGTAGTCAAGATTGCTAAGTATGACGTTGAACATGTTGCATTTAGGCATAAGTATAGTGAGCACAATGTGTATGAGGAAATTTCTTGTGTTGGTGCACCATGGAAATTTATGGTTGGCGAATCAGATCCCCATAGACCCTATGTTAATATGGAGGATCACAATATTTCCATACCAAGGAGGGAACCTTGTGTAGGAGTTCATTGAAAAAGATTAGGACCGCGCTATAACAAAAAGTATGAAGAAAAATTCCAGGTTGGTTAAAGGAAAGAGGGGCTACAACATAAATTTTCTTAGTGACTAAGCAGTTTGCTTCATAGAACAGATATTGGTTGGGACAATTATGAGGAAATTTTGAATGAACGAAGTTCCAGTCATGGTGGTTTCACTAGTCTAACTAGGTTTAGTCTAACTAGGATGGATACCTATGGAAGGAGTTCCTAGACAATTGTCGTGACCTCCAGGAGAAAGGTACAACTTTCCACTATGCTTAGTTGATTTTTATTATTGTTCTGTTGGCGTGGAGATAACTAGAGGATTCATAGTTCCCTTAGGTGCCTACAGATATCTGTGAAGCCACGAGGTATGCTTCGTTGTGGTTTACTACCAACGCGTCACGCACACAAGAGAACAAAATATTTTTTATAATGTACCACATGGATTTACACATGCTAGTAAACCAACATCCTTGACTCTCATCGAGTTTATACAAGTAATATAGCTCAATGGTGAAGTTTAGAGAACATTTTCACACGGTGTACATACAAGTGTGCATGAATGCAAAGAATAAATGCATGACTTTATATATATTGTGACTCTTGAGATGCAAATAGAGGAATCGCCCAAAGAATGGATAACCCCACTGGAGGTAACAAGAGAGAGTGAAGCAGAAGGAGAAGAGGTGGACACTTCATAGCATGGTGAAGCCAGTGGAGAAGATAAAGAACAGGATGCACATGAGTCAAAGGATGAAAAGCTACATGATAAGGGTAAGAAGGATCCTCTTGAAGGAGATGAGTAGACTAAGGAGATAGAAAAGGGAGAAATAGAAAAAATTTCCATGGAGAAAAGGAAGGTAGAGGGCGAAGATGCCTCAAAGAAAAAGAATAAGTAGACGGCCAATAAATTGAAGGATCTCATGGTCCTTACTGAAGAGGACTTAGATAAAATCAGGGGTAGGATAGAGGGAGCAACAACATAATCCTAGAATAGAGTTTAGGATCACTATGACACACTTCTGATCAGTGTTGCAGAGCGGATCACAGAACTAAAGGTACTGGCGTAGATGGTCAGACAACCTACATTGATAGAGGAAAGGGATGGAGTAGAAAAGTAGATAGAACCTATGCTTGTAGCGAGGCTAGCACAAATACCTATAGGAGCCCTAAAGTTTAACTCTATAGAACTACAGTAGGATGCTAAGGAATGGAAGCACGTCGACATGAAGATCAAAACACCATCATTGGAAAGACTACAGAAGATGGAAATGGAGATAATTGAATAATTGAAGCTACGAGAACAACATACATCACAATTCAATATACAGGTGGAAAAAGAGAAAGTTGTGTCTTGGCAGAAACTTGAGAAGGTGATGTAAGAAAAGGATTAAATGGCAAAGGAGCACCAGAAGATCAGGGAGGTGGTCAAAGGCACATGTAAAGAGATTTTGGACCTTGATGTCCAAGAGGAAGAGACAGTAGAAGGAAAGGCTGCGAAGATCGGCCTTACTGTGAAGGGTTATAAGCACAAAATTGTCGAAGTGCAATTCAAGTATGAAATGAAGATTAGTGAGCCACAAATGAAGCCGCAACCAACTACACCACAACAAATAAGGGATTAGAGGGAGAGTGACCTAAAGACTATAATGGAAAACATCTTTGCAACATTGGAAAACTATGGGAAGTTGTTATATGAAAGTTTGCAAATTTGGACTTTGCTACAGGAAGATCCAAATGTACAGAAACTGCAAGAATAAATGAAGTAGAAGAAACAACAGTTAGAATAGATTCAGGCCTCTATAAATACCTTAAAAATATCACAAAGGCTCATGAAGATAAATGAGAGTAAGACCCTCTAGAATAATATTGAGGAACTGAAGAAGGAGGAGGATATTTTGATAGAGAGGACTCAGCCTTGGCAGGTTTAGGCCCTCTACTTATCACAAACGGTGGATGAGAAGGTTCAAGAGCTTTGACAAGTTGAAACAATGTTGGTGTAGAAGGTTGCAGAACATGTGATAGAGGCACTCTTGGAGGAGGCACGCACTGAGGACAAGAAGGTGACAGAAGCTCTGCAATAGTTCAATCATGCCTACAATAACATGACAAAAAAATCAAAGGAAAAACAGCTGAGTGAATCAGGACGAGTCACATGTGAGTGTTTGGGGCCTCTTGGGCGCACACCAACCTAGCCTAGATTTTGATGAAGAATCGACATTTTTGGGAGTGAAGTGCGAAGTAAAGGATGCAATCGAGCATGAAGTGGACTACGTAGTAGAGAAACAAAGAGGACCACACAATAGATATACCATGTGGTATATGGGCTTTAGAGTGGGTCCAAGCCCCTCCATTTTTGTAAAAGAATACTAATTTATATATGATGAATGGTTTTTAGATCATAGTAGCTTGTATTAGGGTGTCCATAGTATATGGACTATGGTATTGTAATGATGGACCCTCAATGTAATAGTATATAATAGGGTAAAATAATAAGGAGAAGAATCATCATCTTATGATCTAGATTTGTATTATGGGTTTATCTTATTGATTTGTACTTTGAAATCAAGGAAAGGCTCTGTAGCTGAGTGTGTAGAGGCCTAAGTCTGCAGCTAAGTGTGAAAACTGCCTGTAGCTAAGTGCGGAGACTAAGAAGTGTTTGTTATACAAGTTATCCATTATAATCAACATTTCTTGTGGACATAGTCCCACACTGGGATGAACCATGGTAAAATTTGTGTCTTCATTTTTATCTTTTCCTATTATTTGTTGTAAGATAGTAGTTTTATTACAGTTTCATTTTATTACAATGTAGTAATGCTTAAGGGTTTATATGGTATGTTTTAAGTAATAAATGTAATGTGGTGAAGTAATATATGAATGAAAAGTAGTGTATGCATGTTAAGTATGCGAAAACATAAAAATACCACATCACATCATCTCTCTAGGCTATAGAAACCTGGTTCTGCATCCTCCCATAGTCACTTCGGGTGTGATTGTGATATGTTTGTAGGTCACTATCGAAAGGGCCAGTGATTGGGGGTTTTTTTAGTGCACAGTAAAAGGATCAAACCTCGGTCAAGCCAACCTAAAAACCAACATGATTGAAATTAGAGTATGTCTTGGAAGGAAACTTTAATTTTGTTTCCTGGAAGGATCACGTTGAGGCAATGCTTGAGGAAAATGGAATTTTGGAGTATGTCAAGACAGACATTCCAAAACTAGGATTAATTGATCCTAAGAACCTAGCCCAATGGAAGAAAGGTGTAGCCAAGGGAAGGAGAATAATCCTAGAGGGAGTGAGAGACAACATTGTCTCAAATATCCAAGGAATAGAAACTCCTTTTGCAATGTGGAAGGAACTGACTAAGCTATTTGAGAATAGAAGCGACAATAGAAAACTGGCCCTCAAAGACAAACTTTGAAAAATTAAGATGCATAAGAATGATACTATTTCATTAGGGGTATTTTCAGGTCTAAAATGGGCCTCCTAGGAAAAATGTACAACCAAAATAAACTTTATAACAACCAATAGGATTCAATATGATGATGTCAACCATGGGGAAGATTCACATTTTTTGGAGTAAAAAAGTAAAAAGATTAGAAAATAATAAAATAATAAAACTACTTTTTTCAAATCATATTTTCAACTTATCTCCCTAAGGTTATACTCAAATTTTGAGTGGGAGTACTCGTTGGATGAAAAATTTAATTCCCCATCCAAGGAGTACCCATTTGCATACTTTCGATGAACCTTGCTACGCAAAAAATGAGAATTTATTACATGCACGTTTTTCATGTATTTCTCATTTTTTGTGTAGAAAGGTCCATCGAAAGCATGCAACATAGGTACTCCTTGGATGAGGAATCAAATTCTGCATACAATTTGTGTTGCCACTCGAAATTTGAGTCAACCCATAGGGAGATAAGTTGAAAAATATTTTTTCTTTTTTCTCCCTCTAGAATTTGATGATATATTATAATATTCTTTTATTATTTTCACTATCACTTTATAATTTACATAGGAGGCCCATTTTATACCTCAAAATTCCCCTAATGTGTAGTATCTCACTAGATTTACTCAAGTTTTGGATGAGATTGGAGGGGTTGGGGTGAATGTTGTAGAAGATGACCTAGTGAGGCTAGCTCTTTTAGGCCTTCCAAAATCCTGGCATAACTATCGAGAATCTATGAATGGAAGGGGAAACTTACCAAATTGGGAAAGGATGTAATCTAATTTGGTTCAAGAAAAATTATGAGAAATACCAGAGATGGAGTAACATCCAAAGAAGAGGAAGGAGAATTTTCACTAGTTGGCAAAGGAATGAAGGCCAGGGGCAAGAAGTCCCAAGGTGAGGCTGAGTGCATTCCAAAACAATGGAAAGAAGAATGATCTAAACAAGATAAAATGCTTTCACTTTGATGAATGTGGGTGCTCTGCCACAAAATGTTTATAAAGGAAATCTAGAAAGGAGTCTACAGCAGGAGAAGGAGGACATGCCTTCGTTTCTCAATTTGATCTAGATTTTACCCTCCTTGCTTTCTTGGAAAATACAGTAAGAGGGAATTATTTGTACTTATATTATGGTGCCTCTTACCATATAAAAGGAAAAAAGGATTTTTTCAGTACCCTGGAAGAGAAGCATCTCCATATGTATATCGAATTGGGTGATGACGGGAGGTACAATGCTATAGGAATTGGTACTGTAAACTTTAAGAGGGATTCTAGTTCTCTTCTTCACCTCAAAGATGTTCTGTTTGTACCTGGGATGAAGAACTTGATCTCTATAGGTTTATTGGAGGATAAAGGCTGTGATGTTATATTCAATAAGGGGAAAACCTTCCTAAAACATGTATATACCGAGAAAGTGAAGTAGATTGGGGTTAGAGTGAGAAATCTCTTAAAGTTGAAGACAGATTTTTCCATGCATGCAACTATACCTCTAAGAGTGAGGTGGGGTGATTTAGATCCTTAGTCCCAAAGTTGCATAAATATGGGCAGGGTCCATTGAGGTGTTCTCCTCATGCATCATTACCTTGCGATAGGGGCACAAAGTATTTAGTAGCAGGGGGATCAATGTCTGTAAGATTATTAGAAGTGTAGAACAATGTTGACAAAATAGTGGGATGCTTAGTAACAATGTCAACAACAACATAGTTTTCCCAGTAGATAGTTGTAGACGTAGTTGATTCAATGTTTTTTTCTTATGTTTTCCTAGTTGTAGTTGTTTCAATAGTAGCAGCAATAGTGAGAGGTAGTTCTAAAGTACATTCCACATTACAGGATAGGGGTGGTTGAAAATACATTTCTTTCTAAGAGGGAGTATTGAAAAAATGTATCAGGAAAGGCTCAATTTGATTTAGCATTAGTCAAATTGAATAGATCGAATTTGCACATCAACGGGACAACTTGGAGGTAGTTAACTAGTGTGAAATGGATTTTGTCACTCAATTATCTAAGTAAATTAGAGTTAGTGGGCTTGGAGTTCCATCATGCATGTGTTAATTGCAAAAATTTATCAATCTAGTTTACTTATTTTCAATTGCACTCGGTTAACTGGCCTCTAAGCATTAATAGGGACACTTGAAGGTCAGTTGTGCAGTGAGACAATAGTCTAACTCAAAGATATGTCAATTAACTGATCAATCAACCCAAAATAACTCATGCATGCATGGAATTAAAACTACTCAGTTGGAGTGAAGGAATTAAGGCTATTGTAAAGTTATTTGCATACAAGTGGAGTGTACAAAATTTTGCATGCAAGAAGTTGATCAATGCTTGGGAATTAAGAAATCATTTTTTGGAGGAAATTCCTAAAGAATTGGGGCTAATTTCATCAGGAACTGAGCAAGGAAATATGAGGATGATGGAGGCATAACGTGGCTAAGCTTTGTCTAGAGGTCCTCTATTAGTAGGAGAAAAATTATTCTTTTGCAGGTTGTGCTAGAGCTGGAACATGCAATTGTAATAGTTTCTCAATTAAATAGATTAATGAAAAAAGGCTGGAAGTGTTTTTACTAGTTGGGGTCCCTATAAATCATTGTACATGTGGTTTTAGTTGTTGCATGTCTTTGCATGTGTCTCTAAATTGTGATTTCCATTCTGCAGAATTGTAGAGTAGAATTGTGTCTCTTGTTTTTCTATTTGAAACCTTGAGCAGTTGCAATTTCTATCAAATTTCTACATAATGCGTCTCCTTTCACATTTTATTTTAATTATGTGAGAATTATTCCATGTTAAGAGGGGTCAAAGTACATAATTGAGTAATTTTTTATAATTATTTTTCCACAATTTCATAATAATGAAATAGTAATTATTTCATAATTGAGCCCATAATTGAGAAAAATATTTTAGAGTTTGTCATTCCTAAGAAGATCAACTTGACATACTTGTGTATGACTTTGCTAGGGGTCTATTATTGTAGACGTTTACTAAATTTTCAAGCCATTCCTTAAACACTTAATGAGAAATTGATCATGGTTAAAAATGGATTGAAACAACAAGCTAACTTCCATCACTTAGAATGTTTTTTTTCAAAATAAGAAAAATTGTTTCTTTGCCTTCAACCTTATAAACAAACATCAGTTAAAGACCAAATCAAACTCATAATTTAGAATGAAAGTCCTATGGATACTAATAATCATCCACTACATTGGACCAATGGCCTTTAAGTTGGCTCCTCCAATCCACTCTAGGGTTAATCCAATATTTGATGTGTTCTTTCTAAAGGAGGTTACGTGGTCAAAATACAAGGTGCAAATCACTTATTATACCTCGATGATGAAGTTTCATTTCACTCTAATTGAAAGATTTATTGGACACTAGAGATTGCTAATTGCA
Source organism: Pinus tabuliformis (assembly GCA_031772625.1). Lineage (NCBI taxonomy): Eukaryota > Viridiplantae > Streptophyta > Pinopsida > Pinales > Pinaceae > Pinus > Pinus tabuliformis. The sequence goes on from CM062807.1 coordinate 1,233,874,463, forward strand.
GCATTTAAGAGGGATTGACCAAATGGAAAGAGTTATAGCTAGATGACACTACATGAGAACCAATAGTAATTTCATCACTTCAAACCTTTAGGACAATGTTGCTTTTGAGGGGGGGGAGGGGGGGGAGGGGTGGGGGGGGGGCATATTCTAGTCCTACCTTAAAGTCCCTATTTAGGCTACCTAGGACTTAGTAGGTAGGGATCCTCTTTAAATAAGTCCCATTAGATAGATAATTATTTAATGTAAAATAGTCCACCTTATAAGTTCTATAAAGTAGTTGGTATTTATTAATGAAATAACCAAGGTATTAGGATTTTAGTATTGAGAATCTATTTAAAGAGATAAAAAGGTTATGGACCATTTTCTCAAGTATTTTTGTATTTGGAACTTTTCTCAATGAAATATTTCCCCACCTTAAGATACAAGTGCCCACTGATTACTATCTTCATATTATCATAATACAAGTGACCTATTTCACATATTTCATCATATTAGTTTTGTGTCTATTTTTCTACATTTATAATCATTGTATACTTGGTTTGTGTTTCAAGCACTAGAATTAAGGAACATTACAAAAGCTCTATCTCCTACTATTAGTCTCAAGACCAACCTAATGTCCCACTTCCTCTATGATTATGTTTTCTTTATCTCAGTCCCTTAGGGTTCCAATGAATTTAATTATACTACAAAAATAATCCATCTCTATGTTTTTCTCAAATTGTTGTAAGTTACACATCTTTAAATTCACTTCTATTGATCTTAAATTTTTTAACTTCCTTTATGTACATTATTATTTATGTTCCTACTTATGTGCTTCTCTACAAAAACACATTTAATTCTTGTGTCCAAATCAATTGTTAATATGTAGGAATTTACAGGGTAAGTTCCTCAGACAGAACACCAAAGGACACCACTCACAAACAGATCACAGATCAATACACCAATATTTTGATGTGGTGAAAACCCTCAAAGAGGGAAACAATCCACGGCCTGAGCCAACGTGGCCACTTCAGGAAATTTATTAATAAAAGAATGAAAATTTACATAAGCTTCTCTCATGGACGGTTAACCTACAAATGACCCTCCATGCTCTTTAAATAGAGATCATGGACAAATCAGGTGTTAAGCCATGGATCAAGTGTTGATAATACCGAGGAGAGAATGAACCGTCAGATTGTAAGTTACAAAAGTACATAGTAAAGAAACACACTTTACCTAACTCTACACTAGACCAAGTTATACTTAACTATTTCCTATGTGTCGGAATATCCTAACATCCCCCCTTAAGAACAACTTGGGATAGGATTTAAGGATTTACAAATATGAAACAATAGGAGAAGGAAGGAGGCACTAGAGCCTATCCCCCCTTAGGACAACATCCTGAACTCCAACCACAAATCGAAGTTTAGTAAACTTCGCCTTTGTGAGAGCCTTTGTAAAGATGTCTGCAGCTTGATCATCTGTTGAACAATATTGCACTTCAAGAACATGGTCATGAATGAGATTTCTAATGAAGTGCATGTGTAGTTCAATGTGTTTTCTGCACTGATGTTGGACTGGATCTTTGCATAGTTGAATGGCACTTTGATTATCACACCAAAGTGTTGTCGGATGATGTTTCTGAAAGCCAAACTCTGACAGGATCTGACGAAGCCACAAGGCTTCCTTACTAGCTTCTACGGCACCACGATACTCTGCTTTTGCTGAAGAAAGAGAAATGGCACCTTGTTTCTTGCAAGCCCATGTAATAGGTCCTAAACCAAGAGTGAATACACAACCTGCAATAGACTTCCGATCATCAGGGTCACCAGCCCAATCGGAATCAGTGAAACCAACCAATAGAGGAGCTGCTTCGGCACTGTAATGAATCCCAAACTGAACTGTACCTCGAACATAACAAATTATTCTTTTAGCTACTTTCCAATGATTTTCATGTGGGTTTTGCATAAACCGAGCAACAAGGCCAACAACTAAGGAAAGGTCAGGACGAGTATGAGTTAGATTCAAAAGTTTTCCTACAAGTTGACGGTATAAGGTAGCATCAACTTCAGGAAAAGTACAAGTGACTAAAAGTTTGACTCCAGACTGAAGGGGAGAAGGGGCTAGCTTACAGTCTTCCATGTGAAAATGGCATAGAATATCATAGGCATACTTGGACTGGGAAAGGGAAATATCTTCCTTGGATTGTAAGACTTGAAGACCAAGAAAATAATGTAAGTGTCCTAAGTCTGTCATTTCAAACTTCCTTTTAAGGCTAGACTTCACATGGTTTATAAGGTTGGGATCACTACCAATCAGGATAAGATCATCAACATAAAGAACAAGAATGATAAGAGAGTTTCCCACTTTCTTGGTGTAGACAGTATTGTCAGAATGACACCTAGAAAAGCCATTTTCTAAAAGAAAGTTATCCATTTTGGCATACCAAGCTCGAGGAGCTTGCTTGAGACCATAAAGGGATTTCTTAAGCCAATATACAAGGATGGAGTCTATTTGTATAAAGCCAATAGGTTGTTCCATATAGATTTCTTCATGCAAGTCCCCATGCAAGAAGGCAGATTTAACATCCATCTGATGGACTTCCCATTTGAAAGAGGCAGCAACGGAAAGAACAAGGCGGATAGAGTTCATTTTAGAAACTGGGGAGAAGGTTTCAATGTAGTCAATGCCTTCAACTTGTAAAAAATCCTTAGCAACAAGACGAGCTTTATGCTTATCAACTTTCCCATTTGGTCCATACTTGGTTCTGTAAACCCATTTGCATCTAACAATTTTTCGTCCCTTTGGTAGAGGAACAAGATTCCATGTATCATTTGCCAATAATGAATGATATTCTTCATTCATAGCTGCGTCCCAATCTGGATGGCTTGAAGCTTCTACAAAGGTGTCAGGATCATAATCCGCTGAAGCTTGAGCTAGTAAAGAAGAGGCTCTATCAAACTGAGAACGTGTACGTCGCTGATCTGTAGGATCACCATCAAGATCACCTGTTGCATCCCATGTAGCACAGGCCCATTTTGGAAGCTGAGGAGCTAAAGGAGGATCCTGAGAAGGTGGGGGAGGATTGTCATCCTCACTTTCATCATCTGAAGAAGAAATATTTTCGAAAGTAGAAGAGATAGGGAGAGGTGGCACATCCGCCGAACTAGGCGCGTAGGCCGATATATTTTCAGCAAATTTTACATCTCTTCTAATGATAACATTTTTGGACTTAAGTGGAATAAGTCTATATTCTTTTACATATTTAGAATATCCAACAAAAATACGTTTTTCACTCTTAGGTTCTAAAGCTTTATGTTTCTCATCTGGAATATGGGCCCTTGCTTCACTTCCAAAAACACGAAAGTGACTTACATCTGGTTTAATTGAGCTCCATCCTTCTTCTGGAGTGATACTCTTTAAAACCTTAGTAGGGTTGCGATTTATTATGTAATTTGCACAGCTAATTGCTTCTGCCCAAAAATTAAGACCAAGTCCTTTAGATTGAAGCATACAATTAGCCATTTCCTTTAAGGTGTGTTCTTCCTTTCAGCTACACCATTTTGTTGTGGAGTATATGGAACAGTATGTTGCATTTGAATTCCATTCTTAGTGCAAAAGTTGATGAATTTGTTGTTAACATATTCTCTGCCATTATAAGATCTTAGCTTAAGAATTTGATGTCCAGATTGTTTTTCAAAAAGGCCTTAAAGTCCAAGAACATGTTAAATACTTCACTCTTTAGTTTTAAGAAGTATACCCAAGTGCGTCTGGAGAAATCATCAATGAAAGTTAAGAAATACTTGTAGCCAGAGAATAAAACAACTAGAAGTGGACCACATAAATCACTATGCACAAGCTGTAAAGGGGCTGAGGCGTGCCAAGAGGCACGTTTTTCAAAACCATCCTGATGATATTTTCCGAGTACACATCCAGAACAAACACCACCTCTGCAAGATACCATTAGAAGACCTGTCACCATATTTTCTTTACATAGATTCTGAAGGGAGCGATAGTTTAAGTGACCAAATCGCTTATGTCAAAGTTTGCTCACTTCATCATTATGAGCAACAAATACCGAGGGAAGATTTGATGACCCAAAGTTGTGAAACTTATACAACCTTGTAGAATCATCAGCAATGCCAGTAGCTAAAATATGTCTAGGATCTCTTAGGTCCTTAATTACAACATCGTGAGGTGAAAATTCAACGATTTTACCTTCACCTGAATGAGTTATCTGATATACAGATAGAAGGTTGCAGGATAAGGTTGGAACACATAATACATCATTAAATTGACCATTGTCTATATGAATACTTCCATTTCCTACAACACTAAGAGATCTATCATCACCAACATATATGTTTTTGGTGTTACAATCATTTAAAGAAGAAAACATGGCTTTGTTTTTGGCCATGTGATAAGAAGCTCCAGAATCAATGAGCCACTCATGAGAATGAGAAGAAGAAGATACATTTAGTGCATAGCCATACCGAGATGCTTGACAACCACATGCAGAAAGTGCTATTCCTGAAGATGATGTTGAAGTTGAAGAGTGCTCCAAATGGATGTTATGCTTCTTCATTGCTGCTCCCAGGGCTTCGATCTTCTTAAAGCATTTGGATCCTAAGTGGCCATCTCGATTACAAAAGTTGCAATGTCTATCAGTCTTCTTCCCTTTGTTTTTATTTGTCTTATCATTTTGTTGAAATGATTTTTCATTTTGAGGCTAAAATTTCTTAGGACCCTTGTTTGGTTTAGGACCATTCGTTTTAGGATACAACTTCTTAGGATTCTTTGAATTTGGTTGCTGCTAGGCGGCTAACGCTTTCTTAGAAGAGTTTCCAAAATTCAGAAGACCAAGGTGTAAGAGTTTTTCTTATTCTCTTATTAAAGAATCACAGAAGGAATCAAAGGAAGGGGACTTGTGGGCTTGTCCTTGAGAAATGAAGGCTTCTCTTGTAGAATGGAAGGTGGAAACAAACACAGAGTAGGCTAGTCCCAACTTAGTAACAATGGAATAGAGGTTACTATCTTCTTTCTTAACCTTAATACCTTCCAAGAGAAGTCTAAGGGTCTTGAACTTGGAAAAAAAAATCTTCAATGCAAGAAAAATTATTGGGGTCCAATGTAAGCAACTCATTTTCGAGTTGATGGGATTTAAGTTCATTTTTAATTCCAAAACCTTTAGTGATGTGTTTCATTGCTTCCTCAGGAGTATCAAGTTCTGGAATATGGAATCTAAGATCTGGAGAAATAGACATCCCTATCAAGCCTCGTGCTTGATCTTGCCTATTTTCCCATTTAGTTGCCTTATCTTCATCTTTCGGTTTGGTTTCTTGGCCTGAGGCTATTCTGTAGAGACCTTTACTTCTAAGTAAATCCACAATGTAGGACCACCATTGGAAGTAGTTGGTGCTGTCAAGAATAACTTAGCATGGACTTTTCATTTTAACAGAAACTAAAGGTATAGATGCTAAAACTAAGTGTTCCAATGGAAAGATCTCAAAAAATTAGGCTGGTTCAAAAAAAACGGCTTCCGAATGAAGAAGTTATGGCTTTTTGAAGAAAATTTGATGAAAATGCCGACGAAGTGCGGGAATGTGCGGAGATGAATGATAATGTTAAAAAAAAAATCTATCCCCTTTCCAAACTTAATCTAATTACCTCAACAAAAATAAGACTTGAACTCAAGACCTCTACTCTCATAAAGTAGCTATGGACCAAGTGAGCTAAACTAAAAGTTTAGTAATTTTTGGAAAAGAGGAAGGGGTTTTTTTTTTTTTAGTCGTTGAAGCTTTGGGCTGCGTGCTTACTTTGAGAAATCTCTTTTTCCCTAGAAAAGAAAAAAAAAAAAAAAACAAATCCCAACACAGACATACAAAAAAAATGAACCTTATGGCTCGAAGTTAGCTTTAGCCAGAAACTAAATATTTTCCTCAATGTTTTTGATTTTCCGAGATCACACTAAGGCGCAGCGGAAAAGAGCATACGCATGAGAAAAATCCTTCCGTTCTGTTTCTAATTTTCCCAGATCGCACAAAGTTGCGGGGCAAAGAGCATATGCAGAAATTAAAGGTATAGATCCGGTAATAAAAAAAAAACAAAAAGCTAAATAAACATAGAGAAAATAACTGTAAACTGCAAATAAACACTGTATACCTCCAGATCTTAAAAATGACATAACTAGGACTACTACAAACCTTTTCGCGTGAAAGAAAAGGGGTTCCTCACTGGAACGGATGCTCCTAACACAATAGAATAGTCCTCTCAGCCCGAAAGTGGTCAGAAGTAGTAGATCTAGGAAAAAATAGTCGGATACAGATCTACCGGCTTCAGATTTGGATCACCAACAAATGCGGCCCTCAAATAGCTCTAATACCATGTAGGAATTTACAAGGTAAGTTCCTCAGACAGTATACCAAAGGACATTGCTCACAAATAGATCACAGATCAATACACTAGTATTTTGACGTGGTTAAAACCCTCAAAGAGGGAAACAGTCCACGACGTGAGCCAACATGGCCACTTCACGCAATTTATTAATAAAAGAATGAAAATTTACATAAGCTTCTCTCATGGACGGTTAACCTACAAATGAACCTCCATGCTCTTTAAATAGAGATCATTGACCAATCGGGTGTTAAGCCACGGATCAAGTGTCAGTAATACCGAGGAGAGAATGAACCGTCGGATCACTACATATCGTGACCGTCAGATTGTAAGTTACAAAGTACATAGTAAACAAACACACTTTACCTAACTCTACACTAGACCAAGTTATACTTAACTATTTCCTACGTGTCGAATATCCTAAGATAATATTCTCTTGTGATCTCCTGTGATGGTCCTCTTTTACATATTTATTCCCCTCTTATCATAATACCTAGCCTAAGACCTAAGACTAAATATGCATATAGGTAGAGCCCTCTCTGAAACTGGAAGGGCTAGATTCTAGTTTTAAAGTGGTTGGTTACCTTTGGGTTCCTCTCCTCAGCCTAGAGGAATTACAAAGTGTTAGCACGTTATAAGAAGGATGTGTGCTGCACTAGGAAAGCTAAGTGTGCTCTAGCTCGAGAGGGCACAATTTTTTCCAACAAGGCATGTGTAGTCACCAACTTTAGAAAGTGTGCTCTCCCTTAAGGTAGAAAATTACACTTTCTAGCTTTTGTATGATGTGAAAATTGAGTGAAGAGAGTTTTTTTAAGCCATAGAAAATCTAGTACTCTTTCTACCTTTAGAAAGGAAACACAACGACTTCCAAAACATGGGAAAGAGACACTTAGGAAACTTTAATCTAGGAGGAAAAATAATACTTAGAGATTTTGAAAAGATAGTCGACACTTCTAAGGAAAACATGAACAAATGACTAGATGACACAAAATAGCTAAGAGCGATAACTCATGAAAACATAGGTAGGCTCCAAAATTGAATGAGGAAAAAATTTTGGATGGTTATTGTCACAACAATAACATATCCAAATGGAGTTGAAATAAGACCTCTAAATTAGGATGATAATTAGGCTCCACACCCAAAAAGTGGACCACTACCCCATTGTTGTATCTTGGTCTAGTTGATGTTTTATAAGGTTTCCCTCTTTAAGGCTTGATAGGTTTTGCAAAAACGCAATGATCATGTTAGTACTTTATCACCTTCCCAAATATTTTCCTTTTTATACCTTGTCATACCAATTACCCTCTTCTCAATTTCTTGAGCCCTCATGAATTAGGTTTTTGGGGTACATGATATGCCCAATTCCATTGTCTTGAATCGAGAGCTTACATTTATTTTCAAATTTTGGCAAGAATTATACTTTACGGAACCTCATCTAACATGGGAACTCTATATCGTCCCTAAATTTATGGTCAAACTAAAGTGGTTAGCAACTTCTTGAAAATATATTTGAAATGCTTCCTTTCTAAGAAGCCACATCAATGTGCATAATAGTTTTCCCTTGTGGAATTGTTGTACGATGCCAATTATCATGCAACTACCAAGATGAAACCATATGAAGCATTCTATGGCCAAAAAACTTTGTCAATGAACCTAAAAAAGTTCATGCAGTGGATAAAGAAATTCACAACAAGGAAGCCATTCTCTAAACATCTAATAGAAAAAATTCCATGGTTAAAAATGGATTGACACAACAAGCTAACGTCCATCACTTAGAATGTTCTTTTGCAAAAGAAGAAAAAGTTCTTATTTGCCTTCAACCTTATAAATAACTTTAGTTAAAGAGAAAACCAAGCTCATATTTTAACATTAAAGTCCCATGGATACTATATAATCATCCACTTCATTGGACCAATGGCCCTTAAGTTGGTTCCTCCAACCTTCTCTAGGGTTAATCCAATCTTTCATTTGTTCTTTTTGAAGAAGATCGCAATTTCAAACTACAAGGTGAAAATCACTTATTAGACCTCGATGATGAAGATTCATTTCACTCTAATTGAAATAGGTATTGGACACTAGAGAGTGCAAATTTCACAATTACACCATTTGAGAAAGATTGATCCAATGGAAATATATGTAACTAGAATATGCTACATGAGAACCAATAGTAATTTCATGGCTTCCAACCTTTTGGTAATGTTTTTTTCGAAGGGGGAGAGCATGTTATAGTCCTAACCTAAAGTTTCTCTTTTAGGATACCTAGGAGTTAGTATGTAGGGATCCTCTTTAAATAAGTCCCATTAGATAGACAAATATTTAATGTAAAATAGTCAATCTCATAAAGTCCACTATATAGTTGGTATTCATTAATGGAATAATAAAGATATTATGATTTCAGTATTAAAAATGTCTTTAAAGAGATAAAAGGCTACGGACCATTCTCTCAAGTATTTTTGTATTTGTACCTTTTCTCATAAAAATGTTTCCCACCTTAAGATACAAGTAACCATTTATTTTTATCATACAAGTCACCATTGGGTTTTATCTTCAAATTATCATAATACAAGGACCTATTTCACAAAATACATAGATTTAGGATGGGAGATTGTGACAATTTTCATGTTCATCCATATACATAACAACACCATGGATTATGTTGGTGTCAAGATCAAACAACTGGCAAAGATCCTAAAATGAGCGTATTGAGCTGGATTGCCATCTTTAGCAGAACATCTTCCCTGCTTCTAAGTGCCAACAATTACCATAATAGAGAGACAACTCCATTTTCCTCAGGGGTTGCATCACACCTTCAACTTGAGCACTCTGTAAATTTGACGATAGTGATAGTGACCCATTCAATTTCCTAGATATGTCTATGCCACCAAGATGTATGAATGTTAATGCCTAGAGGTCATGGAAAGTATGCCATGTGCTGTCATGATGGGCCTCACGCACAACCTTGTGGTTGTATTTTCTCCATCTACCCAGTATGAAATGTTGTCGCTTGTCCTCGCCAATGTTAGTTGTGGTCCCCCACAACTCTGCCACATCCACCATCCTCACTGCTCCCCCACATCTCCATTACCCCATGCCAACATCCATGAGACCTCACACTCCATGTTCCACGCCACACCAACCTCCATATAATCACACTCCACCCATTCGTTGCCCTCCAAATGCTTTAGCCTCACAGCTTGATGTGCCACCCTAACGTCATGAGGGTTATGATGAGTAGGCCTTTCATCATGATTGGATGACGAGGACATCTATCATCGATCGATGGTTGCAAAGGACTCTTAATAAGAAAACCAAGTTTTGTGTGGATTGACATATGAGCTCAACCGTGGTAAAACACAAAACATGTTCATCTAAAGGTGATCAAACCTTCTATGCCATATGCCACGAGCATTCCACCCAATACATATTCAACCTCAAATATGATTCCATTGACATCTCCCACCTAAAAACACATTCACAGGTGTCAATCCATGGTTATCATAAATAGCACTAAATTTTTCAGTCTTGGCTAATTACGGTACATTATAGTACTTGCCTCTAGAGGAGGAGAATAAGATTTTGCCTTTAGTAAATTACAATAAGCTGTTTTAATCTACAAGGAATTTCTACATGGTATTAGAGAAGAAATCACTCTAGAGGAGGAGAATAAGAGTTTTCCTTTTGCAGGTGAAATCAAATTTGAAGTATCATTCTTCAGAGTCAGTTGTAAGTTGTTCTACGGATTGAGACTCAAGTATGCCATTGAGGGTAGTTCGAACTATATTTCTTGGAAGGACATGATGGAGGTAGTGTTGGAAGACAATGGGCTTAAGGAAATCATAGACACAAATATTCCTCAGCCTCCAACAACTAATGTTCATGATCTCGAAAGGTAGAGAAAATACGTTACAAAGGTGAGAAGGATTATCCTAGAAGGAGTTTGATATAATATTCTCTCGAACCTCCACAGTAAGGAGAATCCATATGCAATGTCGAAGGCATTGATAGACTTGCTTCAAAACAACAATGACCACAAGAAGCTAGCAATGAAGGAAAAGCTTAGGGAAATCAAGACGGAGAAGGGAGACACAATAGCATAGTGCTTGACCAAGTTCACCCAATGTCGGGATGGGCTTGGAAGTGTTGGTGTTATATATGTTGAAGATGATCATGTTAACCTAGCACTTCTAAGCCTTCCCAAGAGATGGCACAAATACTAGGATTTGGTAAATGGGAGGGAGAATTTACCAGAGTTAGAGCATTTGGGGTTTGACTTGCTGCAAGAAGAGATTTGGTGGAACATCAAAGATGGATCCTCATCCAAGCATGACGATGAGGAGAATTGTGCCTTAGCTATAAAGGAAAATAAATCCAAGGGAAGTAATCCCATTCTAAATCAAATTCCAATCAGGGTGGCAATATGTTGGGTCCCTATAATACTAGTGATTACCCAATTACTATTGTAGTTATACCCCTTATTTATATTGTTGTGCCCCTATTACCCCCATATTGTTATTTATGTGCCCCATAGAATCCCTCTATTGTTATTTTTGTGGCTTTATATTATTATTGTTAGGTTAGCTGGATTATATTGTGACTCCTTAGACTCCTATATATAGAAAGGAGGTTTTGTCATTTGTATCATCGAAGAATTGTTCATTTATGTAATGTAAAGGAGGTTTCCCCCTCGAAGAGGCTGAATTCTAAGGCGTTGATCTATCTTTTCTATCTTTTCTTGAGCTGGTTTCATAACATTTGGTATCAGAGCTTTGGATTCTAGGGTTTCGCTGCTCCAAACAGGTCATCGTGGAATTTTCGCTATAAATTTTTTTCTGTGACATTTCAGAAGTCGCAAAAAAACCCCATTTGAGAAGAAATCGCACTGAACCTTGGGTCCGAATTTCAGAGCTTTTCGCGTGATATTTGCGGAGATATGATCTGAGGAAGTTGGTCTTTTTGCAGACTCCTGAATTACATTCAAAACAGGTGACCTGGGGAAAATCGTCATAACTTTCTCTCTGGGGATCGGATTGAAATTTCGTAAGAAGGTACAGAAAGAGGACGGACTGTAGTTTCTTGTATGTGTGTTTCAGATTCAAAGGTTGAAACAGTGACTCGTGGCACGTCGTACAAGTTCGCTCTACTGAACCAGTCTAAAAGCAAGTCACTGTGGGAGATTTCACATAACTCTTCCTTGGAGAATCCAATTTGGCTCAGACTTGTGGCATTGGAAAGAGGACGCAGAAGGCTACTACAGGTAGCAATTTTAGAACTGGATGATACAAAATTACAGAGATACATCAGATTCAATATCAGGCTTCTATAAAGTGAAAAAAGGTGTGTAGTTTTTTTTAAATTTTTATGTAAGCTTGGTTTAACGGAATTCAAAGGGCATAGTAAAGCATTATTATCGGTAACTGATGCCCCGAGGAAAGAAAATGCAAACACCTAGTAAGGAACCTGAAAGCTCTAGCATGACTCATGAAGAAGAGGAAGAAATGCTACATGATATATCAAAATTACAAGAACAAGTGCAACAAATGTCACGCTCACAAAAGCTAACAGAAGCTAAGATAAGTGGCGTGGAATCTAAGATAAATGGTGTGGAATCTAAGATAAATAGCATGGAATCTAAGATAAAGAGCATGGAAGCTAAGATGGAGGATTCGATGGTAAATTTGAAGATAGATTTGAAGACAGACATGGAAGAATTGAAGAACTTGCTACAAGAAAGGGTCACTAATGGTGAAAAGGTAGTAAAGGAAACTCATGATGAGAACAAAAGAAATGTTAATAATGATTCCATAGACTCTAATGTTGGATCGAAGACTCACCATGTTCCAAAAATCGATATGAGGAAGTTTGATGGCAAGGATCCCGCCACATGGATATTACAGATGGAGCAATTCTTCGATCTCAATAATGTGCAAAACACACAAAAGGTACGTATGGCAACTTTATATTTGGAACCAAATCAGTTTGTATGGTATCAATGGCTTTGTTCTCGTAAACAATTTATCACTTGGGCAATTTTTACGGAAGAATTGATAGCACATTATGAGGATACAAAAAGCAACACTTTTTTTAGCCAATTGATAAGTCTCAAACAAAAGGGTTCAATAATGGAGCACATTGAGGAGTTCCAAAAATTGAACATAAGGGTAAAAGATATTCCAGAGGAGCATAGGATTGATGTGTTCATAGGGTCTTTAAAGGATAATATCCAACATGATGTGCGCCTTTGGGAACCTGATTCATTAGAGAAGGCATTCAGGTTAGCAAGAAAAATGGAAAGCAAAATTATGGCAACTAGGAAGCATACCATTCACAACTATAAAGATGGAAGTGTTGTTGCCCATAGTCTTCCACAACCTACAAGGTTGACACCACAACAATTGGAAGAAAAAAGAGCAAAAGGGCTTTGTTACAATTGTGATAGCAAATACACTAAAAGGTCATAAGTGTGCTGAGAAGAAATTATTCTACATAGATTGTGAAGAGGAAGAAGAAAAGGAGCAAGAAAGGTCAAAAGAAGAGGATATATTCCAGGAACAAAGCCTAGATGAAGAACAAATAAATCCGACCATATCTTGTAATGCATTGGCGGGAATTACCACTCCTCAAACCATCAAGATAGAAGGACAAATCAAGAAGAAAAAGGTAATAGTGTTGATTGATTCAGGAAGCACCCACAATTTTATTCATTGTAGGGTAGCAAAAGAATTGAATTGCTTCCTATATCCAGCACCAGAGTGTCAAGTGATGATTGCAAATGGAGGAACAATAAATTGTTCTGGAAAGTGCCATAATATCAAGCTATCCATGGGAGAATATGTATTGACTAGCCCAATGCTTTCCATTCCAATGGGAGGTGCTGATGTTGTACTAGGAGTCCAATGGCTACAATCCTTGGGTACAATAGCTTTTAATTTTCAAGAACTTTTCATGAAATTTTCTATGGAAGGAAAGGAAGTTGAATTAAGGGGTATTGCAGGGAAACCAGGAAAGATAATCAGCTCTAATGGCATGACAAAGCTTCTAAAAAAGGAGCAAAGAGGTGTAATTGCACAATTATGTTCGCTAGATGTTTCCACATTGGAATCATCTATTTCTCCAGATCTCCAAAAAGTCCTGGACAATCATTCCAAGGTATTTGAGACTCCCAAAGGTCTCCCACCTATGCGTGATCATGATCATGCTATTCATCTGATTCCAGGAAGTGTTCCTCCAAACATCAGGCCGTACGAAATTGAACGTATGGTTGCAGAAATGCTAGAGGCTGGTATAATTCAACCGAGTCAAAGTTATTTCTCAGCTCTAGTAGTATTGGTGCACAAGAAGGATGGATCATGGCGCATGTGTCCAGATTATAGGGAGCTCAACAAGCTCACTATTAAAGATAAGTTCCCCATTCCTGTCATTGATGAATTACTGGATGAATTGCATGGATCAATTTACTTCACCAAGTTGGATCTTCGTTCGGGATATCATCAAATCAGAATGAAGATTGAAGACATTCCGAAAACGGCATTTAGAACTCATGAGGGTCATTATGAATTTTTGGTCATGCCTTTTGGCCTTACCAATGCACCTTCAACATTTCAAGGTTTGATGAATTCAATTTTCAAACCATTCCTTAGAAAATTTGTGTTAGTATTTTTTGATGATATACTAATCTACAGCAAGTCTTGGAAGGATCATGTTGAACATGTTGACAGGTGCTACAACTATTGGAGGAGAAACAATTATATGCAAAAAGATCCAAATGTTTCTTTGGAGTCCAGGAGGTGGAATATTTGGGTCATATTGTATCTCATGAAGGAGTTAAGGTAGACCCTAGCAAAATTAAAGCCATTAAGGAATGGAAAATCCCCACATCCATAAAGCATCTGCGAGGATTTCTTGGGTTGACAGGGTATTATCGCAAGTTTGTTAAGAATTATGGGAGAATAGCAGCACCTCTAACAACATTATTGAAGAAAGATTCATTTTCATGGACTCCGGAAGCAACAAAGGCCTTTGAACATCTTAAAGAGGCAATGTGCCAAGCACCGGTCTTAGCTACACCGGACTTCACAAAAACCTTTATTGTGGAATGTGATGCTTCAGGAAATGGAATTGGTGTTGTTCTAATGCAAGATGAAAGACCCATTGCTTTTGAAAGTCGTCCAATCAAGGGAAAGTTTTTAAGCAAAGCTATTTATGAGAAGGAAATGTTGGCAATACTCCATGCACTTAAGAAATGGCGACCCTACCTAATGGGAAGACACTTCAAGGTAAAAACGGATCATGATAGCCTTAAATACTTTTTAGAACAAAGATTATCCTCTGAAGAGCAACAAAAGTGGGTCACAAAGATGTTGGGTTATGACTTTGAAATCATCTACAAAAAAGGGAAGCAAAATGTGGTGGCAGATGCACTCTCAAGAAAGGATGAGGATGTGGAAGCATTGTTGTGTGCCATTTCTATTATCCAACCAGATTGGATAAACGAAGCAAGGAGGAATGGAAGAATGACGAAGAAGTGTGGGCACTTATTCGAAAGCTACAACAAGATTCCAGTACTTCTGATACATTTAGCTGGAAAAATGATTCGTTATGGTACAAAGATCGCTTATACCTCTGTAAGAATTCCCAGCTAAAACAAAAGATTCTTATGGAATTGCACACTTCTCCCTTAGGAGGGCACTCAGGATTTTTAAAAACTTACCACAGGGTTAAGAAGGAATTTTTTTGGGATGGCCTTAAATCAGATATTCAAAAGTTTGTGGCGGAATGTTTGGTTTGCCAACAAAATAAAGTTGAAACAATTAAGACACCGGGTCTATTACAACCTTTATCCATTCCAAGCCAACGTTGGGAGGAGGTTTCAATGGATTTTATCACAGGTTTACCCAAGTCTGAGGGAAAGAGTGTCATCATGGTGGTAGTTGACAGACTTACCAAGTATGCACACTTTTGTGCATTATCACATCCATTTAAAGCCAGTACAGTTTCTACTGCATTTATGGAAACAATTCAAAAGCTACATGGAAACCCAAAGATTATTGTAAGTGACAGAGATCCCATTTTCACTGGAAATTTTTGGACAGAATTATTTTCTTGTCTTGGTACTCAGTTAGCTCATAGCTCATCTTATCATCCTCAATCTGATGGGCAAACTGAGATAGTAAACAAATGTTTGGAAGGATATCTTCGTTGCTTTGTATCTGATAAACAGACACAATGGGTCAAATGGTTGCCTCTGGCTGAATGGTGGTATAACACTTCCTTCCATACAGCAACAAAAATGACCCCATTTATGGCACTTTATGGGTATCAACCACCATCCATCACATCATATTTAAGAGAAAATTCTAAGGTTCAGGCAGTGGAACATCACATCGAACATCAACAACAAGTCCTCCAACTCTTAAAGGATAACCTCGTGTTGGCACAAAATAGAATGAAACAACAGGCAGATCAACATCGCAGTGAAAGAAGTTTTGATGTAGGTGATTGGGTATTCCTACGGCTACAACCATATAAGCAAATGTCCCTAAAGCAAGCTAAGAAGGATAATAAATTATCACCAAAGTATTATGGTCCGTACAAGGTGTTGCAAAAGATTGGTACTATGGCATACAAATTGGAGCTTCCTGCAGCTTCTCGATTGCACCCAGTTTTCCATGTTTCATGTTTAAAGAAGGTTATAGGCGACAAGCTCCCAGTTCAAACAATATTGCCAGAACTTGACGAGGAAGGAAAAATTATATTGGAACCGGAAGCAGTCACAGAAACAAGAACTCGACAGCTACGAAATCGATCAATTTCAGAGTATCTTATCAAGTGGAAGAACTTATCCGCTGAAGATTCCACATGGGAGGATGAGAATTTTATGCAGAAGTATCCAGAACTACTCAAGCGTTGAGGACAACACTTTTTTGAAGGAGAGGGGCATGTTGGGTCCCTATAATACTAGTGATTACCCCATTACTATTGTAGTTATACCCCTTATTTATATTGTTGTGCCCCTATTACCCCCATATTGTTATTTCTGTGCCCCATAGAATCCCTCTATTGTTATTTTTGTGGCTTTATATTATTATTGTTAGGTCGGCTGGATTATATTGTGACTCCTTAGACTCCTATATATAGAAAGAGGTTTTGTCATTTGTATCATCCAAGAATTGTTCATTTATGTAATGTAAAGGAGGTTGCCCCCTCGAAGAGGCTGAATTCTAAGGTGTTGATCTATCTTTTCTATCTTTTCTTGAGTTGGTTTCATAACACAATAAGAAGGAATATTTGAAGATTGAATGTTTTCATTGTCATGAGTTGGGACACTATACCACGAAGTGTCTGCACAAGAAGGCTGACAAGAATCCCTTAGGAGGAGAACTAGGTGAAGCTCTTGCTTCAAAATTTGACTTGGATTTCACCCTCATCGCTTACATGGTAACATCAATGATGTGTAGTGTGTGGTACATGGATAGTGGAACCTCATTCCATATGGTCGGAAATGAAGAATTATTTACTAACTTGGAGGAGAAGGACTTCTATATGCACATCGAAATGGGATTCGATGGAAGTTATATTGCGACCAGTATCTATATTGTTATTTTTCAGAGGGAGTATAGTTCTCCTCTCACATTAAAAGATGTCATGCATGTTCTTGTTTTGAAGAATAATTGGGTTTTAATTTTTATTTTGGTGGACCATGGCTACAATATGATAATTAGAAAAGGAAAGAATTTCCTTCGCCACATAGCCTCAGGACAAGTGAAGCAAATTGAGGTTCAGGGGAAGAACCTCTACAAATTGGATGTAGAATATTGTGTTGCTTTGAGCACAAAAGAAGATAAGGTTCAAATCTGAGACATTGATGAGTTTTGGCATAGAAGATTAAGTCAGTTGCACCATGGAGCTTTGATGATCATGCAACAGATTTCTAAAGGAATTCCCAAGTGTGCACTAGAGTAGAGATATACATGCAAAAGGTGTACATTGGGGAAGTACACGAAAGCCACCTTTCATGACAAGAATAGTTGAGCGAAAGCGATTATTAAAATATTTCACTCAGATGTGTGGGGACCTTTCTCGACAACCTCCATGACCAAGAAAGGGTATTGTGCAATATTTGTAGATGATTTCTCACATAAATGATAGATTTTCTTCATGCAGAAGAGAGATCGAACATTCTCTAAATTTTATGAATTTAAGGCACTTGTTGAGAAATACACTTAGAGGAAGGTGAAGTCTCTCGAGAAGAATATGTATCGAATGAACTCAAGAAATTTTTAGCATCAGAAGGCATTCAACATGATTTAATAACACTCCATAACCCACAGTAGAATGGGGTGGCTCAAGGGAAGAACAAAAATATTGTGGGAGTTGAATGGGAAATGTTACATGAGGAGGGCCTACCTTTGCCCTTGTGGGCTTAAGTATGCAACACAATTGTGTATGTGCAAAAAATAAGTCCTCAATGGATTCTTGGGATGAGTACACCAGAGGAATATTTTCAAGTAAGAAACCAGATGTGGCACATTTCAGGATCTTTGGTTCATCAAATTATTGTCATGTTACCACAAATGCAAGGAAAAATCTAGAACCAACAACTCAGTTGGGCATATTTGTGGGGTACAATAATACACCTCACAATCATCGAGTATACATGTCATATCATAGAATGACATTAGTTCGTAGTCATGTGAAGTGCGACAAAGATAAGGCCATGAGATGTTCCATTGAGAGGGAGATTTAGTTACATGCAGATGAGGATATTTTAGCTCTGAAGGAAGACCTCAGGATGATGTGGAGCAGCCACATGTAGAGGAGAAAAGAGTGGAAGCACCCACTCATGTACATTCTTCCAAAGATGGAATGAAGTGCACCAGAGAAGTTGAAAAATTGATGCATGATGCTAGAGAGAATGTGGGAGAACCCACATCACAGTGTAGGCAGAGGACGTCACCATATTGGTACATTGACTACATCAATCTGATGAGTGAGAGTTTAGAGATTGAGCCATCCTCATTCAAGGAAGCAGTGAAACAACCATTATGGAGTTGATGCCATGGTAGAAGAGTATGATTCCATTATCATAAATAGTGTTTGGGAAGTGGTCCCAAGACTAGCTAACAAGTTAGTGGCGAGTCCCATATGGATTTACAAGGCAATGCGAGCAATAGATAGGAGTGTGGAGATACACAAGGAAAAATCGGTGGCCAAAGGTTTCTCTCAGGTGGAGGGAATTGATTACAAGGATATCTTTGCTCCAGTAGCAAGGTACTCTTCATTTATATCTATTCTAACACTTTCAGTGAAAATGGAATGGAATATACACCATATGGATGTGAAGACAACATTCCACAATGGTGTGATTGAGGAAGAGGTGTACATTGAACAACCAAAAATATTTAAGATATTTAATAGAGAGTCATATGTGTATAGACTTAAGTGAGAATTGTATGGAATGTGACAAGAACCTCGTGCTTGGTACACTAGGATGGACATCTATTTCAATAGGTTGGGCTTCACTAAAAGTGAAGTAGATGAAAACATTCAACACATTGTAGTTGAAGGTAAAATTTTTATTACAATATTATATATCAATGAATTAATTCTAACGAGTGATGGCAAGCTAGTAAAATATTGCAAAGAGGATCTTTCAAGAGAATTCAAGATGAAGGACCTGGGGTTAATGCATTATTTCCTTTGTATGGAATTCTGTCAAGGAGATGAGGAACTATTTGTCTCTCAGGGAAAGTATGCCAATAAGATACTGGAGAAGCACCACATGGAGAGAAACAAACCCATGGAGACTCCGCTAGCAGGGAATTTGAGGAAGAAAGATTCTACTTCAGTTGAAATAGTCAAGGCTATTATTTACAGGTAGCGTGTGGGTTCATTTATGTAATTTGTGAACACACGACCAAACATAATGGTTAAGAAAACCAAACTCTATTGGAAGGCAGCTAAACATGTGTTGAGATACCTCCGATGCACCACTTAGTTTGGTCTTTGGTATAGATGGACAGAGGGAGTGAATCTCCAAAGCTTCATAGATGTAGATTCGGTAGGGAGCTCATCCAACATCAAGAAAAAATTGGGGGAATCTTCAATATTGGGTCAACAACAGTTTCTTGGTATAGCAGGAAGCAGAGGTCAGTTGCACTCAGTTTGGCAGAATCAAAGTACATGGTTACTAGTAAAGCAACTTGTGAGGCTATCTAGATGAAGAAGATCCTTGTTGGGTTATTTTTTCAGCACATGGATCCTACAATAATTTACTATGACAATCAAAG
This sequence comes from Pinus tabuliformis, assembly GCA_031772625.1. Taxonomy (NCBI): domain Eukaryota; kingdom Viridiplantae; phylum Streptophyta; class Pinopsida; order Pinales; family Pinaceae; genus Pinus; species Pinus tabuliformis. Next base: position 1,233,894,121 of record CM062807.1, read on the forward strand.
TTGTATCAAACTCTCTGATAATCCATTTTTTCATGATCAGTCCAAGCATTTAAGAATCTGGTATCGCCACCTACGAGATTGTGTGTAGATGAGAACCATGTTGTTGGAGTACATTCCTACAGAGGAGCATGATGCAAATGTTTTGAAAAAGGCATTATCAAGATGAAAATTCAAGTTACATAGAGTAAAGATTGGGGTATTTGATAATACCTTTCTTGTTCAAATGGAGTATTCAAAATACAACAAGAAAATCCTAGTTTAGTTTATTCCTTCAATTAAATTCGGAATAAAATTGGAATTCCACATCACAAGACAACTTGTACGTGTTAACTAAGTTATTCTGACTTAGTTGGATGAATTAATTCGAGTTGAGTGTCTAACTAAAGACATGTATAGTGTCTTGTACATTATAGGAGCCCTAGTTGAATTTAATTTGACTTGTAATTAATGAATTCAGTTTAATTGAGTTAAAGTCAATTAAACTAGTTCCAAATGATCGACGAACTAGTAGGAGGTGAGACATGTGGTTGCTACTTCATGTGTTAAACCAGATAATTGATGATTCACTCATAAATAAATCATGCATCTCATATCAAAGAGTTACCCAGTTTAGATTGGAGTTTAGAGACAATGTACTATAATTTGTACAATCATTTGAATTGTACAAGTGGTGCATGTCGTCATAGGAAAGCCTATGAGGATTGCACAATTCTAATTGAGGAATTTCTCTAATTTGTAGGGGATAATTCCCAAGGAAACAACAAAAGGAAATAGGTACTTCGGAAACTGAAAAATTGGTTAAGTATTGGCCTAGGTTTGTCTAGGAAGCTATGAGACAGATAGAGATAGTGCAAAGGTTGGTGAGGGTTGAGCAAAGCATTGTAATCTTCTGACTAATGAAATATACAAATAGCAAGGGTTTTTAGTTGTGTACTTCCCTAGGAAATCATTGTGTAATGTGTTGATTGAATTCTTTCTCTTGTACGCTTCATGATTTCATGATCGTTTAATTCTTTCTGCTAATGGGTAGAGTAGATTCAAGTCTATTGTTTTAGTAAATTACAAATAGTAGTTTCAATCTAAAATTAATTTCTACACATATCACATTAAATATATAACTTACCTATAATTTAAGATCCATTTTACCTTATATATTTTTTTTTTCTACATAAGACTGAACTATTATATTACAGCAAGAGAAAAATTACATCAGTGGTATTACATCAGGGTCGAGGCCCTGTAGAACATGTCCTGGGACGAACAGTAAGCTTGAGAGAATGCATACCAGAAGTACAAAAATGGAACCCAAAGTGATAATCCTGTAGCCGACACACGGACTAAAGCAGAAGGAGATTGAAACAACAGAAACACATATAACCATGACAGAGATAACAGATAACCGACACCATAACAGAGATGGACAGAGATACATAGTAGCAGACACATATAAGATCGCGAAGGGAGCTGACAGAGAGAAAAATTCGTGCAGAGGAACCTGGAGCGCAAGCCGGGCAAGCTAATCTTCATCCGTAGTCTGTGGTTCATCCTCCTTCTTGTAGCAGGGAGGCTGGAGTATTGCCTTACCAGTATTGCGTTGCACTGGCTCACTCGGACCGGTGCCAGGATCAAGAACAGGCCTCAGGATGTCAATGGCAGGAAATTCCATTTCCACTGTGGGAACAATCCCAGGAACACGCGGAGGGTTGACTCGAGGGGCTTCCTCTTCTTCCCACGGATTACTACAGTGCTCCACTGAAACTGTAATGAAGAAAGTGGAATTGGATAAATTGCATGGAAGACAATATCTTACCATAGGGTGTTCTGTATGTCCACATTCCATTCTTGATGGAGGTTCCGCCATTCTGCCTCTGCCCGGAGGCCTTCCCCTCAGTCTTCTGCGTGCAGAGGATTCCTCAATTGAGGAAGAGGGCGAAAGGGCTCTTCCACTGAAGCTACCCTGTCGACTGGTTCCCCTCTGATGTTCCCGCTGCATATTGGAAATGGGCGGTTGGCGAGTGTAAGGCAGGTTCGCAACTCCTCCAATCTCCCTCTGAATTGGATTATCCCTCTAAACTGGATACCCAATCTCCCAACCAGAATGCGGAAGGCGGGTTCGCAACACCTCCAATCTCCCTGGATCACACCCAAACTGCCCGTGAACTCTCCAATTGCCCAAGTCGACGACCTCTGGACCCTCACAGTCGCTCTCAGAGCCTGGCAGAGAGCCGAAACAATGAGCCTCCGCCACTTCCTTCAAGATCAAAACAGGAGCTATCGAAAAATGCGGGGGAATGTCTGAAACCATCCGGCTATAAAGCGCCATGTTACCTTTCTCAATGCAGGCAATGAATGCCGAAGAGACATCGCTGCAGTAGACCTTAACTGCATACCTTAAATGCTGCATGCCTGAACGTTTATGGCTTGTCCTCCTGAGATACGTGGCTTGTCTGGGCGGACAGATGCCCTGCAGACAAGCCATGAGCCTTGTGTTTCTAACAACCACCTGCATCCGGGGGATTTTACCTTATATATTGAAATAATGATTCTGTAATCAAAATTGACCTGATCCCCTAGATTTGGCCAGCCGGAATAGCACTCATGAAGCATTCTTTGAAATGTGATTCAGAATCATTGGAGAATAAGACATTTTATTCAGAGAAGTAGACATAAAAGGGAGAAGGGAATCAGAAAAGTACACTTTGACATATTTCAATTACCGGATTTAATTAATAAGCATATAAAAACTTTAATACTTACAATAAAATTTCAATATAAAATATTGTTAACCATGATATTCATGAACACTTTACTATAGGTATTAACTTGTAAATAACCTTTGTTACAATAACATGGGCACTCATCAATACCACATGCCCAAAATCCATCTCTCATTTTTTATCTGAAATTAAATAAGAATTTAGAAACTTACAGATATAATCATAAACACAGAGATGTAGTTGAAAAACACTTTATTTCATTAATAGAAAAATATTGAACTATGCTTACAAACAGAATGGAAATAAGATACCCCTGGTGATGGTAGCTTATCTCTGAGAAGACATGTGGCAACTACATTCCTCTGAAATGTGTTACAATGATGCTCAAGGGCCTATTTATTATTGGAAAACATGATAAAACCCTAAACAACCACAAAACTAACCCCAAGAGATGTAACCGCAAGAGTTTGTGGGCCCCATTGGGGTTAGTTGGGAAGCCAACTTCCGGGGTCCTAACTTGGTCATATTATCTTTGTTTGGCATGTACGATACCTTGTTGGAAAGGTCTCTTTGAGTACTATACGTTTCTCCATAGGCCCAAGGTCCTACAACTATGGGCCCATTGCGGAACCCAAAAAAGTGTTGTGTAGGGGGTCAAAACTACTCTCGAAGTTTAGAACTTGAAAAACTGCTAAAAATAGTAAATGATGAAATGAACAAGGAAATAGATGAAATTGATTAGTGGATCTAGATGGAATAGGTCAGTGGCCACCAATTCCCACCTAGATAATTCCTTTCCCATTATGGAGCCCCCATTGCGTCCAAAGCCTCCATGAGGTGAGGAAATTTATATTGAACCTTGTCCCTGGTGAACCACCTGCCCTAGTGAAGGAGTTGACCTGTGTTGACAACTCGATATAGTTGTATCCTCTGTTGGTGAGTGTTATTGATTTGTGTGTCCATGATCTAATCATTTGTGGAATGTTCCATGCATTCTGGGTTTAGCTCTATTGGTGTGAGTTGTTCTGCAATGTCAAATGTGTTCAACAATGGTGGAGAGTATGGCCGAAGGCAATCTACATTGAATACTAGGTGAAGACCAAGGAACAGTGGGATTCCAAGCTCGAAATCATTGTCACCAATGGCCTTGGTGATGGTGTATGGCCGATATCGAAGCAAGCGAAGCTTTTGGTGGTGACCAAGAAGGCACTACTTCTGCAAATGTAGCCAAACTTTGTCGCCCACTCGGAACTTGTGTGAAACTTGATACCGATCATGGAATTTCTTGTAAATAACATTGGTTCTATCCAATACATCATGGACCTGCTTGCGGATGTGTTGAATGTGATTAATAAGTTGTTAGCCCTTTCAGCTTTATACTGAACGTGAGCCGAATCTACCCAAGTGGCTCCCAATGTTATGGCTACATCAATGGGGCATAATAACTAAAATCCCAAACCTACCTGAAAGAGGTTATGGTCCATTTAGCTGTGGAGAGATTTTTTGTAGTTATGTTGGTCATAGGGGAGACTTCCATCCCATGTGCATGAATGCTTCGAGTTGTACATGCTTAGGCTGTGTATGATCATCCTACTGAAAACCTCTGTTTGGCCATCAATTTGGGGATGGAATATCATGGACTTAGTAAGTTTTGTATTCAACATCGACCATAGACTTGACCAAAATGCACTCTGGAATCTGTTATCGTGATTTGAGACAATGGACCGTGGGATCCCAAAGTGTACCCATACTTCCTCAAAGAATAGCTTAGCAGTGGCCTCTGTTGTGATGCTCTTCTTGCAGGGTGCCATGATGGCCATCTTAGAGTGCTCTGTCGATAACCACGAAATGAAATTGTTTTCATGCTTAGTAGAAGGAAGACCTGTCATATCATCCATGGAGACATATTCCCAAGTCTGGTTAGGAGTAGGTACAGTAGTATACAGGCCTTCCTTCTTCATGGTTGGTTTGGCAATGGTGCATGCAGTGTAGGATGTAATGTACTTACCAACATATTGACAAAGGTTTGGTGAGCTGACTATAGTGCACCTCCAAAATCATTTTCGCACGCTTACTTGAAGGAAAACAAATGTGTCATAGGTGGCATAACAGTGCATCCTAAAGGTGAAAATTTGGAACTTTCTTCCCTTCCAGGAGTGTATGGTATATGTTCCTGAATTCTGGAACACTCTTGTAAAGATACAACCTGGTGGGCTCTAGTATTGTAGCAATAATGCTACAACTCCTGGAGCTTCCTATCTCTAATTTTATCAACCCGGTAGTTCGTACAAACTTGGAAGCGACGGTGCTGTATGCACAAGTATTAGCTCTTGTCGAAGCTGTCACTTGGTCAGCTGGCACAAGTCCGCTAGGGCTCAAGCCAACTTCTATAGGCTCACAGAAGAAGCTTTATGAGTGATGGACGAAAGCTATCTTGAAGGAAGCTAACCTACTTTGCAAAAAGGAAATGGAAAGCTAACAAAGCATAGAAACCCTAATAAACCCTAATTTAACTAGCTTGACCCTTACAATGCAAAAACGTGAATGAAACTTCTACCAATGATGCTATTACATGCAGTGCGTTGACATACTTGAATCTAAGCTACTTACACTTGAAAAGACATGTTTTTGTATTTTGTCATTAAGTGGTTGGATTTATTGTGATGATGCTTTTGATTAGGGTTTGGTTGTGCAGGAGCGGTTGGAATGGAAGGAGAGCATGGGCAAAGTCAGGATGGCTAGGGGAGGTCCCAAGGGATCCTTAGCATCAGTCCACAGAGGTTCCTCACGTTCAGATGCTCAGCAACCGAGTGTGTGGGCTCCTACAGGATGTCTGCAGGGGATCCTACAGGAAACTCAGGAATTTCTACAGGAAGGTCTGCAATTCTTCTACAGGATGTTCTGAAATGGGATGTTTGTGGATGGATGGTTGATGGAAGATGCATGGATGGTTATGGAGGTAGGATGGGGGTCTGAAGTGACCCAGGAACTGATGGATGGAGTGGTGAGGTGATGTGGAAAGCTGACTTGGCTTGAAGGTGGTTGAGACAATAATGGGGAAGAAGGTAAGGTTACTTGGCAAAAGAGAAGATGGGAGATGAGGGAACAGACTTGGTGATGGAGGAGCTGATCTGAACGAGGCTCAAATGAATGAGGAGGTGATGAAGATGCCCTGCATAGTGGTTATTTGATCAAACCAACTACATCTTGCATGCAATCGAAATATCATGTGATCTATCTAACAAGTTAATGAAATCGGTGGACAGCAACCTTATTCATGAAAAGAATCATGTACAACCTGTGAACAAAACATTATCAAAGAGATATAAACGCATGAATAACTCCTACCAATCTATCTTAAACATAAGAAACTACTTTAACCATCAAAAGCAACCTAAGTAACACAGCATGAATTAAATCTAAAGAGAAGATTTTTTCTCAAGAACGCAGCAAACACACATAAAGAGAAACAAGGGAGGTACTGGGCGCTTGAGATGGGCCCAACCCCAAGAGCTACAGCCTCCCATGAAAGATTTAGAGCTGGTGCAAAGCTGGATCCATCTTTATTAATCAAGAAATGAAAAGTACATCAAAACTATCCACAAGGAGAACTTGAACATGAGCTGAAAGCAAAGCTAATCTATGGCATAAAAATCGAACTACAAACTAGCTAACTAATGGCTAAAACAAAATGACTAACTAGCTGGTTGAGACAAGTGACTAACCACTAGCTACGAAATGACTACCCACTAGCTAACCAAAATGAGGCCCTAAGCCTTCTTATTTATACAATTTAAGGACCCAACAATCCTCCTAAATTTTAGGGACTTGGCTGCCCAAAACTTGTAGTTAACAGCAGTCCTACTTGACTTGCTTGGCTGCCCTTGTGCTCATTGATTTGGTGGCCTTTGAACTCCGAGCTGATGGTGGAGAATTCGAGGTAAGGGCCCATAAATGAGGGGGACACCTTCCTACAAATCCTCTAGCTTGTTCTCCCACGAATTTGGCTGCCAAGTGCTCATTAAGACCTTCAATTTTGTCTCCAAGTTGACCAAAAAGGCTACACAAAGCACCCATTAGACTTGTTGGCATAATGACTAACCGAATTCACTCTATTAACATAAAAATAATCAAAAACATGCAATAAACAAATGAGAATGGTGGACTAAGCCAAATTAGGAGGTTGAATGAGCCCAAATAATTGTACATTTTTGGGGCTCATCATCACCCCCCTACTGAAAGTGTTGCTCATCCTCTGAGCAACCAAATCTCTCCCCTTGTCTTTGATGGCCTTGGTGACTTCCTTGGCTAGCATCTCGGCCGATTTCTCCTTTGGCTTCCCGCTTTTCAGACTTTCCTGTAGAAACTGTTCGCTGGCTTCCTGTAGAAACAGTCTCTGTCTTCCTGTAGAAGCAGTCTGCTAACTTCCTGTAGAACCAATTTCACTGATTTTACTTGCTTGGCCGGGGGTTCCTTCTCCTTGAACTGTGTTGCCTGAAAGCTGACGAATCCAACATGAATGGCAAGTCTAATGTATTATAAAAGCACACAAGTACAATGAGCTGCCCGAGAATAGATAGTGCATGCCAAATCTGGATGGGAAAGAGTGTTTCCAGGCCTTTAACTGAATCGAATGGCATTCTTATTGAACTCTACTAAGAATTGATAACAGAAGCAGAACAGAACATAAGATAGATCAAGTTGTCCTTGCCTCAACAGCTACTGGTACACAACAAATGGCATGGAATGCTCGAACAATGCTTCCATGTATTGAAGGTGGTGTCCAGTTTATTAAAGATAATAACTGGTATATGATCTCATCAGATCCCAATAATGCAGCTGCTGTGTCATTTGTTCTTTGGGGCAATGCTGTAGACATAGCAAGGTTTGCATAGGTATTAGCAGCTTTTTCTCTCAAAGTAAATATAGTTGACAGTGGTGTGCATAGAAGGTTCAAGATGGGTCAGACCACCCCATCTTTGATCATTTGTAACGCATTCTCAGGTAAACTTGAAAGATTTTGAAGTGCCCCAATCGCTGCTAACTTTGACTTCAAATTAACATTTGAAATCATTTCAAGAAGTGGAAATACAACTCCCTCTTTGAGCAATGCAGCGTTGTTTTCATCTGTTAAACCTATCTCTCACAACTTACTTGCTATAACAATCTTCATTGTGTCAGACCCTTCTCTCAGGTTCTGTATCAAGGGCTTGAAATAGTTCGCCAGTGCCATTTGCACTACATTATGCTCACTGTATGGGAGATTCTCCAGAACTCCGTTTGCATCCTTAACAGCTTTAGGATTGTCGCTATTTGACATTGTTACAAGGAGGGGGATACAACCTTGTACCTTGCCAATCTGTTCACACACAGCCATATCCTTTGAAAGCTCTAAAAGCAATTCCACGGCTTTCATACCCTCTGCAATATCACGTGCAAGTGAACGAACAATAAAATAGCATGATCCACCTCAGCTATTTTAACCTTTCTTCAAGCTCCAAACTTGATGAAGAGAAACTCAGGCTTCGCTGCTCTGCTGCACTTTCCTGTAGAAGACCCCACCCGTTTCCTATAGAACGTGATTCTGCCTTTGAGTGAGCCCGATGCACGAGTGAAATTTGAACCAGGTAGGAAACTCAGTGGAGGACGATAGGTTAAGTCGACTGTGGAGGCAGAGGATGTATACTCCGAGTTAAACATGATGCAAGTGCAAGTTAGCAACCATCTATGAGTTTCAGCTGAGCGTTGATTAATGTTTGCGTGATTTGTGGTGAAGGAGTGCAGTGGCCAAGCATGCGTGGCTTTTTAGAACTGCAGTAATGTCATGAACTGCTGGTGTTATTTATTTGTTCTCTGCTTGTATTCAATTCCATTAGTTGCACTTAGAGTTTAGAATATCCCCAACTGACTGTGTTTTGTTTTTGAACTTCACGTGAATGGCTGATCCATGCATGCGTGATTTTTGCCTTGCTGAGTGCAATTGAACGTGGCTCCCTTCTTGGCTGAATCCACTCATCTCATTCATTCATGCATTGCTTTAGATTAGATCTATGCAAATAGATGAACAAGGTTAAGTCACATACCTGAAATCAAACGGTTGCTTGTGAAGCTTTCTGCTGCTGCATGCTTTGATTCCTTGACTACATGAGGGCATGGCTGATGATTTTGATTGCTTTCCCTTGTGCAGGTGTCCTCTGGCCGGATCTGAGCTGCATGCAATCGTTTCCACGTTCAACTCTGCCCGTTCAAGCTGCTGCTGCTACCTAGTCACAAAACCAGAACTTCTTTTTGCCATTTCTCCCAAACGGTAGATCGGTTTGATCTGAAACTCGGTGAGCGTGTTCCTACCATCATTATGCATCTCCCATATCAAATTCGTGATCAATGGATGCACGGATTTCGAGAAAAATGGAAAATGGCTGAAGCTTTCAGAGGTCGATTTCTCGGAAACTGTGCATCGGAATCGGCTGAAACTACTTGGGTAGCTTACTATCACCCATGTGCATCTCCCCATGAAACAGGTTTTGAAACGGATGCACGGATATGGCTGATGGTGATGGAGGCTGATTCCTTGGAAACCGTGCACCGGAATTGCATGAAACTGCTCAAGCATGTTGTCATCAACCTTGTACAATACTCCATAAAACGGTTTGTCAAATGGATGCATGGTTTTCAAGTTATGGCAAAAACTAATTCTGCTCTATGTGTTTTTGCTTCAAGGCACTTTGCATTTTGGTTGCATGGTATGACAAAATGAATTTTGGCTGTGATGCAGGTATGGAGATGATGGAGGAGGAGTTGGAAGATTGCGTGAGGGCTTCTGAACCCTTGAGGAAGCTACCATGCTTGCCAAACCACTTTTTGAAATGCATGCCTAGTTTCCCACAATTTCTACAGGAAGTTCCTGTAGAAGCACAATGAGAAGCACAAGGAGGTGAAAAAATGATGGATGAAGGCAAGGGATGGACACACAAGTGCTTGTAGGCCTAATCAACAGATTCCCACCATTAGATTCACTTTTGAAATCGGATTTGGCTCGTCCAAAGGTTCTACAGGATGTTTCCTGTAGAAATACAGAGCTTCCTGTAGAAGACACAGTTTTGAGGAAAGAAGCATAATAACATGAAAAAAATGATGGAAAAGGGGCGAGGAATGGAAACATGGATGTGGGTAGGCCTCATGGACATATTCCAAGCCTTCAGGTCCTCCTCGGAGATCAATTTGGCTTTTCTGTAAGCTTCCTATAGAAGATACGAAACTTCCTGTAGAAGGCACAAAAACTCCTTTGTCTTTGATTTGAGTGCTCCTCCTGTCATGAAACGTCCTTCTTTAACCTGCAATGTCATTGCTGCAACATGAAATGGAGATTAGCTTTATTTTTCTTTTTCTTTTTCTCTTTTTTTTTTTGAAAAACAACTAGGGCGCCTCATGGAGGTTTTCACCCTAATTGCCTGCCCTGGGCACCTCCAAGGGAGGTTTTCACCCAGAGATCTTATTCTCTTTTCTCTTTTTTTTCCAACCCATTGACCGCCTCATGGAGGTTTTCAATCAATGAGCCAATCTAAGGCGCCTCCGAGGAGGTTTTCACCTTAGATTTTTTTTTTTCTCTTATTTTCATTTTTTTTCTATCTTTTTTTTTTTTTTTTTTTTTTTTTTTCTACGCTACCCTACCTGAAAAACAAAATCATTTTCAAGTATAAGAATACTTCCAATGGAGCCATGTGCACATCGAGATTAGAGGAAAAATGATGTGAAGGCTCAAAATGCATGCTTGGACAAGTATCCAGATCTCAGAGACAAAATGATCTGACTTTGAAAGTACAAAACATAGCTGAGGAAGAAAGTACTGCTGCAACTTAGTGACCTTCTGAAACCATATCTCAATATAGCTTTGATATCCTTGGTTCTTTTGCTGATCTGGATCATTCTTCATGTCACCTTCTATCATGACCTTCTGATCTTCCTCTTTTTGTTGATCTTTCTTTGGAATACATGGAAGATTTGATGGTAACCATGAGGAAACTCTCTCGATCTTTGATTCTGATCTCTTTTCTTCATCAAGTGCAGCCCATGGTTCTTTGATCTCCTCTTTTGAATCTTCTTTTGCTGGATGTGATCCTTCAATGCTTGCAATATAGTCTCTGCTTTGCAACAGTCTTCCTGAGCTATGGTGAAGATCATTGAGCTCAAGAGGAGTTGTTTGCATATGCTGTGCCTCGGATTTGCAATGGGGTTGAGCTGCTCCATTGTATGGCTTTGGAAATGGTACGGGTAGTTGAGTGGAGGTGTGAAATTGAGATGGAGATGGATGGCATTGTGGTTGGGTAGGCATTTGGGGTTGCCTTGGTGGAGGAGGAGGCGATGGTTGTGGATGAGCAGGTGGTGGAGGAAAATGAGCGGGATGAGAGTTGTACTGGGGCCTCCAATCCTGATAAGGTGCACTCCACTGAGGTTGTGGATGAGCATAAGAGTGAAATGAATGAGCAACTGGTTGGGCATAATATGGATCTGTGAAGGAACAAGGAGAATATGACCAAGTTGGAGGTGTAGACCAGGAAGGATGAGCAGGGGGATCCCAAGAAGGCATGAAAGTGGCTTGATAAGGGTCATAATAGGTCTCGGGTATCCCTTGCAGCTCCTGCTGGTAAGATCTAGGTCCAGGTGGCCTCCTTTGGTTCATATAATAGAGTGATTTAGTGGCTCCCTTGGCTCTTTGATATGCAGCTTTGATTCTGGGCAAGGAAGGGCACTGATCTGTAGGATGGTATTCTTCACATACAAAACATACTTCTAGGGAGTGCATTGGACATTCGTTCCTAGGATGCTTTTTAAGGCACCTAGGACAAAAAATGACCAAATCCCTCTTGGCTTCTTCTTGCTTCTTTTGGATCCGCAAGGTATCCAGTTGCATGGCAAGAAATTGCCTCATGTCACTCTTGAAATCTTCGATCTGATTTGAAAATTCATCTTTGGATAAGGGACTGCTCCCAACATTTCTGCTTGTAGCCATTTGCTCCAGAGGAATGTTTTCTTCTTCTTCTCCCCTAGAGGTTCTTCAGATATGTCTTGATGTCCACCCTGGGGTTCTTCAATCACAGCCATCGAAGAAGATTGAATCTTGGCTGTGTGAAGCAGTGGGGGTGTTGTGCAATCATTTTTCTAACTTATCTCTACTCCTACAAGGCATGAAATAGATTGAACTGCAACTAACTATCTTGCGAAATTGAAATGAAAGCAGGAAAGGACTAATCTATTTTTCTCAAATGAAATTGCAAGAATGAAATGCTAGTCTACGCTTGCAGAATTGAAATGCTAATCTACGCTTGTAGAATTGAAATGTGGAATTGGAAGGCTATTCTAGGAAAGCAGGAAATGCTAATCTATGAAAGCAGGAAATGCTGATCTATGAAAGCAAGAAATGCTAATCTATGAAAGCAAGAAATGCTAATCTACTTTTGCATAAATGAAATTGCATAATGGAAATGAAATAAACTACTTAGCAGAAGGTTGTAGTAGAAAATAGAAGAATAGCAACAATCACCAATACTTTGCCGCTTCCCCGGCAACGGCGCCAAAAGGATGGTGGGCTCCAGTATTGTAGCAATAATGCTACAACTCCTGGAGCTTCCTATCTCTAATTTTATCAACCCGGTAGTTCGTACAAACTTGGAAGCGACGGTGCTGTATGCACAAGTACTAGCTCTTTTCGCAGCTGTCACTTGGTCGGCTGGCACAAGTCCGCTAGGGCTCAAGCCAACTTCTATAGGCTCACAGAAGAAGCTTTATGAGTGATGGACGAAAGCTATCTTGAAGGAAGCTAACCTACTTTTCAAAAAGGAAATGGAAAGCTAACAAAGCATAGAAACCCTAATAAACCCTAATTTAACTAGCTTGACCCTTACAATGCAAAAACGTGAATGAAACTTCTACCAATGATGCTATTACATGCAGTGCGTTGAAATACATGAATCTAAGCTACTTGCACTTGAAAAGACATGTTTTTGTATTTTGTCATTAAGTGGTTGGATTTATTGTGATGATGCTTTTGATTAGGGTTTGGTTGTGCAGGAGCGGTTGGAATGGAAGGAGAGCATGGGCAAGGTCAGGATGGCTAGGGGAGGTCCCAAGGGATCCTTAGCATCAGTCCACAGAGGTTCCTCATGTTCAGATGCTCAGCAACCGAGTGTGTGGGCTCCTACAAGATGTTTGCAGGGGATCCTACAGGAAACTCAGGAATTTCTACAGGAAGGTCTGCAATTCTTCTACAGGATGTTCTGAAATGGGATGTTTGAGGATGGATGGTTGATGGAAGATGCATGGATGGTTATGGAGGTAGGATGGGGTTCTGAAGTGACCTAGCAACTGATGGATGGAGTGGTGAGGTGATGTGGAAAGCTGACTTGGCTTGAAGGTGGTTGAGACAACAATGGGGAAGAAGGTAAGGTTACTTGGCAAAAGAGAAGATGGGAGATGAGGGAACAGACTTGGTGATGGAGGAGCTGATCTGAACGAGGATCAAATGAACGAGGAGGTGATGAAGATGCCCTGCATAGTGGTTATTTGATCAAACCAACTACATCTTGCATGCAATCGAAATATGATGTGATCTATCTAACAAGTTAATGAAATCGGTGGACAACAACCTTATTCATGAAAAGAATCATGTACAACCTGTGAACAAAACATTATCAAAGAGATATAAAGGCATGAATAACTCCTACCAATCTATCTTAAACATAAGAAACTACTTTAACCATCAAAAGCAACCTAAGTAACACAGCATGAATTAAATCTAAAGAGCAGATTTTTTCTCAAGAACGCAGCAAACACACATAAAGAGAAACAAGGGAGGTACTGGGCACTTGAGATGGGCCCAACCCCAAGAGCTACAGCCTCCCCTGAAAGATTTAGAGCTGGTGCAAAGCTGGATCAATCTTTATTAATCAATAAATGAAAGGTACATCAAAACTGTCCACAAGGAGAACTTGAACATGAGCTGACAGCAAAGCTAATCTATGGCATAAAAATCGAACTACAAACTAGCTAACTAATGGCTAAAACAAAATGACTAACTAGCTGGTTGAGACAAGTGACTAACCACTAGCTACGAAATGACTACCCACTAGCTAACCAAAATGAGGCCCTAAGCGTTCTTATTTATACAATTTGAGGACCCAACAGTCCTCCTAAATTTTAGGGACTTGGCTGCCCAAGACTTGTAGTTAACAGCAGTCCTACTTGACTTGCTTGGCTGCCCTTTTGCTCATTGATTTGGTGGCCTTTGAACTCTGAGCTGATGGTGGATAATTCGAGATAAGGGCCCATAAATGAGGGGGACACCTTCCTACAAATCCTCTAGCTTGTTCTCCCACGAATTTGGCTGCCAAGTGCTCATTAAGACCTTCAATTTTGTCTCCAAGTTGACCAAAAAGGCTACACAAAGCACCCATTAGATTTGTTGGCATAATGACTAACCAAATTCACTCTATTAACATAAAAATAATAAAAAACATGCAATAAACAAATGAGAATGGTGGACTAAGCCAAATTAGGAGGTTGAATGAGCCCAAATAATTGTACATTTTTGGGGCTCATCACAACCACCTCAATGTCTCGTGCCCAAAGGAGTCGATCACAGTGATCAACACCATGACGGGTTGCGGCTCAGGAAATCAACAACATTATTGGTACTTCCCTTCTTATACTTAATTTTTAAATGGAATTGTTGCAAATAGGTGGACCATTTCTGATGTCGATTGTGCTACAACTTACCTTGTGTCTGTACGAACCGTAGAGGTTAGTGGGTTGTGTAGATGACCATTCCCTTCCCTATAATGTAATGCTTCCATTAGTGAGAGGCCTGAATAATATAATACATTTCTTTGTCATAATTGTGGTACTTCCAGACTAGGTCTGAAAGTGTCTCACGTGGTAAGCCACTGGATGCCCATGATGAGTAAGAACTACGCCAATAGCATAGTCGGAGGCATATGTCTCAATCTCAAATGGTTGTTGCAGTTATGGTACTGTGAGCATTGGTGCAATAGAGAGGTGATTCTTCAACTCGAAGAATTCTTGTTGTTGGGTTTACGACCAAAAAAAAATTTCTCTCGCTTTGCCCTTGGTGACTTGACTTAAAGGCCAAGTGATATAAGAGAACCCCAACATGAACCTATCGTAGAAATTGGTAAGTGTTATGAAACCAGCTCAAGAAAAGATAGAAAAGATTATCAATGCCTTAGAATTCAGCCTCTTCGAGGGGGCAACCTCCTTTACATTACATAAATGAACAATTATTGGATGATACAAATGAAAAGACCTCCTTTCTATATATAGGAGTCTAAGGGGTCATAACATAGTCAGAGCCGACATAACAATAATAATGTAAGGGAACAATAATAACAATAGTGGGCTTCTATGGGGCATAATAGTAACAATATGGGCACTACATGGGTACATTAATATAATAAGTGGGTTGTACAAATAATAATAAGGCATTACACTAGTAGTATAGGGGCCTAACATGCCCCTCTCCTTCAAAAAGCGTTGTCCTCAACGCTTGAGTAGTTCTTGATGCTTCTGTATAAAATTCTTGTCCTCCCATGTGGAATATTCAGCGGATAAGTTCTTCCACTTGATAAGATATTCCGAAATTGATCGATTTCATAACTGTCGAGTTCTTGTTTCTGTGACTGCTTCTGGTTCCAATATAGTTTTTCTTTCCTCGTCAAGTTCTGGCATAATTGTTTGAATTGTGACCTTTTGCAAATTTTGAATAAGTGGCCATACTTCTTCGTACTTCTTCCATTCATCCCTTGCTTCGTTTATCCAATCTGGTTGGATAATAGAAAGAGCACAAAACAATGCTTCCACATCCTCATCCTTGAAGAGTCTTCCCATTCGATAAGGTCGCCATTTTTAAGTGCATGTAGTATTGACAACATTTCATTCTCATAAATAGCTCGCTTGAGATGTAGCAGTAAAAATACCCAATCACCTACATCAAAACATTTTTCACTACGATGTTGATCTACCTGTTGTTTCGTTTGATTTTGCACCGAAGTGGCGTTATCCTTTAAAATTTGGAGAACTTGTTGTTGATGCTCGATGTGATCTTTCACTACTTGAACCTTTTTCTTCTTGATATGTGCTTCTATATCTAGAGTTTGAGGAGTGGTAATTTCTTCCAATCATTTACAAGATATGGTCGGATTCATTTCTTGATGCTCGATGTGATCTTTCACTTCTTGAACATTTTTCTTCTTGATATGTCTTTCTATCTTGATAGTTTGAGGAGTGGTAATTTCAACCAATGAATTACAAGATATGGTTGGATTCATTTCTTCTTTCTTGATGTGATCTTTCACTTCTTGCACCTTTTTCTTCTTGATATGTCCTTCTATCTTGAGAGTTTAAGGAGTGGTAATTCTTGCCAATGCTTTACAAGATATGGTCTGATTCATTTCTTCTTTCTCTGGGGTGGTGTCCCGGCGTATATCTTCTTCTTTTGATGTTTCTTGAACCTTTTCTTCCTCCTCTTCATATTCTATGTAAAATAATTTCTTCTCAGCACAATTATGACTTTTAGTGCATTTTCTATCACAATTGTAACAAAGCCCTTTTTCTCTTTTTTCTTCCAATTGTTGTGGTGTAACCCTTGTAGGTTGTGGAAGGCTAGGAGAAACAACACTTCCATATTTATAGTTGTGAGGGGTATGCTTCTTGGTTTCCATAATTTTTCATTCCATTATGTCACAAATCCCTTTTATTCTTTCCAATTGTTGTGGTGTTTCTCTAAATAAGGAGTTTCTCTTTGTATCCTCATAATGTGCTATCATTTCCTCCGTGAAAATTGACCACGTAACAAGTTGTTTACGAGAACAAATCCCTTCATACCATAAAAATTGATTCGGTTCTAAATATAAAGATTCCATACATATCTTTTGTAACAGTGGTACACCATGTAGATCAAAATATTGCTCCATTTGAAGTATCCAATTTACCAGATCCTTGCCATCAAACTTCCTCATCTTTCTTTTTCTTGATTTTAGGAGCTCGATCGTGCGGCGACTGTAACTCTGTACTTTCAAATCTTCAAGTTCTAAAATTGCGACCTGTAGTAGCCCTCTGTGTCCTCTTTCCAATGCCACCAGTCTGATCCAACTTGGATTCTCCAAGAAAGAGTTATGCACAATCTCCCAAGATGACCTGATTATAGACCTTTCCAGAAGAGAGAAGTTATATGAAGTGCCACGTGTCACTATTTCGACCCTCGGCTCTGAAAAATATCTACAAGAAACTACGGTCCGTACCCTTTCTGTACCTTCTTACGAAATTTCAATCCGATGCTCAGAGCGAATGTTATGAAAATTTTCCCCAGGTCACCTGTTTGGAATGTAATTCAGGAGTCTGCAAAAAGACCAACTTCCTTAGATCATATCTCCACAAATATAGTGCGAAAATCTCTGAAATTCAGACCCGAGGTTCCGTGCGATTTCTTCTCAAATGGGTTTGTTTTGCAACTTTTGAAACGTAGGAGAAAAAATGTTATAGTAAAAATTCCATGATGACCTGTTTGGAGTACCGAAACCCTAGAATCCAAAGCTCTGATACCAAATGTTATGGAACCAGCTCAAGAAAAGATAGATAAATTCCTTAGAATTCAGCCTCTTCGAGGGGGCAACCTCCTTTACATTACATAAATGAACAATTCCTGGATGATACAAATGAAAAGACCTTCTTTCTATATATAGGAGTCTAAGGGGTCATAACATAGTTAGAGCCGACATAACAATAATAATGTAAGGGCAAAATAATAACAATAGTGAGCTTCTATGGGGCACAATAGTAACAATATGGGCACTACATGGGTACATCAATATAATAAGTGGGTTGTATAAATAACAGTAAGGAGTTACACTAGCAGTATAGGGGTCTAATAGTAAGACCCAAAAAGTTGTGAATATTTGTTAGAGTGGTTGGGGTTGGCCAATCTAGAATGACTTTTATGTTGGATGGGTCCACATGTACACCCTACTCATTAATGATGTACCCCAAATATTGAACCTGAGTGAGGCCAAAGGTAAATTTCTCTAAGTTAGAACACAACTTGTGTTGGTGCAGGGTTTCAAGGAGCTGTCGAATATGGTGGAGGTTCTCTTTCAATTTGTGGTTGAAGATCAAGATGTCATCACACCACCACGAATGCATTGGTGAAGGGTCGCAAGATTTCATCCATTAGTCTCATGAATGTTCTAGGGGTGTTCGTCAATCCAAATGGCATGACCGACTTTTCAAAAAGTCCATCCTTGGATATGAAGGCAGTATTTTACACATCGAAGAGTTCGATAGGCACCTGGTGATAACCTGACTTTAAGTCAATGTTGCTTAAATATTTCGCCCCCTCGAGCTGGTCCAGAAGGTCATCAATCTACGGGATTGGGTACCTATTTTGGATAGTGATCTTGCTCAACTCTCGATAGTAAATACAAAGCCTCTAAGTCCCATCCTTCTTCTGTACCAATACAATCGGGCTCCCACAAGGTGATGAGCTTGGCCTGATGTGCCCTTTCTGCAATAGTTCTGAATATGCCTCTTGATCTCATATTTCTCCAGCATAGAGTGTCGATAGATTGGCCCATTGGGCAGTGGCACACCCAGGGTTAGATCGATGGAGTTCTTGACCTGACAGTGTAGAAGTACCTCTGTGGGCGAGGCGAAAATATCCCTGTACTCCTCCATGACCTTTTCCATCTACTACTCCTGAGTAGCCTTGCCTGGAAGCTGTGGCCACAATATTCTTCTTTCCCTGAGGGTGAATCATAAGGAAAAAAAAATTCTTGGCATGGGAAATGATCTTATTGCACTTCTTTGCAATGATCAAAGAGATGGAAGTAGGTGGGGCTACCTCCGGTCTCTTGTACAACTTATTAGCCAAATTAATAATCACGTAGCGATGTCTAGACTCATTTACAGCTTGTCACTTCCACAAGTATGGTTGTCCTAATGATATATCACAAACTTCAAGAGGAGCAATGTTAGATAGTACCTCATCCGTGAAGGGCTTGATGTTATAGGGAAGGCGACATTGCTGGCTGAAATGAAGATCTCATCCATGCTGAAGTCGCCTGATGGTGTACGGATGTGGATGTGTTATAGTATTTAGGCATGGTCGCTTCACAACCTCTGCGGAAATGAGATTCTTTTGGCTCCCACTGTCGATAATGAACTGTAGTGGAGAACCCTTTACCCACATTTGTAATTGGAAGAGGTGTTCCCCTTCCTCTGGATCTTCAGGATCAATCTTCAAGATCTTGGTAGTGGCCACAATGGAACTAGGCTCGACATCAATGATCTGCTTCCCTTTGCCAGTTCCCTTATCGAGATATGATTCAAAGTTGGAACCTACATCTAATTCAGACGCCTTCAGCTCGACCACCAGTGACTACTTGGCTTGACACTCACTTGTATTGTGAGTGGAGCTCTTATGGAACTCACACCATTTTCCTGTGTCCTTCTTCATCTTCAGGGTGTTATTCTTTTCTTGCAGCTTCGGCAGGCTATCCCGAGTAGTGTCACCTTGGTTTGGTCCTTTCTTCTATAGTTTCAGGGTGCCTTTTCCTTTCTTTTGATTCATAGATCTAAAGTCCCTCTTCTTCTTTTCAAACTTCTGCTCAATCTTGACAACGTACCGATATGTCATGTTGAGTGAGGAAATGTTTAAGAGTTCCATCTCATCCTGGATGTACTTATGTAGACAATCATGGTACTTGAGCACCAAATTCCGTTGAGTATCCTTGATACCAAACTTCGTGCCAAGGGTATGGAAAGTATTTTTGAACTCTAACACACCTTGGTCCCTTCCTTGTTGTAGCGTGGTCCTTTATGTATTTGTATTCATAGCTCTCGAGAAGGTAATATTGTTCCTTGATGGCATCTCGGAAAGAATTCCAAGTGGGTGTAGCTTAAAATAGAGAGGGTTCACTCTCATCCTTTTGTTCGCAGTAGGTTTCCCACCAATCCTTGATGTGTGGGGCAACTTTAAGAAGTGCAAAAGCATATTTTCCTGATTGGAAAAGTCATGAACTGAGAAATATCATTCCAATGTATTTAACCATTTATTTACTATGTCTGCATCTATCAGGCCTACAAATATGGGAATATCAAAGTTAACTTGCACCTTAAAAGGAGTTACACCTCCAGAGCGGCTGCTGGATGAAGTGGCATTTCTTGTGGGTAGCCATTGAAGGATCTAGGAAACGTTATGCATCATTTTGTCCCTCGGTCGATTGAGGGCTTCCTCAAGCAACATTTTGAAAGGATCTCCTACCTCCTCATCTTTCTTTTCTTCTGCCATGGGAGGTCATCAGGTTTTTCTAGGATGATCTTGCAATGGTTCAACCAAATCGATCCCTAACTCCTTATACCCTAACCTTATTAGGGGCATGCAAAGAGAAACATAGAAAGAACATACCGCTATGATACCACCGATCCAAACCTAAAGAGGAATGCAAAAATTTACAGATACGATCATAAACAAAAATATCCAATAAAAAAACACTTCATTTCATTAATAGAAAAATGTTGAACTATGCTTACAAACAGAATGGAAATAACATAGCTTGGGCGATGGTAGCTTATCTACGAGAAGAGATGTGACAGCTACATGCCTCTTAACTGTGTTACAATGAGGCTCAAGAGACTATTTATTATTGGAAGACATGATGAAATCTTAAACCACCAAAATCCTAACCCCAGGAGATGTAACACCAAGGCTTTGTGGGCCCCGTTGGCGTTAGTTGGGCAGCCAAGTTTTAGTGGTCATAACTTGGACATATTATCTCCATTTGGCATGTATGATACCTTGTTCGAAAGATCTCTCTGAGTACTACAGGATTCGCTACAAGCCCGTGCCTATGGTTATGGGCTTGGGCTTGGCACAAAACTAAAAGAAATGTCATTTAGGGGGTCAAAATTGCTCCAGAAGTTTAGAACCCAAAAAAATTGCTAAAAATAGTAAATGTTGAAATGAACAAGGAAACATATGAAAGTGACTGGGGGGTTTAGGTGGAATAGGAAGGATGCCACCAATATCCATCTGGATCAATTTCACAATCAAATATTTTATTTTAATTTTAATTTATAATAGTTTTTTTTATTAAATCTACAAACAAAAAGATTATAATTAAATTTAATGAATAATCATATAAATTTATTTCTTGTAACAATATGAATCACGAAATCCTAAATTCAAAGAATCATATAAAAACTTTCATACTTACAATAAATTTACAATATAACAATATTTTTAACCATGGATATTCACCCCACTTCATCATGGATATTGTTAACTTGTAATTAGACTTCGGTATAATACCATGACTCATCAATACCATATTCCCAAGAAACATATCTCATTTCACAATCAATATATATATATATATATATATATATATAATTTTATTATATTTATGAGAGACACTCTCCAACCTAGTATGGAAGAGATGTTGTAATGTCTTGTTATGTTATATTATCATTCACAAGCTTGATAATATATTATTTGTGAATGTGGCGACAATAAAAGTCCTCAAGCTCAGGTCCCCAAAATCTACGACCTGCCATCTCTCAACCCAAGAAATCCTGAAAATGAAAAGGAGGTTGCAGAATGAATTTCACATGTTTTGAGATTCTTCCTCGATATGGAATTTCTAGAGTACCAAAATCATGCTACCTTTCTCATATCTTTTTCTTATCATACAAAGTTCCCTTTTCTGTTAAAAAATAAACAAAAAAATTGTCACCCTGGGGCGTTGGAGGAAATGGAATTGGGCCCCTCCACATCAAAGACCAACACTATGTTTAGGGATTCCATTTCATTCTGGTATCTTCTTCCACATGTTTTCCTTAAAGTTGTAGAGGAAACTCGTCATGACAACATTAAACACTTGTGACATGTGCCATAATATAAGCTTGCAAATGTGATTATGTTGTCCAAGGTGATACCTATGTAAAACCTCCAAACAAAGTTTGACATGGTGGGTAGACTCAATATTTGCCCCTCCTGAGTAAAGAGAGGGTAAAGCACTAATAACTTGGTGTTCCCATGGAGATATTGTGAAGAGAATTAGGCCCAAAAAATCCCTCGTAACACATGAAACCATCGACATAAGTGATCGACCTCCTCCACTGGTGCTCCAGTAAATCATGTAGCAACGGGTTATTCCATTTGAACATCGTTGGTCATCCTTCTTGCAAAATAATGGATTTGAAATACGATGAATGTGTGTGTTCCTTGATAAAATATGACATAAGAAAGAACATAGGGTGGCCGAGAAATCTTCTGTCCTAGTGAACGAAAAACGAAGGATCTGGCATGTAAGGAATGGAAATAACTATAAGTGGACGATAATCTATGTAAATCCAAACTTGGAAGCCTCGTTATAACTCGAATCTTCAAATCATCTGGTAGTTTATTCCATTAACTGCCTTACATAGTGTTAATGGATGAATTTCTAGAAGTGATGAAATTTAGATCAAGTGACATCAAACTTTGAAAATGACAGGACTATGAATATATTTATTATTAGCTGAGGGTAGTGCTTTTCCCAATCAAGAGAAGTGAATTCACACTTTTCCAAAAATTATCTCCCAATCTTCTTCACAAAATTAGCGTAAGAGTAGGGACAAGATGACATGCTCATATATATTAACGATGAAAATGTAAATTCAATGCCTAGTAATAACTTTTTATATATGTGTGGAGGGCTTAAAATGGAAATTACATGTCATCTAGTAATTAGAAACATTAACCTACATGGATGTATTTCATATTGTTTGTTGAATTTTGAGAAGGATCCAGGAGCATCAAATTTAGAAAAAAACACATGACTGGGTGTGCTTTGCGAAAAGTCAATTCACATTATTTCAAAAATAATTTCTCAATCCTTGTTACAGAAGTCCAATTAAAAATAGGAAAAAGAGAAGGTGTGCTTTGTAATTATAATGAAAGGTGCATATCTGGTTATAATTTTACATGTATGTATTTGATTAAAATGGAAATGGTAAGATAAATAATATTTTTTTCTTGACTAATTCTTTTTTGTTATTACTAAATGAGAAGATATAAATGCTTATAGCTTTCATAATAGTTCACATGCAATTTTCAAGGTACAATTAGTCACTTAGCCACTGTACTACTATTTAGAAATCATTCAAACATGATATATTGTGTCAGATACAATTGTCAAAACATGGAAAATATTGTGCATGATGTAACTTGGACCTGTTTTTCCCCTTAAAAGTCGAGAACAACTAATACTGATTTTTATTAGTCACTCTTACCTAGGGAAATAACACTTTTACAAGTGACGTCTCGATGTGCCCTTGATTAACAAGGTTGATTCACTTCGATGCACTAATGATTTACTATACCTAATCATGAGAAAGAACATCATATCTTGTATATTATTGGCAATATGTAATTGGCAGGTGGTTTTATCATGGGTTAGGCAACCTAATTGTGGCCTAAACCCACGAAAGGATCATATTGACTACCCTAGTGGAATTGTTGATAGCCATTGAACTCCTATTACGTGTAGAGCATTATTTCACATCATGGGCACCCTCAACACCTTTAATAGCTTGTTTATTTCCCACATTATTTGTAAGATGATGCACCTGGACTAGTGTGTCCACCCGGCATACCATTATGGAATGGTAGTTGATCCGAGGCCCAAATGAGGATTTTCTCACCTTTGGGACTGTTATCACTCAGGTTGTCCTTAAAGCTCCAGAAAAGAATACGGCCAAGGTAACCACAGACCAACTTTGGATTGCAGGTTCTAGCCAACCTGCAATCAGAGAGGGCTCTCTCTTTATGATTTAGCTTTTTTAAAAAGGATTTTAGGCTAGGTCTCGAGTTCAGAGGGTTTTTGTTTTGTTTTGGGTGGGAAAATTGATGTGTTCAGACAGAGAGGCAAGGCATAGTCTGGAAGTTTCAAACCATTGGGCGTGGAGTCAAGGAGTCAGACTGCTGGTGCGTTTTCTTGGTCACAAGAGAAATAAGGAGCAAGGTAGTTGCTCATGAAACAACACTTAAAGCTTAAAAGGATGGAATGAGGGATAAGGAATGAGAGGCAACAAAGAATCTCTCACTATGCTTAAAGGGGGAAAGTGAATGAGCTCTATCTAGGAGCAGTTAAGAATTCCTAGACAACTGTCAAAGATGAATGGATTAGGGGAAATATGAGCCGAAGGGAATTCATATTGATGATCGATCCAGAGGAAAACATAAAGAAACAGAAGAAATTGAGCATAGAGAGTATTTAAACTAATTCTAAGCTATTCTTTCTTCCTGCTATTTAGACGGTATATCAAATGGAAAAAACAGAGATAGGAAAACTTATTGAGTCATGTTGCAGCACATGAATTCCAAATTCACTTCTTGAAACCATTAGACATAGAGCAGACAGTCTTTCCTCCAAGCTTTTCAGCAGTCTTTGATTACAGAAAACATATCAGGTATATAGTGCGAGTCTCCACTGAAAAACTATCAACCAACCGACCCTTCAAACGATACAGAGGGTGGTATATATAGGGAAGATCTATCCAAAATTATCTATTACAGCCAACCTTATAGGTCTGACAGAAAATTGATTACTTTAACCTAATCCTATCTAGAAATAAATGCCAGAAAATATCTTTGAGCTTTGCTGGGGGCAGCTGTATCAAAATGAGTTAATATCTGTCCTGGTGGCTCTGTGCTCTTCATCTGTTATAACTGTGCATTGGTCTTTGCACCCTTGCTGTTCGGCAGTTTTAAATGCCTCTGACTGTGATTTGAGAGCTAGGATGGGCTTACTCCTCTTGATTTGACTTTCTGGGGGGCTCATCAATGTTTAAGTGCTTCGAGCCCCTTAAAAAATCTTTGACTGATACTCTTTGGCTCTCCTTCTTCCTCTGATACCCTTTGGCAATAATTTGATGCTGTTCTGAGGTGTTGTGGGTCTTATTCACAAATAAATGGCCATTGTTAGGCCTCTGTTTCTTTCGAAACTGTTTTTTCCCCTTCCGGCAAGCTTCGCGAGGAAAAATGGGTCATTCGGCGTCTTTCGGGCTTGCTGGGGGCAGCAGGATGAAACGATTCCCTGAAGATTCCCCATTCAGGCCCAAAACATCTAGCCATGAGCAATTTGCGCTACACAAATCGCTCATCAAAAACAGCCTCAGAATAGGATTCTGGGGTTCCGAAGTGCGATTTTTGCGCCTTTGTGCCCAAAAAGTGTTGATGACGTCAGCATGATGTGACATTGTACGGCGGGTGACATCAGCATGATGTCAGTAGGATGACGTGGCGGGATGACGTCAGCATGATGTCATCATGTACGGATGGTGACGTGGCAGGGATACATGGCAGTGATGTGGCAGGAGGCCACGCAGGCAGGTGACTCGACATAGTGACTGGGCAGGGGGTGACGTCACTGGGCAGGCGGGTGACGCAGGCAGGGGCAGTTTCCGGTTTTGTGGCACACCGCTTATGGTCAACGGTGGTTTCGGGGGAGAGGGCTCCACCACGGCCCAACGCTTGACGCGTGGCGGGAGGTACGACGGCAATACCGCCCATCTCCCGGACGCTAAAGCTCGGGCGTTTTGGAGATGGGACGGCCCACCCACCGTAGATCTGCGGGGCGGGAGATCCAACGGTTGGCGGTAGATGCGAGGCGGTGGCGGGTTAGCGGGCGGGGATATTCGCAGGAATATTCCCATTTAAATATAGCGCGCGGTGGGTTTAGACTTAGGAAATGGCGGGTTTATGGGTTTTTTGAGCGCGAGTTAGCAATTTATGCCCAAAACTTGGGGTAAAGGGATAAAAAGTGGGTTTCTGAGGGTTTTTGAGTTAAGGAAGAGGTTATTAGTTCGACTAGGTGTCAGATTAATCCTTGTTGTGACTCGGATGGGCTAAAAACAGCCCCAAATAGACCATTTTTTCCTGGACTTCGTAAAAATATGGCTATATTGCAAGGGAGGGAATATTTACATAGGGGAGTTTTATATGCATAGTTTAATAGGGGAATGGGAAAACTGATAGGGATTTATATAATACTGTTAGTAGTTAATATGAAGGTGACCAGCAAGCGCTAAGGTCAGGGGCCTTAGGCTAAATTTGGGAAAAAGGACTTGTAGAGAACTGAGATCCTTGGGTGAAGCAGATCTTCACCAAGGCAACTGATATGGAGTATGATGAGACTAAGAGGCAAGCAGATCTTGACCTCTTTGGGAAGTTAGTAAGTGGCTTTGGGGAGTTTAGAAGAAAGGGGAGTTAGTGATGTTCACCTTTGAGCCCTTTTGCATAAAATTGCCTGCACTGTGATCTGAAAAGATAAAACACTTTGTACCACAAAACTGATCACACATTATCATTCTGCAACCACACAACTACCTACCCAGCCTACTTTTCTAACATTTTTTCTTCTTTTTTTTATGGGTGGGTGCATTTAGACTTGCAGATCCAGCTTTACAATTTTTGTTTTTTCAGTTTTTCCTATCTAAATCTACACTTATTTCTGCCAGGACCCAGATTAAACAGTTGGGTCCCTTTGATTCTCTACTTATCTACTAATCTTCCAAGATTTAGCTGTTTGGGCAGATACATTCTCTATATTCTACAACAGGAAATTGAAATCTGGGGAGACCAAGATTTAGCTGTTTGGTCTTCCCTTAATTGAAAAAAATCATCACAAATAGAATACAGCAGTGGCATTTGGACCAGCACACTTTCATTGCTTATTGTGGAAATATGGAACACTGCAGCTTGCAGAGTATGACATATTTGGCATGTAAAAATGTCAATCATGAAAAATGAATACCTGTTGCAGCAGGAGGCTAACAGTGGCTCCACTTGGGGATGGCTTTTCCTTGTGAAAAGCCAAGAACAGCAGGTCAGACTGCCTTGTTTTCAATTGCTGCTGTATTCTGCAAAATTTGCTTGGCCGGTTGCCTTATTAATCCTACCTACCTACTCTAACTAGTACTTACTTGCCGTTAGGTGAAATGAAACAGCCAATGCAGCCACTTAAGCATTATAAATATTAATGGCCCCTGCTGCTTGTGCTTGCTGTTACCTGAAATGGAGATCTTGCAATCTGATATGGCTTTATTAATCTTTGAGAAGATCAGGAAGCTGCTGACCTTTTTTGCTGAAACAAGAAACTGTACAAAAGGGTCCTGTAGCATATATACATTATTGCTGGACTGAACTAAAGAACTGTACAAAAGTTTGGGAGAGCTATCATGCTTTAGAATTGAGGGATCATCAACCACTTGATACCGTGGTTCGCAGCCTACTAGCGGAGAAGAGCAGTGTTTTACCTCATCACGCAGTTTACCATCAGATGAATTCTGCAAAACATGGGATGGTAGCTGTAATTCTTTGAAAGCTGGCTCAGATGGCACTTGACAAATTTGTGCTGACTGCTCCTTTTCTTCTTCAAATATCTGAGATGGCTGCAAACCCGACGGCAGGGAATCTAGTTGGATTATCTGGCCACATGCTGCCATTTCTGAGTCGTCCTCAATCTGACATTCACTGGCACTTTGGGGCTGCAAATCTAGTGTTAATGCTTTAGGAGCAGGGCCTGGACTTTCCTCTAGCTGATCAGTACCAGAACATGGTGATACTTGATTATTAATGGCATGATATTTTCCCCTAATAAACTGAAAAGACTTGAAACAAAATGGTAAAGCTCCTTCGCTGAAATCAACACATTCTGCGCTTTCTTCCTTTTCTTCATGGCTGAGATGGGCATTCTGATCCTTGGGTTCAGGCAGCTGAACCTGAACTGAGCTTTCTGCCAGAATAATGTCTGACTCCTCTGTAAGGCTGATTTGGTCGTTAGGCTCACAGTCATCATCATACCGATCATATTTGGGCAGACAGTTGAAAGAAGAGAAGCTGTTATATTCATACATTATATCAACAGACTGCTCCATTAAGTATGGAGGTATGAATATGTCATCTGTTTTGTGGCAGGTTTGAGCATGTATATCATTACTTTCCTTTCGCAAAACAGATCTGTTCTGGTGCTCTAAATGTTCAACTTCTGTTGTGCACATCTGCTTTAATTCCTCTGCTTTCTTTACAAAGATATCAAGTTCATCCTCTTTTTCTGCTTTCAACTTCTCCTCCCTGACTTTCAGATTAACCTCTACATCTACTGCCATGTTCTGCATCTGTCGCATAGTAGAGGGGCTCCTTTCTCTCATATGGAATTCTATTTCTGGATCAAATGCTGCTGGATAATGTAATAGGGCCAAATTAGGGGGAGGTCTTATATTCAATGGTATAGAATGATAAACTTGATTGAATCGATCAGAAAATTGCTGAACAGATTCATTTGGAATCCTTTTCAACTGATTATATTCTTCTATGAGCGCGAGGAAATTGACTTTGATCATCCATCTATCAAGGAAGAGTTTGAATAATAGTTGGAGATTTGAGATGCTTCCCTCAGGCAATGCTTTAAACCAAGTTCTAACTTCACTTTGCAAAGAAAGGGCAAACAACCTAAGACTAACATCCTCATCTTCTACTTCAAAAATGTTTAAAGAATCATCAAAATCTTGGATATGCTTTTGGGCAGTAACTCCGTTCTCTCCATCAAATCTTGGGAGATACATGGGATGATTTTTGGGCAAAGGATTAAGCACAGGAGGCAAAATGAGTGGCTTATATCTATCAGGAACCTTACGAGGCAGGGGACTGTGTACAGGGGCTAAATGATTGGGTTCGGTGTGCACAGGGATAGGATGATTTGATTTGACAGTAGTGTCCCCCTTGACTATAAGGTGAGCATCAGCAGCATTTAGAGGCTGTTGTTCTAATGTGCAAGGAGGGCTTTCTTCAACATTTTCTACGGGAAAAACATAAAAGTCAAGTTCAAACAATATGTACAGCAAAATTTTATGGAGGAGAAAGAACATGACCACTTGGATAATAATCCAGGTTAAAAGCCTGATATCCTCATAAATTTCTTTTGGGTTCATTTCTCCAGTGGAGTCTTTATTATGAGGATGATGTGGAGTCGCCAGGTGGATATATTAACTTTGAGTGCCTGATCTCTGTCCACCATCAAAGATCAGAACTAGACTTGAAAAATGGTTGTGAAGGTTTGGTTCCTCCTAGTGGAGCTTTCCAACTTTCTTTGTGATACTTTGTAAAATTATCTGAGGAAGGTCCCCAGTGGAGTCGCCATTATGTTATCACTCAGGTTGTCCTTAAAGCTCCGGAAAAGGATACGGCCGAGGTAACCACAGACCAACTTTGGATTGCAGGTTCTAGCCAACCTGCAATCAGAGAGGGCTCTCTCTTTATGATTTAGCTTTGTTTAAAAGGATTTTAGGCTAGGTCTCGAGTTCAGAGGGTTTTTGTTTTGTTTTGGGTGGGAAAATTGATGTGTTCAGACAGAGAGGCAAGGCATAGTCTGGAAGTTTCAAACCATTGGGCGTGGAGTCAAGGAGTCAGACTGCTGGTGCGTTTTCTTGGTCACAAGAGAAATAAGGAGCAAGGTAGCTGCTCATGAAACAACACTTAAAGCTTAAAAGGATGGAATGAGGGATAAGGAATGAGAGGCAACAAAGAATCTCTCACTATGCTTAAAGGGAGAAAGTGAATGAGCTCTATCTAGGAGCAGTTAAGAATTCCTAGACAACTGTCAAAGATGAATGGATTAGGGGAAATATGAGCCGAAGGGAATTCATATTGATGACTGATCCAGAGGAAAACATAAAGAAACAGTAGAAATTGAGCATAGAGAGTATTTAAACTAATTTTAAGCTATTCTTTCTTCATGCTATTTAGACGGTATATCAAATGGAAAAAAAAGAGATAGGAAAACTATTGAGTCATGTTGCAGCACATGAATTCCAAATTCACTTCTTGAAACCATTAGACACAGAGCAGACAGTCTTTCCTCGAAGCTTTTCAGCAGTCTTTGATTACAGAAAACATATCAGGTATACACTGCGAGTCTCCACTGAAAAACTATCAACCAACCGACCCTTTAAATGATACAGAGGGTGGTATATATAGGGAAGATTTATCCAAAATTATCTATTACAGCCGACCTAATAGGTCTGACAAAAAATTGATTACTTTAAACTAATCCTATCTAGAAATAAATGCCAGAAAATATCTTTGAGCTTTGCTGGGGGCAGCTGTATCAAAATGAGTTAATATCTGTCCTCGTGGCTCTGTGCTCTTCATCTGTTATAACTGTGCATTGGTCTTTGCACCCTTGCTGTTCGGCGGTTTTAAATGCCTCTGACTGTGATTTGAGAGCTAGGATGGGCTTACTCCTCTTGATTTGACTTTCTGGGGGGCTCATCAATGTTTAAGTGCTTCGAGCCCCTTAAAAAATCTTCGACTGATACTCTTTGGCTCTCCTTCTTCCTCTGATACCCTTTGGCAATAATTTGATGCGGTTCTGAGGTGCTGTGGGTCTTATTCACAAATAAATGGCTGTTGTTCAGCCTCTATTTCTTTCGCAACTGTTTTCTGCCTCTTCCGGCAAGCTTCGCGAGGAAAAATGGGTCATTCGGCGTATTTTGGGTTTGCTGGGGGCCGTAGAATGAAAAGATTCCCTGAAGATTCCCCATTCAGGCCTCAGAATTGGATTCCGGGGCTCCGAAGTGCGATTTTCGCGCCTTTGCGCCCAAAATGTGTTGATGATGTTAGCATGACGTCAACATGATGTGACATTGTACGGCGGGTGACGTCAACATGACATCAGCAGGACGACGTGGCGGGATGATATCAGCATGACGTCATCATGTACGAATGGTGACGTGGTAGGTACAGTGGCAGGGATACGTGGCAGTGATGTGGCAGGAGGCCACGTAGGCAGGTGACTCGACATAGTGACTGGGCAGGGGGTGACGTCACTGGGCAGGCGGGTGACACAGGCAGGGGTGGTTTCCGGTTTTGTGGCGCACCGCTTATGGTCAACGGTGGTTTCGGGGGAGAGGGCTCCGCCACAGCCCAACGCTTGACGCGTGGCGGGAGGTACGCTAAAGCTCGGGCATTTTGGAGATGGGACGGCCCGCCCACCGTAGATCTGCGGGGCGGGAGATCCAACGGTTGGCGGTAGATGCGAGGCGGCGGCGGGTTAGCGGGCGGGGATATTCGCGGGAATATTCCCATTTAAATATAGCGCGCGGTGGGTTTAGACTTAGGAAATGGCGGGTTTATGGGTTTTTTGAGCGCGGGTTAGCAATTTATGCCCAAAACTTGGGGTAAAGGGATAAAAAGTGGGTTTCTGAGGGTTTTTGAGTTAAGGAAGAGGTTATTAGTCTGACCAGGTGTCAGATTAATCCCTGCTGTGACTCGGATGGGCTAAAAACAGCCCCAGATAGACCATTTTTTCCCGGACTTTATAAAAATATGGCTATATTGCCAGGGAGGGAATATTTACATAGGGGAGTTTTATATGCATAGTTTAATAGGGGAATGGGAAAACTGATAGGGATTTATATAATACTGTTAGTAGTTAATATGAAGGTGACCAGCAAGCGCTAAGGTCAGGGGCCTTAGGCTAAATTTGGGAAAAAGGACTTGTAGAGAACTGAGATCCTTGGGTGAAGCAGATCTTCACCAAGGCAACTGATATGGAGTATGATGAGACTAAGAGGCAAGCAGATCTTGACCTCTTTGGGAAGTTAGTAAGTGGCTTTGGGGAGTTTAGAAGAAAGGGGAGTTAGTGATGTTCACCTTTGAGCCCTTTTGCATAAAATTGCCTGCACTGTGATCTGAAAAGATAAAACACTTTGTACCACAAAACTGATCACACATTATTATTTTGCAACCACACAGCTACCTACCCAACCTACGTTTCTAACATTTTTTCTTCTTTTTTTTCTTATGGGTGGGTGCATTTAGACTTGCAGACCCAGCTTTACAATTTTTCTTTTTTCAAATTTTCTTATCTAAATCTACACTTATTTCTGCCAGGGCCCAGATTAAATAGTTGGGTCCCTTTGATTCTCTACTTATCTACTAATCTGCCAAGATTTAGCTGTTTGGGCAGATACATTCTCTATATTCTACAACAGGAAATTGAAATCTGGGGAGACCAAGATTTAGCTGTTTGGTCTTCCCTTAATTGAAAAAACTCATCACAAATAGAATACAGCAGTGGCATTTGGACCAGCACACTTTCATTGCTTATTGTGGAAATATGGAACACTGCAGCTTGCAGAGTATGACATATTTGGCATGTAAAAATGTCAATCATGAAAAATGAATACCTGCTGCAGCAGGAGGCTAACGGGGACACGAGATGATAGGAACCATCTTCAGAGCCCTCATATTGGAGCATTACAGGCTCATTTATCATCACGAGATGCATGAGACCAACATTTGTGTACCGAAACCACATTGGAGAACCACATGATGACTTACATGGAGACTAAGGAATCATCCTATTGTCCATCATTTATGGATCCCTCTCTCTCATTTTGGCACTTAAGACTCATTGTAGCCCTCCATTGGCCCTACATTAGCATGACATCATCAACTGAACTTTCATATGGATGGCTAATTCATAACTCATAATAGATACTTGGTTGGCTTGTGACCAACACTTGTTTCTAGCATAGGCTAATTCGACTTAGAGAGACTCATATTAAAAAAAGTGAGTTTCATTTGTGAGGACTCATCATCATCACTTGGGATTTTAGGCCGTCTTTAGAAATTTTGCACTTTTTTTGTTTGATCCTTTGGAGTATCTATCATGAACTATAATATTTGGACTTTATTTTTAATCTCGTCTTGGGGCTACTTCTTGAATATGGATGGATAATTGCATGACTATTTTGCAAGTTCTCTTATTGATGAAATCTTTCTTTGAAAATTACGTAATGTATGTAATTGCTACAACTAGAGTAAACGTTATTATGCCCTAATTTGATTGAAGATAATTTTGAAAGCTACTTGGTTGGTTCCTGGATATGTTATTCATGGTATAGCATGCAATGAATGTTCCCAAAGATGAAATTTTATTTTCCTCGAAGAAAATCCATATTATAATAGTAGGTAATTGACGAAATGTGGTATCCAGGGCATCATATTTTAACCTCCTTGAAGACAATTATGGATTATCTAACAAATTTAGGACACCATCAACCGAAGAGAGTGAATTTTTGGATTTAAATAGGAGAAGGCTCCTTTAAGTCTTGCTCAGAGGGTCTGCAATTTTGGAGGATTTCTCACGGTTATCCATCCATAAATTATTATGCCTTAGAAGGGAAACATAGCTTGTATTTCCTTGGATAGGTGGATTTCTTTAGGGTTGTCGAACCATAGTATTTAGTGCAATAAATTTGAAGAAACCATTTCTCATCCCTTGCCTTGAACTAGTGAGTTCCTTTGAAAAAATTCCTCCCATGATTATTCATTAAACCCTAAGTCTAGTGCGAGTATTTTCTAGGTCTCTTAAAAAGAGTTAAGAACTTTTTAGAAGTGTTAACACATCACATAAGGCTATCTTGAGAGATCCTTCTCCATCACTTAGAGCCTTGATCTTAGAAATAATTATTATCATAGAAATATCAAACCTTAGGTCTTGATATTTATTAAGTCTTTGTTTAAAACATTAAGCCATTATTAATGTCACCCAAAAACCTTGATCTATTCATTCTAAGTTATTCCCCTTCCTACCAAGACTCCTCCCATTAGTGAACATCCATAAAGCGCATGGGAATTTGACTTAGGTGGAAACAGGTCATTTTATTATTCTTATCACTTAGTCTAGTAGTTTCCCTTTATGTTTTCCCTTCGTTAGGGCCTTGGTAGATTGTGTGGTAACACAAACAAAGATTGATTATGAAATTACAATATTTTACAACACAATTTTGTTCTCAATTTTTTTTCAGGGGTGCTTCCCCTTGAGCCCCACAATGAGGGGATAAAAGGTTGTTTTTAGCCCCCTTGGACCCCTTGGTAGAAATAGTGGGGTGGGGGGGGCAACTTGTCCCCACACCCCCTAGTCAGGAACCAAGATCCAAATTCGACTGAAACAAAACTTTTGAATTAGGAAGACAGGCAAGCTCCACATGAAAAAAGCGGGCCACTACCCCATTATTGTCTCTTGGTATAATTTATGCCTTCTAGGGTTTCCCTCTTTAAGAGCTGCTAGATTTTTCGGAAGCACAATGATCATTCTGTTAAATAATGAATCCATATAGGTGATGATAGTTTTAGATAGAGGAGGAATGACCTACTGTAGAGTTTTGTGAACCCAACATTTCAGACTACCAAGTGAGTCCATCATCAGGGGAGGATGCGTCAGTAGATATTCTTAAGATCTTAATGATGTATCCAAGAGCTATAATTATGGTGTATATATAGGTTATTAAAGAAAAGAAATAAGAAAATAGGTCGGCTCTTATCTTTTTTAATTAATTAATTAATTAATTAAATTATTTATTTATTTATATTTTAATTAATTAACTTATTTATTTAAGGGGATAACTTACTTGATTAATTTCATTATTTATAGAATTAATTATTATGTTTATTTTAAATAATTGGTTCAATTGATTCATTAATTTGTTTAAATAATTTATTATTATTTTCTTTTATTTATTTAATTTTTTTTTAAGTTTCTTAAGGGAACAAAGTTAATTATTGGCTTTTAAGGTTTCAAGTAAAAGTTTCCAAGTGTTGCTTAGTTTTAGTCCATCGTCCCGATTCAAGTTATTCTTCCTTTCTTCTATTTCAATGGCTTCCTTGATTTTCCTTTTGAGATAGTGTTCTTCTTTTCTAACAAGTTTGACGTCTTCCATGTAGATGTAATGAGAGGAAGAGTGAACATGTTCAGCTAAGGCTGACTTAGAGGTCCTTTCTCTTCTTAAGTGAGCAGTGTGTTCTTTAATTCTAATATTAAGAGACCTACCCGTTTCACCTATGTATTCCTTACCGCATGGGCAAGGAATCACATAAACGCCTTTTTGAAGTTTAGGGTTTATGAGATCCTTGACTGATTTGAATAATTGTCTGATGGTATTAGCAGGGGTGAATACTACATTAATGTGATGTTTATTAAGAATTTTAGATATTTTATCAGTGGTGCCTTTTATGTATGGAAGGGAGACTTTCGAAGTGGATAAATTTTTATTTTCAATATCATTGTTAATCTTGTTTAGGGATAGGTGCATGGCTTTCTTGATGGTATTTATATTGTAGCGATTTAAGTCAAACACCTTGTGAAAATGGTTAAGCTCATCATTTAGATGGTTCGCATCAGATATTCTGGCCACCCTAGTAGTTAAGGTCCTAATGATGCCAATCTTCTGTTTAGGGTGGCGATGGGAATTTGCGTGAAGATATCTTTCTGTATGGGTTTTCTTTCTATAGACTTGGAAACCAAGAGACCCATCTCTTTTAGTTAGAAGGATATCGAGAAAGGGAAGTTGGTTGTTATTTTCAATTTCAATAGTGAATTTTATATGGTCAGAGAGGCTATTTAAGTGATTGTGGCATAGGCCAAGTTTTTCTTTTCCATGACTCCACTTGGCAAATATGTCGTCAACAAACCTTTTCCATTCGTCAGGGGTGTATGGAAATGACCTAAGAGCTTTATAACCTTCCCAAATATGTTCTTTTTTATGCTTCGTCATACCCATTACTCTCTTCTAAATTGCTTGAGGGTTCATTACTTTACCATTTCCTTAAATCAAGAGCTTACGTTCATCATCAAATTTTGTCAAGAATTATGCTTTAGAGTGCCTAGTTTAACACGAGAATTTTATATCATCCCTAAATATATGGTCATACTAAAGTGGTTAGCAAGTGTATGGAAATCTATTTGAAATTATTCCCTTCTAAGAAACCAAAAAAATGCACATATAGCTTTCCCTTATGAAATGGTGGTACAATACCAATTATCATCATTGGATCTACCAAGATGAAACCATATGAAGTAGCCTATGATCAAAAACCTTTGTCAAGAAACCAAAAAAAGTTCATCTATAAAGAAATTGAAACACTTAACACTTAATGACAATTTTTTCATGGTTAAACATGGATTGAAACACCAAGCTAACTTCCATCACATTCTTTTGCAAGAAAAGAACAAGTGTTTCTTTTCCTTCAACCTTATAGACAAACACGAGTTAAAGATCAAATCAAGATCATAACTTAGAATGAAAGTCCTATGGGTACTATATAATCATCCACTACATTAGACTAATGGCCTTTAAGTTTGTTCGTCGAACCCACTCTATGGTTAATCCAATCTTTCATGTGTTCCCTCTAAATAAGGTCATGGGGTCAAACTTCAAGGTGAAAATCACTTATTAGATCTCAATGATGAATATTCATTCCACTCTAATTGAAAGACGTATTGGACACTATAGAGTGCCAATTGCACCATTTGAGAAGGATTGATCGAATGGAAATAGATGTAACTAGAAGATGCTCCATGAGAACCAATAGCAATTTATCACTTCCAACCATTAGGACAATGTTGCTATTCTAGGGGACAACATGTTATAATCCTACCATAAAGTCCCTATTTTAAACTACTTAGGAGTTAGTATGTAGGGATCCTATTTAACCAAGTCCCATTAGATAGATAGTTATTTAATGTAAAATAGTCCACCTTATAAGGTATACAAAGTAGTTGATATTCGTTAATGAAATAACCAAGGTATTAGGATTTTAGTATTGAGTCTATTTAAAGAGATAAAAACATTATGGACTATTTTCTTGAATATTTTTGTGTTTGGACCTTTTCTCAATGAAAAGATTCCCAACATTAAGATACAAATGACCATTGATTTTTATCTTCATATTATCATAATACAAGGACCTATTTCACATATTCCATCCTATTAGCTTCATGTCTAATTTCTTACAATTACAATCTTTGTATACACAGATTGTGTTCCAAGTGCTAGTGATAACGAACATTACAAAAATTCTATCTACTATTCTCAATCTGAAGACCAACCTAATATCCCACTTCCTCTATCATTATGTTTTATCCCTTAGGGTTCCAATGAATTTATTTTTACAACAATAATCCATCTCTATTTTTTTCTCAAGTTGTTGTAAGTTACACATGTTCAAATTCAATTCTATTGATCTTAAAATATTTAACTTATTCTATGTACATTATGATTCGTGTTCTTACGTACTTCTCTAAAACAACACATTAACTTCTTATCTACTATTATTCTCACCAATGCTTTTGATGGTCTTCCTTTACATATCTACTCCAACACTCACTTTCCTAGTTATCTATAAACATGACATGGATCCTGTAGAAAGTCAACCAAAAAGAAATATTTAAAACACCTAGTAAAAATTAATGCTCCTATACATTATAAGCTAGGTGTCATGTGAATCCAAAAACTAATACCAATAAATAATATGTAATATAAACAATCACTAACTACAAAGAGTTTAGCTAAACCCTTGCATCCAATCCACAAGTTTTAACAAATATATTACTTACCAAGTTGGGGGAAATTTTTGGGAATAAACTTCTTAGAAACACTTAAATACATTATTCTTCCAATATTTTAAAATTTTGAAATATACGATATAATATTGAAAATATCAAAAACCTCTTAAAAAATATTTCTCATTAATTAGAACAAAATGCATAATCTTACATTAGAATAGCATATTGTGAGAATTTTTGTGTTTATCCATATACATGATTACACTAGAGATTATATTGTGCTCAATATAATCTGAACATTCTTTCACAATTTAGATTAGAGTGATTTATTATTTAAATTATAACATGCATACCCCACACATACACTTATCCTAAATACCCTATTTTATCATTTCTGCTATACATCATAAACCTATATGCATTTATATCTTCTAATTACTAAATACTCATTAACTAAAACAAATCAAATTAAAATTAGTAACAATGAACAAAATATTTATATATATAATACAAAACTTTAAACATTATAATTTAATAATTTTTTAAATATCCAATAAAAATGTACATTGATTAAAAAAAATGATATATATTTTCAATATTTCTATTTAACTTCAATAAATATAATATACATATATGTTGATATTATAAATGCATACCCACACAAATACTTATCTTAAATAACCTATTTTATCATTTAAATTATAAGATACATACCGCACACATATACTTATCCTAAATACCCTATTTTATCGTTTCTACTCTACATCGTAAAACTTCCTGAATAATACCATACCATACCATAAGTTTTTACAGAACAGCCTTGCTGAGACATTTGCAATGGCAAATTTACATTATATAAAAAAATCAACCAGTGTTATTGTTGCCAGTTCATGTATGCTGAAAGGGTTTGGAAGAGCAGTTGGGGCACGAGACTTCCCGAATTATTATATTTTAATCAACCAATCGAAAGAGGCTGGGTTCCATGACAATCGCTGGTTGGAACTCCCCCATATTTTCCCAACCATGATTTGACATGTCATAGATGGAAACGTGGCGACCATAAAAGTCCTCATGCTGAGCTCCCCAGAATCCCCGACCTGCCATCTCTGGACCCACCACATCCTCAAAACGAAAAGGAGGCGGTGGAATTGATTCCACGAGTCTCCAGATTCTTTCCTCCATATGGAATTTCCAGAGTACCAAAATCATGTCACCTTTCTCATATGTTACGCTTATCATACAGAGTGCCTTTTTATGCTCAAAAATAAACAAAAGCAACCTGTCACCCTGCGGCGTTGGAGGAAATGGAATTGCATCCATCCATATCTCTTCTTCTACATCAAACACCAACACTCCGTTTGCAGCTGAAGTCGTGTCAGTTGAGTGCGCAAGCCAACACAAGTAACGCTCAGACACAAGTTGGGGACGGTGTAAAACAGATAGGGGACCGCTATAATTAGGGATTCCATTCCCTTCGGGAATCCTCTTCCACGTGCTTTCCTTAAAGTTGTAGACGAAAGTGGTCATAACAAAATTAAACGCTTCGGACATGTGCCATAATATAAGCTTGCAAACACCATTATATCGGTCGAAGGCGATCCCTGTGTAAAACGTAGAGACTGAGTTGGCCATGGTGGGTAGACTCAATATCCGCCTCTCTTGAGAAAAGATAGGGTTAACCACCAATAACTTGGTGTTTTCATGGGAAATATTGTGAAAAGAGTTAGGCCCTACGAAACCCTCGAAACACAGGAACCCATCGCCGTAAGTGAGGTGCCTCCTCCACTGGTAATCCGGTAAATCACGTAGCAATGGGTTTTTCCATGTGAACATCGCTGGCCATCCTTTTTGCAAAATAATGGACCTGAAACACGGGGACTGCATGTGTTCCTCGAGAAAATCTGAGATAAGAAAGAACATAGGGCGGCCGAGAAAGCTTCTATCGTAGTGAACGGCAAAGGAAGGATGTGACAGCAAGGAATGGAAATACCTGCAAGTGAACGATAATCTCCGTAAGTCCAAAATAGGAAGCCTGGTTAGAACTCGAATTTGCAGATCATCTGTTAGTTTAGTCCATTGACTGCCTTCCATTGTGTCGTTGAATGAAAATCGAGAAATCATGAAATTTCAGAGTAGCATCAAATTCTGAAAAAGACACGACTGGTTATTATTCGGTGAGGGTCGTGCTATGCCCAATAAAGAAGAGTGAATTCACAGTGTTACAAAAATAAATTCAACACAAATTCTTAATCTGTTGAATTGAGGCTTTTGTGATCCATATGAGGTTTACGAGAAATTCTTTGGCGTAAATCACAAGATAAATCATTTGTCGATGCG
The DNA here is from genome assembly GCA_031772625.1 of Pinus tabuliformis. NCBI lineage: Eukaryota > Viridiplantae > Streptophyta > Pinopsida > Pinales > Pinaceae > Pinus > Pinus tabuliformis. Next base: position 1,233,933,635 of record CM062807.1, read on the forward strand.
TTTAGAACCAACAAGTGTGGTTCATCGTCAGAGCAAGTTGAAGAAACAGATCCATCTTCGCATGTTAAATAGTGTGAGCACAGACTCCCAACGGCTATCTTGACTAACGGCTAATTTTAACTTTAGGACCTGAGTCAAAATTTAATGGAAATTAGTTAAATTATGTGAATAAATAAAAATATAAAATAATTTAAAAATTGTTAAAAGTTAGTTAGAAAGTTATTAAAAAATTTAATACTTACAATAAATTTACAATATAACAATATTTTTACGTGTGATACTCAACCCACTTAATCATAGGTATTATTAACTTGTAAATAAGTTTTGTTACAATACCATGGGCCAGTATCATGACTCATCAATACCACATGCCTAAAAGACTATCTCTCATTTCACAATCTAAATATTTTATAAATATTTTATTTATTTATTTTTGTAATCTTAGTAGGACTCTTTGAGAGGAAGGCCTATGATGATTGCACAATTCCAATTGAGGAATTCTCTAATTAATAGGGGCTAATTCCCAATGAAATAACACAAGAAAATAGGGACTTGGGAAAGTGAGAAGTTTCTTAAGTATTGGCTTAGGCTTGTCTAAGAAGTTGCGAGACAAATAGAGTTAGTGCAAAGGTTGCTCGAGCTTGAGAAAAACATTGTAATCTTCTCATATTTTCTGACTAATGCAATATACAGATAACAAGGCTTTTTAGCTGTGGCTTTCCCTAGGAAATTGGTGTGTGATGTGTTGAATGAATTATTTCTCTTGTGTGCTTCATGATTTTGTGATCGATTAATTGTTTCCATTTGTGAGTAGATTAGATTCAAGTCTATTGTTTTAGTAAATTACAATTAGCAGTTTTAATCTACAAGGAATTTCTACATGGTATTAGAGAAGAAATCACTCTAGAGGAGGAGAATAAGAGTTTGCCTTTTGCAGGTGAAACCAAATTTGAAGTATCATTCTTCAGAGTCAGTTGTATGTTGTTCGATGGATTGAGACTCAAGTATGCCATTGAGGGTAGTTCGAACTATAATTCTTGGAAGGACATTATGGAGGTAGTGTTGGAAGAAAATGGGCTTAAGGAAATCATAGACACAGATATTCCTCAGCCTCCAACAACTAATGTTCATGATCTGGAAAGGTGGAGAAAATATGTTACAAAGGTGAGAAGGATTATCCTAGAAGGAGTTTGATATAATATTCTCTCGAACCTCCACAGTAAGGAGAATCCATATGTAATGTTGAAGGCATTGATAGACTTGCTTCAAAACAACAATGACCACAAGAAGCTAGCAATGAAGGACAAGCTTAGGGAAATCAAGACAGAGAAGGGAGACACAATAGCATAGTACTTGACGAAGTTCACCCAATGTCGGGATGGGCTTGGAAGTGTTGGTGTTATATATGTTGAAGATGATCATGTTAACCTAGCACTTCTAAGCCTTCCCAAGAGATGGCACAAATACTAGGATTTGGTAAATGGGAGGGAGAATTTACCAGAGTTAGAGCATTTGGGGTCTGACTTGCTACAAGAAGAGATTTGGTGGAACATCAGAGATGGATCCTCATCCAAGCATGAAGATGAGGAGAATTGTGCCTTAGCTAGAAAGGAAAATAAATCCAAGGGAAGTAATCCCATTCTAAATCAGATTCCAATCAGGGTGGCAATAAGAAGGAATATTCGAAGATTAAATGTTTTCATTGTGATGAGTTGGGACACTATACCATGAAGTGTCTGCACAAGAAGGCTGACAAGAATCCCTTAGGAGGAGAACTAGGTGAAGCTCTTGCTTTAAAATTTGACTTTGATTTCACCCTCATCGCTTACATGGTAACATCAATGATGGGTAGTATGTGGTATATGGATAGCGGAGCCTCATTCCATATGGTCGGAAATGAAGAATTATTTACTAACGTGGAGGAGAAGGACTTCTATATGCACATCGAAATGGGATTCGATGGAAGGTATAGTACGATCAGTATCTATATTGTTATTTTTCAGAGGGAGTATAGTTCTCCTCTCACATTAAAAGATGTCATGTATGTTCTTGTTTTGAAGAATAATTTGGTTTTAATTTCTATTTTGGAGGACCATGGCTACAATATGATAATTAGAAAAGGAAAGGATTTCCTTTCCCACATAGCCCCAGGACAAGTGAAGCAAATTGAGGTTCAGGGGAAGAACCTCTACAAATTGGATGTATAATATTGTGTTGCTTTGAGCACAAAAGAAGATAAGGTTCAAATCCGAGACATTGATGAGTTGTGGCATAGAAGATTAAGTCAGTTGCACCATGGAGCTTTGATGATCATGCAACATATTTCTAAAGGAATTCCCAAGTGTGCACTAGAGTAGAGATATACATGAAAAAGGTGTACATTAGGGAAGTACACCAAAACCACCTTTCATGATAAGAATAGTTGAGCGCAAGCGATTATTAAAAGATTTCACTCAGATGTGTGGGGACCTTTCTCGACAACCTCCATGACCAAGAAAGGGTATTGTGCAATATTTGTAGATGGTTTCTCACATAAATGATAGATTTTATTCATGCAGAAGAGAGATCAAACATTCTCTAAATTTTATGAATTTAAGGCACTTGTTGAGAAATACACTTAGAGGAAAGTGAAGTCTCTTGAGAAGAATATGTATCGAATGAACTCAAGAAATTTTTAGCATCAGAAGGCATTCAACATGATTTAATAGCACTCCATAACCTACAGTAGAATGGGGTGGCTGAAGGGAAGAACAAAAATATTGTGGGAGTTGAATGGGAAATGTTACATGAGAAGGGCCTACCTTTGCCCTTGTGGGCTTAAGTATGCAACACAATTGTGTATGTGCAAAAAATAAGTCCTCAATGGATTCTTGGGATGAGTACACCAGAGGAATATTTTTCAAGTAAGAAACCAGATGTGGCACATTTCAGGATCTTTGGTTCATCAAATTATTTTCATGTTACCACAAATGCAAGGAAAAATCTAGAACCAACAACTCAGTTGGGCATATTTGTTTGGTACAATAATACGCCTCACAATCATCGAGTATACATGTCATCTCATAGAATGACATTGGTTCGTAGACATGTGAAGTGTGACAAAGATAAGGCCATGAGATGTTCCATTGAGAGGGAGATTTAGTTACATGCAGATGAGGATATTTTAGCTCTAAAGGAAGAACCTCAGGATGATGTGGAGCAGCCACATGTAGAGGAGAAAAGAGTGGAAGCACCCACTCATGTAGATTCTTCCAAAGATGGAATGAAGTGCACCAGAGAAGTTGAAAAATTGATGCATGATGCTAGAGAGAATGTGGGAGAACCCACATCACGGTGTAGGCAGAGGACGTCACCATATTGGTACATTGACTACATCAATCTGATGAGTGAGAGTTTAGAGATTGAGCCATCCTCATTCAAGGAAGCAGTGAAACAACTAGTATGGGTTGATGCCATGGTAGAAGAGTATGATTCCATTATCAGAAATAGTGTTTGGGAAGTGGTCCCAAGACTAGCTAACAAGTTAGTGGCGAGTCCCATATGGATTTACAAGGCAATGCAAGCAATATATAGGAGTGTGGAGATACACAAGGAAAAATCTATGGCCAAAGGTTTCTCTCAGGTGGAGGGAATTGATTACAAGGATATCTTTGCTCTAGTAGCAAGGTACTCTTCATTTATATCTATTCTAACACTTTCAGTGAAAATGGAATGGAATATACACCATATGGATGTGAAGACAACATTCCACAATGGTGTGATTGAGGAAGAGGTGTACATTGAACAACCAGAAATATTTAAGATATTTAATAGAGAGTCACATGTGTATAGACTTAAGTGAGCATTGTATGGAATGTGACAAGAACCTCGTGCTTGGTACACTAGGATGGACATCTATTTCACTAGGTTGGGCTTCACTAAAATTTAAGTAGATGAAAACATTCAACACATTGTAGTTGAAGGTAAATTTTTTATTACAATATTATATATCAATGATTTAATTCTAACGAGTGATGGGAAGCTAGTAAAATTATGCGAAGAGGATCTTGCAAGAGAATTCAAGATGAAGGACCTGGGGTTAATGCATTATTTCCTTTGTATGGAATTCTGGCAAGGAGATGAGGAACTATTTGTCTCTCAGGGAAAGTATGCCAATGAGATACTGGAGAAGCACCACATGGAGAGAAACAAACCCATGGAGACTCCTCTAGCAGGGAATTTGAGGAAGAAAGATTCTACTTTAGTTGAAATAGTCGAGGCTATTATTTACAGGTAGCGTGTGGGTTCACTTATGTAATTGGTGAACACACGACCAAACATAATGGTTAAGAAAACCAAACTCTATTGGAAGGCAGCTAAACATGTGTTGAGATAACTCCGATGCACCACTTAGTTTGGTCTTTGGTATAGATGGACAGAGGGAGTGAATCTCCAAAGCTTCATAGATGTAGATTCGGTAGGGAGCTCATCCAATATAAAGAGAACATTGGGGGAATCTTCAATATTGGGTCAACAACAGTTTCTTGGTATAGCAGGAAGCAGAGGTCAGTTGCACTCAGTTTGGCAGAATCAAAGTACATGGTTACTAGTAAAGCAACTTGTGAGGCTATCTAGATGAAGAAGATCCTTGTTGGGTTATTTTTTCAGCACATGGATCCTACAATAATTTACTATGACAATCAGAGTTGTATCAAACTCTCTGATAATCCATTTTTTCATGATTAGTCCAAGCATATAAGAATCTGGTATCGCCACCTACGAGATTGTGTGTAGATGAGAATCATGTTGTTGGAGTACATTCCTACAGAGGAGCATGATGCAAATGTTTTGAAAAAGGCATTTTCAAGATGAAAATTCAAGTTACATAGAGGAAGGATTGGGGTATTTGATAATACCTTTCTTGTTCAAATGGAGTATTCAAAATGCAACAAGAAAATCCTAGTTTAGTTTTTTCCTTCAATTAAATTCGGAATAAAATTGGAATTCCACATCACAAGACAACTTGTACGTGTTAACTAAGTTATTCTGACTTAGTTGGATGAATTAATTCGAGTTGAGTGTCTAACTAAAGTCATGTAGAGTGTCTCGTACATTATAGGAGCCCTAGTTGAATTTAATTTGAGTTGTAATTAATCAATTCAGTTTAATTGAGTTAAAGTCAGTTAAACTAGCTCCAAATGATCGATGAACTAGTAGGAGGTGAGACATGTGGGTGCTGCTTCATGTGTTAAACCAGATAACTGATGGTTCACTCATAAATAAATCATGCATCTCAGATCTAAAAGTTACCCAGTTGGAATTGGAGTTTAGAGACAATGTATTATCATTTGTACAATCATTTGAATTGTACAAGTGGTACATGCAGTCATAGGAAAGCCTATGAGGATTGCACAATTCTAATTGAGGAATTTCTCTAATTTATAGGGGATAATTCCCAAGGAAACAATAAAAGGAAATAGGTACTTAGGAAACTGAAAAATTGGTTAAGTATTGGCCTAGGTTTGTCTAGGAACCTATGAGACAGATAGAGATAGTGCAAAGGTTGGTGAGGGTTGAGCAAAGCATTGTAATCTACTGACTAATGAAATATACAAATAGCAAGGGTTTTTAGTTGTGTACTTCCCCAGGAAATCATTGTGTAATGTGTTGATTGAATTCTTTCTCTTGTACGCTTCATGATTTCACAATCGTTTAATTCTTTCTGCTAATGGGTAGAGTAGATTCAAGTCTGTTGTTTTAGTAAATTACAAATAGTAGTTTCAATCTAAAATTAATTTCTACACATATCACATTAAATATATAACTTACCTATAATTTAAGATCCATTTTACCTTATATATTGAAATAATGATTCTGTAATCAAAATTGACCTGATCGCCTAGATTTGGCCAGCCAGAATAGCACTCATGAAGCATTCTTTGAAATGTGACTCAGAATCATTGGAGAATAAGACATTTTATTCAGAGAAGTAGACATAAAAGGGAGAAGGGAATCAGAAAAGTACACTTTGACATATTTCAATTACCGGATTTAATTAATAAGCATATAAAAACTTTAATACTTACAATAAAATTTCAATATAAAATATTGTTAACCATGATATTCATGAACACTTTACTATAGGTATTAACTTGTAAATAACCTTTGTTGCAATAACATGGGCACTCATCAATACCACATGCCCAAAATCCATCTCTCATTTTTTATCTGAAATTAAACAAGAATTCAAAAACATACAGATATAATCATAAACACAGAGATGTAGTTGAAAAACACTTCATTTCATTAATAGAAAAATACTGAACTATGCTTACAAATAGAATGGAAATAAGATACCCCTGGTGATGGTAGCTTATCTCTGAGAAGACATGTGGTGACTACATTCCTCTGAAATGTGTCACAATGATGCTCAAGGGCCTATTTATTATTGGAAAACATGATAAAACCCTAAAAGACCACAAAACTAACCCCAAGAGATGTAACCCCAAGAGTTTGCCCACCCCATTGGGGTTAGTTGGGAAGCCAACTTCCGGGGTCCTAACTTGGTCATATTATCTTTGTTTGGCGTGTACGATACCTTGTTGGAAAGGTCTCTTTGAGTACAATAGGTTTCTCCATAGGCCTAGGCTCCTACAACTATGGGCCCACTCCGGAACCCAAAAAAATGTTGTGTAGGGGGTCAAAACTACTCTCGAAGTTCAGAACTTGAAAAATTGCTAAAAATAGCAAATGATGAAATGAACAAGGAAATAGATGAAATTGATTAGTGGGTCTAGATGGAATAGGTCAGTGGCCACCAATTCCCACCTAGATAATTCCTTTCCCATTATGGAGCAATGGTCCCCATTGCGTGCAAAGCCTCCATGAGGTGAGGAAATTTATATTGAACCTGGTCCCTGGTGAACCACTTGCCCTAGTGAAGGAGTTGACATGTGTTGACAACTCGATATAGTTGGATCCTCTATTGGTGAGTGTTATTGATTTGTGTGTCCATGATCTAATCATTTGTGGAATGTTCCATGCAGTCTGGGTTTAGCACTATTGGTGTGAGTTGTTCTGCAATGTCAAATGTGTTCAACAATGGTGGAGAGTATGGCTGAAGGCGATCTACATTGAATACTATGCGAAGAGGAAGGAACAGTGGGATTCCAAGCTCGAAATCATTGTCACCAATGGCCTTGGTGATGGTGTATGGCCCATATCGAAGCAAGTGAAGCTTTTGGTGGTGACCAAGAAGGCGCTACTTCTGCAAATGTAGCCAAACTTTGTCGCCCACTCGGAACTTGTGTGAAACTTGATACCGATCATGGAATTTCTTGTAACTAACATTGGTTCTATCCAATACATCATGGAACTACTTGCAGATGTGTTCAGTGCGATTAATGAAGTTGTTAGCCCTTTCAGCTTTACACTGAACGTGAGACGAATCTACCCAAGTGGCTCCAAATGGTATGGCCACATCAATGGGGCATAATAACTAAAATACCAAACCTACCTGAAAGTGGTTATGGTCCATTTAGCTGTGGAGAGATTTTTTGTAGTTTTGTTGGTCATAGGGGAGACTTCCATCCCATGTGCATGAATGCTTTGAGTTGTACATGCTTAGGTTGTGTATGATCATCCTATTGAAAACCTCTGTTTGGCCATCAATTTGGGGATGGAATATCATGGACTTAGTAAGTTTTGTATTCAACATCAACCATAGACTTGACCAAAATTCACTCTGGAATCTGTTATCGCGATTTGAGACAATGGACTGTGGGATCCCAAAGTGTACCCATACTTCCTCAAAGAATAACTTAGCAGTGGCCTCTGTTGTGATACTCTTCTTGCAGGGTGCCATGATGGCCATCTTAGAGAATTTGTCGATAACCATGAAATGAAATTGTTTTCATGCTTAGTAGAAGGAAGGCCCGTCATATCATCCATGGAGAAATATTCCCAAGTCCGGTTAGGAGTAGGTACAGTAGTATACAGGCCTTCCTTCTTCATGGTTGGTTTGACAATGGCGCATGCAGTGTAGGATGTAATGTACTTACCAACATATTGACAAAGGCTTTGTGACCCGATTGTAGTTCACCTCCCAAATCATCTTCGCACGCTTACTTGAAGGAAAACAAATGTGTCCTAGGTGGCATAATAGTGCATCCTAAAGGTGAAAATTTGGAACTTTCTTCCCTTCCAAGAGTGTATGGTATATGTTCCTTAATTCTGGAACACTCTTGTAAAGATGCAACCACCTCAATGTCTCGTGCCCAAAGGAGTCGATCACAGTGATCAATACCATGAAGGGTTGCGGCTCAGGAAATCAACAACATTATTGGTACTTCCCTTCTTATACTTAATTTTTAAATGGAATTGTTGCAAATAGGTGGACCATTTCTGATGGCAATTGTTCTACAACTTACCTTGTGTCTGTATGGACTGTAGAGGTTAGTGGGTTGTGTAGATGACCATTCCCTTCCCTAGAATGTAATGCTTCCATTGGTGACAGGCCTGAATAATATAATACATTTCTTTGAAGTAATTGGGGTACTTCCAAACTAGGTCTGAAATTGTGTCACGTTGTAAGCCACTGGATGCCCATGATGAGTAAGAACTGCACCAATAGCATAGTCGGAGGCATATGTCTCAATCTCAAATGGTTTTTGCAGTTATGGTACTGTGAGCATTTGTTCAATAGAGAGGTGATTCTTCAACTCGGAGAATTCTTGTTGTTGGGTTTTCGACCAAAAAAAAATTTCTCTCGCTTTGCCCTTGGTGACTTGACTTAAAGGCCAAGTGATATGAGAGAACCCCAACACGAACCTATCATAGAAATTGGTAAGTGTTATGAAACCAGCTCAAGAAAAGATAGAAAAGATAGATCAATGCCTTAGAATTCAGCCTCTTCGAGGGGGAAACCTCCTTTACATTACATAAATGAACAATTCTTGGATGATACAAATGAAAAGACCTCCTTTCTATATATAGGAGTCTAAGGGGTCATAACATAGTCAGAGCCAACATAACAATAATAATGTAAGGGCACAATAATAACAATCGTGGGCTTCTATGGGGCAAAATAGTAGCAATATGGGCACTACATGGGTACATCAATATAATAAGTGGGTTGTACAAACAACAATAAGGGGTTACACTAGTAGTATAGGGGCCTAACATGCCCCTCTCCTTCAAAAAGCGTTGTCCTCAACGCTTGAGTAGTTCTTGATTCTTCTGTATAAAATTCTTGTCCTCCCATGTGGAATCTTCAGCAGATAAGTTCTTCCACTTGATAAGATATTCCGAAATTGATCGATTTCGTAACTGTCGAGTTCTTGTTTCTGTGACTGCTTCTAGTTCCAATATAGTTTTTCCTTCCTCGTCAAGTTCTGGCAAAATTGTTTGAACTGTGATCTTTTGCAACTTTTCAATAAGTGGCCATACTTCTTCGTACTTCTTCCATTCATCCCTTGCTTCGTTTATCCAATCTGGTTGGATAATAGAAAGAGCACAAAACAATGCTTCCACATCCTCATCCTTGAAGAGTCTCCCCATTCGATAAGGTTGCCATTTTTTAAGTGCATGTAGTATTGACAACATTTCATTCTCATAAATAGCTTGCTTGAGATGTAGCAGTAAAAATACCCAATCACCTACATCAAAACATTTTTCACTACAATGTTGATCTACCTATTGTTTCGTTTGATTTTGCACCGAAGTTCCGTTATCCTTTAAAATTTGGAGAACGTGTTGTTGATGCTCGATGTGATCTTTCACTACTTTAACCTTTTTCTTCTTGATATGTGCTTCTATATCTACAATTTGAGGAGTGGTAATTTCTTCCAATCCTTTACAAGATATGGTCGGATTCATTTCTTGATGCTCGATGTGATCTTTCACTTCTTGAACATTTTTCTTCTTGATATGTCTTTCTATCTTGATAGTTTGAGGAGTGGTAATTTCAACCAATGAATTACAAGATATGGTTGGATTCATTTCTTCTTTCTTGATGTGATCTTTCACTTCTTGCACCTTTTTCTTCTTGATATGTCCTTCTATCTTGAGAGTTTGAGGAGTGGTAATTCTTGCCAATGCTTTACAAGATATGGTCTGATTCATTTCTTCTTTCTCTGGGGTGGTGTCTTGGCGTATATCTTCTTCTTTTGATGTTTCTTGATCCTTTTCTTCCTCCTCTTCATATTCTATGTAAAATAATTTATTCTCAGCACAATTATGACTTTTAGTGCATTTGCTATCATAATTGTAACAAAGCCCTTTTTCTCTTTTTTCTTCCAATTGTTGTGGTGTAACCCTTGTAGGTTGTGGAAGGCTAGGAGAAACAACACTTCCATATTAATAGTTGTGAGGGGTATGCTTCTTGATTTCCATAATTTTTCTTTCCATTATGTCACAAATCCCTTTTACTCTTTCCAATTGTTGTGGTGTTGCTCTAAAGAAGGAGTTGCTCTTTGTATCCTCATAATGTGCTATCATTTCCTCCGTGAAAATTGACCAAGTAACAAGTTGTTTACGAGAACAAATCCCTTCATACCATAAAAATTGATTTGGTTCTAAATATAAAGATTCCATACTTACCTTTTGTAACAGTGGTACACCATGTAGATCAAAATATTTCTCCATTTGAAGTATCCAATTTACCTAATCCTTGCCATCAAACTTCCTCATCTTTCTTTTTCTTGATTTTAGGAGCTCGATCTTGCGACGACTGTAACTCTGTAATTTCATATCTTTAAGTTCTAAAATTGTGACCTGTAGTAGCCCTCTGTGTCCTCTTTCCATTGCCACCAGTCTGATCCAAATTGGATTCTCCAAGAAAGAGTTATGCACAATCTCCCAAGATGACCTGATTATAGACCTTTCGAGAAGAGAGAAGTTGTATGAAGCGCCACGTGTCACTGTTTCGACCCTTGGCTCTGAAAACTATCTACAAGAAACTACAGTCCGTACTCTTTCTGTGCCTTCTTACGAAATTTCAATCCAATGCTCAGAGCGAAAGTTATGACAATTTTCCCCAGGTCACCTGTTTGGAATGTAATTAAGGAATCTGCAAAAAGACCAACTTCCTTAGATCATATCTCCACAAATATAGTGCGAAAAGCTCTGAAATTCGGACCTAAGGTTCAGTGCGATTTCTTCTCAAATGGATTTCTTTTCCAGCTTTTGAAACGTCGGAGAAAAAACGTTATAGCAAAAATACCACGATGACTTGTTTGGAGCAGCGAAACCCTAGAATCCAAAGCTCTAATACCAAATGTTATGAAACCAGCTCAAGAAAAGATAGATCAATTCCTTAGAATTGAGCCTCTTCGAGGGGGAAACCTCCTTCACATTACATAAATGAGCAATTCTTGGATGATACAAATGAAAAGACCTCCTTTCTATATATAGGAGTCTAAGGGGTCATAACATAGTCAGAGCCAACATAACAATAATAATGTAAGGGCACAATAATAACAATAGTGGGCTTTTATGGGGCACAATAATAACAATATGGGCACTACATGGGTACATCAATATAATAAGTGGGTTGTACAAATAACAATAAGGGGTTACACTAGTAGTATAGGGGCCTAACAGTAAGACCCAAAAAGTTGTGAATATTTGTTAGAGTGGTTGGGGTTGGCCAATCTAGAATGACTTGTATGTTGGATGGGTCCACATGTACACCTTGCTCATCAATGATGTACCCCAAATATTGAACCTGAGTGAGGCCAAAGGTACATTTCTCTAAGTTATAACACAACTTGTGTTGGTGTAGGGTTTCAAGGAGCTGTTGAATATGGTGGAGGTTCTCTTTCAATTTGTGGTTGAAGATCAAGATGTCATCACACCACCATGAATGCATTGGTGAAGGGTCGCAAGATGTCATCCATTAGTCTCATGAATGTTCTATGGGTGTTCGTCAATCCAAATGGCATGACCGGCTTTTCAAAAAGTCCATCCTTGGATATGAAGGCAGTATTTTACACATCGAAGAGTTCGATGGGCACCTGGTGATAACCTGACTTTAAGTCAATCTTGCTTAAATATTTCGCCCCCTTGAGCTGGTCCAGCAGGTCATCAATCTATGGGATTGGGTACCTATTTTGAATAATGATCTTGCTCAACGCTCGATAGTAAATACAAAGCCTCTAAGTCCCATCCTTCTTCTGTACCAATACAATCGAGCTCTCACAAGGTGATGAGCTTGGCCTGATGTGCCCTTTCTGCAATAGTTCTGAATATGCCTCTTGATCTCATATTTCTCTAGAATAGAGTGTCGACAGATTGGCCCATTCGGCAGTGGCACACCCAGGGTTAGATCGATGGAGTTCTTGACCTGACAGTGTAGAGGTACCTCTCTGGGTGAGGCGAAAATATCCCTGTACTCCTCCATGACCTTTTCCATCTACTGCTCCTGAGTAGCCTTGCCTAGAAGCTGTGGCCACAATATTCTTCTTTCCCTGAGGGTGAATCATAAGGAAAAAATAATTCTTGGGATGGGAAATGATCTTATTGCATTTCTTTGCAATGATCAAAGAGATGGAAGTAGGTGGGGCTACCTCCAGTATCTTGTACAACTTATTAGCCAAATTAATAATCATGTAGCGATGTCTAGACTCATATACAGCTTGTCACTTCCACAAGTATGGTTGTCCTAACGATATATCACAAACTTCAAGAGGAGCAATGTCAGATAGCACCTCATCCGTGAAGGGCTTGATGTTATAGGGAAGGCGACATTGCTTGCTGAAATGAAGATCTCATCCATGCTGAAGCCGCCTGATGGTGTACGGATGTGGATGTGTTATAGTATTTAGGCATGGTCGCTTCACGACCTCTGCTGAAATGAGATTCTTTTGGCTCCCACTGTCGATAATGAAATGTAGTGGAGAACCCTTTACCCACATTTGTAATTGGAAGAGGCATTCCCCTTCCTCTGGATCTTCAGGATCAATCTTCAAGATCTTGGTAGTGGCCACAATGGAACTAGGCTCGACATCAATGATCTGCTTCCCTTTGTCAGTTCCCTTATCGAGTTATGATTCAGAGTTGGAACCTACATCTAATCCAGAAGCCTTCAGCTCGACCACCAGTGACTACTTGGATTGACACTCACTTGTATTGTGAGTGGAGCTCTTATGGAACTCACACCATTTTCCTGTGTCCTTCTTCATCTTCAGGGTGTTATTCTTTTCTTGCAGCTTCGGCAGGCTATCCCGAGTAGTGTCACCTTCGTTTGGTCCTTTTTTCTACAGTTTCAGGGCGCCTTTTCCTTTCTTTTGATTCATAGATCTAAATTCCCTCTTCTTCTTTTCAAACTTCTGCTCAATCTTAACAATGTACCGATATGTCATGTTGAGTGAGGAAATATTTAAGAGTTCCATCTCATCCTAGATGTACTTATGTAGACAGTCATGGTACTTGAGCACCAAATTCCATTGAGTATCCTTGATACCGAACTTCGTGCCAAGGATATGGAAAGTATTTTTGCACTCTAACACATCTTGGTCCCTTCCTTGTTGTAGCGTGGTCCTTTATGCATTTGTATTCATAGCTCCCGAGAAGGTAATATTGTTCCTTGATGGCATCTCGGAAAGAATTCCAAGTGGGTGCAGCTTAAAATAGAGAGGGTTCACTCTCGTCCTTTTGTTCGTAGTAGGTTTCCCACCAATCCTTGATGTGTGGGGCAACTTTAAGAAGTGCAAAAGCATATTTTCCTGATTGGAAAAGTCATGAACTGAGAAATATCATTCCAATATATTTAACCATTTATTTACAATGTCTGCATCTATTAGGCCTACAAATATGGGAATATCGAAGTTAACTTGCACCTTAAAAGGAGTTACACCTCCAGAGCGTCTGCTGGATGAAGTGGCATTGCTTATGGGTAGCCATCAAAGGATCTAGGAAAATTTATGCATCATTGTGTCCCTCAGTCGATCGAGGGCTTCCTGAAGCAACATTTTGAAAGGATCTCCTACCTCCTCATCTTTCTTTTCTTCTGCCATGGGAGGTTATCAGGTTTTTCTAGGATGATCTTGCAATGGTTCAACCAAATCGATCCCTAACTCCTTATACCCTAACCTTATTGGGGGCATGCAAAGAGAAACATAGAAAGAACATACCGCTATGATACCACCGATCCAAACCTAAAGAGGAATGCAACAATTTACAGATACAATCATAAACAAAAAGATCCAATAAAAAAACACTTCATTTCATTAATAGAAAAATGTTGAACTATGCTTACAAATAGAATGGAAATAACATAGCTTGGGCGATGGTAGCTTATCTACGAGAAGAGAGGTGACAGCTACATGCCTCTTAACTGTGTTACAATAAGGGTCAAGAGACTCTTTATTATTGGAAAACGTGATAAAATCTTAAGCCACCAAAATCCTAACCCCAGGAGATGTAACACCAAGGGTTTGTGGACCCCGTTGGGGTTAGTTGGGCAGCGAACTTTCAGGGGTCATAACTTGGACATATTATCTCCATTTGGCATGTATGATACCTTGTTGGAAAGGTCTCTCTGAGTACTACATGATTCGCTACAAGCTCGTGCCTATGGTTATGGGCTTGGGATCCGTACGGACCTAAAAGAAATTTCGTTTAGGGGGTCAAAATTGCTCCAGAAGTTTAGAACCCAAAAAATTGCTAAAAATAGTAAATGTTGAAATGAACAAGGAAACATATGAAAGTGATTGGGGGGTTTAGGTGGAATAGGAAGGTTGCCACCAATATCCATCTGGATCAATTTCACAATGAAATATTTTGTTTTAATTTAAATTTATAATAGTTTTTTTATTAAATCTACAAACAAAAAGATTATAATTAAATTTAATGAATAATCATGTAAATTTATTTCTTGTAACAATATGAATCACAAAATCCTAAATTCAAAGAACCATATAAAAACTTTCATACTTACAATAAATTTACAATATAACAAGATTTTTAACCATGGATATTCACCCCACTTCATCATGGATATTATTAACTTGTAATTAGACTTCGTTATAATACCATGACTCATCAATACCATATTCCCAAGAACCATATCTCATTTCACAATATATATATATATATATATATATATATATATATATATATATATATATATATATATATATATATATATATATATATATATATATATATATATATATATATATAATTTTATTACATTTATGAAAGACACTCTCCAACCTAGTATGGAAGAGATGTTGTAATGTCTTGTTATGTTATATTATCTTTTTTGTGTAAGTCAGAGATTTATATTAACAGAGAAAACATATAGTACAAAAAATCTGCACTATCAGATCGAGGCCTGAAGAGAACAAGCCAAACATTCTGATTCCCAACCTAAAAAACACAAAAAACTATCAACTGCTCACCATGCAGGGTGGCTGTTCCTGCTATCTAACAACGCCTGTAAATAGAGGATACTAAAAAGAGGATCGCCCTCCTTCAACCTGCATATACTAAGGTAATGACAAAAATCCCATATTTTTGGAAGACCCAAGAAAAACCGATCAGGATATATGAACATCCGGGTGAGAAGGATGAGAGATAACAACAAAACACAAATATTAAGGTGACTACCCGAACCTACTCATCGTATCCAAGGCCTATTCCAGCACATGGCTATCAACTCTTGCTTTCAGGGAGTGATAGTTGCGGCAATCCTCCTGCTTCTCTTGCGGCATGCCTCCAGCTTCTCTTGCTTCTGGACTAAGCGTCTGCTTGAGGAGCTTAATGAGCACTGTTACTTTCTTGGACAGAGAGTCAACCATCTCATGCACTGCAGTGACTTTGAAATCCAAAGCTTCATAGATGTCATATAGACTTTTCATCTATGCCTCTGGCATTGCCTGGTCATTCTGAGCGAGCCTTTTACTATCTTCTGTTGCATCCAGAGCCCGCGCCAGCAGGGTTCTAACCCTCCAGCTTTCCGCTTGAGTACGCACAAACTGAGTTGCACACTTAGTGACTGTGCCAAGATCTTGAAGCCAGTCTACTTCTTGCGCGATATGCTCCTCCGAACGCTTTCGTTCTTCTTCTTTCACCGAGGCCTCCAATTCAGAACATTTGCGTTTGTTCTTCGACGTAGTTCTGGTTTCATACATTTCCGTTGTTGTCTTGAGTTCCATGTTCGCTGTAGCACTGCGGCAGCCGTCACCTTCCATAATTATCCTGACACTTGCAACGTAAGACCTGGCACTGAGAGCCGAAACTAAATGAACCAGAAATGCACTACAAAATTCTGTTGATGGCTATGCCTCCACTCACTGCTAAATAGTTGATCTGGAGGATATTGCTCATGCCCAACCGTTTCTCCCGAAACGACGTGGATGTACTGACATAATTGTTGCTACTTTGAACTGTGTTTTCCAAGTGATGTATCCAACCTTTGACATCAATGTTGCCTCCTCCTTTTCTAATCAGAAATTTCCATGTGTCCTCCAACTTGTTGTGGTGACGGTGGTGATCGTTGCGGCCCATCATATTAGATTTGTTTCCTTTATTCCCCTTCTGTTGCCATAAACGCACCGAAATTACCTCTCCTTTTGTTCTCTGCCAACTTTTAATGTCCGTATCCACTCCTTTATTCTTCATCATGAAAAAATGCTCGGCGTCAGAACGCCTTCCGGTTGAGCCCGGTTGGCATTGTCCTTGTCTTGTTCGGCCAACTGGGTGCACTTCCTTTTCAAGTCTGGGCAGTTCACCTGCTGCCAACAGATGTCCCATTCCCTATTTTGGTTATCGATGCCATGGTTTGCTAGGTGGTCCGCAATCGCATTCGCCTTGCATCTCACTGCCTGGAAGACTAACCCTCTCATGCCGCTGATCAACTCAGCTATGTTTTCCATCACCTTTGCTAATCTCCAATGCTTCGTGGCTTTGCTTGCTTTGGTTCCGCCATAGATTCTTTTAGCCACAGAGATTACCAGGGCCGAGTCACCTTCTACCACCGCTGTATAATTCTGCATGTCTTTCAGAATCCGTAGTCCCTGTTCTAAAGCTGCAAAATCCATTTCATTGTTCGTCCCTTCTCCCAGTGCTTTGCAGTAAATATGAAGAATGTCTCCTTTATGGTCTCTTATGATTCCTCTGATACCCGCCATCCTAGGGTTTCCTCTAGATGCGCCATCAAAATTTAACTTCAGCCATCCCACCGGCGGGTAATTCCAACTACTGGACTCAGACTGCGGGCTTTGTTGGTTTCTCGACGTAGTCATGCACTGGTTGGTGTGCAGTTGGACGAGTTTTAAAATCCATGAGTCACTAGATGACGACTTCTCATTAGTTTCTCTTTCACTTTTACTTGAATTAACTGTTTAATATTTCTCATGATAGTGTCTATGGCATGCTCTGTGTTTCTATATTCATCTTGGAATATTCTCCTGTTACGCTCCTTCCAAATGGTCCATGTTAAAAAACCGGGCATAACTTTCCAAATGCTGTTAACTCTGGAGTTTTTTGAGAATTTTTTTTGCCAATTTTGTATAATATCCTGAATGGACTCCCTATTTCTGTTAGAGTTTAGCATTATACCCTCCGCCCAATTCCATAACTGGCCAGCCCAGTCACAGGAATTAAATAAATGATTCATTGTTTCTTCCTTTGCCATGCACATTGGGCATCTGGATGGCCCATGAAAGCCTTTGCTGCATAGATTTTCCCATGTTAAGGTTTTTTTCCTCATTAAAAGCCAGAGGAAAGTTTTCATTTTTGGCCAAGACAGGTCGTCCCACGCGTTTTGACTCCAATGTGAAACCTCCCTTTGCTCTGCAATTCCTATCAGTTCCCTGGCTTCCTTGAGTGAGAAATTTCCGTTACCCTTCATTCCCCATCTAAGCTGGTCCTGTTCGTCCCTATTCCTTATTTTCCTTTTGAGTAGTTGGTCAACTAGATGCTTTGAACTGTCATCTTCCCCATTGCTGTTATCCAAGTTGAAGTTTATCCATTCTCTCCAAATGGGATCCCAGCTGTTCTAGTTCCAGTATTGGTCAACTCTGTAACGACCTTCGTGTTGACATTTCTACTTGAGATGATCGAATTTGGGCTTTTCCAGTTTTGGTAGCTGCTGCCAATAATATTCCCAAAAAAGCACTGAATGCCCATTCGGGATTTCCCAGAAACTGTTTTCCTGTACCAAGTTGCGATTTTTCCATTCAAGATTCCAAATGGGTGATCCCTCAGGAACCTCCTGAAGCCTAATAAGATCATGACTATTGTATTCGGGGGTATATTTCTCTTTCCAATGTCTTGCCCAGGGGAGATGGGGCTCTTTTATCCATCGCCACCATAGTTTAGCACCACAAGTCATGTTTATGATTGAAGGATCCACCAGATTTAGGCCTCCCATAATTTTTGGTTTGCAGAGTTTATGCCATGCTACAAGCGCCCATTTTTTCTTCTCCCCATTACCATTCCATAAAAAGGATCTTTGGATTGATCTTATTTGTTGGAGGATGCCCTTGGGGGACGACAGCATGGAAAGTAAGTACTGAGGTATAGCTTGCAGAACTGCCTTTGTGAGAACTAGTCTCCCTGCAAAATTAAGTGCTCTATGCGTCCAGTGCTTGCACCTTTTCTCCAGGTTAGCTATAATTCTCTCCCAGTGCACTTTTTACCAGGGTTTGAGAGTTAGCAGTGCTCCCAAATATCTTGAAGGTAGACACCCTTTCCTGAATCCAAGTATATTAGAGAGGTGCTTCTGAATAGCTGGATGAGTGTGAAAGAAGTAAATCGTGGATTTGGAAAAATTAATTTCCATTCCAGATGCCTTGCTGAAAAGATCAAGGATTTTGTTATAAGCTAGAGCCTCTTTCACTGTGGGAGTTCCATGTAACATCGTATCATCCACAAATTGTTGGTGTGTTGTTGCTGGCAGAGATTGGATAGGCTGAAGGCCCCTCATTTTCCCCTCTCTTTTTGCTTTGGATATAAGTCTGCTAAGACCTTCCATGAGAATAACAAACAGGAAGGGGGAGAGAGATTCCCCTTGTCTGATTCCCCGAGTAGGTGAAAAGGGTTTAGAGGGAGATCCATTGACAATGATTGAGAATCTGGAGGACTTAATAAGGGCTAAGATCCAATTGATCCATAGTTTGCAAAAACTGAAGGCTTTTAGAATGGCTTCTAGATATTGCCAACTAACTTTATCATAGGCCTTCGATAGATCAAGCTGCATTAGCATTCCTGCTAATTTCCTAGTTTGCAGGGTGTGAATCATTTCTTGAGCTAGAAGAATATTGTCTAAGATCTGTCTCCCTTCTACATACCCGGATTGCTCTTCTAGTATGAGGGCAGGAAGAATAGGCTTTAGTCTGTTAGCTATAACTTTTGAAATTATTTTATAAATGACATTACATAGAGAAATTGGTCTGAACTTCTCAGGAGAGTTTGCTTCTTCCATCTTTGGGATAAGCTCTATGAAGGTTGAGTTGAGAGATTTGAGGATGGTACCAGATTTCCTAGAGTCCTCAACAACTTCCCATATTTCATGCTTCACTAGGTTCCAGCAGGCTTTATAAAAATTAATGGTGAAACCATCCGGTCCAGGGGCCTTATCATTAGGCATACTTCGGACAGCCTCCTCCGCTTCCTCTAAGGTTATTTCTCTGCTTAGAGGTGAGTTCTGGGCTCCGGTGATAGTTTGGGGGATGGCTGAGATGAGCTCCTTTATGGCATCCTCTCTGTTTGCTAGCGGTTCCTGGGCAATACTGCTGAAGTGCCTAGTTAGTAAAGCCGCTATGTCTTGGTGATTCTTTAGAGTTTCCCCATTCTCATTCTTGAGTTCTAGAATTCTATTTTCACTTCTGTAATCTAGAGCAGATCTGTGAAACAATTTGGTATTTTGCTCACCCTCTTTAAGCCACCGAATTCTGGATTTCTGCTTCCAAAGAGTCTCTTCCTGCTGATAGCATCTATTCCATTGATTAGTTAGATCCCTTTCCTAATCTGCAGAATCTTCACTGTTGTGCCCTGAAGCCCACTCTTTGTGAATCTCTTCCAGTTTGTCTTCTATCAAGGTCTTTTCCTTAAAAATGTCTCCAAACTCTTAATGTTCCATTCTTTAATTTTGGCTTTAGTGTGCCTTAGTTTCTTCTGAAGGTTAAACATTTTGGAACCACCTCCAATCACTGGTTCAGACCACCATTTCTCTACCAGATTGAGGAAGTTGGGGTGATCCAACCAAAATTTTTCGAATCTGAACGGTTTATTCCTTGGGGTGCCATGGATCGCTGCTATTAAAGATATTGGCCAGTGGTCAAATCCTCCACTTGGAAGGATGTCTGACTCAACTAGAATACCATTCATAATGATGCTCTCTGAGATGATGAATCTGTCCAGACGAGAGGCAATCAGCCTATCTCCCCCTCGTCTATTATTCCATGTATAAGTGCCACTCTTAGGTGGGATGTCCACCAATTTAGCATTATCAATGAAATTTGTGAATAATTCTGCATCCCTACTGAGTTTTCTTATTCCCCCTTTCTTCTCCAGAAGAGTGGTTATCATGTTAAAGTCACCCCCCATAATGCATTTGGAATAAGGATGTCTAGAAATTAAACTTGACAGAGAATTTAAAAAGGTTATTTTATCCTCTAACTTCTAGGGTCCATAAACATTTATACATAAGAAGGATTCAGAGTTACCTGTGGGTTGGGCTTCCACGGCTATAAATGCTCTGGTTGCTTCTGCTGATATGACTTGAAACATTCTTGAGTCCCACAACGTGACTAAACCTCCTTCTCGCCCCTGACTTTCTACTTCCATGTAATTAATGTGGTTTCCAAGCTTCTTTGTGATGTTAGCCATGCTTGTATTCCTGCTTTTAGTTTCTTGAATGAAAAAGATATCCGGTTTTTCTTTCTGAAATTTTCTTTTCAGAACTCTCTGCTTTGCTTGGTTGTTTAGCCCTCTTGCATTCCATGATATGATTTTCATGATTAACTAGAAGAATTATTGGTAAAATGGGAAGGCATCTAGAGCCTTCATCTTCCCTGAGTTTATCATTAATATTCCAAGCTCCTGCAGAACTTCATCGCTTGTTCTCCTTCCTCTCTTCTTTTTTTTCTTAGATCTTGTTGAGCTGCAAAGAAGCCTCTTTGGCTGGTTCCCAGCTCCTCTTGCTATACCTAACTTTCTACTTTGTCTCTCTAATTCTGCTTTTTGCCTTGCAATGAATAGCTCATTAACCTTTCTGATTTCTTCTTCTGGCACATTTTCTATGCCTCGAGACTTCCAGTTTTCTGCCATGACTGGTAGGTTTATTCCCTCCTTTGCTAGCACCTCCTCCAGTTCTAAATCATCGCTTCCTCCATCGCTGGTGAGCATATCTACATCCTCCTCGGGTTCTTCTGTTTGCTCCTTCATTTGGACTTCTGTGCTAATCATGGTTTCTTCTGTTTCTTTTGAGGTTTGCCCCGTATTACCGGTTATCCCTCCATTGGAGGTGAGAGCTTTATTCAGATCCTCTGAGTCTGTGTCTAACTCTAAGGCTTCAAAAGTGTTCTTTTGGTTCCCTCATTCTGTTTCTATTCTGTTTGTTCTTCTGCAGTTGGCTCTTCGTCTTACCTTGGGTTTTACAAAGTCATCTCTGCCTCTATCTGCTTGCTCTGTTTTAATAGCTTCTTCTTGTTTGTTCAGATGGCATTCCCTCATTAGATGTCCATGCTCATGAAATTTTCGGCAGCGAAAAGGAATTTGTTCATAATCTATTGCTTGGAAGTAATCCTCATCCCTGTACTCTAGCCATAGACCCTCATGTAGAGCACCGGATACATCCATTTCCACGCATATTCTTCCACACGAGGTGTATTTTCTTTGTATGGTTGCTTCTGAGGCCTTGACAAAAGTACCCAGCCGATCCCCATTTGTTTCAGTGCTGAGATACCCCAGTAGTCTATGGGAAGAGAAAACAGCCTTATCCATACTAGTACCTGAGTGAAAGTTTCCCTTTCTGGAACAAAATTTGGTTTCCATGGCCGCATGTATAGACCCACTAAAGCTAAGAAATATGGGCCTCCATCAAAAATCCTGTCCTTGTCTTCTAGGCTGGTGAAGACTACAGTAAAGAATCCTTTTGCTCCTAAGTGTAGTTTCACATCGCCCTTGGGTCTCCATTGTTGTCGTATCCATTGACATAGAGCTCTTTCAGATGCCCATAAGCCCATAAACTTGCAAATGACTGCATGCTCTGCCATGTGCTCTCGATAAGCTTGGATCTACGGATCTACTATGACTACTCTGAGGGTCTCTGCTTTCTTAGGTTTGCAGGTTCCGTTCGATGTTGGGTGGTTGCTGGGGTTCGAGCTGGTTTCACCTTCCGTGCCTTCTTTCCCCTGGGGGCCTTCCCTTTGTTCCCCCTTCTCCTTTGACTGCTTCTCATTATGATCTGCGATTTTTTGTCCGGTTGTGGCATTTTTTCCATTATTCTCCAGTCCCTCAACTTCTTTTTCATTGGTTTGTGGGTTGCTGCTAGGTCCTCTGCCCTCTTCTTGTTTTTTCTCCTTGTTTTTCCCGCTATTCGGCTTGAGTCTTTCGTATCCTGAAATTCTGACTCCTTCCTGCGCTCTTAGTTTCTGCTTCTGCATGACTATTTGTTTGAAAGAAGGAGTCCCAATGGACCCCTCTTTGACCATCTGTAGGGTGAGATTTTGTCCCCTTTTGAGCAAAACCGCTAGCCTCGATCTGTTCGCTTCCAGCTCTGTGTCTGTAACAGTGCACAGAAACCCTACCCTCAAGGCGCCGCGCTCATCTCCCTGTCTTATGTTATATTATCATTCTCAAGCTCGATAATATATTATTTGTGAACGTGGCGACAATAAAAGTCCTCAGGTTCAGGTCCCCAAAATCTACGACTTGCCATCTCTCAACCCAACAAATCCTGAAAATGAAAAGAAGGTTGCGGAATGAATTTCACATGTTTTGAGATTCTTCCTCCATATGGAATTTCTAGAGTACCAAAATCATGCTACCTTTCTCATATCTTTTTCTTATCATACAAAGTGCCCTTTTCTGTTAAAAAATAAACAAAAAAAATTGTCACCCTAGGGCGTTGGAGGAAACGGAATTGGGCCCCTCCACATTAAACACCAACACTATGTTTAGGGATTCCATTCCATTCCGGTATCTTCTTCCACATGTTTTCCTTAAAGTTGTAAAGGAAATTCGTCATCACAACATTAAACACTTGTGACATGTGCCATAATATAAGCTTGCAAATGCGATTATGTTGTCCAAGGTGATACCTATGTAAAACCTCCAAACAAAGTTTGACATGGTGGGTAGACTCAATATTTGCCTCTCTTGAGTAAAGAGAGGGTAAAGCACTAATAACTTGGTGTTCCCATGGAGATATTGTGAAGAGAATTAGGCCCAAAAAATCCCTCGTAACACATGAACCCATCGACGTAAGTGATCGACCTCCTCCACTGGTGTTCCAGTAAATCATGTAGCAACGGGTTATTCCATTTGAACATCGTTAGTCATCCTTTTTGCAAAATAATGGATTTGAAATACGATGAATGTGTGTGTTCCTCGATAAAATATGACATAAGAAAGAACATAGGGTGGCCGAGAAATCTTCTGTCCTAGTGAACGACAAACGAAGGATCTGGCATGTAAGGAATGGAAATAACTATAAGTGGATGATAATCTACGTAAATCCAAACTTGGAAGCCTCGTTATAACTCGAATCTTCAAATCATCCGGTAGTTTATTCCATTAATTTCGAGAAGTGATGAAATTTAGATCAAGTGACATCAAACTTTGAAACTGACAGGACTGTGAATATATTTATTATTAGCTGAGGGTAGTGCTTTTCCCAATGAAGAGAAGTGAATTCGCACTTTTCCAAAAATTATCTCCCAATCTTCTTCACAAAATTAGCGTAAGAATAGGGACAAGATGGCATGCTCATATATATTAACGATTAAAATGTAAATTGAATGCCTAGTAATAATTTTTTATATATGTGTGGAGGGCTTAAAATGGAAATTACATGTCATCTTGTAATTAGAAGCATTAACCTACATGGACGTATTTCATATTGTTTGTTGAATTTTGAGAAGGATCGAGGAGCATCAAATTTAGTAAAAAAAACATGACTGGGTGTGCTTTGCGAAAAGTGAATTCACATTATTTCAAAAATAATTTCTCAATCCTTGTTACAGAAGTCCAATAAAAAATAGGAAAAAGAGAAGGTGTGTGCTTTCTAATTAGAATGAAAATGGTAAGATAAATAATATTACATAATAAGGTGTGTGCATATCTGGTTATAATTTTACATGTATGTATTTGATTAAAATGGAAATGGTAAGATAAATAATATTTTTTTCTTGACTAATTTTTTTTGTTATTATTAAATGAGAAGATATAAATGCTTATAGCTTTCATAATAGTTCACATGCAATTTTCAAGGTACAATTAATCACTTAGCCACTGTATTACTATTTAGAAATCATTCAAACATGATATATTGTGTCAGATACAACTGTCAAAACATGGAAAATATTGTGCATGATGTAACTTGGACCTGTTTTTCCCCTTAAAAGTCGAGAACAACTAATACTGATTTTTATTAGTCACTCTTACCTAGGGAAATAACACTTTTACAAGTGACGTCTCGATGTGCCCTTGATTAACAAGGTTGATTCACTTCGATGCACCAATGATTTACTATACCTAATCGTGAGAAAGAACATCATATCTTGTATGTTATTGGCAATATGTAATTGGTAGGTGGTTTTATCATGGGTTAGGCAACTTAATTGTGGCCTAAACCCACCAAAGGATCATATTGACTCCCCTAGTGGAATTGTTGATAGCCATTGAACTCCTATTATGTCTAGAGCATTATTTCACATCATGGGCACCCTCAACACCTTTAATAGCTTGTTTATTTCCCACATTATTTGTGAGATGATGCACCTGGACTAGTGTGTCCACTCGGCATACCATTATGGAATGGTAGTTGATCCAAGGACCAAATGAGTATTTTCTCACCTTTGGGACACGGGATGATAGGAACCATCTTCAGAGCCCTCATATTGGAGCATTACAGGCTCATTTATCATCATGAGATGCATGAGACCAACATTTGTGTACCGAAACCACATTGGAGCACCACACGATGACTTACATGGAGACTAAGGAATCATCCTATTGTCCATCATTTATGGATCCCTCTCTCTCATTTTGGCACTTAAGACTCATTGTAGCCCTCCATTGGCCCTACGTTAGCATGACATCATCAACTCAACTTTCATATGGATGGCTAATTCATAACTCATAATAGATACTTGGTTGGCTTGTGACCAACACTTGTTTCTAGCATAGGCTAATTCGACTTAGAGAGACTCATATTAAAAAAAGTGAGTTTCATTTGTGAGGACTCATCATCATCACTTGGGATTTTAGGCCGTCTTTAGAAATTTTGCACTTTTTTTGTTTGATCCTTTGGAGTATCTAGCATGAACTAT
This sequence comes from Pinus tabuliformis, assembly GCA_031772625.1. Taxonomy (NCBI): domain Eukaryota; kingdom Viridiplantae; phylum Streptophyta; class Pinopsida; order Pinales; family Pinaceae; genus Pinus; species Pinus tabuliformis. The sequence goes on from CM062807.1 coordinate 1,233,959,119, forward strand.
AATATTTGGACTTGATTTTTAATCTCGTCTTGGGGCTACTTCTTGAATATGGATGGATAATTGCATGACTATTTTGCAAGTTCTCTTATTGATGAAATCTTTCTTTGAAAATTACCTAATGTATGTAATTGCTACAACTAGAGTAAACGTTATTATGCCCTAATTTGATTGAAGATAATTTTGAAAGCTACTTGGTTGGCTCCTGGATATGTTATTCATGGTATAGCATGCAATGAATGTTCCCAAAGATGAAATTTTATTTTCCTCGAACAAAATCCATATTCTAATAGTAGGTAATTGACGGAAGGTGGTATCCAGGGCATCATATTTTAACCTCCTTGAAAACAATTATGGATTATCTAACAAATTTAGGACACCATTAACCGAAGAGAGTGAATTTTTGGATTTAAATAGGAGAAGACTCCTTTAAGTCTTGCTCAGAGGGTCTGCAATTTTGGAGGATTTCTCACGGTTATCCATCCATAAATTATTATGCCTTAGAAGGGAAACATAGCTTGTATTTCCTTGGATAGGTGGATTTCTTTAGGGTTGTCTAACCATAGTATTTAGTGCAATAAATTTGAAGAAACCATTTCTCATCCCTTGCCTTGAACTAGTGAGTTCCTTAGAAAAAATTCCTCCCATGATTATTCATTAAACCCTAAGTCTAGTGCGAGTATTTTCTAGGTCTCTTAAAAAGAGTTAAGAACTTTTTAGAAGTGTTAAAACATCACATAAGGCTATCTTGAGAGATCCTTCTCCATCACTTAGAGCCTTGATCTTAGAAATAATTTTTATCATAGAAATATCAAACCTTAGGTCTTGATATTTATTAAGTCTTTCTTTAAAACATTAAGCCATTATTAATGTCACCCCAAAACCTTGATCTATTCATTCTAAGTTATTCCCCTTCCTACCAGGACTCCTCCCATTAGTGAACATCCATAAAGCGCATGGGAATTTGACTTAGGTGACAACAGGTCATTTTATTATTGTTATCACTTAGTCTAGTAGTTTCCCTTTACGTGTTCCCTTCGATAGGGCCCTCGTAGATTGTGTGGTAACACAACCAAGATTGGATATGAAATTACAATATTTTACAACACAATTTTGTTCTCAATTTTTTTTCAGGGGTGCTTCCCCTTGAGCCCCACCATGAGGGGATAAAAGGTTGTTTTTGGCCCCCTTGGACCCCTTGTTAAAAATAGTGGGGTGGGGGGGGGGGGAAACTTGTCCCCACACCCCCTAGTCAGGAACCAAGATCCAAATTCTGCTGAAACGAAACTTTTGAATTAGGAAGACACGCAAGCTCCACATGAAAAAAGTGGGCCACTACCCCATTATTGTCTCTTGGTATAATTTATGCCTTCTAGGGTTTCCCTCTTTAAGAGACGCTAGATTTTGCGGAAGCACAATGATCATTTTGTTAAATAATGAATCCATATAGGTGATGCAAGTTTTAGATAGAGGAGGAATGACCTGTTGTAGAGTTTTGTGAACCCAACATTTCGGACTACCAAGTGAGTCCATCATCGGGGAGGATGTGTCAGTAGATATTCTTAAGATCTTAATGATGTATCCAAGAGCTATAATTATGGTGTATATATAGGTTATTAAAGAAAAGAAATAAGAAAATAGGTCGGCTCTTATCTTTTTTAATTAATTAATTAATTAAATTATTTATTTATTTATTTTTTAATTAATTTATTTAAGGGGATAACTTACTTGATTAATTTTATTATTTATAGAATTAATTATTATGTTTATTAATTTTATTTTAAATAATTGGTTCAATTGATTCATTAATTTGTTTAAATAATTTATTAATTTATTATTATTTTCTTTTATTTATTTATTTATTTTAAGGTTTTTTAAGGGAACAAAGTTAATTATTGGCTTTTAAGGTTTCAAGTAAAAGTTTCCAAGTGTTTCTTAGTTTTAATCCATCGTCCCGATTCAGGTTATTCTTCCTTTTTTCTATTTCAATGGCTTCCTTGATTTTCCTTTTGAGATAGTGTTCTTCTTTTCTAACAAGTTTGACGTCTTCCATGTAGATGTAATGAGAGGAAGAGTGAACATGTTCAGCTAAGGCTAACTTAGAGGTCCTTTCTCTTCTTAAGTCAGCAGTGTGTTCTTTAATTCTAATATTAAGAGACCTACCCGTTTCACCTATGTATTCCTTACCGCATGGGCAAGGAATCACATAAACGCCTTTTCGAAGTTTAGGGTTTATGGGATCCTTGACTGATTTGAATAATTGTCTGATGGGATTAGCAGGGGTGAATACTACATTAATGTGATGTTTATTAAGAATTTTAAAGATTTTATCAGTGGTGCCTTTTATGTATGGAAGGGAGACTTTCGAAGTGGATAAATTTTTATTTTCAATATCATTGTTAATCTTGTTTAGGGATAGGTGCATGACTTTCTTGATGGTATTTATATTGTAGCGATTTAAGTCAAACACCTTGTGAAGATGGTTAAGCTCATCATTTAGATGGTTCGCATCAGATATTCTGTCCACCCTAGTAGTTAAGGTCCTAATGATGCCAATCTTCTGTTTAGGGTGGCGATGGGAATTTGCATGAAGATATCTTTCTGTATGGGTTTTCTTTCTATAAACTTGGAAACCAAGAGACCCATCTCTTTTATTTAGAAGGATATCGAGAAAGGGAAGCTGGTTGTTATTTTCAATTTCAATAGTGAATTTTATATGGTCAGAGAGGCTATTTAAGTGATTGAGGCATAGGCCAAGTTTTCTTTTCCATGACTCCACTTGGCAAATATGTCGTCAACAAACCTTTTCCATTCTTCAGGGGTGTATGGAAATGACCTAAGAGCTTTATGACCTTCCCAAATATGTTATTTTTTATGCTTCGTCATACCCATTACTCTCTTCTAAATTGCTTGAGGGTTCATTACTTTACCATTTCCTTAAATCAAGAGCTTACATTCATCATCAAATTTTGTCAAGAATTATGCTTTAGAGTGCCTAGTTTAACACGAGAATTCTATATCATCCCTAAATATATGGTCATACTAAAGTGGTTAGCAAGCGTATGGAAATCTATTTGAAATGATTCCTTTCTAAGAAACCACAAAAATGCACATATAGCTTTCCCTTATGAAATGGTGGTACAATACCAATTATCATCATTGGATCTACCAAGATGAAACCGTATGAAGTAGCCTATGGTGAAATCCTTTGTCAAGAAACCAAAAAAAGTTCATCTATAAAGAAATTGAAACACTTAACACTTAATGACAATTTTTTCATGGTTAAGCATGGATTGAAACACCAAGCTAACTTCCATCACATAGACTGTTCTTTTGTAAGAAAAGAACAAGTGTTTCTTTTCCTTCAACCTGATAGACAAACACGAGTTAAAGATCAAATCAAGATCATAACTTAGAATGAAAGTCCTATGGGTACTATATAATCATCCCCTACATTAGACTAATGGCCTTTAAGTTTGTTCATCGAACCCACTCTATGGTTACTCCAATCTTTCATGTGTTCTCTCTAAATAAGGTCATGGGGTCAAACTTCAAGGTGAAAATCACTTATTAGACCTCAATGATGAATATTCATTCCACTCTAATTGAAAGACGTATTGGACACTATAGAGTGCCAGTTGCACCATTTGAGAAGGATTGATCGAATGGAAATAGATGTAACTAGAAGATGCTCCATGAGAACCAATAGTAATTTATCACTTCCAACCATTAGGATAATGTTGCTATTCTAGGGGACAGCATGTTATAGTCCTACCATAAAGTCCCTATTTTAAACTACTTAGGAGTTAGTATGTAGGGATCCTATTTAACCAAGTCCCATTAGATAGATATTTATTTAATGTAAAATAGTCTACCTTATAAGGTATACAAAGTAGTTGATATTCGTTAATGAAATAACCAAGGTATTAGGATTTTAGTATTGAGTCTATTTAAAGAGATAAAAACATTATGGACTATTTTCTTGAATATTTTTGTGTTTGGACCTTTTCTCAATGAAAAGTTTCCCAACATTAAGATACAAATGACCATTGATTTTTATCTTCATATTATCATAATACAAGGACCTATTTCACATATTCCATCCTATTAGTTTCATGTCTAATTTCTTACAATTACAATCTTTGTATACAAGGATTGTGTTCCAAGTGCTAGTGATAACGAACATTACAAAACTTCTATCTACAATTCTCAATCTAAAGACCAACCTAATGTCCCACTTCCTCTATCATTGTGTTTTATCCCTTAGGGTTCCAATGATTTTATTTTTACAACAATAATCCATCTCTATTTTTTTCTCCAGTTGTTATAAGTTACACATGTTCAAATTCAATTCTATTGATCTTAAAATATTTAACTTATTTTATGTACATTATGATTTGTGTTCTTACGTATTTCTCTAAAACAACACATTAACTTCTTATCTACTATTATTCTCACCAATGCTTTTGATGGTCTTCCTTTACATATCTACTCCAACACTCACTTTCCTAGTTATCTATAAACATGACATGGATCCTTTAGAAAGTCAACCAAAAAGAAATATTTAAAACACCTAATAAAAATTAATGCTCCTATACATTATAAGCTAGGTGTCATGTGAATCCAAAAACTAATACCAATAAATAATATGTAATATAAACAATCACTAACTACAAAGAGTTTAGCTAAACCCTTGCATCCAATCCACAAGTTTTAACAAATATATTACTTACCAAGTTGGGGGAAATTTTTGGGAATAAACTTCTTAGAAACACTTAAATACATTATTCTTCCAATATTTTAAAATTTTGAAATATACGATATAATATTGAAAATATCAAAAACCTCTTAAAAAAATATTTCTCATTAATTAGAACAAAATGCATAATCTTACATTAGAATAGAATATTGTGAGAATTTTTGTGTTTATCCATATACATGACTACACTAGAGATTATATTGTGCTCAATATAATCTGAACATTCTTTCAAAATTTAGATTAGAGTGATTTATTATTTAAATTATAACATGCATACCCCACACATACACTTATCCTAAATACCCTATTTTATCATTTCTGCTATACATCATAAACCTATATGCATTTATATCTTCTAATTACTAAATACTCATTAACTAAAACAAACCAAATTAAAATTAGTAACAATGAGCAAAATATCTATATATATATAATACAAAACTTTAAACATTATAATTTAATAATTTTTTAAATATCCAATAAAAATGTACATTGATTAAAAAAAATGATATATATTTTCAATATTTCTATTTAACTTCAATAAATATAATATACATATATGTTGATATTATAAATGCACACCCACACAAATACTTATCTTAAATAACCTATTTTATCATTTAAATTATAACATACATACCGCACACATATACTTATCCTAAATACCCTATTTTATCGTTTCTACTCTACATCGTAAAACTTCCTGAATAATACCATACCATACCATAAGTTTTTACAGAACAGCCTTGTTGAGATATTTGCAATGGCAAATTTACATTATATAAAAAAATCAACCAATGTTATTGTTGCCAGTTCATGTATCCTGAAAGGGTTTGGAAGAGCAGTTGGGGCACGAGACTTCCCGAATTATTATATTTTAATCAACCAATCGAAAGAGGCTGGGTTCCATGACAATCACTGGTTGGAACTCCCCCATATTTTCCCAACCATGATTTGACATGTCATAGATGGAAACGTGGCGACCATAAAAGTCCTCATGCTGAGCTCCCCAGAATCCCCGACCTGCCATCTCTGGACCCACCACATCCTCAAAACGAAAAGGAGGCGGTGGAATTGATTCCACGAGTCTCCAGATTCTTTCCTCCATATGGAATTTCCAGAGTACCAAAATCATGTCACCTTTCTCATATGTTACGCTCAGTGATCAAATTTGAAGGGCAGGTCTTAATTTCATTTAGAAGGGCACATATTCAGGTCACACTTCTATAATGAAATGCATAAAAAAAAAGAGCAATTCAATTCACAAGAGTAAATTATTTTCAAATTTCTTTTTATTTTTTCACAGGAGAATGGTGGAACAACAACCCCATGGATGTTGTGTATAAGGAAGGTCTGATATGAGTTGGAACTAATATATCGGATTCATTTACCATTAATGGATAAACAGGAGACCTATATTCCTGCTCCAGTTCATATAAGGATTAATTTTGTAGGAAATTTTTGTGACCAGAACGTTCAAGCCAATATAAAAGTTGCTCAATCAAATTTAAGTTTATTGCGTGAATGAAAAAATTCAGTAAAATTCTAAACAGGTTTAGGATTCAACAAAAGAGTGTAAAAAGGTGTATATGTTTTTGGTATCTCCTTTTTTAATATTAAAACATACCAGGAATTGGGAATCCGCAAACAAATCAAATCTAGTATGTTAGGAACGCTGTTGAATGCGCTCCTCTCCAAGCATAAATCGTGCTTAAACCTTGCTTGACAGGCATTTGTTGAATGATGAATCTATGCTCCTCTCCAGCTTAAATCGTCGTCAAACCTTGATTTGGGCAGCGTTCAGGCACAACCCAGTGAAATTACAGACCTAATACATGGCCCATATTGACATCTAGTCGCTCTCAATTGAAACTACCAAATGTAATGGTATCAAAGAGTAATTGTGACATAATAATTAATAAGAACTTCCATCATATGCACAATTAGAAAAAACAACTCAAAAAGAAACTGTTGCTTTTGAAATGGAAGCAACTCAGAAACTGCCAAATGTAATGGTATCAAAAGGTAATTGTGACATAATAATTAATAAGAACTTGCATCATATGCACAATTAGAAAAAACAACTCAAAACGAAACTGTTGTTTTTGAAATGGGAGTTTCTGAAATGGAATTTAAGTTTTAACAAGAAAAGAAATTTACAAATTCAACATTCCTAAAATTCTAATTTCAGAAAAAATGAAATTTAAAAAAAGTTGACAATTTGACAGCACTTCTTAAAAAAATTTAAGATATTATTCCAATTTTTTTTTAAATGACAAAATTCAATTTTAAAATTTTTTTTGACTGGTAAAATTTTCTCCCTACTTCTCTGACATGCCAGAGACCCTTTGAAGGGCTCTGATGTGTTCAATTTTGATCCCTGGTTACGCTTATCATACAGAGTGCCTTTTTATGCTAAAAAATAAACAAAAGAAACTTGTCACCCTGCGGCGTTGGAGGAAATGGAATTGCATCCATCCATATCTCTTCTTCCACATCAAACACCAACACTCTGTTTGCCGCTGAAGTCGTGTCAGTTGAGTGCGCAAGCCAACACAAGTAACGCTCAGACACAAGTTGGGGACGGTGTAAAACAGATAGGGGACCGCTATAATTAGGGATTCCATTCCCTTCGGGAATCCTCTTCCACGTGCTTTCCTTAAAGTTGTAGACGAAAGTGGTCATCACAAAATTAAACGCTTCGGACATGTGCCATAATATAAGCTTGCAAACACCATTATGTCGGTCGAAGGCGATCCCTGTGTAAAATGTAGACACTGAGTTGGCCATGGTGGGTAGACTCAATATCCGCCTCTCTTGAGAAAAGATAGGGTTAACCACCAATAACTTGGTGTTTTCATGGGAAATATTGTGAAAAGAGTTAGGCCCTACGAAACCCTCAAAACACAGGAACCCATCGTCGTAAGTGAGGTGCCTCCTCCACTGCTAATCCGGTAAATCACGTAGCAATGGGTTTTTCCATGTGAACATCGCTGGCCATCCTTCTTGCAAAATAATGGACCTGAAACACGGGGACTGCATGTGTTCCTCAAGAAAATCCGAGATAAGAAAGAACATAGGGCGGCCGAGGAAGCTTCTATCGTAGTGAACGGCAAAGGAAGGATGTGACAGCAAGGAATGGAAATACCTGCAAGTGAACGCTAATCTCCGTAAGTCCAAAATAGGAAGCCTGGTTAGAACTCGAATTTGCAGATCATCTGTTAGTTTAGTCCATTGACTGCCTTCCATTGTGTCGTTGAATGAAAATCGAGAAATCATGAAATTTCAGAGTAGCATCAAATTCTGAAAAAGACACGACTGGTTATTATTCGGTGAGGGTCGTGCTATGCCCAATAAAGAAGAGTGAATTCACAGTGTTACAAAAATAAATTCAACACAAATTCTTAATCTGTTGAATTGAGGCTTTTGTGATCCATATCAGGTTTACGAGAAATTTTTTGGCGTAAATGACAAGATAAATCATGCGTTTAGAACCAACAAGTGTGGTTCATCGTCAGAGCAAGTTGAAGAAACAGATCCATCTTAGCATGTTAAATAGTGTGAGTAGAGACTCCCAACGGCTATCTTGACTAACGGCTAATTTTAACTTTAGGACCTGAGTCAAAATTTAATGGAAATTAGTTAAATTATGTGAATAAATAAAAATATAAAATAATTTAAAAATTGTTAAAAGTTAGTTAGAAAGTTATTAAAAAATTTAATACTTACAACAAATTTACAATATAACAATATTTTTACGTGTGATACTCAACCCACTTAATCATAGGTATTATTAACTTGTAAATAGGTTTTGTTACAATACCATGGGCCAGTATCATGACTCATCAATACCACATGCCTAAAAGACCATCTCTCATTTCACAATCTAAATATTTTATAAATATTTTATTTATTTATTTTTGTAATCTTAGTAGGACTCTTTGAGAGGAAGGCCTATGATGATTGCACAATTCCAATTGAGGAATTTCTCTAATTAATAGGGGCTAATTCCCAATGAAATAACACAAGAAAATAGGGACTTGGGAAAGTGAGAAGTTTCTTAAGTATTGGCTTAGGCTTGTCTAAGAAGTTGCGAGACAAATAGAGTTAGTGCAAAGGTTGCTCGAGCTTGAGAAAAACATTGTAATCTTCTCATATTTTCTGACTAATGCAATATACAGATAACAAGGCTTTTTAGCTGTGGCTTTCCCTAGGAAATTGGTGTGTAGTGTGTTGAATGAATTATTTCTCTTGTGTGCTTCATGATTTTGTGATCGATTAATTGTTTCCATTTGTGAGTAGATTAGATTCAAGTCTATTGTTTTAGTAAATTACAATTAGCAGTTTTAATCTACAAGGAATTTCTACATGGTATTAGAGAAGAAATCACTCTAGAGGAGGAGAATAAGAGTTTGCCTTTTGCAGGTGAAATCAAATTTGAAGTATCATTCTTCAGAGTCAGTTGTATGTTGTTCTATGGATTTAGACTCAAGTATGCCATTGAGGGTAGTTCGAACTATATTTCTTGGAAGGACATTATGGAGGTAGTGTTGGAAGACAATGGGCTTAAGGAAATCATAGACACAGATATTCCTCAGCCTCCAACAACTAATGTTCATGATCTGGAAGGGTGGAGAAAATATGTTACAAAGGTGAGAAGGATTATCCTAGAAGGAGTTTGATATAATATTCTCTCGAACCTCCACAGTAAGGAGAATCCATATGTAATGTTGAAGGCATTGATAGACTTGCTTCAAAACAACAATGACCACAAGAAGCTAGCAATGAAGGACAAGCTTAGGGAAATCAAGACAGAGAAGGGAGACACAATAGCATAGTACTTGACCAAGTTCACCCAATGTCGGGATGGGCTTGGAAGTGTTGGTGTTATATATGTTGAAGATGATCATGTTAACCTAGCACTTCTAAGCCTTCCCAAGAGATGGCACAAATACTAGGATTTGGTAAATGGGAGGGAGAATTTACCAGAGTTAGAGCATTTGGGGTCTGACTTGCTACAAGAAGAGATTTGGTGGAACATCAGAGATGGATCCTCATCCAAGCATGAAGATGAGGAGAATTGTGCCTTAGCTAGAAAGGAAAATAAATCCAAGGGAAGTAATCCCATTCTAAATCAGATTCCAATCAGGGTGGCAATAAGAAGGAATATTCGAAGATTAAATGTTTTCATTGTCATGAGTTGGGACACTATACCACGAAGTGTCTGCACAAGAAGGCTGACAAGAATCCCTTAGGAGGAGAACTAGGTGAAGCTCTTGCTTTAAAATTTGACTTTGATTTCACCCTCATCGCTTACATGGTAACATCAATGATGGGTAGTGTGTGGTATATGGATAGCGGAGCCTCATTCCATATGGTCGGAAATGAAGAATTATTTACTAACTTGGAGGAGAAGGACTTCTATATGCACATCGAAATGGGATTCGATGGAAGGTATAGTGCGATCAGTATCTATATTGTTATTTTTCAGAGGGAGTATAGTTCTCCTCTCACATTAAAAGATGTCATGTATGTTCTTGTTTTGAAGAATAATTTGGTTTTAATTTCTATTTTGGAGGACCATGGCTACAATATGATAATTAGAAAAGGAAAGGATTTCCTTTCCCACATAGCCTCAGGAAAAGTGAAGCAAATTGAGGTTCAGGGGAAGAACCTCTACAAATTGGATGTATAATATTGTGTTGCTTTGAGCACAAAAGAAGATAAGGTTCAAATCCGAGACATTGATGAGTTGTGGCATAGAAGATTAAGTCAGTTGCACCATGGAGCTTTGATGATCATGCAACATATTTCTAAAGGAATTCCCAAGTGTGCACTAGAGTAGAGATATACATGAAAAAGGTGTACATTGGGGAAGTACACCAAAGCCACCTTTCATGATAAGAATAGTTGAGCGCAAGCGATTATTAAAAGATTTCACTCAGATGTGTGGGGACCTTTCTCGACAACCTCCATGACCAAGAAAGGGTATTGTGCAATATTTGTAGATGATTTCTCACATAAATGATAGATTTTATTCATGCAGAAGAGAGATCAAACATTCTCTAAATTTTATGAATTTAAGGCACTTGTTGAGAAATACACTTAGAGGAAAGTGAAGTCTCTTGAGAAGAATATGTATCGAATGAACTCAAGAAATTTTTAGCATCAGAAGGCATTCAACATGATTTAATAGCACTCCATAACCTACAGTAGAATGGGGTGGCTGAAGGGAAGAACAAAAATATTGTGGGAGTTGAATGGGAAATGTTACATGAGAAGGGCCTACCTTTGCCCTTGTGGGCTTAAGTATGCAACACAATTGTGTATGTGCAAAAAATAAGTCCTCAATGGATTCTTGGGATGAGTACACCAGAGGAATATTTTTCAAGTAAGAAACCAGATGTGGCACATTTCAGGATCTTTGGTTCATCAAATTATTGTCATGTTACCACAAATGCAAGGAAAAATCTAGAACCAACAACTCAGTTGGGCATATTTGTGGGGTACAATAATACGCCTCACAATCATCGAGTATACATGTCATCTCATAGAATGACATTGGTTCGTAGACATGTGAAGTGTGACAAAGATAAGGCCATGAGATGTTCCATTGAGAGGGAGATTTAGTTACATGCAGATGAGGATATTTTAGCTCTAAAGGAAGAACCTCAGGATGATGTGGAGCAACCACATGTAGAGGAGAAAAGAGTGGAAGCACCCACTCATGTATATTCTTCCAAAGATGGAATGAAGTGCACCAGAGAAGTTGAAAAATTGATGCATGATGCTAGAGAGAATGTGGGAGAACCCACATCACGGTGTAGGCAGAGGACGTCACCATATTGGTACATTGACTACATCAATCTGATGAGTGAGAGTTTAGAGATTGAGCCATCCTCATTCAAGGAAGCAGTGAAACAACTAGTATGGGTTGATGCCATGGTAGAAGAGTATGATTCCATTATCAGAAATATTGTTTGGGAAGTGGTCCCAAGACTAGCTAACAAGTTAGTGGCGAGTCCCATATGGATTTACAAGGCAATGCAAGCAATATATAGGAGTGTGGAGATACACAAGGAAAAATCTATGGCCAAAGGTTTCTCTCAGGTGGAGGGAATTGATTACAAGGATATCTTTGCTCTAGTAGCAAGGTACTCTTCATTTATATCTATTCTAACACTTTCAGTGAAAATGGAATGGAATATACACCATATGGATGTGAAGACAACATTCCACAATGGTGTGATTGAGGAAGAGGTGTACATTGAACAACCAGAAATATTTAAGATATTTAATAGAGAGTCACATGTGTATAGACTTAAGTGAGCATTGTATGGAATGTGACAAGAACCTCGTGCTTGGTACACTAGGATGGACATCTATTTCACTAGGTTGGGCTTCACTAAAATTTAAGTAGATGAAAACATTCAACACATTGTAGTTGAAGGTAAATTTTTTATTACAATATTATATATCAATGATTTAATTCTAACGAGTGATGGGAAGCTAGTAAAATATTGCAAAGAGGATCTTGCAAGAGAATTCAAGATGAAGGACCTGGGGTTAATGCATTATTTCCTTTGTATGGAATTCTGGCAAGGAGATGAGGAACTATTTGTCTCTCAGGGAAAGTATGCCAATGAGATACTGGAGAAGCACCACATGGAGAGAAACAAACCCATGGAGACTCCTCTAGCAGGGAATTTGAGGAAGAAAGATTCTACTTCAGTTGAAATAGTCGAGGCTATTATTTACAGGTAGCGTGTGGGTTCACTTATGTAATTGGTGAACACACGACCAAACATAATGGTTAAGAAAACCAAACTCTATTGGAAGGCAGCTAAACATGTGTTGAGATACCTCCGATGCACCACTTAGTTTGGTCTTTGGTATAGATGGACAGAGGGAGTGAATCTCCAAAGCTTCATAGATGTAGATTCGGTAGGGAGCTCATCCAACATAAAGAGAACATTGGGGGAATCTTCAATATTGGGTCAACAACAGTTTCTTGGTATAGCAGGAAGCAGAGGTCAGTTGCACTCAGTTTGGCAGAATCAAAGTACATGGTTACTAGTAAAGCAACTTGTGAGGCTATCTAGATGAAGAAGATCCTTGTTGGGTTATTTTTTCAGCACATGGATCCTACAATAATTTACTATGACAATCAGAGTTGTATCAAACTCTCTGATAATCCATTTTTTCATGATTAGTCCAAGCATATAAGAATCTGGTATCGCCACCTACGAGATTGTGTGTAGATGAGAATCATGTTGTTGGAGTACATTCCTACAGAGGAGCATGATGCAAATGTTTTGAAAAAGGCATTTTCAAGATGAAAATTCAAGTTACATAGAGGAAGGATTGGGGTATTTGATAATACCTTTCTTGTTCAAATGGAGTATTCAAAATACAACAAGAAAATCCTAGTTTAGTTTTTTCCTTCAATTAAATTCGGAATAAAATTGGAATTCCACATCACAAGACAACTTGTACGTGTTAACTAAGTTATTCTGACTTAGTTGGATGAATTAATTCGAGTTGAGTGTCTAACTAAAGTCATGTAGAGTGTCTCGTACATTATAGGAGCCCTAGTTGAATTTAATTTGAGTTGTAATTAATCAATTCAGTTTAATTGAGTTAAAGTCAGTTAAACTAGTTCCAAATGATCGATGAACTAGTAGGAGGTGAGACATGTGGGTGCTGCTTCATGTGTTAAACCAGATAACTGATGATTCACTCATAAATAAATCATGCATCTCAGATCTAAGAGTTACCCAGTTGAGATTGGAGTTTAGAGACAATGTACTATCATTTGTACAATCATTTGAATTGTACAAGTGGTGCATGCAGTCATAGGAAAGCCTATGAGGATTGCACAATTCTAATTGAGGAATTTCTCTAATTTATAGGGGATAATTCCCAAGGAAACAATAAAAGGAAATAGGTACTTAGGAAACTGAAAAATTGGTTAAGTATTGGCCTAGGTTTGTCTAGGAACCTATGAGACAGATAGAGATAGTGCAAAGGTTGGTGAGGGTTGAGCAAAGCATTGTAATCTACTGACTAATGAAATATACAAATAGCAAGGGTTTTTAGTTGTGTACTTCCCCAGGAAATCATTGTGTAATGTGTTGATTGAATTCTTTCTCTTGTACGCTTCATGATTTCACAATCGTTTAATTCTTTCTGCTAATGGGTAGAGTAGATTCAAGTCTATTGTTTTAGTAAATTACAAATAGTAGTTTCAATCTAAAATTAATTTCTACACATATCACATTAAATATATAACTTACCTATAATTTAAGATCCATTTTACCTTATATATTGAAATAATGATTCTGTAATCAAAATTGACCTGATCCCCTAGATTTGGCCAGCCAGAATAGCACTCATGAAGCATTCTTTGAAATGTGACTCAGAATCATTGGAGAATAAGACATTTTATTCAGAGAAGTAGACATAAAAGGGAGAAGGGAATCAGAAAAGTACACTTTGACATATTTCAATTACCGGATTTAATTAATAAGCATATAAAAACTTTAATACTTACAATAAAATTTCAATATAAAATATTGTTAACCATGATATTCATGAACACTTTACTATAGGTATTAACTTGTAAATAACCTTTGTTGCAATAACATGGGCACTCATCAATACCACATGCCCAAAATCCATCTCTCATTTTTTATCTGAAATTAAACAAGAATTCAAAAACTTACAGATATAATCATAAACACAGAGATGTAGTTGAAAAACACTTCATTTCATTAATAGAAAAATACTGAACTATGCTTACAAATAGAATGGAAATAAGATACCCCTGGTGATGGTAGCTTATCTCTGAGAAGACATGTGGCGACTACATTCCTCTGAAATGTGTCACAATGATGCTCAAGGGCCTATTTATTATTGGAAAACATGATAAAACCCTAAAAGACCACAAAACTAACCCCAAGAGATGTAACCCCAAGAGTTTGTGGGCCCCATTGGGGTTAGTTGGGAAGCCAACTTCCGGGGTCCTAACTTGGTCATATTATCTTTGTTTGGCGTGTACGATACCTTGTTGGAAAGGTCTCTTTGAGTATAATAGGTTTCTCCATAGGCCCAGGGTCCTACAACTATGGGCCCACTGCGGAACCCAAAAAAATGTTGTGTAGGGGGTCAAAACTACTCTCGAAGTTCAGAACTTGAAAAATTGCTAAAAATAGTAAATGATGAAATGAACAAGGAAATAGATGAAATTGATTAGTGGGTCTAGATGGAATAGGTCAGTGGCCACCAATTCCCACCTAGATAATTCCTTTCCCATTATGGAGCAATGGTCCCCATTGCGTGCAAAGCCTCCATGAGGTGAGGAAATTTATATTGAACCTGGTCCCTGGTGAACCACTTGCCCTAGTGAAGGAGTTGACATGTGTTGACAACTCGATATAGTTGGATCCTCTATTGGTGAGTGTTATTGATTTGTGTGTCCATGATCTAATCATTTGTGGAATGTTCCATGCACTCTGGGTTTAGCACTATTGGTGTGAGTTGTTCTGCAATGTCAAATGTGTTCAACAATGGTGGAGAGTATGGCTGAAGGCGATCTACATTGAATACTAGGTGAAGACTAAGGAACAGTGGGATTCCAAGCTCGAAATCATTGTCACCAATGGCCTTGGTGATGGTGTATGGCCCATATCGAAGCAAGCGAAGCTTTTGGTGGTGACCAAGAAGGCGCTACTTCTGCAAATGTAGCCAAACTTTGTCGCCCACTCGGAACTTGTGTGAAACTTGATACGATCATGGAATTTCTTGTAACTAACATTGGCTCTATCCAATACATCATGGAACTACTTGCAGATGTGTTCAATGCGATTAATGAAGTTGTTAGCCCTTTCAGCTTTACACTGAACGTGAGCCGAATCTACCCAAGTGGCTCCAAATGGTATGGCCACATCAATGGGGCATAATAACTAAAATCCCAAACCTACCTGAAAGTGGTTATGGTCCATTTAGCTGTGGAGAGATTTTTTGTAGTTTTGTTGGTCATAGGGGAGACTTCCATCCCATGTGCATGAATGCTTTGAGTTGTACATGCTTAGGCTGTGTATGATCATCCTATTGAAAACCTCTGTTTGGCCATCAATTTGGGGATGGAATATCATGGACTTAGTAAGTTTTGTATTCAACATCGACCATAGACTTGACCAAAATTCACTCTGGAATCTGTTATCGCGATTTGAGACAATGGACTGTGGGATCCCAAAGTGTACCCATACTTCCTCAAAGAATAGCTTAGCAGTGGCCTCTGTTGTGATACTCTTCTTGCAGGGTGCCATGATGGCCATCTTAGAGAATTTTTCGATAACCATGAAATGAAATTGTTTTCATGCTTAGTAGAAGGAAGACCCGTCATATCATCCATGGAGAAATATTCCCAAGTCCGGTTAGGAGTAGGTACAGTAGTATACAAGCCTTCCTTCTTCATGGTTGGTTTGGCAATGGCGCATGCAGTGTAGGATGTAATGTACTTACCAACATATTGACAAAGGCTTTGTGACCCGATTATAGTTCACCTCCCAAATCATCTTCGCACGCTTACTTGAAGGAAAACAAATGTGTCCTAGGTGGAATAATAGTGCATCCTAAAGGTGAAAATTTGGAACTTTCTTCCCTTCCAGGAGTGTATGGTATATGTTCCTTAATTCTGGAACACTCTTGTAAAGATGCAACCACCTCAATGTCTCGTGCCCAAAGGAGTCGATCACAGTGATTAGCACCATGACGAGTTGCGGCTCAGGAAATCAACAACATTATTGGTACTTCCCTTCTTATACTTAATTTTTAAATGGAATTGTTGCAAATAGGTGGATCATTTCTGATGGCAATTGTTCTACAACTTACCTTGTGTCTGTATGGACTGTAGAGGTTAGTGGGTTGTGTAGATGACCATTACCTTCCCTAGAATGTAATGCTTCCATTGGTGACAGGCCTGAATAATATAATACATTTCTTTGTCGTAATTGGGGTACTTCCAAACTAGGTCTGAAAGTGTGTCACGTGGTAAGCCACTGGATGCCCATGATGAGTAAGAACTACACCAATAGCATAGTCGGAGGCATATGTCTCAATCTCAAATGGTTTTTGCAGTTATGGTACTGTGAGCATTTGTGCAATAGAGAGGTGATTCTTCAACTCGGAGAATTCTTGTTTGGGTTTTCGACCAAAAAAAAATTTCTCTCGCTTTGCCCTTGGTGACTTGACTTAAAGGCCAAGTGATATGAGATAACCCCAACACGAACCTATCATAGAAATTGGCAAGTGTTATGAAACCAGCTCAAGAAAAGATAGAAAAGATAGATCAATGCCTTAGAATTCAGACTCTTCGAGGGGGCAACCTCCTTTACATTACATAAATGAACAATTCTTGGATGATACAAATGAAAAGACCTCCTTTCTATATATAGGAGTCTAAGGGGTCATAACATAGTCAGAGCCAACACAATAATATTGGAAGGGCACAATAATAACAATAGTGGGCTTCTATGGGGCACAATAGTAACAATATGGGCACTACATGGGTACATCAATATAATAAGTGGGTTGTACAAACAACAATAAGGGGTTACACTAGTAGTATAGGGGCCTAACATGCCCCTCTCCTTCAAAAAGCGTTGTCCTCAACGCTTGAGTAGTTCTTGATGCTTCTGTATAAAATTCTTGTCCTCCCATGTGGAATCTTCAGCGGATAAGTTCTTCCACTTGATAAGATATTCCAAAATTGATCGATTTCGTAACTGTCGAGTTCTTGTTTCTGTGACTGCTTCTAGTTCCAATATAGTTTTTCCTTCCTCGTCAAGTTCTGGAAAAATTGTTTGAACTGTGATCTTTTGCAGCTTTTCAATAAGTGGCCATACTTCTTCGTACTTCTTCCATTCATCCCTTGCTTCATTTATCCAATCTGGTTGGATAATAGAAAGAGCACAAAACAATGCTTCCACATCCTCATCCTTGAAGAGTCTCCCCATTCGATAAGGTTGCCATTTTTTAAGTGCATGTAGTATTGACAACATTTCATTCTCATAAATAGCTTGCTTGAGATGTAGTAGTAAAAATACCCAATCACCTACATCAAAACATTTTTCACTACGATGTTGATCTACCTATTGTTTTGTTTGATTTTGCACTGAAGTTCCTTTATCCTTTAAAATTTGGAGAACTTGTTGTTGATGCTCGATGTGATCTTTCACTACTTTAACCTTTTTCTTCTTGATATGTGCTTCTATATCTACAGTTTGAGGAGTGGTAATTTCTTCCAATCCTTTACAAGATATGGTCGGATTCATTTCTTGATGCTCGATGTGATCTTTCACTTCTTGAACATTTTTCTTCTTGATATGTCTTTCTATCTTGATAGTTTGAGGAGTGGTAATTTCAACCAATGAATTACAAGATATGGTTGGATTCATTTCTTCTTTCTTGATGTGATCTTTCACTTCTTGCACCTTTTTCTTCTTGATATGTCCTTCTATCTTGAGAGTTTGAGGAGTGGTAATTCTTGCCAATGCTTTACAAGATATGGTCTGATTCATTTCTTCTTTCTCTGGGGTGGTGTACTGGCGTATATCTTCTTCTTTTGATGTTTCTTCATCCTTTTCTTCCCCCTCTTCATATTCTATGTAAAATAATTTATTCTCAGCACACTTATGACTTTTAGTGCATTTGCTATCACAATTGTAACAAAGCCCTTTTTCTCTTTTTTCTTCCAATTGTTGTGGTGTAACCCTTGTAGGTTGTGGAAGGCTAGGAGAAACAACACTTCCATATTAATAGTTGTGAGGGGTATGCTTCTTGATTTCCATAATTTTTCTTTCCATTATGTCACAAAGCCCTTTTACTCTTTCCAATTGTTGTGGTGTTGCTCTAAAGAAGGAGTTGCTCTTTGTATCCTCATAATGTGCTATCATTTCCTCCGTGAAAATTGACCACGTAACAAGTTGTTTACGAGAACAAATCCCTTCATACCATAAAAATTGATTTGGTTCTAAATATAAAGATTCCATACATACCTTTTGTAACAGTGGTACACCATGTAGATCAAAATATTTCTCCATTTGAAGTATCCAATTTACCTGATCCTTGCCATCAAACTTCCTCATCTTTCTTTTTCTTGATTTTAGGAGCTCGATCTTGCGACGACTGTAACTCTGTAATTTCATATCTTTAAGTTCTAAAATTGTGACCTGTAGTAGTCCTCTGTGTCCTCTTTCCATTGCCACCAGTCTGATCCAGTATGAAGCGCCACGTGTCACTGTTTCGACCCTTGGCTCTGAAAACTATCTACAAGAAACTACAGTCCGTACTCTTTCTGTGCCTTCTTACGAAATTTCAATCCAACGCTCAGAGCGAAAGTTATGACAATTGTCCCCAGGTCACCTGTTTGGAATGTAATTAAGGAATCTGCAAAAAGACCAACTTCCTTAGATCATATCTCCACAAATATAGTGCGAAAAGCTCTGAAATTCGGACCTAAGGTTCAGTGCGATTTCTTCTCAAATGGATTTCTTTTGCAGCTTTTGAAACGTCGGAGAAAAAACGTTATAGCAAAAATACCACGATGACTTGTTTGGAGCAGCGAAACCCTAGAATCCAAAGCTCTGATACCAAATGTTATGATACCAGCTCAAGAAAAGATAGATCAATTCCTTAGAATTCAGCCTCTTCAAGGGGGCAACCTCCTTTACATTACATAAATGAGCAATTCTTGGATGATACAAATGAAAAGACCTCCTTTCTATATATAGGAGTCTAAGGGGTCATAACATAGTCAGAGCCAACATAACAATAATAATGTAAGGGCACAATAATAACAATAGTGGGCTTTTATGGGGCACAATAATAACAATATGGGCACTACATGGGTACATCAATATAATAAGTGGGTTGTACAAATAACAATAAGGGGTTACACTAGTAGTATAGGGGCCTAACAGTAAGACCCAAAAAGTTGTGAATATTTGTTAATGTGGTTGGGGTTGGCCAATCTAGAATGACTTGTATGTTGGATGGGTCCACATGTGCACCTTGCTCATCAATGATGTACCCCAAATATTGAACATGAGTGAGGCCAAAGGTACATTTCTCTAAGTTATAACACAACTTGTGTTGGTGTAGGGTTTCAAGGAGCTGTTGAATATGGTGGAGGTTCTCTTTCAATTTGTGGTTGAAGATCAAGATGTCATCACACCACCATGAATGCATTGGTGAAGGGTCGCAAGATGTCATCCATTAGTCTCATGAATGTTCTAGGGGTGTTCGTTAATCCAAATGGCATGACCAGCTTTTCAAAAAGTCCATCCTTGGATATGAAGGCAGTATTTTACACATCGAAGAGTTCGATGGGCAACTGGTGATAACCTGACTTTAAGTCAATCTTGCTTAAATATTTCGCCCCCTTGAGCTGGTCCAGCAGGTCATCAATCTATGGGATTGGGTACCTATTTTGAATGGTGATCTTGCTCAATGCTCGATAGTAAATACAAAGCCTCTAAGTCCCATCCTTCTTCTGTACCAATACAATCGAGCTCTCACAAGGTGATGAGCTTGGCCTGATGTGCCCTTTCTGCAATAGTTCTGAATATGCCTCTTGATCTCATATTTCTCCAGAATAGAGTGTCGACAGATTGGCCCATTCGGCAGTGGCACACCCAGGGTTAGATCGATGGAGTTCTTGACCTGACAGTGTAGAGGTACCTCTCTGGGTGAGGCGAAAATATCCCTGTACTCCTCCATGACCTTTTCCATCTACTGCTCCTGAGTAGCCTTGCCTAGAAGCTGTGGCCACAATATTCTTCTTTCCCTGAGGGTGAATCATAAGGAAAAAAAAATTCTTGGGATGGGAAATGATCTTATTGCATTTCTTTGCAATGATCAAAGAGATGGAAGTAGGTGGGGCTACCTCCGGTATCTTGTACAACTTATTAGCCAAATTAATAATCATGTAGCGATGTCTAGACTCATATACAGCTTGTCACTTCCACAAGTATGGTTGTCCTAACGATATATCACAAACTTCAAGAGGAGCAATGTCAGATAGTACCTCATCCGTGAAGGGCTTGATGTTATAGGGAAGGCGACATTGCTTGCTGAAATGAAGATCTCATCCATGCTAAAGCCGCCTGATGGTGTACGGATGTGGATGTGTTATAGTATTTAGGCATGGTCGCTTCACGACCTCTGCTGAAATGAGATTCTTTTGGCTCCCACTGTCGATAATGAACTGTAGTGGAGAACCCTTTACCCACATTTGTAATTGGAAGAGGCGTTCCCCTTCCTCTGGATCTTCAGGATCAATCTTCAAGATCTTGGTAGTGGCCACAATGGAACTAGGCTCGACATCAATGATCTGCTTCCCTTTGTCAGTTCCCTTATCGAGTTATGATTCAGAGTTGGAACCTACATCTAATCCAGAAGCCTTCAGCTCGACCACCAGTGACTACTTGGATTGACACTCACTTGTATTGTGAGTGGAGCTCTTATGGAACTCACACCATTTTCCTGTGTCCTTCTTCATCTTCAGGGTGTTATTCTTTTCTTGCAGCTTCGGCAGGCTATCCCGAGTAGTGTCACCTTCGTTTGGTCCTTTGTTCTACAGTTTCAGGGCGCCTTTTCCTTTCTTTTGATTCATAGATCTAAAGTCCCTCTTCTTCTTTTCAAACTTCTGCTCAATCTTAACAACGTACCGATATGTCATGTTGAGTGAGGAAATGTTTAAGAGTTCCATCTCATCCTAGATGTACTTATGTAGACAGTAATGGTACTTGAGCACCAAATGCCATTGAGTATCCTTGATACCGAACTTCGTGCCAAGGATATGGAAAGTATTTTTGCACTCTAACACATCTTGGTCCCTTCCTTGTTGTAGCGTGGTCCTTTATGCATTTGTATTCATAGCTCCCGAGAAGGTAATATTGTTCCTTGATGGCATCTCGGAAAGAATTCCAAGTGGGTGCAGCTTAAAATAGAGAGGGTTCACTCTCGTCCTTTTGTTCGTAGTAGGTTTCCCACCAATCCTTGATGTGTGGGGCAACTTTAAGAAGTGCAAAAGCATATTTTCCTGATTGGAAAAGTCATGAACTGAGAAATATCATTCCAATATATTTAACCATTTATTTACAATGTCTGCATCTATCAGGCCTACAAATATGGGAATATCGAAGTTAAATTGCACCTTAAAAGGAGTTACACCTCCAGAGCGTCTGCTGGATGAAGTGGCATTGCTTATGGGTAGCCATCGAAGGATCTAGGAAAATTTATGCATCATTGTGTCCCTCGGTCGATCGAGGGCTTCCTCAAGCAACATTTTGAAAGGATCTCCTACCTCCTCATCTTTCTTTTCTTCTGCCATGGGAGGTTATCAGGTTTTTCTAGGATGATCTTGCAATGGTTCAACCAAATCGATCCCTAACTCCTTATACCCTAACCTTATTGGGGGCATGCAAAGAGAAACATAGAAAGAACATACCGCTATGATACCACCGATCCAAACCTAAAGAGGAATGCAACAATTTACAGATACAATCATAAACAAAAAGATCCAATAAAAAAACACTTCATTTCATTAATAGAAAAATGTTGAACTATGCTTACAAACAGAATGGAAATAACATAGCTTGGGCGATGGTAGCTTATCTACGAGAAGAGAGGTGACAGCTACATGCCTCTTAACTGTGTTACAATAAGGGTCAAGAGACTCTTTATTATTGGAAAACATGATAAAATCTTAAACCACCAAAATCCTAACCCCAGGAGATGTAACACCAAGGGTTTGTGGGCCCCGTTGGGGTTAGTTGGGCAGCCAACTTTCAGGGGTCGTAACTTGGACATATTATCTCCATTTGGCATGTATGATACCTTGTTGGAAAGGTCTCTCTGAGTACTACAGGATTCGCTACAATCCCGTGCCTATGGTTATGGGCTTGGGCTTGGTACGGACCTAAAAGAAATTTCGTTTAGGGGGTCAAAATTGCTCCAGAAGTTTAGAACCCAAAAAATTGCTAAAAATAGTAAATGTTGAAATGAACAAGGAAACATATGAAAGTGACTGGGGGGTTTAGGTGGAATAGGAAGGTTGCCACCAATATCCATCTGGATCAATTTCACAATCAAATATTTTGTTTTAATTTAAATTTATAATAGTTTTTTTATTAAATCTACAAACAAAAAGATTATAATTAAATTTAATGAATAATCATGTAAATTTATTTCTTGTAACAATATGAATCACAAAATCCTAAATTCAAAGAACCATATAAAAACTTTCATACTTACAATAAATTTACAATATAACAAGATTTTTAACCATGGATATTCACCCCACTTCATCATGGATATTATTAACTTGTAATTAGACTTCGTTATAATACCATGACTCATCAATACCATATTCCCAAGAACCATATCTCATTTCACAATCTATATATATATATATATATATATATATATATATATATATATATATATATATATATATATATATATATATATATATATATATATATATATATATATATATATATATATATATATATATATATATATATATTTTATTACATTTATGAGAGACACTCTCCAACCTAGTATGGAAGAGATGTTGTAATGTCTTGTTATGTTATATTATCTTTTTTGTGTAAGTCAGAGATTTATATTAACAGAGAAAACATATAGTACAAAAAATCTGCACTAGCAGATCGAGGCCTGAAGAGAACAAGCCAAACATTCTGATTCCCAACCTAAAAAACACAAAAAACTATCAACTGCTCACCATGCAGGGTGGCTGTTCCTGCTATCTAACAACGCCTGTAAATAGAGGATACTAAAAAGAGGATCGCCCTCCTTCAACCCGCATATACTGAGGTAATGACAAAAATCCCATATTTTTGGAAGACCCAAGAAAAACCGATCAGGATATATGAACATCCGGGTGAGAAGGATGAGAGATAACAACAAAACACAAATATTAAGGTGACTACCCGAACCTGCTCATCGTATCCAAGGCCTATTCCAGCACATGGCTATCAACTCTTGCTTTCAGGGAGTGATAGCTGCGGCAATCCTCCTGCTTCTCTTGCGGCATGCCTCCAGCTTGTCTTGCTTCTGGACTGAGCGTCTGCTTGAGGAGCTTAATGAGCACTGTTACTTTCTTGGACAGAGAGTCAACCATCTCATGCACTGCAGTGACTTTGAAATCCAAAGCTTCATAGATGTCATATAGACTTTTCATCTATGCCTCCGGCATTGCCTGGTCATTCTGAGCGAGCCTTTTACTATCTTCTGTTGCATCCAGAGCCCGCGCCAGCAGGGTTTTAACCCTCCAGCTTTCCGCTTGAGTACGCACAAACTGAGTTGCGCACTTAGTGACTGTGCCAGGATCTTGAAGCCAGTCTACTTCCTGCGCGATATGCTCCTCCGAACGCTTTCGTTCTTCTTCTTTCACCGAGGCCTCCAATTCAGACAATTTGCGTTTGTTCTTCGACGCGGTTCTGGTTTCATACATTTCCGTTGCTGTCTTGAGTTCCATGTTCGCCGTAGCACTGCGGCAGCCGTCACCTTCCATAATTATCCTAACACTTGCAACGTAAGACCTGGCACTGAGAGCCGAAACTAAATGAACCAGAGCAATGCACTGCAAAATTCTGTTGATGGCTATGCCTCCACTCACTGCTAAATAGTTGATCTGGAGGATATTGCTCATGCCCAACCGATTCTCCCGAAACGACGTGGATGTACTGACATAATTGTTGCTGCTTTGAACTGTGTTTTCCAAGTGATGTATCCAACCTTTGACATCAATGTTGCCTCCTCCTTTTCTAATCAGAAATTGCCATGTGTCCTCCAACTTGTTGTGGTGACGGTGGTGATCGTTGCGGCCCATCATATTAGATTTGTTTCCTTTATTCCCCTTCTGTTGCCATAAACGCACCAGAATTACCTCTCCTTTTGTTCTCTGCCAACTTTTAATGTCCGTATCCACTCCTTTATTCTTCATCATGAAAAAAGGCTCGGCGTCAGAACGCCTTCCGGTTGAGCCCGGTTGGCATTGTCCTTGTCTTGTTCGGCCAACTGGGTGCACTTCCTTTTCAAGTCTGGGCAGTTCACCTGCTGCCAACAGCTGTCCCATTCCCTATTTTGGTTATCGATGCCATGGTTTGCTAGGTGGTCCGCAATCGCATTCGCCTTGCGTCTCACTGCCTGGAAGACTAACCCTCTCATGCCGCTGATCAACTCAGCTATGTTTTCCGTCACCTTTGCTAATCTCCAATGCTTCGTGGCTTTGCTTGCTTTGGTTCCGCCATAGATTCTTTTAGCCACAGAGATTACCAGGGCCGAGTCACCTTCTACCACCGCTGTATAATTCTGCATGTCTTTCAGAATCCGTAGTCCCTGTTCTAAAGCTGCAAACTCCATTTCATTGTTCGTCCCTTCTCCCAGTGCTTTGCAGTAAATATGAAGAATGTCTCCTTTATGGTCTCTTATGATTCCTCTGATACCCGCCATCCCAGGGTTTCCTCTGGATGCGCCATCAAAATTTAACTTCAGCCATCCCACCGGCGGGTAATTCCAACTACTGGACTCAGACTGCGGGTTTTGCTGGTTTCTCGACGTAGTCATGCACTGGTTGGTGTGCAGCTGGACGAGTTTTAAAATCCATGAGTCACTAGATGACGACTTCTCATTAGTTTCCTCTTTCACTTTTACTTGAATTAACTGTTTAATATTTCTCATGATAGTGTCTATGGCATGCTCTGTGTTTCTATATTCATCTTGGAATATTCTCCTGTTACGCTCCTTCCAAATGGTCCATGTTAAAAAACCGGGCATAACTTTCCAAATGCTGTTAACTCTGGAGTTTTTTGAGAAATTTTTTTGCCAATTTTGTATAATATCCTGAATGGACTCCCTATTTCTGTTAGAGTTTAGCATTATACCCTCCGCCCAATTCCATAACTGGCAAGCCCAGTCACAGGAATTAAATAAATGATTCATTGTTTCTTCCTCTGCCATGCACATTGGGCATCTGGACGGCCCATGAAAGCCTTTGCTGCGTAGATTTTCCCATGTTAAGGTTTTTTTCCTCATTAAAAGCCAGAGGAAAGTTTTCATTTTTGGCCAAGACAGGTCGTCCCACACGTTTTGACTCCAATGTGAAACCTCCCTTTGCTCTGCAATTCCTATCAGTTCCCTGGCTTCCTTGAGTGAGAAATTTCCGTTACCCTTCATTCCCCATCTAAGCTGGTCCTGTTCGTCCCTATTCCTTATTTTCCTTTTGAGTAGTTGGTCAACTAGATGCTTTGAACTGTCATCTTCCCCATTGCTGTTATCCAAGTCGAAGTTTATCCATTCTCTCCAGATGGGATCCCTGCTGTTCTAGTTCCAGTATTGGTCAACTCTGTAACGACCTTCGTGTTGACATTTCTACTTGAGATGATCGAATTTGGGCTTTTCCAGTTTTGGGAGCTGCTGCCAATAATCTTCCCAAAAAAGCGCTGAATGCCCATTCCGGATTTCCCAGAAACTGTTTTCCTGTACCAAGTTGCGATTTTTCCATTCAAGATTCCAAATGGGTGATCCCTCAGGAACCTCCTGAAGCCTAATAAGATCATGACTATTGTATTCGGGGGTATATTTCTCTTTCCAATGTCTTGCCCAGGGGAGATGGGGCTCTTTTATCCATCGCCACCATAGTTTAGCACCACAAGTCATGTTTATGATTGAAGGATCCACCAGATTTAGGCCTCCCATAATTTTTGGTTTGCAGAGTTTATGCCATGCTACAAGCACCCATTTTTTCTTCTCCCCATTACCATTCCATCAAAAGTATCTTTGGATTGATCTTATTTGTTGGAGGATGCCCTTGGGGGACGACAGCATGGAAAGTAAGTACTGAGGTATAGCTTGTAGAACTGCCTTTGTGAGAACTAGTCTCCCTGCAAAATTAAGTGCTCTATGCGTCCAGTGCTTGCACCTTTTCTCCAGGTTAGCTATAATTCTCTCCCAGTGCACTTTTTGCCAGGGTTTGAGAGTTAGCGGTGCTCCCAAATATCTTGAAGGTAGACACCCTTTTCTGAATCCAAGTATATTAGAGAGGTGCTTCTGAATAGCTGGATGAGTGTGAAAGAAGTAAATCGTGGATTTGGAAAAATTAATTTCCATTCCGGATGCCTTGCTGAAAAGATCAAGGATTTTCTTATAAGCTAGAGCCTCTTTCACTGTGGGAGTTCCATGTAACATCGTATCATCCACAAATTGTTGGTGTGTTGTTGCTGGCAGAGATTGGATAGGCTGAAGGCCCCTGATTTTCCCCTCTCTTTTTGCTTTGGCTATAAGTCTGCTAAGACCTTCCATGAGAATAACAAACAGGAAGGGGGAGAGAGGGTCCCCTTGTCTGATTCCCCGAGTAGGTGAAAAGGGTTCAGAGGGAGATCCATTGACAATGATTGAGAATCTGGAGGACTTAATAAGGGCTAAGATCCAATTGATCCATAGTTTGCAAAAACTGAAGGCTTTTAGAATGGCTTCTAGATATTGCCAACTAACTTTATCATAGGCTTTCGATAGATCAAGCTGCATTAGCATTCCTGCTAATTTCCTAGTTTGCAGGGTGTGAATCATTTCTTGAGCTAGAAGAATATTGTCTAAGATCTGTCTCCCTTCTACATACCCGGATTGCTCTTCTGGTATGAGGCCAGGAAGAATAGGCTTTAGTCTGTTAGCTATAACTTTTGAAATTATTTTATAAATGACATTACACAGAGCAATTGGTCTGAACTTCTCAGGAGAGTTTGCTTCTTCCATCTTTGGGATAAGCTCTATGAAGGTTGAGTTGAGAGATTTGAGGATGGTACCAGATTTCCTAGAGTCCTCAACAACTTCCCATATTTCATGCTTCACTAGGTTCCAGCAGGCTTTATAAAAATTAATGGTGAAACCATCCGGTCCAGGGGCCTTATCATTAGGCATACTTCGGACAGCCTCCTCCGCTTCCTCTAAGGTTATTTCTCTGCTTAGAGGTGAGTTCTGGGCTCCGGTGATAGTTTGGGGGATGGCTGAGATGAGCTCCTTTATGGCATCCTCTCTGTTTGCTAGCGGTTCCTAGGCAATACTGCTGAAGTGCCTAGTTAGTAAAGCCGCTATGTCTTGGTGATTCTTTAGAGTTTCCCCATTCTCATTCTTGAGTTCTAGAATTCTATTTGCACTTCTGTAATCTAGAGCAGATCTGTGAAACAATTTGGTATTTTGCTCACCCTCTTTAAGCCACCGAATTCTGGATTTCTGCTTCCAAAGAGTCTCTTCCTGCTGACAGCATCTATTCCATTGATTAGTTAGATCCCTTTCCTGATCTGCAGACTCTTCACTGTTGTGCCCTGAAGCCCACTCTTTGTGAATCTCTTCCAGTTTGTCTTCTATCAAGGTCTTTTCCTTAAAAATGTCTCCAAACTCTGTAATGTTCCATTCTTTAATTTTGGCTTTAGTGTGCCTTAGTTTCTTCTGAAGGTTAAACATTTTGGAACCACCTCCAATCACTGGTTCAGACCACCATTTCTCTACCAGATTGAGGAAGTTGGGGTGATCCAACCAAAATTTTTCGAATCTGAACGGTTTATTCCTTGGGGTGCCATGGATCGCTGCTATTAAAGATATTGGCCAGTGGTCAAATCCTCCACTTGGAAGGATGTCTGACTCAACTAGAATACCATTCATAATGATGCTCTCTGAGATGATGAATCTGTCCAGACGAGAGGCAATCAGCCTATCTCCCCCTCGTCTATTATTCCATGTATAAGTGCCACTCTTAGGTGGGATGTCCACCAATTTAGCATTATCAATGAAATTTGTGAATAATTCTGCATCCCTACTGAGTTTTCTTATTCCCCCTTTCTTCTCCAGAAGAGTGGTTATCATGTTAAAGTCACCCCCCATAATGCATTTGGAATAAGGATGTCTAGAGATTAAACTTGACAGAGAATTTAAAAAGGTTATTTTATCCTCTAACTTCTAGGGTCCATAAACATTTATACATAAGAAGGATTCAGAGTTACTTGTGGGTTGGGCTTCCACGGCTATAAATGCTCTGGTTGCTTCTGCTGATATGACTTGAAACATTCTTGAATCCCACAATGTGACTAAACCTCCTTCTCGCCCCTGAATTTCTACTTCCATGTAATTAATGTGGTTTCCAAGCTTCTTTGTGATGTTAGCCATGCTTCTATTCCTGCTTTTAGTTTCTTGAATGAAAAGGATATCCAGTTTTTCTTTCTGAAATTTTCTTTTCAGAACTCTCTGCTTTGCTTGGTTGTTTATCCCTCTTGCATTCCATGATATGATTTTCATGATTAACTAGAAGAATTATTGGTAAAATGGGAAGGCATCTACAGCCTTCATCTTCCCTGAGTTTATCATTAATATTCCAAGCTCCTGCAGAACTTCATCGCTTGTTCTCCTTCCTCTCTTCTTTTTTTGCTTAGATCTTGTTGAGCTGCAAAGAAGCCTCTTTGGCTGGTTCCCAGCTCCTCTTGCTATACCTAACTTTCTACTTTGTCTCTCTAACTCTGCTTTTTGCCTTGCAATGAATAGCTCATTAACCTTTCTGATTTCTTCTTCTGGCACATTTTCTATGCCTCGAGACTTCCAGTTTTCTGCCATGACTGGTAGGTTTATTCCCTCCTTTGCTAGCACCTCCTCCAGTTCTAAATCATCGCTTCCTCCATCGCTGGTGAGCATATCTACATCCTCCTCGGGTTCTTCTGTTTGCTCCTTCATTTGGACTTCTGTGCTAATCATGGTTTCTTCTGTTTCTTTTGAGGTTTGCCCCGTATTACCGGTTATCCCTCCATTGGAGGTGAGAGCTTTATTCAGATCCTCTGAGTCTGTGTCTAACTCTAAGGCTTCAAAAGTGTTCTTTTGGTTCCCTCATTCTGTTTCTATTCTGTTTGTTCTTCTGCAGTTGGCTCTTTGTCTTACCTTGGGTTTTACAAAGTCATCTCTGCCTCTATCTGCTTGCTCTGTTTTAATAGCTTCTTCTTGTTTGTTCAGATGGCATTCCCTCATTAGATGTCCATGCTCATGACATTTTCGGCAGCGAAAAGGAATTTGTTCATAATCTATTGCTTGGAAGTAATCCTCATCCCTGTACTCTAGCCATAGACCCTCATGTAGAGCACCGGATACATCCATTTCCACGCATATTCTTGCACACGAGGTGTATTTTCTTTGTATGGTTGCTTCTGAGGCCTTGACAAAAGTACCCAGCCGATCCCCATTTGTTTCAGTGCTGAGATACCCCAGTAGTCTATGGGAAGAGAAAACAACCTTATCCATACTAGTACCTGAGTGAAAGTTTCCCTTTCTGGAACAAAATTTGGTTTCCATGGCCGCATGTATAGACCCACTGAAGCTAAGAAATACGGGCCTCCATCAAAAATCCTGTCCTTGTCTTCTAGGCTGGTGAAGACTACAGTAAAGAATCCTTTTGCTCCTAAGTGTAGTTTCACATCGCCCTTGGGTCTCCATTGTTGTCGTATCCATTGACATAGAGCTCTTTCAGATGGCCATAAGCCCATAAACTTCCAAATGACTGCATGCTCTGCCATGTGCTCTCGATAAGCTTGGATCTCCGGATCTACTATGACTACTCTGAGGGTCTCTGCTTTCTTAGGTTTGCAGGTTCCATTCGCTGTTGGGTGGTTGCTGGGGTTCGAGCTGGTTTCACCTTCCGTGCCTTCTTTCCCCTGGGGGCCTTCCCTTTGTTCCCCCTTCTCCTTTGACTGCTTCTCATTATGATCTGCGATTTTTTGTCCGGTTGTGGAATTTTTTCCATTATTCTCCAGTCCCTCAACTTCTTTTTCATTGGTTTGTGGGTTGCTGCAAGGTCCTTTACCCTCTTCTTATTTTTTCTCCTTGTTTTTCCCGCTATTCGGCTTGATTCTTTCGTATCCTGAAATTCTGACTCCTTCCCGCGCTCTTAGTTTCTGCTTCTGCATGACTATTTGTTTGAAAGTAGTCCCAATGGACCCCTCTTTGACCATCTGTAGGGTGAGATTTTGTCCCCTTTTGAGCAAAACCGCTAGCCTCGATCTGTTCGCTTCCAGCTCTGTGTCTGTAACAGTGCACAGAAACCCTACCCTCAAGGCGCCACGCTCATCTCCCTGTCTTATGTTATATTATCATTCTCAAGCTCGATAATATATTATTTGTGAACGTGGCGACAATAAAAGTCCTCAGGTTCAGGTCCCCAAAATCTACGACTTGCCATCTCTCAACCCAAAAATCCTGAAAATGAAAAGAAGGTTGCGGAATGAATTTCACATGTTTTGAGATTCTTCCTCCATATGGAATTTCTAGAGTACCAAAATCATGCTACCTTTCTCATATCTTTTTCTTATCATACAAAGTGCCCTTTTCTGTTAAAAAATAAACAAAAAAAATTGTCACCCTAGGGCGTTGGAGGAAACGGAATTGGGCCCCTCCACATTAAACACCAACACTATGTTTAGGGATTCCATTCCATTCCGGTATCTTCTTCCACATGTTTTCCTTAAAGTTGTAAAGGAAACTCGTCATCACAACATTAAACACTTGTGACATGTGCCATAATATAAGCTTGCAAATGCGATTATGTTGTCCAAGGTGATACCTATGTAAAACCTCCAAACAAAGTTTGACATGGTGGGTAGACTCAATATTTGCCTCTCTTGAGTAAAGAGAGGGTAAAGCACTAATAACTTGGTGTTCCCATGGAGATATTGTGAAGAGAATTAGGCCCAAAAAATCCCTCGTAACACATGAACCCATCGACGTAAGTGATTGACCTCCTCCACTGGTGTTCCAGTAAATCATGTAGCAACGGGTTATTCCATTTGAACATCGTTAGTCATCCTTTTTGCAAAATAATGGATTTGAAATACGATTAATGTGTGTGTTCCTCGATAAAATATGACATAAGAAAGAACATAGGGTGGCCGAGAAATCTTCTGTCCTAGTGAACGACAAACGAAGGATCTGGCATGTAAGGAATGGAAATAACTATAAGTGGATGATAATCTACGTAAATCCAAACTTGGAAGCCTCGTTATAACTCGAATCTTCAAATCATCCGGTAGTTTATTCCATTAACTGCATTACATAGTGTTACTGGATGAATTTCGAGAAGTGATGAAATTTAGATCAAGTGACATCAAACTTTGAAAATGACAGGACTGTGAATATATTTATTATTAGCTGAGGGTAGTGCTTTTCCCAATCAAGAGAAGTGAATTCGCACTTTTCCAAAAATTATCTCCCAATCTTCTTCACAAAATTAGCGTAAGAATAGGGACAAGATGGCATGCTCATATATATTAACGATTAAAATGTAAATTGAATGCCTAGTAATAATTTTTTATATATGTGTGGAGGGGTTAAAATGGAAATTACATGTCATCTTGTAATTAGAAGCATTAACCTACATGGACGTATTTCATATTGTTTGTTGAATTTTGAGAAGGATCGAGGAGCATCAAATTTAGGAAAAAAAACATGACTGGGTGTGCTTTGCGAAAAGTGAATTCACATTATTTCAAAAATAATTTCTCAATCCTTGTTACAGAAGTCCAATAAAAAATAGGAAAAAGAGAAGGTGTGTGCTTTCTAATTAGAATGAAAATGGTAAGATAAATAATATTACATAATAAGGTGTGTGCATATCTGGTTATAATTTTACATGTATGTATTTGATTAAAATGGAAATGGTAAGATAAATAATATTTTTTTCTTGACTAAATTTTTTTGTTATTACTAAATGAGAAGATATAAATGCTTATAGCTTTCATAATAGTTCACATGCAATTTTCAAGGTACAATTAATCACTTAGCCACTGTACTACTATTTAGAAATCATTCAAACATGATATATTGTGTCAGATACAACTGTCAAAACATGGAAAATATTGTGCATGATGTAACTTGGACCTGTTTTTCCCCTTAAAAGTCGAGAACAACTAATACTGATTTTTATTAGTCACTCTTACCTAGGGAAATAACACTTTTACAAGTGACGTCTCGATGTGCCCTTGATTAACAAGGTTGATTCACTTCGATGCACCAATGATTTACTATACCTAATTGTGAGAAAGAACATCATATCTTGTATGTTATTGGCAATATGTAATTGGTAGGTGGTTTTATCATGGGTTAGGCAACTTAATTGTGGCCTAAACCCACCAAAGGATCATATTGACTCCCCTAGTGGAATTGTTGATAGCCATTGAACTCCTATTATGTCTAGAGCATTATTTCACATCATGGGCACCCTCAACACCTTTAATAGCTTGTTTATTTCCCACATTATTTGTGAGATGATGCACCTGGACTAGTGTGTCCACTCGGCATACCATTATGGAATGGTAGTTGATCCAAGGACCAAATGAGGATTTTCTCACCTTTGGGACACGGGATGATAGGAACCATCTTCAGAGCCCTCATATTGGAGCATTACAGGCTCATTTATCATCATGAGATGCATGAGACCAACATTTGTGTACCGAAACCACATTGGAGCACCACATGATGACTTACATGGAGACTAAGGAATCATCCTATTGTCCATCATTTATGGATCCCTCTCTCTCATTTTGGCACTTAAGACTCATTGTAGCCCTCCATTGGCCCTACGTTAGCATGACATCATCAACTCAACTTTCATATGGATGGCTAATTCATAACTCATAATAGATACTTGGTTGGCTTGTGACCAACACTTGTTTCTAGCATAGGCTAATTCAACTTAGAGAGACTCATATTAAAAAAAGTGAGTTTCATTTGTGAGGAATCATCATCATCACTTGGGATTTTAGGCCGTCTTTAGAAATTTTGCACTTTTTTTGTTTGATCCTTTGGAGTATCTAGCATGAACTATAATATTTGGACTTGATTTTTAATCTCGTCTTGGGGCTACTTCTTGAATATGGATGGATAATTGCATGACTATTTTGCAAGTTCTCTTATTGATGAAATCTTTCTTTGAAAATTACCTAATGTATGTAATTGCTACAACTAGAGTAAACGTTATTATGCCCTAATTTGATTGAAGATAATTTTGAAAGCTACTTGGTTGGCTCCTGGATATGTTATTCATGGTATAGCATGCAATGAATGTTCCCAAAGATGAAATTTTATTTTCCTCGAACAAAATGCATATTCTAATAGTAGGTAATTGACGGAAGGTGGTATCCAGGGCTTCATAATTTTAACCTCCTTGAAGACAATTATGGATTATCTAACAAATTTAGGACACCATTTACCGAAGAGAGTGAATTTTTGGATTTAAATAGGAGAACGCTCCTTTAAGTCTTGCTCAGAGGGTCTGCAATTTTGGAGGATTTCTCACGGTTATCCATCCATAAATTATTATGCCTTAGAAGGGAAACATAGCTTGTATTTCCTTGGATAGGTGGATTTCTTTAGGGTTGTCTAACCATAGTATTTAGTGCAATAAATTTGAAGAAACCATTTCTCATCCCTTGCCTTGAACTAGTGAGTTCCTTAGAAAAAATTCCTCCCATGATTATTCATTAAACCCTAAGTCTAGTGCGAGTATTTTCTAGGTCTCTTAAAAAGAGTTAAGAACTTTTTAGAAGTGTTAAAACATCACATAAGGCTATCTTGAGAGATCCTTCTCCATCACTTAGAGCCTTGATCTTAGAAATAATTTTTATCATAGAAATATCAAACCTTAGGTCTTGATATTTATTAAGTCTTTCTTTAAAACATTAAGCCATTATTAATGTCACCCCAAAACCTTGATCTATTCATTCTAAGTTATTCCCCTTCCTACCAGGACTCCTCCCATTAGTGAACATCCATAAAGCGCATGGGAATTTGACTTAGGTGGAAACAGGTCATTTTATTATTGTTATCACTTAGTCTAGTAGTTTCCCTTTACGTTTTCCCTTCGTTAGGGCCCTCGTAGATTGTGTGGTAACACAACCAAGATTGATTATGAAATTACAATATTTTACAACACAATTTTGTTCTCAATTTTTTTTCAGGGGTGCTTCCCCTTGAGCCCCACCATGAGGGGATAAAAGGTTGTTTTTGGCCCCCTTGGACCCCTTGGTAAAAATAGTGGGGTGGGGGGGGGCAACTTGTCCCCACACCCCCTAGTCAAGAACCAAGATCCAAATTCTGCTGAAACGAAACTTTTGAATTAGGAAGACACGCAAGCTCCACATGAAAAAAGTGGGCCACTACCCCATTATTGTCTCTTGGTATAATTTATGCCTTCTAGGGTTTCCCTCTTTAAGAGACACTAGATTTTGCGGAAGCACAATGATCATTTTGTTAAATAATGAATCCATATAGGTGATGCAAGTTTTAGATAGAGGAGGAATGACCTGCTGTAGAGTTTTGTGAACCCAACATTTTGGACTACCAAGTGAGTCCATCATCAGGGGAGGATGTGTCAGTAGATATTCTTAAGATCTTAATGATGTATCCAAGAGCTATAATTATGGTGTATATATAGGTTATTAAAGAAAAGAAATAAGAAAATAGGTCGGCTCTTATCTTTTTTAATTAATTAATTAATTAAATTATTTATTTATTTATTTTTAAATTAATTAATTAATTTATTTGAGGGGATAACTTACTTGATTAATTTTATTATTTATAGAATTAATTATTATGTTTATTAATTTTATTTTAAATAATTGGTTCAATTGATTCATTAATTTGTTTAAATAATTTATTATTTTATTATTTTTTTCTTTTATTTATTTATTTATTTTAAGGTTTTTTAAGGGAACAAAGTTAATTATTGGCTTTTAAGGTTTCAAGTAAAAGTTTCCAAGTGTTTCTTAGTTTTAATCCATCGTCCCGATTCAGGTTATTCTTCCTTTTTTCTATTTCAATGGCTTCCTTGATTTTCCTTTTGAGATAGTGTTCTTCTTTTCTAACAAGTTTGACGTCTTCCATGTAGATGTAATGAGAGGAAGAGTGAACATGTTCAGATAAGGCTAACTTAGAGGTCCTTTCTCTTCTTAAGTCAACATTGTGTTCTTTAATTCTAATATTAAGATACCTACCCGTTTCACCTATGTATTCCTTACCGCATGGGAAAGGAATCACATAAACGCCTTTTCGAAGTTTAGGGTTTATGGGATCCTTGACTGATTTGAATAATTGTCTGATGGGATTAGCGGGGGTGAATACTACATTAATGTGATGTTTATTAAGAATTTTAAAGATTTTATCAGTGGTGCCTTTTATGTATGGAAGGGAGACTTTCGAAGTGGATAAATTTTTATTTTCAATATCATTGTTAATCTTGTTTAGGGATAGGTGCATGACTTTCTTGATGGTATTTATATTGTAGCGATTTAAGTCAAACACCTTGTGAAGATGGTTAAGCTCATCATTTAGATGGTTCGCATCAGATATTCTGGCCACCCTAGTAGTTAAGGTCCTAATGATGCCAATCTTCTGTTTAGGGTGGCGATGGGAATTTGCATGAAGATATCTTTCTGTATGGGTTTTCTTTCTATAGACTTGGAAACCAAGAGACCCATCTCTTTTAGTTAGAAGGATATCGAGAAAGGGAAGCTGGTTGTTATTTTCAATTTCAATAGTGAATTTTATATGGTCAGAGAGGCTATTTAAGTGATTGAGGCATAGGCCAAGTTTTCTTTTCCATGACTCCACTTGGCAAATATGTCGTCAACAAACCTTTTCCATTCTTCAGGGGTGTATGGAAATGACCTAAGAGCTTTATGACCTTCCCAAATATGTTCTTTTTTATGCTTCGTCATACCCATTACTCTCTTCTAAATTGCTTGAGGGTTCATTACTTTACCATTTCCTTAAATCAAGAGCTTACGTTCATCATCAAATTTTGTCAAGAATTATGCTTTAGAGTGCCTAGTTTAACACGAGAATTCTATATCATCCGTAAATATATGGTCATACTAAAGTGGTTAGCAAGTGTATCGAAATCTATTTGAAATGATTCCCTTCTAAGAAACCACAAAAATGCACATATAGCTTTCCCTTATGAAATGGTGGTACAATACCGATTATCATCATTGGATCTACCAAGATGAAACCATATGAAGTAGCCTATGGTGAAAAACCTTTGTCAAGAAACCAAAAAAAGTTCATCTATAAAGAAATTGAAACACTTAACGCTTAATGACAATTTTTTCATGGTTAAACATGGATTGAAACACCAAGCTAACTTCCATCACATAGACTGTTCTTTTGTAAGAAAAGAACAAGTGTTTCTTTTCCTTCAACCTTATAGACAAACACGAGTTAAATAATCCATCTCTATTTTTTTCTCCAGTTGTTATAAGTTACACATGTTCAAATTCAATTCTATTGATCTTAAAATATTTAACTTATTTTATGTACATTATGATTTGTGTTCTTACGTATTTCTCTAAAACAACACATTAACTTCTTATCTACTATTATTCTCACCAATGCTTTTGATGGTCTTCCTTTACATATCTACTCCAACACTCACTTTCCTAGTTATCTATAAACATGACATGGATCCTTTAGAAAGTCAACCAAAAAGAAATATTTAAAACACCTAATAAAAATTAATGCTCCTATACATTATAAGCTAGGTGTCATGTGAATCCAAAAACTAATACCAATAAATAATATGTAATATAAACAATCACTAACTACAAAGAGTTTAGCTAAACCCTTGCATCCAATCCACAAGTTTTAACAAATATATTACTTACTAAGTTGGGGGAAATTTTTGGGAATAAACTTCTTAGAAACACTTAAATACATTATTCTTCCAATATTTTAAAATTTTGAAATATACAATATAATATTGAAAATATCAAAAACCTCTTAAAAAATATTTCTCATTAATTAGAACAAAATGCATAATCTTACATTAGAATAGCACGAAACTTCCAGAATTATTATATTTTAATCAACCAATCGAAAGAGGTTGGGTTCCATGACAATCGCTGGTTGGAACTCCCCCATATTTTCCCAACCATGATTTGACATGTCATAGATGGAAACGTGGCGACCATAAAAGTCCTCATGCTGAGCTCCCCAGAATCCCCGACCTGCCATCTCTGGACCCACCACATCCTCAAAACGAAAAGGAGGCGGTGGAATTGATTCCACGAGTCTCCAGATTCTTTCCTCCATATGGAATTTCCAGAGTACCAAAATCATGTGACCTTTCTCATATGTTACGCTTATCATACAGAGTGCCTTTTTATGCTCAAAAATAAACAAAAGCAACCTGTCACCCTGCGGCGTTGGAGGAAATGGAATTGCATCCATCCATATCTCTTCTTCCACATCAAACACCAACACTCTGTTTGCCGCTGAAGTCGTGTCAGTTGAGTGCGCAAGCCAACACAAGTAACGCTCAGACACAAGTTGGGGACGGTGTAAAACAGATAGGGGACCGCTATAATTAGGGATTCCATTCCCTTCGGGAATCCTCTTCCACGTGCTTTCCTTAAAGTTGTAGACGAAAGTGGTCATCACAAAATTAAACGCTTCGGACATGTGCCATAATATAAGCTTGCGAACACCATTATGTCGGTCGAAGGCGATCCTGTGTAAAACGTAGAGACTGAGTTGGCCATGGTGGGTAGACTCAATATCCGCCTCTCTTGAGAAAAGATAGGGTTAACCACCAATAACTTGGTGTTTTCATGGGAAATATTGTGAAAAGAGTTAGGCCCTACGAAACCCTCGAAACACAGGAACCCATCGCCGTAAGTGAGGTGCCTCCTCCACTGGTAATCCGGTAAATCACGCAGCAATGGGTTTTTCCATGTGAACATCGCTGGCCATCCTTCTTGCAAAATAATGGACCTGAAACACGGGGACTGCATGTGTTCCTCGAGAAAATCTGAGATAAGAAAGAACATAGGGCGGCCGAGAAAGCTTCTATCGTAGTGAAAGGCAAAGGAAGGATGTGACAGCAAGGAATGGAAATACCTGCAAGTGAACGATAATCTCCGTAAGTCCAAAATAGGAAGCCTGGTTAGAACTCGAATTTGCAGATCATCTGTTAGTTTAGTCCATTGACTGCCTTCCATTGTGTCGTTGAATGAAAATCGAGAAATCATGAAATTTCAGAGTAGCATCAAATTCTGAAAAAGACACGACTGGTTATTATTCGGTGAGGGTCGTGCTATGCCCAATAAAGAAGAGTGAATTCACAGTGTTACAAAAATAAATTTAACAGAAATTCTTAATCTGTTGAATTGAGGCTTTTGTGATCCATATCAGGTTTACGAGAAATTCTTTGGCGTAAATCACAAGATAAATCATTTGTCGATGCGTTTAGAACCAACAAGTGTGGTTCATCGTCAAAGCAAGTCGAAGAAACAGAGCCATCTTAGCATGTTAACTAGTGTGAGCTGAGCAGAGACTCCAACGGCTATCTTGACTAATGACGAATTTTAACTTTAAGACCAGAGTGAAAATTTAATAGAAATTAGTTAAATTATGTGAATAAATAAAAATATAAAATAATTTAAAAATTGTTAAAAGTTATTAAAAAAATTATAATCTATTTTTTAAATGAGTCCACTCAAAGTATATATATATATATATATATATATATATATATATATATATACATATACATATACATATACATACAAAGGTTACTTAAGAAATTTATTGGAATGATAAAATTGAAATATACATAAAAATAATAATGAATAAACTAAATAAATTAAAAAAATTAAAAAAATAAATAAATAAATAATAATAATAATAATAATAATAAAAAATAGATAAATAAATAAATAGTTAAAAACAAAACATAATAATAATAATAATAATAATGGAAATTAAATAAATTAATAAATTAATTAAAGTAAATAAATCAAGCTAGCGAAAAATAAGATAAATGAATAAATTAATTAAAATAAATAAAACAAGTGAGCGGGAGGAAAAAAAATAAAATAAATAAATAAATAAAATAATAATAATAATAATAATGAAAATTAAATAAAACAAACGAGCGACATAGTCAAAATGAGAAACCCTAGAAGGAAGGAAAAAACAAGGCGTCCAAGAAAACAGTGAAATAAAGGGACGAAAGCAACACTAGAAAGAAAGAGCCCGGATCCAACGACTATTGACAGCTATCATCTCTATTGAAATTGCTCGGCCTTCTTTCAATTTCAATAGCTTCTCTGAATTTACTTTGATTGAATTGAGCAACCCTGCAAGTTCCATCACCGTAAATTCAGAGAAGCTATTGAAATTGAAAGAAGGTCGAGCAATCTCAATAGAGATGATGGCTAGAAGATCAGTAGCTACTGGATCCCGACCCTTTCTTCCTAGTCTTGCTTTCATTGAAAGAAGGTCGAGCAATCTCAATAGAGATGACGGCTAGAAGATTAGTAGCTGCTAGATCCTGACCCTTTCTTCCTAGTCTTGCGTTGGTTCCACTTTATTTAGCTGTTTTTCCTGGACGCCTTGTTTTTCCTTCCTCCTAGGGTTTCTCATTTTGACTCTGTTTTTTTTAATGTCCCTCGCTTGTTTTATTTAATTTTAATTATTATTATTATTATTATTTTATCTATTTATTTTTTGGCTAGCTTGTTTTATTTATTTTAATTAATTTATTCAATTTATTTTATTTTTTCGCTGGCTTGATTTATTTACTTTAATTAATTTATTAATTTATTTAATTTCCATTCTTATTCTTATTCTTATTCTTATTATTATTATTATTATTATTTATTTTTATTTATTTATTTATTATTTTTTTTGAATTTATTTATTTATTTAAAATGAAATAAAATCTTTTACATTTTATAACTTTCGTAATTAAACTTTATTCATTATTATTTTTATGTATATTTCAATTTTATTATTCCAATAAGTTTCCAACCAACGTTTATATATATTTCTATTATATATATATACATATTATTTATACTTTAAGTCTTATTTAAAAAACAGATTATAATTTTTTAAATAACTTTCTAAGCAATTTTTAAATTATTTTATATTTTTATTTAATCACATAATTTAATTAATTTCCATTAAATCTTGACTCTGGTCTTAAAGTCAAAATTAGCGGTTAGTCAAGATAACTGTTGGAATCTCTGCTCAAACTATTTAGCATGCTAAGCCACACTTCTTGATTCGAAACGTCAACAAATAATTTATCTTGTATTTATAGCGAAAAATTTCTGGTAAATTTTTAATGTTCTTCCACGAAAATAGAGTAAACGGAAGCACAATTACAATGTAAATTGCACGCCAAGTAATAATTAGCTAAAAACGGAAATAACATGCCCACATATAATTATAAGCATTAACTTACGTGAATGTATTGCATATTGTTTATTAAAGGAATTTTTAGAAGCGTTGAAATTATTGCATATTGTTTATTAAAGGAATTTTTAGAAGCGTTGAAATTGGGATCGATGAGCATGAAATATAAGAAAGGCATGACTGGATATGCTTTGTGAAAAGTGAATTCACATTATCTCCAAAAATAATTTCTCAATCCTGGTTACAAAATTCCAATAATATTAAGAAAAATATGAGGTGTGTAGTTCCCGACTCTAATTTTGCTTATTATAATAAAAGGTGAATACTTAATTATATTATAATTTTATATGTAGTTAATTAAAATGAAATTATAATTTTATATGTAGTTAATTAAAATGAAAATTAATTATATTATAATTTTATGTGTATTTAATTAAAATGAAAATTTTGGTATTCAAGTAACGAATTTTGTAAAGTTTTTTTAGGTAAAAATTAGATAAGTTAAATGATTGATCTTTTGAATCAACAGTGTAGTTATTTTATTAATTCAAAAAGTTTCTCTTATATGATTTTTACAGAAAAAATTCGCTTAAAAATATAAATTATAAGATACATAAATTTTCTTTTTCCTTCATCAAATTTTTTGTTATTAATAAACAAAAAAAAATATAAAAAAACTAGCTTTCAAAATAGTACTTTCCAAAACACAATCAATCACTTGGCCATTATATTATTATTTAGAAGTCATTAAAACATACTTTCTAATGTTGCCATAAAAACATGGAAAAAATTGTGAATGATAAATAGTTATAATAAAAATCATTAACTTACATGTCCACTAAGATAAAACTTCAATAAAAATCATTAACTTACATGTACCCTAAGATAAGATTTCAAGAGTTTGAGTTGTTTTTTTATTTATTTTTAATATTGGATAATGATAAATCGAAGTTGAGTTTTTTTTGGCTTCTGAGGTTCGAGATTCTTTTCGTTTTTTCCTTATATTTTTATCTCCCAAGGAAATAACTACCCTTATTCCTTTCTTTTACTTATATTTATACTTTACAAACCTTATTTTTAAAGATTTTTTAAGGAGTAAAAAAAGTAAATATAGATTATATAAATTATTGAATTTTTATAAGCTTATAATGGCATTGTGAATGGTCCATATTGTTTGCCTTCTTTTTTTTGGTTTCTCTACATAACATTGTTTGATTATGTATTTTTTACTAATTTAAAGTGTTATTATATGTTTGGTTTTAATGATTATGGGGTATTATTAAGTAGAGTTGGTATATATTTGTAGAATCTATTCATAATTTGCAGCAAGACGTTGGAACTAGCAGGATATGATAGATTTTTTCAAAGTGCAAAGCAAAATGATATAAAATTGAAATATTTTGTCCACTATAAAATGAAGTTAATTCATCTAGTTTAAAACAATATTGTATATATTTATATCAGTTATTTAATAAATAATTTTACTATGGTATAAAAATACCTATGGCCTTAACTTTGTGATAGAAAATCCCAAAACGTTATGATAAAAAGACCAAAGATTGGATTGCTTATCGACATATTATTAATTTCTTTATAACATTGATATTGATGAGAAGTTAAGCACTTAGAGGGAAGAGAGGCACTAAACGTCAAGATTATTTAAGAGGCATTGCAAGTAATCAAGACCGCCTCAAGCCGCCAGCAAAAGTGAAGTCTCACATGTCTAGTAAGGGTAAATCTCTTGATGAAAAAAAGCCAGGTAAACTAACAAAAATATAAATGGCTAATTGGACGATTCTAAAGCATTATTCTATGTAAGAGGTGTTGAGTAGTGAAAGGGTTTTAGCATGTGGGAGGAGAGTTATGACATAAAAATATCATACTGGAAAGGGCCTAGAGATACCCATTCTTGATACTTTTTCTTTAATGATTGGTTCTAAGCCATAAAAAAAATCCTTACAATCGATGATATGCACATCAATGGGTACAAGAATTAGGCGCCTACTATTCAAGTCCAGAAAGACTGATTTTCCAAAAACAAATGGATGCAAGTTCCAGGCATCAATTACTACTGAAATTATTCAAATTATTATCGCTATCCACTAATTTGACTTAAACACATTTTTATATGCATTAAAACACATTTTGAAGAAGCCCAAGGGAGTGATTATGGTGTTTAGTACATTAAAACCTCCATGAGCGCAGTAGTGGATGAAGTGTTTAAGGAGTTCTCTGAGCATATTTCGCTCTTCTCTGACCCATGGGTGAGATGGGTGTCCGAAGAGATAAGGACATTGAAATAATATGACAAAAAGTTGTGGTAAGGAGAAGCCACTTTTGGGGAAAAGAATTACTTTCTTGGCTAAAACATGATTGGTTTTCATGCAAATGTGATGGAAATGGTGATGGAGTCATCATGAGAGACAAAGCTCGGTGTTGTGGAGATATTTTATGGCCTCCTAATGATGTGCATTGTCATGGCTTCTAGCAAGAAGAGAAAGGAGGTTGCTTTAAGAT
Source organism: Pinus tabuliformis (assembly GCA_031772625.1). NCBI lineage: Eukaryota > Viridiplantae > Streptophyta > Pinopsida > Pinales > Pinaceae > Pinus > Pinus tabuliformis. The sequence continues at coordinate 1,234,002,707 of CM062807.1, forward strand.
TTCAAGAATTTGAATTGTTTTTTAATTATTTTTAATACTGGATAATGATAAATGGAAGTTGAGTTTTTTTTTTGCTTCTAAATTACCCATATTCTTTTCATTTTATCCTTATATTTTTATCTCTTAAGGAGAGAATTACCCTCCTTCCTTTCTTGTTCCTTATATTTATACTTTACAAACCTTACTTTTAAAGTTTTTTAAGGAGTAAAGAATGTAAAGATATAGTTGAATGAAAGAATTAGCCTAATTTTTTTTTGTTTTTTCTTATATTTTCACTTAAAAAATGTTATTTTTAAAGATTTTATTTATTTGTTTAGGAATAGAGAAGGTAAAGATAGAGTTTTATAAATTATTGCATTTTTATAAGCTTATAATGGCATTGTAAATTAAGATGGTCCGTGTTGCTTGGTTTTTTTTGTTTCTCTATATAAAATTCTTTGACTATGTATTTTATACTAGTTTAAAGTGTGATTGTATGCTTGGTTTTAATGATTATGGGACCTATTATTAAGTAGAGTTGGTATATACTTGTACAATCTATTCATAATTTGTAGCATGATAATAGAATTTCTCAAATTGCAAAGCAAATTGATATAAAATTGAAATATTTTGTCAACTACAAAATGAAGTTAATTTGTTTAGTTTAAAACAATATTGTATATTATAAAGAGTTTCGGTGTAAATCACATGTAGAAAACCTTTGTCAAGGTCGCACAGTTCCATCACCGTAAATTCAGGGAAGCTATTGAAATTGAAAGAAGGCCGAACAATCTCAATAGAGATGACGGCTGGAAGATCAGTAGTTGCTAGATCCCTGCCCTTTCTTCTTAGTCTTGCCTTCCTTTTCCCCCTCCCCCCCCCACCCCCCGTCTTTTTTATCCTTTTCTTGCTTTGGTGATTTCCTTGATCCTTCTCCTTTGAGCCTTGTCTTTTCCGTCCTCCTAGGGTTTTTCCTTTGGTTTAGTTGTTTTACTAATGGTCTTGTTCTTGATTTTAAATTCGGTCGCTCATTCTAATTTTTTCATGGCTTGTTCTATTAGATGGCTTCGCCCCCCCCCCCCCCCCCGCCCCAGTTTTTTTTTTTTTTTTTTTATTTGAGCCTTGTCTTTTCCTCCTCCTAGGATCTTTCCTTTGGTTTAATGGTCCTGTTCTTGACATTTTTTCTTTTAAATTATGTCGCTCTTTCTATTTATTTTTTCTTGGTTGATTCTATAAGATGGTTTTTTTTCTTTTTTCTTTTTTTTTTTTTTTTTGGTGCTGTACCGTTAGATTAACATAAATTAAATCTAATAAATATTATTGAATCAATATTAATATTATTATATCAATATTAATTCCACGTATGGAACCATAAGATCAATATAAATTAAATCTATATTATTTCCAATACATATTATTAAATCAATATTAATATTATTATATCAATATTAATTCCACTAAATCGATATTATTATTAAAAAAAAAAAAACCTGTTCACTTATCCCTAGTGTTAATAAGTTGATTTAATAACCTAAGATTAATATATAAATTTAAGTGATTAATTAAAAAGGAATTAAATAAATTATTTTATTAACCAAGAAAAATTCTCTAAAACCCCCCTTCACCATTAAATTCTAATATTATGAATTCAATATTATTAAATCAATATCTATATGACTAAATCAATATTATTAAATCCATATTATTAGTTTTAATTCCACTAAAACAATATTATTAAAAATAACCCCCTTTCACTTATCACTAATAACAATAAGTTAACCTAAATAATACTCCAAAGTAATTTTAATTGTTTAAATAAATTATTAATGAATTAAATATATTAACTTAATAAAGAAAAATACTTATCCCTAATGATTTAAATAAATTAATGTTTATAATTTAAATAAAATACATTCTAATATTTAATTATATGAAATTATTTATTATTATTATTTGTTGACTTTTTTAACATTAAAATATTATCTAGTCGTTTTTCTATTTAGTCGTAGATGGTCAACCTAGTCAACCTAGCTGTTGGGAAGGTCTGCTCTCCCTATTTAATCCGCGGCCATGATCTGACTCCTCAACTTGTCCTGACGATGAACCACACTAGTTGGTTCGAAACACGTCGACAAAGGTTTTCTACATGTGATTTATGCTGAAACTCTTTTTATAATTGTTATGGATCATAGAAGCCTCAATTGTACGATATTGTATATATTTATATGATTTTAAAGCATAAGGTAAGGAATATTAATAACACAATTACTATGACCATAAAATATAATAATGTATTAACAAATCATTATCAAAACATAATAAATAATAGAAAAATTTATAAAATAATGTAGAAAATAATATTAAATAATTAAATTAAAATAAAATTAACAATATTGAACTAGTCGGCTTTACTTTACAGTTCATTGAAACATATTTATAACTAGGGTTTCTCTTTTGTAAATGAGTCTTGAGGATGGGTCTTGTTCTAGACAACACAAAATGAAAATTGTGGAATATCCGAATTCTGAACCTCAAAAACCACATCACAAAAATATGCAAACCATCGTTGTATGAGTTATTTATTAAATAATTTTCCTTTGGTATAAAAATACATATGGCTTTAACTTTTACGTAGAGAAGCCGAAAAATTTGTGATAGAAAAGCCAAAGATTGGATTGGTTATTAGCATATTATTCATTTCTTTATAACATTGATATTGATGAGAGGTTAAGCACTTAGAGGGAAGAGAGGCAATGAACGTCAATATTATTTAAGAGGCATTGTGACTAATTGAGACCGCCTTAAGCCGCCAGCAAAAGTGAAGTCTCACGTGTCTAGTAAGGGTAAATTTGTCGATGAAGAAAGCCATGTAAACTAAAACAAATATAATTGGTTTATTGAATGATTCCAGAGCATGATTCTTTGTAAGAGGTGTTCAGTAGTGGAAGGGTTTTAGCATGTGGGAGGAATGTTAGGACATAAAAATAACATACTCGAAAGGGCTTAGATATACCCATTCTTGATACTTGTTCTTTAATTGTTGATTGGTGCTACGCCATAAAAAAATTCCTTATGGTCGACAATATGCACATCAATGGGTACAAGAATTAGGCGCCTACTATTCAAGTCTAGAAAGACCGATTTACCAAAATGTAATGGATGCAAGTTCCAGGCATAAATTACTAATGAATTGCTTCAAATCACCATCACTATCCACTAATTTGACTTAAACGCATTTTTATATGCAAGTAAATCACATTTTGAAGAAGCCTAAGGGAGTGATTATGGTGTTTAGTACATGAAAACCTTCATGAGTGCAGTAGTGGATGAAGTGTTTAAGGAGTTCTTTGAACATATTTCTCTCTTTTATGACTGACGGGTGAGATGGGTGTTCCAAGAGATAAGGACATTGCAATAATATCACACAAAGTTGTGGTAAGGAGAGGCCACTTGCGGGGAAAAGAATTAGTTTCTTGGCTAAAGGTGAGAGTTACATGATTAGCTTGCATGCAAATGCGATGGTAGTGGTGATGGAGTCATTATGAGAGACAAAGCTTGGTGTTGTGAAGATATTTTATGGCCTCCTGATGATGTGCATTGTCATGACTTCTAGCAGGAAAGGAAAGGAGGTTGCTTTAGGATTGGAGGTGAGTCACAAGCCTTTCCTTTGGGTTCACTATTTTGATGTAAAGAAATAGAAAAAAAAAAAAAATCTCGAGATAGATCGATCACATTGGACATCATGACTTCATTATATCTTTTTCATGCTATCACGTGCTTCGATATCTTGTTTTATCACACACCAAAGTGTAGTTCCATGTTCAAAAGCATCACCATGGGAGATCCAATGATCTACTAACCTTGGAAGTATGGAAAGTGGGACTCTTCTTCACTACCATCAGAGATGATATGGTGGAATTTGTTAGAATTTAAGTTGTTATCGACTAGAAGAGGGACATGCAAAGAACAATGTGAGATATACATTAGACTAGAAGTTGGCCTTGTTTTATAACCCAATTTTCCACTCCACTATAGAGAGAGATTTGAGTTCAGCTTACCTCAGTTGTTTGTTAGAATGTGTTAAAAATTTTTAGCAAGAAATGCTCAATCTGAGTTTAGCCTTAGTCAAATTGAGTAGATCAAATTTCCACACGAGTAGGACAACTTGGAACAATTCATTGGTGTGACATGGATCTTGTCACTCAGTTAGCTAATTAAATTCGAGTTAGTGGGCTTGGATTTTAGTCATTCATGTGTTGATAGCTAAAATTTAGCAATCTAGTTTAGTTATTTTCAGTTGTACTCAATTAACTGACCTCTAACAACTAATAGGGCCAGTTGTACAATGAGACAACATTCTAACTCATAAATATGTCAGTTAACTCATGAATCAAACCAAAATAATTAATGCATGAGTGAAATTCAAATTCATCAGTTGGAGTGGAGGAATTAAGGCTAATGCGAAATTATTTGCGTACTAGTGGAGTGTACAAAATTTTGCTTGTAGGGAATTGATCAATCCTTGGGAATTTCATAATCATTTTTGGAGGAAAATCCTAAATAATAGGGGCTGATTTCTTGATCAATTACGCAAGGAAATAGGAGGGTAATGGAGGAATAAAGTGGCTAAGTGTTGGCTAGAGGTCCTTAGTTAGTAACAAAATAATTATTCTTTCGCAAGTTGTGTTTAGAACTGGAGCATGCAATTGTAATAGTTTCTCAATTCAATTGATTAATAAAAAAGGCATGAGGGGTTTTTCCTAGTTGGGTTCCCTTAGAAATCACTGTGTACTTGTGGTTTTATTGTTCCAAGTCTTTGCATTTATCTCTAACTGTGATTTCCATCTCGCATAATTGTAGACTCAAATTGTGTCTCTTTATTTTCAATTTGAAATCTTGTGTAGTTGCAATTTCTATCAAATTTCTACATGGTATCAGAGCAAGATTCACATTAGAACAAGAATTTTGAAGTTGTTCCTCAAGGGGATCGAAATTGCAACTTCAGTGTACCAAGATTTCTTTAGAGTTGGGAGAATGAACTTCAATGAACTTGTTGGGTGAAACTCAACTTGGTCGAGATTTTTTTGAAGACTCTGCATTTTGGGAGCAAAGTGCAGAGTAAAGGATGCAGCGGAGTGCGAAGTGGACCATGCAGTAGAGCAGCAAAGTGGACCATGCAATAGATATACTGCATGGTATATGGGCCTCGGAGCGGGTTGAAGTCCCTCAATTTTTGTAAAAGAATACTATTTTGTTTATGATGAATGGTTTTCGGACCATACTAGCTTACATTAGGGGAATCCATAGAATATGGATTGTGGTGTTGGAATGATGGACCCTTGATGTATTATTATATAATAGGGTCAAATAATAAAAAGAAGAATCATAGTCTTATGATCCATATCTGTGTTATGGGTGTATCTTGTTGATCTATACTTTGAAAGGAAGATGAGGCTCTACAACTAAGTGCGTAGAGGCCTAAGCCTGCAGCAAAGTGCGTGGAATGCCTGCATATGAGTGAGCAAGCTAAGAACTATTTGTTGTACGTATTCTCCATTATAAGCAATAGTTCTTGCAGACATAGTTCCACATTGGAAAAACCACGATAAAATTTGTGACTTCATTTGTATCTTTGTTTATTATCTGTTGTAGCATAGCAGTTTTATCATAGTTTCATTTTATTACAATGTAGTAATGATTAAGGGTTTATATGGTATGCTTTAAGTAATAAATCTAATGTGGCAAAGTCACATATATGAATGTGAAGTAATATATGCATGTTAAGTATTAGAAAACATAAAAATACCACATCACATCATCCCTTAAGAATGCAGAAACCTGGTTTTGCATCCTCCCATAGTCACCTCGGGAGAGACTATGATCTACTTGTAGGTCACTATCGAAAGGACCAATGATTGAGGGTTGTGTTGGTGCATAGTAAAAGGATTGAACTTGGGTCAACCCAACCTAAAAACCAACAAATTGTTTTTTACTGAGAGCAGACTCTGTTTGAGGGATATATTTATGTGGCATTGGTCAAAGAAAGAAATCCAAGACTTGGTAGAATACAAGGAACGAGAATTTGCAGATTAGGAGAATAGAATCCCTTGTTTGTCATATGAAAGGTGGTTACATACGTATATTTTCGAAGATCAAAAAGAAATTTTCTTGGTTTCATTTTATGTGGAGCTGTACGAGTGGATATCAAGGTTGACCGAAAGAAAATATTGTTTTAAAGGAGACAAACCTAAGGAGTGGACTCCTAAAATAATATAACGACTCAAGAACACCAACAACAAAATTTGAAGAGTTGTTGATTTCTGGATTTATAACATCTTGGGAGGATTCGTTACTGAGTTCGCGGTAGAATCGAATGTGTCCTACAACAAAGTAAAATGAGAAATTTTCAAAGGACCACGAGCTAAGTACTTGAGATATATCAAAAATTGGATTAAGATGTTGTTGTGTTAATTGTGAGTTTTACGAACGTAGTCAGATTACTAGTTTACCTATGTTTGGGAGAAGATCCAAAGAAGAGTCTGGGACAACAAAAACTAGAAAAAGATATATAATATACACTAGAAAGAGATCTCATAGCCAAGATCCAAATACTTTCATAGAAACTGAATATATCCCTCTTTTGAGTGAATTTGAAAGTGAAGAAAGCCTCCCTGAAAACCCCGAAGTAACTCTGCAGTATTCACTTTTCCAGCCTGGAAGTTTGTCGAAGGGAAAATCGAGTAATAACCAGATTGATTTTGGTTTTTCTTGTCCCCCTACACCCCCTACCCCTGACCCACGTCCCCTTACAAATCCCCCTACCCCTCCCCCTCCCCATTCCCCTCCCCCATCGAGAAAAAATATGGTCGATGATATTAAGCTACCTATTTTATAAGGAATTGGATTAGAAGATCCGAAACAATTCCGCTCTTTATGCAAATAAATATGGACAGTGAAGCAGGTCCATGATGAAAATATAAATAAGGCACAACTTGTCGTGATGTTATTAAAACAATGTTGGTAAAAGAATTTAAGATGTTGAAGTCTAAATCACAGTGTATCACAGAGTTAAAGGAGATCAAATAAAGGCCTACTGAATCTATTTGGAAATTTGACCATAGATTCAAATTATTATTAGATTAGGTGAGATTCGACATAGCTCCACAACAACATAAGGAATGGTTCATAGTTACGTTGTTGCCACATATCTGATTGCCTTTGACACAATAGAAGATAGAAACTCAAGCTGAAGCTCTAAAACTAGCAATGAAATTAGAAGCTTCACTTATAGGAGATACCAATTCAGGTATGCAAAAAATTCAAAGTCAACTGGGAAATTTGAATCCCCAATTACAAGATATGAAGAAAAGTAAGGAAGTCAGAGAAGTGTGGTGTACAAAGTGCAAATCAGAAGGGCACTCTAAAGAACAATGCCCTCTCTGATCCGGATTTAAGCTGGAACGCAATAGATTACAGAGATAACCATAAATACAGAGATGCGATAATCATATAAACAGAGATGCAGCGGAAATAATACTTCATTTCATTAATGGAGAATACTAAAATATGCTTACAAATAGAAATAACCCAGCTAGAGCAATGGTAGCTTATCTCTGAGAAGAGATGTGTCGGCTACATGCCTCTGAGCTATTTCGAACTGTCTTTACAATGAGGCTCGAAGACCTATTTATTATTGAGAAACAATGGAAAACCCTTCACATTCCAAAACCTAACCCTAGAAGATGAAACACCAAGTTGTGGGCCCCGTTTTGGGGTGAGTTGGACAACCAACTTCCCGGGGTCGCGAATTGGTCGTATTATCTCCGTTTGACGCGCATGATAGCCCGTTGGAAAGATCTCTCCGAGGACTACGACGGAAAAGATGATTTTTATCACAAAAATTGTTGGCGGTGGATTTCCCAAAAAACGTCGTTTAAGGCCTCAAAATGGCTCCGGAAGTTTAGGACCTGAAAAACTACTAAAAATAGTAAACTGTGCTATAATTAAGGAAACTGAAAAAATGAAAGAGACAGTTGTGGGGGTCGAAATGGGATAGGTGGGTGGCCACCAACATCCACCTGGATCATTCCTCCCCCCTTAGGAAGCAATGGTCCCCATTGCGTTGAGTTCCTCCCTGAGATGAGGAAGCTTCTGCTGAGCTGGGTCTCTAGTGAGCTGTTCTGCAATCTCTGATGTGTCCAGAAATGGTGGGAAGCATGGTCGGAGATGGTCCACATTGAAAAATCGATGCAAGCGAAGGAATTGAGGAATGCTTTGTTTCAAAGCATTGTTGCTCACAACCTTGTTACTAGTGTAAGGACCATGTCGAAGCGGTCTGAGTTTCTGATGGGTTTTGGTAAGGCGTTCTCTCTGCAGATGTAACCAAACTTTTTTGCCCACCTGAAACTTGTGTGGTACCCCTCCGGGTAAGGAGAAGTTGTTCCTGTGTTCTGTCACGACTGTATCCCTCTGTTGTTGCTACTGTGTGGAGGAATCCTTCGTAGGGGTCATGGATGTAGCAACGATCTTCCCCTTACTTTGGGAGCGAACCAGACAAAAAATAAATTTCCTAGTCCATGAGATGAGCTTGCTGCCTCTCTTAGCAGTGATCAAAGAGGTGGCGGTAGGTGGGGCTACCTCTGGTATCATGTATAATGAATTATCCAAAGAAATGATGACAACGCGAGGCCTTGACTCATACACAGCATGTCGCCTCCACAAGTATGGCTGGCCTAATAGTACATCACAAACATCCAGAGGTGTAACATCACACAATACCTCGTCTGTGAAGGGCTTGATGCTGTAGGGAAGGCAGCACTGTTGGCGAACTTTGAGATCTCATCCTTCGTGAAGCCAACTGATATTGTACAGCTGTGGATGTGGTGTAGTTGGTAGGCCCAACCACTTCACGACCTCTGCTGAAATGAGGTTCTTTTGGCTGCCACTGTCGACAATGAATTGCAGCGGCGAACCCTTCACCCACATCTGTGAGTGGAAAAGACGTTCCCCCTCCTCTGGATCTTTGGGCTCATTTTTTTGGATCTTGGCAGTAGCAACAGTGGCATTGGGATCCGCATCAATGATCTGCTTCCCTTTGTCATTCCCCTCGTCGGGTTCTGACTCAGAGTCAGAACATGCATTTGATTCAGAAGCCTTCAACTCGGCCACCAGCGACTGCTTGGTCCGACACTCACTTGTGTTATGAGTGGGACTCTTGTGGAACTCACACCACTTTCCTGTGTCCTTCTTCGGCTTTGTGGCGTTGTTCTTTTCTTGCAGCTTAGAGGGGTTGTCTTGGGTCACCCCGCCTTGGCTTTGTCCTTTGGGCTTCAGATTTGCAGATCCAAAGTCTTGCTTCTTCTGTTTGAACTTTTGCTCGATTTTGACAGCATATCGGTATGTTGTGCCGAGTGAGGAGATGTTCAAGAACTCCATCTCTTCCTGGATGTATCTGTGTAGGCAGCCGTGGTATTTGAGTACCAGATGCAGCTCAGAATCTTTGATACCCAACTGTGTGCGAAGGGTATGAAAAATATTTGTGATCTCTGGTACATCTTGGTCTCGTCCCTGCCGCAGTGTGGTCCATTTGATGTATTTGTCCTCATAGCTTTTGAGATGGCATCCCGGAAGTCATTCCAAGTGGGGGCGGCTGAAAACAGTGAGCCTGTACATTCATCCTTCTGCTCGCAGTATGTTTCCCACCAGTCCTTGACGTGGGGGGCTGCTTTGAGAAGAGCGAAAAAAATATTTTCCCGACTTGAAAATTCATGAACAGAAAAATACCCATCTAGCAGATTTAACCATTTATCTATGGCATCTGCGTCTATTTGGCCCTCGAAGATGGGGATTTCAAAATTAAATTGTACCTTAAACGGTGTGGCGTTTCCAGAGTAGCTGTTGGAAGCCGATGTGTCGCCTCTGGGTAGCCGCTGAAGGATCTACGCAAAGCTATCCATCATTGCGTTCCTTTGCCGCTCGAGGGCTTCTTCGAGCAAGATTCTGATAGGATCTCCTGCCCCCTCATCTTTCTTCTCATCCGCCATGGGAGGTCGTCGAGATTTGCGAGGCTGGTCTTGCAAAGGTTCGACCAATTCAAGCCCTAACTCCTTATATCTCGACCTCGTTGGGGACATGCAAAGAAAAACAGAGAAAAAGCAGTCCGCTCTGATACCACTGATCCGGATTTAAGCAGGAACGCAATAGATTACAGAGATAACCATAAATACAGAGATGCGATAATCATAAAAACAGAGATGCAACAGAAATAATACTTCATTTCATTAATGGAGAATACTGAAATATGCTTACAAATAGAAATAACCCAGCTAGGGCGATGGTAGCTTATCTCTGAGAAGAGATGTGTCGGCTACATGCCTCTGAACTGTTTCGAACTGTCTTTACAATGAGGCTCGAAGGCCTATTTATTATTGAGAAACAATGGAAAACCCTTCACATTCCAAAACCTAACCCTAGAAGATGAAACTCCAAATTGTGGGCCCCGTTTTGGGGTGAGTTGGACAGCCAACTTCCCGGGGTCGCGAATTGGTTGTATTATCTCCGTTTAACGCGCATGATAGCCCGTTGGAAAGATCTCTCCGAGGACTACGACGGAAAAGACAATTTTTATTAGAAAAATCGTTGGCGGTGGATTTTCCAAAAAACGTCGTTTAGGGCCTCAAAACGGCTCCGGAAGTTTAGGACCCGAAAAACTGCTAAAAATATTAAACTGTGCTATAATTAAGGAAACTGAAAAAAATGAAAGAGACAGTCGGGTGGCCACCAACATCCACCTGGATCACTCTCTTTGGAAATTACATGGTTAGTGGAGCATCAAATCCTTTGAATATCATATCCAACCTATGGTGTGATATATGCAACACTAGAGGTGAACGCAAATGAGAAGATTGTTATTTATTGAAAAATATGTGTAGAGTCCCAAGAACTTATATTGCAATTTATGTAACTCAATAGGGCATGATGAGAACCATTGTCAAGCTTATGAACTAATGATGGAGCGTGGTCCTGACACTTATAGAATGAAAGTGAAAGAACATGGACATGAGGATAATGGATATGACAGTGGTCGAGGTGGTTATCAAGTAAAAGGTCAAGGCGGCGGAGCTGGTCAAGGACATGGATAAATTATTTGCTATAACGGGGTCTAGTGAGGACACTTTGTGAGAGATTGTTAGAATCCCACTACAACATGTAAGTATTTTAAAGAATTTGATCATGTAATGGAAGAATGTCAAGTACTTATGGAAAAAATGAAAGAAGACAGAAACCAACAACTGACATAGAATATCCATATGATGACTGCCAAAAAAAGAAACGGTGATCCTCAAATAAATATTGTTACTAGAAGTGGAGTTGCAACTAGTGATGATAGCATAAATGAAAAGAATGAATATGAAACTACATGGGTTATAAAGACCACTGAAAAAACTCTTGTCTTTGATATGAAGAAGGAAAAAGAGGTGTTTATGGAAGAAAAGTGAAACTTTATGGATGCTAGAGCTTCGAAATCTAATGCACAACTAAAACAAAAAAGTAATTGCGATATATCATCAACTTCGAGACAAAAAAAAAGCTTTGACACAAGATCAGGAGTCGGTGTACCAAGAAGGTATTTTAAAATATTTTTTGAAAACTTGTATGAAGTTATTAGGAGATCAAAAGGTTGTGGAAAGACAATTGATAGATTCATGTGCATCTAAGGAAATACTGTGAAATGAGTTGTGCGTAGTTAACAATTTGTTTCAGCATAAGAGAATAGGAAGAAAAATCAGGCTTATCACGCAGATAGGAGACTATGAGATGGATCACATTATTTTAGATCTGGGATCTAAGGCTAATGTTGTGAGGAAATAGACATGGGAGTTAATGGGTAATTCAAAGTTATAGTGGTTACCTATTTAGCTGAGGATGGAAAATCAGTAGAAGATTTTCCCCTTAGGAAGACTACTAGGTGTGACAATGGACATTGAACGAGTTCTCACTATGACTGACTTTGAAGTAATAAAAATTTTGGATGACAGTAACCCCTATCATTTATTTCTTGGACTTGATCTAGCATTCGATAACATGGCTATAATTAATCTAAAGAAGATAAAAATGATATTCAAAGGAAATAATAGGAGGGTAGTTGTTCCCTTGGATCCATTAGAAGGATCAATGTATATAGAGTCAATTAGAGAAGAATATTGTGTATTTGATATATATAATATCTATCAATTGACAACAAAGGAACAAGATTTTGTTAACCTTACTGCAGAGGGAAAGTTAACTTGGGAGCATGATAGTTCTTATGCATCAGACTTGGAAGAAGAATTGGATAATTTATAGAACATGCTATTTGAAAAATCTACAAGGCATTGTGGAAGAGTTACTAAATCAGTTCGTTGCATGACACATAAGGTATGTAAACATCCTTCTTATGATGGCTTAGGTGATGTGAACGTTTTTATTGATGAATATGAGGAATAGGCTCTTTAAAATCAAAGATTGTTAGCTTTGGATATAGCCCTAAAATTTACTCCTGCTAGATGGTGGGGTACACATAAGAAGAATATATAAGGTTGGAAAGAATGTCAAAGGTTTATGTGGATAATATTTGGTCAGATAAATATATATATGGAGTTGAAATATGATGGTGAAACCAGTCCCATGGATCATATCCAGTTATGTAATACAACATGGAAGGAAGTCCCACAACAAGAATAAGTACACGGGTTCATTCATACATTGGAAGCAATTCCTCATAATTTGTACTTGGAAACAAAGATCTGACATGGTAATGTGATCTTGGAAGATATGGTTGATGGGATTTTATTGAAATTTAGCTTTGAAGATCTTTGTCCATATATAGATTCAACCCTTCTGATAGTTAAGAGGAAGATCTTTGAAACTACAACTCCAAGGACATGGCAGCAAAGTGATTGGGTTGCATAGAGAGAACATGCACTAGAATGCTACAACCTTATGGTAGAAGAATAAGAAGATCCTAATAAAATTGACATAGAAGAATCAAAAGGACACCGTTAAGTGAATTGACGTGAGCCAAAGATACTAGATATAACAAATCTAGTAAAGAAAAAGAAGGTAAATGTAGGATCAGAAGAGGAACCGAAGTTTGCAACTATAGGATATTATTGGGACGAAGAAACAATCAACAAAGTGATAAAATTTATTCATGAATACCAGGAGTTGTTTCTCACTAATTTTTCAAAAATGAAGGGTGTAGTAGGAGATTTAGGAGTTATGAAGATCCCATTTTAGCTTGACGTGAAGCCAATCAAGTAAAGACCTTATGTTATGCTCTTGACCTACGAGAAGATACCAGAATACAAAATATGCAAAGAAATATACCGAGAACATAAAACATAAGAAATAACAACAAGTATTTTATTATTCAGAAAGCAGTGTTCACTTGCCTCTTCAAGGGGGCAACCTCCAATAAAGCTGGGCCCAATTACAAAATAAGACACGATGCTCCTCGAGGGGAGTCTCTATCCTTTATATAGGATTCATACATGCAATACCATGGTCCAATACCATGGTTCTTCTTAATACCATCTATCTAATACCATGGCCCATTTACAACTAACTTTGGTCCCTTCTTTAAATGCAGGTTAACCACTTACAATTATTAATATGGGCTTTATTGACTCTTTACTTAAATATAACTATGACTCGATCCTATTACATAAATAAGGGGGTTAGGGTTGGACCCTAACATGCCCTCCCCCATAAGAATAGTTTTGTCCTCAAGGATGAAGCTACATAAACTGCTAAAGGATAGTGGCTGGTTCTTAGGTCACATCTTCCGGACATGTATCTTTCCACTTTACGAGGACTTCCTTGATCGTGTGGCTGCATTGGTGTCGTTCTCGTGTGTCCAAAACCTGTTCTGGTTGGATCCAGATTGACCCTTCTTAATCCAATGTAGGTACATTGGTTTGAATTCGGCAATGGTTCCCAATCACTTTCTATAGGCATGAGACATGGAAGATTGGATGGATTTTTACAGTAGGTGGCAAAGCTAGCTTCTAGGTGACTTACCCAATGTGGTGAAGTACTTGATATGGTCCGTAGAATTTTGGAGATAATTTCTGAGAACCCTTTTCTTTGAGTGATGTTTGCTTATATGGTTGCAACCTCAGAAATACCTTATCCCCTTCTTGAAATTAACATTCTGAAGGATGTTGATCTACCTGTTGCTTCATGAGGTTTTGGGCTTGATGAAGATTCTCTCTAAGGTGGGCCAGCATGGTTGTGCAATTCTGTAGGAGTTGATCCACTAATTGTACCTTTGAGAATCCCTTGATATAAGTAGGTGAAGGAGGGAGTTGACCATAAACTACTTCATATGGAGTCATTTTGGTGGTGGCATGATAGTTGGTGTTATACCACCATTCGGCTAGAGGTAACCACTGTACCCATAGATGTTTCTTTTCTGAAGTGAAACACCTAAGGTAGGTCTCCAGACATTTGTTGACTACTTCAGTTTGACCATTAGTTTGTGGATAATAGGAAGTACTGAGTTGTAGTTGGGTACCTTGTACCATGAAGAGTTCCTGCCAAAATTTACTGGTGAAGATCAAGTCACGATTAGACACAATGGAAGTGGGCATGCCATGGAATTTGAATATTTGGTCCATGAAAGATTGAGCGACCAAAGTCAGTTTAAAAGGGTGGCGTAGGGTGAAAAAATGATCATACTTAGAAAGTCTGTCCACAACCACCATGATGACTGACTTGTTTCCTGACTTCGGAAGACCCGTAATGAAATCCATAAAAACCTCTGTCCAGATTGAGGCCGGGATGGGAAATCGCTGTAATGTGCCTGGGGATTTGACTGTTTATCCTTTGTGGTGGTGACATATGTCGCACTCAGCTACAGAAATAAGAATGTCCTTTTTCAGCCTGTCCAAAATAACAATCGTCGAGTGCGAGCATCAGTCTTCTGAAAGCCTGAATGTCTTGCAATGGGAGATGAGCGCAACTCTACCAAAATGTGGCTTTCCATGGTGGATGTTGGTGATATCATGACTCTGTCCTTGTAGTGAAGGATCTCATCCTGCCAAGAGTAGCCCACTGTAGAATTTGGATCCGCCTGCAATTTATTAATGAGTTGGGAGAGCCAGGGATGTGAAAACCATTCCTTGCGAGCCTCTTCAATCCATTCTAGAATGGGAAGGGAGATTACGAACAGGGTGCTTTCCTCCTCAAATTGGTGTGATAATGTATCTGCTACGATATTTTCGTGCCATTTCTTGTAAATTATCTCATAATCATATCCCAGCATTTTGGCGAGCCATTTATTTTGTTGTAGCGAGGATAGGCGTTTCTCCAAAAAATATTTAAGGCTTTGATGGTCTATGTAGATTTGGAAACGCCGCCCCAATAATTATGGTCGCCAGGTATCTACTGCATGTAAGATGGCCATCATCTCCTTCTCATAGGTAGATTGTCCCAGATTTTTCCCACTTAGTTGTTGGCTAGTGAAGGCCAAGGTGGAACTTCCTGCATTAAGACTGCCCCAATACCCATACCTGAAGCATCACATTCAATCACAAAAGATTTGGTGAATTCGGGTGGTGCTAATACTGGAGTGGAACACATGGCATATTTGAGAGCTATAAAGGCCTATTGTGCTTCATCATTCCAAAGAAATGAATTTTTCTTGAGGAGTTGAGTGAGGGGTCTAGCAATGTGACCATAATTGCAGACAAATTTGTGATAGTAGCTTGTGAGACCCAAAAATCCTCTCAAGCTCTTCAAGGTCTTTGGTTGAGGCCAATCCTGCATTGCCTAGATCTTTTTGGGGTCCACTCTGATACCTTCACGCCCCACAATGTGGCCAAAATACTTAACTTCTTCCATGCCAAAAGAGCACTTGGACATCTTGACAAATAATTTATGCTTCCAGAGCAGTTGCAAGAGCAGATCCACATGCTGAAGATGTGTGGCCCAGGTGCAACTATAGATGAGGATGTCATCAAAGAAAACAAGGACAAATTTTTTGAGATATGGTTTGAGTAGGTGGTTCATAAGGCTCTGAAAAGTGGATGGGGCACTACAAAGACCAAATGGCATGACTATGAACTCATAATGGCCTTCATGAGTTCAGAAAGTAGTCTTTGGAATGTCTACTTCTTTCATGCAAATTTGATGAGAGCCTGAGCAAAGGTCGAGCTTAGTAAAGAATTGAGCCCCATTTAGTTCATCCAACAAATCATTGACAACTGGGATGGGAAATTTATCTTTGACCGTCAACTTTTTGACAGCCCTGAAGTTTGGACACATACGCCATTCCCCATCTTTCATGAGCACCATGACCACAGGCAATGAATAAGGACTAATGCTAGGATGAATGACGCTAGCTTCCAAGAGTTCCTTGATGATTTTTTCAATTTCATTCTTTTGGGTGAATGAATATCTATATGGGTGCACATTTGGTGGTTGGGCCCCTGGGACCAAAGTAATACTATGATCATGTTCCCTCTCAAGGGTGGAATCTCGTGAGGCTTGTCAAAGACTGGTAGATGGTTGTTTAAGATTTGTTGCATCTCAGGATGAATATGAAGAGAAGTGGGTTCGAACGCCTAGATGGAATTAAATTGGGATATAACTCCATGGTCTCCTTTTTTTAACAGTTTTTCCATCCTATGTGAGTTGATGATAGAGGGATCACCTGCCTGGAGTCTGCGGAGGGTATGTGTGTGGTTGTTCTACTTAAAACTCATATATAACTCCTAGAAATCCATTGTGATTAGGCCAAGTGTGCAAAGCCATTCAACACCCAGGACAATGTCGCACCCTCCCATGTGTATGGCAAACATGTGGGTCTTTAACTAATAATCCCCCATTTGAAGTTTGAAATTTTCACAGCAGCCTTCACATTTCATTGTCCCCCCATCACCAATTTGGACTTGGAAGTTAGAGACTGCTCTATCAAAACAATGCACTACTTCCAAGACTCTTTGATGGATAAAGTTATGTTTACTGCCACTATTAATCAAGACTACTATCGGGCGATGCTTAATAAAGCCTCTGATTTTTATAGTTTGGGGATAAGAAATCCCTAACAAAGCATGCAGCGAGATAACTGGTTCATCAGGTACATTGTCTGGCTAGTTTTCCTTGTCTTCCTCTTCTGGTTCCTCAAGTGGTGGGGCTTCCACCAATGAATTGTGATCAATAGCATCAATTTGAAAGAATTTGGGCTCCTTGCATTTATGCCTGGGGGAGTATTTCTCATCACAGTAGTAACACAATCCTTGCTTTCTTCTTTCTGCCATTTCTATTGGTGACACCTTTTGAACCTTAAGTGTTTGGGAAGTTCTTTGAGCCTGGGTGGGGTGACCCTTGGCTATGAAGATTGGGCGATTGGATTGGGCCACTAAGGTACATTCTACTTCACGAGCTATCCTACAAGCATCCAACCATGAGATAGGGTGTTGCAGTCAAACGTGGGCTTGTATGGCTTCTTTGAGACCACTGACAAAATATTACAAGTAGAAGTTATCTTATAGACCTCCTATGAGGAAAGCTAAGGCTTCAAAGTCTGTAATATATTCGTTCACTGTTCCTGTCTATCAGAGCTTAGTGAGATGACCCAAAAAGTTAGATTGATGGTCAAAGAAATCCGTAAGAGATTTTGTGAATGTCTACCAAGACACGGGCCTTCCATAGCAACATTGATGCCATTGCCACCATTGCCATCTTTCATTGTCCAAGTACATTCCACCCACACTAAGCTAAGTCGCATCATCTCTGATGTGATTCAGTATGAAATATTTCTCCATTTGTGCTATCCATGTGGCCGGATGAGAGCCATCAAATTTATACATGTCTAGCTTGGGTGGTCACATCTGGGATTTTTGTTGGTTGCCAAAGAGGTGAAGAGAATGGCTAGACTCGCCCTTAATATTTTCATTGAAAATATATTCCTCTGCTCATTCCTCCATATTGCCCCTTGCAAGTGTGTCAGCTAAGGTCTTCAGTGACGACAGTACTTCATTCAAATTTTATTCAAGGTTGTTGATATTCTCATTGGTCATCTCTTGAGCTCTAGTTTGTACCATGCATCGATCTGATGCACTTAAAATTTGGGACCGCCCGATTTTTTTTTTTTTGCTAAAAATTGAATGGTACCACCTTGCTCAACTCATCGACCTGATTCTTATGGGCTAATTATCCTATAAACATCTCGAGGGGTCTCCAAAAGGAGTTTTTCTCCTCGCTTAGGAATACTGCAGTAGCCAAATCCCAGAAAAGTCAGTGCTGCCCAAAGTCATGTGAGAATCAGGCCCAGGTATAGGAGCCCACACAAATAGTTAGATTTGTCGGTGAACCCTGAACTGCAAAGTATGAGTAGGAATGTGGCAGTGATTGAACCCCTGTTACTAGATCTGAATGGTGGATCTGAGTATTGCGACTGCTATAGAACCCAAACTGTTAGATCTAGATGGCAGATCTGATAGATCTAATTGGCGGATCTAATGGATCTGAATGGTGGATATGATAGATCTGAATGGTGGAATTGATTTTTGCTGCCGTGACAAAACCCCACTTGCTAGATCTAATCTGGGAAAGATGATGCGTGATCCAAAGAGAGACACGGGAACTATGGTCTCAAGGAGTGTCAAGTGCTACAGATCGCAATATACATAAGTGTCTGACCATAGTACTCACCCCAATATTTCAGGGCACTAACCAAGGAGGATCAACCATACCCTTAGTTGTACAAGCTGACTACCCTATCGTACGTGCAAGTAATCTCCCCGAGTGGTGTTCTCGGTGTAATGTAGTAGCAAGACATCCCACGATTTATCTATGGCGAGGTTTCAAGAGAGCCTAGGGGGCTTCCGATATACCCAAAGGGTACTTGGAAGACAGTCTGTGCGTTGTTCTGTCTAATGCGCTACTACTCGAAGTGGTACCCATAGGGGTTACAAGGGAGTCCAACAAGTGTGACAACCTATTGTATTTCCTATGTGCATGCCTCCTCAAATCCATAGGTTTATGCACTCAATGACATATCCCGTGGATTAAAGATGCCGGAACACGTCTCTAGCCAAATTTTCTTTTCTACAAAATGGAGATCCCATCGGCCCTGGAAAGTTCTCTGATTCCACTTGTTATGCTCTTGACTCGCGAGAAGATACCAGAATACAAAATATGTGAAGAAATATATCCAAAACACAAAACAATAAGAAATAACAGAAAGTACTTTATTATTCAGAAAGCAATGTTCACTTGCCTCTTTGAGGGGGCAACCTCCAATAGAGCTGGGTTCAATTACAAAATAAGAAACAATGCTCCTCGAAGGGAGTCTCTATCCTTTATATAGGATTCATACATGCAATACCATGGGTCAATACCATGGTTCTTATTAATATCATCTATCTAATACCATGGCCCATTTACAACTAATTGTGGTCCCTTCTTTAAATGCTGGTCAACCACTTACAATTATTAATATGGGCTTTATTGACTCTTTACTTAACTATAACTATGACTCAATCCTATTACATAAATAAGGGGGGTAGGGTTGGACCCTAACACCTTACATATTGAATCTAAAGTATAAGGAGAAATTAAAAGTTGAGTTGGATAAGATGATTGCACCAGGAGTCATTGAACCTTTAGAAGAATCAGAATGGGTAAGTCCTATGGTGGTAAAAATAAAAAAAACTCATGGATGAATCAGGATTTGTGTTGATTTGAGGAAGTTGAATGATGCATTCTTACATGATCTTTTCTCCACCCGTTTCACAGATAAAGTATTAGACAATGTAGGAGTTCAGGAAGTTTATTCATTTACAGATGGATTTTCAAGATAACATCAAATTATAATTGCACCCGAGGATCGACAAAATACCACCTTTGCTACAAAATGGGGTTCATACGAATACATAGTGATGCCTTTTGGATCGAAGAAATCCCCTGCTATATTTTCAAGATTGGTGGTTGCATCGTTTAAAGAATATATCCACAAATTTCTAGAAGTATACTTTGATGTTTGGACAATATTTGGATTACTAGGAAAACATACTAGAAGTTTAAGACTTAATCTTGATACATGTAGATAATATCATATCTCCTTGAACTTAAAGAAATGCATATTTTGTGTACCTTTCGGTATATTGTTGGGACATTTTGTTTCCAAATAGTGATTGATGGTGGGCCCTACAAAAATTTATATTATTTTGAACCTACCTCCATTGAAAAAAATAACACAACTTCACACTACATTGGGACATACAGGACATTCCAAAATTTTTATCAAAGGATATCCTCAAATTACTACACCTATAGAAAAATTATTGAAAAAGATGACACTTTTAATTTTCAATGGGATGAAGAATGTCTAAAGAGCCTTGGCATATTGAAGGAAAATATGGTAGTTTCTCCTATACTAGTATTACTTTACTCGAATAAGGAATTTCATGTACATGTAGATGCTTCTTATATAGCCTTAGGTGTGGTATTAGCATAGCCTGGTATAAGAGAAATTGATCATCCTATAACTTTTGTAAGTAGGAAATTATCTAAAGCTGAGAAGAACTACACAACTACAGAAAGGGAAGGATTGGCAATGGTTTATGTCTTGCAGAAGTTTAGACATTATTTGTTGGGATCAAATTTCAAGATGTTTACATATCATTTAGCATTAAAGTATCTGGTTAATAAGCTTGTTTTAGGAGGGAATATTTGTAGATGGTTATTGTTGTTGCATGGATATGACTTTGAAATTATTGTTAAGCCACAAAGACTAAATGTAGGACCTGATCATTTGTCAAGATTGGAAACAAGTGAAGAACTAGCTAGTATAAAAGACAATATCCTTGATGCGCAGCTATTTGCAATCAAAATTGCAGATGATAACTTTTTCATACATTATTCAGTTTTTGAACAAAGGAATGGTTCCTTCATAATATAATATGAAGTAGAAGAAGGAATTCGTGGTGAAGGAAACTGATCTTTCATTGACAGCACTTATATAAGATGGGACGAGATGAGATATTGTGTAGATATGTTCCTGAACATGAAAGGAAAATCATTCTAATAGAGGCTCACGAGGGCACAACTGGTGGAATTTATGCAGGAAAATTGGCTGCGATTTTTTTTTTGAGAGTAGGATTATGGTGGCCTACACTACATAGAGATGCAAAGGAGTATTGCAGAGCTTGTGACGTGTGCCAAAGAACAAGAAAACCTTCAAGAAGAGATGAGATGCCATTGGTACCACACGTTACATTATAGGCTATTGATAAATGGCCTATTTATTTTGTTGGACCTATTAATCCACCTGGAAAGAGGACTAGTGCAAGGTACATAATTACTACAACTTATTATTTGGAAAGATGGGCCGAGGCACAACGAATAAGAGATTGTAGTGTAGAGACTACTGCAAATTTCATTTTTGAATACACACTGTCTAGATTTAGGTGTCCAAATATCTTGATGAGTGACCAAGGTTTACATTTCCAGAACAAGACTATTGAAGCATTGACTGAGGAATTACAAATTTATCACCAAAGGAGTACTCCTTATCACCCTAAGGCCAATGGAACTGTGAAAGCATTTAAAAATATATTGGAGAATTCACTAAATAAGGTCTGCAATGTAAACTTAGATGATTGGGACCTTAAGGTTCCAACAGTATTATGGGATTATAGAACTAAATGTAAGAAGTTGAAAGGTTAGGCACACTTCAGATTAGTTTATGGGCAAGAAGTTGTGATGCCCATGGAATACATTGTCCCTAGCATAAGGATTGCAGCCTTTACAAATATGGCAGACCCTGACATAATGGAGGAAAGAATGTCACAATTGATTTCTTTGGAAGAAGAGAAATTTATAGCAAGATTCCATGAACAAGTACAGAAGGTAAGGGAAAAGGCCTGGAGTGATAGGCATATTAAACAAAAGAAGTTCTTGGTAGGAGACATTTTTCTCGTCTATGAAAATAAGTTTGTGAAGTTCCCAAGAAAATTCAAAATGCATTGGTTAGGCCCATATGTTATCAAGAATATTACTGATGGAGGTGCAATTCAATTAGCGAAGTTAAATGGAGAAATGATTCAAGGAAAATTAAATGGAAGTAGGTTGAAGGTGTACATGGACAACCCTGCCCCTACAGCTTCGCTATGAGGAAGAAAGGAGAAAAGTCTTAGTGCCACCTGTAGTTGAAAGTGGGAATTGGACTATAAACTATGTTGCAGAGAGCTTCGATGTCGGAAGTTACACCACTATAGTCTAGAGTATGTCGAATTTTGTAGAAGCTATTATAGAAGATGTGATGTATACTACATTATGGAATGCATTGAAATTCACTGAAAAACAAAAATATGACCATTAAAGGAAAAAATACATGGAAGGCTACATTTATAAGGATAGATTGGCAATAATTTGAGGATAAATATGCAATTAATGAGAAAATATAAATGCAATATGGACAAAATAAAATCTAATGATGGGGTTCAAATTCTGAAATTATTATAAATAAGTTGCCTCCTACCCAGATTAAGAACTTTGCTGAATCGAGAGCTTGAGTGTCGATAGTGCGAAGAAATTAAAGAGAATCACCGCATGAACATTCTATCAACTGAAGTATTTTTGCATATATTCGAAGAATGAGGAATAGAAGGAGTCATGGAAGTAGCCACCGCAACAACAGATTGTAAGTCCGCAACATGAGCTCAGATGCCCGAAGTAGTAGCACACATAGTAGCATCACCATCACCGTAGAAACAAAGGATATTGCCGAGGAAGAATCTAGCTAACGAAGTGAGAAGCATGAAGAATCAAGATAAGAAACCCACTAAACCCCGACAAAAGCCCAAGCCACTAAAAGATATTGAAAAAGAAGTGGAGGAGATATAGGCAGAGGTAGGTGATGCAATATTTTTATCATCCCTATTGGAATACATCCCACCAACAAAACCAAGTGCCAAATGTTTGAAGGAATAAAAGGATGCGAAGTATGGCACATTTACACCCTTGTTTTCAAAATCACTACCCTTTAAAGGAGAAATTTTGGGAAAACTTTCACACCTAAAGTTCACATATTATGATTTTAATGACAGGAAGAAATACCGTCAGTTTGCACCAAAATGATATTTGAAACAAGTGCACTAACCAAACAATGAAGTGACAAGGTTAGAGCCATAATAATGAGTGAATGGGTTGCCTAGTCAAGATTGCTAAGTATGACGTTGAACATGCTGCATTTAGGAATAAGTATAGTGAGCACAATGTGTATGAGGCAATTGCTTGTGTTGGTGCACCATGGAAATTTATGGTTGGGGAATCAGATCCCCATAGACACTATCTTAATATGGAGGATCACAATATTTCCATACCAAGGATGGAACCTTGTGGAAGAGTTCATTGAAAAATATCAGGACCGCGCTATAACAGAAAGTATGAAGAAAAAATTAAGGTTGGTTAAAGGAAAGAGGGGCTACAACATAAATTTTCTTAGTGACCAAGCAGTTTGCTTCATAGAACACATATTGGTTGGGACAATTATGAGGAAACGTTGAATGAACAAAGCTCCAGTGATGGTGGTTTCATTTTTCTAACTAGGTTTAGTCTAACTAGGATGGATACCTATGTAAGGAGTTCCTAGACAATTTTCGTGAGCTCCAGGAGAAAGGTACAACTTTCCACTATGCTTGGTTGATTTCCGTTAGGTGCTTACAGATACCTGTGAAGCCACAAGGTATGCTTTGTTGTGGTTTACCACCAACGCATCACACACACAAGAGAACAAAATATTTTTTGTAATGTACCACATGGATTTACACATGCTAGTAAACCAACATCCCTGATTCTCATCTAGTTTATACAAGAAATATAGCTCTATGGTGATGTTCAGAGCACATTTTCGCATGGTGTACATACAAGCTTGCATGGATGTAAAGAATAAATGCATGACTTTCTATATATCATGACTCTTGAGACACAAATAGAGGAATCGCCCAAAGAATGGATAACCCCACTAGAAGAAACAAGAGAGAGTGAAGCAGAAGGAGAAGAGGTGGACACTTCATAGCATGGCGAAGCTAGTTGAGAAGATAAAGAACAGGATGCACATGAGTCAAAGGAGGAAAAGCTACATGATGAGGGTAAGAAGGATCCTCTTGATGGAGATGAGTAGACTAAGGAGACAGAAAGGGGAGAAACAGAAAAAATTTCAATGGAGAAAAGGAAGGTAGAGGGCGAAGATGCCTCAAAGAAAAAGACTAAGTAGAAGGTCAATAAAACGAAGGATCTCATGGTCCTTACTGAAGAGGACTTAGATAAAATTAGGGGTAGGATACAGGGAGCAACAACATAATCCTAGAATAGAGTTGACGATCACTAGTGTAGATGGTCAGACAACCTACATTGATAGACAAAAGGGATGGAGTAGAAAAGTAGATAGAACCTATGCTTGTAGTGAGGCTAGCACAGATACTTATAGGAGCCCTAAAGTTTAACTCTGCAGAAATATAGTAGGATGCTAAGGAATGGAAGCACGTCGACATGAAGATCAAAACACCATCATTGGCAAGACTACAGAAGATGGAAATGGAGATAATTGAATAATTGAAGCTACAAGAACAACATACATCGCAATTTAATATACAGGTGGAAAAAGAGAAAGTTGTGTCTTGGTAGAAACTTGAGAAGGTGATGTAAGAAAAGGATCAAATGGAAAAGGAGCACCAGAAGATCAGGGAGGTGGTCAAAGGCACATGTAAAGAGATTTTTGACCTTGATGTCCAAGAGGAAGAGACAGTAGAAGAAAATGCCGTGAAGATAGACCTTACTGTGAAGGGTTATAAGCACAAAATTGTCGAAGTGCAATTCAAGTATGAAATGAAGATTAGTGAGCCACAAATGAAGCCGCAACCAACTACACCACAAGAAATAAGGGATTAGAGGGAGAGTGACCTAAAGGCTATAATGGCCAACATCTTTGCAATATTGGAAGACTATGGGAAGTCGTTAGATGAAAGTTTGCAAATTTGGACTTCGCTACAGGAAGATCCAAATGTATAGAAACTGCAGGAAGAAATGAAGTAGAAGAAATAGTAGTTAGAATAGATTCAAGCCTCTGCAAAGACCTTAAAAATATCACAAAGGCTCATGAAGATAAATGATTGTAAGACCCTCTAGAATAATATTGAGGAATTGAAGAAGGAGGAGGATATTTTGATAGAGAGGACTCAGCCTTGGCAGGTTGAGGCCCTCTAGTTATCACAAACGGTGGATGAGAAGGTTCAAGAGCTTTGACAAATGGAAACAATGTTGGTGCAGAATGCTGCAGAACATGTGACAGAAGCTCTACAATAGTTCAATCATGCCTACAATAGCATTGCAAAAAAAATCAGAGGAAAAGCAGCTCAGTGACTCAGGACGAGTCACATGTGAGTGTTTGGGGCCTGTTGGTCGCATCCCAACCTAGCCTAGATTTTGATGAAGACTCCACATTTTTGGGAGTGGAGTGCGAAGTAAAGGATGCAATAGAGCGTGAAGTGGATTGCGTAGTAGAGAAACAAAGAGGACCACACAATAGATATTCCATGTGGTATATGGGCTTCAGAGTGGGTCCAAGCCCCTCCCTTTTTGTAAAAGAATACGAATTTATATATGATGAATGGTTTTTAGACCATAGTAGCTTGTATTAGGGTGTCCATAGTATATGGACTATGGTATTGTAATGAAGGACCCTCGATGTAATAGTATATAATAGGGTGAAATAATAAGGAGAAGAATCATCATCTTATGATCTAGATCTGTGTTATGGGTTTATCTTATTGATTTGTACTTTGAAAGCAAGGCAAGGCTCTGTAGCTGAGTATGCAGAGGCCTAAGTCTGCAATTGAGTGTTCAAACTGCATGTAGCTAAGTGCGAAGACTAAGAAGTGTTTTTTGTACAAGTTATCCATTATAATCAACATTTCTTGTGGACATAGTCCCACACTGGGATGAACCATGGTAAACTTTGTGTCTTCATTTTTATCTTTTCCTATTATTTGTTGTAAGATAGTAGTTTTATTACAGTTTCATTTTATTACAATGTAGTAATGATTAAGGGTTTATATGGTATGTTTTAAGTAATAAATGTAATGTGGTGAAGTAATATATGAATGAAAAGTAATGTATGCATGTTAAGTATGAGAAAACATAAAAATACCACATCACATCATCTCTCTAGGCTATAGAAACCTGGTTCTGCATCCTTCCATAGTCACTTCGGGTGCGATTGTGATATGTTTGTAGGTCACTACCGAAAGGGCCAGTGATTGGGGGTTTTTTTAGTGCACAGTAAAAGGATCGAACCTCGGTCAAGCCAGCCCAAAAACCAACATGATTGAGATTAGAGTATGTCTTGGAGGGAAACTTTAATTTTGTTTCCTCGAAGGATCACATTGAGGCAATGTTTGAGGAAAATGGATTTTTGGAGTATGTAAAGATAGACATTCCAAAACTAGGATTAATTAATCCCAAGAACCTAGCCCAATGGAATAAAGGTGTATCCAAGGGAAGGAGAATAATCCTAGAGGGAGTGAGAGACAAAATTGTCTCAAATATCCAAGGAACAGAAACTCCTTTTGCAATGTGGAAGGCACTCACTACGCTATCTGAGAATAGAAGCGGCAATAGAAAACTTGCCCTCAAAGACAAACTTTGAAAAATTAAGATGCATAAGAAAGATACTATTTCATTAGGGGTATTTTCAGGTCTAAAATGGGCCTCCTAGGAAATATGTACAACCAAAATAAACTTTATAACAACCAATAGGATTCAATATGATGATGTCAACCATGGGGATGATTCACATTTTTTGGAGTAAAAAAGTAGAAAGATTAGAAAATATTAAAATAATAAAACTACTTTTTTCAAATCATATTTTCAACTTATCTCCCTAAGGTTATACTCAAATTTTGAGTTGAAGTGCTTGTTGGATGAAAAATTTAATTCCCCATCCAAGGAGTGCCCATGTTGCATACTTTCAATGAACCTTGCTACACAAAAAAATGAGAAATACATGAAAAAAATTTATTGCATGCATGTTTTTCATGTATTTCTCATTTTTTGTGTAGAAAGGTCCATCGAAAGTATGCAACATGGCTAGTCCTTGGATGAGGAATCAAATTCTGCATACAATTTGTGTTGCCACTCGAAATTTGAGTAAACCCATAGGGAGATAAGTTGAAAACTATTTTTTCTTTTTTCTCCCTCTAGAATTTGATGATATATTATAATCTTATTTTATTATTTTCACTATCACTTTATAATTTACATAGGAGGCCCATTTTATACCTCAAAATTCCCCTAGTGTGTAGTATCTCACTAGATTTACACAAGTTTTGGATGAGATTGGAGGGATTGGGTGAATGTTGTAGAAGATGACCTAGTGAGGCTAGCTCTTTTAGGCCTTCCAAAATCCTAGCATAACTACTGGGAATCTCTGAATGGAAGGGGAAAATTACAAAATTGGGAAAGGATGTAATCTAATTTGGTTCTAGAAAAGATTAGGAGAAATACCAAAGATGGAGTAACATCCAAAGAAGAGGAAGGAGAATTTTCACTAGTTGGCAAAGGAATAAAGGCCAAGGGCAAGAAGTCCCAAGGTGAGGCTGAGTCCATTCCAAACAATGGAAAGAAGAAGGATCTAAACAAGATAAAATGATTTCACTTCGATGAATGTGGGTGCTCTGCCACAAAATGTCCATAAAGGAAATCTAGAAAGGAGTCTACAACAGGAGAAGGAGGACATGCCTTGGTTTCTCAATTTGATCTATATTTTATCCTCCTTGATTTCTTGGACAATACAGTAAGAGGGAATTATTTGTACCTATATTATGGTGCCTCTTACCATATAAAAGGAAAAAAGGATTTTTTTTAGTACCCTGGAAGAGAAGCATCTCCATATGTATATCGAATTGGGTGATGACAGGAGGTACAATGCTATAGGAATTGGTATTGTAAAATTTAAGAGGGATTCTAGTTCTCTTCTTCACCTCAAAGATGTTATGTTTGTACCTGGGCTGAAGAAGAACTTGATCTCTATAGCTGTATTGGAGGATAAAGGCTATGATGTTATATTCAGTAAGGGGAAAACCTTCCTAAAACATGTATATATCGGGAAAGTGAAGTAGATTGGTGTTAGAGTGAGAAACCTCTTAAAGTTGAAGGTAGATTTTTCCATGCATGCAGCTATACCTCTAAGAGTGAGGTGGGGTGATGTAGATCCTTAGTCCCAAAGTTGCATAAATTGGGCAGGGTCCATTGAGGTGTTCTCCTCATGCATCATTACCTTGCTACAGGGGCCCGAAGTATTCAGTAGCAGGAGGATCAATGTCTGTAAGATTATTAGGAGTGTAGAACAATGTTGACAAAATAGTGGGATGCTTAGTAACAAATTCAAAAACAACATAGTTTTCCCAGTAGATAGTTGCAGATGTAGTTGATTCAATGTTTTTTTCTTATGTTTTTCTAGTTGTAGTTGTTTCAATAGTAGCAACAATAGTGAGAGGTAGTTCTAAATTAAATTAG
The DNA here is from genome assembly GCA_031772625.1 of Pinus tabuliformis. Lineage (NCBI taxonomy): Eukaryota > Viridiplantae > Streptophyta > Pinopsida > Pinales > Pinaceae > Pinus > Pinus tabuliformis. The sequence continues at coordinate 1,234,031,252 of CM062807.1, forward strand.
ACATTGCAGGATAGGGGTGGTTGAAAATACATTTCTTTCTAATAGTCAATGTTGAACAAATGTAGCAGGAAAGGCTCAATTTGATTTTAGCATTAGTCAAATTGAGTAGATCGAATTTGCACATCAGCGGGACAACTTGGAGGTAGTTAACTAGTGTGAAATGGATTTTGTCACTCAATTATATAATTAAATTAGAGTTAGTGGGCTTGGAGTTCCATCATGCATGTGTTAATTGCAAAAATTTATCAATCTAGTTTAGTTATTTTCAATTTCACTCGTTTTACTGGCCTCTAAGCATTAATAGGGACACTTGAAGGTTAGTTGTGCAGTGAGACAATAGTCTAACTCAAAGATTTGTCAATTAACTGATCAATCAACCCAAAATAACTCATGCATGCATGGAATTAAAATTACTCAGTTGGAGTGGAGGAATTAAGGCTATTGTAAAGTTATTTGCATACAAGTGGAGTGTACAAAATTTTGCACGTAAGAAGTTGATCAATGCTTGGGAATTAAGCAATCATTTTTTGGAGGAAATTCCTAAAGAATTGGGGCTAATTTCATCAGGAATTGAGCAAGGAAATATGAGGATGATGGAGGCATAAAGTGGCTAAGCTTTGTCTAGAGGTCCTCTATTAGTAGGAGAAAAATTATTCTTTTGCAGGTTGTGCTCAGAGTTGGAACATGCAATTGTGATAGTTTCTCAATTCAATAGATTAATGAAAAAAGGTTGGAAGTGTTTTTACCAGTTGAGGTCCCTATAAATCATTGTACATGTGGTTTTAGTTGTTGCATGTGTCTCTAAATTGTGATTTCCATTCTGCAGAATTGTAGAGTAGAATTCTGTCTCTTGCTTTTCTGTTTGAAACCTTGAGCAGTTGCAATTTCTATCAAATTTCTACATAATGCATCTCCTTTCACATTTTCTTTTGATTATGTGAGAATTATTCCATGATAAGAGGGGTGAAAGTACATAATTGAGTAAATTTTTATAATTATTTTTCCACAATTTCATAATAATGAAATAATAATTATTTCATAATTGAGCCCATAATTGAGAAAAATATTTTAGAGTTTGTCATTCCTAAGAAGATCAACTTGACATACTTGTGTATGACTTGGCTAGGGGTCTATTATTGTAGACGTTTACTAACTTTTCAAGCCCATAGGTATCTAAATACATTATCCTAAAGGATAAAATTAACATATATAATCTCATCCTATCAAGAGGGAAGGGGTTAGATCTATTATCAATATTATAGCATGTGAGCTCTGCTTCATTGAGAGAAGAAAGTTGAAATTGGGCAGGTTTGGGATGAATTTCCCCGAGGAAGCCCATCTCACTCTAGAGAGAATTCAAATCGGGCAAAGATAAATGTTATTTATTAATGAGTGGAAACTCATATTATTATATTGCATGACAAATCTATTTGGGAAAACCCTCATCTCAACAATTATTAAAGAAAACATATCTAAAAGGGAATTTCATTATTTTCAAATGGAAAAAATAATGAAATGATCAATTTGACCTCATTATGTCAACTTGCCCTAATGGATGTGACCTTTCATACATGGAGAAAACCATAAATTGGGGACCTATACTCCATTCAAAAAAGAGAGAAGCTCGCACTTCTTTGAGGTATTTCAACTATTATTCTAAGGCTCAATTTATTTCTTTGATTTAAAATTCTCTGTCGCAAGATCTATACTCTATGATTTCATATATTCTGTGGTAGATGCTATACTCTATGATCTCACACTTCTCCATATAGTGGCTTTATACATTATACAATTTAGTCTGTATCATTTTTATAGTTCACTTTTGATTGAATCATGACTTTATTGTATACATATTAGCTTGCATGGTCTTTATTTTTTTTATATAGTGGCTCATTTTGGCTTGTTTATACTATGAATTTTTTTATCTCTACAGCATATGGATCTTTCTCAGTGGAATTGATATATGGCTACACATTTATGTATCTATAATAACTTCATTATATCTTTGTGGTGGCTCTAGCATTATATTACATTGCAATGACTTCGTTATACCTTTATTGTGATATTACTATACTTTGTGCATGAAATGACTCTACAGTGGCTCGCAAGACATTACAAAGTGGCATTTTTATACACAACTTGCACTATAAATGTGGTTTGCAATAATATCTTGCATAACAATTATCATGGGCTTTTATGATAATAGTGACCAATGGAAATTGTATGTTTGTATGTACATTGGAACCTTCAGATTACAAGGATCCTTGATGTAACATGAAGGATCCAATTAAACTGATAGTTTTACATGAACTGAAAATGATCAACAGAGATGGTCTTCATTTTTGTTTTTAGGTGGTTTTGGAATGGAAAATCAAGATACAAGAATTAACCCTAAGGCTAAAGGAAATCCACCAGCAGAAATCAGTAAGCCTGTAATGATGAGGTCAAAAAGATTTGTTAAGTTGAAACCTAGAACGCAGGTGAAAGAGCAAGTGAGTAAACCATCAATGGTTATTATTAAGACTCCTCAATCTACAAAGGAAAATATAGCTGAAGTTAAAGAAATGACACAAGATCAGTCAGTTGTCACCTTTGAAAAGTTAACTTTATGAAAAGTAGCTTACTGTCCAAATAGTTCTTTAGAGTTGTCATATTTTTAAGAGGGCAGTTTAGGTTATTAGGGTAAATTTCCATGAAGATGAAAGCATAAAAATAAGGTTATGTGTTTAGATAGGATACTATAGGGATTTAACTAATCATGGACAACCTCAGCATCACACAAGCTCTCATCCAGACAGGTTACATGTATTTCTACCAGGAGCGGTAAGGGGATTTGTGTGTTTCTTGCACTGTTTTGAGTTGTTGGTTTCAAAAGGAATTCACAGGCAAATAAAGATGATTTTCAAAAATTTTAAGGAGGTTTTTTCTAAGAAAATAACTAGGAACAAAAACATCTTTAAAATTTCTCCTAGGTGCTGCCAATTTAGAGATTCAAAATTTCCTTTGAGACCTATTTTGAGAATTCAGAATTTTTCATGTTTTATACATGATTTTATAATGCAAATTCTGGGCAACTGAAGTTGGTTTTCAAAAAACCAAGAGAGGTTTTTATTATAACATTCTTATCTACAAAAGCCTCCTCCATTTTTGTAACAGCTATCAGGGATCAAAAGATATAAGCTCTGTCTCAACACCTATTTTTCAGATAAAAACAATGCAGAAAACGATAAATTTATAGGTCAGTCTTTCATTAAGGTGAAGACCAAATTTTGAGGAAAAACACTTTTAAAGGTCAAGTTGTTATCATTTTTGATGTTGACACCAATTATTGAAGAATGTTAAATATCTCCAAACTACAAATTTCTAAGAACTGTGTTAAAGGGAGCATACACAGCAGTTTCGGAGTGTGCTACGAAACTACTGAAGGTGAATTTTGGGCATTTTATGCATGTATTTGGGAGGCAAAGACTATTGGTTTTCAAATTTTGGTGTTGCTGACGGAAATATTAAGATCACAGATGAAGACTTAGATTGAAAAGTAGAAGAAAGAATGGTCAAAGAAGTGTCTTACAGTGGTATAAAAGTTGCACTATGAAAACAAACTAATGAGGCAAAAACCCTGTTTTTTTGTTTTTAGTAGTCAACTTCCAAGAGGGTTCTTGAGCAATTTGAAACTCATTTTTGAAAACTGAAAGAGGTTTCTCTTCCTAAAATACGTAAATACAAAAAAATCTCTCATTTGCTTTAAATTAATTATGAGGTGGGAGAATTTTATGACCCAACGTTTGCTACAAAACTGTTGAAAGTCATTAAGAGAAAAGCTTTGTTTTCTGATTTTAGTAGTTCACTTCATGATCTCTTTCTGGCCAAATTCAAAAGTATTTTAGAATTATTAAAGAGGTTTATTTTCATAAAATCTCCAGCTACAATAACCTCTATCACTTTCCTCAAAAGGGTTACCAATTTAAAGAAACAAGGCTTTCTTTGAAGCCATATTTTCAAACATCAGAAGTTTCCAGTTTTACACATGTTGTTCAAAGACAGTTTCTGGACAGTTAGGTCACCGATCAGAAGGGTTGATAACAATGTTGGAGGAGTCATAAAGGTTGAAGAATTGGATTAACAGCTATCAAAGAATGTACTGAAGTCTTAGATAAGGTTGTTGAAACATGTTTTAGGAGTTCCACTCCTATTTGTATTAGGACTCCTAAAAGACAGTTAGTTGTCAACTTGTAATTAAGAGTTTGTTTTATGAGTAGATAGGTGTCAATTTTAGAAATTAAAATTCTTGTAAGCACGGATCATAGAATCCAAGGTTGTAAAGACTTTATATGAATCATGAGGTTGACTTCCTCACGGTTGGCATTTGTAATAGCAAAAGAAGTTGTGTTATGGGAGCAGACTGTGTGTTTTTCAACATAATACAGAGATCAGTTTTACTACTCAAGATTCACAAGGGGTTTATGTGTTTGATATTCTTATGGCCTTTTTCAATTACTTATTTGAAGTGGTATGAGCTTTTGATACTTAGAATTCATTGGAAAATTCTCTAACTTCCTTCACATGCTTGTAAATTGTGTTGATTCACTGTGTTATTGTTTTACTTATAAACCTTAACTCCAAGTGCCTTGAATTCCATGTTTTGTTGACCATGTTTTTCTGTTGAAGACTATCTTGACTGCATAGCCCAATAGATGTTTGCTAATATTTGATTCAACCAGTTATACATTTTTCCATTTTTGTTCCTAGAGTTAGCCATCTAATTATTAATCAAAAATCTTAAACCTATTGAGAGAACCCTCTCAGGTTGAGGAGGCTAAGCCTTAACCAAAAGATTGGTTTGAAAGAGTTACTCAGGGTCTACTTGATCAGCAGCCTATCAGGGTTAGATTTTTTGATAATAGAGGACATAGTGTAATAGAGAGGCAAGAGAAGCATGAGGATTCTGTGGAGTATTGCAAGGGTAGCGATGAGGAGCAGTCAGTTAAGAGCCCTTGATAGTGAAGGCAGAACGCAAGGAAAGTGTCGTTGTGAGCAATGAGAGGATATTTGTTTCAAGTGAGCATAGAAGGTAGAGTGTATAATTCAAATATGCAAGTAGCCATTGTTGGTATTTTACTTGTATTATTGTAAGCCTCTGTTTTCAATTCGAAGATTGTATGAAATAGTAGAACAAAGGCAAGGACAGGTTGGTGCATGCATATTAAAGATTTTGGTGCCTCTTGGAAAGTTGGTGTTTGCTAACCATAGGGGGTCAGTGCTTCCTATGAGTGGGTTCTCACAAACAAACATATGCAATTAAGTGGGTGCTTAATTTACATCACAAACAGACAACAAATTGGTGGTTTTTTCCCTATGGGTTTCCACGTGAAATCCATTGTGTCAAATGTGTGTAGATCATGTGATTGTTGTTTGAACAGATGTGTCTGAAATATTGTTTTCTCACTATATTTGTGATTGAATTCTCTCACAATTTAAAGAATATAAGAAGGGAATAAAAGCATATTAACAAAAATAAAAGAGTTTCTTATTTATTGATTCACCCCCGCCCCCGTCTTAAAAATTCCTTATTTGAACATCCTTATGCACCTGCTTTGATCCCTACTTCATGCCAAAATTTTGAATGTTTTGGTTTTCTCTTTGTCCATCCTTCTTCCACCTGCTCTTCCTTGTGTCCCTTAGTGTCTTGTTGGGAACACGTTCCCCCAAGAGTAAGTTTTGGGGCTAGAAGCCCATGTTTTGGGGAATAAAACCCAAATTTTGTAAAAAATATGTAAAGTCTCCACATTTTGTGGTCACGGAGTGTGAAGAGGTCAAGAGTCATAAAGGGTTGTCTTCCATTATTTTGTAAAGTGTCATGTAGGCTGTAAAGATCTACCCATGGTCCATGGACCATGGGACTGCATAAAAAGGAACTATGTAAGTAATCTCTAGGTATTTTTTTGGTAGTTCACAAAGTTTTGGAAGAGTCCTAAGTAATAAGTTCTAACTTTTCTCGTGTCTTAGCGTAGGTAGAGGTTGTGCAGCTGAGTGTGCAGAGGCCTAAGGTGGAATTTCGAAGCTAAGTGTGCAGACCCCTGCAGCTATATGCGCAAGGCAGATAGAGTCCGTATTAAACTTGAGATATCAGTAAAGAAGAGTATTCAACAATTAGTATGTATTTTATCTCCGTTTAATACATATGATTATATTATGTTGTGATTTGGGTTTATATTATAATGCTTAGTCGATGCGCAAATGTATTTGATTGTATCTGTTAATTTAATGCAAGCAAGAGTATAGGTTTACGTGAACATAACTATAAATGTATGGTAGAATAGGTAACAACTTAAGATAATTCAGTAACTTGTACAGTAACACCATTACAGACGTCCATAAGTTTTTGAAACGCTAGTTAGGGTTGCGCGAAGGTCAGCCGTATATCTTCATTGAGGTACCAAGGACTGGAAGAGAAGGCACATCGATAAGCCCTAAGGGCTTATGAACATGCACGAAGGGAAATTAGGGAGTATAAATCAACATCACGACCATCTCAGGGTGCAGAAACATGGTTCCTGTATCCCCCCATACTGCTTCAGGTGATAATTTGGTCCACGCTCCACGGGCTAACACTGAAGGGCCAGTAGTGTAGGGATTTGTTTGGCTGACTAATGTTGAACCTAGGTCACGGCCCATTAAGCCAACAAATAGTTTCGTTGCGAGAGATGGGATCTGCATGAGAGATGTGCGATGTCATATCATTGGAATCCAACTAAGAAAGAGACCAAAGGCTAGTTGGATAGAAAAATCCATGAGTTCGCGGTGTAGGAGAACAAAAATCCATGACTAATGAAAGAGCAGTGGTTGGACAGGTACCTGTATATAGAAATATACGAGATCTTCTTTTGTTCCTTTCTAGTTGAGTTATATGAGTGGATCGCGAAGTTAGTAGAAAGTCAAGAAAGGTGGAGGCTTGACGGTCCTATTGTCTTGACCATGGAGTTAGTACGGAGACTGGAAGCCTCGGAGGATAAGATCAGTCGCAATGTCGATCATTGGCTCGATTGTTTCATAGGGGGATTTGTAACCGAGTTCGCGGTCGATACTTCAGTTAGTTATAGCGAACAGGAGTGTGCTTTTTCAAGTGTCCTCAAGGTAAGTACTTGAAGTCTTTAAATATGTGGATTATGATATTATTGGGCAAAAAGTGGGTTATGCAGTTACCTTGATGATCAGGGCTACACGAAGTGGGAATACTTACAAAAATGAAGGAAGAAAGGGCCCTAAATATAGCCCACTAATTGCACCTCCTTTGAGTGATGATGGGGGAGTAGCGTAGGCTTCTCCGCGAAGTGCAATTCAGTTGATAAAACAAGGGTTCCCGTGAATACCACATCCACTTACACCACCTCCATCTTCACCACCATCACCAACGACCTCACCCACACCACCACCACCTCCACTATAGTTCGATATGGCGAATTAAGTAAAAATACGACTGTTGAAGGGCTTGGGAAATGAGGACCCAAAGCAAATTTGGTTTGTCGTGAAGGGTGTATGGGAAGATCAGGGCATCACAGATGATCACATGAAGAAGGCAACATTGGTTAGTGCTTTATAGGATTGCATGCTAACCTAGTACATCAAGTATTCTTATGATAACCAGGTAGCTACGCTAGTAGAGATCCATACCGCGGTGAATAAAGAATTTAGTAGGCCTAAGTGTTAAGCGTAGTCATTTGTGGGATTTAAGGAAATTGCGATGAAGCCAGGCGAGATACCTTGGGATTTGGATCAGAGGTTGAAGTGTGTAATCTGGGAAGCTAATATGAATTTAATGTATGGGCAGCACCATGAATGGCTCATGGCTTCGCTCCTACCTCACTTGAGGGTTGCACTATCACAACAGAAGATTACCACCCAACAAGAAGCCATGGAGATTGAAGTGAGACTGCATGAAACACTGATGCAAGATCCGAATATGGGGGTTCAACATATCCATGCGCAGTTACAGGACCTTTCCTTAGAACTCCAGAGTTTAAATAATGACAAGTCAATTCGACCCGAGGTGTGCGAAGAGATATGGTGCTTGAAATGAAAAGGTCAAGGGAATGACAAAGACCACTCCCCAGCATTTGCGAACTATATTGGAGCAGGTGGACCAATTTCTTTGAGTCCGAAGGCCCAAGCAACGTCGAGCATGGGGCCTACACTATCGTGTGCCATATTTCAGGTAGCAGGGAAACATACGACTGAAAATTTCCATTTGTTGCAGAAGTTTGTTGTTGAGCGATAAAAGGTGTCTTTTTAACTCCTAATTATCTTCACATTAATTGTCAACCCAAGGACTATTTTTTATTTTCAAGAGTGTACTCAGTCTGAGGTGGCTATTTACTCAAGACTAATGTTTTGCAGTATAGTGCTTTAAATGCAAAAGTAAATGAATGCTAGAAACAACATCTAATTGGAACAACAAGAAATTGAAATGTTTTGAAATAAATCATTCACTCAAACAATCATTAGACGAGGACTTAGTAATGATAACTCTCTCCCCTATAAACTAATCCAAATGAAATCAAACATAAACAAGATCCATAATCTAAGAACCTAGGGAGCGATAACCAAAGTCCTTTATAGTTGTTGATCTTATAATCTGCACTAAAGAAATAAAATGGAAATGATAAATCAATTGGAAATTCTCACTAAAACACACTTGCTGCAATATCAATTAAAAGATGAAATCAAATCCTTGCATGAAAGAGATAACAACAAAGCCTATTTGAACATCAACACTAAATTAATGGAAATGAACAACAATCTAAAATATAACAGAATAGTAAAGCTAAATTATTAGAATTAAACAGTAATCTTAAATATAACTGAACAACAGGGCTAATTAAATAGAAATATACAACAACTGCAAATGTAACAAGATCAACTGTCTTAATCTAGCAGAATGAACAACAATCGCAGTTATAAATGAACAACGATCATAGTTATAAATGAACAGCAATCTGAAATGGACAACGAAGTATTATATCAGAATTAACAACATGACATTTTAAGTTATAAATAACAATCTTGTCACCCATGCAATCCAATTACGATTTCAATATAACAGGGTGATTCAGCGAAATGTTCAGAAACAGAAGATTACTGAATAAAACAAATTAAAGAAATGAAAAGGAAATCAAACCATCACATGGAACTGTAAAATAATGATACAAGAAGCAAGTGGATCCACCAAGGTCGGGCCCTTAGCCTCCAGGGACGCACTGTTGTGATTACTCCAGGAGATGCAAGGGACTGCAACTGTTCTTATATATTAATCATTGCATAAACATTACAATAGTTTCGTTCTCTGCTTCAACAATGAGAGTCAACAATAATAGTTACAATTTCTCAATAGTAATTCTCCCATTCCTCCTATCCTACCCTATCTATCTCTAATCTAACAATCCATCTAATTCTCTTTCTAATCATCCATCATGAATCATGAATCCTGAATCCCCTTCTCTGATCTCTGTTCTAATTTAAATACACAGAGAGAAAAGAGAAGTTACAACCGTGATGATTACAAAATGATTTCTATTAGAAAATTGGATTGTTCTCAACAAATTGATAAGCAAGATCATATCTAGAATATCTGTCCATCAATCATTCAACAACGAAAGGTCGAATTTGGCATTGCAACTGGGATAATTTGGAAAATGGCCACACAGCGAATCTGAGAAAAACGTCTTCAGAGAACCTTCTGTTTCTCTCAATACGGACCGAATTTGGGAAAATAGCTTATTGTAAAACTAATTTGGTCCATTCTAGAAAAAGCCCATGTTCGGGATTTTCCAGATTCTTCTCCATTTTCCCAAAAACATTCAATACAAAATCATCACTTCTTATTCCAGCGAATTTCTGAGTTGGCACATTTAATGACGAAATCTTCAATCTGGAAAATATCTTGGAGGCTAAAAATGGTGAATAATGTTACAACCAATTTATTAATAAACCGTCATTGATAAAATCATGCATAGTCATCAATTTATTAAAGATAAAGGAGAATAAATAATATTTTTCCATAGGATCATAAATCATTATAAGATGAAATTATATGATAAACTATGATAAATGACATGATAAAGAAGAGTAGAAATGGGTGGAATAGGCATTCAAAAGTGATAATAATAATGACATATTAACGGCCCAACATACCCCCACACTGAATATATTGCATGTCCTCATGCAACCCAAAGACAAAACCCATGTGTTAACCAAGCAATAAAAAAAATTATTCATCCTAGCTCATGAAATGGATAGAACAAATGAGGTCTTCCTTAATTAATGAATATTCAATTTTAGCAATCTTGATGAAGGCATAACAAATTTTTCCATTGACATTCAAGTTATGTGTATATGAAGTTGCAACAAAATATGATATAAGTAATAGCAAACTTCATTAACCATTTTCTCAAAAACTACAAACCAGATTTTGCTGAACTTTTGCAAGTAGATTTCTAATATATTAATGCTTCTATGATCCAAAAATCAGATTGTTTTGATGCACGGATCATGAGATATAAACAAAATTGTTTTAGGTGATAGTGCATGATTTTTGAAATTTTATGAATCAATTTACCTTGAAATTATTTGGGTTTGTGTATTTTAATGACACGTCTCTATGCGTTAAATGAAAAAGAAAGTAGAAAACATCCATCATATGTAGCAATTCCTCCCCCTCTCTGAATAATTAGCATACCCTCATGCAATGCTACAAAAAAAAAAATTGAGGTGGTTGCTACCATCAGTTGAATTCTATGCTTGGTGCAAAACAACATGGAATAAAGGAGGGGTCGAGAATGAATAAGAATAGCAATGGATGATAAAGAATATGAATGACATAGTTATAATAAAAAATGAATGAAAGCAACACTCCCCCAAACTGAAAGATGATATGCCGCTGAAAAATGGGAAGTGGTAAAGATGTGGAATGAAGGATGATAAATAATGCTTAAAATGGATTTTCATTAAATTATCCTAAATTCATAATAAATCAGAAAATTATGCTATTTTACCTCATGTTTTACCTCCAAAAAGAAAAATGTGGAAGGACATATATGTATTGGCATTTGTTGAAGCTGATGTAGGCAGAGTTGGTGTTGAAAGTGATGGAAAAGGTGGAATCCAGACAAGCACATCATGTTTGAACAATTGTTCACGTTCGCGAGTTGCTTGAGCCTCTATTGTTAGTTGCAATAGTGTGGTCATGCTACGAATAGAGTTTCCTCCCCATAATTGTTGTTGTCTTGTAAACAAATCACTATTTTGCATACAATGTTCTTGAATCCATAATGTTAGTTTTAAATAGCAACAGATTAAGATGCATGCAAAAATTTCAATCAGAAAAACTTTTGTATACATGCAATACTAATATTTTATCAAATCAACAAGTTATGGCAGAGTGTAGTAATCATATCGCATGCTATCCCATAATGCATACATTCCCCCCTCCAATTGGAATAGGGATTCCATGACCATAAAGCATATGAAAGGTGTTGTGCTGATGACAAGGCAAGGGAATGAACAATACAATAGTAAATGAAGAAAAGTACACATATCAATGATAGGATGGCAAGAGTTATGGTTATAATGAGATCAGAGTGTATAAAGATAGTTATGAATAAAAGATAGGATGATTTGGATTGATGATAAGTTATGTGAAAAAAAAGGACAACAATATGCCAAAAAGATGCTTTGCTGATGGTATTCTAACTGAAAAATGATGTGATTGATCAGAAAATAATTTCTCATGTGTAAACATTCAAAATAGGGAAAAAATTAAGGAAATAACTTGTCCGATAAAAGAAAAATAAGAAAAGGGAATTATAGTAATAATTGAAGATAAGATATAATTTCAATACCATAAGCAGAGCCTCTACTACCGGCAGGCGTCCATAGCCTCGACAGGGTTGCTTTTTAACCCATATGAGCCAGGATCCTCAATTTATAAATGGAGAGTTTCAGTGCTGTTCTATAGAAGAGATCAGTGTGCTGGCGTGGTAACTAGATAACCATACTGCCATTCACTAGGATGTAGCAAAAGTGATCAGGCCAGCTTGTGATGAGACCTCTTGTTCCAACGATAATTTAGCTATCCAATGGATCATAACCCTGGTGTGGTGGCCATAATGGGAATGTCACTTTGTTATAGCCTTATGAACATGGTAGGCTAGCTCATCATGAGACCCCCTATCCTCCATCTGCGAACAAAATTTTGTTATTATTACACATTTTTATGATAAAAAGAGGGAGGCTCAGTACTCCTTAAGAGTAGGGATGGTGGAAGAAGTTGAACATTTCAATAGAAAAAATATACCCATAATCTCATTTATTATAGACAGAGAAGTTTGTAACCAGGAAGGGTGGAACCAGCATGGTATTAAGATGATCAATCAATATCATGTTCAACAGAAAACAATGCAGTAAAGTAGTATATAAATAATTGTATCCGTTTTGAAAAGAATCTATCATTAAGGAGTTGTCCTATTAAAGATGATAATGTGAATGATGATGGATTGTAGATTTCTGTGGTTAGGTTTTTTAGTATTTTCACTCGGATATTCCACAGTTTTCATTTTTGCTTTGTCGACGTTTCGAGTCTAGACCAAGACTCATCAATAGAATGATATTAACTCGCTTCAATAGAATCCATAATTCTTGTCCTCATAAAAGTAGTGTACTTCATGCCATGAAAGGAAATTAGTAAAATTTGGTTGAGATGAACTAGGAATAATCCCACAAGAGGAACGAAGGGTTGCTCTCGAAAATACTCACAAAGTGTTGCTCCTTTGAAGGAACAACAAAAACACTCAAAAAGTGTTGTTCCTTGTAAGGAACAGTAAAGAAAATGCATGCCAAAAAGAAAAAATACGCATGAAAATGTGTTGTTCCCTGTAGGGAACAACAAAAAAATGCATGTGAAAAAGTGTTGTTCCCTAAGAGGAACAACAAAAAATGCAAAAAAGTTGTTCCTTTGAAAGGAACAACAAAAATGCAAAAACGTTGTTCCTTCGGAAAGGAACAACAAAAATGCAGAAGTGTAGAAGTGTTGTTCCTTCGGAAAGGAACAATAAAAATGTGAAAATGTAGTTTCTTTGGAAAGAAACAACAAAAAAGGTGAAAGTGCAGAAGTGTTGTTCCTTCGGAAAGGAACAACAAAAATGTGAAAGTGCAGAAGTGTTGTTCCTTCGAAAAGGAACAACAAAAATGTGAAAGTGCAAAAGTGTTGTTCCTTCGGAAAGGAACAACAAAAATGCGAAAGTGCAGAAGTGTTGTTCCTTTCACGGAAAGGAACAGCAAAAATGCGAAAGTGTAGAAGTGTTGTTCATTCGGAAAGGAACAACAAAAATGTTGAAGTGCTATTCCTTTGAAAATGAGCAGTAAAAATGAAAAATTGTTGTTCCTTTGAAAAGGAATAGCAGAACGCAAAAGTGTTGTTCATTTGAAAAGGAATAGCAAAAGTGTGAAAGTGTTATTCCTTTGAAAAGGAATAGCAGAATGCAGAAGTGTTGTTCCTTTGAAAAGGAACAACAAAAGTGTGACAGTGTTCTTCCTTTGAAAAGGAACAACATAATGCAGAAGTGTTGTTCCTTTGAAAAAGAACAACAAAAGTGTGAAATTGTTGTTCCTTTAAAAGGGAACAACAGAATGTAGAAGTATTGTTCCTTTGAAAATGAACAGCAAAAGTGTGAAAGTGTTGTTCCTTTCAAAGTAACAACAAAAGTGTGAAAGTGATATTCCTTTGAAAAGGAACATCAAAATGCACAATCATAAAACGCAGGCACGCAAAAATACGAATTAGTTGTTCAGGGCATTGACGCTGAGGATGGGTTATAATTTTAAGGAAGTAACACTTGAAACACAAAATATAAGAGAAATCAAAAGAGAAACAACATTTTATTTAAAAATAGTATGGAAATAAATAAATTAAGTTACGACAGCTATGATGTTATGTAAAAAAATGATTTCTTTGAAAAATGTTTTGGTAGCAATGACAAGACATGAAGCTTCAAATGGAAATCAATTCTTCATTTCCTCTATTATGAATCTGTTGGATAATGAGTTGGATGAAATTCCCTTGTTTTATTAAAATTTCTTTCAAGAATCGCTTGTCCATAAATTGACCTTCTTTATTCTCCTAAGACCTGCAAAAAACGAGTATCTACCTGCAATAAAACATTAAATCATGGAGAAAAAGAGGTGATCGAGCTCTCGTAATCCAAGAATTATGCAAAAAAAACAACAAGTAGTTACTCTGTATAACGAATCCACGGAGAAAATAACAAAGTAAAATTTATTTGTCACTTGCGGAAGAGCAATGCCCAATCATGCTAACCTGCAGTGTTTTAATCACAACTTCTTTGTTTTTCGTCTAAATTGAGTCATTCCAAAGGTAGATGAAAGCTAATTCAAAGGTATATCTCCAATTAAAATAGGTTTTAAAAATTTAATGATCTGATATTACAATTTTAGTTAGAACAACCTGCATAACAGAGTCATTTCGATTACCCCACTTAGACCAACAATGAATGTTTTAAGCATAGATTCTTCGTTTGATGTCGGATTCAAATGATTAAAATTGGAAATGAAATGAAATTAATTTATTTATCTCTAATAGAAACAAGTTTTGAAGACAAAAATAATTGATAGGTAAAATACTCTAAGGAACAGCCGGAAAGACTGAATTTTAAGGGTATTGATTTACGATAGACAGTCAATATTTTGATCATAACTTCCCCATACGATATCAAAAATGTGTGATTCCAATTTCCTTGTAAACTAGATTAATAGGGGAATATATCATAGAAACAAGGTATAAAAATATGGTCATTTAGGCCTCCAAAAACTGGCTGTCTCAACTTTGTTCCTGAGCTACCCGCTACACACCCTGTCAACGTTTCTATTCTAACTCTTTCGTTTCAAATCCAAATTTAGTAATTAAAAATGGGTTTGAAAGTAAAAATAAATGGCTACTTAAGATAGAAATAGGTTTCAAAAATATTCCCTTTTAGTCCCTCAAAACATGATTGTCCCGACTGTGTTTTCAGAAATTTCATCAAGCCCACAAGCCAAAAAAATATGATATTCAAGCATTTTTTTTCAAATTGGCGATAAAAGTGAATATGAGTGTTTGTAGAACTATTATTTCCATTATAATTCATCTAAATACATAAATGAATTAAAAAAAGTTATCACTAATGTTGATTTCCATAGCATGTTGCAACAAAAAACAACTAGTTTTACATTAAAACAAAGTGTATTTATTTATGTCTTTATTTTATTTTATTTTATTTTCTACACTAACCTATTTTGACTTGAAAAATGAATATGATTACATATAAGAGTACCTCCAATGAACCATTTTCAAAATATGGCTTCATATATGCACATACCCAAATTTGAAAAATGCATATTAATGAATATTAGGGTATGAGAAGCCAACTTCCCTTGAAAAAATAGTGTCAAAAATTGTTGAAGTATGGAGTGATGCTGCAAACAAATGATCGAGTGAAAACAATATTCAATATATCCTTTACTTTCTTGATTTCCCATAGCCATCATACCATGAAGTTCTTGAGCTTTTAAAATGGCTTGTTGACACAGACTAAAAGAAACCTCTTTTTCTTCCATCACTTCTACAATTTTTGAATTTGAAACATTCTGAATCTCATTATAAGTTTTTTCAAATGGTGCATGTGAGATAGAATGGATGGGAAGGGTGCATAAATTTTGCAGTTCAACACTGTAAGCATGTTGTACTGGTTTATTATGGTGAGGCTGTTGATCCAGGTGGATATTGGTGGCCACCTGCCAAGTCCACCTGGACCCCCACCATTGTCTTTCTCAGCATTTTCAGTTTCCTTAATTGTAGCACAACTTACTATTTTTAGCAGTTTTTCGGGTCCTGAACTTCCGGAGCCGTTTTGAGGCCCTAAACGACGTTTTTTTGGGAATCCGGGGGCAACATGGGTCCATGGACCGATGTTGCCCTTCCCAAAGTGGTAGTTCTCGGATAGATCTTTCTAACGAGCTATCGTACGCGTCAAACGGAGATCGTATGCCAAAGTTACGACCCCGGGAAATTGATGTACCAATTTACCCAAACGGGGCCCACAATTTGGCGTTTCATCTTCTAGGGTTAGGTTTCGGGATGTGAAGGGTTTTCCATTGTTTCTCAACAATAAATAGGCCTTTGAGCCTCATTGTAATACAGTTTTCAGAACAGTTCAGAGGCATGTAGCCATCACATCTCTTCTCAGAGATAAGCTATCATCGCCCTAACTAGTTTATTGCCATTTCTGTTTGTAAGCATATTTCAGTATTTTCCATTAATGAAATGAAGTATTATTTCCACTGCATCTTTGTGTATATGGTTATCTCTGTAATTTGTTGCATTCCTGTTTAAATCCGGATTACTGGTATCAGAGCGGTCTACTTTTTCTCTGTTTTTCTTTGCATGTCCGCAACAAGGTCGGGATATAAGGAGTTAGGGCTTGAACTGGTTGAACCTTTGCAAGACCAGCCTCGCAAATCCCGACGGCCTCCCATGGCGGACGAGAAGAAAGACGAGGGGGCAGGAGATCCCATCAAAATCTTGCTCGAAGAAGCGCTCGAGCGACAACGGAACGCGATGATGGACAGCTTTGCGCAGATCCTTCAGCGGCTACCCAGAAGCGGCGCATCGGCTTCCAGCAGCTCCTCTGGAAAAGCCACACCCTTTAAGGTACAAGTTAATTTTGAAATCCCCATATTCGAGGGTCAGATAGACACCGATGCCGTAGATAAATGGTTAAATCTGCTAGAGGGTTATTTTTCTGTTCATGAATTTTCGAGTCGGGAAAAGATTGTTTTTGCTCTTCTCAAAGCAGCCCCCCACGTCAAGGACTGGTGGGAAACCTACTGTGAGCAGAAGGATGAAAGTACTGGCTCACTATTTTCAGCCGCACCCACCTGGGATTCGTTCCGGGATGCCATCAAGGAGCAGTACTACCGTGTCGGAAGCTATGAGGATGAATACATAAAGTGGACCACGCTGCGGCAGGGAAGGGACCAAGACGTGCCGGAGTTCACCAATCTTTTCCATACCCTTCGCACAAAGTTGGGTATCAAGGATTCGGAGCAACATTTGATACTTAAATACCGTGGCTGCCTGCACAAGTACATCCAGGAAGAAATACAGTTCCTAAACATCCCCTCGCTCGGCGCAGCATACCGGTATGCCGTCAAGGTCGAGCAGAAGTTTAAACAAAAGAAGCGAGACTTTGGATCTGTGAATCCAAAGCAGGGGAAAGGTGCCCCTAAACCACAGAACAAAGGACAAAGCCAAGGCGGGACAGCCCAAGACAACCAGCCGAAGCTGCAAGCAAAGAGCAACGCCGCGAAGCCGAGAAAGGACACTGGAAAATGGTGCGAGTTCCATAAGAGCTCCACTCACAACACAAGTGAGTGTTGGGCCAAGCAATCACTGGTGGCTGAGCTAAAGGTTTCAGAATCAGATGCATGTTCCGACTTTGAGTCAGAACCCGATAAGGGGTATGAAAAAGGGAAGCAGATCATTGATGCGGATCCCAGTGCCACTGTTGCTACCGCAAAGATCCAGAAAAATGAACCCGAAGATCCAGAGGAGGAGGAGCGTCTCTTCCACTCCCAGATGTGGGTAAAGGGCTCCCCGATACAGTTCATTGTTGATAGCGGGTGTCAAAAGAACCTCATTTCGGCAGAGGTCGTGAAGCGGTTGGGCTTACCGACCACAGCACATCCACAACCATACACCATTGGGTGGCTTCACCAAGGGCGAGATCTTCGCGTGAGCCAGCAGTGTCGCCTTCCATACAACATCAAGCCCTTCACGGATGAGGTATTGTGTGACATTGCTCCCCTTGAAGTTTGTGATGTATTACTAGGACAACCATACTTGTGGAAGCGACATGCTGTGTATGAATCAAGGCCCCGTGTTGTTATTATTACATTGGGAAATAAGTTGTTCAGGATACCAGAGGTAGCACCACCTGCCGCCATCTCTTTGATTACTGCAAAACAATGCAGTAAGATCATTTCCAAAACCAGGAAATTTGTTTTCCTGATGATACGACCTCAAGGGAAGAAGAAGACAGTGACCGCGACCTCCAAACGGGGTCCCTCTGCACGACAGCTACAGATGGACAAGATTGTGGAGGAGTACGAAGACATCTTCACCTCCCCCGCAGGGGTTCCTCTGCACTGTCAAGTCAAGCACTCCATCGATCTGACCCCAGGTGCGCCGCTACCCAATGGACCAATTTATCGGCGCTCCATTCTGGAGAACAATGAAATCAAGAGGCAGATTCAGGAGCTCCTGCAGAAAGGTCACATCCGTCCGAGTTCTTCGCCCTGTGGGAGACCGATAGTGTTGGTATAGAAGAAGGATGGGACGTGGAGACTCTGTATTGACTATCGGGCGCTGAACAAGATCACTGTCCGTAATAGGTACCCGATCCCGCGGATTGATGACCTCCTAGACCAACTAAAGGGGGCGAAATATTTCAGCAAGATCGATCTGAAGTCAGGATATCACCAGGTACCAATTGAACCCTCAGATGTGTGGAAGACTGCCTTCAAATCCAAGGAGGGCCTCTTCGAATGGTTGGTGATGCCTTTCGGATTGACGAATGCTCCTGCAACCTTTATGAGGCTAATGGATGACATCTTGCGGCCACTCACCAACTCCTTTGTAGTAGTATACTTGGATGACATTCTGATCTTTAGCCAGAGTTGGGAAGAGCACCTCCACCACATCCGACAGGTTCTCCAAACACTACGGCAACACAAGCTATGTGCCAATTTGGAGAAATGCACTTTTGGCATGACCAAGGTTCAGTATCTGGGATACATCATTGATGAACAGGGGGTGCATGTTGATCCCGCCAAGGTCCAAGTCATTCGGGATTGGCCCTCTCCAACCACTCTAACAAAGCTCCGCAGCTTTCTAGGTCTTGCCAACTTCTACCGCAAGTTTGTGTTGGGATTTTCTCATATTTCTTGGCCCATGAGTCAAGTCACCAAGGGCGGGGCGAAAGCAAAATTCTTTTGGTCTGAATCTCAACAGAAGGCATTCAGGGAGTTGAAGGATCGCCTCTGCACGGCACCAGTGCTCGCGTTACCAGATTTACAACAACCATTTGAGGTCGAGACAGATGCCTCTGACTATGCTATTGGGGCAGTCCTTACTCAACATGGACATCCAGTGGCATATCACAGTGAAACACTTTCAGACACAGTCCGGAAGTACCCCACTTATGATAAAGAGATGTATTCCATTGTACAGGCCTGCCGACAATGGAAACATTACATTTTGGGGAAGGAAACGGTCATCCACACAGACCACCGACCTCTGCAGTTCATACAGACCCAAGGGAAATTGCAGAATGATCGCCATCAGAAGTGGTCTACATACCTGCAGCAGTTTCACTTGAATATCAAGTATAAAAAGGGCAGCACCAATAATGTTGCAGGTTGCCTCAGTCGACCACCGATCATGGCACTAACCACCGTGCTCAACTCTTGCGGGCACGAGACTTCTGATTGGCCACTTCTCTACAAAAGCGACCCAGAATTTAGCCACACATACTAGACACTCTTGGAGGGTCGACAGGTTGCAGATTTTCACCTCCAGGATGCCCTATTATGCCACCTCGGTCACCTCTGTGTTCCTTGAAGCGAGCGTGCCAAGATGATTTGGGAAGAACACTACAGTCGGGCTGCTGGGCATTTCGGGGTCGAGAAAACAGTGGCAGTGCTGCAAAACTATTTCTATTGGCCGAATCTTCGACAGGATGTTGGGAAGTACATCCGATCATGTACTGCCTGTGCCATTGCCAAACCGACCATTAAGAAGCAAGGCCTCTATACCCCGTTGCCTACCCCTAGTCGACCTTGGGAATCCATCTCCATGGATTACATGTCAGGCCTTCCTTCCACTAAGCATGGAAATGACTGTGTTTTTGTGGTCGTCGACAGGTTCTCAAAGATGGCCATTATGATGGCCTGCAAGAATAATATCACAGCAGAAGCCACTGCTAAACTCTTCTTTGAACGAGTGTGGGTGCACTTTGGGATCCCACAGTCTATCATCTCAGATCGGGACAGTCGGTTTCTCAGCACCTTTTGGTCCAGTCTCTGGTCAATGCTGGACACCAAACTCACAAAGTCCACAGCCTTCCATCCTCAAACTGATGGCCAGACAGAGGTTGTCAATAGGATGATTGTGCATATTCTGCGCATGTATAACTCAAAGCATCCACGCACATGGGACGAGAGCCTCCCCTACGTTCAACACAGCTACAACCGAGCTCTTCACAGCTCCACTGGCCATAGCCCTTTTCAGGTGGGTTTAGGATTCCAGCCATTATGCCCCATTGATGTGGCCATGCCACTTGCAGCTACTCACATGAATTCAGCTCATGTCCAGTCCGAAACAGATAAGGCCACTAGCTTCATTGAGCGCATCCAACATATTCGCCAGCAGGTCCATGACATTCTTGAGAAATCAAATGCCAAGTACAAGCAGCGACATGATCAACATCGGGTGCCACACAAGTTTCAGGTGGGCGACAAAGTTTGGTTGCATTTGCAAAAGGAACGCCTTACTGGAGCCTATCGGAAATTGAGACCACTCCGATATGGTCCTTACACCATTACTAAGGCTATGGGAGACAATGCATTTGAGCTCAGCATTCCCCCATTCCTTGGCCTGCACCCAGTAATTAATGTGGACCGCCTTCGGCCATACTTTCCACCATTGCTAGACACATCCGATATTGCAGAATAGCTCAAACCCACAGAATTAAATCCAGATTGCATGGAACAAGCTGCAACTGATCGGATCATGGACACACAGATCAAGAACACTCGCCAACAGAATATCCAACTGTATTGAGTTTTCAAAGCAGGCCAACTCCTTCAGCAGGGCAAGTGGCTCACCAGGGAACAAGTTCAGCAGAAGTTTCCTCATCTCATGGAGGAGCTCAACGCAATGAGGACCATTGCTTCCTAAGGGGGGAGGAATGATCCAGGTGGATATTGGTGGCCACCTGCCAAGTCCACCTGGACCCCCACCATTGTCTTTCTCAGCATTTTCAGTTTCCTTAATTGTAGCACAACTTACTATTTTTAGCAGTTTTTCGGGTCCTGAACTTTCGGAGCCGTTTTGAGGCCCTAAACGACGTTTTTTTGGGAATCTGGGGGCAACATGGGTCCATGGACCGATGTTGCCCTTCCCAAAGTGGTATTTCTCGGATAGATCTTTCTAACGAGCTATCGTACGCGTCAAACGGAGATCGTATGCCAAAGTTACGACCCCGGGAAATTGATGTACCAATTTACCCAAACGGGGCCCACAATTTGGCGTTTCATCTTCTAGGGTTAGGTTTCGGGATGTGAAGGGTTTTCCATTGTTTCTCAACAATAAATAGGCCTTTGAGCCTCATTGTAATACAGTTTTCAGAACAGTTCAGAGGCATGCAGCCATCACATCTCTTCTCAGAGATAAGCTACCATCGCCCTAACTAGTTTATTGCCATTTCTGTTTGTAAGCATATTTCAGTATTTTCCATTAATGAAATGAAGTATTATTTCCTGGGTTTCATATTTATACCTAAAAATCACCTTCTTTTCTCCTCACAAAATTTGTCCTGATGATGAGTCTAGTTGCAGACTCGAAACGTCGACTTCTAAACATGAACACTGTGGAAAATCCGAACTCCTTTCAAAAATCACACCACAGTAATTTACAAACTAAAGTATTATTTCCGCTGCATCTTTGTGTATATGGTTATCTCTGTAATTTGTTGCGTTCCTGTTTAAATCCGGATCAGCTGTGGAATGAGTTGAGCAAGGAATTGTGTATGGAATGGAGCATTTTGATGATGTATATGATTGGGTTGAGTGGATGATTTTGATAGGCAAACAAGATGTTGTGGAAGAGCGGGTGGAGAATATGGAGGATGTGTTTGTGCTATAGTATGAGGGAAAGTAGTCATGCAATCGTAAGATGAACCATGCCAAACTTGTAGACAAGACTGGTGGTGGTTATATTGAGATTGACATGGCTGCCCTAACACATTAATATTGCATAATGGATTATGCAAGTAAGAAAGTGGAGAGGAGGTGTTTTGAACCATACCTGTAGGCCATGATTTCCATGGTTTTGACCTTGTTGTAGCTTCCTCATCTCTTTGATATGATACTTCCATACTAGATAAGTAAGAACAACTATCTATGGGATGCTCCTTTTGTAAACGAGGGCAAAACAATTTATCAAATTCTTGATTTTTCTGAACCTGCAAAGTATCCAATTTTGAACTTAGAGAGCTAATAAAATCAACGTTAAAATTTTCAAATAAAACATTTATTTCAGCTCTTGTGTCTCCTATTCTTGTAGCAAATTTGGAAAAGAAAGAACAAAAATTTCTAGAATTCGTATCAGCCTTGGAGATTCCTCTTGAATACCTTATGCACAATTCACAAACATCATCATATGATAACTGAAAAACATCACCTTTTCATATCAGATTTAAGAGTTCTAAAAATTCATCTTTGATTCCTTTGAGTAGGAGTGTCTTTAAGATCTCTTTTTCCAAATACTTATGTTTTGATTTTTAAAGGTTATATTGAAATCGCTCTACATAGTCCTCCAAGCTTTCATCTTCCTCTTGTATCATATTAAAAGCATCTTCATTGGCCTTTCAATAGTCTTGGTACTTCTTCAAGAATATGTTCTTCAGGTCCTCCCATGTTTGGATGCAATTCCCACCTAGGCTCATGAACCATCAGAGAGCTGCTCCCTTTAGAGTAAGAGGAAACACTTTCAACCTTTGATTGTTAGTGTAATAATCATATGTTCTACAAAGCATTTCAAACTCAAATAAGAATGTATCTGGGTCTTCATTTGTCAAACCATGAAAATTTGGTAGAGAAAATGGGGGAATTATGTGCATTTGTGTCACTCCTCCTAGATCTTTGATAGGAAATTCAAAAGATGCAACGTGAGCCATTTCGTACCATAATAGAAGATGTTCTTCATGTGTTTTTTTTCAAGGCTCCTTCTCCAAATGTTCTTGTAAATTAGTTAGTGAAATGGGTTGTTCTTACATCACCACTTAAGTGAAATCATGAGATTTGTTTTTCAAAATTTCTATTTTTTTTTTTTGGTCATTCACACATAAATTCAAACATTTATTTGTACCTTAAGTTCTTTAACAATCCTGCTGGAAAGCGGGCAAGGGAGTAGGGCTTTTACATGCTCCCGTACATAGGTTATTACCTTTCGTTTTTAATAACCAATTCTTTCTTAACAGGCACTCATCAGATGCACACTACTCCTTAGAAATGGCTACACTCTCCCCGACAACGACACCAAAATGTTGAGAGATAAAAGGTGTCTTTTTAACTCCTAATTATCTTCACATTAATTGTCAACCCAGGGACAATTTTTTATTTCAAAAGTGTACTTAGTTTGAGGCGGCTATTTACTCAAGAGTAATGTTTTGCAATATAGTGCTTTAAATGCAAAAGCAAATGAATGCTAGAAACAAAATCTAATTGGAACAACAAGAAACTGAAATGTTCTGAAATAAATCGTTCAGTCAAACAATTATCAGTAAAGGACTCAGTAATGATAACTCTCTCCCTTGTAAACTGATGGAAATGAAATCAAACACAAACAAGATCTACAATTTGAGAACCTATGCAGCGATAACCAATGTCCTTTACAATGGTTGATCTTACAATCCACACTAAAGCAATAAACTGGAAATGATAAATCAATTGAAAATTCTCAATAAAACACACTTGTTGTAATATCAATTAAAAGATGAAATCAAATCCTTGCATGAAAGAGATAATAGCAAAGCCTATTTGAACATCAACACTAAATTAATGGAAATAAACAACAAAGCTAAATTAATGGAAATGAACAACAATCTGAAATATAATGGAATAGTAAAGCTAAATTATTAGAATTAAACAATAATCTTAAATATAACTGAACAACAGGGCTAATTAAATAGAAATAAACAACAACTAAAAATGTAACTGAATCAATAGTCTTAATCTAGCAGAATGAACAACAATCGCAGTTATAAATGAACAACAATCATAGTTATAAATGAACAACGATCATAGTTATAAATGAACAATAATCTGAAATGGACGACGAAGTATTATATCAAAATTAATAGCATGAAATTTTAAGTTATAAATAATAATCTTGTCACCAACGCAATCCAATTATGATTTCGATATAACAGGGTGATTCAACGAAATGTTCAGAAACAAAAGATTACTAAATAAAACAAATTAAAGAAATGAAAAGGAAATCAAACCATCACACGGAACTGTAAAATAATGATATAAGAAGCAAGTGGATCCACGAGGGTTGTGCCCTTAGCCTCCAGGGACGCACTTCTATGATTACTTCAGGAGATGCAAGGGACTACAACTGTTTTTATATATTAATCATTGCATAAACATTACAATAGTTTCATTCTCTGCTTTAGCAATGAGAGTCAACAATAACAGTTACAATTTCTCAATAGTAATTCTCCCATTCCTCCTATCCTACCTTATCTATATCTAATCTAAAAATCCATCTAATTCTCTTTCTAATCATCCATCATGAATCATGAATCCTGAATCCCCTTCTCTGATTTCTGTTCTGATTTAAATACACAGAGAGAAAAGAGAAGTTACAACCGTGATGATTACAAAATGATTTCTGTTAGAAAATTGGATTGTTCTCAACAAATTGATAAGCAAGATCATATCTGTAATATCTCTCCATCAATCATTCAACAAGAATAGGTCAAATTTGGCATTGCAATTGGGATAATTTGGAAAACGGCCACACAGCGAATTTTAGAAAAACGTCTTTAGAAAAACTTCCATTTTTCTCAATATGGATCGAATTTGGGAAAATTGCACATTACAAAACTAAATTCGTTCGTTCTGGACAAAACCCATGTTTTAGATTTTCCAGATTCTTCTCCATTGGCCCAAAATGTTCAATACAAAATCGTCACTTCTTATTCTAGTGAATTTATGAGTTGGCACATTTAATGATGAAATCTTCAATCTGGAAAATATCTTGGAGGCTAAAAATGGTGAGTAATGTTACAACCAATTTATTAATGATGATGATGATGATGATAGTTAATGTCCACTGAGACCAAATAATGGTCTATCGGACCTAAAGAAACAAATTATCTATTTTGATTTAAGATTTTATTCCTATGCTCAAAAAGCTTGGAGAGAAGCCTCCCGAGCTCACTATAATTTTGACATTGTAAAAGGCTAGCAAGGTCACTATTGTAACAAAGATTGTGAAACTGAGATCTAATGTGGTTATACGTGGGGCACTCTAAGAGGAAGTGGTTTTCATCCTCGATGTTCCTATTCTCACATATATGGCAGATCCTTTCCATCCATGGCTTTTTAGGAACTGCCCAACGACCTGTTTCACTATGGAGCTCATGAGAGTTTGTTCTAATCTTTGCTATATTAATTTTCTTCTTTGAGCTAGTTAAAATAGAGAGATGCTTTTGATAAAATCATGCATAAAATCATTGATAAAATCATGCATAATCATCAATTTATTAAAGATAAATGAGAATAAATAATATTTTCCCATAAGAGCACAAATCATTATAAGATGGAATTATATGATAAACCATGATAAATGACATGATAAAGAAGAGTAGAAATGGGTGGAATAGGTGTTAAAAAGTGATAATAATAATGACATATTAACGGCCCAACATTTGTACAAACATCGCAACAGTTCTTCTGCAACTTCTATAAGTCGATAAGACATGATGAGCGCAATTACTGGAGTTATGAATTGATCATGGATAGGATTCCCACCTATAGAGTTCAGGTAGAAACGCAACCTCCTGACTAGGGCGTTGGGGTAGCACAAACAGGCTTTCAGGGGCACGGACGAGGTCGAGGTGGAGGAGGAACTGGCATAGGTAGGGGACAAGTGATCTGTTACAATTGTGGAGGACTAAGACACTATTCCTGTGAGTGTACTACCCCAATGTGTCAATTGTGCAAATATTGTACTGAGTTTGATCATGAGACCAAAGGCTCTCCTACACTGATAGCAAGAATACATGAGAAGGGGGTGCTACCTTCGCAACCAACTTAGAACCTGCAAATTATGAGGGTTGCGCCTTGCAAAGAAGATCTGAATGTGAATATAGTGCTGCGAAGTGGAATTACAATGCATGACGATAAAGAGAAACAACCTGAAGATAACACATGGGTTTGCAAAGCTCCAGAGAAGGAGGCTAAATTTTATTTGGAGCACGTGTGTGAAATGTTAAAGGAAGCAATGAAGAGCTTTTTTGAAGCCTACCTTAGAAAACCGAGACAAACCTACTAAAGAAATTGACCCTTCTATGCTTACAACCTTCTTGGAGACCTGCTTGAAGTTGCGGCATGATAGCAAGGCTGTAAAGGGGATACAAGAACTTATAAATAGATGCACTGGAAATGCTCCTGGTGAACCACACATAGTTTCAAAGATTGGTAAGCACAAGGCAAGGATAGGACGTGAGATGAGACTCACCGCGTAGATAGGAGAATATGAAATGGATCAAGTTATTCTAGATCTAGGGTCACACGCGAACATTTTTCAAAAATAGACTTGGGAGCGGATGGGGAGACCCATGCTGTAGTGGTCCCTAATTCAATTAAGGATGGAAACTCAATAGAAGATCACCCCCATGGGATAGTTGCAAGAAGTGACTGTAGATATTGAAGGCACGAGCACATAGTTGATTTTGAGGTAATAGAAATTATGGATGACATCAACCCCTACCCTGTGCTCCTTGGGATTCATTGGGTTATTGACATGAATGGGATAATGAACCTTACGAAGTGAAAGATTATGTTTGAAAAGAAATCGCTTTGCGTAGAAGTACCCCTAGACTTTGCAGAAGGATTGCACTATACTGAACTAGTCGACAATTACGAAAGCGTCAACCATTTGGACTGTATATATAACATAATAGTGCGAGACCAAGATTAGGTAAATTCAGACAGTGGATGGACGAATTACGTGGGATCATGAAAGTTCCTGCACCTCAGACTCGAATGAAGAATTAGAGCACTGGCATAATCGACTACATGAAGTAACTACATTGAGCTGTAACATGATGACCCGATCGCTGCACTGCGTGTCGTCAGAGGTAAGAAATCTATCCATTTATGATGGTTTGAATGGTGTGGATGTGTTTTTGGATGCGTTCAAGATGGAATTACCAGAGAATAGCACTTCCAGGCTTTGGAAAAGGCATGCACGCTATGCCCACAAGATGGTTGGTTATGCACAAGGGTAGTTTTAATGATTAACGCGAATATAGGAGGATGATGAGAATACATTGTGGGCAGCCAAAGGTACGAATGGCAAACAAATATGATTGGAAGGATGATCCACACGATCACTTCACCAAATGGGCTAAGGTTTATGGAGCAGAGCCCGAACTTGAATGGGTTCACCTATTCAGTCACACCCTAGATGTCATCCAGATGAACAGGTACTTGGAGACAGAGCTCTATCATGGCAAAGAAGAGTGGGACATTTTGCACCAAGGATTTGTAATGACGTTCAACTTCAAAGATGGATTTGACTATATTGACGAGGCGCTACAAGAACATAAAGCAACGATCTTTAGGATACCACAAAATCCTTTGGATCTGATTCAACCTAATTAGACTACTCAGCTGAGCCACTCGCTGGAATACTCTAACGTGACTATTAAATAAGGAGAATGGGATCCCCAAAATCTTAATATTCTTGGAACCGAGGGTCACTATGAGGTTGAGGGACTGCCAATCGAGAACCCTGATATAACCGCACCATTGAAAACTAAGAAGATAAACATCGGCACAAAGACAGAACTGAAATTCACGAATATTGGAGATTACACGAATGACGCGATAGTGGATAAGGTCATCGAATTTCTCCACGAATACTAGGATTTGTTCCCCACCAAGTTTATGAAGTTAAAAGGGATAATAGGAGACCTAGGCATTATGAAGATCACGTTAAAACCTTATGCGAAGCTAGTTAAGCAACGACCTTACCGGTTCAATCTGAAGTATAAGGAGAAGGTTTGCTTAGAGTTAGATAAGATGCTCACGGCAGGCATTATTGAGCCCGTAGAATAATATGATTGGGTGAGCCCAATGGTAGTACAGGAATAGAAGTAGAAGGATGAAATAAGGATATGTGTGGATCTGAGGAAGCTGAATGATGCCTGTGTGCATGATCTTCTCCCTACTCTA
Source organism: Pinus tabuliformis (assembly GCA_031772625.1). Classification (NCBI taxonomy): domain Eukaryota; kingdom Viridiplantae; phylum Streptophyta; class Pinopsida; order Pinales; family Pinaceae; genus Pinus; species Pinus tabuliformis. The sequence continues at coordinate 1,234,059,611 of CM062807.1, forward strand.
TTCAGTGATGAGGTATTGGGTAATGTAGGTGGCTAGGAAGCATACTCCTTCACTGATGGTTTCTCTGGGTACCATCAGATCAAAATCATGCCTGAAGATAGAAGCAAGATGACCTTCATGACCAAATGGGGATGATTTCATTATACCATAATTCCTTTTGGATTAAATAATGCGTCTATGATTTTTTGCTCGTAGTCATTGCAACATTCAAAGGCGTCATTCATAAGTTTTTGGAGGTGCACTTCGATGATTGGACTGTGTTTGGGTTGGTGAAGCGACATGTGGAAAGTTTGCACTTGATGCTAGATACATGGCGTAGGTACCACATCACACTCAATTTGAAGAAATGCTTCTTTTGCATCCTTTTTTGGATTTTGATGTGTCATGTGGTATGCAAACAGGGATTGATGGCAGACACCGTGAAGATTGTAGTGATAATTAACTTGGATGCTCCAACGAGTGTGAAACAGTTGCGTGCAATGTTGGGACATACTGGGTACTATAGAAAGTTTATCAAGAGTTATGCCCAGATCACCATGCTTATGGAAAAACTATTGAAAAAGGATGTCACGTTTTGTTGTAATGAGTGTTGTGGGGAAAAGTATCCGATGCGGATGACCCTATCCCTACTCTAAAGGTGACAGTCTTTAGCAACAACTGAAAGTAAATTTTTGATGTTCCACTTTATGAAAGTACAGAGAGAATGGAAAGAAGGTCAACCAACCTGGTGTCTTTCGCTTAGTCGATCCTTGTCCTTCTCTCTTTGTATCTCGTTCCCAGCTTCTTGCTCTCTCAGCCGGTCCAGCTACACACAGATCCTGCACAAAACAAGAGAGCAAACTACAAGATACATGTACTCATAACTGAAGCATGGATTAGGGTGCATCAAATATACATGTAAACACAAAGCATCTATGTAAAACAAGTATATAGGAGAACATGCAAACTTTATTGATAGAAAGTAACAGGGTTCCAGAGGAAGTTACAACCAATGATGATGGTTCCAATCCAGCAGCACCTCCTCGGCAGCAAGAACTCTCCTCTTCACCTCTAGTAAAACAATCACCCAATAGCTCTGACTACAAACCAACAGCACCTCCTTGCTTATACAAAATTCCAGCCTCCTTAGACCTCATAGAAGAGCTCTATATATAGGAGAGAAGAAGAGAGAATGAGTCAGCTGGAGGCTGGCATATAGCTGACTAGTGTCCTCTCCCTCTTCAGTTAATCTTCAGTTCTTGAGTCCACTTGGAGATCCTTGGTTACACATGGTGATCAAGTACCTCTTACTCATCACAAGGCGAATCTGATGAACCAAGTGTCAGTTTGGAAGCTTCCTGGGCAGTTGACACCTTGCAGGATGACTGTGCCACTTGGCCAATCTCACCCAGCGTAGGTAGCCTTCATTACTTTTGACTTCCAGCGCAGGTACAGAGTGGGACAGTTGCATTACAACGCAGAAGCTCAGTTAAGCAGCTGACATGATCCAAAATAAGCCTGTTTTGAAGTGTTTTCAGGTGGAGAACTGATTGGAAGTGCTGTTGTTTGATGACCTTGTTCTTTTAGGGGTAAGAACAACATGTTTAGGGACTGAGGATCCCTGTAATTATTGACATTTCATGCTCCATGACGCGAGGCACAAAAATGTCTGTAACAGTTGCCCCCTAAAGTATGAGGCCGTTTATCGGGTGAAATGCTTTATCTAGAGGATCCGAAGTTCGTTCCAGTGCTGAGGAGAGTGCCCTGTAATACAATACAATACAATACATTATTTTTCATTCATCATTATTCTCATGATCTAGCTGAGGCGGGCATTCCCATGCTCAGCTTTCTATAAATACATTTTGGTACATATGACAGACGATCGTCTGAAGATAGACTGATAATTTTCTGCTGAAACTATCATCCTTTGAATAGGATGATCATCTGCTGCAATGATGTACACGGAAAATGATTTTATATTTCCTGAATATATATCGCAGCCCGGATGGATGAAACTAGATCCGGGGTCTTCAAACTCATTCGATCTTCACTCTAAGTACAAGTCGATCCATGTGAGAATTGCGCTGAAGTCGAACATGGAAAGACATCGCTTGATTACCGGTCAATAATGAAAACCGTTAACAAGCGCGAGAGGAATCACCAATAATGACGATGACCCTCAAGGTACTGTAGTACAATTCACGTGGCGTGAATAAAGGACTTGGCGTCGAACGCCACGCAAAATCTTCTGGTCGAAGGTCATTGATGTATACCTGTCGCCGGAAGTGAGAAACTTGCCATTGAGGCATGCAAGCTTCAAAGTACTGATGGGGGTGTTCCTAGATCAACTTCTTGGATAATGAGCTGAAGTCGACAAGAAGCGATCCGTCAAAGGAGGGCCTTAATGAATCCCACATCAATGACACGGAACGGAGCTAATGACTTTAGTGGAGGTGAAAACAAACTGTGAAATATGATTCAGGGTGGCGATCATGAATGGATGAAGGATAATGTATGGTAGTGGATGGGACACGGTTGACACTTTCAGAATGACCCCTCTTGAACATATAACGACACTGATGCGATGGATCGGTAGCATTACCCCAAATGTGGATGGTGTGGCGAGGACCATGGTGATGAGACCGGTGAATGAAACAACCCAACCCGATATGGTACGGAGGAAAAGTGTCATGTTCAAGAGTGACTTGCTACCTTTAAACTTTGAATGTTCTCCCAATTTTTCCCCAGTCATTTCTGACCAGTACCTCTTTATTTTTGTCAAGCTTGAGGAGGATAACATATGCTTGTTCTATAACCTGCCCTTCGGGCAAGCCCATCGCTATGATTTAACGAGCCTAGCGATAGGGAAACTCGTTCTCGTCTAAAGACAAGTTTGTCGCTATTTAATCATTTTAACGAGTCTAACGACAATGAAAACTCGGTCCTTTTCATTTTTAGAGAGTCTGAAAAGGTACAGAAAGTTAACTCCAAAATTCCTTTTTCGTCATCTAATCCCTCAAGTCCGAAAAAGTATAAAACAATACAGAAGGGATGGCTGTTCGGTACTTTTACGAGTCGAACAAGACAAGCGCTCGATCTTTTTGTGTAATAATCCCTCGGGTCCAAAAAGATTAAAATCTAGAGGAGGGATAGCTTTCGGTCGTTTAACGAGCTAGAAGGCCAAAACTCGGCAAACTTTTCATATTTTACGAGTCAGTGAAAAGAGCTCAAAGAAGACTCGTCTTTTGAGGAACGAGTGATAAACAGGGATAGCAACTGATTCCAGGTACAAATTGGAATTTTCCAATCACGGTAGTGTCACAAGGATGGCTAGGTGAAATCACTCTTCGCAGCTGTTCCTCAAAATAGGTAAACACACATATGGGGGTGAACGATCGGCCAAATGAAATGGAGGTGATGGATGAAAACACGACCAAGGTTTTTAAGGCTTATAAATTTACGATCGCAATGGTTATTTACCGAGATAGGTTCATTTTTTAATGAGCTTGAACGTTGGCGGAAAAACTCTGCTCACACTTTTCTATTTTTTAACGAGCATAAATTCCGTGGTAAAACTGCTCGATTCATGGTCAAATTCCATTTTTTACTTTTACTAGCTTTTCTCTTTTCAAATGTGGTACCTCATCTTCAATTGCTGCAACAAATTTTGTTAGAAATGGACAATATTTGCATGAAAATGAGATTATAACCCTAATATTTAACTTTAAACTATGTAAAAAGTCATAAAAAGGCGTTTTTACCTCTCATTTACCATTTCATTTGCATTTTGCTTGTTGGAGCTCTGGAGGTGCCTCTTCTTCCTTGATTTTCACCAGCTGATTCCGGGAGATTCTGTGGACGATTTTCGGCGCCGTTTGGACCAGGTAGGAGCTAAACCTTAGCCCTTCACTTTCATGGTTTCCTTTTTCAGTTTCATGCATGTTTTTCAGAGTTTCTGGCCCCCAAGGGTTCCATTAGGGCGCCCTGGCATCAGCGCAGGTTCCCCTTTCGAAATCTGCGCTGTATTTCAGGCAGCCTCAAGGCAGACTGAGTTCCAGAGCAGGGGGAAGACTCTCTGCCTGCGCTGGGCCTAAAACAACTGATTTTGCATGAGTTTTTTGATGATTTTTTGCCAGATTTTCATCAAAATCAGGAGCTTACTCTTTCTCTTGTTTGATTGCAGGGAAATTTTGAACAAAATGTCCCTTACATGGCGAGAACGAGAACATGAAGCAGAGGACATGGTTGCACTTCATGACCCAGTCACGGTGAACGCACTTCGGAACTGTGGCCTGCTGAAGTTCTTCCGTATCTCTAGCATGAGAGCACAGATTTCTTTACTGCAGTATATGCTTGATGCTTGGGATCCTGTTAACCAAGTATTCCAGATTAGGGGGAAGTCCTTCCCCTTGACCATAGAGGACATGTACTTCTTGACTGGGTTGTCAAGGCGGGGTGCTCCCATTTCTTTGTCAGGTACGGCTCGAGGGACTACTTCCACCAGAGACTATATCCGTCAGTATTGTCGGGAAGGTTCACAGCCGAGCAAAGACGGCAAGATCAATATCCGTGACATCACTGACAGGTCTCTCAGGTCCATTCTGTTTACTATTGGTAGGATGGCCGGTAGCGCAGCTTTACATGTTGCCAACAGATCTTATATGCAGCACGCCTTGGAGTGTCTCCAACCGAAAGTGTTTAACTGGTGTGACGCAGTACTTATCCAGATGAAAAGTCAATTGACCAAGGTAAAGGACGGGGGGCTGAAGAACTTTGGATTTGGTTCTATTCTCACTGCCTTTGTCTTGGAGAAAATCCCATTGATGCAACCTCAGTACATCTTGTTTGATGTGCCTTCTCCGACCGAGCCACGCATGCAGAGGTGGGTTGACCATATGTCCCGGCATGCTGGTCAACCTCATATTACATTCACTGAGTCCTTCTTTAGGTGGTTCGAGCGTCAGGAGATGGCATTTTCTGAGTATCCATATGTGGGTATGGACTACCGAGGTGATCCGGACTTGGTGCTTCCGGATGGCGAGCAATGGGGCGCTATTGGTAAAATCTCTGACCATATCACTGTTTATTGTTTTCATTCATGATGTTTACTGTTCAAAACTGATCAAACTCTTGGGTGCGTGCAGATGTTGGTCCTGTTCGTCCAGTAGCTCGTCCACGATCGCCAGTTGCTGCCCCAGCAGCAGAGCCTGCTAGGAGAGTTGTTATTCGCGACCTTGGTGATACGGAGATACTTGCAGCTGTGCAGGAGCAGGTTGAGAGCCTTACTCGTGGCCTTCCGGATGTACAGATTGACGAGTTACCTTTACAGTTGCAGCGACACACCATCGGTGTGCCTAGACGATGGACTCGTCTCTTGCGCATGATCGCACAGACCGTGACGTACTTTCATGAGCACCACTAGGCTAGGGTGCCCCCTAGCATCTTTTGAGTTCTAGGTCATATGACCAATTTTGTTTTGATCACAGCACATTATGTACAAACTATAAACAGCTTTATATATTTTGATTTTCGGAGTTTATTTCAGTTTATTGGTGATCCACTTGCATAGCACCGATGCATCTCTTTTTATATATGTTGTAAATGTCTATCTAATACATAGTTTGCCAATGAATCTGTTAATGTGTTCAAGTTTCTGGAAATATGCTGGTATTGAATTGAATCAAACTCTCTTTCCAAAATCTTGACTCTTAGAAACATACGATAAATAGCTGGATTGCGGACTGAATATATACCAGTGAGTTGTAGTATCACAAGTTGTGAGTCTAGCCTAACAATTAGTCGGCGTATACCATGAGCGATGGTATCAGAGAGGAGTTCGATCAACGCACTATACTCAGCGATATTGTTTGTTGACCGTCCAATACACACACCTCTGAAACTCACTAACTCGCCGCTTGGATTAAAAATGGCCCAGGCAGCGGAGGACAAATTCCGCGTACTACGACTCGCTCCGTCGGCATATCCCACATATGTATCAGAATAACTCGACATCTGCAACAAACGAGAAGGGTGGATTACTACCGAAACAAACATTTTAGCGAAAACAAAATACAACAAAAGCACTCAGGTTACTATTTAGGCATAGTAACGCTCGAGGTACAACCCGTTACGGGGTTGCTCCAGTGGTATTCCGTCATAATCCATTAACTCGTAGGCTCCTTTTGCTAACACCCTTTTAACAATATAGGGACCCATCCATAAGGACTGAAATTTTCCTGCTCCTAATTTATCGGATTCTTGGTCGTAAAGCAAAACCAAGTCACCCTCAGAGAAGTTGCGCGGTTTGACATTCTTGTCAAACTGTGCTTTTACTCGTTTCTTATGAGCCTCGTTCGCCAAAGCGGCATCACGACGGTTTTCATCCAACTGGATCAATTCCAGGAAACGAGCCTCTTCTTCTGAGGTTCCGGGGAGGAGGTCAATTGCGAGTTTAAGAGACGAAATTTCACACTGGATTGGTAAGACTGCCTCCAGGCCATACACCAATTGGAATGGTGTGAACCCAGTGGCGTTCTTTACCGAGGTTCGGTAAGCCCATAATGCTGAGTACAGGATTAGATGCCATCTTCTCTTGTGAACCCCGATCATCCTTTGCAACATACGCTTCAGGACCTTGTTGATTGCCTCAACTTGTCCGTTGGCTTGTGGATAATACGGGGTAGAGCTGCCGTGCGATAGCCCTAGTTTGGCAGCTAATTCAATCATCATGTGATTGCGAAAATGCGATCCATGATCTGTCACTATAGCTTGCGGAACGCCGAACCTGGCGACTACATGATTGAAAAAGAAAAGGGCAGCTGTTTCACCAGTGTTATCCAATGTAGGCATCGCCTCGGCCCATTTGGTAAAATAGTCAACAGCGACTATAATATACCCATGCCCCCCGGTCGAGGTGGGGTTACATTGCATGAAATCGATGCCCCACTTGGCGAAGGGCCCAACAGCAACTATCGGCTGTAAGGGTGCGGGTGGTCTTCTGGTTTTTCTATCAAAGATCTGACATGCATGGCAACTTCTGACAGCTATTATGCAATCTTTAAACATAGTTGGCCAGAAATATCCTGCTCATAAGATTCTTTGTGCTGTTGCATATCCAGATTGATGTCCCCCGCACGCTCCTGAATGACAATCATTCAGGGCTTTTTCGGCCTCCTCATGGGTAAGGCACCTCCTCAAAACCGTATCGACGCCACGACGGTAAAGTGTATCACCGACGATCATGTAGTCTTTCGATTGGTATCGTATACGTTTCCGTTCCGAGTGTGAGGTATTAGGCCTAAATTTTTGGGTTTGGAGATAAACAATGATGTCTCCATACCACTCATTGCTTACTGATATCAGAAACAAATTTTCATCCACGATTGACTCTTCTGATGTTTCATCGTTGGACGACGATGGGAGATCGCATAATAATTCCGCGAAAACTAGAGCTTTCTTCGATTTGGAATTTACAAAATCTAGATCAAACTCTTGAAGGATGGCTATCCATTTTGAATATTTGCCCCCAAGCAACTGTCGCGACAGTATATATGTCATGGGATTGCAATCTGACAAAACGGTAGTTTTCCTAAAGAGGACATAATGTCGAAACCTTTGAATCGCTTGAACAGCAGCAAGCGCTAGTTTTTCAACATAGGAATATTTACTTTCCGTGTCATTTAAGTTTTTACTTAAATAATAAATAGGATGTTCAACTCCATCGACTTCTTGCACTAAGACCATCGCAATGGTCGTATCTGCTGCAGCTAGATACAGGTTAAAATCTCTTTGATAGTCCGGGGCGTACATTAATGATGCTCTTACTAGACAATCTTTCAGAGCATCAAAGGAAGCTTGCGCAACCTGGTCCCAGACAAAAGGTATATCCTTTTTCAAAAGACGAGTATAACCTTTGGCAAGTTCTGCGTAATTTGGAATGAACCTCCTCAGAAAGTTTGCTTTCCCTTGGAGTTTCTGAATCTGAAGCAAATTTGAAGGTGGAGGCAAATTAATGATTGCCTGAACCTTACAGGGGTCGAGACGAATCCCATCCTTAGAGACCACAAAGCCGAGTAAACGACCAGAACCGACGCAAAACACACATTTGTGTGGATTGAGTCTTATCTTGTAATGTCGGCAACGTAGAAATATCGCTCTCAAATGCCGCGGATGATCAGTCCGCTTCCGCGAATGAGCCGGAAGATCGTCGAGGTAAGGTTGAACGATGTTCTTGATGTCATGGAAGGCATAATTCATTGCCCTTTGAAACGTCGCCCCTGCGTTCTTTAAACCAAAGGGTAATTTTCGATAAGCGAATGTGCCCCACGGACAGATGAATGCAGTCTTAGACTGGTCCTGTGGGCAGATATTTATTTGATTATACCCGGAAAATCCATCCATAAAGGAAAAGATTTCACATCTGGCGCATTCATCAATTATCTGGTCGATGAAGGGTGTAGGGTAGTTGTCCTTTGGACAAGCTTTGTTTACATCCCTATAGTCGACGCACACTCTTATCGTCCCTTGTTTTTTCATAACAGGGACAATATTCGATACCCAATCGGTTAGAGGAACCGGGTAGATGAATCCAGCATGGAGAAGTTTTTCAACTTCCGCCTTAATGGCAGCGGCTTTCTTCGGATGTACCTGCCGAAGCCGTTGTCTTACTGGTTTGACATCAGGATACATTTTAATCTCATGTTCAACTATGCTCGAGTCAATGCCTGGCATTTCATCATATGACCATGCAAAGACATCTCTAAATTCGCGGAAGAGAGCACTATATATTTCCAGTTCTGAAGGGGAACAACTTTTGCCGACATGAATATTCTCAACAACATCAGATTTTGTCGAGATGTTTATGGCTACGGTCTCTTCAATATTGGATAGGTTTCTCTCTGAATCCACCGTATTTACAGTATTTGTTAGGAATTCAAATACTGAAGGGTGGTATAGGTCGTGATGAGTTTCTTCTTCACACTCTGGAAGAAGGGAACGATGGTGGTTATCATTCCATGGTGTCCCCTCAATCATCATTGATTGTAAGATTCCTTCGTCAGTCCCATGAAATTTTGACCATGGATCTAATGGGGTACCATATTATTCGGACCTATCTACCCAAACGCTTGACGAGCGCTCATTTGGGCTCGCCTCCCATGCCTGAAACATTGATTGCTACAATATTTCAATAGGGCTAGGTGGCAATACCGCTCGTTGATCCATGACGACTTTGTCTTCTGCGACCTTAGACGAAGATACCATGTTGCATGTTGCTACAAACGGGATATTCCCTTCATGGAAAGGAGGTGGCAACGCGAAAGTTCCCATCATTGTGGGATCTTTTAGCAAGCCTACTCCTATATCTTTTATCGAATGGTCGCTCCCATGGATCAAGGGAATGCTTCCAGTAACTTGTGAACCATTAGGGAGGAAATTCTGTTGATCGACGATCGTAATCCCTCCTTCAAACGGGAATGCGATCTTCCTAAAATATGTCGACACTACAGCTGCCATGGCATATATCCATGGTCTTCCCAGCAGGATGTTATAGTCAAGATTGCCATCAATGACTTCAACATCAATCTCTACTGTTTTTCCTCCTAGTTCAACCTTAAAGTTATTTAGGATACCGTACAGAGTGTACGACCTACCGTCAAATGCTTTCAATGTCGTCGAAGATCGCGACAAGGTTGGAGATCCAAGAGTTTTCCAGCAACTCATCGACATGATACATGTCGATGCACCCTCATCAATAATCGTTCTATGAACAGTTTTGTTGAGTGCTTTCACTTGAATAAGGAAAGCTAATTGCGCTGGTAACTGAGGATCATATCCTTTGTGATCAAAGGATACAAGATTGGAATCTTTAGGATCCACTCCACCAATTGCTGATAACAATGCCTGTCTTTGGGATGGGCAATTTTGTAGTACCTCAAGAGTTGACATAGCAGATGGCGATTGGGCCAAATCCTCCACTATATTATAGTGTTGCGCCGCTCTGGCGCGAGGGTTGAATGTCGACTTGTGGACTACTCCCTTAGGCGGCTTTATTGTTAATTCATGCGTGAGGGGGGGTACAACTTCTGCCGAAGTCGTTGTCGAACTACTGGGTTGATCTTTCCCTTTGTCGTTCGACACCGGCGGATTCCCATAATCTTTATTCCTAGTCGAGATCAAAGCATCACTTTGCTTAGAAACCGACAACATAAGCACTTGAGACGGGGAAGCATTTCCACTATCAACCATATTTTGACCTGGGGCGGGAAACGGATCAGTCAACACAGCTGAAGTTTGGGAACTTTTAAAGAACCTTTTTAACTCAGTTTTGAACGAACAGTTCTTTGTTGAATGATTTTCATCGCATATTTGACACGGAGGAAATTGTTTCTTTTGCCCAGGAGGGTTTGAAGAAGTTTTTTGAGGGGATGATCCACCTTGTTTCTTCTTCTTCCCTTTGTTTTGTTTCTTCTTGCTTCCTGGTTGATTGGAGTTTTTGTCTTTATCCGTAGATACAGCATTTACCTCCGAAGAAAGAATCTCCTGATTTGCTTTTTGATTCGAAGTCTTACGAGCTTTCTTATTCGAATCCCTTGTCGACTTAGCGTTTGCAGTTCCAATCACGCCATCACCGGCATGAGAGTCACTGTTCGATCCGGGAGGAGGAGGGATTGAAAATTCTGGTCTGGGGGCATCAGGTATCTTATCATAGAGCGTGCCCGACTGAGTATACACTAAGTCCAAATATTGAGCACGAGCAATAACTTGCTCCTCTGTTACGACGCCTCCCTTGGCCACATCTTCTGTAATTGCCGGCAGAAGCGACTTTATAAACCACTCAGCTAATAGCTGATCTAGAACATAGGTCTTTACCATTCTGCGACGACGACGCCACTCATGTATATGATCAGATATATGTGTGGCCGTTGTCTGCTTGAAATTGGTCAAGATCTCTGTTCCAGTTTCGTACCTTATAGGTAACTGAAAGTGTGTTAAGAAAGTCGTGGCTAGGGAACTAAAATTGTCGAAAGAGGCTCTAGGTAATTCAATATACCATTTGGCCGCCGGACCAGTCAATGTCCTCTGGAAAAGACGAAGCCTTATCGAATCATCATTCAAGGTATTCGACGAACACCACAGATGGAATGTCATCACATGATTCGACGGGTCTTCGCCCGGATTTCCATTGAATTTAGGAATGTCCGAAGGAAGTTTGTGAGGAATCGCTGGCCACCAATGGGCATAGGCGATTGGATCGTTCGTCAAGCGATGTAAATCTGGTAATTCTAAGGTCGCCACGAATGGCAACTGCTGATTCAGGTTTGGCGAGGCGTACCCAGGATACGATGGAATCGCCTGAGCAGTAGGCCTTTGCACACCAGCATAATGCAACTGATGTTGATATGACTGATATGGCTGGTGGGCTTGGCCACTGTAAAGTGGTTGATTTAACCCGTTCTGAATATAGGGTTGCCCACTATTCGCAAAGATCTGTTGCTCAGATCCTTGGTACACCTGTTGAAACTGAGGTTGTTGGTATTGCACCATCCATGGTTGTGAAGCCATGTTTTGCTGTGCGACACTAACCGACGGACCAAGATGCGGGGTTATGGTCCCTGTTTGTATCTGTGTCGTCCCGGCAGTTGGCGATTGTGGTTGTGTTGCAGGGTCAATAGGCTGTTGCATTACAACTTGGGGTTGACATACAACAGGCATCGATTGAACTTGCGACACGGTTACAATTGCTGGCGTCGTCGGGATACTAGACATAGGTACACATTGTTGCATAGAATATACAACTCTTGGTTGTTGGGGTAACATAGGTACCCAACCACTCGTCGTTACTTCAGTCAAACCTGAATGTGGTTGAAAACTTCCGTATGGGTATCCTCCCGGAAGAGGAAGTGAAAGGGCATATTCCCCCCCATACGGTAACAATCCGGAGCTCAAGGGCATAGATGGCCTTTGAGGACTGGATGGCCCAAAATGATTCCCAAAGGGATCAATTTGTCTAGTTTCAACATAAGAATTACCGGGTATTATACCGGAAGAACAAACTGGAACAGACCAAGTTGTCATAATAGTCCCTGGGTGGACTCCTTCTAGCTGATGAGAGCTAGTCGGGACGGCTGGTATGCCGGCAAACATCGTTGGAATGGCAGCAGGAGCTTCTGCTGTCGCTGTGTCGTTTGGCACAATTCTAGATGTCGACGGTTGTTCAGACATTTTAAGTCTATCCAATAAACTTCCTAACGATTCTTCAGGAACTTCTTGTGGCGATAGACAAACTTCTGATGCAGAAGGAAAAAGAGTGGTACCTACTCCAAAATGAATTGGAGTATTTGCTTGCTGGTCCTCTACGATTTCCTCTATTGCAATCAGACCAGGAGGAAGAGGCAGATCGTCAGGTCCGTAAAAGATTTCTGGTGCCGAAGAAGGGGTTGCTTCGACAGCGACAGTTGTTTGAACAACAAGACTCTGTGGACCGGTTTCAGATGGAACTGGTTCAGTTATGCAAGTACTTGTTTTCAGACTAGGATCAATACAACTGTCCTTCTGTTGCTGTTGAACTTCTTCAACAGAGGCAGGGATTCCAGAAATATTGGGAGTGACCAGAATCTCAGATATTGTTGGAACTTCCGTTCTAACTTTAAAAGGAGATTTTGACCTGGTCCAGCGAGATCGCTTTGCCCGTACTACTCTCGGTTCCGGACACAAAGGTGGTTGACTCGCAAGCCTCCCTGAACGACGGGGTTTTAATTGACTTTCCTCCACGGTTGCGGATTACTTGATCAACTAAAATACAAAAAGGGGAATTATGTTTCCGTATTGAATGAATTTTATTAGACGCTTTTAGACACAACTTTGCTTTTTCATGTTTTAAGAGTCGAGAAAAAGCTAAAGATGACTCTAGTTGCCTTCGATGTATTAACGAGCCCGAAGTGACAAATGCTCGGTTGGACCTTTTCAATTATAGAGTTTGAAAAGAGCCAAAAGAAACTGCTCTGGAGATCTAGGCAGAGGGTGTGCCAAACCTTTCGCGAAACCACAGAATACGTTTTACGGTACGGGTGGTCGATCTTCGTGAATGCTGTGTTCACTGCATCGCGATCAGTAGGGCGGTCGACACGGCTTCCTAAGGATAAAGGATAATTGCCTATAGGGGTCTCCCAATATACGCGACAGTACGCGGGAGCTCAAATCCGTATTAGTGCTATCGTCCCTCAGGAGGAATCACCCACCTTCGTAGAGATCGACAGTCACTACGTTTAACGACGCCAGAACACGTCTCTACCTAGACCTCTATTGTGAGCGTTATGTTACAATGCGTTTTTAGATTCATTCAATATATTTTAAGTTGATCTTGTTTATCAGTTTGTCTTTCAGGATCACCACGAGATGTATTGGTACAAATTCCTAAATGCAGCTAAAATGATAAGCAAGCTTTCACAATCTTTTTAGCTTTGAAAATCCTAACTACTGAGGGGAGAGAAAAACAATATCTTTCCACACAGAGCACCAAGCACAAACTAATGCACTTTCTCCTAGATCAGACACCCAAACTTATCAAAATGCAAATGCAAGATGCATGTATTTCTTTTCTTTTCCTTTAATGTTGATGTAGACAAAAGGAAAACTGTTGTATGATTTTTGAATTCAATTTGAAGCGTAAACAAACCAGTTTTTTCTAAAATGAAAAAAAAACGCTTTACAGGTACTTGTTTCAACACCAAAAATATATGAATTCAAACCATAAAGTGAAAAGCAAACAAACTCAAACAGCCATGAACAGTAATGAAACTAGCTCATAAGATCACACAGACACTTTTACAGTTCAGGATCTAAGAGGCCACAACTATACTGGTTCGTTTTTCACAATGGGAAACTGTAACTGAAACAAGAAATATTGAAAGAACATTCACAGTTTCATCACACAACTGAGGCGGAATAATGTCAAGGAGAAGTGGCTTACAGCAAGTACAATAACCAGCAAGCAATCAGCCAAAAACAAGTGCAAACAGGGCCAAGACACAATAGGAAGACTGAGCAAGACAAGGGCTAACTAGACCAGCGCAGGTTCTAGTCTGCCAATTCTACTCTCAGCGCAGTTCCCGAAGGGAGCACCTGCGCTGTAATGCAGGCTGCCTGTGTACAGCCTGCACTGACTCACGAGAGTTTCGTCTACAAAGTTTTCCGGGTCATAAAAAGCTCAAAAATGCACTGTTTTTGATGAAATAAAAAGCTATAGGTCAAGTACAGGCTAAGGGATGATCAAGAGGATGAAGATATATCACAAAGAGTAAAGAGTCTTTTGTAGATAAGCTCTTCAAATCTTGAATCTGCTCAGCAAATAGCAAGAGTAGCAGTCCCTCTACTTCGCTTTTGATATAGTCAAAAGCTTTTCGATTTGGTACTCTTTTCTTCAAGAAATGAATAGCAAAATACTACAAACACCAACAAGATACTAGGCTCCCCAGCGGAGTCGCCAGTTTGTTGTGGGGAAAAGTATCCAATGCGGATGACCCTATCCCTACTCTAAAGGTGACAGTCTTTAGCAACAACTGAAAGTAAAGTTTTGATGTTCCACTTTATGAAAGTACAGAGAGAATGGAAAGAAGGTCAACCAACCTGGTGTCTTTCGCTTAGTCGATCCTTGTCCTTCTCTCTTTGTATCTCGTTCCCAGCTTCTTGCTCTCTCAGCCGGTCCAGCTACACACAGATCCTGCACAAAACAAGAGAGCAAACTACAAGATACATGTACTCATAACTGAAGCATGGATTAGGGTGCATCAAATATACATGTAAACACAAAGCATCTATGTAAAACAAGTATATAGGAGAACATGCAAACTTTATTGATAGAAAGTAACAGGGTTCCAGAGGAAGTTACAACCAATGATGATGGTTCCAATCCAGCAGCACCTCCTCGGCAGCAAGAACTCTCCTCTTCACCTCTAGTAAAACAATCACCCAATAGCTCTGACTGCAAACCAACAGCACCTCCTTGCTTATACAAAATTCCAGCCTCCTTAGACCTCATAGAAGAGCTCTATATATAGGAGAGAAGAAGAGAGGATGAGTCAGCTGGAGGCTGGCATATAGCTGACTAGTGTCCTCTCCCTCTTCAGTTAATCTTCAGTTCTTGAGTCCACTTGGAGATCCTTGGTTACACATGGTGATCAAGTACCTCTTACTCATCACAAGGCGAATCTGATGAACCAAGTGTCAGTTTGGAAGCTTCCTGGGCAGTTGACACCTTGCAGGATGACTGTGCCACTTGGCCAATCTCGCCCAGCGCAGGTAGCCTTCATTACTTTTGACTTCCAGCGCAGGTACAGAGTGGGACAGTTGCATTACAGCGCAGAAGCTCAGTTAAGCAGCTGACATGATCCAAAATAAGCCTGTTTTGAAGTGTTTTCAGGTGGAGAACTGATTGGAAGTGCTGTTGTTTGATGACCTTGTTCTTTTAGGGGTAAGAACAACATGTTTAGGGACTGAGGATCCCTGTAATTATCGACATTTCATGCTCCATGACGTGAGGCACAAAAATGTCTGTAACAATGAGGAATGTCAGAAAATCTTGGATGTGCTGAATGAGAAAGTGGTCACCACACTGATTTTAGTCTTCCAAGATTGGAAGAAGGAGTTTCATGTACATGTAGAGACATCATGTATTACTCTGGGAGAAACACCGACACGGGTTGGCGAGGGAGAATTGGACCATCCCATAGCATTCACAAGCAGGAAGCTATCCAAGGTTGAGAAGAACTATTCCACACAGAGCGTGAAGGGCTAGCTATGGTGTACGTGGTCCAAAATTTTAGACACTATTTGATGAGCATACATTTCAATATGTATACGGATCATTCTACATTGAAATACCTGGTGAATAAGCCTGTGTTGGAGGGGAAGATCTACATATGGTTTTTATTGTTTCTGGAGTATGATTTTGAAGTTATTGCAAAGCCTGGACGATTGAACATGGAACCAAATCATCTTTCGGGCATAGAAACGGGAGATGAGCCCACTAATTTGAAGAAAGGTTTTCCTAATGCAGAACGCTTTGTACTGCACATCGCGGATGGCCACTTTGAAGACATCATACACTTCCTGACAACAGGAACTACCCCAGAATTCTATACAAGCTAGTATAAGGATTTAGTGGTGCGCGCTACAGACTCTTTTGTCATTGTAGGACATATGTACAAAATGGGGTCTGATGAAGTATTGTAACGATATGTACTGGAGTATGAATGAAACAAAATCCTCACAGACGCTCATGGGGGTGTTGCGGGAGGGAATTACGCAGGAAGGGAAACTGCATAGAATATTCTACACGCTGGGTTGTGGTGGCCAAACCTCCATAAGGATTCAAAAGCCTACTGCAGGGCATGTGATGTGTGTCAAAGGTTTGGAATGCCATTGTGGAGAGATGAGATGCCTCTAAACCCACAGATGATGTCACAACCTTTCAAGAAATGGGCACTAGATTTTATGGGAGCGATTCAGCGTGAAGGAAAGAAGATGAGTGTGCAATAAATTATTACCGTGACTGAGTATTTGACTCAATGGGAGGAGACACAAGCTGTGAAGGACTAAACGGGCATGAAAACTGCGAAGTTTCTCTTTGAGTATGTATTGGCACGATTTGGGTGTCCAAATATTTTGATGAGTGATCAAGGTATTCACCTCTTGAATGAAATGATCAATGCATTAACAGAGGAACTTTAGGTATATCATCAGAAAAGTACACCTTATCACCCATAGGCTAATGGGATGGTGCAAGTGTTCAGTAAGATACTAGAGAGCGCACTGACAAAGGATTGCAATTCTTAGAAAAATGAATGGGATTGATGCATACCCACACTGTTATGGGTTTATCGAACAACATTCAAAAAGTTGACTAGGCAAACACCCTTTAGGCTTGTATACATTGTTTGAGTGGTGATGCCAATGCAATACATTGTTCCTAGTCTATGCATAGCAGCATTCACGAGAATGATGGATTGTAGAGCTCTGGAAGAGAGACTTGTGCAGCTCACAAAGCTTGAGGAAGAAAGGTTTCTTGGTGGATTTCACCAATAGGTACAAAAGGAGCTCAAAAAGGCATGGCATGATCAACACATTAAACTGTGCGCCTTTAAGGTAAATGACCTCGTTTTGTTATATGACAGCAAGTTTGATAAATTTCCAGGAAAATTTAGGATCCACTGGTTGGAGTCCTATGTCATCAAGGAGATTACTAACGTTGAAGTAGTTTAGTTGGTTAAATTGAATGGAGATCCCTACCCAGGAAAAGTGAATGGCAGTCAATTGAAGCCATACACCGATGATCCAGCCAGATGACTATATGACGATAGCATAGTGTTAGCACTCCAAGAAGCTGAAAGGAGGTGCGAGACTATAAACTAGATTGCCCATGTGGGGGAACTGCGCGATAGGGGAACTGTGTAGAATGAGGAGATGTCACAAAGACCACAACAGCACGTAGAGAACTGCTCTACCCAGGGAAAAACCACGTAGGTCGGCCAGAAAGTGACCGTTAGAGTCATTGCTCATGATTTGACGATGAAAAAATGACCAAATGAAGTTGGGGGGTGGGCGAGGCAGCATTTCAGATGAAATTTATGGGCAATACCCTTGAAAATCTGCCAAAAATCTAGCATTAATGAACTGATTTTGGGGGGAACGATCGAATCTGAATTCAAAATGGCCTATAAATTACAAGTGGCTTCCCAATGAAAAACACCTGGCATTTTGAGCATTGAGTTGTTGAGATTTCAGGTGCATACGAACCGTGAGTTCTTTGAAGTTCTCATACCAAGGTCAGTGTTTGAGAAATTTCCAAAGGAGACACTAGAGTTGTTGAATAGTGTCATGTCGACACCGACCGAAACCATAGATCTTGGGGAAGCAGTGACAGCCGAAGGGCTGTTCCAGAAGTTATTATGGAGGCAGAGGGAACTGCTTCGAAGGTTGCAGAGATACCAGCCAAAGTCCCCAAGTCACCTAGACCAAGGCCTACCCCAACCAAGGAGAGTTCGAAGAGCAAGAAATTCAAGTAGGCTATGACACCGGTGCGCACAATGCCTAGGAGAACCTCGTAGAAGGACAAGCCCTCTGCACAAGAAAAGGGAAAAACCGTTAACCTAAAACCGGAGGAGAAAGAAATTGAGGACATCCCAATGGATGATGAGGATGTTGGGGTGGAAAACAAGGACGTTGAAGTTGAGGGGTTCAACCCCATTACTAAATTTCCTAAATACGTCCCTCCGTGCCAGGGCAAGAGAAGAGTGCCTAAGGAAATTGATGAGAGCAAGGTCACCTTACATACACCTCTTTTGCTAGACCAAATTGTCTTTCAAGGACCGTGCTTGGGGCAGATTCCAGTATTGAAACTAGAGGATTTGGACTTAGTTGACATCGAGTGATTCCCTCACTTGGCGACAAACTAGTTAATGCACCACGTTGTTCATAAGAACACTGGGATGACCACGTTGGAACCGTGGAAGTGGCTAAAAGGTGTAGACAAAGTGGGTCTACTTAACCTACTTTGGGTGCCACACTACAATCACAAACCCATTACCTTGGTGGTAATCAAGTATCTTCTATGTTTGGTGCAAGATGGGTGTATTTGGCAAGAGGAGCCAATACCCATCATAGATATGTTGATCCATAGGATCACGCAACTACCATATACATGGGAGAATATGGCCATGATGTTTGGCAGAAAAGGTGGCGAGCATGCCCTCGTAGAGGCCATGAAGGAGAAATTCATGCTTGCAAAGAAGCCACGAGGATATGCTATCTCAAGTATCTATGACCCCGCGGTCAAAGTGGCCACATAGATTTTGGCAGGAAAATTCATGTGGAAGTGTCGTGTAGATTAAATATTAGCACCCGTCATAGCTCTAGCAGTTCAATGCACGGAAGGAGTTCAGTTCAATTGGCCTTGCTACCTTCGCAGTGAGTTCCTCATGAACTGCCACAAGGCACATGATCTTAGAAAGCCCTTCCACTGTGCGTGGCTCTTACTGTCCATTGTGCTGGTAGCCTAGGAGCTACCTGAAGATAGTCAATTTCCCTTGATCGCACTGGACCTACCAGAGGTAGTGAAGTACACTTTGTTGTGGGTGACTAAGGATCCTTAGCGGATCAAGGACAACAAGGTCTTTTGGATCTTGATGGAGATGAGTGTGCACATGGCCATCAACGACAAGTCGTAGTTGTCACCTACAATCTTCGAAAAACTATAGGAGTACATGGAGTTCAAGGTAGAGTACCACCAAATAGCGATCAGGGTGTGGAAGGACCATGAGCAGAAGTGGCATGACTTGCCTTACTTAGCAACGGATGATGCAATCGATGCATTTCTTGATCATTGGTCGATAGAGTGGCACACTGCCTTGGACTTAGAGGCATGATTAAGCAAGTCCACCATGAAAAGCAAAAAGAAGGAGGCCAAGCTCAACATGGAATAGTTGATTGAGAAAAGGAGGAAGGAGGCCAATGATAAGGCCTAGGTAGAGTGCACTGCCACGCAGCAGGCGGGTGAACAGACAAGAGGAGAAGAGCATGGCTCTGACAGAGCTCAGAAGTCACCCTCACCAGAGAGAAAGGAAGAAGCGGATGATCAGAGAGAATATGGTGGAGCAGACCCGCAGATGACTTCATGTCGTATCAAGTGTCGAAGGGGACAAGAAAAAGTAGGGTCGTGGAAGAAGCCCAAGGCCAACAAGTTGTTTTTAGATCCAATCACCCTAATAGAGGGGGACCTGAATGACATTGGAGATATAGTGCGAGATTGCACCATGGAATTGCTACATCAGTTTGAGCAACAATAGCAGTAGGCATTGGGGACCATTCAGACGGGTCTGCGAGAGCTGCAAATCTGTGCATCACAAACCAATGCGACATCCACCAGCTTGGCCATCGATACTTCAGAAGCCATCGGGATACAACATTCGAGGGAATCCTAAGCCATAGTGCTACAAGATGGAGCATTAACAATGGATACTAAAGCTAACAAGCTTGTTGTTAGCGTCCTCAAGAGTGTAGGTCTGAATTCAGTAGCAATTCCTAGTGAGGTGCTAAACCTGCTACAGGATGGGGTGATCGCGGAACTTAGGGCCCATGAACAACATGCTTTGCAGGTGATCAGCGAGAAAAATATTAACAATGATCAACTGGCCATACAACGAGACTCTGTCATCACCATTGTAAACGATGTGACCGACGAGAATAATCACATAGTATAGGTCGTGGAGGAAGCATACGAAATGGTGCTAGAGTTGGCCATTCTAGAGGATAAGCTAGTAGAGGTGCACATTTGAAAACATACTATGGGGGTGCACAACGCTCGCATAGAGTTGGCCAAGGTTCAACTAGAGCTGAACCTCTAGATTGCAGAGTTGCAGTTGAAGGCTCATCCTTCGACTCCGTCGAAAGTAAAGGAGCAGCACATGACCACTGTCATAGAGGTGATAGTGACAGTAGAAAGTGCAGTGGCAAATTGCAAAAGGTTGTTAGAATAGTCATTTGAAGTACTAACCAACATACAATAAGATCCCGACATGCAGAGTGTAGAAATTCTCACTGTAGATCAACAGATTATGCAATACACTAAAGCAAAATACAAGATCTACTTCTACAACAAACATTGCGTAAGCTTAATCAAATATGAGCAATATCAAATAGAACACATATAACTAAGAATGAGAATTCAATCACACATGAACATAGAAGAATAACCCAGGCAAAGCCTCAGCCTAAAACCCCAATCTTTGTATTATCATACGAGTGGAAATATGTTCAGTATTACAAAAATAATCAGCTCTCAAGCTATCGTTCTCTCTCCGTAATCAAACAATAGAGCTCACGGACTGAGTAAACACTAGATATGCCTTTCCTCAGCCCTCCAAGCTTCATATTTCCTTGCACAGTTTTTCTTGGAGTCCAATGATGCCACCTGTGTGATTGGCCTCATCACACACTCACTAAAATGAAGAAGTAACTGTGCAATATCCAAGGAATGAATTCCTTTCGCCTACAAGAGATATTCACAATGGAATATTCCTGCAACTGATAGTACATTTTCCCTCCATATTATCTCAACTGGGTCTCTGTCTAAACTGACATTCATGAGTTATTTACGAGAGAATATTCATTATCTGAAGTGCAGCAGTTACATGCATGCATGCATTAACTAACTAAAATCATAATTAATTCAACAAATTGTTTGAACTAATCTAACTAGACTTGACTCAATTAACTGAGTCAACTAATTACAACTCAATATTACAACTCATCATTATCTCCTTAACTGATGGATAAATTCCTTAATCAATGGAGAAACTATTGCATGTCCCCACATAGACTTCATGTTTGATTTTCTACAACTAATTAACTCAAGATGAATTAATTAATTATTTTACAAATAACTGCTAAGATCAATCTCGAATTTTACTTCTCTATTTTAGTTCAGGGACTAACTAAAATAGGAAGGTATCCCAAAATTCTATTTATAGCATTACTAAATTTATCACTTCTACATTTATCATTTTTTGTTGCTATTTTCAACACTCCCTCTCAACAAGAAAGGGATTATCAGTAACCCCAATCCTGTCTCTGTGGAACTTGAACTTGCATTTTGATAATGCCTTCATCAAAATATCAGCCTCTTGTTCCTCGGTTGAAACATACAGCAACAACATGATCCTCTTGACCACACAGTCTCAAAGATGGTGGTAGTGGATATCAATGTGCTTGTACCTATCATGAAAAACTGGATTCTCAGAGAGTTTGATACAACTCTGATTATCACAGTAGATCACAGTTGAATCCATTCTCTGACCAAATAATCCCACTAGAATCTTCCACATCCAAATAGCCTCACATGCAACCTAAATAACAACCATGTATTTAGCCTCTGCTAAGATCTGATCTCTGTTTCCTGCTGTACCAGGAAACTGGAGTTGAACCAAAATTGAAGATTCCTCCAAAAGTGCTCTTCCAGTCTGATGGACTCCCTTCCCAATCCCCATTTGTGAATCCCTAAAGCTTTACTGCCTCTGTTCGTCTGTACCACAATCCAAACTGAGATGTGCCTTTGACGTATCTCAACACATGTTTCGACGTCTTCCAAAACAACTTGGTAGGCTGAACCATAGCTTGACTCAGCTGGTTCACCAAAAAACATAAGCTGGGACATGTGTTCACTAGATACATAAGTGAACCCACGAGCTGCCGATAAACAGTAGCAGCTACTACCTCACCTGAAGTGGCATCCTCCTTCCTCCAGTTCCCAGCTAGAGGAGTCTGCATGGGCTTGCACTTCTCCATGTGAAAGTGCCTGGGTATCTCATTAGCATACTTTCCTTGAGACACAAATACTTCACCATCTTTCTATCACACCTCCATGCCTAGAAAGTAGTGCATAAGACCCATGTCTTTCATTTCGAACTCTCTTTCAGGGTCCTCCTTGCAAGACTGGATCAACTGATCATCATTTGTCAAAATATGATCATCGACATAAAGGACAATGATCAATGGCTTGCCTTCTACCATGATGTGGTAAAGGTTTACATTTCCTTCACTCTAGGTGAAGCCCAACCTGGTGAAATAACTGTCAATCCTAGTGTACCAAGCACGGGGTGCTTGCTTCAGCCCATACAAAGACCTCTTGAGTCTGCACACATGCGACTCACAATCGAATGCCTTGAAACCCTCTGGCTACTCAATGTACACCTCCTCCACAATATTCCCATTGAGGAATGTTGTCTTCACGTCCATCTGATGGATCTTCCAACCCATCTGAGTTTATAGTCCCAACATCGATTTGATTGATGAATACCTTGCTACAAGAGAAAAGATCTCGTTGTAATCCATCCCCTTGACCTGTGAGAAACCTCAGCAAACAAACCTTGCCTTATGTTTCCCAACACTGCCATCAACTACTTGCTTTACCTTCTAAATCCATCTGGAACTCACCTCTGACTTGCCTTGAGGTTTTGGGACAGCATCACAAACACTGTTCTGAATGATAAAGTTGTACTCCTCTACCATTGCATCAACCCAAACTGGTTGTTGCACTACCTCATCGAATGAACAAGGTTCAATATCTACACACTCCCCAACTAGGGCCATGTACCCAGTATATCACTTGAGCACCCTCCTCTATCCGTGCTGAGAAGATGGCTATCCCACATTCTCCCGCGCATCCAGCATCAACCTGTTAGCTTCCCTTGAGTGTTTCTGCTCATATCTAGAAGTCTCAACTTGAGGGTTTGTCTCCACTCGCAGATCCTCTGCATGCAGTTGTTCTGCATCAATCTAAGGCTCCTCCTCCTTAGGAACTAAAAGTTCCCCCTCTACATCCAACTTGAGCTCCCTCTCAAGTGATACTCACATGGCTTTCTGCTCATCAAAATTCAAATCCCTGTGTACCAATGTCCTCTGACTGGTATGCAGGTACATCCGATAGTTGTGGGTTGTATCCGTGTACCCCACAATTATACCCAACTCATCTGTTGGATCTAGCTTCTTCCAGGCATCTTTGGTCACATGACAGTAAACTAATGATTCGAAGATTCAAAAGTGACTCACATCTGGTCGCTTCCCGAAAAAGGCCTCCATAGGTGTCTTTATTCCCAGTATATGGTGTGGGATTCTGTTCTGCAAGTATACTATTGTATTACATGCCTCAGCCGACAAATGCAGTGGTAGGATTTGGTCATGCAACATCACTCGAACTGCTCCCACAATCGATATGTTCTTCCTTTCGACCACCCCATTCTGTTGTGGGTTATGGGGTGCCATCAACTCCTGTTTAATTCCTTCTCCAGCGTAGAAGTCCTTAAACTGTTGGGATACATACTCTCCACCATTTTTCTACGCAAGGATTTTATTTTATTTCCAAATTCTTTCTCTGCCAAAGCTTTAAACTCACAAAACCTCAACAAGGTATGATCCTTCTTTTGCATAAAGTAGATCCAAATCTACAAGAAAAATCATCAATAAAAATAACATAGTACCTTTGTTTAGCGGTGGAGGCTGTAGAGAAGGGTCCACAAACATCTAAGTGAACTCACTCCAGGATTGCTCTAGCTCTACTGTCTCGATCCCAAAAGGAAGACTTCGTATACTTACCCAAGGTACAACCTTTTCATGTATTTGTCTGCTCTACCTTCCCTTGGGAAGTCTGGTAGAAATCTGCTGCATGATCTTCAGGACTCCATGGTGCAAGTGGCCTAGTCTTCTATGCCATAGCTCGCCAACATCTTGGCTCTGCACCATCTCAGCTTTGGAACTCAAGGCAACACAGTCATCTACCTCCATCTTGCAGAGATTATTTACTCGAATCCCGATTCACTTGGTCTGTCGAGTACCAATATGCCTCAGGAATAACTTTCCTTTACTAAAGACTACATCATAGCCTTTATCTTCTAGCATAACAATAGACACAAGATTCTTCTTCAGACCTGGTACATACTTTACATTAGTTAGGGTGAGGGGAGCTCCATGCTCCCTCTAAAACGCAACCGTACCTTCACCTGAAACACGATACTTTCCATCATCACCCATCTCGATCCGCATCTAGAGATCCTTCTCCTCCAAGGTATTGAAAATATTATTGTCACCTGACATGTGTAATGAAGCTCCACTGTCCAGGTACCACACACATCCCACCATGGGTGAAACAATGTATGCGATAAGAGAGAAATCCAACTCAAACTATGAGGCCAGTGCCTCACCATTAGATCCCTTCAAGGATCCCTTCTTGGATTTCTTCTATGGACAATTCGTAGCATAATGGCCCAGTTCATGACAATGAAAGCATCAAAATTTTGATTTGTCAAACTTCTTCCCACCATGGGAAGAACTGGATTTGGGATGGGACACCTTCCCTTTCCCTTTCCTCACCTTACTTGCTAAGGCTATATTTTCCTCTTATCTCCTCCTGCATCAAATCCGACTAAAGTCATTCCCAATATCGCAGTTTTTCTCTTCCATTAACCAAGTCTTTGTAGCTATGCCAACTCTTAGGAAGATTGAGGAGTGCCAGACACACCATGTCATCATTTTTTGTCATGATCCCTACACTTCCATGCTCATCCCTACAGGTGGTGAGCTTGTTCAAATATGTAGAGATCGTGTTGCCATTTTCACACATTATTTTCAAAAGCTTGTATTTCAACGCCAACTTCCTTTGATCATTGTTGTTCTGATATATGTCTTTCAATGTTTTCCACATTGAAAACAATGTCTCCTTCCCATGGAGACTCGAGAGTATGTGGTCTCGAACTCCCTCCAGAAGGACTCTCCTTGCTCTAGCCACACATTTCTTCCATTCCGCCAATTCTGTAACATTAGTCAGCTTGGAGACTTCTTGATCAATGAAGTCCTTTAGACCAATATCCTCTAATACTGCTTCCATGTGATCCTTTTAGGCTATATAATTCGAGCTGGCATCAAGGGCATATTCAAGTCTTAAACCGTTGAACACCATTGATGAAATTGAGATGTGATAAGAACTCGATTTCTATATTCTAGAACCCCAAACTTCAAACTTCTCCCTTCTTGTATAATATTCTTTGCTTTGATCACCTTTGCTCTGATACCCTGTAGAAATTCTCACTATAGATCAATATATTATGTAATATACTAAAGAAAAATACAAGATCTACTTCTACAAAAAACTTTGCGGAAGCTTAATCGAATATGAGCAAGATCAAATAGAACACATATAACTAAGAATGAGAATTCAATCACACATGAACACAGAAGAATAACTTGGGGAAAGCCTTAGCCTAAAACCCTAATCTCTATATTATCATACAAGTGGAAATATGTTTAGTATTACAAAAATAATCAGCTGTCAAGCTATCCTGCTCTCTCTACAATCAAACAATACAACTCACAGACTGAGTAAACACTAGATTTGCCTTTCCTCAACACTCAAAGCCTCCTATTTCCTTGCGCAATTTTTCTTGGGGTCCAATGATTCCACCTGTGTGATTGGCCTCATCACACACTAACTAAACTAAAGAAGTAACTACGCAATCTCCAAGGAATGAATTCCTTCTGCATGTAAGAGATATTCACAATGGAATATTCCTACCACTGATAGTACATTGTCCCTCCATCTAATCTCAACTGGGTCTCTGTCTCAACTGACATGCATGAGTTATTTATGAGAGAATATTCAGTTATCTAAAGTGTAGTAGTTACATGTGTGCATGCACTAAGTAACTCAATTCGCAATTAATTCAAGAAATTGTTTGAACTAATGTAACTAGACTTGACTCAGTTAACTGAGCCAACTAATTGCAACTCAATAGCACAACTAAATCTTATCTCTTTAACTGATGGATAAATTCCTCAATCAATGGAGAAAATATTGCATGTCCCCACATATACTTCATGTTTAATTTTCTACAAATAATTAAATCAAGATGAATTAATTAATTATTTTACAAATAGCTGCTAAGATCAAATTCGAATTTTACTTCTCTATTTTAGTTCAGGGAATAACTAAAATAGGAAGGTATCTCGAGATCCTATTTATATAAGTACTAAATTTATCTCTTCTATATTTAGCATTTTTTATTGCTATTTTCAACACAAAGGCTGGATACAGAGGCATGAGAACTACAACAATGCTACAACGAGGTAAAAGGGACAACTCACACTCTCACCATCACACAGAGACTCACAAAGCTACAGGAGGGAGTGTTGAAGGTGCACTTGAAGCATTGGTTAGACAAAGTCTATTTGATAATGTCCTCCATTGAAGGCAAGCTTGCTAGTTTGTAGAAGAGTCAGCAGAAGCTTCAGGCTAACACTTCAGGGCCAATTACAGAGAAGTTGGTCAAGGAGATAAAGAAGGCAGTCGTGCAGTGCACTACCAAGGTAGTAGTCATACAGTTCAAGCTGGGAGGTCTTTACACCAATATCTTCATGCCCGTAGAGTGAATCGAGTGCAAGTCACCATGTTTGTGTTGGGGGACTGTAGGGAATCGGTTCCCCCAAGAGTCAGTTTTGGGGAAGAAAGCCCAAATTTTGAAATAAAGATGTAAATTCTCTGCATTTTTTGGTTGCGGAGCATGAAGAGGTCAAGATTCATAAAGGGTTGTTTGCCCTTATTTTGTAAAGTGTCATGTCAGTTGTAAAGATATACCCATGGTCTGGGCACCATGGGATTGTATAAAAAGAAGCTAAGTAAGTAAGCTCTAGGTAGCTTTTCGATAGTTAATGAAGTTTCAGAAGAGTTTTGGGTAAGAAGTTCTAAGTGTTCTCGGGTCTTAGCGTAGATAGATTCTCTGTGGTTGAGTGCAAAAAGGCCTAGGTGGAAGTTCGCAGCTAAGTGCGCAGACCCCTGCAGCTGTGTGCACAGGGCAGATAGAGTCTGTATTGAAATTGAGATATAAATAAAGAAGAGTATTCAGTAATCACTGTGTATTTTGTAATTGTTTAATACATATGATTATATTATGTTACGATCTAGGTTTATATTATAATGCTTATTTGATGCGCTAATGTATTTGATTGTATCTGTTAATTGAACACAATAAAAAATATAGGTTTATGTGAAGATAATTGTAAATGCATGATAGAATAGGTAACAACTTAAGATAATTCGGTAACTTATAAAGTAACACTGTTACAAAGGCGCGTAAGTGCCTGAAACGTTGGTTAGTACTGAACGAAGGCCAGTCGTATACCTTCGCGGAGCTACCAAGGACCAGAAGAGAAGGCACATCGATAAGACCTAAGGGCTTATCGAACTGCATAAAGGTAGATCAGGGAGTATAAATCGACATCAAAACCATCTCACGGTGTGGAAACTTGGTTCTTGCATCCCACCATAGTGCTTCGGGTGAGACTTCAGTCCGCACTCCTTGGGCTAATGCCGAAAGGGCCAATAGTGTAGAGATTTGTTTAGCTGACTAATGCTAAACTTGGGTCAGAGCCCATCACGCCAACATGTCTTAATGTCTCACAGGAGCCTCCATATGTCTTGCTTATGGTTTTGAGTGCCTTTGATAAGAATTTGTTTAGATTTTCCTTTGTTCTTGTCATTAGTTCATTAGCGAATGGATTTGTTTAGTCATTGAGTTCTTGAAAGAATTTGTGTTCTAAAATATTTGTTTATGTCAATGATTGGACATGCATCTTAGTTTTATTTCATTTTGAAAATTAAGAGGAAATTGAAAATAAATATCTCTTTGCATTGTCCTCTAGCGTTTCATGAGTAAATTTGAATTGGAACAGTTGAAGTTTAAATAATTTTACTTAGTTATTGTTTTTTTCATACTTGTTTTCTCTTACCTCCTTTAACAAATTCTCATTGAAAGTGAAGGTTTCCCTTTTTTCATGCTAGGTTGCATTTTAGGATATTCAAGTGAAATTTTCGGTAAGCGATGAAATTGAAACCTAATCAAAGATAATATTTAAAATATTTTGAATCAATCTAAGGAGCATTTGTAACATTAATGAAAAAATTTATAGGTCTAGGCTAGAGATGTGTCCTGGTGTCCATAAACATAGGATTTATCTTTGATTCATAGCGTTGCATCCCACAGGTGAAATCCCATTCCATGTACATAAGTGTATAAGATCATTCTCCACGTACCTTTGGGTATATTGGATGGCACTCCATGCATGAAAAGTATATGGGAGCACTCTAATCGAACAGTTACATATTAGACAACACTAACATGAACTGCACTTCCACGTACCATTGAGTATATTTTGGAAGTCCACCATATATTTCTCTCCTTGCCATAGGTAACCAATTCGTTCACTTTGTATAGAGTGATACATCGAACACAACATTCACAGATTTTTTTACATGTATGTTAAGTCCCTATTTCTCCAAGGTGTGTACATTAAGTCATGGTTACTTGGTAAACCTTTATCCCTAGTTTATCCTCTTTTTGATTTTAATTTTAGTGTTAATTATTAAAATTTATTAATCCAACATGGAAGAGCACACCCTTCCTCTTCATCGTTCACGTAGAATGAAAAATAATCCTCCTCTTCTACCTGAGGCTACTCCTGGCCATCGTCATAAGCATAAGAAGACATAAACTACCGAATAGGGAACTTCAAGAACTACTTCTAGTTCTCCTCCTAAATATGATCGACAAAAATCATATTTCCCTTTGAGTACTAAACCCAATATTACTTCATCATTTCTTGGTGAATATGAAAGATTTGAAACCAGAGCACCTGATACTTTATTACCTATAGTCATCGGGCCTGAATTTATTTAATGAGAGACTTTATTAGTTGAGGTACCTCAGCCATCTTCATCTACGAATTTAGAACTTCCCTCTTCTCTTCCTTTGTCTAAGATACAAACGCAAACTATATATATGGGACCTGATGGTGAACCCATTCCACCTGGTCTTCTGAATAGGCCCCATGGGAAGAGCTTAGTCCTTCTACTATTGTTCATTAGAGTGGACTCCATTTTTATCACACTTATCCTCGTCCTCATCTTCAAACTCTAATACAAACTCCTTTACCTAATCCTCTCGACTCACCTGTCATTTTAGCGTGACAATCTTATTTGGGATAGTTAACCATGATTGAATCTACTATGGTTTCCTACCCTGTGTCCTCCACTATGGCTGAGGCAACTAGTGTTTCTTCTTCATCCATGTTTGTGACATCACCAGAGGCACATATGTATGATCGCCCACTCATCCCACATGGTTATAAGTCAATATCTGGTACCTTCTTTTGTGTGCGATCCAGTCCATGGACCTCTCCAATGTCATCGACATCTAGAATTTGATTTGGTACTTCATTAGTGAGTGCTACACATCTTACTCCTTCTCCTCAACCTAATCCTATAGTTGAATAACAGGATGGCCCCTATGTTAGTGGGTGTGGTTACCTTCAAAAACCTAACTTTCCTCATGTTGTGTACCCTTCACAAGGTGGGAAGTTACCTCCATCATTCCCTCCTCCTTTGGTAGGGGGAAACCTATTGTCAGTATACCCAAAATTGTTGCTAAGCCTTATCCAAATCCTCCATATCATGGAATGGATGGTAATGTTTGGAAACCTACTTTTCTCATACAACCTAGTTCGATGGTCGATCCATCCTTGAATTCTCAACCTATTCCATCTGCACCTCAAATTCCTACTTATCAATTTTTACCTCTGCAAGATAAAATTCATGTAAGCCAACCTTTATAGGCTGTAATTATGGCTCAATCTATTCCATTGGTATCTGGAACCTCAGAAGTTCCACTTACCCAACCATTACAAGGTACCTTACAGTCTCAATGACTTGTATAACGTATTCCTCAAATTCTAGTAGGACATATTTCTTATGGTATGGAACAAGCTCCGTTGAATCCACCTTATTTTTGGATGATGCAAAATCCCATGGGGAAACAATATCAACCTTATCATGGTATTTCTCAATTTCCTTATCAAGGCTAGCAAGTCCAAACCCAACCTCTTTTGTATTTGTAAGGTTATCCCGGAGTTGGAAAACAAGCTTATGTGTGAGTTGGTTATCAGAATCCTCCTTATTATAGTGCCCACGTTCCTTTTTTTAGGAACCCTTTGTATTATGTATCACATATACATATTTCTCAGGATATTCCCTAATATCTAGGTTATCCTCCATGGTATTCTAATAGGTATTTTCCATTTGTGGCAACTCTTGAATTTCCATATTTGACTCGGCTCACCAATGATCCTATTACTCTTTTTCCTTGGTGGTCGATTATTCCTACAAAAATTTCTTCTAATATCCAAAAATTCAATGGGAATCCTGTAGAATACCTGTCGACGCATGTCATGACTTATCATCTATGGTGTTCTTTGAACTCCCTTAATGATGATTCAATTTTATTTTTATCTTTTCCAGTGCACTCTTATGGGTATGATAACTAAATGATATATCAAATTACCTAGAGAATCATTCAACAATTTCAGTACCCTGGCTACCACCTTCCTCGCACATTTCTAGTTACCCCTTAGATATGAAACTAGAATGAAAATTCTAAACAACTTCAAACAATCTGATTCCACTCACATGTTTTCATCACATTCGTGAGTGGCGACATCAACGGTGGCTATTTGAGACATATGTTCCAGACCAATTGTTAGTGAAATGGTTTACTAAGTCTCTGTTGGCTCCTATAACATAATACATAGCTAAAGGTGGAATTGTGACCAAAGAGAAAGTGATTTCTTGTATCGAGCACTTGGATCTGGTTTATACCCAATCTAGCACACCTTATGATAAGATACCAAATTCTCCTGACCTTCGAACATTATTCCTCAACCTCCAAGTAAAGAATCTCATGTTGTTTATGGCATGATTGGTTCTGACAGTTTGCAGTGTGTGAGTAAACCATATGGTTTTTCTCTTACCGTAACTGCCCAAAACCCTTCATCCAATCCTCCTATGAATTCTACCTCCAAGGTCAATATCACTCATTTTGATAAAGGAAAATCTCAACGGAAACCAGGAACTAAGGAGAAAGGCAAAGGTAAGAAGAAGAAACATTATCCTACGTAGGATAAACAAAACAATTATTCTTCTGACAATAGATGGAAACCTCGTTATATGTGTTTGAATTGTTATGACAAACACTTCACTCGTGACTATGCCCACTAGGTGTAAGTGATCCAATTTTTTAAATATTCTACTTCACCCACTGTGCTGAAAGCTTTGTTTCTGAATCAGGAGACTCATATGGTTTCCTAGGACCCTACTTCCTCTAACTTGGTTTTGATGTTTTCTTCTGCTAAATCAAAAACTAATATTATCATGGCTACCCATAATAAATACTATGGGAATGTGAATCCCTTGAATAGTTAGGCTACTAATCAACCTACCAGATTGGCTGCATTGCCATCATATCCTTCTTACGATTCCTATAGAATTGACTATTAAGCCTACAAAGGGCGTTATCCATAAATATTCTTTAGACCCTCACGCGAGAGATGCTCATAATTACAACTTTGTCGAGGACTTGGCTCAATCAAAATCATTTATTTCTACTCTCAAAGTGTTGCAAAACTATCCCACCTAGAAAAGGCTTTGCTTTCCACAATTGGATGTATCGATCCTTCATATTCTAGCCTAGTCATTTTTAATCATGAGAACTATACACCTTGACTTCCAACTCAATTAGAATTTAAGATCCACATTGTTATCCATGGTAGGAAAATTCATCATTCTATTGTGGATGAAGGAACCTAAACCTGAATTATGTCCTTGTCTTGCTTGAAGGTCATTATTTCTCCTCAATTGAGTCAATCTCCCACCACCTTGAAATCTTTTGATGGAATAAATTATAAAACTTGTGGAATTTTTAATTCCTTACAAGTAGAATTGGGACGTAAATCCATATCCGTATAAGTCAAAGTCATCAACAAACCACTCAATTATAATCTTCTATTGGGTCGTACTTGTGTTTACCTCATGGCAATTGTCGTTTCATCTTATTTTCAAATTTCAATTCTCCTAAAAAAGGCGACATAGTATTCATTGATAAGCTCACATTATTTTCGTCTAATTATCCAATTATTGGTAGTGTCCCTCACGTAGGGGAAACTCTACACCCATAGCATCATGTCAGGTTTGGTATGCATAAAGGTTCCTCTCTCATGGGAACCTTTTTACTTCCTCCTCCTTTGCTTCCCAACATCTCTCCTTCGATTTTGTTAGTGTCAGTATTTTCATCCTTCCATCAATGATCAAAAATCCTCTTTTCATATCATTTTAGGGGTCTGATTCATAATTTTTTTATCATTCCACCAGGTCATGCAAAAAATTAGTTGTTGATGGTAGTCCTAGTCCAAAAACATCACTCTTCCCTAAATGTGATTACTTGCTGGCATAGTTTCATATCTTGTTGACTATACATCATACATTAAGTTATTTTTATCATGCCATTTGTATCAGTCATGAGGTCATTATGTCATCTTGAAATTCAATCCTTCAAGGTCTGATTAGGTCATTAGGGTTGCTAAGGTTCCATTCCATTGCATAAGACCAGCGAGTAAAGGGTGATCAAATAACATCTCTTCACCATGTGAAGATGATTTGTAAAGAAAAATGCTTATTTCATTATGTAATTTTATGTCTTTCAAATGTAATAATATCACCATCCCAAGCTGTTAACTTAGTGTTCCAAAGATGCCAGACCATCAAAAGATTATTTTTTCAAAGGAAATAGTCAAGTGAAAGGGTAAAGTTTCAAAGGGTTAAGTGCATGCCAAACGGAGTTGTTTTTTCCCAAGGGTGTGCAAATTATCATTTTCCACAAGCACTAAACCCTAATTTCCTCACTCATTGATCTAGGGTTGGCTATGGAATCAGATACATCTGAGTATATGAGGCATAATGGAGGTCATTCCAGTGAGTATGAGGCCTTTCCAACTCATATGCATCATGTCTCCATCATTTTTCAATAAGTCATTCCAAGGGACAAATCATTTTCCACACATAGGGTCGGTTTTTCTTCAAACTATGTTTTAGACCAAAGAGGGAATAATGTGGAAAATGTGAGAGAGTTTTTTTCCCACAATAGGCCAAGGAAGAAAAACCTCCTTCACTTTTTACACAGGTGTCATGGTTTTAGAGAAATGTCAAAAATACAGTTGCTACAAGAGAGTTGCTGCACTTCGGGAGTGACCTTGGGAAAATCAAGCTTTATCCTAACTAGAGGGACCAAATTACTTACTTGATGAGTAAAATGATAACTAGACACAAAGAGATTTCCAATGAGATATCATGAGCTCAATTTCGAGTTCAGGAAGACCTCCAAAAGTTGATTGGAACAACACTCTGCATTTTGGCAGCCTCATTCTACACATTTTCACTAGTCTTGGGAGATTGAGCTTTCGACAAGGCAAATGAGCTCCAAATTGAAAAATTCAAGATGTTATGGAAAGTAGAATTGACAAGCTTTTCAAAGTGCTATCCCATGCCCAATTGGGACACCAGGAAGGTAGTAAAAAATTTCCTTGAAGTGGCATTGCACTTTTGGAGACCGGCACTGTGATTTTGGCCTAGCGTTATGCTTCTGAGTGGTGGCACTGCATTTTTGGTAGGAGAGCCTAAAAACCCTCAAAACATCAAAGAAACTCCAAAATTTCTCTCTCCCTCCATCATTACAAGTAAGTGGAAATCCCTCACCTTGGTTTTGATCTGTAAATCTAAATTTTAAGCATCATTTTCTATGATTAATATAAAACCCTAAAATGTCCCTAATGATGCCAAAACCCTAAATCATCACTACTCATCCTAGCACCTAGACCTATAGTTCTAAAATTCCTGTATCCCTATTCACCTATCACCTATCCATTTTTCCATTTTTCATTATTCCATATCATTCACATTCCCCTTGTCCCTCTTCCCCAAGAGAAAATCTCAAGCAAACAAGCCCTCCCTCTCATTTCCTACTCCTCCATTCATTTCCTAGTCACAAGCTCATCTCCCATCCCCTCATTCCTAAAAACACTTTCACTCATTCCCTTCATACACCTCAACATTGCAAACATGGACCAAAAGGACCGACACTATGAGGAGGAGGAAAACACAAGTAGTGACACCTCAGTAGACAGAGCTAGGCAACATAGAAAACCACACAAGGGAGGCTCAAGTAGAAGCTCTGATGGAAAACATGGAGAGGGACAAGTATGTCATAACATACTTGGAGCATGAAAACAAGCAGTTGAGTGATAAACAAGACCTCATGGAGTTGGAAATGCTCAAGGCAAAAAGTAAAAGTGGCAAAGAGACACAAGTCACTTTGACTCCTATTGAGCAGGAGATTGAAGACGATATGGAGACTTGGCTTGAGAGAGTCAACCTACACCTTGAGAAGCTATTACAGAAGGCCAACGGGGACAATCAGATGATCAGACACATGGCCTATCATTACAAGACCCGTAACAAGATTTGCAACAGGAGGGTCAGGGAGATGAAAGCTAGGCTAAGGTGGACCTTGAAAGGAAAGAAAGAAGAGGATAGACTTAGGATGTTGGTTGAAGCTTCCTTGGTTCATTAGAGCACATGATGATAGTGCTTCTCACTAATTTTGGGCAAATTTGGAGCACATTTTGTCATTTGCAAATTTTGGATTTCAATACACAGGAAAACTGCCTAAAATCCTAGGGGCACCAAATGAAGAAATGGTTTGCATTTTCTGACTTAGACTGATGAGGACATGCACATTAGTAATTTTCAAAGTTTTTGGGGCAGAACTAGTCCACCAAAAGGTCAAAAAACACCCTAAAAATGACCTTTCTGCCACTTTTTGGACACACAGAAGCAATTTTGGTATAATCACGTTTTCAGGCATTAAATGAGCTTCAAATGCATAAATTCCAAGTGTTCTAGAAAATATACTTGAAGACATTTCTAATGAACTATCATGGGCTCAATGTGGATGCCGGGAAGCCTCCAAAAGGCACCTGAAATTGGCACTGCGCTTTTGATATTTTGGTAAGGGTTGCTATTTGTCCAGTTTTTTATTGTAATCATGGAATTATGATGGAGGGTAGATTCATTGCTTTAGGAGTCAGTTTGAGCTCAAATGAATAAATTTTTCACTTTTAGAGGCAAGTTGTTGATGATGCCTATATTCTTATTTCTTCTTCAGTATTAGTTAGATTAGCTCCTCATCTTAGGGATTCGACCCATGAGGATGGGAGGAGGTTGAATACTTGTCTATATCTTCTTATTTATCTTTGTAAGGGTTTGGACTCAGTTGGATGCTCAGACCTTGATTGTACACCTTTTCTAAGCATTTTGGCAGGAGATTAATAAGAATTGCAACTATTTTTATGGGATCCCTCCGATATGGAGTTTTAGTACAGTTTATTCTTTTGTGATTATATGTTTATGTGTTTTATGTATGCCATTAGTCATTTCATTTCTTCTAGTTGAATGTTTTCAAGTTTGATAGGTAGAATACATTGCATCAGTGCTCTACCTTGGGAAACCATTCACCATTTCATGTTTTCTATAGTCCAGGAAGGATCCATGCTTGTCACATGCCGTTCTTAGCTTCTCACCAGTCTTAAACATCTCACCTTATCAAGCTCTAGAGTGATAAAGCCTACGCCTACCTTGCCTCATAGAACACCCTGCATTTCTGACCTAATTTCCCAGACCTAAACTCCCTAGCTCCTCTTGATCAAGAAATAAACCTTCCAAAATAAAATCAAAACTTGTGTGCTACTATACCTAGCCTAAAATATTTTACCTGATCCAGTCATCCTGACTGAGATCCTTACGGAGACACCCCTCTCTCAGCCTAGTAGGGCTAGCTACTTGGCTAAGCGTGGTTTGTGGTTACCCTGGCATTGCCTTCCTTCAACCTGAGGTTCAATCCAAGTGTTAACATAGTGGCAACCATACTAGGGGCGTAGTTTAATGTTCCTCAGCAAAATGTATCAAGTTTAGATCTGATTGTTGATGGTGGACAATGATCAGACATAGGAAGGCTGAAATCATTCACCTTGCGACTCCAAATCAGTTTCGAGATCAGATCCAAGGACTCCACTGGAGGATGAACATGACCAACAAAAACATGAAAGGAAAATATGGAAATATCAGGTATTCAAGTTGGACTTTCATCCAAGACATTATGTTCTTTGTTATAAGTTATTTCTTCTCTTTTCCCACGAACGTCAAGAAGGCTTTACAAAGTATATTGTATTTGAGAAAATATCATAGACCTGCATGTGATTCCTTCCCTTTGAAGATTGCGAATACAAAATATTTGCATGCCTTTGATCTTGATCAAGGCCCTTCTTCCAAATCTTATGATGATCGTCTTCAAATTGATGAGCCTTAAGAGACAGAGATTGATTCTACACCTTATTTACATATCCCTATACCTTGTAAAATTCCAGATAGATACAAGCCTCTGATTGTACCTCCCATATCTCATGCTTTCCCTAAAAATCATTACGTATATCTACCAAGATTTGATGGTGACTGTGACAACATCACTGTTGATAGACATGTACTGAATTTTGAGTCTTTTCTTGACCTTTTTGAAGTTGATGAAGGGGATGTTAGTATTAGGCTTTTTGCTCTTTCTTTGGAAGGAAAAGTCAAGAGTTGGTTCAAAAACCTACCTAATGTGAGGATCTTAGATTTCCAGCAGTTCGTCAAAGTTTACCCCAACAAGTGGGTGGTAAAAAAAAATCCTTTCTTGATTCTAAAAGAGTATAACTAGCTAAAAAGACAACCAGGGAGAC
The DNA here is from genome assembly GCA_031772625.1 of Pinus tabuliformis. Lineage (NCBI taxonomy): Eukaryota > Viridiplantae > Streptophyta > Pinopsida > Pinales > Pinaceae > Pinus > Pinus tabuliformis. Next base: position 1,234,096,844 of record CM062807.1, read on the forward strand.
AATACAACAGTTTTCTTCTAGGTTTAACCAAGTCTATTTTTCGATGCCTATTAATATAATACCTCCTCCTCATTCAACTCCCTTACATTATCTAGAAGCATTTGATCTGGAAATTGAGTTTCAACTGAGAAAAAGGAACCTTGCAACACTTGAAGAGATGAAAAATAGTGCAGTAGATGTAGAGGTTAATTTGTTGATCAGAAGGGCAAAGTTGAAGGAAGGAAAGATGAAGAACATAGATCCAGAGGAATCGACATCATTAGAGGTAAAGCTTGACATTTTGGTAAGTTCCGTGGAAGAGATGATGCAAAAGATCACCAAAAGGAATGAGTATGATGTTCAAGACCATGGCTTGCTGATTGAATAAGAACTAGTGGTTGATCCAAAACATTTTCTTTCTTAACCCAGTTGTTATAGATATGATAATGATCATTTTATGGATTAGCTTACGGAAGAGAGATTTGTTGATTTGACATGTATGCTTGATGATTTGTTTTATATTGAGGATTTGCCTAAGTTTGATCAGTATGATGATGATTATGTTCTCCAAATAGAAGCTAGTCTTGCAGACAAAACAGTAGCTAGTTTGTGGAAGGAGGAAGTTCACTTTCAGTAGCTTGGTGATCATCCAATGCATATCAGCTATGCAAGTGAGGAGGAAAGTGCAGCAAATTTTGAAGCAAGTGAAGGATCTTTGCCTCTTTTTTTTACTTCATTTGAATTCGTCAGAGACAACTTTCATGCAATCAGAAATCAACCATTGATAACTTTTGATCTGGACCATCTTGAGGGCAATGAAATCCTTTTTCAAGTCTTCTCATATATGGATTTCTAGCCCCCAAATGCCATTGAATGTCAAGTTTCAGATGAAGACTTGGAAGCTGTAACATATGACCAAATGATGCAAGATGATTCTGTAACATTATGTTTTGAATCACTTCAATTTTTTAAGGGAATTTTGCATAGTATAACTTCAAATGAGCAGCCTGTAGAAAATCATGAAATCTCATTGGAACCAATAGAAAATGGGTTGCAATAGTCTTTTCAAGTTTTTCACAATCTAATACCTAATGTGTTGGATGATGTCTGTAGTCAAAGTCCTTCACCATTAGCTAACTTTGAGCTTGAAAATAGTATTGATACAAACTTGATCTGGCAGCCAGTTTTTTTGTCATTTTCAGTAGGCGTCTTGCCACAAAGCTCAAAATGAAAGTTTTCATTCATGGTATGAGGAGAAGCAAAGTAATCCATTAGATGAGCTAAGTCCTAGTGCACATGAATTTCAAGATCCTCATGCAGTATTTTTGGAGTCAAATAGAGAATCCATATTATTCAACCTCAGAAAATTTGGATCTATTTACAAGTTTTCATGGGAGTTGCATTTTAGTAGTTCTCTCTTGTCGCTCATAAGCAAGCACTTGCGAAGAATTAAAATAATAGCCAGAAGAGTTACCTAGTTGCATTGGTTGTTTCATTTCACTTGAGCAGGTGAGGAATGGATCACTTAGAGTAGGGTGTGATTAATAAGCTCACAGAAGTGAGCATGGTTGAGTCAGTTTTCGAGTTAGTTTGTATCGTCAAGTTGTCAATTTTCAGTCATGCATTTCAATTTGAGTATTTGACCATATTGGCCCACATGGTTAGGCACTTGGTATACAGTGTTCTTGACACCTCCAAGGAGCTGCCATCCCCAATAAGGCCAATGTTAGTGTCAGTATTTTGATCCTGCCATGAGTGATCAAAAATCCTCTTTTCATATCATTTTAGGGGTCTGATTCATAATTTTTTTATCATTCCACCAGGTCATGAAAAAAATTAGTTGTTGATGGTAGTCCTAGTCCAAAAACATCACTCTTCCCTAAATGTGATTACTTGCTGGCATAGTTTCATATCTTGTTGACTATACATCATACATTAAGTTATTTTTATGATGCCATTTGTATCAGTCATGAGGTCATTATGTCATCTTGAAATTCAATCCTTCAAGGTCTGATTAGGTCATTAGGGTTTTTCAATGTTTCATTAGGTCATTAGGGTTGCCAAGGTTCCATAAAACCAGCATGTAAAGGGTGATCAAATAACATCCTTCACCATGTGAAGATGATTTGTAAAGAGAAATTATTATTTCATTATGTAGTTTTATGTCTTTCAAATGTAATAATTTCACCATCCCAAGCTATTAACTCAGTGTTCTAGATGCCAGACAATCAAAAGATTATTTTTTCAAAGAAAATAGTCAATTGAAAAGGTAAAGTTTGAAAGGGTTAAGTGCATGCCAAATGGATTTGTTTTTTCCCAAGGGTGTCCAAATCATCATTTTCCACAAGCACTAAACCCTAATTCCCTCACTCATTGAGCTAGGGTTGGCTATGGAATCAGAGACATATGAGTATATGAGGCATGAGGGAGGTCACTTCAGTGAGTATGAGTCCATTCCAACTCATATGCATCATGTCTCCATCATTTTTCAATAAGTCATTCCAAGGGACAAATCATTTGCCACACATAGGGCCGATTTTTCTTCAAACTATGTTTTAAACCAAACAGGGAAGAATTTGGAAAGCATGAGAGATTTTTTTGTCCACAATAGGCCAGGGAAGAAAAATCTCCTTCACCTTTTACATGGGTGTCGTGGTTTTTAGAAATTTCAAAAATACAATTGCTATAAGAGAGTTGCTACACTTATGGAGTGACCTTGGTAAAATCAAGCTTTATCCTAGCTAGAGGGACCAAATGACTTGCTTGATGAGTTAAATGATAAATAGACACAAAGATATTTCTAGTGAGCTATCATGAGCTCAATTTGGAGTTGAGGAAGACCTCCAAAAGTTGACTGGAGCAACACTCTACATTTTGGCAGCCTCATTCTGCACATTTTGACCAGTCTTGGGAGATTAAGCTTTTGACAGGGCAAATGAGCTCCAAATTGAAAAATTAAAGATGTTCTGGAAAGTAGACCTGACAAGATTTCCAAAGCGCTATGTCATGCATAATTTGGAAACTAGGAAGGCAGTCAAAATTTTCCTTGAAGTGGCATTGCGCTTTTTGAACTGGCGCTACGCTTTTGGAAGATTTTCCCAGTGCAAATTTACACAGGCGCTGCGCTTTTGGCCTGGCACTGTGCTTCTGAGCGGTGGCAATACGCTTTTGGCAGGAGATCATAAAAACAATCAAAACCTCAAATAAAATCCAAAATTTCTCTTTCCCTCCATCATTACAAGTAAGTGGACATCCTTCACCTTGGTTTTGATCTACAAATCTAAATTTTAAGCATCGTTTTCTATGATTAATATGAAACCCTAAAATCTCCCTAATGATGCCAAAACCCTAAATCATCACTACTAAACCTAGCACCTAGCCCTATAGTTCTAAAATTCCCCTATCCCTATTCCCCTATCACCTATTCCTTTTTCCCTTTATCATATTACATATCATTCACATTCCCTTTGTCCCTCTTCCCCAAGTGCAAATCTCAAGCAAACAAACCCTCCCTCTCATTTCCTACTCCTCCATTCATTTCCTAGTCACAAGCTCATCTCCCATCCCATCATTCCTAAAAAAACTTTCACTCATTCCCTTCATACACCTCAACATTGCAAACATGGACCAAGAGGACCGAGACTATGAGGAGGAGTCAAACATAGGTAGTGACACCTCAATGGACGGAGCTAGGCAACATAGAAAACCACACAAGGGAGGCTCAAGTACAGGTTATGATGGACAAATTGGAGTGGTCCAAGTATTTCATAACATACTAGGATCAAGAAAACAAGTATTTGAGTGATAAACAAGTCCTCATGGAGTTGGAAATGCTTAAGGCAAAAAGGAAAAGTGGCAAAGAGACACAAGTCACTTTGACTCCTATAGAGCAGGATATTGAAGATGATAGGGAGACTTGGCTTGAGAGAGTCAAACTACACCTTGAGAAGATGCTAAAAAAGGCCAACAGATACAATCAGATGATCAAACACATGGCCTATCATTACAAGACCCGCAACAAGATTTGCAACAAGAGGGTCAGGGAGATGAAAGCTAGGCTAAGGCAATCCTTGAAAGGTAGGAAAGAGGAGGATAGACTTAGGATGTTGGTTGAGCTTCCTTGGATCATCCGAGCACATGATGATGGTGGTTTGCACCAATTTTGGGAAAATTTGGAGCAAGTTTGTTCTTTTGCAAATTTTGGATTTCAATACACAGGAAAGCCGCCTAAAAGTGTAGCGCCACCAGCACTGCGCTTTTCCTAGGGGCACCCAATGAAGAAATGGCTTTCATTTTTGGATTCAAAGTGATGAGTATATGCACCCTAGAAAGTTTTAAAATTTTTGGGGTAGAACTGATCCACCAAAATGTCACAAAACACCCTAAAAATGACCTTTCTACCACGTTTTGGACACACAGAAGCAGTCTTGGGAGAATCAAGTTTTGAGGAGTCAAATAACCTTCAAATGCATAAATTCTAGGTGTTCGGGAAAGTAGAATTAAAGATCTTTCCAATGAGCTATCATGGGCTCAATGTGGATGATGGAAAGCCTCCAAAAGGGACCTAAAAGTGGCATTGCTTTTTTGACCAATCGCACAACGCTTTTGACAGTTTTGCTCAGGGTTGCTATTTTTCTAGTTTTTTACTGTAATCATGGATTCTCTCTCATGGTGGATGATTTAACATTGTAAACGATGGCTTGGCATGTAATTATGATGTACAAATAGTTATAGATGGTAGATTCATTGCTTTAGGAGTCAGTTTGAGCTCAAATGAATCAATTTTTCACTTTTAGAGGCATGTTGTTGATGATGCCTATATTCTTGCTTCTTGTTCAGTATTAGTTAGATTAGCTCCTAATATTAGGGATTCAATGACTGAGGATGGGAGGAGGTTGAATACTTGTCCATATCTTCTTCTTCTTTCTCTTTGTAAGGGGTTGGACTCAGCTGGATGCTCAGACCTTGATTGTACACCTTTTGTAAGTAGTTTGGCAGGAGATTAATAAGAATTGCAGCTATTTTCATGGGATCCCTGTGGTATGGAGTTTTACTATAGTTTATTCTTCTGTGATTATATGTTTATGTGTTTTATGTATTCCAGTAAACATTTGATTGCTTCTAGTTGAATGTTTTCTAGTTTGATAGGTAGACTCCATTGCATCAGTGCTCTGCCTTGGGAAACCTTTCGCCATTTCATGTTTTCTGCAGTCCAGGAAGGATCCAGTCATCTTGATTGAAATCCTTACGAAGATAGCCTTCTCCCAACCTAGTAGAGATAGCTACTTGGCTAAGCGTGGTTTGTGGTTACCCTAGCATTGCCTTCATTCAACCTGAGGTTCAATCCAGGTGATAACATAGTGGAAAACATAATAGGGATGTAGTTTTATGTTGCTCAACAAATTGTATCAAATTTAGATCTGATTGTTGATGGTGTAAAATTATCAGACACAAGAAGGCTGAAATCATTCACCTGGTGACTCCAAATCAGTTTCGAGATCAGATCCAAGGACTCCACTGGAGGATGAACCCAACCAACAAAAACATGAAAGGAAAATATGGAAAGATCAGGTATTCAAGTTGGAATTTCATCCAAGACATTATGTTCTTTGTTAGAAATTATTTCTTCTCTTTTCCCGTGAATGTCAAGAAGGCTTTACAAAGTATATTGTATTTAAGAAAATATCCTAGGCCTGCATGTGATTCCTTCCCTTTGAATACTGTGAATACAAAATATTCACATGCCTTTGATATTGATCAAGTCCCTTCATCCGAATCTTATGATGACCATCTTCAAAATGATCAGCCTCAAGAGACAAAGACTAATTCTACACCTTCTATACATATTCCTATACCTTGTAAAATTATAGATAGATACAAGCCTCTAATTTTACCTCATATATCCCATGCTTTCCCAAAAAATAATTACCTATATCTACCAATATTTGATGGTTACTATGACAAGATCATTGCTGAGAGACATGTACTAAATTTTGAGTCTTTTCTTGACCTTTTTGAAGTTTATGAAGAGGATGACAATATTAGGCTTTTTTCTCTTTCTTTGCAAAGCAAAGTCAAGAGTTGGTTCAAAACCCTGCCTAATGTTAGCATCTCATATTTCCAGCAATTCGCCAAAGTTTTCCTTGAGAAGTGGGTGGTCAAATAAAACCCTTTCTTGATTCTAGAAGAGTATAACCAACTTAAAAGACAGCCAGGGGAGATAGTACAACAATTTTCTTCTAGGTTTAACCAAGTCTTATTTTCAGTGCCTATTAACATAAGACCTCCTCCTCATTCAGCTCTCTTGCATTATCCAGAAGCCTTTGATCCAAAAATGGAGTTTCAGGTGAGGGAAAGGAACCTTGCAACACTTGAATAGATGCAAAAGATTGCAGTAGATGTAGAGACTAATTTGTTGATCAGAAGGGCAACGTTGAAGGAAGAAAATATGAAGAACATAGATCCAGAGGAATTACCATCATTAGAGGTAAAGCTTGACATTTTCGTAAGTGCAGTGGAAGAGATGATTGTTATAGGAATAATTCCCCTAGTGATTTGGGTGAGAACCCCAACAGAGCAAGAGTAATCTACAACAAGAAACACACATACAACTCAGGAAACATGCTTAAATAAACAAACTATGCGAGGATGAACATACCCAGATGTCCTTCGTTTGGGTAGTTCCAGCCAGGGTTCAAACCCTCTGCAACTCCTAATGATTTTGAATCTTTCAAATACACATAGCAGCATATAGATAAAGCATTTTAATGAAATCAACTTTGTATCATATAAGTAAATGGTTAGTTATACATCAAAATAATCATTTTGACATGAACCATAACAATAACATCTGATGGATAAGCAAAGTCAATCTCAAGAACAAGACAACATTTCTTTTTATTGTAGAAAACTATAATAAACATGGAAAGAGTTCACTTGAGTCTTCCTCTTCCTGTTCCAAGCAGAACCATCCTCCAGGTCCATCCAGTCCCAGTCTTCAATAGCCTCCTTCCATAACCAAGACCATGATATCTCAAGCGAGTGGGAGAATATCAACACTTAAGGAAACAATGGTTTCCTGGACTTAGGGAAGTGCTTGAAGCACATGGATACTTCAAACTTGATCACGGGATAATCTTAGTATATTAATTCTATCTCTTCTCTCCTCCTTAAGGCATTCCCATAGAAGTATTTTTATACTTATCCCAAATTATTTTTTTAGTTGGGAAACAGTTGGGAACAGTTGGACCATGCGCAGTCGGAGGTAATCAATAGGTAAAACCTGTGAACTCTGCCCATAGTTAAGGGAATTTAATTTTTTTAAGTGTTTTAGCACATATACTGGGGTTGGGTACTAACTTACCCATGTGTACACGCTTTTATCACAGGGAAAAGTAGCGTACAAGGAGTAAAACACTATTTTCTAAAATATTTGGACCAAGTCTTGAAGGAGGGGTTGCCATAGGCCATAAACCAAGAATAAAAAATACCAAGGGTGATATTTGGAGCTATAATAGATGCCCCCTAATATATGAGGTCAAAAGGGCTACATGATGGCCGAAATGTATTAAGTATATGGAAAGGAAGCTTGTCAAAAACTGAGAAGGACTTCACCATATTTCAGCCTGTCAAGCCATCAAAAAGAAGATCAGAAAGAAACAATTGTCTAAGGTGGGCATACCCATGCTTAGAGAAAGTAAAGCATGTCCACATATCAAGTACAAGCGAATCCACTATGTATACAAGTATAAAATACTAAAAGTACATAATGAATCATTTGATCATGATCAAACAAGTACATGTCTGAACATCACATATATAAGAAGATGATCAATGAAGTTGAAGGATGAAGTTGATCATTGATGTCAAAAAATGATCCCGATAGTACCAAATGAACATGATGGAATGAGATGATACTACATCACAACTTGGATTCCAGCATATAAGATGTCGTTGTGAAGGACTACAACATATAATGTGGATGGTGTCAACTAGCAGCAACAAGAGAAAGTAACAAGTGAACCAAAGAATTCTTATGCAACTTGAGGTCTTCACTGATCACCGTGGTACATTTCTACACAACAGGAATAAATGATCTGAAGTCGACCATGTGAGAAATAATTTGATTACTGGCCATTGATGTATACCATTAACAAATGCGATACTACTCACCGATAATGAAAATGAGAGTCAAGGTACCTAGTACAATCTAACAAGTGTGAATGAATGAGCTAAGGTCGAACACCTAGAAGAATCTATCAATTAGGGGACAATGATGGTTTCCCATTTTCGATAGCGAAGGATCTCCCACCGATGAATGCAAACCCCAAGGTACTGCCAAATCGACTCTAGATCTCTACCCTAGAGCAAGGAGTCATAATCGATAGGGAAAGATCCACTAGAAGGAAGGCACTAAGGCATCCTTCATCAATCTAGCATGAGTGTAACCCATAGGCCAATAATGTCGAAGGAATTGGATGAAAAAATATGTAGTAACCCAACCGAAGCACGTTTTTGGTGTACACAATATGTAGCTAGTGCACGATAGAAACCCTCTAAACCAACCAATAATGAAAGTGGACACAGAGGCGAGGAATCCACCAATAGGGTCAAATGGAAACCAAGGCAGTGCACGAATCCCAATTTGTGATAATGTAAGCTGATGTCAAACACAAGGGAAACCACTCAGTTAAAGACCCATGATATTGATTGATACTGAGCATAAGGTAACCTATCAATAATGAAAATAGGGCCAGGGTGTGGCTCTAGGCTTGTCCTCAGAGCAATATGTCATCGTCAATAAAGACAAGACCCGCCAGCAAGAAGTAAATGGAGACCTTCTCAAACTGGCATGAGCAAAGGACAAATATGACTGATGTGATGAAAAACAAGACACTAACAACCAGGGATGGCCAACTGAAAAGTAGGTCAAGAGACATCGCAGAGAAGCCAACTCAGGCTTACCTCCCTTGAACAAAAGCATGACTCAATGATGACTATGTGGCAGCATATGTTAACTCTGTATAAGTTCATCATGCATGAGGCATGAGCAAACTCTCCATATGATTGGAAGAGATAACCAATCGGAGGAGAACTGAGTCAATGACAAGGTTAAGGCGTACCTAAGTCAAACTAAATCCTGGTCAAAATCAAGGAGAGACTTTCTTTTGAGTGCTTTGTTTAAGGGCGATACAGCTGACTCTAGCTGCCAACAATATATGGAAATGTTTTCCCATCCCCGCTCTTTTATGTAATATATAATTTCTTTTTCTTTTTATTTAATATGGAAAAAGAATAATTGAATGCTATAGTACAGTGGAAAGAACGAGTGTCAGTAAAATAGATGATCTAGTTCTTGGGATGGGAACAATCCTATGCTCAATGCAGAGAGGTGAAACTCATCAAGGACACTTAAAGGGATGTTCCCTCCATGGATCGAAAGGTGTGTCAAGTTGCAGAAGCTAAGTGATTTAAGGTTTGAGTTTATAGAAGACATGGCCAAATAAGTGGCTTAAACATGATTCCAAGTGAAGCTGGATCAAGGCCAAAAGGTGCAAATAGGCAAAATGCAATGCAGCAATACAACTCAACACAAAGGAGCCTCCAGGGTATAAGGCCAAAATGAAGCGACGAAGAAAAGAGAAATGAGTCTTCAACGCAAAAGTCATGGCAGGACTAAAGAGGACTCCCGAGCCTACACAATATATCAGCATGGGCAACAAATGCCAGTGAGGTGCTAACTACGATGCCCATGTAAAGGATGGCTCTACCATCATGTCATGATTTAAAATTCAATGAGTGAACATGGCTTACTAACCATAACACGATGGGATCGACCCTATGGCTAATGTATCGACAAATGGAGGCTAGTATGCAAAATGCAACGGAAAAAATGGTTTCCCTAACCTATATGCCAGTGAGTAAATGGTACCTGCTATGAAAGGTCGGCGGTCATGGAACCGATATGAAATCTTGAAGAAGTGTCCATAATACCCTGAAAAAAAACCTATTCTCGACAATCCAAGCTCCTAAGTTAAAAGATTCATGAGACGAAAAAAATCAAGTTTTGAAAAAATTTGACATTTTCAAAGCTATAAAATGACCTTTTGACTCACCATTTGTACAATTTGTGTTGAGACCAAAAGCTGTGGAGAAAAAAGAGAAAACTTGCCCCCCAAAGAATTGGACCGTTAAAATTGGATCAAAATCACCAGGTAACCCCCAATTCAAGCTTGGATTACTTTGTGACTGTTTTTAGATTTTTTTATTATTGTTTGGCTATAGGAATTTATGTTAAAAATTTCAACGCGACGTATACATGGGTTGGATGTTATAGACTCACATATACGAAGGCCCTACACATGACTGTGTGTGAAGCGGTTTGAAATTTAAACACAAAAATCTAACGGTTAAAACTCAATTTTTTTTAGGATGACAATCACATGGAGAGAGGGAGCATACTACCATTGATAATGAAGTTATGAATGATTAGTAGGCATTAGATGCATTGAGGGGATGTGGCTTGTTAAAATTTTTCAAAAGGCCCAATATGAAGGCCAACACCCATTTTCTTGCAATGCTAATCCACTACTGTAGTATCAAAGATGATGCATTTATGATTGATCAAATGCCTTTGAGGATAGATCCAGAGGATATTTACTTTATCATTGGTCTCTCTCGAAGAGGAGAAGTTGTACATTCGACTGGCCAGAAATGAGGTAGTCTTTCGGTGGAAGATTACATACACATTTATTGTCCTAGGCATCCAGAAAAAATTGGAAGTCATATTCCAATAAAACATGTGGAGAGCTTATCCCTGAGGATTCTACTATTCACCATAGCTAGGATAAACAGATCAGCCTCACTGCACCAAGCTTCATGAGTATCCATGAGCTTGACCATGGAGTGGCTCACCACTATTTTTTATTGGTGTACACCTCTTCTTACCAATATGAAGAGCTAGTTGTCCTCCATTTAGAAAGGGAAGACCAAAAATTTCAAATATTGGACGATTTTAAGCTCCTTTTTCGAGAATTTACCTAGGTTGTGTCCCAGAGTATCAATCTCTATCAGTAGCCCCTGAGATCCTTGGATGGGTAGGTGGGCCATCTTGAAGAAATGCCTTGGAGGCGGAGACGTGTCAAGGACTGCTTTCGGTGATGAGTTCTTCTCCTGGTGGGAACAAAAAATCATCATTGTGGATGATTATCCCTATGCTGGCATGGATTTCAGAGGAAATCTAGACATGGTGCTACCACCAAACGCAGCATGGGGAGAGATAGGTAAACATTTTTTAAGTTTTTATCAATTTTTAAAGATTTTTTATGTTTTTTAAATATGAAAATGAACTTAGAAATATTTTTGATGGGATTAAAATACTGACATAATGATCATGTTCCAGATGTGGATCTGGTAAGACCAGACGGATTTTCGCAGCACATGTGTTGTGAAAAAGGTGGTGAAGAGGTGGCTGCTGAGATAGAGAGGGTCTTATATGCAGTCCACAGAAACTTGGAGAGATTGAGTCACCAAGTACCAATGGTGGCCGTAGAAGACCTACCTGAGGAGATGCAGCGCCATGTGGTAGGAGTACCACGAGATTGGGTTCGCATACTTTGGCGTGTGGCCAATGCAGTAGTCACCATCTTAGCTGCTCATCCTTAGTCGGGTCGATAGATAGACTAGACATGATTATGGGAATTTAGTCCCGATTTTGTATATTATTTTTGAACACTTTATGTACACACGGGTAGTTTTATGATATATATATACAGTTCCAAAATTTTGATGTTTGTTTTTAACTTCATGAATGATTGATATGCCAATCTAAATCTTGATTAGTGATAGAATCCGCTAATGAATTTTTAGATCGTGGAATGTGCAAATAATTAATATAAACAAACGATCTTTGCAACACCCTCACTCTCAAAAATTGGTGATATAAATAAGGATCCCAAACCCGATAAATGTTATTTAATTGTGACATTACTAGTTGTGAGTCAAGATACACTACCATTGAATCAATTCCATAAGAAACAACTTTGCATAGTAAATTAATAACGACAGTATATTTGGAAATATTATTTGAAGCAGAACCAATACATACTCCTGTTGACAATCAACAGACCAGATGGATAATAAATCACCCAAGATGTGGAAGCGCGATTATGAGTGTGCCAACTAGCACCATCGGTGAATCCAAAATAGACCAAGCCATCCATCAAAACCTGCCAAAGTAGATAAAAAAAGTGTCTATATCACAACAAATCCTGATAAAATATGTACAAAAATACAAAATATACAAAGAAGCCATTGTTCGGTCGTAACCTAAGCAAAGTACTTCTTGGGGTAGAGCCCATTTTGGAGCTCTGCCAACTTGTTCCTTCAAAATCGACTAATTCATAAGCCCCTTTTCCTAAAACTCATTTCACTATAAAGGGTCCATAGCACATAGACTTGAATTTGCCTACCCCCAAGGCATCTTTATCTTGGTCATAGACCAAGACAAGATCGCATTCAGAAAATACTCGAGGATGGACAACTCTGTCATACTGAGTTTTAACCCTTTTCTTATGGGCCTCGTTTATTACGGTGGCATCTCAATGCTGCTCATCAAGATGTTCCAAATGAATGAGGCACTCTTCGAGACTAGATGTCTCTGGAAGAAGCTCAAAAACTAGCTTAAGGGATGGGATTTCGCATTCAATAGGAAAAATAGATTCTAGCCCGTAAACTAACTGAAAATATGTAAAACTGGTGGCAGTCTTTACCGAGGTTCGGTATTCCCAGATAGCAGGGTACAACATGATGTGCCAATTGGAGCAATTTTTGTCGATTTTCCTTTGCAGGATTGTCTTGAGGGACTTATTCATGGCTTCGACTTGCCCATTGGCCTGGGGATAATATGAAGACAAATGTTCCTGACGGAAGCCCAATTTAAGTGCTAATTTGGTCATCAGTTGGTTCTGGAAATGACTTTCATGGTAAGTGACAATCTCTCTCGGGATACCAAAACGTGAAATAATCTGATTAAAGAGGAAAATTGTTGTCGTTTCACAATCATTTTTGTAAGTAGGCATGGCCTCAACCCACTTTGTAAAGTAGTCTACGGAAACTATAATGTCCTTGTCATTCACAGCTGAAGGCAGATTACAAGTAGTAATGTCAATGCCCCACTTTGTAAAAGGACCGACAATGACAACAAGAAAAAGAGGAGTTGGATGCACGCACATCTTTCGAGTATAGACTTGATAAGGGTGGCAAGGTTTGACCATTTCAATACAATCTTTGAAAATCAAAAGGCCAAAAGTAGCCAATGCGCAAGATTTTTTGGGCGGTAGCAAGCTTTGAACGATGACCACCACAAGCTCCACTATGGCAATCATTGAGCATGGACTCTGCTTCCTCTAAAGTTAAACAACGCCTAAGGATTAAATCAGCCTCGCGATGATATAATGTATCACCAATGATGACACAGTTCTTAGCCAGGTGACGTAATTTTTACGTTCATCCTTAGAGGAAGCATGGGGGAAATTCGAAGTCTGGAGATAGATGATGGCATATCCATACCAAGGATATTGTGAAGAGATGAGGAATATATGTTCATCTGGGAAACTTTCCTCATAAACAGTATCTTCTTCACAAGGTAGCTTGGAAATTAATTCCGCAAAAACTAATGACTTCTTAGACATGGCGGACAAAAACTCAAGACTGAATTCTTGTAAAATAACAATCCATCAATTGTATTTTCCCCCAATCACTTGACTACTGAGGACAAATTAGAAAGGATTGACCACCTCTAAGATGAACGTTTTGCATAGTATAATATAATGGCAGAGCCGTTGGACAGCATGGACAGCTGCGAAGGCCATTTTCGCAACCGGAGACTAGCATAGTTCAAGGCCTACCAAACCTTGACTCAAGTAGTAAATCACACGCTCCATGAGAGCATCATCTTCTTGAACCAGAAACATACCTATGGTTGATTCTGCGGCTACAAGATATAAAAGAAAATATCTACCATAATCCGGTGGACTCAAAAGTGGGGTAGAGATTAATGCCTACTTCAAGGCATCAAAAAATTGTTGTGCAAATTCATCCCATAAAAATGGAACTCCTTTCTTTAGCAAACGGATAAGTCCTTTAGTTATCTCAGCATAGTTTGCTATAAACCATCTCAAGAAATTTTCCTTCCCTTGGAGACTTTGAAGTTGTCGGATAGAAGACTGGGGAGGCAGCTGAATTATTGTATCAACCTTGAAGGGATCAACTCAAATACCTTCAGTTGATACAATGAACCCTAACAATCGACCAAATGTAACCATGAAAATGCACTTGTTCGAATTCAATTAGATCTTGTAAAATCGACATCTCTCAAAAAGTAACTGAAGATGAATAGGATGATCGATTCTCTTTGGAGAATGAGCAGCTAAATCATCCAAGTATGCCTCGATGACATGCTTCATGTCGTGGAAAGCATAAGACATGGCCCACTCAAACGTAGCTCCAACATTTTTAAGACCAAAAGGAAAATTTTTGTATGCAAAGGTACCCCATGAACAAATGAAGTTGTCTTATGTTGGTCTTCTAGATGAATAGATATTTGATTATAGCTGGAGAATCCATCCATGAATGAGAAAATCTCATTACCTGCACATTCATCAACTATCTGATCAATAAGTGGTGTGGGGTAATTATCTTTCAGACAAGCTTTGTTCAAATCCCTAAGGTTAATTCACACTCATATCGTTCCTTGTTTTTTATCAACTAGGACTGTATTAGAAACCTAGTCCGTGAGAGGAATGGGGTATATGAAACCTGCCTTGAGTAGCTTTTCTAATTCAGCTTTAATAGCTGCTTCTTTCCTAAGATTGACTGACTAAAGCTTCTGATGAATTGACTTAGCATTTTCATACGTCTTGATCTCATTCTGAACGATGGATGCATCAATATCAAGCATTTCTTCATAAGACCAAGTGAATACATCCCGAAACGCCTTAAAGAGATCGGTGTAAATTTGGATCTCTTCAGGGGAACACTTGGCTCCGATGAAGAAATTTTCTATCACATTAGGGTTCCTAGAGATGTTTATTGGTATGATTTTTGAAATGACAGACATATTACCTTCGGCACGTATGTGTTCTGGAGCAAAAGGCTTTGAAACTGTACAAACATCACTAGTAAGAAAATTAGAGAACCTGGATTCAAATTCATTTAATGGGTGAAGAAAATATGAAGGATGATGTAAATCTTCCGACGGTCAATCTACACCCTCCATTTCTTCTAAGATTGCTTCCTTAGACGGTAAAACTGTAACTAAGAAATCCATAGCATAAGTAGAGTCAAGCGTCCAAGCTAGAGCCACATCACCATATAACTCCTCCTCTGAAAAAGGAGTAGGATGGTCGTCTGCAGAGTTAATGATAGATTGATATCTAAGCTCTGTTGCAGACATAGGGAATGCCATTCCACCAACCTGCCCCTCATCTAATGTGGTTGTAGACGAAGGTAAGGTCCAAGGGTGGCTATCGACTAATGGAACCGTAGAATCCGAAGTTGCCCGAGGATCAACTGGAGAATAATCCAATTGATCAACTTTAACAATTCTCCCTCATGACGGAAACATAGGCTCTGGAATAAAGATGACACTATGGCATCTGTTTCATAAATCCAATTCCTCCCTAAAAGGAGATTGTAATCCAGGTTGGCATAAAATATTTCTACTTCGATATTAATGACCTTTCCTCCAACACATATAGGAAAATCCGAGATAATCCCATGTGGCCTATGAAAATGTCCGTCAAAATCTGTCAAGAGAGTGGGTGAAGGAACAATCAAAGGCAATCTAGCGGCCTTCTAACATGACATAGACATTACGCATGTGGAAGCTCCCTCATTTATAACTATTCAAAAAATATTAGTTTTCCGATTAGTATACTTTATTTGAAAAGCCATATGATGAGGAAGTCATTTTTTGACATTGAGCATATCAAGAGTGAGCACTAAAGAATATTTTGGATCCACCACCTCAATCGCTGGAAGAAAAGCACTTCGTTGAGCTGGACATGACTGGAGTACCTCTAAAGTAGATAAGCAGAAGGACTCTGAGCCAGATCTTCTATAATCGACTAGTTTTAGGCTTCCCTAGCATTAGGGTTGATAGTAACGTGCTTGGTGTAACCTTTCGGTATCTTAGGTATAGACTCAATAGAGGGTCGTTCAATATGAAGTGGGTCCATAGTTCCAGGAACACATTTATCTTTGGATGTTTCTGCTTCACCATAATCATGTGACCGTGTAGCCACATTGACATGAGAACTCATCATGAAAACATTTGATCCAGGTGGATCTTGGTTGCCACCTACCAAGTCCACCTGGACCCCCATCTTTGTTTCTCTCAGCATTTTCAGTTTCCTTAATTGTAGCACAACTTACTATTTTTAGCAGTTTTTCGGGTCCTGAACTTCCGGAGCCGTTTTGAGGCCCTAAACGATGTTTTTTGGGAAATCTACCGCCAATACTTTTTTTGATAAAAATTATCCTTTCCGTCGTAGTCCTCGGAGAGATCTTTCCAATGGGCTATCATGCACGTCAAACGGAGATAATACGACCAATTTGCGACCCCGGGAAGTTGGCTGTCCAACTCACCCCAAAACGGGGCCCACAATTTGGCGTTTCATCTTCTAAGGTTAGGTTTTGGAATGTGAAGGGTTTTCCATTGTTTCTCAATAATAAATAGGCCTTTGAGCCTCATTGTAAAGACAATTTGGAACAGTTCAGAGGCATGTAGCCGACACATCTCTTCTCAGAGATAAGCTACCATCGCCCTAGCTGGGTTATTTCTATTTCTATTTGTAAGCATATTTCAGTATTTTCCATTAATGAAATGAAGTATTATTTCCACTGCATATCTGTCTTTATGGTTATCTCTATATTTTATTGCGTTCCTATTTAAATCTGGATCAATGGTATCAGAGCAGTCTGCTTTTTCTCTGTTTTTCTTTGCATGTCCCCAACGAGGTCAGGATATAAAGAGTTAGGGCTTGAACTGGTCGAACCTTTGCGGGACCAGCCTCGCAGATCCCGACGGCCTCCTATGGCGGGTGAAAAGAAACATGAGGGGGCAGGAGATCCTATCAAAATCTTGCTCGAAGAAGCCCTCGAGCGACAACGGAACGCGATGATGGACAGTTTTGCCCAAATCCTTCAGCGGCTACCCATAAGCGACGCATCGGCTTCCAGCAGCTACTCAGGAAATGCCACGCCCTTTAAGGTACAAGTTAATTTTGAAATCCCCATATTTGAGGGTTAGATAAACGCAGATGCTATAGATAAATGGTTAAATCTGCTGGAGGGTTATTTTCCTCTTCATGAATTTCCAATAGTGGGAAATTTGTTTTCCTGATGATACGCCCGCAAGGAAAGAATAAGACAGTGGCCATGGCCTCCAGACAAGACCCCTCCACACAACAACTATAGATGGATAAGGTCGTGAAGGAGTACGAGGACATCTTCACCTCCCCCGCAGGGGTTCCTCTGCACTGTCAAGTCAAGCACTCCATCGATCTGACCCCAGGTGCGCCGCTACCCAATGGACCAATTTATCGGCACTCCGTTCTAGAGAATGATGAAATCAAGAGGTAGATTCAGGAGCTGTTGCAGAAAGGTCACATTCATCCGAGTTCATCACCTTGTGGGAGCCCGATCATGTTGGTACAGAAGAAGGATGGGACTTGGAGACTCTGTATTGACTATCGGGCGCTGAACAAGATCACTGTCCGTAATAGGTACCCGATCCTGTTGATTGATGACCTCTTGGACCAACTAAAGGGGGAAAAATATTTCAGCAAGATTGATCTGAAGTCAGGATATCACCAGGTACCAGTCGAACCCTCTGATGTATGGAAGACTACCTTCAAATCCAAGGAGGGCCTCTTCGAATGGTTGGTTATGCCTTTCAGATTGACGAATGCTCCTACAACCTTCATGAGGCTAATGGATGACATCTTGCGGCCATTCACCAACTCATTTGTAGTGGTATACTTGGATGACATTCTAATCTTCAACCAAAGTTGGGAAGAGCACCTCCACGACATCCGACAGGTTCTTCAAACACTGCGGCAACACAAGCTATGTGCCAATTTGGAGAAATGAACTTTTGGCATGACCCAGGTTCAGTATCTGGGATACATTATTGATGAACAGGGGGTGCATGTAGACCTGGCCAAGATCCAAGTCATTCAGGATTGGCCATCTCCAACCACTCTGACGGAGCTCCGCAGCTTTCTAGGTCTTGCCAACTTCTACCGCAGGTTCGTGTTGGGGTTTTCTCATATCACTTGGCCCTTGAGTCAAGTCACCAAGGGAGGAGCGAAAGCGAAGTTATTCTGGTCTGCATCTCAACAGAAGGCATTCAGAGAGTTGAAAGATCACCTCTACACGGCACCGGTGCTCGCGTTACCAGATTTACAACAACCATTTGAGGTCGAGATAGATGCCTCTGACTATGCTATTGGGGCAGTCCTTACTCAACACGGGCATCGAGTGGCATATCACAGTGAAACACTTTCAGACACAGTCCGGAAGTATCCCACTTATGATAAAGAGATGTATTCCATTGTGCAGGCCTGCTGACAATGGAAGCATTACATTTTGGGGAAGGAAACGGTCATACACACAGACCACCGACCCCTGCAATTCTTACAGACCCAAGGGAAATTGCAGAATGATCGCCATCAGAAGTGGTCTACGTATCTGCAACAGTTCCATTTGAATATCAAGTATAAGAAGGGAAGCACCAGTAATGTTGCAGATTGCCTCAGTCGACCACCAATCATGGCGTTAACCACCGTGCTCAACTCTTGTGGGCATGAGACTTCTGATTGGCCACTTCTCTACAAAAGCGACCCAGAATTTGGCCACACATACCAGACACTCTTGGGGGGTCGGCATGTGCCAGATTTTCATCTCCAAGATTCCCTGTTATGCCACCTGGGTCACCTTTGTGTTCCTTCAAGCGAGCGTGCCAAGATGGTTTGGGAAGAACACTAGAGTCGGGCTGCTGGGAATTTCGGGGTCGAGAAAACGGTGGCAGTACTGCAAAAGTATTTCTATTGGCCAAATCTTCAACAAGATGTCGGGAAATACATCAGATCATGTATTGCCTGTGCCATTGCCAAACCAACCATCAAGAAGCAAGGCCTCTATACCCCGCTGCCTACCCCTAGTCGACCTTGGGAATCCATCTCCATGGATTACATGTCAGGCCTTCCTTCCACTAAGCATGGAAATGATTGTGTTTTTGTGGTCGTCGACAGGTTCTCGAAGATGGCCATTATGGCGGCCTGCAAGAAGAATATCACAGCAGAAGCCACTCCTAAACTCTTCTTTGAATGATTTTGGGTGCACTTTGGGATCCCAGAGTCTATCATCTCAGATCGGGACAGTCGGTTCCTCAGTACATTTTGGTCCAGTCTCTGGTCAATGCTGGACACCAAACTCACTAAGTCGACAGCCTTCCATCCTCAAATTGATGGCCAGACAGAGGTTGTCAATCGGATGATTGTACACATTCTGCGCACGTACAACTCAAAGCATACACACACATGGGAAAAGAGCCTCCCCTATGTTCAGCACAGCTACAACCGAGCTCTTCATAGCTCGACGGGCCATAGCCCTTTTCAGGTGGGCCAGGGATTCCAGCCACTATGCCCCATTGATGTAGCCATGCCACTTGCAGCTACTCACACAGATTCAGCTCATGTCCAGTCCGAAACAGATAAGGCAACCAGCTTCATTGAGCACATCCAACATATTCGCCAGCAGCTCCATGACATTCTAGAAAAATCAAATTCCAAGTACAAGCAGCGACATGATCAACATCGGGTGCCACACAAGTTTCAAGTGGGCGACAAAGTCTGGTTGCATTTGCAAAAGGAACGCCTTACTGGAGCCTATCGGAAACTGAGACCACTCTGATATGGTCCTTACACCATTATTAAGGCTGTGGGAGACAATGCATTTGAGCTCAACATTCCCCGATTCCTTGGCCTACACCGAGTGTTCAATGTGGACCACCTTCGGCCATACTTTCCACCATTGCTAGACACATCCGACATTGCAGAACAACTCACACCCACAGAATTAAATGCAGATTGCATGGAACAAGCTGCAACTGATCGGATCATGGACACACAGGTCAAGAACACTCGCCAACAGAATATCCAACTGTATCGAGTTGTCAAAGTAGGCCAACTCCTTCACCAGGGCAAGTGGTTCACCAGGGACCAAGTTCAGCAAAAGTTTCCTCATCTCATGGAGGAACTCAACGCAATGGGGACCATTGCTTCCTAGGGGGGAGGAATGATCCAGGTGGATCTTGGTGGCCACCTGCCAAGTCCACCTGGACCCCCATCATTGTTTCTCTCAGCATTTTCAGTTTCCTTAATTGTAGCACAACTTACTATTTTTAGCAGTTTTTCGGGTCCTGAACTTCCGGAGCCGTTTTGAGGCCCTAAACGACGTTTTTTGGGAAATCTACGGCCAACGATTTTTTTGATAAAAGTCATCTTTTCCATCGTAGTCCTCGGAGAGATCTTTCCAATGGGCTATCATGCACGTCAAACGGAGATAATACGACCAATTTGCGACCCCGGGAAGTTGGCTGTCCAACTCACTCCAAAACGGGGTCCACAATTTGGCGTTTCATCTTCTAGGGTTAGGTTTTGGAATGTGAAGGGTTTTCCATTGTTTCTCAATAATAAATAGGCCTTTGAGCCTCATTGTAAAGACAGTTTGGAACAGTTCAGAGGCATGTAGCCGACACATCTCTTCTAAGAGATAAGCTACCATCGCCCTAGCTAGGTTATTTCTATTTCTATTTGTAAGCATATTTCAATATTTTCCATTAATGAAATGAAGTATTATTTCCGCTGCATATCTATCTTTATGGTTATCACTATATTTTATTGTGTTCCTATTTAAATCCGGATCAACATTTGAGGAATTATCCCCCTCTTGGTTGCCCCTTGCAAAGGTACTAGGGTTGGAGTTCGCGCCAGCAAGCAACTGCTGCCCTTGGGGGAAAGGGTTAGTTAAGACAGCTTGGGAGTAAGAATACACTTGCTTCACTAACAAGCACTGAGCATCTTGAATTTCAGGCAGAGATGAGTCAAATGATCTCCACTACACAACTTGCATGGAAATTTAACGTTCTTGTTAGACTCTTTTCTGCCCTCATTGGCACCATTGCCGGGCTTATTTGCATTACCCTTCCCTCCTAATTCTTCTTTTTAACTCGTCCCTTCTTCTTCCCATTGGATTGTTAATTTCCTTTGGGGTTAGAGGGCTAGATGACATTTATGGAAGAAGGTTGGGAAGGTGAAGGAGTGGACAATGCAACTTGACTAAAAGAAGTAGTTTACAGAGACAACTGCTATAATTGGTTGAAGAGGTTCACCGTATTGGCATCAACTGATCCAACTATACCATCACCGTGAGGGCTTGGCTTTGGTTTTACTACGACAACCATGGATCTAGGAGCATCAGGAAAGATTTTATAAAGAGTCCCAGACTAAGAATATATCAATTCTAACTACTGGGCACGAAAGATAGCTTGATCTTCCAAATAGACGCTAGACATAGAAACATCCTTGGAGATCTCGAGTTGTAATGATTTTAAAAATGACTCAAGATGGGATTCAGGTGGAATTTCAGCTTTGATGAGCCTCTTTCCTATCTCCATTCCTGGATATGATCGGAAATGTGAGTAGTCGTGTCCTGATGAAACTTTTCCAGAAGTTTAGTTCCGGCTTCGTAACGGACAGACAAATGAAAATGGTTTAAGAAAATGTTAGCCAAATCGGTGAAAGAAGTAAAAGTGCCCCCTGGCAACTCTATATACCACTTAGCCACATTTCCTGTTAAGGTGCGTTGAAATAATGTCAACATGATCGAATCATTAATCAGGGAGTTTGATGAGCACCATAAATGGAATGTGGTTACATGGTTGCCCGGGTCTTCACCATTCTTCCCTTCTAATTTTGAAATATCCAATCGAATTTTGGTTGGGACTGAAGGCCAAGCCAGATTGTATCTAATTGGATTGTTTCTCAACTTAGTCAAGTCTGGTAGATTAAGTGTGGCTAGAAACAGAAGTCGTGGAGGACCTTGGGGATTCCACCCAGAAGGGGTGGGGTTCCCAAAATTCTAAAAAGAATGACTTGGGTTTTGAAAGGCATCAGGTTTCTCAAAGTAACTAGTAGAACCTACTGGACCAAAAGGTGACCCTTGTGGTCCAACAAAACTTGGAGTTTGATAAACTCCAGTCGTAAATCCTCCGTAACTGGTAAAGTTTCCCCCTAACGAAGTATTTTAAGGAGCTGAAAACCCCCGGTAAGGGTTCCAAGTGTTAGCTAAGGGTGGAAAACTTTGAAATGAATTTACTGAGGAGTAGGAAATATTCCCTTGTTGGCCAAAAAATGGATTCCCAGCTCCTATCCCACTAACTGCAGGGTTTTTCCAACTCTGAAAAGGATTGTTGCCTTGACTTGTGAAAGGAGAAGGCATAGACCCCACTGTCGGATTGTAATGTGGTATATGACCACTTCCAAATGGAAAACCCTAAAAGGAAGCTGATCCACTCATCATGGATGTGGAGGCGGTTGATGGTACATTCAAAGGAACTAAAGGAATACCTTGAGAGGGCATTCCAAAAGGGAAAAATTCAAAACTGGATGCATTAGCTTGGGAACTTCCACTCATCGACAGAATGGAAGTAGACACAAATAAGGATGTGGTGGAAATATACCCAACTAAGGATGTAGAAGGGATGTAAATAGTTCCTCCCCCTTGCACTGATATGGGAGTCTGCATACTCATAGCACTCGTGGTGGATGCCATGCTCCCAATAGTGGTCATCAGTGGTCATTGAAAGGATATATGTGTGTGGAACTAGGCTTGAAGACCTGTCAGTCGAAGTTCCAATGTATAACAATACATCTAGATGATTAGGAGGGAGAGGAGAATTCAGAGCCACAACTGACTCTAAAAACTCTTCCACATACTATCTTCCGACTAGAAGAGTACTCAAAAATGAACTATTGTGTTCCTCTCTAACTCTTTGGTAGTACTAGGTCTATCTTGTAAACTAATCCCCCCAAGCAGAGGATTAATCTCCAATGTGCCTGCTGCCACTGATTGAAAACCACTAGCAGATCGATCCTACACCTTCTAGGAGAAGGCTCTGGACTCGTAGGTGAAAGCCCATGAAGTCTCTGAGACCGTTGAGATGGTCGGTCAGCCACTTTGAATTATTTTAATAAGATCTACTTAAATACTCAAGAAAATTGAAAGCTAATCCGACTAGGAGCACAAAACATAAACTAAAAATTTCCCAAATGAAATTAGAAATAAGACAACTTCCAGGTATTTCCGCTGTGAGTGATTACGACCAGACACCAAAATACAAGAAAGTGAATGATAAGGGACTTCTGAATATAGACCGGGGTAATTATGCCCCAGGTCTACTAGGTAAGGTATCAAAGGTAGTTATGTTGACCTCCAGAAAACAGCCTTTGCTGGTGCAAGCCCATAAGATTTGCAAGGGTGCCCTCCAAAAGTACTGTTGAATGCGATGCAACATCAACCTCAGATGTCATGGGATTCTCCTTCACAAACACCTGTGTAGATCCCTAGGATAGGCAACTAAATACAACAACTCATATCAGAAGCCAGGTGGAACAGACATTAGGTAAGATCCGACAAGTAAGAGAGGGGGTATCTCTCATCTTTGTCTTCACAAACCCTCGTGCTTAACTCCCAGTCACAAAGCTTTCCTGGTCTGCCTAACGCTATTAGATTTCACTCTTTAATCAGACTTCTATTTTTTACAATTTAGAGTGGCCTTAGAGAGTTTAATCTCCTCTCACCTAATCCAACGCCCTAAATAAACCTAAAACTTGTTGGTGTATTCTGATGACAATACAAAAAGTTCTAGTTTATTTTATTAAGCGTTTGATTTTAAGTCTCTATTGTTTTAAGTCAAAGGGACAATATGGAAATGAAACAGATCATGTTTGTTTGACGCAAAAGAAGTTAATGAAAAGCTAAATTATATGAAATGCACTTGTTTGTTCTTCGATGAAAAGAAACTTCTACTTGGGTTCTAAGAAACTTCTATAAAGAAAAAACCTTTTCCTTTTCTTTTCTTATAGCAGACTTCACACTCGCAAAAACTAAAAAGACTATTGATTCTTTAATAATGCAAAACTACCCTAATGAAAGGTGTACATGATAACGCAAGATTCTAAATTACTCTAAAAAGAAATGAAAGCAATTTTTTTATAAGCCAACTTAAGTGTTTGAAAGGAATATGAATTTTGAACACAAAATATTTCCCAAACAAGAAGGAATAATAAAAAGTATCACAAATCACTCTCAAAAACAAAAGAAACCAAAAGCAAACTTGGCAAACGAAATCAAAAAACAATTTTTTTTAAGAACTTTTCTTTTTCAAGAAACAATGAAAACAACTTTTCAAAAACACTCAAAATTCCACTAAAGACTCAAAGACCAAAAGCAAAGCACAAAGAAACTTTGTAGGTTACCAATTCAACACAAATGCAAACTTGAACAAAAAAGGGCTTCAACTTGCACTAAACGATCCGAAAGAATCAAAAGAGCTTTGAGAAATTGACCAAGAAGTCAGGAAAGAAACACTTTCAAATTCACCAAAAAGAAACTTTCGGAAAGCAAGAAAAGGTGTAAGGCCGCAAAATGATGGAAAGAAAAGTGAGTAGACCAATAATCAAGTTTGACATAGATTGAAAACAATCTGTTATTCCAAGAGACCAGAACAATCAAGAACCTTGATAAGAAGCCTTGTGTGTTCAAACACAAATCATAAAACTCACTCAAAAGCAAACCTAGGTCCAAAACTTTTCAAAGTAGGAGAGAATTCAAAACATTAAACTCACTGAATAATTAAAATCTGAAGACATAAACTGACCACTCAGAAACCAAATGGACCAAGAAACAAATCTTTCTGGGCATAAATATTTGAGAAAAGCATGCAAAAAATGGTATACACGATTGTGTCCCTACACAGGTGCATGTACACGTGCTTCTGAAAAAAGAAACTTGCGTATAAGCGGTTTCAGTTCACAAAAAATAGCGTGTGTATGCTTCTGTAAACATACAAATATGTGTATACTAAGTTTTACAAGAAAAATAAAAAAACAAGGCTTGATCAAAAAGATCATACTTGAGGTCTGAGTTCTTACAGGAGCAAGCAATACTAACACAGCAAGCAAACCCAAACAAGGAATAACAAGATTGTTAGCCCTGATTGACACTAAACAACCCAAACTAGGAATAACAAGAATGATATTCCCAGTATATTTGTCAATTCTATTACAAGAATAAGTCCCCTAGGGCTTTGGGTCAAAACCCCAACAAAGAAAGAGTAATCTACAACAAGAAGCACACATACAACTCAGGCAACATGCTTAAATAAACAAACTATGCGAGGATGAACATAACCGGATGTCCTTCGTTTGGGTAGTTCCAGCCAGGGTTTAAACCCTCTGCAACTCCTGATGATATTCGAATCTGAAAATAAACTAATTCGAATACACATAGCAACATATAGATAAAGCATTTTAGTGAAATCAACTTTATATCATATAAGTAAATGGCTAGTTATACATGAGAATAACCATTCATACATGAACCATAACAATAACATCTGATGCATAAGAAAAGTCGATCTCAGGAACAAGACAATGTTTCCTTTTATTGTAGAAAACTATAATAAACATGGAAAGAGTTCACTGAGTCTTCCTCTTCTGGCTCCAAGCGGAACCGTCCTCCAGGTCCGTCCAGTCCCAATCTTCAATAGCCTCCTTCCATAACCAATACCATGATATGTCAAGCAAGTGGGAGAATATCAACACTCAAGGAAACAATGGTTTCCTAAACTTAGGGAAATGCTTGAAGCACAAGGTTACTTTAGACTTGATCAGGGGATAATATCAATACAGTAATTCTGTCTCTTATCTCCTCCTTAAGGCCTTCCCATAGAAGTCCTTTTATAATTTTCCCAAATTAGTTTTTTAGTTTGGAAACAGTTGGGAACAGTTGGGCCACGGGAAGTAGGAGGTAATAAACAGCTAAAACCTATGAACTCCACCCATAGTTAAGGAAATCTAATTTTTTAAAGTGTTTTAACACATATATGCGGGTTGGGTATTGACTAACCGACGTGTACACACTTTTATCATATGGAAAAGTAGCATACAGGGAGTAAAACTGTATTTTTTTAAATATTTGGACCAAGTCTGGAAGGAGGGGTTGCCCTAGGCCATAAACCAAGCATCAAAAATACCAAGGGTGATATTTGGAGCTATAACAATGATGAAAAACATCACCACAAGGAATGAGTATGATGTTTAAGACCATGGCTTGCTGATTGAAGAAGAACAAGTGGCTGATCCAAAACATTTTCTTTCTTATCCCAGTTTTCATAGATCTGATAATGATTTTTTTATAGATCAGATTGGAGAAGAGACATCTGTTGATCTGACATGTATTCTTGATGATGTGTTTTATACTGATGATTTGCCTAAGTTTGATCAATATGATGATGATTATGTTCTCCAAACAGAAGCTAGTCTTGTAGATAAAACAATAGCTGGTTTGTGGAAGGACGAAGTTCACTTTAAGCAGCTCGGTGATCAACCGATGCATATCAGCTATGGAAGTGAGGAGGAAGGTACAACAAATTTTGAAGTGAAGGATCTTTGGCTCTTTGTTTTACTTTGTTTCAATTCATCAAAGAAAACTTTCGTGCAATCAAAAATCAACCGTCGATAAGTTTTGCTCTGAACCATCTTGAGGGCAATGAAATACATGTTGAAGACTTCTCATATATAGATTTGTAGCCCCCGAATGCCATTGAATGTCAACTTTCAAATGAAAACTTGGAAGCTGGAACAAATGATCAAATGATGCAAGATGATTCCATACCATTATGTTTTGAATCATTTCAGTTTTTGAAGGGAATTTTGCATAGTATATCTTCAAATGAGGAGCCTGTAGAAAATCATGCAATATCATTGTAACCAATAGAAAATGGGTTGCAAAAGCATTTTCAAATTTTTCATGATCCAATAGCTGATGTTTTGGATGATGTCTGTAGTCAAAATCCTTCTCCATTAGCTAACTTTGAGCTTAAAAAAAGTATTGATACAAACTTGATCCGGTAATCGGTTTCTTTGTCATTTTCAGTAGCAGTCTCGTCACAAAGCTCAGATGAAAGTTGGAATTCATGGTATGAGGAGAAGCAAAGTAATCCATTGGATGAGCTAAGTCCCAGTCCATTGGAGTCAGATAGAGAATCCATATTATTCAACCTGGGAAAATTTGGATCTGTTTACAAGTTTTCATGGGAGCTGCATTTCAGTAGTTCTCTCTTGTTGCTCATAAGCAAGCACTTACAGAGAATTAAAACAATAGCTAGAATTCTTACTTGGTTGCATTGGTTGTTTCATTTCACTTGATCAGGTGAGGAATGGATCACTTAGAGTACGGTGTGATTTATAAGCTCACAGAAGTGAGCATGGTTCCGTCAGTTTTAGAGTTAGTTTGTGTCGTCAAGTCATTAGTTTTCAGTCATGCATTTCAATTTAAGTTTCTGACCGTATTGGCCCACATGGTTAGGCACTTAGTCTATGGTGTTCTTGACACCTCCAAGGAGCTGCCATCCCTAATAAGGTCGATGTTAGTGTCAGTATTTGCATCCTGCCATTAGTGATCAAAAATCCTCTTTTCATATCATTTTAGGGGTTCGATTCAGAATTTTTTATCATTCCACTAGGCCGTGCAAAAAAAATAGTCACTGATGGTAGTCCTAGTCTAGAAAAATCACTCTTCCCTAAATGTGAATACTTGGTGGCATAGTTTCACATCTTGTTGACTGTACATCATCCATAAAGTTATTTTTATCATGCGATTTGTATCAGTCATGAGGTCATTTTTCCACCTTGAAATTCAGTCCTTCAAGGTCTGATTAGGTCTTTATGATTTTTCAAGGTTTCATTAGGTCATTAGGGTTGCCAAGATTCCATTCCATTGCATAAGATCAGCAAGTAAAGGGTGATAAAAAAAGATCCCTTCACCATGTGAAGATGATATGTAAAGAGAAATGTTTATTTCATTATGTAATTTTATGTCTTTCAAATGTAATAATTTCACCATCCCAAGCAGTTAACTCAGTGTTCCAAAGATTCCAGACCATGAAAAGATTAATTTTTCAAAGGAAATAGTCAAGTTAAAGGGTAAAGTTTTAAAGGGTTAAGTCCATGCCAAAGGGAGTTTTTTTTCCCAAGGGTGTCAAATCATCATTTTCCATGAGCATTAAACCCTAATTTCATCACTCATTGAGCTAGGGTTGGTTTTGGAATCAAAGACATCTAAGTATATGAGGCATAAGGGAGGAGTGAGTATGAGGCCATTCCAACTCATATGCATCATGTCTCCATCATTTTTCAATAAGTCATTCCAAGGGACAAATAATTTGCCACACATAGGGATGGTTTATCTTCAAACTATGTTTTAGACCAAATAGTGAAGAATTTGGAAAAAGTGAGAGAATTTTTTGTCCAAAATAGGCCAAGGAAGAAAACCCTCATTCACGTTTACACAGGTCTCACTGTTTTAGAGAAATGTCAAAAATACAGTTGCTACAAGAGAGTTGATGCACTTCTGGAGTGCCCTTGGGAAAATAAAGATTTATCGTAGCTGGAGGGACCAAATGACTTTCTTGATGCATTAAATGATAACTAGACACAGAGAGATTTCGAATGAGCTATCATGAGCTCAATTGGGAGTTCATGAAGACCTCCAACAGTTGACTGAAATAGAACTCTGCATTTTGGAAGCCTCATTCTGTACATTTTGACCAATATTGGGAGATTGAGCTTTTGGTAAGGAAATTGAGCTCCAACTTGCAAAATTCAAGATGTTTAGGAAAGTAGACTTGACAAGCTTTCCATCGAGCTATCCTACACCCAATTTGGACACTGGGAAGGTAATCAATCGTTTCCTTGAAGTGGCACTACGCATTTGGAGACCGACGCTGAGCTTTTGACCTCGTGCTGTGCTTTTGGCAGATTTTCCCAGTGAAAATTTACACAGGCGTTGCACTTTTGGCTTGGCACTGTGCTTATGAGCAGTGGTGCTATGATTTTGGTAGGAGAGCCTAAAAACCCTCAAAACGTCAAAGAAACTCCAAAATTTCTCTTGCCCTCCATAATTACAGGTAAGTGGACATCCCTCACCTTGGTTTTGATCTCCAAATCTGAATTTTAAGCATCATTTTTTATGATTAATATGAAACCCTAAAATATCCCTTATGATTCCAAAACCCTAATCCTCACTATTCATCCTAGCACCTATCCCTACAGTTCTAAAATTCCCCCAGCCCTTTTCCCCGATCACCTATCCCTTTTTCCCTTTATCACTATTCCATATTATTCACATTCCCTTTATCCCTCTTCCCTAACAAAAAATATCAAGCAAGAAAACCCTCCCTCTCATTTCCTAATCCTCCATTCATTTCCTAGTCACATGCTCATCTCCCATCCCCTCATTCCTAAAAACACTTTCACTCATTCCCTTCATACACCTCAACATTGCAAACATGGACCAAGAGGACCGAGATTACGAGGAGGAGGAAAACACAGGCAGTGACACCTCAGCAAACGGAGCTAGGCAACAGATAAAACCACACAAGGGAGGCTCAAGTATAGGCTCTAATGGAAAAGTTGGAGAGGGCCAATTATGTCATAGCATACTTGGAGCAAGAAGACAAACAATTGAGTGATAAACAAGTCCTCATGGAGCTAGAAATGCTCAAGGCAAAAAGGCAAAGTGGCAAAGAGATACAAGTCACTTTGACTCCTATTGAGAAGGAGATTGAAGACGATAGGGAGACTTGGCTTGAGAGAGTCAACCTACACCTTGAAAGCTACTATGGAAGGCAAAGAGAGACAATCAGATGATCAGACACTTGGCCTATCATTACAAGGCCCGCAACAAGATTTGCAATAGGAGGGTTAGGGAGATGAAAGATAGGTTAAGGTGGACCTTGAAAGGTAAGAAAGAGGAGGATATACTTAGGATGTTGGTTGAATCTTCCTTGGCTCATCAAAGCACATGAATATGGTGCTTCTCACAAATTTTTGGCAAATTTGGAGCAAATTTTGTCATTTGCAAATTTTGGATTTCAATACATAAGAAAACTTGGTGGCGTTGCGCTTTTCCTTGGGGCACCCAATGAAGAAATGGTTTGAATTTTTGGATTCAGAGTGATGAGGAAATGCACCCTAGAAAGTTTCAAATTTTTTGGGGCAAAACTAGTCCACCAAAAGGTCAAAAAACACCCTAAAAATGACCTTTCTGCCACTTTTTGGACACACAAAAATAGTCTTGGGAGAATCATGTTTTGTGGGGTCAAATGAGCTTCAAATGTAGAAATTCCAGGAGTTTTTGAAAGTATACTTGAATAAGTTTCCAATGTGATATCATGGTCTCAATTTAGATGCTGGGAAGGGCTCCAAAAGGGACCTAAAAGTGGCGCTACACTTTTGACCAATGGTGCTACGCTTTTGACAATTTTGCTCAGGGTTTCTATTTTTCCAGTTTTTGACTGTAATCATGGATTCTCTCTCATGGTGGATGATTTACCATTGTAAATGATGACTTGGCATGTAATTATGATGGATAAATAGTGATAGAGGGTAGATTCATTGCTTTAGGAGTTAGTTTGAGCTCAAATGAATCAGTTTATTACTTTTAGAGGCAAGTTGTTGATGATGCCTATATTCCTGTTTCTTGTTTAGCATTAGTTAGATTAGCCCCTCGTCTTAGGGATTAGACCCCTGAGGATGGGAGGAGGTTGAATACTTTTCTATATCTTCTTCTTCTTTCTCTTTGTAAGGGGTTGGACTCAGTTGGATGCTCAAACCTTGATTGTACACCTTTTGTAAGAAGTTTGGCAAGAGATTAATAAGAATTGCAGTTACTTTTATGGGATCCCTCTGGTATGGAGTTCTAGTACAGTTTCTTTTTCTGTGATTATATGTTTATGTCTTTTATGTGTGCCATTAATCATTTCATTGCTTCTAGTTGAATTTTTTCAAGTTTGATAGGAAGAGTCCATTGCATCAGTGCTCTGCCTTGGGAAACCATTCACCATTTCATGTTTTCTGCAGTTTAGGAGGGATCCATGATTGTCAGATGCCCTTCTTAGCTTCTCACCAGTATTAAATGTCTCACCTCATCAAGCTCTAGAGTGCTAAAGCCTATTCCTACCTTACCTCATATAACACCCTGCATTTCTGACCTAATTTCCCAGACCTAAACTGCGTAGCTCCTTCTGATACGGCAAAAAACCTTCCAAAATAAAATCAAAACTTTGATGCTACTATACTTAACCTAAAATCCTTTACCTAATTTATTCATCTTGACCAAGATCCTTATGGAGAGAGCCCTCTCCCGGCCTAGTAGGGCTAGCTACTTGGCTAAGCATGGTTTGTGGTTACCTTGGCATTGCCTTCCTTTATCTTGAGGTCCAATCCAAGTGATAATGGATTGCCTATATCAATATGATATCCTTTTCTACTATTCCAATTGAACCTTTGGTAGTACCAAATGAGACTAGCATCGATACTTTTGGTAACCGTATGCCTCCTACACCCATCGAGCTTGATTATGAAGCCATTCATTTAGGTTGTGCAACTCATTCTAATATTTTATCTTCGTTTAATTGGGTAGATCAATCATTGGATTATGGCATGTCTTCTGATCCTTCTCTCATAAATTCCCTACCGATGAGAGCATCATGGAGATCACGATGCCAGATGATGCACCATGGGATGACCATCACAATCATTCCTCATTACCAAATTCCATCAACGATAATCTTAATGATATTTATCAACCCAATATCATTGAACTCTCTACAAATTATGTTTCCATTCATGAAGTTGATTAAGAGAAAAATTAATGGAATATTGAAGAGATTATCCCTCTTAATATCTCAATTAAACTTGGCATTCTCAAAAAGATACATATCAACGCATCTTTCTCTTCCAATGAGATTAAGACTTACAAATATCTATTTCATGAGTTTTGAAATGTATTTTTCTTGTCTTATGAAGAAATGCCAGGGATCGTTTTGAACATTGTGGTTCACAAAATAAAAACGTATTCTAATCCCAAATCAGTTTGGCAACACCTTCATCCAGGCCATCCCAAGAATCCTTCAGCGATTAAATCAAAATTTTAAAAACTTCTACACGTTGGTTTCATCTATCAAATCCCTTTGACTGATTGGGTGTCAAATGTTGTTCCTATCATGAAGAAACAACAAACAATTCATGTATGTATTGATTATTGGGACATAAATCATGCTTTTCAAAAGGATAATTATCCCACGCCATTCATCGACCAGATTAGTGATGACTATGCTAGTTGTGATATCTATTCATGCATGGATCAGTTCTTTGGCTATAATCAGATTAACATTCTCCTAGCGAAGCAACCTAAAACTGAATTTATTTGTCCATGGGGCACATTTTCATACTAGAAACTCCCTTTCAAATTGAATAATGAACTGGTGTTACGTTTCATAGGGCAATGAATTATGCCTTCCATGACATCAAACACATCATGAAATCTTATGTCGATGATCCCCCTACTCACTCCAAATACCAGGTTGCATCTTAGGGATATTTTCTTAAAATGTGTGCATTAAAATATTCGACTCAACACTCACAAATGTGTTTTTTGCATTAGCTCTAGTCGGCTTCTTAGTTTTGTGGTTTCAAAACATGGAATTTGTATCAATCCTCTGAATTTTAGGGGACCATTGATCTACTTGCTGCTTCTTTCCTCCATCAGCTTCAACGACTCCATGGGAAGGCTAGCTTTCTATGGAGGTTTTTCCCTTACTACACTAAGTTAACCGAAGGATTCACTCACCTGTTAAAGAAATGGGTTTCCTTCCATTGGATGATTCTACTCAAAAGGTGTTTGATGCCTTGAAATATGTACTAATTCAATCATCTTTGTTACATCCCCCGAATTACTAGTGTGATTATTTTTTGTATCTTCCCACTTTACTACCATCACCATGGTATTGGTCTAGGAGGATGATGTAGGGACTAAACATCCCATTTACTACTTGAGTAATAATCTCAATGATACCGAATTCAAGTACACTCACATCGAAAAGTTAGCTTTGGCAGTTGTTCAAGCTGTCCAAATATTTCACCATTGTATACTACTCTAGAAAACTATGTTCATTTCAGATTGTAACCCTATGAAATATATTTTTTCATTGATGGGGGGGAATTACTCCAAATGGATCGTCATCTATTAGGTGTTTGACCTCGAATTCAGAAAATCCAAGTCAAAGAAATCCTTAGTTTTCACTAAGCTGATTTGTGACCTTCCCACTGGTGGTTTTGAATCCACGCCTAAAAAATCAATCCCCGATGATTCATTGTTTCTGATCTCATCATTTGACCCTTGGTATGGAGACATCCTTGTATATCTCCAAACCCAGACATTCCATTCTAATACCTCTCACTCCGAGCAATGATGTATTCAATATTAGGCCAAATATTATATAATCATTGGTGACACCCTTTATCATCATGGTATCGATGCAGTTCTCCAAAGGTTCCTTACCCATGAGGAGGTTGAGAAAATCCTTGATGAATACCATTCAAGGGCATGTAGTGGTAATTTATCTATTTATGCCAATGCACAAAATATCCTACCTTTTTTTATTTTTGGCCCACCATTTTTTTTGATTGTATTCTTACTCTCCAAAATTATCATTCATGGCATATTCTTTATCATAGATCCAAGCCCCACTTGCACCTATGCACCTTGTTGTACCTGCAGGTACTTTTGTGAAATGGGGTATAGATTACATAACATGTAACCCTAACTCGGCCAAGGGGCATGGCTATATCATTGTATCATTTGATTACTTTACCAAATGGGCCGAGACGATGCCTACATTTAATAATACAGGTGAAACGACTACATATTTATTTTTCAACCACGTCATCACATGATTTGGATTTCCACAAACCATAGTTACAAATCACGGAAATAATTTCCAGAATCAAATGATGTCCAAATTGAATTCCAAGTTGGAAGTTTCCCATGAAAGTCCCACACCCTACTATCCTCATGAGAATGGACTAATCAAGGCTATCAATAATGTTCTCAAAATTATGCTTCAATGTATGATAGGGATCCATAAATTGGACTGGAATTTGCTTCTTTTTGCTGCCTTGTGGGCATATTGAACCTTTGTTAGGATTGTTATTGAATTTACACCATTTCAGTTGGTTTATGGTCTATAAGCTATCCTTTTGATAGAATGTGAGATTTTGTCATTGAAAGTAGGTATAGAACTCCTTTCTACCAATTATATAGAAGAGGAACATCTTTTACATCTAATGTACTTAGGTGAGGCAGTCATGATGTCGCTTTATCTATTGAATCTAATAAGATACGTATAAAGGTGCAATATGACAAGGGTGTCAAGCCTCGTATCTTCATAGAAGAAGACCTTGTTCTTCTTTATGATGAAGAGTTTGACAAATTAGGTTCAGGAAAGTTCAAGCCAATGTGGCTAGGTCCATACATCGTCAGACATGTTCTTCCTAATGGGGCCTATGAGCTAGTATATGTTCATGGAGTTCCACTGGCACAACCTAGAAATGGGTTGTACCTTAAAAAATACTATGCTTGATTTTGTGTAGTAAACTTTGTACATGTTGTATATAGGTGTGTTTTAGTGTGTTTGAAATGTGTCCCTTCATATTTTCGTTCAATTTTTGTTAATCCCATTTACATTTGGTTTGGAGATGTCGCCACAGTTTGAACCATTTGTTGGTTACTCTGATGGTACTAGTCGTAGTACTCAGAACTTGTCCTCCACAATGTGGGCCATACTCACTCCATATTGTGAGTTAGTGAGTCTAAAAGGGAATTTTATCAGTCATTCTACCAATAACATTGTTGAGTATTACACAATGATCAACCTACTATCTCATGTTATTTCACATGACATCCATTTTATAATCATCAGATTGGACTCACAACTTGTAGTATTATAGTTGACTAATGTCTAATCAGTTTGAATTTCAACTATGCTTCGTATATTCGTAAGGGTTATCCTTCTAGAAAGACACTTTAATTTCATTCAACATCAACACATTTCTAGAAATCTAAATACATTGATAGATGCATTGGCTAATCGTTTTTTAGATAGAAATTTACGAGCTATGTAAATAATTTCAATACACATCACATCAATTGAAATAAATAATAGAAACATAGGAAACAATGAAGATACTTATATATAAATGTATGGTTTTAAAAAATTTGTTCCTAAGACACATATGGCACATGGCCTATCATATCCAAAAATATACATGAAAATATGGTTGTATACCTCCTAGTAGACTAATCATATTTCTCATGATAACATGCCACTACATGAGCTACTTGCGCATTAGTTGACTGATATGGCTTGGCATTCCAATAGTATGATGTTGTAATCACATAAGAAGTTGGTCAACTATGGTCTCATATGTACCATGTGTCAACCCCTCCATATGATGGTCCACCTCTATGAGGGTCTCAACCGTGTTGAGATATTGTAGTACTTCCCATCCTACTATAACCACCTATAATGGCGTTGGTGCAATTGGGGTCTCTTTCACACTGCAGAAATGATAGACCCATAAGTTGAATGGGTCCAATGTTTACATGAATAAATCCATAGTTTAGTCTCAGAAACATCAAAAAGCACAAAAAAATTGTAAAACTCAAAATAAAAAATGGTCAAGATATCTTACCTATAACACCCCATTTCTCTCCTCAGGAAGTACGAGCTCTAGGTCTATCTGGAAATCCACCACCATGTATGCATAATCATCTATCATCATAAACTGAACACATAACCATCTGAATAAAATTAATGTGAAGCTTTTTGATGATGGACCCACATGGTGGGAAACGAGATCTATCCACCTCCTCATCCGTGAAACTCTCAGATCAATGGTCTCAAGATAGATATGTTGAGGCCGATGTAATACAATCCCCTCTAGAGAAAAGGAGATCAGGATAGATCTATAGTCGAAGTTTTCCAATCTTCAATATTTTGCTTTAGACATTTGTTCTTTAATATTAACCATCACTCCCTCACTCCAGTTGAAAACAGTTGGTTCTATGAATTTGAAATCATACTACATATATGATCTGAATGGGATCTATGAAGATTATTAAAGTGCCATGAATATATCAAAATAGGACAGACTTTGAATTTATGAACATAGAGTGATTAGGAAGACCTCTGGACAATGGCAGTTTGTAGCTAGCAAGGAACGACGAGGACCTCGGTCAAAGCGCATTGACCGAGGCCCATGGAGACCGCGCAGGAGGCAAAACTAGTAGTTGGGAAGCTCAGATCAGGAAACAGAGGCCATTTTTTATGTGTGATTAGCGCTTAGCACTTAGTGCTAATCGCACATCGCTAGGAAAAACCCCTTGAGAAGGAAAGGCCTCGTGCAGGGTTGCGTGGAAGCTGGGAAAACCATAGGGAAGGCGCTAAGGTGAAAGGCAGGTCCCGCACTCCAAAACCGGCGGTATATTGGGGGCATCCTTGGGTGATAAGCAAATTTGGTAGAAAATGAGTGATTCCATTCAGCACTCGACACGTGTCCAGCGGATGAGAGAGAAAACTACCTCTCATTGCGTGCTAACAGTCGAGCAAGTCAACGGTGCAAAATAAGTGATTGTCGTAGGATCTGTGGACTCTAGATTTGACAGGGGAGATTTTGCCCAATGGAGAAACTAGATTTGACATGGGAATTAAGCTGTGACATAAAGAAGTTTGAAGTCTGATTTGACTGTTGAGTTGGAGGATATGTCATTTCACAATGTAGCTGAAAACATCAAACCATTGAGGAAGAGATGGCGTAGTTCATAAGAGGACATGTGGCCACTTCGTTGGAGTCGTTGGTGACGACGCAGAGGCAGGGAACTCCAAGTGAACGACAGTAGGCGATCTGAAGGGGTGGAAGAGGAAGCGAAAAGTCAAGGAAAAATTGGCTTTAAGCCATGAACAGATAGAGAAGAAGACATTGAAAAACGAACCAGAGAAGAAAAATAGTGAAACGAAAAGGAGAAAGAGACAGTGAAGCAAGAAGCAGAAAATAGAGAACTGAGCTGACCTAAGGCAGCATCAAGCAAATAGAAAGCTTGAGAAGTTCAAGCAATCCCTGAGAGGATCTATTAGGAATTGAGCACCACATTGGGCTCCTCCCATTAAAGACCAGAGAGGTCAAGATTTGGTAAGAAAAGAGTCTGTGCACTCTAGTGGCTTGGGGAATCCAAGAACCACCCTACCAAGAGTTAACTGTTTCAGGAGACTCAAATTGAGCTCCTCACTATAAGAACTGTGCTTTAAAGACATAATAAAAGAAGGCCACCACTGAAATCTGGACCAGAGGTGTAGCCTTTGAGGATAGGGTGAAATCCTTATGAACTTGTTGTGTACTTGTATTTCCTTATTGTATTTATCTTACTATTTTCCATTTTCCAATGTCTGTGTATTTTTCAATCTAATCGATTCGTTGCTTAAAATAACATAGACACACACAAACACATGAGTATATAATACCTTCATTCAATAATTATTTAACTGAGATCACACAAGACTGATTTTTCCGATCAAGTGGTATCAAAGCTTAGGTTGTAAGGTTAGACAAGCCTGTGTTGGTTTAGCTGTTGAATGCTAACTAGATCAAAGCTCAAATTAGGAGGAGAGTTGGTCGAAAATAATCCTGAAATTGGGAGAGTCTATCCTTAGAAGACAATGTCAAAGGAAGGTTCTATGGGGCCAGACCCTCAATTCATAGATAGTTTCCTAGCCATAAAGTACATGGTAGAAGAAATGTATAGGGACTTTAGAAAACGTAGGGATGAAGATTCATTAGGGTCTAAACAAGACAAGGGAGAAGATGAGTCTCACTTCCATGACCACTCAAAAGGAAAAGGGAAAGAGGAAAGCTTTCCCACACCTCCTAACAGCCCTGAACACAAAAAGAAAGCATCTTTGACCAAAATAGATGTCAAATTTGATTTACCTATATATGATGGAATGTTGAATGTAGAAAATCTAGACAATTGGATTAGACAAATTGATGTTTATTGCATAGTACAGAATATCGACTCAAACAAGAGAAATATTCAACTAGAAAGCCTACGCCTTGGAGGCACTGCCTTGGTTTGGTGGGAAGGCGTGACCCAAGATGACACGAAAAGACATGGTAAGACTATCTCTGTCTAAGACTATTTTGCAGCAAGATGCTCCATTTCCTAACATTGGAATGTACAGGTTGTCTACTTTAGAGAATGCTGAAATCAAGAAGCAGGTGCAGGAGTTGCTTGAGAAAGGGTTCATTGGACCTAGCACATCACCATGTGGGTCACCATTCATTCTGATGAGAAAGAAAGATGGCTCGTGGAGAATGTGCATTGATTACTGAGCACTGAATAAGATAACAATCAAAAATCATTATCCCCTTCCTCGCATAGATGACCTTTTAGATCAATTGAAAGAAGCTATTTATTTCTCCAAGCTAGACTTGCACAATGGATAACATCAGGTCAGAGTTGCAGAACAAGATGCATGGAAGACTCCTTTCAAAACAAAGCAGGGATTGTATGAGTGGCTGGTTATGCCTTTTGGCTTAACTAATGGTCCTTCTACTTTCATGAGATTAATGAATGATTACTCAGACCTTTTCTTGATGATTTTGTTATTACGTATCTGGATGACATTCTGATATTTAGTAAAATGTGGGAAGAACACTTAAATCATGTTAAGAAAACACTAGATCTTTTGAAAAGAGAAAAAATTCATGTGAAACTCTCAAAATGTGAATTTGGCAAAACATCTCTGAATTATTTGGGTCATATAGTAAGGGGTGGTAAATTGAAGATAGATCACTCTAAGGTGACAGTCATTATAAACTGGCCTAAACCCAAATATGCTATGGAAGTTAGGAGATTCTTAGGAGAAGCACAATATTGGAGGAAGTTCATTTCTAACTTTTCCTTAATTGCAGCTCCCTTACATGCTTTAACGGGATTGAACAAGGTGTTTCAGTGGGGAGGCAAATAGCAAAAAGCCTTCGACACCTTGAAAGAAAAGATTAGTATAACACATGTATTAGCACTACTTGATCTTCAAATACCATTTGAAATCCAAACAGATGCCAGTGACTATGCCATGGGAGCAGTGTTGACACAACATGGTAAACCCATATTTTACTTTCTGAGACATTTAATTCTGTAGTAGTTAACTCTCCTACATATGACAAAGAATTGTATGAATTAGTACAGAGTGTGAAAAAGTGGAAACATTACTTGATGGGCAAAGAGATAGTAATACATATTCATCATTAACCACTTCAATATCTACACTCCCAAACTAAGTTGCAACAATCAAGACACTATAGATGGATGGGGTTTCTACAACAATTTCCTTTAGTCATCAGATATAAAAAGGGCATACATAATAAAGTTTCATACATGTTATCTAGACCCATTATAAATGCATCTACTATACTTAAGCATAATTCTATGCTACATGAAAGCTACATTGAAAAATATGCTCAAGATATAGACTTTAAAGATGTATATGCAACTTTAAGTCAAGGCAAACAAGTAGAAGAATTGGATTATCATGTAAAGGACATACTCTTATACCATTGTGGGAAGTTATGCATTCCACAAACTAAGAGAGTAAAGATAATTCGAGAAGCACACACTTCTCTAATATCAGGTCACTTTGGGGCAAGTAAAACAGTTGCACAGCTGCAAATATTTTGTTGTTGGCCAAAAATGAATGAGACAGTTTCTAGATATGTAAGAGGGTGTACTATGTGTGCTAAAAGCAAGCCCAGCAATAGAAAACTAGGCTTGTACACTCCATTACCACTTCCTTCTCACCCTTGGGAAAGTGTTTCCATGGATTTTGTTGGAGGACTGCCTAAATCTAGGAAAGGTCATGATTATCTGTATGTTGTTGCAGATAGGTTCAGAAAAATGTGTATTTTGATACCTTGTAATAAACAGATTATAATTGAACAAACTGAAAAATTGTTCTTTGAACATGTATGAGTTCATTTTGGACTACCTACTTCCATTGTATCTGATCGAGACACCAGATTTGTGGGGAAGTTTTGGTCAAGTCTATGAGAACTGATGGACACAAAACTGAAGAAAAGCACGACTTTTCATCCACAAACTAATGACCAGACAGAAGTAGTTAATAGGAAAGTGATCCAATTACTTAGAGGATATTGCAGCAAACATCCTAAGCTTTGGGATGAACATTTATGTTATTTGTAGCATAGTTACAACAAAGCAAAACACTCTTCTACACACAGATCTCCTTTTGAGACTGTTTTGGTTTCACAGCAAGGTCTCCTTTGGATTTTGTCTTTGGTAAAGACACCACATTTGAGGGACACAGTGATGTGGATAGGGCAACTAGGTTCATTGAACAAATCTCGGAGATCCACCAGGTAGTATAGGAACATCTGGAAAAGAGCCAAGCCAAATACAAGGCGAGGCATGACAAGCATCGAATGGAGCATAGTTTCCAAGTTGGTGACCAAGTCTGGTTTTATATTAGCAAGGACATGATATAAGGTGGAGGTAAAAAACTAAGCCTATCAGGTATGGACCTTTCAGGATACTTGAGAAGATTGGTGAGAATGCTTTTCGCCTTGATCTACCAGCTTACATGCACATCTACTCAATCATAAATGTAGATTGCTTGAGATTTTTTTAGCATTCACTAATTGAAGATCCCGAAGAGCAGAGTCAATTTCCTTCTATTGATGACCTACTACTTGAATATCTTAACGAATTATAGGAAGACACAGTTCTAGACAGGAAGGTGAGGAAGACACACAGAGGAGATATTGAGTACCTGAGAATTGGGCTCAAGGGTTCAAAGCCAAGCAGTGCAAAGTGGATAGAGATTGGACAAGTGAGACAATTGTACGCTCACTTAGTCGATGCTTGAAAACCAGCTTTTGGTGGTCCAAAAGCTTTTTCTGTGGGAAGGCTGTGATCTGAATGGGATCCATGAAGATTATTAAAGTGCCATGATTGTATCAAAACAGGATAGACTTCAAATTTATGAAAACAGAGCAATCAGGAAGACCTCCGGACAGTGGCAGTTTGCAGCCAAGAAGGAATGATGAGGACCTCGCTCAAAGCGCACTAACCGAGACCCATGGAGACTGCACGGGAGGCAAAACTAGCAATTGGTAAGCCCAGATCGGGAAACGAAGGCCATTTTTGATG
The DNA here is from genome assembly GCA_031772625.1 of Pinus tabuliformis. Classification (NCBI taxonomy): domain Eukaryota; kingdom Viridiplantae; phylum Streptophyta; class Pinopsida; order Pinales; family Pinaceae; genus Pinus; species Pinus tabuliformis. The sequence continues at coordinate 1,234,138,298 of CM062807.1, forward strand.
CGTGATTAGCGCTAATCATGCATCGCTGGGCAAAACGCCTCGAGAAGGAAAGGCCCCAAAGCACTAGGTCACATCGAAGCCAGGAAAACCATAGGGAAGGTGCTAAGGTGAAAGGCAGGTCCCACACTCCAAAACCAGATGTATATCGGGGGCTTCCTTGGGCGATAAGTGGATTTGGCAGAAAACGAGCGGTTCCATTCCGCACTCGATGCGTGTCCGGCGGATGAGAGAGAAAACCACCTCTCATCACATGCTAACAGTTGAACAAGTCAATCATGCGAAATGAGTGAACATCATATGATTTGTGGCCTCCAGATCTGATGGCGGAGATTGTGCCCGATGGAGAAACCAGATTTGACAGGGGAATTAAGCCGTGACATAAACAAGTTTGAAGTCTGATTTGACCGCTTAGTTGGCGGATGAGTCATTTCATAATGTAACCGAAAACACCGAACCGTTGAGGAAGAGCTAGCGTAGTTCGTGAGAGGACACATGGCCACTTCCCTAGAGCTGTTGGTGATGACACAAAAGTAGGGAAATCCAAGCGAACAACAACAGATGATCTGAAGGGGCGGAAGAGGAAGCGAACGTTCAAGCACAAATTGGCTTTAAGTCATGAACAAATAGAGAAGAAGACAGTTAAAAAAGAACCAGAGAAAAAAAATAGTGAAAGGAAAAGGCGAAAGAGACAGTGAAGCAAGAAGCAGAAAACAAAGAACCGAGCTGAACTAAGGCAACATCGAGCAGATAGAAAGCTTGAGAGGTTCAAGCAATCCCTGAGATGATTTGTCGAGAATTGAACACCACATTGGGCTCCTCCCATTAAAGACCAGAGAGGTCAAGATTTGGTAAGAAAGGAGTCTGTGCACACTAGTGGCTTAGGGAATCCAAGAACCACCCTACCAAGCGTTAACTGTTTCAGGAGACTCAAATTGAGCTCCTCACTGTAAAAAGTCTACTTTAAAGACATAATAAAAGAAGGCCACCACTGAAAGATGGACCAGAGATGTAGCCCTGAAGGATAGGGTGAAGTCGTTATTAACTTGTTATGTTCTTGTATTTTCTTACTGTATTTCTCTTACTGTTTTCCATTTTCCAATGTCTTTGTATTTTGCAATCTGATCGATCCATTTCATAAAATAACATAGACACACACCAGCACATGAGTCTTTAATACCTTCATTCAATAATTATTTAACTAAGATCACTGAAGAGTGATTTTCAGATCAATATATGACCTATTGGCCACATGAATTGTAGATCTACATGTCAATCTGGCGATAATGAACATGACCGTTCTTAGAGGCAATCAGAACACATATTTTATGTTGATTTTCCCATTCTTGTTTGGATGGGATTGACGTTTTGCAATGAGTGGCGACATAATATTTAACTGTTTCTCCTCGGTTTCTCATGCATGTGAAAGATAGGAGGCACCTCATCTAGATAGACCGATCAATAAATACATGTCCTATACCTTTATCTAGAGAAGGTGTGCTCCTAGTCTGAATGTTTGTGCTAGAACATCTCATTCACTTAGAAGATATTCAAATAATTCCATTTGTTTCCTCCTTCCAGGAATCCAAAAGAATTTTTACAATCCACAATCTCTTAGTGCGTGGATGGTAGCAAGATCATTTGATGCATTCATATCTTGTTTAGGATGTTCTCTTTCCTTCCATACCATAGGAATTTTGTAGCAGTGAAGTCCTCAGACATCACAAAGAAACTCATTAGGATCAATTTCATACAAAAAACTTGTTGAATTTTGAAAGAATCTAGTGGAACAAAGTTTGGTTTCGTGCCCAACGCACCCACCTAAGGGAGGATAGTGCATTGCAACGTTCCCTCCAGTTTTAAATCTGTATGATCAACACACCTTTCGATATTTTGGGGTTGATTTGGTCCAGGGGCACAATATTTGTGCCCTAGAGCCTCCAAAAACTCTAAAAAGGTGCATGGAACTGTACAATTCCATGATGAAAATAAAGAGAAAGGTCTTAGTTCCTACCTGGAAGTGATGGTTCCTTAAATGATCCTCTGGATTAATCGCAATCAGCTATAGAAGATTAAGGGTAAAAATCACTCAAAGCACAAATGTCAAATGGTAAATGTGAAGTCGTAAAAAATGAATTGTCATTTTAGATATTTATGTTCATTTTCCATATTTTTATTCATATTTGTTATACTTCGTTTTTATCATGAAAAAGGTATTTTTAATTTATTTGATGGTATTCTGAGAAGGTCGAAAATTGTTTGGTGGATTTTGTTGTGTTTTGAACATAATAGATCATTTTGACAGAGAGAAAACTTTTATCACTTTTTCGAGCTCTGTAAAATTACAAAAAAGGAATCCCCTGGAGTTCTCTTTCAACACTTTTCAGACTCCCAAAATATGAAAACATTTCCCATAATTTTTCTTTTCGAACTCATTAAAGTAAATGAAAATATGTTTACTCAGTATAAGTTTAAACCTTTTCCAGACTTAGATAAACTACTGACGAAAAAGGAATACCTTAGTCGAGCATGGCTAATAGGTTCTCCTAAGTATTGTCTTTTACCTTGTTAGACTCAAGAGACTATCTATGAAGAGGAACCTTTGGATTTTTTGTTTTAGCCTCCTTTTGAAACTCTCTAAGCATGAAAAATATATCAAGTTTTCACCTTCGTTGGACTCATAAAAACATCAAAAATTATGAGCTCATCGATTGTGGCGAGACCAAACCACTCCTTCTCTGAGTTTGTTAAATATTCTCAGAGAGATTCATCTGAAAGATGAACTTACAAATCAAGCATATATTATCCTCCTCAAGCTTGTCAAAAATAAATAGGTACTGACCAGTAATGATTGGGGAAATTGAAAAAACGGGATACTCCATTTGTTAATGGCAGCGAGTCTCTCTTGAACATGACACTATTTTCCACTTCATATTTGTGGCTATTGGGTTGGGTAATCTTGTTGTCTTGTGGTTTATCATACCTTATAAAAGACTCTATTTCATTTTTGGGTCAATGTTGCCAACTCCATTTCAGTGTCGCTATTGAGTTAAGAGAAGTCATTCAGTAAATATCTTATACAATACTCTTATGTTTTCATTCCATGTCTATCATTCTTGATCTAATCCTATATCAGCATCATTCTGATCATTCTAGCTCAAATAATCATACTTGTTTCATGTCATTGATGGGGGATATATCAAGGCCCTCCTGTGACAGTTTGCTTCTTGTTGACATCAACTCATTATCGAGGAAGTTGACCTAGAAACACCCCATTAGTACCTTGGTGCTTGCATATATCAATGGAAAGTTTCCTCTCTCTCAATGATAGGTTTTCATTATTGGCCTACAACAGAAAGATTCTGTGTGGTGTTCGACATAAACTCATTCATTCACACCATACATATTGTACTAGAGTACGTTGAGAGTTATTAACATCATCAATGGTTTCTCTCACATATGTTAATGGATTACGTGATTCACTGGTAATCAGATGGTTTCTACGATGTTTGACTTTAGCCTATTAATTCACATGTTTAGACTCGTACATGATTGGTTGTGTGAATGATATATAAGATTTCGGATCTAGTTTCCTCCATCTGAGCTATGATTTCAGGAGTAATATAAGATCACAATGTATGATGGCTATAATCATACAAACATTCATCCAGTCGTGGATCCACCATTAGTTATCCACAGACATATATTTTGATCATCGTCCATGTAATATTAGCTTATGTTCTAATCATGGGTATGCCTCCCTCCATAAAAGATATCATGACGTAAATGTATTGTAATAGATGATGATCTCGACTGGTTCTCCTTGATCCTATATTTTCACAAGGTAAAACACTTTAGTCATCGGTATTCACCTCTGAATTTGCGTTTTAGGGGGTAATCTATTATAGGCCATTTTTTGACATATGGTTAATAGGCCTTCAAATGGAACCAATTCACATCCTTCAACATGTTTTCATCATCCCTGCACAAAGTCCTAAGCATGAGCTTGTTAAAACCCCGAGTTTATGCTCTTGACTCCTTAATTCCAAATATTTTAAGGCCCGGCGCACCTTGGCCCTTTATGGACCAGCATCGACAACCCATTTGACCCTTTGTGTACCTTCATTTATCATCAAAAAGTTTCTCAGCCTTGGGGGTGCATTGATTCTAGAAATTCAGGAAAAATAAAAATAATCGTAAAGCTTCCTCTTTGAGAAGATTCTTGAGGTTGTTTCAACTATTTACCTTGGGTAAGTGTCTTGAATCCTTCCTGATCCTACCTTGGATTTTTCACCTCTTATCCCTTGAGGTCATCGTCCCATCTCAAGCCTATACTGGTAAATGGAAAAGAATGCATGAACTACCTCCCTCATCTATATATTTACAACAATCCATAGGCAAGGGGTTGGATTTTGGAGATTGAATCTACCCTCATTTTTCTACTTTGAGAGTCATTATTCCATGCATTAGGGTGACATAGACGCATACTTTGTGGCAAGAGGAGGACAAGTCAACTAGATCTATTCTACAATATCAACTCCTATTTTTATTCTAACTTTGTCCATTCTACTAATAAAAAGAGTAGACTATTTTTGTATATGTGATGTTATTATTTCATGTATTTCAATACCATGTTTATACATTTAATTAATTGATTGTCTTATGCTACATATGTGTCGTAGACCTTTGACTTGTGTTGTTTGATTCTCGAGGTTCTAGTTATAGTGATCAGAGCTAGGATTGCAGTGTACAAGTCGAGGAAGGAGTGAAGCTTACGATGGATTCCAAATAGGCCTCATCCCATAATTCAATTAATTTAAGGAAGACATTGTGCCCTTTTCTTTCTATTATTCTAGGTTAGTCCACCAGGCCTAGGGAAGACACTTCTGTCCGCAGTCTTAGATTTCATATAAGACTTTTATAATAAGGGGAATGACCTTTCATATCCCTGTGACTCTTGAATTACCCTCATGACCCATGGACTTCTAATGTGTCCTTTTGACTTCTAAACAACTCTTGAACTTCTAATGAATTTTGTTCTTCTCCTAAAGACATTTTTTCCATATATGACTAAGTGACTTTTGATATTCCACATATGAATCTTTGACTTCCAAACATTAAATTTTTCCTTTTGTTTAGAATACAATATTACATCCCACATGATTATGTTCCATGATACATGGACACATATTTACCATTATGATGACACTTATACAAAATTACAACTTGACAATGATGACATTAACTTCATAATGAGGTGGCAATGCCAAGTTATCTTCCTTGTTTCTTCATCTTGGATTCTTGATGATATATTTGATCTAAGATTTATCTTCATGAAAGGTATACCTTATTATCCGCCTTCACTGTCCAAAGGGTCTTTGATCAATATCAGAATCTCCTAAGTCATCATGCAATGTATTCTTTTTGTCTCGTCCCATGATCTGCTTCATGTTTACATGATATATTTCTTTTGTTCTTCTTCTCCACATGTGTTTCTTTATTCTTTCTCCTTGTTATATTCTCTTCAAAATCACCTTTTCATGATATTAAGGTACTCCTACCAATGAAAATAATTCATGATGAGGAAAAATTAGTCTCAAAACATTTAATCTATCACTATATAGCTCACGAAATGATCTAATAATCATAGGTCTATGATAGGGTTAAAACAAGTAGGCTTGATTAGGAGTGTGCAATCAAACTCATCAAGGCTCACAAGAGGCCTTCAATTTTCCCTCATGAGCTCAAGAAAGAGAGTGAGAGCTCAAGGGCCCACGTTGTAGGTTTGAAGTATGAAGGAGAATAATTCTTTGGTTCAAGATGCACTCATGCACTCAAGGAAGCTAAGGAGGGTGCAAGGGCACAAAACAAAGGGAAAAAAGGGATCAGGATTCAAGCCTTCCAACTACACTCATGTGCTCAAGAGGAGCAAGGAGGGAGTATGGTGCACAATCAAAGCACAATGGAGAAAACATTCGTTGCTTTAGGGTGAGATAATGCGCTCAAGGTAAAGGAGGGTGCAAGGGCACACACGGAAGGGATGAACAGGTCAGGTTCAAGACTTCACAATGCGCTTGTGCACTTAAGAGAAACTTGTAGGGCATAGTTCTTTGATTCCAAGGAGTGCACTCAAATGAAGGCTTGAGGCTTTTTGACTGTACCATGAACTTTTTTAAGAGAAGGATGAAGGCTTCATGCTTCAATACTATGCCATGCACTGAAAGGGAAGGATGGCATCTTCTTTCTTGAAGAGTTTATCGTGTGCGCAAAGGGAAGGATGAAGGCTTCGTTCTTTGAGAATGCATCATGCACTCAAAGGCTTCAGGCTTCAAGAGTCTTCCATGCACTCAAAGGATTCATGATTTGTGAGTGCCCATGCAATTTAAGGTTTCATGCTTCATGAGTGCACCATGAATTTTAAGTATTTGATGTTTCAAGGTTTTCTTCATTGTTTCGAGGTGTGGTTCATTTTTTTGAAGTGCACTTTGTCGTTAAGGATTGTGCTTGCTTGTTTTGAAGTTCACTTTGTCGTTCTAAAGTGTTCTTCTTTGTTTTGAAGTGTGCTTTATCATTATGAAGTTTTGTTTGTTGTTTTGAAGTGTTCTTAGGCTTCAGAGGGTGAAATATTCTCCAATAGTGACTGCTTTTTCATCTGGAATGCACTTTCCACTGAGGGAGAAAGACAAAGGCTGGGTGAATTATCCAGAGGAAGTACTAATGCACTATGAGAGGGAAGAGACATTAGAAAATACTTAGTGCACAAGTATGGGAGGAAAATATACATCAATGAGTCTCTTAAATAAGATGCACTTATCACCAAGTAATAGATTTAATTCCTTTAGAAATTTTGCTAGGCTGAAGGACCAAGAAGAACTCTAAAAATGGCTAAGTGTGGAACCAACAAAGTAGGAGAAAGAAATGCATCCTAACATGACTCAAACATAGACCACAAACATAAATACCATAAATACAAGCCAATGAAATGCACAAGACTCATGAAAAATAGTCGCACCTTAAAACAAGAAACAGCAAAGAGAAACCTATATCGAAGTGCGACAGTTGAAACAACACACTACAACACTTTGAACAGAAGTTATGATAGAAATGGCAACTATGGTCAAAAGGTGCACTAAGTCATAGTAATGGGTCTAGCGTATACTCCAATGATATGTAAGGCCATCTAGTGTAGAGTAGTGTGCCAGAAATAACTTTGGTGATACAAAAAGGTGTGACACATGCGAGAGTGAAAACATAAATGTGACACTTGTGACACGACGAAAACATGAAGACGACACTTGAAAAATGCGAACGAACTTGAAAGCGGCATATGCCATAGTGAAGAAAACATAAAATGCCACTTAAAATAAGAACAATAAAAAGTGACATCCGTGGATGTGCAAGTGACACTTATGAAAACGAAAGTGTGCAAAATATGATAGTTAAAAATATCCAATCAGGTGCAATTGCAATGAAGATGAGGGAAAATATCAATGAAAGTGTGCACTCACTGTGAACATCAGTTGAAAATCAAATAGGTATTGTCCTGATGGACGATATCATTCATGTTCAAGCTTGCATAAAAGAAATACTCTCATGAACTCATCAAAGACTATGCATGTGTGTGTAAGTGACTTGACAATTTAAAACTAGGAAGAAGACTTAAACGGTTTTCAAAACATCAAACAACCATGGAGTAACCGTAGAGCAATAGATCATAAGATCCTTAGTAGGCTCCAAAATTCAAGTGTAAGAAATTTTTTTGAGGGTGTTGATCACAACAACAACACGATGTTAGAGAAAAAAACCACATTCTAGAAATATCCTTAGAGCGACATGGATATTCGAACCTCGGAGGTTGCTTAGTGGAACTGCATAGGAGTTACATGAACTTGCTAGACAAAACTATCATTGGTAACAAATCAACCCTTATCGCCTTTCATCTATTGAAAATAAAGGAAAATGACAATAATTAACTACTTATCATTCTTAGGTTTATTATGACACATTCATAAAAAAATGATTAAATAAAAGTGATAAATGATTGATAGGATCAGGTGAAAGGATAACAAATAGAGATTTGGAAAGGTGAAAAAGTTGACTAAATGGTGACTTGTTAGCCTTATCTAGTTGAAAGGAAGAAAAAGCTTCTAAAGACATAATTTTTTTCAAGAAGACTATGAAAATACTATTGGTACAAACATATTAGTTTGGAAATATAATTTGATTACCAAAATGACATTGCAATAGCCATGAATCCAACTTGCAATTCTAAAAGTAAACATATTAATGTGAAGCACCAACTTTTTATAAAAATGGAAGAGGTGGTTGTGGTAAAATTGAAAAAATATGTATCAAAAGGATGATTTAGAAATTACATTAACAAATATAATCACTGAAGAATTTTGTCGTGTGTGTTCACTTTTTATGTCACTTTGATTTCACACACTTTTGATGTCACTTTGATTTCCATTCCCATTATCGAAGTGGTATCAAAATTAGAGAATTTTGGAAACATAGAATTACCATGCATTTTTCTTTTAACAAGTATTTGTATCAACAAATCACCTTCATGTGTATATTTCTGGTAAGATTTTCTTTCTTTTATGTGTAACTTTTTTATGGGTTTTAGTCTTGTTTAAGCATTTATACAGGGTTCATTATGTTATATAAATATAAGGGCTTTTATTCTATCCTTATTATGTATAGATCGATATCACGAGCCTACCTTTTTGGCAATTTCTACACATTTCTGACCACCTTCCCCCTAATAAATAGATATGGCTCTCGAAAAGGTCGTTCCTACAAGGGTTTCTCTTGGCGTGGTTTTGGAAGTATCATTACAGGGGTTTCTCTTGGCGTGGTTTTGGAAGTATCATCAATAGTCTGTGTACCCATGCTTCAAAATTGCCTTGCCAAGCCGCATAGAATCTAAGACGTATTTATACCAACAAATCCTCTTCCCGTGTATATTTTTTTGATATTTTCTTTCTCTTCTCTGTAGTTTTTATTTATTTTCATAAAATTTCCATGCTTTATATTTCTTTGTCGTTGGTCTCACGTTCAAAATATTCGTTAAGCTTTTAGGAGGATGAAAAAGCCAATTGTGTTTTCCAGTTTTCCTTTAAGCTTTTAGGAGGAGATAGGTCTTTTGTTTTTATAAATTAATATAAAAAGTTAATGCATATGTGCGATCCTTTTATCCTTCGACCTGAAAACTCATTCGAATTCGGTGTTTGGTAAGGGACTCTTATGGACATTGAATTTTCTTTGCTTGTTTCTCCACTTGGTGTTTAATCTCTCTGCTGAGTTTTGGACAATAGCTTTCCTGAAAAGATTTAATGATTTTTTTGTGTACAAGGTTATTGCCATTTCTTTTGATGGATTTATGCGATTGCTCTTATATTGGTTTCTTCTGTGAAACTATTCTTTGAGTTCTTTGGTCACATTACTTTATTTCATGGACAGGTTGTGGTCTCAGGGTCTTCGGCTTTGGTGTCTTCTACAATGACAAGGTAAGACTTCATTCCTTGCTATCATTCCTTTCTCCTCTTCACGCTTTCGTCTAACTCAATCACTCCTTCATGAGTAGAGTGACCCTCTATGACTGCAATGTAGGTGCCATGTTTCTGCAATGTAAGTTTGAAACCCTTGTCTCGATATTTTTTCCGTTCTCTTCTTTCTCTGCCACAGAATGCTCACAAATTGCAGTTGGTGTCGGTTGTTGCAGGTGGGTTCATTCTGGAGGGTTTTGGCTTCGGCTTCTTGGTGTACTGGCTAGACCCAAGTAGGGTCATTCCTTGTCATCTTTGTAACTTTTTTTATTCCCATAGTTAGTTAGGGTTCAGCAGTCTATTGTGGAGATTTTTTGACAGCCTGGCCGTATGTAGTCAAAGTTTGTTAGGCTTGTGTTATTTTGTTTGTTCATAGTTGCTATACATTGTTTTTCGGCTAGGGTTTCTAAACCTGTCTACTATGACAAACTCATTGATATTTGTACAATGTTATTCACATGGACTATATATATATTCAACAAAGATTTTGTGACTGTATGTATTTAAAACAGAGGCTTTGTGATTGCTTTGTGAATAAAACAAAGAGAGTTGATTCTTCAAAAAATACCTGTGCGACTTGTCTTTGTATTTGCTGCTCAAAATGTGTGGGACTTGTCTCTGTTTTCACTGCTTGAAATGTATGTGACTAGTCTTTGTCTTTACTGGTCGAAAAGTATAAAACTTACAAGAACCCACTACATTCTTTTGATTGATAATTTCTGGCACTGTGTGACCTTGTTTCTATGATGTCCTCTGTAGTTATGTTTGCAAGCTTGCTTCATTAGTTTATCAACCTGTTTTTTAATCAATGCAAATAGAACTATATGTGCATATATGCTTGTGGAATAAATACCAAATAATGTGATTTCCCTATATCAAGCAATTTAATAAAATGGTAGATAGACAGCTATAGGATATTAGAAAGTAGCTTGTGTGCTCAGAGATATTTTATTATATTTCTTCTTCTCAAAAGGTTGAACCTCTTACAATTGCATTCTATCTGTTTTCAATAATTGTCTAGCAAATGTGTCTCCTAACTGTTGTTGGTTACATTCTGTTGGTTACATTTTTAGTTCAAAAACTATTTATTTCCCTACGTTACAATATGTAAAAGTTGACATGAAAATAAAAATAATTACTTGTAACAGTACTAATTAATCCTCTACCTTCCTAGATACTATTTATTTTCAAAGTTATAATAACAAAAAAAAAATGACTACAATGTTCACTTTGCAATTTCCTTCGCAGTCCTTTCAGAGACCAAGCAGCCTTCTGTCATGATGACCCGTCAGCTAGATGCTCCTGCATCAGCCTCCCGAGGTAATAAAAAGTCATGGCTCCATTCCATAGAATAACCTCTCTTCTGTATCTGCGCCATGTCGAGCCACGAACTGTCCTCGATCGGACGATTCTTCCACTTGATAAGGTGTCGCAGATACTCCTTCCTGCGAGTCCTCTTGGCCACCTGTGTGTCGAGAATCTTCTTGATCTCATGGGGTTGAGCCGAAGGCATGTGCCTCATCTAAGAACTACCTCCAACTTGGGTGTCCCGTTTTGGCCATACCACACTGTCATCTTCCAGGTTGGCAATATATGGGAACAGGTCTGCCACGTTGAAAATAGGCGATATGCCTATATCTGGTCGCAGCTGTATTTCATAAGCATTGGCTGAGAATTTATGCATTATCTTACAGGGACCAATCTTCTTAAATTTCATCTTGTTATATGTGCCCTTAGGAAACCGTTCTTTGCATAAGTGTGCAAGGACTTCATCACCTAAATTGAATTGTACTTCCCGTCGCTTTAGATCTGCCTGCTGCTTGTATTTCTGAATGTTTTCCTGTAACTTTGATTTCACCTATTCGTGTAGTTCATTCATCACTTCGGCAAAATCTTCTACATCAGCACTTCTCTTCTCCAACTTTCCCAGATCCCACAACTCATGTACTTCGCAAGAATGCATGTCATACAGGATTTGAAATGGACTCTGTCCAATGTTGCGGTTCGGTGAATTGTTATAAGCGAATTCTGCTTGAGCAAGCGCACGATCCCATAACCGTGAATTTTCCCCAGTCAAGCTCCATAACAAGTTCCCCAAACTCCTGTTCACCACTTTCGTCTGCCCATTAGTCTGTGGATGATATGCAGAGCTAAAGTTCATTGTGTGTCCAACTTCTTCCACAGGGTGCGCCAAAAGTGTCCCGTGAATTTTACGTCCCTGTCAGAAATAATAGATCTAGGTAGGTTATGTAATCTAACAATCTCCGTGAAAAATAGGCAAGCTACATGACTGGCAACACTAGTTTTTCGATAAGGGATGAAATGTGCCATTTTTGAAAACCTGTCTACCACCACCATCACCGAGTCATAACCTCATTGTGTTCTAGGCAGTTCTAAGACAAAGTCAATGCTGACTGAGTCCCATGGTCTACTTGGAACATGCAGTGGTGTGTAAAGTCCAGTGTTTTGAATATGTCCTTTCGCCAATTGGCAGACTTTACACCTACTCACATATCGCTACACATCCCTTTGCATTCTTGGCCAGTAATAGAAGTGTCCGAGCTGATCCAAAGTTTTGTCTATGTCGAAATTTCATGTTAGACCTCCACTATGCTTCTCCCGTATAATATTTTCTCTCATCAAACAATTAGGAATACATAACTGTCCCTCTTTAAACAATAGTTCCTCCTGCATGTTGTAGTCCAACCATGGACTATTGTTCCTCGGCAAGGGATTTTGACAGGCTTCATAAGCCTCTTTGAAATCTGTGTCAGTCTGATACAAGTCTTTCAAATGCTCGAAACCCAACACTTGTATCGTACTTTCCTATAATAGCAAGGCTCTTCTGCTCAATGCATCTTCCACCTTGTTGGCCTGTCCGCTGATGTGTTTCAACACAAAGGTGAAACTCTGCAAATACTCAACCCATTTGGCATGCTTGTGGTTCAATTTCTGTTGTTGCATCACATATTGCAGCACTGAATTATCAAAAAATAACATAAATTCACTCCCCAATAGTTAGTGTCGCCAATGCCTCAGTGCTTGGACGACAACATAAAATTCCTTGTCATAGGATGAATACTTCTGCCTGCTTTCGTTCAACTTCTCACTGAAAAATGCAATAGGTTTATCTTCTTGGCTGAGTACATCGCCAGTCGTTATACCACTTGCATTGCAGTGAACCTGGAAAAGCTTATTAAAATCTGGTAACCTTAAAATTGGCCTCTCTATAATTTTTTTCTTTAGGAGTTGAAAGCTTTCCTCTGCTACCTTGGTCCAACAAAAAGGTTGACTTGCCTTTTTAATAGTGTCCAACATAGGCATGCATATTTCACTAAAATTTCTTATAAATTTGTAATAAAAACTCGCCAGCCGATGAAAACTAGGTACCTCAAACAGGCTTTTCGGAAATGGCCAATTAATGATTGCTGCAATCTTTTCTGGGTCCATCTTCAACTTGTTTTCTACAATTAAAAACCTAGATAAATCAATTCTATTTGTAGGAAAGTAAATTTTTTCAAGTTTATCAACAATTTATTCTGTTGCAATTTCTCCAGCACCCTTCGAACATGTCAAAGGTGCTCCTCCTTAGTCCTACTGAAAATTAATATGTCATTAAGGTACACTATCACAAACTTCCCGATGAACTCTTTTAGCATTTCGTTCATCAATCACATAAATGTACTAGGGGAGTTACTCAAACCGAATGACATGACCAGCCACTTGTACAACCCTTCATTAGTCTTGAAGGCTCACTTCCACACATCTCCTTCCTTGATCTGGATTTGATGATAGCCACTCTTTAGATCAATCTTCGTGAAGTATGCTACCCCACTTAGGCAGTGCATCATATCATCCATCCGTGGTAGGGGAAACATGTACCTAATGGCGATTTTATTGATGGACCGTGAATCCGTGCACATCTGCCATTCTCCTGCTTTCTTGGGAGCGAGAACTGTTGGTATTGCACAAGGGCTCAAGCTTTCCCTTATCAGCCCTTTATCTAGCAACTCTTGCACTTGTTTCCTGATCTCCTCATTATCTTTGGGGCTTATCTGATATGCTGCCTTATTTGGTAGGCTTTCTCTAGGTATAAAGTCGATATGGTGACTGATACTTCTTTTGGGAGGCAACTTGTTTGGAAAATCTTCGACTACAATATCATTGAACTCCTGCAGCACCTCCTGAATTTCTACAAGCAAATCAGATATTTTTGTGTGCAACAACATTGTCTTTGCCCTCCTCACAACAACGTAGTTCACTTCACTTTCCTCGATCTGTTTCACAAAAGTTTTTCCACCTATTAGCAATGCTTTTGTCTTGCTTGCTTCTGCTATCTCCTCTTCCTTGATGGGTACAAGCATATGCTTGATCCCATCTTTAACAAACATGTGGCAGTTTGTTTTCCCTTGTACTACCTTCCGATCATATTGCCATGGTCTTCCTAGGAGTATGTGACACATGTCCATTGGCATAATATCAAAAATAACTTTGTCTTTGTACCTGCCAATGTGAAATTCAACTTCACACTGATCATCAACCAATAGTTGGTGACCTTTCTGCAGCCACGACACCTTGTAAGTGGTGGGGTGCTTAAGCTGCTTCAAAACCAACTTCTCTACCACCTCGGTGGCAACCAAACTATCTGTACTCCCACTATCAATGATCAACTTGAACCACTTTCCGTGTGATTTGGAAACTGTCCGGAATAGTGCTTTCTGTTGGGTCTGTTCAACTGTTTCTTTGGCTATTTTCAACAACGCTTTGTTCAGAACTAAGGCCTCCCCTGTTTCCAGTATGTTTTCTGCTTCTTGGCGTGGTGCCTCAGCTTCCTTAGGCTATGCAACAAATGTTCCTCTCTGACCTGCTTGTTCTGCTTCAAGGCATTCAAAAGATTTGTGCCCCCACTTGTGGCACTTGTAGCAATGGTAATTAGCTCCTCTACCTCGACCACCCTCTTCCTCGCTAATATGGCTTGCCACCTCTAGTGTTGTCTCCTTTTTTTGTTGTTCGTGAAGCCTTGGAGCTACTGCCCTCTTCGCTATTACTAGCAGTTTGTCCTCTACCATAAGACTGTCCTCGTCCTTTGCCAATTCCCTATCCTCTCCTAGCATTTTGTTTTCTAGTAATCTTTTCCTCAGCCTTCACAGCACTCTGATAGCATTATTCTATATTTCTCAGGGAAAGAATGTTGATTTCATCGAGTATTTCTAGTCTCAAACCATTTACGTATCTCGATGTCTTCTCCGGGGTGTCATTGGTATAACCAGCTCTCAAGTTCACCCGGTAGAATTCTTCTGTATACTCCCTTACTGTCATCCCTTTTTATCTTAAATTCTGCACTTGTCGATATAGTGCAACCTGGTAATCCTTAGGTAGAAATCTGCCTTTCAGCTTGGCCACCATCCTTGACCACTTCTTTTGCAGTAACTTCTTCATCCTTCTTCTCTTGGTTTGGATAGTGTCCCCCCACAGGGCTGCATGTCCCTTCAAATTTGTTGCAGCGAACTTGACTCTCAGGTCTTCACTGACCTCTTCACTTTCAAAATACTTGTCCAACTCACTCACCCAGTCCAACAGAACTTTTGTGTACAGGCTGCCATCGTAATTTGGAATCTCCAGTTTGGGCATGCTGCTGGCCAACAGGACCAACCTCAACAACCTCATCTTCGGCCCTTTCTCGTCCGATCAGTCTGTTGTAACTGTGGCTTCTTCCTCGCTGTCATCTCCTATTTCTGAATCCCTTGTCCTTCCTACTTCCACTGCCTCCAAATGAGCAGTAAGGATCCTTATTTCTTCCCTCAGTCCTTCATCTGTTGATCTGCGCACACCTCTCCCACATCCTCGTGTTCCAACTTTCATATCCTGGCAGTTTCAATTTCCTGCTCTGATACCACTTGATGGGTCCAACCCCTCGTCACACTTACCAATGTTAATAAAGGATTATGAATTATTTTAAATGATGGAGAGTTTGATTAAATGAAAGATTTTGTTCATTATGTGGTTGATTACAATGATTTAATATTGGTTTGGGTTCCAACACTTATGATTTGTACCCGCACTACTGGTTATTGGACAAGTGTCCACTCCTCGAAAGTATCACTCCTGCTTTGGTAATAGGTCCTCAAACCTTATCTCCTGGCCATTTTTCTCGTTGAGCTGTTGAGGTTGAGGGTTTCACGGTATGGTCCTTCTGTGCGATTTTCTCTGTAAAACGTTATGTTTCCCCTGGTATTCTGGTCCAGCCTTCGACTTGAAAACTCATTCGACTTCGCCGTCTAGTAAGGGACTCTTGTGGACATTGGATTTTATTTGCTTGTTTCTCTGCCCGGCGCTTAATCTCTCTGTTGAGTTTTGGACAGTAGATTTCTTGCAAAGATTTAATGATTCTTCTATTTACAAGGTTATTACTAGTTGTTTTGCTGGATTTATGCCACTGTTTTGTATTGGTTTCTTCTGTGCAAATATTCTTTGAGTTCTCTAGTCACATTACCTTATTTCCTGGACAGGTTGTAGTCTCAGGGTCTTCGGATTTGGCTTCTTCTACAATGACAAGGTAAGACTTCGTTCCTTGCTATCATTCCTTTCTCCTCTTCACGCTTTGGTCTAACTCACTCGCTCCTTCATGAGCAGGGTGACCCTTAGTGACTGCAACGTAGGTGCCCTGTTTCTGTAATGTAAGTTCAAAACCCTTGTCTCGATATTTTTTTTCCATCTCTCCCTTCTTTGCCACAAAATGCTCACAAATTGCCATTAGTGTCTGTCGTTGCAGTTGGGTTCGTTTTGGAGGGTTCTAGCTTTGGCTCCTTGGCGTACTAGCTAGAACCGGGTAGGGTTGTTCCTTGTCATCTTTGTAACTTGTTTTATTCCCGTCGTTAGTTAAGGTTCAGTAGTCTATTGTGGAGACTTTTTGACAGTTCGGTAGTATGTAGTTAAGGTTTGTTAGGCTTGCGGTATTTTGTTTGTGGATATTTGTTGTAGTTTGCTTTTCAGCTAGGGTTTCTAAACCAGTCTACTATGACAAACTCATTGATATTCGTACAACGTTATTCGCATGGACTATATATATATAACAGTGATTTTGTGACTATATGTATTTAGAACATAGGCTTTGTGATTACTTTTTGAATAAAACAAAGAGAGTTCATTCTTCAGAAAATACCTGTGCGACTTGTCTCTATTTTCACTGCTTCAAATGTATGCAACTAGTCTCTATATCTACTAGTCGAAAAGTATAAAACTTACAAGAACCCTCTCCATTCTTTTGATTAATAATTTCTGGCACCGTGTGACCTTGTTTCCGTGATGTCCTGCGTAGTTATGTTTGCAAGCTTGCTTCGTTAGTTTATCAACTTGTTTTTTAATCAATGCAAATAGAACTATATGTGTGTATATGCTTGTGGAATAAATACCAGAGAATATGCTTTCCCTGTATCAGGGAATTTAACAAAATGGTAGATAGACAGTTACAGGATATTAGAAAGTAGCTTCTGTGCTCAGAGATTTTTTATTATATTTCTTCTTCTTAAAAGATCGAACCTCTTACAATTGCATTCTGTCTCTTTTCAAATAATTGTCTAGCAACTGTTTCTCCTAACTATTGTCGGTTACATTCTGTTGTATACATTTTTAGTTCAAAAACTAGCTATTTCCCTACGCTACAATCTGTAAAAGTTGACATGAAAATAAAAATAATTACTTGTAACAGTTTGACTAATTAATCATATACCTTCCTAAATACTATTTCTTTTCAAAATTAAAATAACAAAAAAACGACTACAATGTTCACTTTGCAATTTCCTTCTTAATCCTTTCAGAGACCAAACAACCTTCTGTCAGGATGACCCGTCAACTAGATGCCCTACATCACACAAAATCATCATTCATCTGGATTCCTTTAATATCGATTTATTTTTCCAAAAGTTAATATTAATATAGAACTTAATAGCATATAGCGTGATTAGTTTAGTGTAATATGTTGAACAGTCATATTAGTACAATTATTGAATGCAATATGGTAAGGATGGTTTGTTACTATTAAATATGATTTGGTATTGATTTACATTTGCCCGTGAACGTAGCTAATCTACAGAACTACATTGAATAATAACAATGTCACAGTATCATTCATCTTTAATATCTAATGCATTCCTTTAATATCGATTTTTTTTTCAAAGTTAATATTAGTATAGAACTTAACAGCATGTAACATGATTATTTAATATGTAGGTAGTTGAGTTTTAAGTTAAAATTTGTATTTTAATACTTTTAATATTGATTTGTATTATTTTTAACAATGTAAAATTTAATAATATATAACGTGATTGCTTAATATGTAAATGGTTTACGCTTAATTTATAATATGTATTTTAATAAATTTATGTAATAATCAAAAGGTGAATTTTATGATTACTAAAAGTAAAAGATATTAATAGCATCATTTTAATCAAATAAGTATTTTAAGTTACATTATGTTGATGTGACTTAGCCACTTCATAAATTAATTAGTAATATTATTATTTGTTTTTAATTATGCTTTAACGAAAAAAATTGATAGATGGTTAATATAATTAGACAAAATAAATAATTAATAATTTGAAATTCAATTGTGTTACATTTTCTAATATAAATATAGAGAAATGTTGTTTTAATTAATTTTTTTTTTAATGTAATTTCTTAGTATTATTTTGTAATATGCTTTAGAAAAACAAATTGAATAGAAATTGAACTTGACATATATATTGAAGTGATAGTCCCAGAAATAACAAATGTTATTGAAGTATGTCTCAAATCTACTTTTTCCAGATTTAGAGAGAATAGTACGAGAAAAATAGTAAGGTAGCAATGGGATCCCCTTTTTCACCATTAATAGATAGCTTTTATATGGAAAAAATTGAAAGTATGGCATTTAGAACTTTCTATCTTGTTGAACACCTAATCTGCTAAGGGTTGTAGTGAGGAACTTGAACAGTCAAAGGGAGTCCAAGTGACCTTGGAAGATGAATCCAAGTGTCACTCTAATATATTATAAATGTATATCATCTAAATAATGTATGCAATGAATACTTATCTTTCATATTTTCGTCTTCATCATGATTGTGTTTAACATGGTATTAGAAAAGGCTACTCGCTGCCCTACTCAAATGTGAGCCACCTCTTCTTTATCATTCCTGCATCTCTGCACTTTGTCGAAAACTGCCCTTTTTCCCACATAGCTAGGTTTGTACGTCTCAAATATCTACCCCTTGTAACTCCTCTTTGTGGCTATTCATGGCATCTTTTGTTGAGATTTTCTGTTTGGGATGAAATAGGAAAAATCTCAGCTGGTGACAACAATAGGAATTCAGGTCCTAGATTAACTCCAGGTTGTTGGGAGGGAGTTAATGCCTCCTATATTTGATGTGAGGGAATTAATGAGGCTGTTAGATTCTCTAGGCTATATAACAGGCAACCATTCGGATGTTTGCTAAGAGAGTGTGAGGATTTCTTGATGTAATCTCCAATTTGATTAATAAACTCCTCATGCCTATGTTTGGTGGACGTAGCCCACATTGGTTGGGTGAACCATGTTAAAAATTGTCTCCTATGTGCTTGATTGTTCTGCTGTGTGTTTATGTTGTTTGCTGTGCACCTGAACCAACAATTGGTATCAGAGCATGTTGGAGGTGCTGGAGGTGTTGCCTGGAGAAAAGCTGAGCTTGAAGCAGAAGGGGTGTATTGTTGTTGCTGTTGGTGCGTGGAGGAGAGGCACCAAACCAGCGTGCTGTTGCGTGGAGGTTTCTGTTGCCGGAGTGCTGGTGGACCACCAAAGCGCTGGAGATTGCTGTGCGAGTGGCGATCTACAGAAATGCGCGTTAAATATTGGTATACTGTGAGAACCAATTGATTGTTGCGTGGATTAAACAATTGCTGCCTGCGTGTTTACAATTGCTGCCTGCGTGGATTAAACATTTGCTGCCTGCGTGGACCTGCGTATGGATTAGACCATAAAGGCGTTGAAACAGCATGTGAACCTGCATGGAGATTGCTGAGCTTGTGTGGAGATGCGCATACTCCCTTGGCTGCTGGAGCAAACAATTGCTGGTGGTGCGTATACTTTATATAGCCGCATCTTCCATGACAATGAATAGAAATCGGTAGCGTATTTCTGTGCCAATAACCAGAACTCTAGTTGCCCACTGTTTATTACTAAGCAGATTGTCTCATGTTTTGACTTAAGGCATAGGCAGTTTGTGCTGATGCGTAATTGAGAATGCGTATTACAGTAGTGGTTTATAAAACGCAGAGTGATTTGATAAAACCTGCAGTCAAGTTTTTTTTTTTAAACGCAGTGACTCCAGTGAGTTTCGTTGGCAGAGAAAGCCAAATGAAAACGCAGTGCCAGTTAGTCAATTAAAAAAAAAAAAAACATAGTGACAGCATTCGAAAACACTTCCAGGTTCAATAATTCTCATGGTGGTTTCAACATAAATTCGAACTCTGAGTATTTGCAATTCTCTGCGAAACAGTAAATAACAAAACCGTAAATAATCGATTGGTTTATTGGTGCAAATAAAAAACAAGAAGTGTGTGTATTTTGTTTTTTATAGGGCAGAATTTTGCACAAATAAAAGGAAAGTTTTGTTTTAAAAGAAAAGTAATAAGTGCAAAGGCCAATTTTTTTTAAAGACAAAGGTACAAAGGCATAGGCAGTTTTTTTTTGTAAAAACAAAGGCATATGCAAATTTTTTTTTATTGCTGGTTGGATATTGGAGATTATTTTGTTTTTTGCTGATATCAAATGGCGAAAACTCAAAGTGCCCGTTTTGAAATTGAGAAATTTAATGACAAGAATAATTTTGAGATCTGGAAGGTGAAGATGCACGATCTGCTGGTTCAACAAGGTGTGGCGAAAGCACTGTTGGGGAAAAACAAAAGACCTCCTTCCATGACGGAGGATGAATGGGATGAGATGGACGATAGATCTCTAAGCGCAATTCGGTTATGTCTGGCGGACGATGTTCTGTTCAACATTGTGTCACAGAAAACCGTCGTAGGCTTGTGGTCGACGCTTGAGAAGCTCTATATGACGAAATCTTTGACAAATCGGATTCTCCTAAAATGGCAGCTTTACAGTTTGCGGATGAAAGAAGGTACCTCAATTGCTGATCACCTCAATGTTTTTAATACCTTGTTGGTGCAATTAAACAGTCTAGATGTGAAATTTGATTCAGAGGATAAGGCAATAACTCTATTATATTCTTTGCCTGAATCTTGGGATCACTTTGTTACTTCCATAAGCTTTAGTACATCAGAAATCCTTGAGTTTGACGATGTTGTTGGAGCCTTGTTGGTTGAGGAGACGAGGAAGAGGTCGAATGCAGACACCTCTACATCAGAGGTAATGATGGCCAGAGGTCGCTCACGAGAGAGACACTCCGGGGGAAAGCATAGCGACTCTCGCTCAAAATCCAAAGGAAAGAAGCCCAAGGTGAAGTGCTGGCATTGTGGCAAGGCTGGACATCTGAAAAAGGATTGCTGGAAGCGAAAGCAGGCTGCTAAAGAAGGCTCTTCGACAGAAAAGAAGGAAGCCAACACCACAGATACAGCTTCAGTATCTGGTTCAGGTATGAGTGATGAAGTATTGTCAGTTAATATTTCAAAACATGATCAACATTGGTTGTTAGATTCCGGGGCATCTAACCACGTGCGTATACATAGAGATTGGTTTAAAACATATAAATCAGTTGATGATGGTGTTGTGTACATGGGTAATGATGTAACATGTAATATTGTGGGAATTGGGAGCGTACAACTGCAAATGTTTGATGGGACAACAAAAATATTAACTGATGTGAGGAATGTACCAGATTTAAGGAAAAATTTGATTTCATTAGGAGCACTTGATTCAAATGGATATAAAACTGTAATTCAAGGTGGAGTTATGAAAATCTATAAAGGTATCTTACTAGTGATGAAGGCTAAGAAAGTAGGAAATCTATTTCAGTTAGAAGGTAGAACTGGGTCAGATCATGTGTCTGTGTCTGAACATGACAGTAGTTCCATTCACTTATGGCATCAAAGATTGGGGCATATGAGTGAAAGAGGATTGAAAATTTTGGCTGACCGAAAGTTACTTCCTAATCTAAGATCTGGAAAATTGGATTTCTGTAAACATTGTCTGTTTGGTAAACAAAGTAAACAAAAGTTTAAAACAGGCAAACATACTAGTAAAGGGATACTTGATTATATCCATTCAGATGTTTGGGGTCCAGCTCCTACAACGTCATATGGTGGTTCGTCTTAATTTGTATCATTCATTGATGACTTTTCTCGGAAATTATGGGTCTACATGTTGAAAAAGAAGTCTGATGTTTTTACAGTTTTCAAGCAGTTTAGAGCATTGGTATAAAACAACACTGGTAGAACTATAAAATGTTTAAGAACTGACAATGGTGGTGAGTTTTCCTCCAAGGAGTTTGACAGCTATTGCAAGGATGCAGGGATCGAAAGACATAAGACCACGGTTTATACTCCTCAGCAGAATGGAGTTACTGAACGCATGAACAAGA
This sequence comes from Pinus tabuliformis, assembly GCA_031772625.1. Taxonomy (NCBI): domain Eukaryota; kingdom Viridiplantae; phylum Streptophyta; class Pinopsida; order Pinales; family Pinaceae; genus Pinus; species Pinus tabuliformis. The sequence continues at coordinate 1,234,160,397 of CM062807.1, forward strand.
CTCTTCTAGAGAGAGCAAGGTGTATGCTGAGTAACGCTGGGTTGCCGAAGGAGTTGTGGACGGAAGCAGTGGCAACCGCTTGTTATGTGATAAACCGGTCTCCATCAACGGCAATAGACTGCAAGGTTCTGCAAGAGGTATGGACAGGACACCCTTGTGACTATTCTAAACTCAGAGTGTTTGGTTGTGATGCATATGCTCTAGTGCCTAAACATCAGCGAACTAAATTAGATCCAAAGTCTAAAAGGTATATCTTTGTTGGGTATGGTGATGGAACGAAGGGATATAGATTGTGGGATCCTACTACTCGCAAAATCATCATCAACAAAGATGTAAAGTTTAATGAATCCTCTCTTGTACAGTTAGATGTAGATAGAAGATTGAAACAGGATGATGTATCTGATTTCCAGCATATTCAGTTTGACAGCATTTCTAATGATAGTCATAACGACCATAGTTCAGATTCTAGTCATGAACAGGTTTCAGATTCAGAACAGGGTTCAGATGGAGGACATGAACAGGTCTCAAATGGCGATCATGAAGAAGTTTCTATAGATGATAGACAGCCAATTGTGGAAGCACCAGAAACATTCTTAAGGAGATCTACAAGAATCAAACGTCGTCCGAGAAGGTATGATGATCATGTTACTTCAATTGCTTTGATCGCTAATGATGATGAACCTTTGTGTTATCAGGAAGCTGTAGAAGGTTCAAATAGTGACAAATGGAAAGCAGCCATGAAGGAAGAAATGATGCCCTTAGGTAAGAATGGTACGTGGGATCTGGTTGAACTTCCCAAAGGCAGGAAAACTGTGGGATGCAAGTGGGTGTTCAAGTTGAAACGAGGTGTGAATGATACGGAAGACAGGTACAAAGCTCGGCTGGTTGCAAAAGGGTTTTCTCAGAAAGCTAGCATAGACTTTCATGAGATATTTTCACCAGTGGTTAAAATTGTTTCAATTAGAATTGTGTTAGCATTAGTGGCTTTGTTTGATTTGGAGTTGCGGCAGTTAGATGTTAAGACTGCATTTCTACATGGTGATTTAGATGAGGAAATATATATGGAACAACCGGAAGGGTTTGTTCAGCATCACAATGCAAAATTTGTCTGCAGGCTCAAGAAGTCATTATATGGCCTGAAGCAGTCGCCTCAGCAGTGGTATAAGAAGTTTGATTCTTTCATGTTGAGTCAGAAATATGTAAGAAGTGAATATGATCATTGTGTGTATTTTAAGCAGTTAAATAATGGCATGTTCATTATCTTAGTGTTATATGTTGATGATATGCTTTTAGCAAGCAAAAGCATTGAAGAAATCAACAGGTTGAAGACTCAGATGGCAAGGACGTTTGATATGAAAGATCTAGGAGCCGCAAGACAGATTTTGGGAATGGGGATTTTCAGAGACAGGAGTAATGGTAAGCTGTGGCTATCACAACAAAAGTATGTTGAGAAAATACTTTTGAGGTTTGGTATGAATAATGTGAAGCCTGTGTCGATCCCTTTAACTTCCCATTTTAAGCTTTCTTCGAGTTTATGTCCTAATACAGATGAAGAAAAGGATTATATGTCTCGAATTCCTTATGCCAATGTAGTAGGATGTTTGATGTATGCGATGGTGTGTACGCGACCAGATATTTCTCATGTAGTTGGGGTTGTCAGCAGGTACATGGCAAATCCGGGTAAAGAACACTGGTCAGTAGTGAAATGGGTGCTTCGGTACTTGAGAGGCACAAGTAGTTATTGTATTTCTTACAATAAGAGTAGTGAATTTGTTTGCGGATATGTTGATTCCGATTTTGCAGGTGACTTGGATAAGAGAAGGTCAACTTCAGGGTACATCTTTACTCTTGCAGGTGGAGCTATTAGCTGGATGTCAAAGCTACAGAACATTGTTGCTTTGTCTACTACTGAAGCAGAATACATTGCTGCTTCTCATGCTTGCAAAGAGGCGGTTTGGCTGAAAGGTTTGCTTGGTGAGTTTGGTAGGTTACAGGACAACATCAGGTTACTTTGTGATAGTCAAAGTGCAATACATTTGGCTAAGAATCCGGCCTATCATAGTAAGTCAAAGCATATTCCAATCAAATATCATTTTGTAAGACAGGTTATCACTGAAAGGGGAGTTTCTCTTGAAAAGGTGCATACAAAGGAGAACTGTGCAGACATGTTCACGAAACCAGTTTTGTTGGAGAAGCTACGCTGGTGTTTGGCTTCTCTTGGCTTGCAAAAAAGATAAAAGAATAATAACAGGGCATCAGGCGAATTGTTGTCAAGGTGGAGATTGTTGAGATTTTCTGTTTGAGATGAAATAGGAAAAATCTCAGCTGGTGACAACAATAGGAATTCAGGTCCTAGATTAACTCCAGGTTGTTGGGAGGGAGTTAATGCCTCCTATATTTGATGTGAGGGAATTAATGAGGCTGTTAGATTCTCTAGGCTATATAACAGGCAACCATTCGGATGTTTGCTAAGAGAGTGTGAGGATTTCTTGATGTAATCTCCAATTTGATTAATAAATTCCTCATGCCTATGTTTGGTAATAAACTCCTCATGCCTATGTTTGGTGGACGTAGCCCACATTGGTTGGGTGAACCACGTTAAAAATTGTCTCCTATGTGCTTGATTGTTCTGCTGTGTTTTTTCTGTTGTGTGTTTATGTTGTTTTCTGTGCACCTGAACCAACATCTTTGCCATTTGTTTAACTTGTCCATCCATGGATTGGAATAATCATCTCCATGATACCTAGTTGAAATTCATACACATTAGCTGTAATACATTCTCCTTCTAACGCTAATGTTTCTCTCCTAATGCGACACTCTCATTGAATCTAATACCTCACTGGCGTGAACCCAGTCTCTTAAAAACATTAATTTCCCTCCATTCAATCTACTTGGAATTCTTTGAAATTTCAAATTGAGGCACTCCTCACCAACAGTCAAATCACTGGAACATTTTGTTACTCACCGTCAGAAATTTTAATTGCATTCATTTTAATTAAGCTTCAAAGTTTGTTCTTAATCTCCCTATAAAATTTGTTTCATTGGTGTTACTCGCCAATTGTGCTCTAAACAGTTCCGAACAATCGAAATCTAATTTGGTGCGCGAAATATGTAATTTGAAATTATCATCTGTGCATTGGCACATTCTAGAATAGAATGGAATGAATGATAGGTAGTAGAAAGGTTTGATTCGATTCATAGTACGTTATTCGATTTATGGTGTATATGAATGGTGCGCTTCAGTTCATAGTATTCATGTTCGATTCATAGTATGTGACTCATTGTGCGTTGAAATCCATGGTCATGGGTTGAAATAAAAGGTCTCCATGCATCGATTAATTCTTGGAACGAAGCATTGAACGTCAGTTGATCCTAAATCTGTTGAGAAGTTGTTAAAAATGCATTGAAGGTTATGTGACGTTTGCTTTGAGGCTTGTTCCATTGACATATGTAGTGAACCATTGTTGAGATGGTCGTTCTAGATAAAATGGCTTCACATCAAGAGGAAATTAGGCTATGCAGGAAGATGAGTGGTTGTCCATGAATGAAAATAAGTTGTTGGTGCATATGAGTTGAATCTCCTTTAGGCATCATTGTTGACTACAAACTTGGGATTTGGACAACAAATGAAAGGTCAACATCTTTACCATCTAAAATTGGAAAGATACAAGAGGTTCCACAGAAGTAGTCGTAGGTATTTTACCTAGGCCATTGTTTCCTTTTTGTGTCCTCTTCCTATTGTTCTTTGTATTTTTGGCCTTTGTAGTTTTGGTGTTTTGAATCGATTTGCAAAGAGTCCCACCCATGTTGCTATCATCTGCAGTAGTAACCTCAACAAATGATGAAACTACAGGTGTCGTCTAGGAGACTTCTCAACATTGACAGTGACAAAAGCTTCAGTTTATTGGCCTATTTTTGCTAAAACTTATTCTGCTAGCACATCATGCAAGTGACTTCACTTGGATTTGGTGGAAGAAACACTTTTGAAATTTCTAGAACTATAGTGTATAACACTGAAAACATATTTCACATCATGAACCAGCAACAGGTCCAATCCAAGGACCTAATCCCTTACAAGGAAGATTATTCGGCATCAACAAAATAGCAACTTCAGAAGAAAGATTCTATATTTCTGCTTTTTCTTCATCCACTTGAATTTCCAATATATATTTTGGTTTTAGACATGGTGCAGGCTTCCAGGCTTGATGAGATACAAAGGATGCCAACAAAATTCTAGCTAAAGACTCAATATCAGCTGAATTCTCTACACTTTATATAAAAGCATTCCTTTTTTGGTGAGAATACTTTTGTATTGAATTCCTTTAAGAATGATTGGACATTAATTGATGTTGCTGCATTTTCTATGAAATGGATCGAATGGATAATGATTAGAATTATTGAGTAATTTAATACATGCCAATGTTAATGGGATGATAAAGATTAGCAAGAACACTCTTTCTAATATTAAAACCTATCTGCAATATACATCGGGGAAGGTAGAATTTTTGGAGCTTGAATCTCACCTTCAGCGAGAAGAATTACAACAATGGGGTCATCATTTTGAACCTATTTTTGTTCATAACATTCAGACATACTCCTATCAACAACAAATCAATAATGTTGATCTAATACCCAATGAGGGAGAAGATTTGCAAAAAGAAGCAAAAGTTCAAGATACACTTCCCAAGCCCATCATCAGATCTGGGAAGAGCTTGTCAATAACATAAGAAAAACTGGTCTTGGATATGACAAGGATGTGTCCTTTCATATTCTAGATTACACAAATCTCATCTAGTTTCATAATGTTGTATTTCTTCATGAAGGTTCACCTTTAGTTGTTCCAGATTCTACTCCTCTTCCACAACAACAACAATAGATTGTTAAATGCCAACATTGTGACACAGTTGGCCATATGAAATATCACTATTTTGAGCTTCATCCATGTGAGAATTGTCATAAACCCAATTATTCTTCAAACATATGCTTCAAAAGAAAGCCTCCTGCAAGAACAAGGATTTTCCTTAGATCGATCACTTCTTGGCAATGTGCTTCAACAACCAAGAAGATATTTCAGTTGTGAGTCAGAATTTGTTCTAAAGTATTGAAAAACCTTGTAGTTGAGTTCTATCCATCATCTCACCTTGTATTTGATAGGAGGGGAAGTGATGGTCATCTAGAAGATTCAAATCTAGATCAAGTGAGCATGAGCCACAACTTGAACCTATTTCATAATTCTGAGTTTTAGACAGAGACATAGATGCCCCTGATCATGCCTTTGGTTGGTTGTCATACTTAAACCATCTATGTGGGGTTGATACCTCCCTTTTGACGTTGATATTCTCCCTTTTCAAGGAATTGGGGACACTTTCTCTAGCAGAAGACTTCAACTTATTTCTAGTTTTGGAAGAGTTCCAGGAATTAAATATAGAATTCCAGAGTTGGTGGTCTTCCTTAAACAAATGCAGGTTGTAGAACTCCCTATTCCAGGTTGAAGGTCTCCCTCTCCAAAGAGTTAGGAACACTTCCACTAGCAAAATATTTCAACTTCTTGCTAGATTTGGAGGATTTTCGGGAATTGCACTGAGTGTTTCAGCGTTGGTGGTCCCCACCACGTTATACCAACATTTCACGGAGCACATTTAGCCTATTTCTACCATGCATTTTTGCACATTTTGTATTACGACTCTCTTCTTAGACTCATACATACCCTTTCAAATTAAGTAGGGAAATTTTGGACACTTAATCTACTAAGTTTATGGTGAGAAAGTTGAATAATTAAAGGGAGTCTAAGAGACCTTTGAAGATGAATCTCAGAGTCACTCCAATGTATTATAAATGTATATCATGTGAATAATATATGTAATGAATGGTTATCTTTCATATTTTCATCTTAGCCATGGTTTTGTTTAACATATTTGAAACCTAAGATTTGGAAGAGATTTGTTGATGAAACTGATGTGACCTGGCCTCATAGAAAAGAAGAACTCTAAAAATTCCTACAACATCTCAACATTATCTCAAGTGAGATCCAGTTAACCATGGAAGCAAAGGAGAATGGTTGTGTCTCCTTCCTATGTGTTCTAATAATGAGGAAACATGATGGACAATTAGACCATGAAGTCTACCAAAAGAGAAAATTCACAAAAAACTACATATATGTTGACTCTCACCACTTTCTCACACAAAATATTGGTGTTAATAGAACCCTAGCCACTAAAGCCTTCGAAACATTTGGGGAAGACCATAAGGTAAAGGATAAAAATACTTGATTAATGTATTTAGGAAACTTGGTTATAATAACAAAAAGGATATAAAGAATGCCCTCCAAAAGGATCTAGATAGATCTGGAAATATCCTTCATAAAATTAACATTCAGGGCTGAGGGAAGACTACCTATCTATCTTATCTCAAAGGAATGTCTACTAAAAATATTGCCAAGGTTCTTATGAAAAAAGAGATGATAACATCTTTTAGACTTCTCACCACCATCAGGCAAAACATGAAATATGTGAAGGACAATGCAGACTACTTCTAGTACGAGGTGGTTTATAAAGTAGACTACTCTTGTGGCAAGTGCTATATTGATGAAATAGAATAGTCCCTACAAGTAAGGATTAAGGATCACGATGCGAAATATAAATCATGAAATAATTAGAAACTTAGCATTTATAGAACATACCAAGACTACAGAACATCTTGTTTGTTTGGAAGTCACTAAAATGATTACAGAGGAAAATCATTATTACAAACACAAGTCAGATAAACTCTAAAGATAAAGAAACACCCAAACAAAATTAATAGATACATTGTCTCTTCTACTATCTTTTGTCCCTCTTCCTTATTGGTCTTCGTTCCCACTATTTTCTTATCATTGTTTCTCTTATCCTTCCTTCAATCTCCTCTCATTGTTCTTTCAACCTCTTCCCCTCCATCTCACCATTCTTTCTCTTTTCCTTATCCTTCCTTTCTTCGTTGTATCTCCCATCTCGACCTTGCCTCCTCTTACGTCATGCTATCTCCTTCCTCTTTCTCCTTTTCCTTCGCAGCTTCTTCCTCCCCTTCTCCTCCTCTCTTTCCCATTATTTCTTTCCTCCTACTATCCTCCTTCTCACCTATTTTCCCCTTCATGTATTCTTCTTCCCTCCTCCTTCCTTCCTATCTTCTACCCTTCTTTCTTCTTTTACTTGCCACCTATTTTCTTCCTTTTCCCTCATAGGTGTAACCTTTGTTATAGTTGCTAGGTTTTCTTAGATTAGGTTATATATATATATATATATATATATATATATATATATATATATATATATATATATAGATATATATATATATATATATCTATATATATATCTATATATATGTATGTATATATATATATAAAGTGGTATTTAAATATTTACTGATATTTAATGAAAATATTAGGTGAACACATATCATTAGGTAATAAACTACATTAATAATATTAGTCATACTTTTTACCTTTTTTAAGCAAATAGATATAGATATTTATATTAATAAAAGTCGTAAGAGGGCTTCTGTTAGGGTCCCACCCTAAACCCAAAATTTATTTAATAGGATTGAGTCATAGTTATAGTAAGTAAAGAGTCAATAAAGTCCATATTAATAATTGTAAGTGGTTAACCCGGATTTAATGACGGGACCACAGTTAGTTGCAAATGGGCCATGGTATTAGATAGATGGTATTAATAAGAACCATGGTATTGCCCCATGGTATTGCATGTATGAATCCTATATAAAGGATAGAGACTCCCTGCAAGGAGCATCATGTCTTATTTTGTAATTGAGCTCTGCTCTATTGGAGGTTTCCCCCTCGAAGAGGCAAGTGAACATTGCTTTCTGAATAATAAAATACTTGCTATTATTTCTCACTATTCTATGTTCTAGGTATATTTCTTCGCATACTTGGTATTCTATTATCGTCTTGTAGGTTAAGAGCATAATAAGTGGTATCAGAGCGCTTTCCTGGGACGGTGGGATCTTCATTTTTAGAAAATCTTTTTTTTTGCTAGAGACGTGTTCTGGCGTCTTTAAACCACGGGATCTGTTGTTGAGCGCATAAACCTATGGATTTGGGGAGGCATGCACACAGGAAATACAAGAGGTGGTCATGCTTGTTGGACTCCCTTGTAACCCCTATGGGTAACTCTTCGAGTAGTAGCACATTAAAGAGAACCGCACATGGACTATCTTCCAAGTACCCTCTAGGTATATCAAAAGCCCCCTAGCTCCCTTGAAACCTTGCCATAGATAAACCGTCGGCCGTCTTGTTGCTACAGTACACCGAGAACAACACTCGAAGAGATTACTCACCCGTACGATAGGGTAGTTGGGTTCTACAACTAAGGGTACGGTTGATCCTCCTTGGTTAGCGCCCTCAAAAATTGGGCAAGGTACTACTGTCAGACCCTTATGTATATTACGATCTGTAGCACCTGACACTCCTCGAGACCATAGGCCCCTTCTCTATCTCTGGATCATGCATAATCTCTACCAGATCAGATCTCGCAAGTGGGGGTTTGCAGCAGTAGCAACAATCAGTTCCAAAGTTCAGATTTATCAAAACATCCATTCAGATCTATTAGATCCATCAGATCCACAACAACAATATGTTCCGTCGTTCAGATCTATCCGATTAGCCATTCAAATCTCTCAGATCCATTAGATCTGCCATCCAGATCTGAGTAGTTGTGTGGGTTCCTATACCTATGCGTGATTTTCGCAGGACTTTTGACAGCATTGACATTTCGGGGATTCGGCTACTGCAGTATTCCTAAGAAAGGAGTAAAACTCCATTAGGAGTTTAAAAAAAAATTCTGAGACCCCCCGGGGCACTTATTGGTGACTATGTCCATAAGAATCAAGACAATGTGCTGAGCAAGGTGGTACCATTCAATTTTTAGTGCCAAAAAAATTTGGGTGGTCCCAAATTTCAAGTAAATCGGCTCGGTGGATGGTACAAACTAGAAATCAAGCTATGGAAAATGAAAGGATGGACAACCTTGAAGCATCCTTGAAAACAATCCAAGAGCAGCTGACGAAAATAACTACAACACTCTCTATGGGTAAGGCGGAAGCCGACGAGGAGGCATATATTGGCAATGAACACAATGAGGGTGAGTCTAGCCACTCTCTTCCCCTCTGGGGCACCCACCAACAATCCCGTCCGAGACCAGCCAAGCTGGACATGCATAAATTTGATGGCTCTCACCCGACAGCATGGATGGCACAAATGGATCAATATTTCAATCTGAATTACATCTTGGATAATGCCACTTAGCTTAGTTTGGGGATCATGTACTTGGACAATGAAAGATGGCAATGGTGGCAATGGCATCAACATTGATATGGAAGGCCCTTGACTTGGGACACATTCAAAAAAGCTCTTATGGATCGCTTTGACCATGACTCTGCTTTTTTGGGTCATCTCACTAAGCTCCAACAAACTGGAACAGTGGATGAATATATTATAGCCTTTGAAGCCTTAGCTTCCTGTACTTTAGGTCTACAAGATGAGTTCTACATGGAATGTTTTTTAAGTGGTCTTAAAGAGGCCATACAGGCCCACGCCCGACTGCACCACCCTCACTCATGATTGGAGGCTTGCAGGATAGCTTGTGAGGTAGAACGTGCGTTAGCTGCCCAATCTAATCGCCCAAATTTCACTGCCAAGGGTTACCCCCCCCAGGCTCACAACACTACCCAAACACTCAAAGTTCAAAAGGTGTCACCTACAGAAATGGTGGAAAGAAGAAAGCAGGGATTATGTTACCACTATGATGAAAAATACTCCCCCGGTCATAAATGCAAGGAGCCCAAATTTTTTCAAATTGATGCTACTGATCACAGCTCATCGGAGGAAGCCCCACCACTTGAGGAACCAGAGGAAGAAGAATAGGACAACAAGAAGGACAATGTACCTAAAGAAAAAGTTATTTCGCTGCATGCTTTGGCAGGGATTTCTTTGCCTCAAACTCTCAAAATCAGAGGTTTTATTAAGCATCACCCAGTAGTAGTCTTCATTGATAGTGGAAGTACACATAATTTTATCAACCAAAGAGTCACGGAAGCAATGCATTATTTTGTATGAGTAGTTTCTAACTTCGAAGTCCAAATTGCTGATGGGGGAACAATGAAATGTGAAGGCCACTGTGAAAATGTCAAACTTAAAATGGGGGATTATCAGTTAAAGCCCCAGATGTTTTCCATACACATGGGAGGGTGCGACATTGTCCTAGGTGCTAAATGGCTTCACACACTTGGCCCAATCACAATGGATTTCTAGGAGTTATATATGAGCTTTAAGCAGAACAACCACACACATACCCTCTGTGGACTCCGGGCGAGAGCTCCCTCTATCATCAACTTACATCAGATGGAAAAATTGTTAAAAAAGGGCCATCATGGAGTTATAGCTCAATTTAATGCCATCGGGGCCTTCGAACCCAATTCTCTTTTGATTCATCTTGAGATGCAACAAATCTTAAATAACCATCTTCTAATATTTGACAAGCCTCATGAGCTTCCGCCCTCGAGAGGGGAACATGATCATAGCATCAGTTTGGTCCCAAGGGCCCAACCACCAAATGTGCACCCATATAGATATCCATTCACCCAAAAGAATGAAATAGAAAAAATAATCAAGGAACTTTTGGAAGCAAGCATCATTCGTCCCAGCATTAGTCCTTATTCATCACCGGTGGTCATGGTGCTCAATAAAGATGAGGAATGGTGTATGTGTCTAGACTTCAGGGCCCTCAATAAGTTGACAGTGAAAGATAAATTTCCCATCCTGGTTGTTGATGACTTGTTGGATGAACTAAATGGGGCTCAATTCTTCACTAAGCTTGATCTTCGCTCAGGCTACCACCAAATTTTCACGAAAGAAGTCGACATTCCAAAGACTACTTTTAGAACTCATGAAGGCCATTATGAGTTCTTGGTCATGCCATTCGGTCTTTGTAATACCCCATCTACTTTTCAGAGCCTTATGAATCACCTGCTCAAACCATATCTCAAAAAATTTGTCCTTGTTTTCTTCGATGACATCCTCATCTACAGTCACACTTGGGTCACACATCTTCAGCATGTAGATCTGCTCTTGCAACTGCTCCGTGAGCATAAATTATTTGTTAAGATGTCCAAGTGTTCTTTTGGCATGGAATAAGTTGAGTATTTGGGCCACATTGTGGAGCGTGAAGGTTTCAGGGTGGACCCCAAAAATATCCAGGCAATGCAGGATTAGCCTCAACCTAAGACATTGAAGAGCCTGAGAGGATTTTTGGGTCTCACGGGCTACTATTACAAATTTGTCCACAATTATGGTCGCATTGCGAGGCCCCTCACTCAACCCCTCAAGAAAAAATCATTCATCTAGAATGATGAAGCACAATGGGCCTTCACAACTCTAAAAAATGCCATGTGTTCCACTCCAGTCTTAGCACTACCCAACTTCACCAAATATTTTGTCATTGAATGTGATGCTCTGGGTACGGGTATCGGGGCGGTCTTAATGCAGGAAGGTTGACCCTTAGCCTTTACAAGCCAACAACTAAGTGGGAAGAATCCAGGGCAATCTACCTATGAGAAGGAGATTATGGCCATCTTACATGCAATGGATACCTAGCGACCTTACTTATTGTGGTGATGCTTCCAAATCCACACAGACCATCAAAGCCTTAAATATTTTTTGGAGCAACTCCTATCCTTACCACAACAGAATATATGGCTCGTCAAAATGCTGGGATATGATTATGAGATAATTTACAACAAAGGGCGCGAAAATATTGTAATAGATGCATTATCTCGCAAATTTGAGGAGGAAAGTACCCTGCTCGCAATATCCCTTCCCATTCCAGAATGGATTGAAGAGGCTCCAAGCGAATGGTTTTCACATCCCTGGCTCTCCCAACTCATTTCTCAATTACAGGTGGATCCAAATTCCACCAACGGCTACTCGTGGCAGGATGAGATTCTTCGCTATGATGACAAAGTCGTAATATCACCAACATCCACCCTCAAAAGCTGCATTTTGGTGGAATTGTACTCATCGCCCACTACAGGACATTCAGGCTTTCAGAAGACGTATGATCGCACTCAAAGATCATTTTTTTAGACACACATAAAAATGGACATTCTTACTTTTGTAGTGGAATGCAACATCTGTCAGTGCCAAAAAGGAGAGACAGTCAAAACACTAGGCACATTACAACCATTTCCCATCCTAGCATCAATATGGATGGAGGTTTCTATGGATTTCATTACAGGTCTTCCAAAGTTAGGAAATAATTCGATTGGCATGGTGGTTGTGGACAGACTTTCTAAGTAGGCTCATTTTTGTACCCTACCCCACCCTTTTACACCGACTTTGGTTGCTCAATCTTTCATGGATCAGATCTTCAAATTGCATGGCATGCCCACTTCCATTATCTCTGATCATGACCTGGTATTCACTAGTAATTTCTAGCAAGTACTCTTCCAGCTACAAGGTACCCAACTAAAACTCAATACTTCCTATCATCCACAAACTGATGGTGAAACTGAAGTAGTCAACAAATGTCTAGAAACCTACCTTAGGTGTTTCACTTTAGAAAAGCAATGTCTCTGGGTACAGTGGTTACCTCTAGCTGAATGGTGGTATAACATCAACTATCATGCCACCACCAAAATGACTCCATACAAAGCAGTTTATGGTCAACTCCCTCCTTCTCCTACATCTTATATCAAGAGGTGCTCAAAGGTACAAGCAGTGGATCAACTCCTACAGAACCGCACAACCATGCTCGCTCATCTTAGAGAGAATCTTCATCTAGCTCAAAACCGCATGAAGCAATACGTAGATCAACGTCGCTCAGAATGCCAATTTCAAGAAGAGGATCAGGTATTTTTGAGGCTGCAACCATTTAAGAAAACATCACTCAAAGACAAGGGTTGTCAGAAACTATCTCCAAAAGTATACAGATTGTATCAAGTACTTCAATGCATTGGAGAAGTGGCCTATAAGCTAGCTTTGCCACCCACTACAAAAATCCATCCAACTTTCCATGTCTCATGCCTCAAGAATGTGATTGGGAACAATTGTAGAATTCAAACCAGTCTACCTGAACTGCATGAAGAAGGGTCAATCTGGCTCCAACCTGAACAGTTCTGGGACACACGAGAATGGCACCTACGTGGCCACATGATCAAGGAAGTCCTCATCAAGTGGAAAGACACCTCTCTGGAAGATGCAACATAGGAACTAACCACTGTTCTTCAGTGGTTTCCGCAGCTTCAGCCTTGAGGACAAGGCTATTCTTATGGGGGAGGGAATGATAGGGTCCCACCTTAACCCCCTTATTTATGTAGTAGGATCGAGTCATAGTTATAGTAAGTAAAGAGTCAATAAATCCCATATTAATAATTGTAAGTGGTTAACCCGCATTTATTGACATGACCACAGTTAGTTTCAAACGGGCCATGGTATTAGATAGATGGTATTAATAGGAACCATGGCATTGCCCCATGTTATTCCATGTATGAATCATATATAAAGGATATAGATCCATGCAAGGAGCATCGTGTCTTATTTGGTAATCGAGCTCTGCTCTATTGGAGGTTGTCCCCTCGAAGAGGAAAGTGAACATTTCTTTCTCAATAATAAAATACTTGTTATTTCTCACTGTTCTATGTTCTGGGTATATTTCTTCGCACATTTGGTATCTTGGTATCACCTTGCAGGTTAAGAGCATAACAGCTTGGAACCCTTTCATTCTGTGTATTTAAAAAAAATCCATATCTTTATCATAGTAAAATGAACGTTTACTAATTGGTGGAATTACATACTAGATCATACAATAAAACCTATTGCTCTATATTATGAAAAATGATCCATGATGTTATATAAATTAACAAAAATTCATACTTTTAAAGGGAGAAGTTTCTAAACCAACCACACAAAAAAATGCACCATGAGGCCATGTTTGAGTCACACAATGTTGCGTCTTCCCCCATTAGGTCCTCTAGGACGACACTCTTTTATGAATGGGAGGCACTCCTCTACCATTTCCACCAGGCATCACAGTAGTAGTCGTTATCGAAAAAACCTTTAACACAACCACTCATTCAATGAGGACTTGAATTTTCTCCTTAACACCATCTAAAGAATCCTTCATTTCTATTAGGTCCATATACTACTAGTGTAACCCCTTATTGTTATTAGTGCAACCCCCTTATTATATTTTTGTGCCCATGTAGTCCCCATATTGTTATCATTGTGCCCCATAGAAGCCCACTATTCTTATTGTTGTTTCATTACATTATTATTGTTATGTCGGCTCTAATTATATTATGACCCCTTAGACTCCTATATATAGAGGGGAGGTCTTGTCATTTGTATCATAAGAGAATTATTCATTTGTGTAATTTAAAAGAGGTTCCCCCCTAAAAGAGTCTTATTTTGAAGTTGTTTATCTATCTTTTCTATATTTTTTGAGCTTGTTTCATAACATTTGGTATGAGAGCTTTGGATTCTAGGGTTTCACTACTCCAAACACGTCATCGTGGAATTTTCTCTATAACTCTTTATCTACGAAGTTTCAGAAGTAAAAACGAACCCAATTGAGCCAAAATCTTTTTGAACCTTAGGTACGAATTTCAAATCATTTCTCACTATATTTTTGGAGATATGATCTAAGGATGTTAGTGTTTTTACAAGCTCCAAAGTTCCATCTCAAACGGGTCATCATGGAATTTTCGCTATAATTGTTTTTCTGCGAAGGTTCATACTCTGAAATTAAAACCCATTTGAGCTGAAATCTTGGTGATGCTTGAGCCCACATTTTAGATCTTGGTTCACTATATTCTTTTAGATATGGTCAAAGACATTTAGGGTTTTAGCAGGCTCCTGAATTACATCCCAAATAGGCGACCTTGGGAAAATTGTCATAACTTTCTCTCTAAGCATCGGATTGAAATTTCATAAGAAGTTACAGAAATAAGATGTACTGTACATTTTTTTATATTGGTTTCAGGTCCTAATGTAGAAACATTGAGACATGGAACTTCGTACAAGTTCGCTCTACTGAAAAGTATATAATCAGGTCATCTTGGGAGATTTGGCATAACTCTTTCTTGGAGAATGCAATTTCAATCAGACTAGTTGCATTGGAAAGCAGACACAGAGGGAAATGGAAAGTCAAAATTTCAGACCTTGGAGATCCAAACTTTCAGAGATACAACATATTCAAGATCAAGCTTCTAAAATAAATAAAAAGAATGAATCGAATCAAGAAAATAGAAACACCTAGTAAGCAAAATTGGATGGATGATTTGAAGAATGACATTGATGGAAGGGAAGAAGATTTGAAGAAAGACATGGAAGGTTTCAAGGAAGGTGGGACAAAGCTACTACAAGAAAGGCCTCCTAATGACCAAAAGGTTGTAGAGGAAACTCATGATGAGAAAAAAAATAAATATTAATCATGATTTCATAGAATCTAACATTGGATTGAAGGCCCACCATATTCCAAAGATCGATATGAGGAAGTCTGATGGCAAGGATCCCATAACATGGATACTACAGATGGAGAAATATTTTAATCTACATGATGTGCAACTATTACAAAATGTACGTAGTGCATCTTTATATTTAGAACTGAATCAATTTTTAAGGTATAAAAGGCTTTGTTCTCGTAAACTACTTATCACCTAGTCAATTTTCATAGAGGAAATGATAGCACATTATGAGGATACAAAGAGCAACGCCATCTTTAGCCAATTGATAAATCTCAAACAAAAGGGTTCAATGGCAAAGCACATTTAGGACTTCCAAAAATGGAATATAAGGGTAAATGATATTCTAGAGAGGTAGATGATTGATGTCTTCATAGGGAATTTAAAGGATAAAATTCAACATAGGGTCCGTCTTTGGGAACCTGATTCATTGGAGAAGGCATTCAGGTTGGCAAGAAAAATTGAAAGCAAAATAATGGCAACAAGAAATCATACCACTCACAATTATAAAGATGGAAGTGTTGATCTCCTAACATTCCACAACCTACAAGGTTGACACCACAACAATTGGAAGAAAAAGGAGAAAACAACCTTTGTGACAATTGTGATAGAAAATACACGAAAGTTCATAAGTATGTTGAGAAGAAATTATTTTACATTGATTGTGAAGAGGAGGAAGAAAAGGATCAAGAAACATCAAAAGAAGAGGATATACACCAGGAACCAACCCCATAGAAAGAAGAAATGAATCCAACCATATCTTGTAATGCATTGGTAGGAATTACCACTCCTCAAAATCTCAAGCTAGAAGGACATATCAAGAAGAGAAATGATAACCTCACTTTCACGTAGAATTGAATTAAATAATAGGGAGAACAACATCATAGCGAAAGAAGTTTTCATATAGGTGCCTAGTTATTTTTATGAATACAACCATACAAAAAAACATCCCTCAAGCAATATTGCCAGAACTTGAAGAGGAAGGAAAAATCATATTGCAAAACCTGAAGTAGTCATAGAAACAAGAACCCGACAGCTATGAAATTGATCAATTTCAAAGTATCTCGTCAAGTGGAAGAACTTACCTATTGAATATTCCACACGGGAGGATGGGAATTTTATAAAGAACCATCCAGAACTACTCAAGCATTGAGGATTACACTTTTTGAAGGAGAGGGACATTTTAGGTCCCTATACTACTAGTGTAACCCCTTATTATTATTAGTGCAACCCCCTTATTATATTGTTGTGCCCTTGTAGTCCCCATATTGCTATTATTGTGGCCCACAGAAGCCCACTATTGCTATTGTTGTGCCATTACATTATTATTGTTATCTCGACTCTTGTTATATTATGACCCCCTAGACTCCTATATAAATTATCATCGAATAATTTTTCATTTGTGTAATATAAAGGAGGTGGAGGATTATTTTGAAGTCGTGGATCTATCTTTTATATATTTTTGTGAGTTGGTTTCATAACAATTTCAATGTCGTGGGCAATCAAATTTTCTTCCAAGACAAGATGGAAAGAGCATCTCTATCATTCGACAATGCCTTCCAACTTATGAATTGAAACCAATAGGGCCTAAGAGGGTCCTACCATCATGTCTACCACATCTACAAACCCTATATTTCCTTGATGGTAGAAATTACTAGCCATACTGAACTGAAAACTAGAAATTGGACAAGAATTAACAAAATGAGGCACTAAAGAATGGAAGTCCAAACCACTAAAATTAAAAACCATACCCCATTGAAGAATTTAAGGGGAAAAGGTATGATTATATAGAAAATTCCCATGCCCCAGCATGATACAACCTATGACAAAAATATCTAATTCTTAATTTCTAAATCTTTGGCACAGATTAGTTGCATTAATTGGACATGTCGGGAAAGGGGAATTAACCTTATTCTCTATCAAAATGAATTGGACACCTTAAATTACTAAGAATGAAGAGGCATGAGCTACATGTCCATTAAATATATATGAATACTATTTAGGATGAATTCCATGAGACATGACCACCTATACTCCACCAAGACACACTTGTATCGAATGTTAGAATTTGAAAGTAGGAGGTGAGGGAGATTCATTTTGGAAAGGGGAGCCTAACGATCCACCACTTTATGATTTTTATTCTCCACCATCCCCTTGAGACTATTGCTACTAAATAACTTTTAATTTTGGAATTAGAATATTAAGGAATTAGAATAAAGTCCCTCCACTAGTTATACTTTATTTATCAACTTCTAGGTTTAGTTGTCTATGAATTTGAAAGAAATTCACTTCTTTGAATATTGACATTATAGAGAGAATTATCTGACTTGATGTCGCTGACTCATTGTTAATGGATTTCTTAGCATTTGTGAATTTCTCGCTAATGAGACTCGAATTCTTGAAGACATTTATTTATGATACTTTTTTTTCCTTTGCCATTTTTTAACCCTTCCATAAGGCAAGATATTTGGCTTGGTTGTCGGTGGCTGTTCCAACACCGAAGGGAACTGAGAAACCATTTTCTCATTGGCGCCAATTAAGACCCCTCCCACTTCAACATCCCCCAATATTATTCATACTTATTATGTATAAGTATTAATGGTATTTAATTAATACTCTTAAGTATTAATTATATATTAATAAAATACCCTTAATAATTAAAACCTTTTTAAGTTTCAAATATTATCATTTTGTCTCAATTCACCTACACGGTTCATATACTATGTTATTCATGGTGGCTAGTCAACTATTTATTCCATTCCGACTCTTTGTTCCTTCTCATGTGTTGAAAATGGACCTGGCTTGTGGCTCTGAAACAATGACGAAAACACTCACATTTGTGGATCTTCCTTTCTCAATAAATAACTTTAATAGAAATAGAATCACTGTAATCAATGTGTTAAAAAATAAAATAAGAATAGAAACACTAACATCAATATGTTAGAAATTAAAATAAAAATAGAAAAAAACATAAAATAAAATTGTAATTGAAATTGACATATACACTAAAATGAATGTATTAGAAATTGAGATGGAAGAAAAAATTAAATAGAAATAAATATAAGTTGTAAACTAAAATCAATTCATTAGAATGACATGGAAGAAAAATTGTAATAGAAATTAAAATTAATATGTATACTAAAATCGGTTTGCCCATGGAGAATCGAATAGAATGTCATGGGGTGTACTGTTAAGTCACTCCGGGATGTGAAGGTCACCGGTTTGAAACTCCATGGGAAAATACGAACCATGTTAAGATCTGGTGTGGTCGAGGCTCGGTGGGATCCCTACATGATTTTGACGGTTTAGATGCCCTCAATTGCAGTTTCTCAAGCCCTAGGTAAAGCCTTATATATTTTCTATAGAACTAAGACGAATTGACAAAAAATAACATGTATACTAAAATCAAGGTGTTAGAAAACAAATAAAAATTGAAATTGAAATTAACACTGAATAAAAATTAACAACGAAATTGAAATTGACGAAGAAAAATTAAAAATGAAATTGAAATAGTTTTGCACATTAATATCAATGTTTGGAAATTAACATGTTCAATTAAATCAACTCATTGATTTTAGTGTCCATGCATTGGTTTTAGTGTATATTTTTTGTTATTAAACATTGATAGTTCATTTTTATTCAATTTTATCTTCATGTAACACTTGAATTGTATTTCTAAATAATACTTTTTATGTTCTCAAGAAATTAAAGAAATTGATTAAATTTAAAATAATCATACAAATATTAAATATACATATACATAATTTTGACAATTTATAAAATTTGTTTCATTATATACTAAAAATTGAATAATATAAATTGACATTGATGTTTCTCGATAATACTCTTTATACTTTCAACGAAGTAAGGAAAGTGATTAAATTTCAAATTATTAGATTAATCCTAGAATGTGCATATACACAATCTTGATCATCTACAAATTGTGTCATTATATTAATATTGATCCTTCTGATCCTTTGTATACATTCAACCAATAGAGAAAAGTAAGTGAATTTAAAATGATTAAATTAATGTGACACATGCATATACATAATGTTGATGTGTCTCTATAATAAAAAGATTGGTAGTGATTCTTGCTAATAATATTCTCTATAATTTCAACCAACTAAGAAAGGTGAGAAAATTTCAAATTATCAGATTAACCTTGGACATCTACATATACATAGTGTTGATGATCTAAATAATGTCACTATACTAATAATAATAATAGGAAAGATTGACATGCAATTAATCATTCTCAATAACATTCTCCACACTTTCAATCATTTGAAGAAAGTGTGTGTGTGTGTGTATATATATATATATATATATATATATATATATATATATATATATATATATATATATATATATATAATGTGATTGTTTACTATTAAAATAAGAATTGGTCCATGTTAACTTTAGATCTATCAAGGAACAAGAGGGATCAAATTTTATAAATAAAAAATACACTTTAATATACTTAATTCATTTCAAGACTTAACAAATTAAAAGTTAAAAAAAATTAAATTTATTTAAAATAAATCTAATATAAATATTAATTTTCATTTTTATTAGTAATTAAACGACTAATATTGAAATATAGCTTATTTAAAAATGATGAAAAGGAGTCTTGGATATTACCCAAAATCCCCTTTTCTTAATAAAAATCGGCCCTTGACCTGTGGTAACAACCTACAGGCTTTATCGGAAGCGCTTAAGGCTTTAAGCCTTTTATGACCATGGACATATGAGGAATCAAAGCCACCTTTTTATCGGCACTCTTAATCACCCATCGGAAGCCACCACCCGAGCTTTAAAGCTCGCAAGCACCATCATCCATCTATCGGGAGCGACCCATCATAAATACATGTATCGGGAGCGACCCACCATAAATACGTGGAAACCATATATATATAAAACCCCCCCGTTTTATAACCGTGCCCACATATATATAATTATATGGAACATGGAACAATACAAAAACCCACTCTAATCAAAATACCGGACTTCAAATTATATATATACCTTTGCAATTTTCGGCAAGTCCGATATCGGCCGTCACCACCATAAACATTATACCGCGGACCCGATGACCCCCGATGAGGTTGCGGACCCAATCTACAATTCACCACAGTTGATATTTCTATCGCATCCGCCTCCGCCCAAAGGTAATTCGTCGGCGATCGGCGATCGCTCGATGCACTATACACATATATGCATCCGCCGATATAGAACCGGACCCGACTTGGGAATTCAACCCGATATATAAAATATCGCGTCCACTTTCGTTTCTAAGGTTTCCGATGCGATATCGTTCCGCCAATATAGAACCGGACCCAACTTGGGAATTCAACCCGATATATAAAATATCACGTCCACTTTCATTTCTAAGGTTTCCGATGTGATGGGATAAGTTCCGATGCGATGGAACTACATGGACCCAATGAGTTCCGAAGGAAACCTTAATATTATTTCAAGTCCGTTCAGTGCTCCGCTAAGGGTTTTGGCGCCGATTCTCTATGTAAATGGACTTTTCCGTTTACGGACTTTAGTTAACCCAGATTGGCTTTAAACACAAAATTGCTTACGGTTATGAATAAATGCACAGACAGATCGAATTGCATGAACTTTAAAAAGGCAACCAAACACACAAGGCCTCCACGGGCCGAATAAACAAAGCACTGCACAGAATACTGGATTTATTCATAAAATACAGGGTCTCGGCCTTGGCCAGATTACACCATAAAATGACCTCTGTTACCAAATACAGTCCACCACACTTTGAGCTCTCGCTCCACTCCAGGCCTCTCCCTCTTCTCCACATTTGTCCTCTTTTTAACTCAATAATTTCTCTAACAATCTCTAGCAACAATATTCTATTTTTAAGAGATCTAACAGCAATCGTCTATCTCTTAGCTCTCATGCACACCTAAGCTAACAAATATTGTCCCTAATCTAAATAAAACAATGCCTTATTTATTACAATAACTAACAATTTGAGAAGTCATCCTTCTCGGTAATAGTCGATGAAATTTACTGTGATTAGCCACAACATGTGGACAATCCACCACATTGCTGGCTAATGTCGATGCTCCTGCATCAGACTCCCGGGGAAGAAAGGATTTGTCCTGCAAACCTTCAGGACTCACTCCATATTTCTGTAGTTTAGCTATTGTCAACCAACTGGAATCTTCCACTGGCTGCTCCTTCTAGTTGACTAGATATTGGAAATATGTCTGCCCTCTGGTTTTCTTAGATACTCTTCGGTCTAAAATAGCTTCAACTTTTTTTTGAGATGCTTTTGGTACTTGTTCCTCGCAATCCACAGTTTGAATTTCATCACCTGTGACTTCTTTCTGCAACTCTGTTTCTGCCTCTCTGAATGGATACAAGTCTGCAATATTAAAAATGGGGGATATTCCGATCCCTTTTGGTAGCTCAATCTCATATGCATTAGCTGAAAATTTCCTTTTGATTTTACAGGGTCCTATTTTCTTCAGTTTTAGTTTATTATAAGTCCTTGTAGGAAATCTCTCCTTCCTCAAATATGCCATGACTAAATCTCCGACTTGAAATTATTTTTCTCTCCTTTTCAGATCTGCTCTCTGTTTATATCTTTGCTGCTTTCCTGTAATTTATCTTTGACTTCTTCTTGTAGCTTTTGCATTTGTTCAGCAAAATCTTCAGCACTTGCACTTCTGGCTTCCTGTTTTCCCAAATCTCCGAGCTCATATACTCCTCTCGGATGCATTCCAAAGATAATCTGGAATGGACTCATTCCTGTGCTTTGGTTTGGTAAGCAAATTGAGCTTGAGATAATGCCAAATCCCACTGTTTGGGATTCTGATGAACTAGAGTTCTTAATATATTTCCCAAGCTTCTGTTCACAACTTCAGTTTGTCCATCGGTCTGAGGATGGTAGGCTGAACTAAAACTAAGTTTAGTTCCCAGCTTCTTCCAAAGTGTTCTCCAGAAATGCCCTACAAATTTTGTATCCCGATCTGATACAATGCTCACACGTAAACCATGCAATCTTACAATCTCAGAAAAGAACAAATTGGCTGTGTGTGGCATCGCTAGTCTTCTTACAAGCAATTAAATGAGCCATTTTTAAAAATCTGTCTACAACAACATATATAGAATCATTTCCTCTCTGAGTTTTTGGTAAACCCAGAACAAAGTTCATGGTCGATTTGGTATGGGCAATTGCTGATATAGACCTGTATTTTGACTCCTTCCTTTGGCATACTGACATACCCTGCATTTCTCAACAAACGTTTTAACATCAGTTTTCATTTTAGGCCAATAATAAAAAGCATTCACCTAAGTGAAAGTTTTGTCTTGTCCAAAATGACCAGACAATCCTCCACTGTGCTTTTCTTTAATGATGTTTTCTCTCATTGAACATTTAGGAATGCATAATTTGTTGCTCTTAAATAACAGGCCTCCTTGAATAAGGTAGTCCATCCATTGACTTCTGTTATGGCTCATTGGATTCTGCACTGTCGTGTAGATATCCCTAAAATCCTCATCATCATGATACATTTCTATCATCTCATCAAAACCTACAACACCCACTTTGAATTCTTGCAAAAGAAAACTTACCCTGCTCAACGCATCTACCACTTTATTAGACTTACTGCTTTTGTGCTTTATTACAAAAGTGAAACTTTGTAGAAATTCTACCCACTTGGCATGCTTCTGATTTAACTTTGGCTGATTATTAATGACCTGCAAAGCATGATTATCTGAATATAAAATGAATTCCTTTGGCAGTAAGTAATGCCTACACCTGTTCAGCGCCTGCACAATAGTGTAGAATTCTTTGTCATATGAAGAATATCTCCTTTTCGCATCATTTAATTTCTCGCTGAAATACACTATCGGTCTTTGCTCTTGGCTCAACACCACCACAATTGCTTCTTCACTTGCATCAATTTCCACTTGAAAGACTTTCTCGAAATTTGGCAATGCTAGAATAGGCTTTTCTGTTATCTTTCTTTTCAACAAATTAAAATTCTTGTCGGCTGCTTCTGTCCATTGAAATGGTTGAAGGACATCCCTGATTGTCTCAAGGATTGGTGCAAAAACTTGACTGAACCCTTTTATAAACTTCCTGTAAAAACTAGCAAGTCCATGGAAACTTCTTACCTCAAATACACTCTTGGGAGTAGGCCAGTTTCTGATTGCTTGTACCTTTTCCGGATCCATTTTTAAACCTTCTCTGGAAATCACAAACCCCAAATATAACAGCTCCTCTTTCATGAAACTACATTTCTTCAAGTTAATTAGTAGTTTTTCCTTCTGCAATGTTTTCAAGACTAACTTCAAATGTTCCAAGTGTTCCTCTTTACTTTTGCTGAAAGCCAGAATATCATCAAGGTAAACAACAACAAATTTACCTGTATATTCTTTCAGGACCTCGTTCATTAGTCTCATGAATGTGTCGGGCACATTAGTGAGCCCAAAAGGCATCACTAACCACTCATACAATCCACTATTTGTTTTGAATGCTATCTTTCGTTCATCACCTTCCCGAATTCTAATCTGATGATACCCGCTTTTTAAATCTATCTTTGTAAAATACCTGGATCCACTTAAACAGTCCATTAAATCATCCATTCTGGGCAAAAGAAATCTATATCTGACTGTTATCTTATTGATAGCTCTGGAATCGGTGCACATGCGCCATTCTCCCCCATTTTTCGACTAAGGACCATTGGCACAGCACACAGACTCAGACTTTCTCGGATCAGTCCCTTGTCCATTAACTCTTCAACCTGTCTTGCAACCTCTGCATTTTCCTGACGAGTTAATCTATATGCAGCTTTATTAGATAGACTTGCTCTTGGTATTAAGTCGATATGGTGACTTATACTCCTAATCGGTGGTAATTCATTTGGTAATTCATCCACAATGATATCCATGTAACTATTTAACACGGATTGAATTTCTTCAGGAAAATCATTTAAATTGGTGGAGGTTAAAATTACCTTTGGCCTTCCTATGATAGTGAAATGCACCTCTTCGCTTTTATCAACCTCTTGTAGCAGTTCCTTGCCACTCATCAACATAATACTATTTTCAGGCAGCTCTTTGTCAACATCATTCTTTACTGGTAGCAACGTATGTTTAACTCCGTCCTTCTCTATAGTATATGTATTCCTTCTCCCATCATGAATCACCTTCCTGTCAAATTGCGACGGTCTTCCCAATAACACATGACATACATCCATGGGCATTATGTCACATAAGATCACGTCTTTGTATGTGCCAATCTGCATTTCCACATTACACTGCTCTGTCACAATGACTTGATGACCCTTCTGTAGCCAAGATACTTTGTAAGGTGCAGGATGCGTTTTCCTTGTTAATCCGAGCTTTTCCACAAGACTGTCAGTACTCCCGCTATCGATTATAACCTTACAACACTTACCCTTTGACTTGCACGTAGTCCTGAACAAGTTCTTCCTTTGCACAGGTTCTCCAATCTCCTTTTCTGATCTTAACAAAGTTCTTCTAAGCAGCAATCCTTCACCTTATTCCGGTGGTTCTTCTACAAGTCGAGGTGGTTCCGGCTCTGCCTCAGCCACATTTGCACCCCTCTGGCTTGCTGACTTGTTATGAGGACAATCTCGTGACATATGTCCCCATTCTCCACAGGTATAACACCTAACATCTCTTCCTCGCCCTCTTCCTCTGGGCGCGAATCTCCCTCTACTAGATTCACCCATCTGTGGTGATCTGCTACTTGAACTCCCTGTGTCAATTTGATGTTGTGTTCCTCTAGATCGGCCAGCTCCTCTACCTCTTGCTGAGCTCTTTCCTCTGTTCCTTTGACTTTGTTTTCTTAATATCTTCTCTTCTGCCTTCAATCCTGCTTGATAGGCATCCTCAACAGTTTTTAGACTTAACAGACCAATCTCATCTTGGATCTCATACCTTAGCCCATTAACATATCTAGCTACTTTTTCCAAATCATCCTCTACATGCCTGTTCTGATACTTAATCTGTAAAATTCTTCAGTATATTCTTTAACAGACATTCCCTTTTGCTTCAGATTTTGCATCTGCTTAAAAAGATTCAAATGATAATCTTTCGGCAAAAACTTGGCTTTCAGTTTACTTACCATTTTATCCCACTGCTTGATCTTAGATTTCCCCTTTCTCGTTCTTGATGTCTATACCTCGTCCCAGCAGATCGCTGCATGACCTTTCAATCTAGTTACTGCAAATTTTACCTTCTTGTTCTCTTCAACCTCTTCATAGTCGAAGTACTGATCTATGGATCTGATCCAATCCATGAGCTCCTCGGCATTCAGACTCCCTTCATACATAGGAATCTCCACTTTAGGTTTGCCTCCAACCTTTTCCAGCATCTTCAGGATTTTGATATTTTCATTCTCTTCTTCTGCTTCCACATCTGTATCAGATTCTTCTGCAGGACTTTCAGCTCCCTCGTCAGGCGCTCTTCTTTGTGCTGTCTCCATTGCCTCCATTCGTGCACACAAACTCTGCACTTCTTCTATCAAAACTACATTTGTTTCTGGTCTCCCTCGACCAATTCCTCTTCTTGGCGGCATCTTTACTGTAAACACTATCTCTTCTGCTCTGATACCAAAATGATGAAAAGGAGTCTTGGATATTACCCAAAATCCCCTTTTGTTAATAAAAATCGGCCCTTGACCTGTGGTAACAACCTACAGGCTTTATCGGAAGCGCTTAAGGCTTTAAGCCTTTTATGACCATGGACATATGAGGAATCAAAGCCACCTTTTTATCGGCACTCTTAATCACCCATCAGAAGCCACCACCCAAGATTTAAAGCTCGCAAGCACCATCATCCATCTATCGGGAGCGACCCACGTGGAAACCATATATATATAAAAGCCCCCCCGTTTTATAATCGTGCCCACATATATATAATTATATGGAACATGGAACAATACAAAAACCCACTCTAATCAAAATACCAGACTTCAAATTATATATATACCTTTGCAATTTTCGGCAAGTCCGATATCGGCCGTCACCACCATAAACATTATACCGCAGACCCGATGATCCCCGATGAGGTTTCGGACCCGATCTACAATTCACCACAGTTGATATTTCTATCGCATCCGCGTCCTCCCAAAGGTAATTCGTCGGCAATCGGCGATCGCTCGATGCGCTATACACATATATGCATCCGCCGATATAGAACCAGACCCGACTTGGGAATTCAACCCGATATATAAAATATCGCGTCCACTTTCGTTTCTAAGGTTTCCGATGCGATATCGTTCCGCCGATATAGAACCGGACCCGACTTGGGAATTCAACCCGATATATAAAATATCGCGTCCACTTTCATTTCTAAGGTTTCCGATGCGATGGGATTTCGCCGAAGTTCCGATGCGATGGAACTACACGGACCCGATGAGTTCCGAAGGAAACCTTAATATTATTTCAAGTCCGTTCAGTGCTCCGCTAAGGGTTTTGGCGCCGATTCTCTATGTAAATGGACTTTTCCGTTTACGGACTTTAGTTAACCCAGATTGGCTTTAAACACAAAATTGCTTACGGTTATGAATAAACGCACAGACAGATCGAATTGCATGAACTTTAAAAAGGCAACCAAACACACAAGGCCTCCACGGGCCGAATAAACAAAGCACTGCACAGAACACTGGATTTATTCATAAAATACAGGGTCTCGACCTTGGCGAGATTACACCATAAAATGACCTCTGTTACCAAATACAGTCCACCACATTTTGAGCTCTCGCTCCACTCCAGGCCTCTCCCCCTTCTCCACATTTGTCCTCTTTTTAACTCAATAATTTATCTAACAATCTCTAGCAACAATATTCTATTTTTAAGAGATCTAACAACAATCGTCTATCTCTTAGCTCTCATGCACACCTAAGCTAACAAATATTGTCCCTAATCTAAATAAAACAATGCCTTATTGATTACAATAACTAACAATTTGAGAAGTCATCTTTCTTGGTAATAGTCGATGAAATTTACTGTGATTAGCCACAAAATGTGGAAAATACTCCACATTGCTGGCTAATGTCGATGCTCCTGCATAAAAAAATCACAGAGGGAATAACTCAATTTGTATTTCTGAACTTTGAATCATGGAATTCAAAGTTCAAATGTATGTGGGTCAAACTAAAAGGAAAAAAATCATTTACTCGAAATAAAATATATAATTAATTTTATATATATATATATATATATATATATATATATATATATGAAGATAATACACAGTATTCAATATAAAACAATTTTTATAAAAAACTATGTTTTAATGGAAGGATCTCTAGAAACCCTGGTGACACTGAGGGTTTTTCCGTGACTGCTCAAGGTTTGTTTCGTTTGTGTGGATTTTATGTAGATGGTTCAATTGTGAATTCTCGTGATCTCGGAAGAAATTTGTTTCTTTTACAGGTATGGTTATAACTCAAGTTAGCTCTTTTCGGTTTCATACAATTATATGCTAAAATTAGGGTCTAGTTTTATAACGGTTCAAGAAAATTCTTCCCTCAATGTTCCTATGCACAAGGCAGCTTTATGTTGGGAAAAATACTTTTCAAAGAATTTCTTGGTTTATCAGTTAATGGGTATTGCTCCCAGCTAGTCAACCGACATTAGTGGATCTCTCATACTTGTAAGTCCTTTTTTATGGACGAGTTGAATATTTACCTATGGTGTGGGGTCTCTTCATTGTTGTTTTTGATAATAATGAGGTAAAGAAGCACATTTGTGAATTTGGGTTGTGGTTTTGACGGAGTGTTCGCCTCTTCATGCAACCATGGACTCTCTTCATTGTGGTTTTGATAATAATGAGGTAAAGAAGCACATTTGTGAATTTGGGTTGTGGTTTTGACGGAGTGTTGGCCTCTTCATGCAACCATGGACTCCCACTTTTAACTCAGTAACAACATCAATCTCCAAAACCCATTTTTTGTAAGGCTTACAAAAATCCCCTTGCAATTTTGGAATCGTACATCAATGGAACGTGCTGGGAAATTTTTATCATCGTTATCCCTAAATAGAACAATTTCAAGACTACATATACCGGCATAGATGGACTTCAACAATGGTTTTCCCAAAGAAAATAATTTGATGGCACCAAAGTATGTTAGGATCCAAAAGCTTGACTATGAGAATATTTCATTTAGTTGTAGAGCATGCTATGAAAAGGGGCCAGTAACTAAAGACTTCCCCAAACGTTCTTACAATAGCAGAGACTAGAAAAAATCCCAAAAACTCAAATGGTGAGAAGGAGCACAGGGTCATCACTATACGATATTTGAAGAGGAAGAGATTCACGACAATAAGGAACCAAAAAACAAGAAGGACGTATATACATTAAAAAAAAAAGCATTGGCAAAATCATTTGCCAATGTGGACCCTTTGATTGCTAGTAAGGATTATGAGGACACAATGTCAGTAGAAAAACAACAATCCTTTGTGGAAAATGGATCCCCTTTGGAAATTTTTGTAGCTCATTCTGGAACAGCGAAAATGTCAAGGATTCTTGTTTAAGTTTTTGCAAAAGACTTCGTTGCCAGTATAGTCATGTTTTTTAAATCACTAGTGTACACCTTTTTAGGTTAATGGATGATCCTAACAAGCTTATTCATGTAGATATGCTTTAGAGCTTCAAATACATGAACGAATTGATAAATGATTTGCTGGGATTGAAGAGGAAATATTCTGTGCTTGATGATGAAAAGTTGGTATTCTCAAATAAGC
This sequence comes from Pinus tabuliformis, assembly GCA_031772625.1. NCBI lineage: Eukaryota > Viridiplantae > Streptophyta > Pinopsida > Pinales > Pinaceae > Pinus > Pinus tabuliformis. Next base: position 1,234,189,661 of record CM062807.1, read on the forward strand.
CTATAGTTTGCACAAGTAGAGAGACGACGACAACAACTAGTCATGATCATGAAGAAGATGATGGATGGAAAAAAATCGTAGGAACTACACAGTTAGAAATCTAGTTCTCGTCAAAGAAGAAACAGAGAGTTCTCATACAAGAAGAAATAGAGAGTTAGCGTCAATTGGATTTATTGATTCTGCTTTGTTTGTCGAAGACCTAAAAGGCTCGAATGATTTTACTCATCAGCAAAAACAAGTTCCCCACAGAAATTGGCTTACTCTGGTAACCCACGTTCATCCTATCATGGATTGTAATGAATATATCTCTAAATGGACACTACATTACTTTTAAAAAAAAAAGCGTATATTATATGTGAATTGATGCCACTGTGATAAATTATAGATATTTCATTGAATCGAACTGTAGGAATGTATAAATGGTTGTGTTAGCTGCTACAAATCATGCATTAATGTGAAAATTGTATATCATGGAGGATGCAATTTGTCCTGAAACAACAGAAGACGAAATGAAAGCAATTCTTTTTTGAGCACGAATAAAGCTATATATTTATATTATATATTCAGCAACATCGCTTTACATAGACAGTTGTGCGGATTCCTCCACATCTAGCAAAATGGCAGAGTTTAGATGTATCTCTGGAATATATACAAAATATTCTGTTGCACATAGCAGCATTAGTTCTTCGGCTAAAGACAAAACTGTTTAAAGACAGCAGAGGAATAAATGTTCCCACCTGGCTGTGGATGTCCCGAAATTTCTGGGAGAGTAAGAAAATACATACCATATAAACTATTGCTATTGATTTATATGTCAGAAGACAAAAGTTCTGAATCTGAAAGCAGTTAGTTGCCGTTTTAATCTGCATTCTCCACACCCCTTGGGGAGAAGATAGGCTTTGTTTGGATAATGCATCAACTTCCTTGTTGTTTGTTCTGGCTGTATGAGAAATAATATAATTCTTCTTGTTGTTCCATAAAGCTGTTATTCCATCCAGCCATTCAGCGAGATGGATGTTTGTATGTTATTCTTTCATAAAATATGTTCAATAATTAACTTTGAGTCTCCATAGATATGTAGCTCCGGAATATCTAGGAAAGTACAAAAAGAAAGGAGTCCCGCTAATGCCACGGCCTCAGCTCTGTTGTTGGAGCCCTGTCCAACTTTCCAATGGATTTCAAAAGACTGTTCCTCTGTTTTCTTGATGAAAACACCATATGCGCTCTTCCCCTTTTGTGCTGCTCCATTGAAAAAAGCACATGGTGGAACCATGGATATCCTTGCAGAATGATTTCTATCGCCTTCATGACTGTTGTTTATTGTTGTGTTGTTTTTCCTCTTACTTCTCCTGATTTGTCCAGCCATATCCAGGGTGTTGTATTGGGATATAATAAATGACACATAAGAGGTATTGGGTTCCACTTTAGCATGAAAGAGCCTGCTATTTCTCCATTTCCATATAGACAAAATGGTCTGATAAGGAATAGGCCTCCATCCTTTTTACATGGAGCTCCAGCTTTTGAAGGCCACAGGAATAGAAGAAAAAAGCCATGTGTGAAACCAAAATAAGCCACTAAATTTTCTCATATAGACCGCGCCTGTGAGCATGATGGAGCTCCAGCTTTTGAAGGCCACAGGAATAGAAGAAAAAAGCCATGTGTGAAACCAAAATAAGCCACTAAATTTTCTCATATAGACCTCACCTGTGAGCATGTGAGAAATAGATGAAAATTACTTTCAGAATAGTCTCTACAAAGAACGCAGATTGCAGACCCTTGCCAATTCCTTTTTAGAAGTTTTCCCACTTAAGGTTCTTGTGGTGAAACACCAGCCATGCAAATATAATAATCTTCGTGAGGCATCCTGTTTTCCAGAAAGCATAGGAAAAAACATCTCCGTTAGTACCCGCCTCCGAGGTATATTAGTTTAACCTGGACGGCCGAGGATCCGCCCTGGCCATTCCAAATGAGAAAGTGAAATGAAAGCAATTTAATATGTTTTATGTTTTATGATTTACGATAGAGAGTGATTTACTGTTTATACATGCGAAAACCACTGCCTCAACTTTTCATAATCTGTTGAACTCTTCTCAATACATAGATCTTGGATCAATAATGAATGGCCCTATAAAAAGACACGTTGTCTTCAATTGGTAATTCATTGCTGACCTGTCCAAATTGATGGAGCAGAATTTTTTTTTTCAGAAAAAAAACCTCCATATTTTCGTATTATGATAATTCATAATGTACAGTATGGAGATATTGACAATATTTCCAGCCTAAATACAAAATGAGACCATATGCATGTACAGAATCATGACTGCATTTGCTGATAAAACCAGTATGTTGACTGATAGATAAATTAGATCCTAACACAGAGAAATGAGGAGCCAAATACATAATTCCGGTGCATAGAAAGGTGACTAAAAGACTGGATCATGATACATATCAGGATAGATAAGATTTCTATATACCCAACATGGAAAATGGATGAATTTGGTACTTAATAGATTCCACAGTAATGCTCAAATGCCAAACCCCACATTGTGTCTGCAAGCCCCGCTTTGATAGCTCGTCAGCCATCATATTCTATAAATGCTTAATACGTGAAATGAAAAATATGAAGACTTCCCTATTGATGAAATCCTATGCAACCATCGAGAAATGAGGAACCAAATACATAATTCCTGTGCATAGGAAGGTGATTAAAAGATGGGATCATGATACATACCAGGATAGATAAGATTTTTATATACCCAACATGAAGAATGGATGAATTTAGCAGTAATGCTCAAATGCCAAACGCCACATTGTGTCTGCAAGCCCGTTTTTTATAAACTGTTTTCCCATCACATGCTCGATGATAGAGCAGAATTCACATACACAGAAACAACGAACATCTGCAGGCCAGGAATTTCGGGACCACGTTTTGGGAAAATGGTGAGGCATTTCAAAATTCCACGATCTGGGTTTTGTGCAAATTACCCCCAGTTGACTTTAGTGGGCAGTTTCCACTAAATTTAAACCTTTTTAAGAGATTTTACGAATTCTTTAAATACCAATTTTTCTAGAAAAGCCCTGAAAAATTGGGGTTATTTCATTCTACTGGAATTCAATTTCTATAATGAGAATTTCATTTTTCAATAAATAAATAATCAAGGTATTGGCTGCCTAAGAGATTCTTCATAGAAAAATGTAGATATTATGTCAATGAATTTTATGTTTCTTCATTTGCAGCGATGGCCTGAAAATGGCTCAAAGAAAACCGATGGAAAATTATTTGAGTGTTTCATGAAAAAGAAAAGAATGTTGGAAAGTGGTGATAATAACTTCACTAGAACCTTGAAAAAATCAATTGCAATTCTAGATTGATGCTCAACAGAACACCCAATGGCTATGGGTTCGTGCTTTAATGATGATCTTCAACAACAATGCGATGCATAAAAGAAAATCAAATGTTACACATTTTTACAAAGCTTGTTGTAAGTCGCGATGAATTCAGTGTTAGAATTAATGTACATTAGGTGATTATGAATTTAGTGTTAGAATCAATGGAGATTAAGTGATTATTGTTATTTAGTTATGACTGTGCTTTTCTTGGATATTCAATTCTTATTATTTAGGGATTTGATTTACTATCCCTAACAATGTGTATCTATTTATTATTGGAGCTTAATGTGAAAGCAAGCAGCATATTTGCTTGTAGGAGTTCCTGGTGATCCGCAATTGTGAGCTCCTCCTGTATTGTTTGCCAATTCATGTCTTCCATATGCAACTGTTGACATGGTATCAACGTTATAGGAAGGAAAGGCCTGTAAGCTGAGTTGGGGAATATGAAATCACAACATCGTCACAGGTTGAATGAAGAGTACTCGTGATGATACTGTTCGATACTACTTAATTTTTTATATTCCGGCATTGTTGCAGGTTTCTAGTGTACACAACTAGTCACGAAAAATAGGTGAACAACCGCGAGGATTAAAGCAGTGGAAAAGCAATGCATGCGGTGGTTAAAGATTGTGTTTGTTTGCTATAGAGAGGATATTAAATTTGTGGTTGCGTTTGAAGGAGATTAACGGTGGCTGTCTTTTTACAGCACATTGTCGCACTTGAAGTTTTTTAAAATTGTAAAGTATTTATGGATCTTTTTTAAAGGCATTCTTTATTTTAAAGTTTCATGTGGAATTTTTTTTTACCCACCTTTTTACATTAAAGCTTCACGTGGATTTGTGAATTTGGGAAGTTTTTTAATTAAGGATTTTAATTATTTAATTAAAAACAAAAAGGAATTTCATTATTTTTTGAAGGAATCTTTATTTTAAAAATAAGGGTGTGTATTTTTGGAGTGATATTTTTTTTAAAAAGAAAAAGAGGATCTAGAATTATTTTAAGTGAAATTGGAGGAGGGCAATTTTTTTTTTGTGAAGGAAATTTGCAGTGAATAGGGTATTTTTTTTTTTTTAACATTTGATGTTTTCTCAAATTGTAGAAGATTTTATTCATTCAAGATGAATAACCAAATTGCTGAGGCTTATCTCAATGAGAGTAATATGCTTGATGGTTCCAATTACACAAATTGGAAATTTAAGTTCTAAACTCTGCTTGAAGGACAGAACGCTTATAACATTGCCACCGAAGATGAAGTCAAGTCGACTAATGCAACTAGTGGATCGAATACAACAATTGAAGACTAGGATAAAAGGGAGATGAAGGAAAATGTGCTACTCAAGTTATCAGTCAAAGATTGCATCATCCCTCACATTCGAGATTGCAAGATAGCGAATGACATCTGGACAGTTCTTAAAGAGATGTATGAGATCAAGAACACCCGTCGAACCTTGTGCCTCAGGAAGAATATTATCTCAATCAAGATGGAGGAGAATGTGCATGTTTCTTCATTCATATCCCGGATAAAGGAATTTAAAGATAAACTATATGATATTGATCAAACCGTGGCAAATGATCATCTGGTGACAATTACCATGAACAACATGACGAATGATTATCAGATGTTTATAATCAGATTGAATGTAAGAGAAAAGCCTCCAGGTTTTGAAGAAATCACTGGGATTTTGCTACAAGAAGAGGAAAGGAGGTTGCCTCTCAAACCTCAAAGTTCAGATCTTGCATTGATGACAAAGTTCAAGTCAAAAGGAAAAGCACTGGCTGATCATAGGAGACGCAGTGCATCAAGAAAAAAGACACCACAAGGTATGACCTCGCATAAAAATGGCTCTGCTCCTAAATGCTTTTATTGTGGTAAGATAGGCCATATTGCTAAATTTTACCATAAGAAAAAGGAATATGAGGAGAGGTACAAGAAGAGAAGACATGCAGGTCATTTGGCTAATGCAGATGTAGATTAGAATTAGGATGTTAGATTGTTTATGGTTGAGGCTGAGACTGCTTTAGCGACTGAGGAGGATGAATAAGGTATTTGGTTCATATATTCTAGATCATCCTCACATATGATAGGTAAAAAGCAATGGTTCAGAATTTTTTAGAGAATCCAATACTGGAGTAAAAGTATAGCTTGGAGATAATAGAGGGTACGAGATCAAGGGACATGGAGATGTCCTTGTTACTTTGCTTGATGGAAAGATTATGAATATATCTGATGTGTGGTATATTCCTGGTATTAAGAAGAACTCGACTTTTGTGTCAAAGATTACAGATCAAGATCTCAAGGTAGAATTCTTTAAATCTCATTGTATTATTAGAGACTTGTTGGACGAGATGAAGCCTATTGCTATAGGTATTCACATAGGATGACTCTACAAACTGGGTGTGAAGAGTACACCACATCAAGCCTTGATGTCATCAGATAAGTCTGCTGAAAATTTGTGGCATCAATGACTTGGGCATATCAATTTCAGTTACCTTCTTGTGTTGTAGAACAAAGGTATGGTAGATGGTCTCCCTGTTTTAAAAATTTGTGTATTAAATGTGAAGCATGTGCATTCAGTAAACAACATAGGGATGGATTTCCTGCTATTAAAGATAGGAAACATATGGATATACTCAAACTTGTACACACTGATCTATGTGGCCCTATGCAGATAAGATCCTTAGGTGTGGCCTACTATTTTTTAATCTTTGTTAATGATTGTACAAGATTCACATGGGTATATTTCCTTAAATAGAAGAGTCATGCTTTTGAGTATTTCAAGCAATTCAGAAATATGATTGAGAAGCATACAGGAAAGTTCATCAGGATTCTTCAATCAGATCTAGGCAGAGAATTCAAGAAAGGGGTTTTCATCAAATACTGCAATGAGCATGGGATACAACATCAATTTACAACACCTTAAACTCCTTAGCAGAACGGAGTAGCTGAGAGGAAAAACATAACATTGGTAGAGTGTGCTCACAGTATGTTGAAAGGTAAGAATCTAATTAATGGTTTTTGGGCAAAAGTTGTCAATACTGTAGTATATTTGAAGAATAGGACTCCTACTAAAAGTATTAATTATAAAACTCCTTTTGAAGTGTTGTTTGGCTTCAAGCCTGCAATAAGTCACCTTAGAGTATTTGGTTGTAAAATTTTTTTGCATTTTCCTGAAGAGAATAGGAAGAAGTTAGATTGAAAGGCCATTAAATGTACCTTCATTGGATACTACAGTGAGTATAAGGCTTATAAAATGTTTTATCCTTCTACTCAAAAGGCGTTTGTTAGTAAAGACGTAGTATTCCATGAACTGGTTGATGATGGAAATCTTATTCAAAACAATGAAGAATGGCATGTACCCTTACTTTCAGATGAGGATAGTAAAACAGGGATCAGTCAGCAATAGCAACAGCAGCAGGAACAACATTAGTAGGAACAACAACAATAGGATAAAAAGGAAGAAATTGAGTTCAGTCCACAAAGAGAAGAACATAGTAGAATAATTGAACCCCCACTGCTCTAGAGATCTAGCAGGCCGAAACAGTTACCAGCGCCATATAGGGATTGTGCGCTCATGACTGGTTTGTTAAACATTGCAAAACCTTCTAATTTTTATGAAGCTAGTAAGAGTTATGAATGGAAGGAAGCAATGAAAGAGGAATATGAATCTATTATTAAGAACAATACTTGGGATCTAGTAAAGCTTCCTAATGATAAGCAACCCATAGGTTGTAGATTGTTATTTAAGTTGAAATTTAAAGCAGATGGGTCTATTGTTAAGCATAAAGTGAGGTTGGTGGAAAAGTGATATTCCCAGAAAGAAGGTATTGATTTTCAGGAAACATTTTCCCCTGTTGCAAAACTAAATACCATTAGGGTAATTATTTCTTTAGCCACTGAGCATCATTGGAAAATACATCAATCAGATGTTAAATCTTCTTTCTTAAATGTTGATTTAAAAGAATAAGTATACTTAGTGCAGCCTAAGGGGTTTGTTAAGAAGGAAGAAGAGCACTTAGTATGTAGATTAAAGAAAGCTTTATATGGTTTAACGCAGGCTCCTAGATCCTGGTACGAAAAAATTGACTCATTTTTCCTCATGCATAGTTATAAATGGAGCAAAATGATCCCAATTTGTATACCATGTTTAATGATGAGGTACTGGTAGTGTTGATTTCTTTATATGTAGATGATCTGATCATGACGGGGAGTGCAGGCAATCTCATTCAAGAAATCAAGCAGCAATTATCACAGAAATTTGAGATGAAGGACCTTGGAGAAATGCATTACTGTTTGGGTCTAGAAGTTTGGAGAGTTTCAAACCAAAGTTTCTTTTCCTAGGGTAAGTATGCTAAGAGTTTGTTGACTAAATTCAAAATATATGAGTGCAAGGTTGAATTTGTGCCTTTACAGCAGAACAACAAACTTCAGTTGGATGATGGTTCAAAATATGAAGATGCAACATTGTATAGATAGTTGGTTGGTAGTCTTATCTATTTGACTACAATAAGAATAAATCTAGCCTATGCAATTAGTGTTTTGATTCAGTTCATGACTCGACCTCACGAGAACCATTGGATTGTAGTGAAAGGAGTGCTGAGGTATCTGCAAGGAACTTCAAACTTTGGTATTTTGTATTCTGATTCATTTGATGTTAGTTTGACAGGTTATATAGACTCTGATTGGGTAGGAAATTTAGATGATAGAAGATCAATTATAGGTTACGCCTTCAGCATTAGGTCCGGGGTCATCTCTTGGTGCAGCAAGAAGCAACATATTGTTGCCTTATCCTCAACAGAAGTAGAATATCAAGCTATGTGTGCAACAAAATGTGAGGTAGTTTGGTTGTGCAGACTTCTCCAAGATGCAGGAGAAGAATAGACAGAAGCTACGGTTATCAATTGTGATCATCAAAGTTCCATCAAACTGTCCAATAATCCTATGTTTCATAAAAACACTAAGCACATAGACACTTAATTTCATTGTGTCTGGGAGAAGGTGCAATCCAAAGAGATTTGTGTTGAATATTGTAATTCTTGTGATAATATGGTTGATATATTTACTAAGCCTCTCGGAAGACTAATGTTTGATTAGTTTAGGGACATATTAGGTGTGTTTAAGAACCATTTATCCATTAAGGTGGAGTTTTATAATTAATGGAGATTAGGTGATTATTGTTACACAGTTATGATTGTGCTTTTCTTGGATATTCAATTCCTATCATTTAGGAATTTTATTTACTATCCCTAACAATGTGTATCTACTTATTATTGGAATTTAATGTGAATCCCAAGTTGAAAATTTTCTTATAGGAGCTCCTGGTGATCCACACTTGTGAGCTCTTTCTACGTTGTCTGCAAATTTATGTCTTCCATATGCAACTGTTGACATTCATAAGTTCTTACATTCAGGTTACAGATGCAAGGAATGAATACCAAACTGTGGGAGGAGAAAATTGTTGATTCGATGCCCTGGAATTTGTGTAGCAAAAGAAAGATCTTGAAAAGGATTTATTGGACAAAAATTGAGACAGTTTATTTGGAAATAATGGAAGGGAAAAAGAAAATGAGGATTGCAAGAAGTTTTTTCCTCTTTATGCATTGAATTGAAATCATGCTTAGTAAAACATAGTTGCAAAGGATATTTTTAAATTAATAGCCATGTTAATTAGACTAAAAAATTGAATTTGGATTACTCGATTTGGAAAGACTTATTTTTTGTATACAGATCCATTCATTTTGAGTTTCTTTCTCAGTCATGGTCTAGTTCTACAGATGCTAACATAGTAGTGAATGTATAGAGGCTGACATGTATGTTATTTGGACATTTCTTGAAGCTTTGACTGAAATGTTATGGAGTCACTCAATGTTTCAGATCAATGGCTCATGATAATAGTACTCTAAATAAAAAGAGCCTAGGGAGGACAAAATGCATGGAGGATAAACTTAGCAGTGGTCCCATAAAGTAGTATTTCTAAACTGCCCATGAAGAGATCAACGGTAAATATTCATTACGAAATCACCTCCTCTCTTTTCTAGAATCCAGCAGAGGTGTTTTTGTAGGTTCTTTGAGGTTTTTAATAATGGTATATGGTTTGTTAACATGTATATAGTGAAGAGTATTGTGACCCATACACAAATTTTCATAACATCCATCTCATTCCTACCTTCTTATGAAGGAAAAGATTTGGGCCCACACCTTTTAGTATGTCTGTTCGATTCGAATTACCAACCTTAACATATTTATATTGAAAATTAAAAAAAGGTGCGAGTTTTGTTTTTAAAATAAGAGTCAAAGTTTAATATTATATATAGTTTATGTAATATTAATTTTTTCTCATTTAGCGATTACAAAAACCTTTAAAATGATATAGGTACAAAAATGTTTCAAAAGATCAGTTTGTAATTAACAAGAATCAATTAGTACAGTTAGGTTAGAAGGTAAAAATAAAAGCCAAGAAATTAGACTTTGAAGGGGTTCAAAGTCCAGACTTCATGACTGAGTATTGTAAACCAAAACCTTTTTGAAGCCTAAATAATATATGTCAGTTTGATTCCAACATTGGTGTTGTAGTGAATTTTTTCTCATGTTTTTGAGCATTCATATATGTTTTTCCTCTCTTGGACAGTGTAAGATGTAGTTGGCTCTTTAGTTTATGTTTTTAATGAATTTGCTTTGTTGTACATTAAAATTTCATTGTAATCTTTAGAAATTAACCTTGAAGCCCTTAATGAAGTGCTCCACGTCCAGGAATCTCATTATTATTATTCTTTTTCATCAATCATTCTTTTTATAGAGTTGAAGCACAAATTCTTAACTGCCTTTTCAAAAATTTCTCCTTCATTTTCTTCTTTACATATCCACCCTACAACTTTCATAGTCTCTATCCATTCTGCATTAGAAGGCTAGGGTTTCAAAACCAGAACTTTTGGTTACAAGATTTCATGGCCTGTACTTATGGAAATTAATTTCAATCCTTTTATCCAATCTCAAAATCTCGCAGACACTGCTTCTCCCACAACCAGGAAATGTCTCCTTAGGTACATCATTTTTTGGCCTCGTTTCCTAGAAACAAAGACACAAATTTATTTCTCCCTGGGTTTATACAGTTTGACGTTGATTCTTGAGGGTGACAAGTCTCAACAATTGGTTGTATACTTTCACCTGTGATATTCACTTTGGGGTTTCCTTTTCTGGGTTTCCAAGATGGCTCTCCTTACATTTTCAGCCAATAAGTTTGTTCCACTATATTTTACTGGGATCACTAGAAATCCTAATCATGTGCCTACATTTCATGAGTGGAATAAGTATCTTTGAAGATTCAATGGAGATGTAGATGAAAGTGTGATTCAACATCTTTGAATATTTTATGAATGCATCAAGCAATAGAGTATCATTCATGAAGATGTGAAGATTAAGTTGTTTATGTTTTCTTTGGACCAGTAAGCTAGGGTTTGGTATAGGTCTTTTCCTTGTTCAAGCATTTCCTTTTTGAAATATTTCCATTCAATGTTCAATTCTTCTTGTAGAACTTCTTATGCAGATAAGTTTCTTTTTATGGTTGTTGTGAATATTATGATTCTAAAGAAACTTTCAAAGCTCATGAAAATCCTGCTGAAGAAAGTGATGATAATGTTGATAATATACCAGGCATTCAGAGAGTTTATTGTCGAATTAATTACGAACAAGTCCCTAAAAGCAAAGAATAAGTCACAACCATAAAGTTTGTTGACCCTGTTCCATGGAAATCAAGAGAGCTTTAAAATGGAAAAAAGTTCAAACATGCATCAATAATTTCTGCCCAACAGTCAAGAGGAAGGAGAAATAATTAAGTTGCAAACAAATCCTTAGAGATCTTATTTTGTTAAATTTGATGGTCCTCCTATTTATGATTTATATGATACAAAAGATGAGCCATGGGAAGTTTTACAAGAAGAGGAATGTGATCATAAAGTTGGTGAAGATACTTTAGTTTATGATTTGTATGATCCTAAGGAGAATTTGGGTGCAATTCATAAGGAAGACAATAAAGACATCTTTTTCTAGAGAAATGATAGTAGGATTTCTGAAATCAAGGAAGCTAGGTTTCAAGAATTTATTCATACACATTTAGAAAGGAATCTATATTTTTCCCAAAAGCCCAAAGTTGAAGACTTGATTAATTATAATGTTTTCCTTGGAAAAGAAATATCTCTAATAGTTCTAAAGAAAATTTGGTGGAATTTTCTTATAAAATACATCAACCATTTGTTACAATGTTGAGAGAAGATAGCATTGTTGATCAAGGTGACTTATTTCCCCATACATTCGATGATCCTGTAGCAGATTATATGGCAATGTTGTTTACTTGGAAGTCAATTTCTTTTGCTAGTATGTACTCGCTCATGTGGATCAATTTTTACTACTTTGGGTTGTGTTCATTTTTATTCTTGAAATTTACGGAGCTAGTGTAAGGTCTAGCACTAAAAATCTTACTTGGTATAATTGGAAGATGGATTTTACTTGAAGGTATCCAATTTTGTTTATAGGCAGGAACCTATATATAAATAATATTAGGTGTTGAGCATTTTAATTCCAGTTGGACCTCTTCAATTCAGTTTGAGTGGATGAATAAGGGTGGCAGTTCCAATTGGAAACAATTTTGGAGAGGTTTTAGATTTTAAGGATATCATGTTTCAGTTTCTCACATTTCAATATTTTTTAGAGTTGTGGACTCCATTTTCCCAATGAGAGGGAAGATGGTCTACTGTTCTCAATGTTTTGCAAACAAAATCCTATCCCCAATTGGATCCATATGTTGTAGCTGAATCTGGAACAACAAAATTGTCAAGGATTCTTGGATAGGTTTTTGCAAAAGACTTCGTTGCAAGTATAGTCATGTTTTTTGAAAGGATCTTGTACACCTTATGTTTAGGTTCATGGATGATAATAACAATCTTATTCATGCACCTATGATTCTGAGCTTCAAATAAAATCAATTGATAAATGATTTGTTGGGATTGAAGAGGAAAGATTTGGTGCTCGATGATGCAAAGTTGGTATTCTTAAATAAGCCTCTAGTTTGCAGAAGTAGAGGGACATCGACAACAACTAGTCATGAGCATAAAGGGGATGATAGCTGGAAATAAACCATAGGAACTATAGAGTTAGTAATCCAGCTCTAGTAAAATAAGAAATAGAGATGTGGTGTCAATTGGATTTATTGATTTTTCTTTGTTTGTCGAAGATCTAATAGGCTTGAATGCTTTTAATCATCAAAAATGACAAGTTCCCTATAGAAATTGACCTACTCTGGGAACCCACATTCTTCCTATGATGGATTGTAATGAAGATATCTCTAAATGGAAAATGCACTCCGTTTAAAGGAGGAAGTGTATATTATATGTGAATTTAGGCCTTTGTGATAAAGTATATATATTTCATTGAATTGAACTGGAGGAATGTGCAAATGGCTGGGTTAGATGCTACAAATCATGCATTAATGTGAAACTTGTATGTCATGGAGGATGAAATTTGTCTTGAAATAATAAAATATGAAATGAAAGTGTTTTACTTGAATATGTTTCATTTTTATGGAAGCAAGAATGATTTATTGTTTATACATGAGAAAACCACTACCTCAGCTTTTGGTGACCCGTTGAACTCCTTTCATCACATAGAAGTTGGATCAACATTGGTGATCCGTTAAACTCCTTTCATCACATAGAGGTTGGATCAACATTGAGTGGCCCTATAAAAAAACACATGGTCCTCAATTTGTAGTGGATTGCAAACCTTTTCAAATTGATGGAGCATAATTCACATACATAGAAAACACGAACATCTGTAGGCCATGAATTTTGGGATCATGTTTTGGGAAAATGGTCACGATTCTGTGATTTGGGTTTTATGCAGAATACCCCCAATTGACTTCATTGTGGGCAGTTTCCAGACATTTAAAGTGGTTTAAGAGATTTTACCAATTCTTTAATGGCCATTTCTTCTAGAAAAATCAATCAAAACTAGCATTGACTTATTCTATTGGAATTTGATTTCTATAATGAGAATTTCATTTTCAATAAATAAATAATCAAGGTATCGGCTAGGTAAAAGATTTTTTAGTGAAAGATGTCGATGTTATATCAATGAATTTTATGTTTCTTGATTTGCGGCAATTTGATGTCACTTCCAAGGCTTTCGTGACAATCAACACTTATGTTTCTTTGGTCAAGAAAAGTATACAAGAATTATAAAGGAGAGGAATCTATAAATGGATCAAAGAAAGTGGATGGACAATTATTTTTGTTTCATGAAACGGTAGAGAATGTTTGAAAGTGGTGATAATAGCTTTACTAGAACTTTGAAAAAACAATTGCAATTCCAAACTCATGCTCAATGGAACACCCAATGTCCATGCATTCATGCTTTAATTATGATATTTAGCAACATTGCGAATGAATTAAGGAGAAGTACATGTTACAATTTATTACAAACCTTCTTATAGCTCACGATGAATTCAGAAGTTCCTACAATCAGGTTATAGATGCAAGGAATGATTTCCAAATTGTGGGAGGATGTTATAGACATTTTTGTGCCTTACAGCATGAAGCATGAAATGTCAATAATCTAAGGGATCCAAAGTCCCTAAACATATTGTTCCTACCCCTAGAGGAACAAGGTCAGCAAACCACAGCACTGAAAATCAGTTCTCCACCTGAAAACACTCAAAAACAAGCTAATTTTGGATCATGCCAACTGCTCCACTGAGCATCTGCGCTGAATGTCAACTGCTCCACTCTGTACCTGCGCTGAATGTCAAAATCAATGAAGGCTACCTGCGCTGGGCGAGATTGGCCAAGTGGCACAGTCATTCCTCAATGTGTCAAATGCCCAGGAAGCTTCCAAAATGACACTTGGATCAAGGAATTCGCCTTGTGATGAGTAAGAGGGTCTAGATCTCCAAGTGGAAGCAAGAACCTCCAAGTGGACTCAAGAACTGAAGAATAACTGAAGTGGGAGAGGACACTAGTCAGCTTCACGCCAGCCTCAAGCTGACTCATCCCTTCTCCAAATCTCCTATATATAGAGCTCTCTCATGAGGTCTAAGGAGGCTGGAATCTTGTGACTATAAGGAAGTGCTGTGGGTTTGAGTATAGAACTATTGGGTGATTTGCTTGAAGGAGGTGAAGAGGAGATTTCTTTCTGCTGGGAGTTGTTGCTGGATTGGGCCTCTTATGGTTGTAACACTCTCAGAACTTTACTTTTTCCATTAATAAAGCATTTGAGGTTCTTCTATATGCATGTGTCTCAATGGCGTATTGAAGCTTGTATATTTGATTTATTCTAATCCTTGAATCAATTATGGATGTATGCTTCTTGTAGTTTCCCTTTCTTGTGCTTTTACAGGATCTTTGTGTAGTTGGGCCAGTGAAAGAGCAAGGAGCTGGGAGCAAGCAGCAAAGAGGGAAGATTGGATCAATCATTAGCAGAAGATAACGGTTAGTGGATCTCTTCCTCCTCTCTCTTACATCACATAAAGAAGTAATCTTGAATAGCTTTGTATTCAGTTGTTGCTGAGGTACTATCACCCTTAGAGTGGGATAGGGTCATTCCGTATTGGATACTTTCCCCAACAACAAATTGGCGACTCCACTGGGGATCGTATCTTGTTGGTTGTTTGTGTTTTTTGCTATTCATTTCATAAACAAAGGGAGTACCGAATCGAACTGCATTTGGATCTTTCAAATGCAAAGTAGAGGGCAGCTACTCTAGCTCAGTTTCTGGGCAAGTTTATGATTTGAAGAGCTGATCAACAAGGACTCTAAATAGCTCTTAGTGATAGCTTTTCATCCTCCTTTTCATCCCTTAGTGTGTACTTGACTGATAGCTTCTGATTTGGCCAAAAACTGTGAATTTTTGAGAAATCTGTGACCCGGAAACCAAGAGAAACGAAAGTTTCGTTCTTCAGTGCAGGCTGTGTGAAGGCTGTCTGCATTTCAGCGCAGTTCCCGAAGGGGCTACCTGTGCTGAAGGTCGAACTTCTTGTGTACTACCTGCGCTGGACCAGTTTTGCCTAGTGCTACTGGGGTTTCCTACTGTTTCTTGCCCTGTTTTCACTCTTGTTTTGCAGCCTTTTACCAGTCAATGTACCTATCTGAAACCAACTTTCCTTGCCACTATTCCGCCTCGGTTGTATAAAGAAACTGTGTTTTTTCTTTGTTTATTTCTTGTATCATTTGCAGTTTCCCATAACAAAAGTGAACTAGTCTTGTTGTGGCCTCTTAGATCTAGACTTGTGATAAAGTGTCGTTTTGATCTTAAGAGTTAGTTTGTTTGCTGTTCATAGCTGATTGAGCTTTTTCTTTTGTCATATGGTTTGAAATTATATATTTCTAGTGTCGAAACAAGTAAATATTAAGGTGTCTTTTGATTTTGGACAAGCGTGTTTGCTTTCACTTGAAATTGAATTCGAAATTATACAACAGCTTTCTTTTTGTGTCGCACAAACATTAAGAAAGAGAAAAGAAATACTTGCATTGTGCATGTGCATTATGACAGTTTGCATGTTGATTTAGGGAAAAATGCATTAGTGTGTGCTCTATGATCTGTGTGAAAAGATGTTATCTTTCTTTTCCCTCAGTAGTTAAGATTTTCAAAGTTGAAAGATTGAAAAGCTTGCTTATCATCTTAGACTGCATTTAGGAGTGTTACTATACATCTCGTGGTGATCCATAAAGGCAAACTGCTAAACACGATCAACCTTAAAATAAATTGAATTTACATAACAACGCATTGAAACATAACGCAAACACATAGAGGTCTAAGCTAGAGACGTGTTCCGGCGTCATTAAACATGATATCTTAGCGTTGAGTGGTTGGGTGATTCCTCCACGGTGAAGCGATAAGTATCAATACGGACTTGTGCTCCCACGTACCGTTGCGTATATATTGGGAGACCCCTATAGGAACAAAGCCTTTATCCATAGGAAACCGTGTCGGCCGCCCTACTGATCGTAATGCAGTGAACACAACATTCACAAAGATCGACCACTCGTACCGTAAAACGTATTCTGTGGTTTTGCGAAAAGTTTGGCACACCCTCTGCCTAGAACTCCAGAGCAGTTTCTTTTGGCCTTTTTCAAACTCTATAACTGAAAAAGTCCATCCGAGCATTTGTCACTTCGAGCTCGTTAAAACATCGAAGGAGACTAGAGTCATCTTTAGCTTTTTCTCGACTCTTAAAAAATGAAAAAGCAAGTTGTGTCTAAAGCGTCGTTATAAAATTTATTTTAAACGGAACATAATCACCTCCCATTCATGCATTGATCTGTAGGTTGAGAACATGGAACGCCCCAACCAAGGAATTCCACATGATGGAAATCCTAGTCCTTTCTCCTCTTGGGGAGAAGTTGGTGCACCCCACATGGCCACATTGTCGCTTCCAGGACTGACAATTGGCCTACCTATTTGGCTATTCTCAACCAATGTAGTTCAGAACACCATGGTTCCTGAATAGTCGAGTCAACATTTAGATCAGTCTAGAGCTGCCCACCAGCCTTCAACTTCCTATAACTCTTCCTCCAATCCTTCATCTTCGCCAAGGTAGAGCCGGCAAAAGCCAAGCTCCCATGGAGAAGAAGGAGAAGAAGAAGAAAGAGAAGAAGAAGAAGGAGCCTAAGGCGACTGGGGGCAAGCAAAAGACATCTAACAAAAATCCACACACAGCACAGACCGGGCCTAAATCGCCATGTGTCATATGTAGAGGAGACCACTTCCATAGAGATTGTCCCTGTATTCCCCGGATACTAAGGGACTGGTCCCCTCGGTTGCACAATTCGAGAGCATCAACCTCTGATAGCCATGTTGAATGCTTACCGTCAACCAGCGAAAGTGAAGGTTCAAGACAAAGAGGGGGATCAAGATCCCCCTGTAGACTATGTGAAGGCGATCACGCCATCCACCGTTGTCCCTTCTTAGACGAAGCGAAGAGAGTTTTGGAAGATCACCCAGTTTCACCGTTGAGACTTCCTCCTGGATACAAAAAACTCGTGCCAAGTCCTTCATTGGTTGAAAACGCAGCTGGCCCGCTCAAGTGGTCAGCTGAAGCGTCAGTCATTGAAAATGAACCTACTGAATCCAGACCAGACGAAAGTCTAAAGGTCGATACGGTAGTTGACCCGGTTCTTCCTTCAGAGGTTTCATCCTCAAATGACACCCTCACTGAAGAGAATAAGGATGACACCATCCAGATTATTTTCATCAACACAGATTCTGATGAGCATCAGGGCAATGCGCCCATTCCTTTATCACAGGAAGGAACATTGTCAGGATCATATCCGGCCGTGTATTTGGTCCCACCACCAAGCGACCTGGTTGTGTCCTTTGATTGGAACCAACTAGGCAGACCCCGGTTACCAGCCAGTATACCATTCAGAATCATAGTCCAAATTTATAGAATGGTGATGGCTGGAACTATCATTGATGAAGCGGCATTTGTGAGTATCCTTTCCTCTATTGCTTGGAAAGCACTGGGTTCCCCGGAGCTTTTACCTGAGATAAGAAATCTCTCGGGTTTTGATAAAGGAACCAGTCGACCATTAGGGATCCTCCCCAATGTGCCTGTTACATTGAAAGGGAAGACCGTTCAATTGAACGTGATGGTCGTTCAAGGACCCTTGGATTATAACCTACTCCTTGGACGAGACTATATATATTGCATGGGAGCTATAGTCTCCTCACTCTTTAGAGTAATGTGTTTTTCACACGAAGGAAGAATGGTCAAGCTTGTATACCAACTTTCATTTCCGGGATCACGCATCGCAAATAGTCAAATACCAACCCTGAATGGTCTATTCACTCAAGAAATGTCTCCACCCCCAGTCCTCCTTCCCGATGAGTGCGAGTGATTCGGAAAGATGGGACTGGAACCCAGGGGGCATGCATCCTGGTCTGCTTCGGGCAGAGGAAACCTTGGGTATAAGGTAGAATTTCCGCGAAAGAATATGACTAGTCCGTACCCCGTCCGTATTTGGAAGAGGGGTTGTTCTGGGATAGGATTCTTTTGTTAAGGTTACTTGTTTGACAACAGTCATTCACCATTGTCTACTTCGGTAGACAGTGCCGAGGAAACGTTTTCGTTTGATGGTGTTAACAAAACAATCTTTGGGTAACCAGAAAGAGGCAAGCCTCACCCTTTAAAACAAATGTTTTATCGGATAAGTAGGGGCAGCCTTGAAATTGTACTTTATACCTGGGGGCATGCAAACCTTTTGGAGTGCAATCTAGGAGCGGTTATTTATCTGTTTTTTGGGATTAGCCGTTTCCGAATTTGCATAAAGAAAGGATGAGAGCGAGCAAAGCTTAGTGAAGATGAAGCTCTATAAAAAATAGAGATCTCACAGGAGACATTCTTATCTTATGACTGGTATTATCGAGCAGTTTTAGCATAAAGTTCATGCTCGTTAAAAAATAAACGCAAGATCCGAGTAGTTTTAACGCGGTCTTCATGCTCGTTAAAAAATAAATATAAGCAGTGAGCAATGTTTCCCCCAGAGTTTAAGCTCATTTTTAAATAAAAAATGAACCTATTTCGGTAAATAACCATTGTGACCGTAAATTTATTAGCCATAAAAAGCCTTGGTCGTGTTTGCACCTGCCACCTCCATTCCATTTGGCCGATCGTTCACCCCCATATGATTGTTTACCCATTTTGAGGAACAGCTGCGAAGAGTGATTTCACTTAGCCATCCTTGTGACACTGTCGTGATTGGAAAATTCCAACCTGTACCTGGAATCTGTTGCTATCCCTGTTTATCACTCGTTCCTCAAAAGACGAGTCTTCTTTGAGCTCTTTTCAACTGACTCGTAAAATATGAAAAGTTTGCCGAGTTTTGGCCTTCCAGCTCGTTAAAGTGACTAGAAGAGCTATCCCTCCTCTAGATTTTAATCTTTTTGGACCTGAGGGATTATTGCACAAAAAGGTCGAGCGCTTGTTTTATTTGGCTCGTTAAAGTTATCGAAAATTCATCCCTTCTGTATTGTTTTATACTTTTTTTCGGACTTAAGGGATTAGATGACGAAAAAGGAATTTTGGAGTTAACTTTTTGTACCTTTTCAGACTCTCTAAAAATGAAAAGGACCGAGTTGTCTTTGTCGCTAGACTCGTTAAAATGATTAAATAGCGACAAACTTGTCTTTAGACGAGAACGAGTTTCCCTATCGCTAGGCTCGTTAAAACATAGCGACGGGCTTGCCCAAAGGGCAGGTTATAGAACAACCATATGTTATCCTCCTCAAGCTTGACAAAAATAAAGAGGTACTGGTCAGAAATGACTGGGGAAAATTTGGAAGAACCTCAAAGCTTTAATGGTAGCAAGTCGCTCTTGAACATGACACTTTGTCCTCCGTATCACATCGGGTTGGGTTGTTTCATTCACCGGTCTCATCACCATGGTCTTCGCCAAACCATCCACATTTGGGGTAATGCTACCGATCCATCACATCAGTGTCATTATATGTTCAAGAGATGTTGTTCAGAAAGAGTCAACCGTGTCCCATCCATTGCCAGACATTATCATTCATGCACCCATAATCGCCACCCTGAATCATATCTCACAGATTGTTTTCACCTCCACTAAAATCATTAGCTCCGTTCCGTGTCACTGATGTGGGATTCATTAAGGCCCTCCTTTGACGGATCGCTTCTTGTCGACTTCAGCTCATTATCCAAGAAGTTGATCTAGGAACACCCCCCTGAGTACTTTGAAGCTTGCATGCCTCAATGGCAAGTTTCTCACTTCCGGCGACAGGTATACATCAATGACCTTCGACCAGAAGATTTTGCGTGGTGTTCGACGCCAAGTCCTTTATTCACGCCACGTGAATTGTACTGCAGTACCTTGAGGGTGATTATCATTATCGGTGATTCCTCTCGCGCTTGTTAATGGTTTACATTATTGACCGGTAATCAAGCGATGTCTTTCCATGTTCGTCTTCAACATAATTCTCACATGGATCGACTTGTACTTAGAGTGAAGATCGAACGAGTTTGAAGACCCCGGATCTAGTTTCATCCATCCGGGTTGCGACGTATATTCAGGAAATATAAAGACATTTGATATGTACATTATTACAGCAGATGATCATCCTACTCAAAGCATGATAATTTCAGTAGAGAATTATCAGTCTACCATCAGACGGTCGTATGTTATATGTACCAAAATGAATTTATAAAGCTGAGCATGGGAATGCCCGCCTCAGCTAGATCATGAAAGCAGAATGAAAAATAATGTATTGTATTGTATTTTATTACAGGGCGCCTCTCAGCGATTGAATGAACTTCGGATCCTCCTGATAAAGCATTTCACCCGATGAACGACCTCATACTTTAGGGGGCAACTGTTATAGACATTTTTGTGCCTTACAGCATGAAGCATGAAATGTTAATAATCTAAGGGATCCAAAGTCCCTAAACATGTTGTTCCTACCCCAAGAGGAACAAGGTCAGCAAACCACAGCACTGAAAATCAGTTCTCCACCTGAAAACACTCAAAAACAAGCTAATTTTGGATCATGTCAACTGCTCCACTCTGTACCTGCGCTGGGCGAGATTGGCCAAGTGGTACAGTCATTCCTCAATGTGTCAAATGCCCAGGAAGCTTCCAAAATGACACTTGGATCAAGGAATTCGCCTTGTGATGAGTAAGAGGGTCTAGATCTCCAAGTGGAAGCAAGAACCTCCAAGTGGACTCAAGAACTGAAGAATAACTGAAGTGGGAGAGGACACTAGTCAGCTTCATGCCAGCCTCAAGATGACTCATCCTTTCTCCAAATCTCCTATATATAGAGCTCTCTCATGAGGTCTAAGGAGGCTGGAATCTTGTGACTGTAAGGAAGTGCTGTTGGTTTGAGTATAGAAGTATTGGGTGATTTGCATGAAGGAGGTGAAGAGGAGATTTCTTTCTGCTGGGAGGTGTTGCTGGATTGGGCCTCTTATGGTTGTAACACTCTCAGAACTTTACTTCTTCCATTAATAAAGCATTTGAGGTTCTTCTATATGCATGTGTCTCAATGGTGTATTGATGCTTGTATATTTGATTTATTCTAATCCTTGAATCAATTATGGATGTATGCTTCTTGTAGTTTCCTTTTCTTGTGCTTTTATAGGATCTTTGTGTAGCTGGGCCAGTGAAAGAGCAAGGAGCTGGGAGCAAGCAGCAAAGAGGGAAGATTGGATCAATCATTAGCGGAAGATAACGGTTACTGGATCTCTTCCTCCTCTCTCTTACATCACATAAAGAAGTAATCTTGAATAGCTTTGTATTCAGTTGTTGCTGAGGTACTATCACCCTTAGAGTGGGATAGGGTCATTCCGTATTGGATACCTTTCCCAACAACAGAGGAGAAAATTGGGGATTTGATGCCCTAGAATTAGTGTAGAAAAAGAAAAATCTTGAAAGGGATTTATTAGACAAAATCTGTGACAACTTATGTGGAAATGATGGAACGAAAAAATAAAATGAGGATTTCAAGAAGTTTTTTCCTCTTTATGCACTGAATGGAAAGTATGCTCAGTACAACACAGTTGCAAAGGATATTTTTAAATTAATGACCATGTTAATTGGACTAAAAGGTTGAATTTGGCTAACTCATTTGGGAAAGCAAGACTCAAATTTTTATATACAGATAATGAATTGTGAGTGACACATTCATTTTTAGTTTGGCGATTTGAATGGGAAAGTTAGTGTTCACTGTGCTAAATTCCTCTTCATAATATGTTAAAGTGCTTGAAGGTTTATGGAGTAAATTGCAAGTTTAACCATGAGATTTTTATGTTTTTTGATGTAAATTTTATGAACAAATTAACATAAAAAAATTAACTAAAAAACAACATATAACAAACATGAACATCACCAAAACATTATCACAAAAACATGTGATGAAGGTCCTCACACTGCTTGGGCTACGTCTCCTTGGTCCATCTTCCAATGGCTTGGCCCTCCTCAGTTATGCTCAAAAGTGTGATTAATACATTTACAATTTTGAAATGGCTCTAAAGCTTGCTCCAATGGCTACAAAATGCTCAAAAATTCATGTTTGGCCTCTTCGTGCTCTTCAATTGGTAAAAATATGAAGAAGTTATGTTTTCCCCAAGTCTTCCTCCTAATTGCACCTCACTTTCCCTAAAATTAAACCCATTTCCTACACTTTTGCCCCTTTTTCTACTAATGGTATGACTAATTGGCAAAAAATCGATGCAAATCACGGAATGGATAATTTTTATGCCGACACCTTATGTCTGAAAATCAGGGCCATATGGGGGCCAAGGCTAACCATCATCCCTCATTGATCGGGCCCCCATTCCTCTGCCCTTGGTTCTGAAATTGGGTTGTATGTGCATTTATATGAGCTTGGGGGCGCTGGGGCTAAGCCCTGGCCCTTGGTCCCGCCCCTAGTCCTTTTGGGCATGGTGATGAGAGATGGAGCTAGCCCTCAACCCTTGCCCATATCAGCCCCCACTTATGTTATAAATATAAATGAGTAGGGCTTCTTTAAACAAGAACCATTATGGCGCATTGGTGATTGTGGATATTGGTACCCACAAGGTACATGGATTGAACCCTGCAGAGTCAATTTCGAACCCTTAAGATATTTTGGTGGCCCCCATGATGCCATGTGGTGGCCTCTAGTTCGTTCACATGGGATCCTTGTGTTGGCCACCAAGCCACCAACCACAAACTAACACATTAGTGCCAAGGAACCAAACAACATCGTAACACTTGGCACAAATTGATTGACCGAAGGACCCCAGTCATATGCACAATCACCCTGCAACATAAGCATCTCAGTCATCCTACCACGTGAGTAGTATAGACTGATGACTTTGCAATGTTACATTTTTTAAGCCAAATTCGCTTGTTTAGGAAAATGAACAGAACATGTTTCTGGGAGCATATGAAGTCTGGTTCACATGAAACAAGTTGTGTGAGATTTAGGATGATGAGCACTACTTAGTTGTTCAGTCCACACCGATCTGATACCTTAGAATTTTGAGCAAGCTTTTGAGCACCTGATGAGTTGATTGCTCAATCATGGCCCAGTTCTACAGATGCTAACATATGTAGTGAGTCTATAGAGGTTGACATGTATGGTATTCAAGCATTTCTTGAAGCTTTGAATGAAAGGTTATCGTGTCGCTCAATGTTTCAGAATGATGGATCATGATAATAATACTCTAAATCAACAGAGTCCTCGGAGGATAAAATGCATGGGGGATAATATTAGTTGTTGTCCTGCAAAGAAATACTTCTAAATTTCCCATGAAGAGGTCAATAGTCAATATTCATTATGAAATCTCCTTCTCTCTATTCTAGAAACCGCCGAAGGTGTTCTCGTAGGTTGTTTGAGGTTTTTAATAATGTTATATGGTTTTTCAGCATGTACATAGTTAAGAGTATTGGGACCCACACAGAAATTTTCATAACCACCATCTCATTCTAACCTTAGCATGGAGGCAAAGATTTGAGGCCACACCTTTTAGTATGTGAGTTCACTTCAAATGACCAACCTCTACATATTTATATTGAAAATTCAAAAAAGGTGTGAGATTTGTTTTTAAAAGAAAATTCAAAGTTTAATATTATATATAGTTTATATAATATTAAGTTTTTCTCATTTAGTGATTGAAAAAACCTTTAAAAAGATACAGTTGCAAAAATGTTTCAAAAAATTAGTTTGTAATTAACAAGAATGAGTTAGTACAGTTAGGTTAGGAGGCAGAAATAAAAGCCCAGAAATTAGATTTTGAAGGGGTTCGAAATCAAGTATTCATGACTGAGTATTGTAAATCAAAATATTTTCGAAGCCTAAATAATATGTGTGAGCTTGATTCCAACATTTGTGTTGCACTGATTGTTTTTCTCATATGTCCCAACATTTATATATGTTTTTCCTCTCTTGGATAGTGTAAGATGCAATTGGAACTTTAGTTTATGTTTTTAATGAATTTACTTTGTTGTACTCGTCAAAATTTCGTTGTAATCATTAAAAATCAATCCTGAAGCCCTTAATGAAGTGCTCCACATGGGAATCTCATTCATATTATTCTTTTTCATCCATCAGTCTCTCTACAGAGTTGAAGCATAGATTCTTAATTTTCTGTGCCAAAATTATGTCTCCTTCATTTTCTGCTTTACATCCGCACCCTGCAACTTTCATCGTCTCTCGCCATTCTGCTTTAGAAGGTGTTGTGGCTATTAGCAACCCCCCATTTTATTAGTGTTAGTAATAACATTAATAAATGGGGACCCTTATAAAAAATCAAATCTTAGCATTTAATGTTGCCTTTTGGTTTTTAGAATAAAACAAGATATCAAAGTGGAACTTGCTAAAACATGGAAATTTACCTTTTCATACTCCAGGTGCATAAAACTTCACCAACTATGAGTTTCCTCATAAAAATCGCTAGATGACCATAAGACCTAAGAAAACTTTATAACGGAAAGTCTCGAACATTAAGGAAAGCCTTAAAAAAACCACTTTAAAAGGATATTATTGCATCGCAAAAGGGTCACAGCAAGCATTCATTATAAAAGCCACTCCTTAAAAATGCGATAAGTGAGAATGCGAGATCACGAAGCCTATAACCTCGTCGCATCGCAAATTCCAATATCACAACACCACCTTATGTAACATAACCAAATATCGTGAAATGCAATATCCTCTCACAAATCGTATATCGCAATAGCTCATGTAACATGGTCCTTAACGAGAACAGGTTTTGTGATATTGCGATCTGGGATATTGTGAAGAAAATCGCAAAATTGCTTTTATCATAGATCAAAGGGCTCAGAGTTCGAGCACAATACTTTTTGGCATTCGATGCAAAGTTATGAACATTAAGGTTTAGCATAACAGTTCATTAGTGGTCATTTATTAAGGACCATTTGATGCAAGTTGATATATTTTGGTATGATTTAGAATTAAGGTTTTCTTGTCACCTTATTTTTGTCTCTCTATTGATTATTATTGTATTCACTATCATCTTTATCATATTTTTGCTCTCTACTTGTAAATTTCAGGAAAATCACATAGAGCGTAATACACGAAGAAATCGTGAGGAAAGGCAAGGCTCCCATGTCTGAGAAGACATAAATCACCCCATTATTAACAGACACTACCTGTAGTAGGGATGCAGGGATATCTACCTGGGAAGCTATGTATTAGTTGTTAGAGGACGAACACCCGAGAATAATGGAAGTTATGTACAGTTACAGTGGATAGACGCAGCTCTTATGAAGGATCCCTCACTAAAGTTGCATGCTCGTTTCTACACTGCATTGCTACGAGACTAAAGATACTTCCCTACACTGACATGGTGAAATGGATTATAGATCATGCAGACATATCAGATAGAGAGTTCAAAACGAAAATCCAGGAGGTCATGGGATCATTTACTCGAAACAATTTGAGGTATATGTAGCACTTACCAAAACCCCAAGCCATATACAACAATCAATTTGTCGAGAAGTTCGCCAAGGAGAATAAAGACTTGGTAGAATGCACAAAGCACTGGTCAAACAATGAGGGAAGATTGAAGAAGGATAAAATTGGTATATACGCCACTAGCTCTCTTTGTTCTCCTTACTATTTTTCCACTGCAATGCTATGTAGACTGTTTGAGAGACTAGACATCAACAAGTTTTCATCAGAACGATTACATCTAGTGGATGCATATATCAATGCCAAAATAATGGATTGGGCCCAAATCATGTATGAAAATTTAGTCACTACAATTTTAGGATACAGAACTAAGAGAAGCTTTGCTTCGAGGGTTTGCCCTCCATTCTTTTTGAGCACTTATGTTATGGACGTTATTTGTTTTGTTTCGATTTTCATATTATGGGATGGAAGTGGAGGGCACAAAATCCACTTCGCATTCAAGTTTATTACAAAGTATTATGGGAATCCAATTTCATCCCAGGTTTCTTCAAAATTTGTCATGGATTTATGCTCCCGATTTATAAATTTCTCTACAACCAAGATGCCCCAAGGTTTTCCCAGAGGCTGAAGTGGATATTCTCCCTATGGCAAGGTCATTTGAGGAAGAATTGTTCATGTATATCAGAGTGCTTGGCAGCATTGTTTCACCCCATGTGCTATCTTTTTACGTCCCTAACAAACTAATGGCTAGGGAAATAGCCTATTAGACCTATGGTGTGAGGGGAATGAACAAGGTACTGAAAGATTCTAGGAAGGCCATTTGGCCCCAATTTCCTCTAGTATGTGGAGCATTTTCATTGCATTACTTAGGTCATTCTTTCAAAGAAGTTGATAATATGTTATGTTTACAACTACCAAAGTTCCTGGGGAGGCAATATGATCCCTTTGGTGTCGTAAGTAATTTTACTACAATGGTTAAAATAAAAGTGTTTTCCAATGAAGAAGATCCCTTTGACAATGTTTTTCTGTAGAAAAACACTTTCAGAGAAGTTCAACATATGAAACAAATTGTTTTTAACCAATAAAATCACCAAAAGTTTGACAATTACATAAAGCGGAGGTTATCAAAGGTCCCATTGGATCAATTTCTCATCGAACCAATAAGGAAGCCCACTCCCAGTGTTAACATAAGGGAAGGTTCTAAAGAGAAGTCCAAAACAAGTTCTGAAAAGGAATCAGATGAAAAATCTGAAGATCAATCAAACAGTGAGCACAGTAAAAGCGAAGAGTCAATAAAAGACACAGACCAGTCTACAACGAGATCTGATTAGCAGGCTTTGGCCCCAAAACAAGCTGAATTTCTCACTCCTCTTACAAAGCCAACAAACCTAAAAAAGACACTTGTAGTTGATCTAGAAGAGGAATGCAAGAATTTTAGTAATCTAATTAACGCAGAAGAATAGAGCACAGAGCCACTGACAAATCCAAAATAGACAACCACAGAAATGGTGATAGAAAGGGATATGAATACTCATGAAATGGAACACATTCCTATTACTCCCTCGTCTGAAATTGTACTAAGGATAGCAGAAATTCCTCCTCTAGACATATATTATAGTCCTCAACATAAGGTTGTCGTCAAAAGGAAAAGAAAGAAAATAAATCAGTATGCCATGCTCGCTCCCGAGGATGAACCTTTGGATGTTCTTTGGAAAGACCCCACTACAGACCCATCAAAAAATCTAACTAGGCTCTCATTGATCGCAGGTGCGTATGCTTCGGAAACTATTGATAAGCCAATAGAGGTTCAATTGCTACTTAAAGAGAAAGAGAAAGAGGATAGGATTTTGTTTCTGGAATAACAACTACAACAAGTCAGCGTCGATCAAGAAGGAGAAACACAGTTGGAAAAACTCCAACAAGACTTCTAGCAAATGAAATTGGCACATCAAAGTAGTTTGGCTAGTAAAGAAGAACAGATACAGGGTATGATAGAACTGCACAAGGACGATCCAAAAATTGGGAGTTTATTATAGAAGCACTTGCTCTTAATTCCCAGCTCCTGCAACAGAAAGAACTACTCTACCAGAAGATCTCGCAATGGAATTCCCATTGTGAAATGAGTGATAATATTACAAATTAGGTCGTAGAATTATGACTTGATTATGATTCAATTTTTAAGAAGGTCTCAGAATTCTTGAGCTGGCAGAGACCCAAAGACGGGAAAATAGCAAAGGTGCCTAGAATTGACGAATCGCATAAAGAGATTTTATTTTTGAAATGGGATTCTCGGCTAAAGGAAGCAGAACCTTCAATGGAAGAGGTAGCAACAGCAGCAAACAATGTCATTGAATGCATAAATGAAAATCTGCACAAAGCCAACTTGTTAGTAGAGACCACTCTCAGCTTCCTCCCAAAGGAAAAACAACTTCAAACAGTGTGGAAACAAACACTAGAGGAAAGGGAAAAGGTGATTAAACAGGTAGACAAGTTAAACTGGGAAACATACTAGCAGTACCTAGTAAAAACACATAGCCAACGGATGACCCTGAAGCGCCTCATAACTTTTGTTGAGAAGACAGTGTCAACTCTTGCCAATGCCATATTTGAAGGACAATTAAAAGCTGAAGTCGGCCAACCGACGCTCTTGAAATCGATGCTGGATGTTTGCGATCTAAAGGATTAGATGCATGATTTATCATAGATGCAATTTAGTTTAGTTTTATTTTATTTTTTCTTAAAATGAGGCAGGTTGTTTAAACTTCCTCATCTATTTTTGTAATATTTATTTTTATATTTCATAGAGTAGTATTTAAACCTCTCTCATGCATTTAGATAGGGGTCCAGTGTTTTATCAAAAACAATTCTTCAAAACGTGCATTTCTCCCCCCACTGAGGAGGTTTTGATAAAATGAATGGAACACGATTTATTTTCTATATGAGTTTAATATCTACTACTGAAATGCACTTTTGTACTCTTAGTGGATGTTAAGTATTTTGAATAGAGATCTATATTGCCGCAGCTCATGAGCAGAACTTATTACAAATGGTATTTTTATCTCCTGATACTTTTTACTTATCTTAAGAAATAAATCATTTTCAGTTATTTATATATGAAAGTTTGAATGTTTAGTTGTCATTATTGCACTTCTGTATGGTGGCAACTTACTATTTATGCTAAATATGTGAATAACTCTTATGCAATATATTTCTCATAATTGTTTCGGCTAACTTTTTATACAAAATAATCATTTATGAATGG
The DNA here is from genome assembly GCA_031772625.1 of Pinus tabuliformis. Lineage (NCBI taxonomy): Eukaryota > Viridiplantae > Streptophyta > Pinopsida > Pinales > Pinaceae > Pinus > Pinus tabuliformis. The sequence continues at coordinate 1,234,218,730 of CM062807.1, forward strand.
ATTCTTTTCATACGCTGGTTGAGTGATGTTAATTATCAATCGCTTGTAGAAATTATTTTAGATCTTAAGTAAATGTTACTTTCGGGATATTTTAAAAATTAGATGTTTTCTTTGATTAGAATAGATTGCATATGTTAGTTAGAAGATATATTAGATTTAGAATAAGCATTTACCACATAAAACCCCAAAATAAAAACATCATCCCGCTAGCACACACATCATAAAAAAAATTGGGAAACTGGTCCCATCATCCCCAGTCAAAGTCACTATTCCAAATGGAAAAGGAGTTGCACTAAGGTATGGACCGAGTGGTTATCCCCCTTGTTGGAGACCCAATTTTTTGAGCCTTCAACATATTTGGCGCTAGAAGGAGGGCTTGATTGTGAATGGCAAGTAAAACTACATCTTCATGCCATTCTAAGAGTAAAACTCCCTCACCTCCACCATCAACTTCTCGTTCGCATTCCAAATCTCCCATCTCTGAACCAGAAGTTGAAAAGAAAAATACAGAGCACATTACTACAATCCCAAACAAGCTAGATCATGCTTCTTCAGATCCCCTTGAATTAAAAACTTTAATTCATAAGTTACAAGGAATTTCTATATATCAAGAAGAAAAAAGGTAATGTCACTTCTCATTTGACCTCATCTCAATGACTGACTAGAGCGCAAAGCAAAAAACTAGGAATCCTACCAGCTGAGTTTCCTTTTCCAAGTTGTAAGAAAGCTAGGAAAACACCATAAGAATCTCAGAGTAAGGTTCTATCATCTTCTTCGTCTACCATCTCATCCATATGATCACAAGTTCATTCATCCATCCCCCAACTCCAGATCATGGTTCACATAGGTATAGGAGCAATATCCTTCTCTACCCAACCACCTTCAACTACTACCACACGTCCTCCTACTCATACGCCAATGATGGCAACAATTCCTCCACCAAGGCCATGGGCCAATCCAAGAGCTGTGAGAATGCCTACACCCTTATCACAATTACCTGCTCATCCTGAAAATTGGTTGCCCAAATTCAATCCTGATAATGGCCAACTAGCTAAGGAACATATAAATAATTTCATGTTATACATTAATTTGAATGGAGTAATAGAAGATGACGTAGTTGTACGATTATTCCCTTATACATTGCAAGGAGCAGTTGGATCCAGGTATTTTTCTTTACCAGCAGGCTCCATTAATAACTAGGATACATTTCAGGATCAGTTTTTAATAAAATTTGGGGATGATAGGTCAACAACAACTTTAATCAATGACCTCTCCAATTTAAAAGCCGAACCAAAGGAACCAATTAAGGATTTCAACTCTCACTTCAATAAATTGTTGAACAGAATACCAACAACATCTAAGCCTAGTAATGAAGTCCAGAATGAGTGGTATATCTCTGCTTTACCGCCAAATTTAGCTATCTTTGTAGATAGAGTTGCTAAGCCAAAGCTAGCAGAAAACATGAAAGAGGTGATAGCTCTAGAAAAGTGTATCCTAACTGTAGAAAAGAAAAACATTGTATATGAAAGAAAGTCTAGAAAGTGTCCTATAGAGATGATCCTAAGAAAAAATAGCTAAAGGACCCATTTGACCTTGAGGGGTTACAGAAAGTCTTCAAGACCATGTCAAACGAAATAGTTGATATAAAGAAACAAGTATCTAAAACCTTTTCCAAGAAACCTTTTAAACCCTTTAAATAAATCCTTCAATTGATCCTAAACCTCAAAATGCGATAACAAATGTAGAACTAGAAGGAGAAGAGGAAGAAGTTGCAAATGAGGAGCAAACCGATGATGATGAAGTTGTAGAACTGCAGGGAATGTGGAACTTCATTCTTCCAGATGAAGAAGATTAGGATGTATTACCTGTTTCTACCAGAAGAAGAAATCAACTTTATCCTCCACAATCTAGTGCGAAACAAAAAAATTCCAAGCCTCAGTCCCAAGGATAAAATCGCGGGTAAGAAATCCTCAACAAAGTCCACTCAAACAAACGCAATCCAATCTCATTCAGTAACTCCATCTAAAATTCTTATCATCTCTGATAAAATGGAGTATAATATTGTTAAAGATATGGAGAAAACCAGGGAAATATCACTTTTCACGAGCTCAACAAGTTAAAGCATCAACAGAAATTGCTCTTGAAAGAGCTAAACACAATACCTCTTACGCCTCTCCCTTCCACTATGATTTCACAAGCTATCAACGAAATGGGGAGACCTCCGATTGGCATGTCAAATAAAGTCGATCCAAATGACATTTCTTTGATTGCAAGAAGGTCAAAATCCCATTCTCCACCATTTCTCCTTACCTTTGAAGTTTTCAATAAAAATTTGCATAACGTTTGGTGGATTCTGGTGCCTCATCTAACATTTTGCCTAAGACAATTTGTGCAAAGTTAAATGTCCAACCTCAGAAATCTGCAATCCGAATAGTATAGTTGGATTAATCTCAAGTGGATGTCATTGATGAGTTTAATCAAGTGACCATAAGGCTTTCATCAAACCCAAAGGTATGTCAAGTTATTGATATACTTGTCACAAATATCCCTGAATTTTATTGACTGATCCTTAGCAGGGATTGGTCAGAGAAGCTTAACAGTTACATTGCAACTTACTCGTCTCATATGTGGCTCCCTTATAATGGCAAACCAAATTAGATCAAGGTTGAACGAGAAAGGCATCAAAAGTATATAGTGACGGAGTTAAAAGGAGAAAACGAGCTTGTAGCGTACAACAAAAACATAATTGGAAACTATTCCGTTGATTCTTTATTAGGAAATTTCAACACTCATACTTCACCTTTTTTGGAAAATTCCATTTTATCTCAGATAGAAAATTCCTCTCAAACTGACACTTCTAGATGCATTAATTTTATGGATAAACCTATAAATAAAACTTATTTTTGGAAATTATTTTTTGATGGTTCTAAGTCTAATGTTGGAGCAGGAGCAGGTTGTATATTAGTTAGTCCAAAAGGAGAGAAAACCATGCTAACATGTAGACACGAGTTCGATTTCATGAACAATACTATTGAATATGAAGTGTTATTTCAAGGGTTATATAAGGCAGTCAAGCTTAATATCAAATACTTGCAAATATTTGGAGACTTTGAGATTGTTATTAAGCAGGTAAGAAATACTATACATTGTCTATGAGGACACTTGAAGCACTATCAATCATTAGTACAACACCTGACCTCACACTTTATAGCATTTAATATTTCATCCATTCCTAGACTCTAAAATGCTAGTGTTGATCTCCTTGCTAATGTAGCTTCCAAGCTTATTCCATCATAAGACTATAGCCCAGACAGATTTTCGATTGAATTAATCTTTAGACCCTCCATTCCTGATAACATTACCAACTGGAAAGTTTCAACAATGACCTTGATATTCTAAGTTTTCTGACTTCAGAAGGCTCTTACAATAATCAGATAATTGATGAAGACCAAGATGACAAGCAACTGGAACAAGGAAACAACAATAACGCTATACCAAAATCTGTCATCAAGTTAAAGGACCTATATGAATTAAAGCACATATTCAAATGGTCCACCAATTCAAAACTTCAGAGTTCAACTCTGAGATATGAATTAGTGAATCTAGGGACTGGCATAAAACCACAAAATATGAACCTATGTCTTGGTGTAACATCCAAGGAAAAATCAACCTTCATTCGACTGTTGAAACAATACAAGAGCGTCTTTTCCTGGAATTACGATGATCTCAAAACATACGACACTTCAATTATGCAGCATACAATTCTGATGATCACTGATGAAAATCTTGTTCAGTAGAAATTGAGGAAAATACATCCTAATCTAGAAAGCCAGATTAAATCTGAATTGAACAAATTATTAAGAGCCAAGATTATTTTTCCCGTTAGGCATTCCAAATGGGTCTCCAACCTGGTCCCAGTGAGAAATAAAAATTGTGATATCAGGATTTGTATTGATTTTCAAAATCTAATAAAGCTTGCCAAAATGATAATTAATATCCTTTTTAGATGGATTTTCAGGCTATAATCAAATCTTAGTCCACTTGGATGATCAATTGAAAACTACATTTATAACGAAATGGGGCACTTATTCGTATCAAAAGGTTCCATTTGGGTTGATCAATGTCGGTGCCACATTTCAAAGGGCCATGGACATTGCGTTTAAAGGATTAGTGAATAATTCAGTGGTGATTTACTTAGATGACATAATAGTGTATTCTAAAAAACGCAGTAATCATCTCAGAGACTTAAAACAGATCTTCCAACGTTGTAAAGAATATGGAATCTCACTTAATCCTAAAAAATATTTTTTTTTTCGTTAAGTGAGGTAAAGCTTCTCGAATTCATATTGACCTAGATAAGATTAAGGAAATTTCTGAGATATCCTTACCCCATAACAAAAAAGAAATGCAGTCTTTCCTTGGTCAGATCAATTTCCTTAAAAGATTTTTTCCCGCCTTCTCAAGAATCGTGTCACCTCTCCAAGCCATGATAAAGAAGAACTCTCTCTTCAAATGGGGTCAGGCGGAACATGAAGTGTTTGGCTTGATAAAACAAGCGATTATAAATGCCCCATATCTAGCAACTCCAAACGTTTCTGATCCTTTCACTTTATATACATTCACATCTGAGAAATTGTATGCTTCCATACTCACACAAGCGAATCAAGATAAAGTTGAAGCCCCAATTGTCTTCTTTAGTTCAAACTTGCAAGGAGCTAAATTGAATTACTCTGATGTTGAGAAACAAGCCTATGTTGTTTTCAAAGCAATCAAACACTTCAGACCCTTCCTTCTCAAGACTCATACCAAAATAATAGTACCATTTCCAGCAGTGAGAAATCTTTTGGTACAAAAAGATGTGGTCGAAAAGAGGGAAAATTGGGTCACAGCCCTGCAATAATATGACATTGAAATTAAACCAGCAAATATTGTAAAAGGTCAAGGTTTTTGTAGGATGTTTGCAGGAGCATCGCACATATCAAAAACGCAATCTCCAGACAGTGAAGTACAAATGTATGAGGTAAGCCTAAACAACTTTGAATCAAGATATGCTGATATCATGTTCTACTTAAAAGATGGATACGCTTCTTCACATTTGAATCATACAAAGAAAAGAACCCTAAAGCTAAAAGATAAACAATATCAAATTGTAAATAATTTTCTCTTTATGATGAGTTATGATTCTATTCTCCTTAGATGCCCTTAGAAATCTAAATCAAAAAAAGTATTGCAGGAACTTCATGATAGACCAACAGGAGGACACTATGTAGGAGATGCGACAACACACAAAATCTTGTGCGCAGGCTACTACTAGCCAACTTTATTTAAAGATGCACATAGCTATGTAAGGAGATGTCAGATCTGCTAGACTGTTGTCGGAAGACAAAAGAAACCACCGTTGCCATTACAGTCGGTTAATATCGATCAACCATTTGAACAATGGGGACTAGATATAATAGGTGAGATCGTTCCTCACTCTTCTAAACATCATAAGCATGTCCTTATAGCTACTTACTACTTTACTACATGAGTAGAGTGTCATCAAATTTATAGATCAATTCATAATCACCAGGTTTGTCTTACCTTCTGCTTTAATGTTTGATAATGCATCATATTTCTCAGGTAATGCTATGAATGAATTTGCACTCAAAAGAGGTTTTAAGCTTAAATATTCTACTAATTATTATCTGTGAGGAAACGGGTTGCATGAATCAACAAAAAAAAACCTTATTAGAATCTTTAAATGGACTATTGATCAAAATCATAGGTGCTGGCATCAGTTTTTAATGTATGCTCTTTGGGAAAATTGAATAACTCAGAAAAATTCTATTGCCACCTCTCCTTTTAACATAGTTTATGGGAAAGAAGTGGTCCTACCAACGAATCTAGCTATTCCTTCTTTATCCTTAGCTTAATTCATTGAAGAAATCCCTTCCTCATCCTTGCAATTAAGACAAATGTAGATCCTTAAGCTTGAAGAGGAATGAGAAAAGGCTAGAATTACCCACACACATTATCAACAATTAGTAAAAGCTTCTTTTGATTCAAAATCAGTGTCTAGAAAATATTTTCAGCTTGGAGACTTAGTATTAAAATAGGATAAAGCCCATGAAGTGATGTGGAATTTATCAAAGACAAAGAATTAAAGGTATTATAGACTCTTATGCATGGATATGCCTATGTTACTTTATGCAACGAATCAATAAGATTGCGAAATACATAGACATTGAAGCAGTTAGAGAAAAAATAACAGGAAAACATGTAAACAAAACAAGTTTAATAAGGATTTCACCCAATGCTCCTGGGCTACAAGTCCTAGTATAGCCTTCAATGGTGGCCTCTCTATTATGTTTTCAAAGTAGAATTTTTACAACAATGAGTTCAATTTGAGTCTCATGCAACAGATATAAATTAGTAGGACTGGACTTGGATCCCCCATGTCTCTGGAGTACACAAACTCTCCTTATTAAAACTCAACCTCTATCGGTCACAGTAGCATGAGCCAAATCTAAGACTCATACATTACAAACATATATAGAGGAGTTTGCTTGAACATCTCAAGCCTTCTCTGGAGCACACAGACTCTCTAACTCTCATTGGCTCTGTCTCAATGCTAAGAGGTCAGCTCGACTTACTTTCTCTGTTCTCTACTCTTAGCTTTCCACGTCTAACTAATTCCTTCTCTGCTTCTGTCAGTTCATGGCATTAAATCCAGTCTTTTTTTTTACTGTTCATTTCCACTTCTTGGCTTTCTGGTTCTCCTGCCTCTGCCCGTTTGAATTCCTCTATTCTGTGTCATCATCATCACTGTGTAACACCTCACAGGGAGGTGGCCACCTATTTCATAACAAACTGAGTGTCAGTTCTCTTGGAAATGTTTGAACTGCCATTATTTCCATTTAACTCCCAGAATGCCCGCAAACATGATTCTTCTTCCAACTCATCATTCATGTCGGGCTTCATAATTTATACAACTCGACATATTTACCTCATTGAATTAGGTCATTCCTCGGATCACATTTCCATTGTCGATCTGGAGCTTCCAGATCCTACGGTCTTTGTCCATATCGGGTGGGTAAGTATCCTGACGTTTACCCATCTGATGTGAGCGGTTTTCTCTCTCTTCCATTGGATGCGTGGCACCCAGTGTGTGGCATTAGGCGGGACTTGGTTGAAACACTTATAGCTCGAATCCCTTTGATATCCTACCGGTTTTTTTGTGGGACCCAGCTCTGATGGAATTGGCGAATTCCATACGGTTTTTACTTTTCGGGTCTCGGTCGCTTGGGGCGTTTTCTTCTCTGAGGGGTTTGCCCAGTTTCTCGGAAAGACCTCCCGTTTCACTATTTCATGACAGCGCGCGTTACCATGGGCCAATGGTTTGCACGCTTGACTGAGGGTCCTCATTGCTTTGCATTGCTCACAAATTACAACTGTTTTGAGGGTATATCTGATAAGCTTAACCTTTGTAAGTCTTTGAAACTTTAGCATGAATTTTACAAAGTTATGAAAACTTGGAGTGTGTTTTAGGATCCAATTCGAATCGTGGCCTTCCCATTGAAAAATCTTTGGACCACCAAAAGTTGGTTTTAAACATCAATCAAGTGAGGGTATAGATTCCTCGCTTGCCCAATTTCTATCCATTTTTCACTACTTGGTTTTGAACCTTTGATTCCAATCCTAAGGTACTCAACATCCCCTCTGCATGTAGTTCTCACCTTCCTGTCTAGAACTGTATCTTCCTACAACTCATTAAGATATTCAAGAAACATATCATCAATAGAAGGCAATTGAGTCTACTCTTTGGGACCTTCAATTAATGAAGGTTCAAATAGTCTCAAGCTATCTGCATTAACAACTGAATAGATGTACATGTAAGTTGGTAAATCAAGGCGAAAAGCTTTCTCACCAATTTTCTCAAGTATCTTGAAAGTTCCATACCTTATTGGCTTCAACTTCTTACCTTAACCTTGCATTCTGTCTTTTCTAATATACAACCAAACTTGATCACCAACCTGGAAACTATGCTCAATCCGATGCTTATCATGCCTTGCATTGTACTTGGCTTGGTTCTTTTCAGTTGTTCTTGTACTACTTGGTGAATCTCTTGGATTTGTTCAATGAAATTAGTTGCCTTGTCCACATCAATGTTTCCATCAACTGTTATGTCTTTACCAAGGACAAAATCCAAGGGAGACCTTGGTGTGAAACCAAAATAGGTCTCAAAAGGAGATCTCTATGTAGAAGAATGTTTAACCTGGTTGTAAGCATGTTGCACATAACATAAATGTTCATCCCAAAGCTTGGGATGCTTGCTGCAATAGCCTCTGAGCAATTGGATCATTGTCCTGTTGACCACTTCTGTTTGGCCATCTGTTTGCAAATGAAAAGTTGTGCTCTTTTTCAGTCTGGTGTCCATCAATTCCCACAAACACGACCTAAATTTCCCAACAAATTCGGTATCTCGATCAGATATAATGAAAGTGGTTAATCCAAAATGAACCCATACATGATGAAAGAACAAATTTTCAGTTTTTTTAGCTGTAATCTATTTGTTACAAGGTATTAAAATACACATTTTGCTGAACTTAACCAAAACAACATATAAATAGTCATGACCTTTTCTAGATCTAGGCAGTCCTCCAACAAAGTCCATGGAAACAGTTTCCCAAGGATGAGAAGGAACTAGTAGTGGAGTGTACAAGCCTAGTTTTCTATTGTCAGGCTTGCTTTTAGCACACATAGTACACCCTCTTACATATCTAGAAAATGTCTCATTCATTTTTGGCCAAAAACAAAATCTTTGCAGTTGTGCAATTGTTTTACTTACACCAAAGTGACATGATATTATAGAAGTGTGTGCTTCTCGAATTATCTTTACTCTTTCAGTTTGTAGAATGCATAACTTTCCAAAAAGATACAAGAGCTAGACCTTAACATGATAATCCAATTCTTCTACTTGTTTGCCTTGACTTAAAGTTGAATATACATCTTTAAAATCTATATCTTTAACATATTGTTCAATTTATCTTTCATGCAATATTGAATTATGATCAAGTATAGTAGATGCATTTATGATTTGTTTGGACAACATGTCTGCAACTTTGTTGTGTATTCCATTTTTATATATGATGACTAGGTGAAATTGTTGTAGAAAACACATCCGCCTATACTGTCTTGATTGTTGCAACTTAGTTTGTGAGTGCAAATATTGAAGTGGTTGATGATCAGTATGTATAACTGTCTCTTTTCCCATTAGGTAATGCTTCCACTTTTTCAAACTTTGTACTAATGCATACAATTCTTTATCATATGTGGGATAGTTAAATATTGCAGAATTAAATGTATCAGAATGATAACATATGGGTTTACAATGCTTCATCAACACTGCTCCCATGGCATAGTCACTGGCATCCATTTCAATCTCAAATGGTCTTTGAAGATCACACAGTGCTAGTACTAGTGTTGTGCTAATCTTTTCTTTCAAGGTGTCGAAGGCTTTCTACTGTTTGCCTCCCCACTAAAACACCTTGTTCAATATTGTTAAAGCATGTAAGGGAGCTACAACTAAGGAAAAGTTAGAAATAAACTTTCTCCAATATTGTGCTACCCCTAGGAAGCTTCTAACTTCTGTAATATATTTGGGTTTAGGGCAGTTTACAATGACTCCAACCTTAGAGCGATCTATCTTCAATTCACCATCCCCTACAATATGACCCAAATAATTCAAAGATGTTTTGCCACATTCACATTTTGAGAGCTTAACATAAAGATTTTCTCTTTTCAAAACATCTAGAGTCTGCTCGACATGCTTTAAACGCTCTTCCCATGTTTTACTAGATATAAGAATTTCATCTAAATATACAATGACAAAATCATCAATAAAAGGTCTGAGTACATCATTCATTACTCTCACGAAAGTATCAGGAGCATTAGTTAAGCCAAAAGGCATAACCAACCACTCATACAATCCCTGCTTTGTTTTTAAAGAAATCTTTCATGCATCTTGCTCTGCAACTCTGACCTGATGATAACCACTATGCAAGTCCAACTTGGAGAAATAAATAGCTTGTTTCAACTGATCTAATAGATGCACATTCTCCTTGAGCCATATTTCTTTCTCACCAAGACAATTGGAGACCCACATGGTGATGTGCTAGGTCTTATGAACCCTTTCTCGAGCATCTTCTGTACCTAATTCTTGATTTTTTCATTATCTAAAGCAGACAACCTATACATTATGATGTTAGAAAATGGAGCATCTTGCTGCAAATTAATATCATGTACTACTTCCTTTTTGGGTGGAAGACCTTTAGGTTCTTGAAATAGTATATCACATTTATATCATATTCTGAAACAAATTTTTCTAAATCAACTTTTTGTTTGCCATCATAGCCCTCAAATACATTGGTTTTATCAGGTTTCTTTTCCTTTACAACCATCAGTAAAAATTGTTTGCATGAATTTACAATTATTTTCATTTGCCCTGAGTTTATGAGAGTATAATTATTCTTAAGTTTATGAGCTCTTGCAATATATTTGATTCCATCTTTAACGAGTTGATACTTGTTCTCAGCTCTATAGAAAATAGATTTTCTATGATACAAGTAAGGACTTCCTAAAACAATTCCACATATATCCAAAGGAACTATATCTAACTCAACTTAATCTAGAAATGTTGACCCAAAAGAAAACTTAAGTTTACATTTTCTAGTCACTTGTAGCTTTGCTTTATCACATAACCAACCTAATGGATATGATTTCTTGTGAGGTGTGGTTAGTAATCCCAACTTCTTTACAATTGCTTCATAGATTAAATTTACTTGTGAGCCACTATCAAATAAAGTATCAATCTTTTGATGTTTGGAAATAACTCGAATATGAAAAAGCTCATGTATTTTCCTCTCATTTTATTCATTATCAATAGATTGTGAAGAATTACTAGTAGATTCTTCAGCATTTTAACCTTTTATACCCGTGGCTACGATCGTTGTTTCATCCCCTGAGTCTGACCCCAAATCTTTTTGAATAACTGCAACAGTCTTCTTCTTTTTGCCCTCGTATTTCTTGGGTTTCAGCTCCAGATGCAGAATCCATCAGTGTTCATCATCATGCCCATCCTTCTTATAGTGCGTGCATGAAGATTTGGTCTTTTGTACAGTATTTGTATTCCTCTATTTCCATTTCTATTTTCTTTTCTCCTTATTCTTGTTTGCAGTGGGTTTTGATGATCACACAACTTCCGGATTCACATTCTTACCTCTAGCCTCTAGATGTGTTAGCCTGAAAAAATACCTCACCTATGCTAGTGGGATTAAACATGCGAATAGTGTGCCTTAAGTATATGTGTAGATCACCTATATACTTCAACAGAGTTTCAGGTGAGTCTAAAGAAATTCCTAGAATCAAAACTCTTTTCCTAACTTCTTGGCTGTAAACTTGTACACTTTTCCCTTTTAATTGGCGAAGAGTTTGTGAGCTCATCATGGCTTGGTGCATATAGGCTAGTGGATAGAATTTCTTTTTAATTGTAGAAACAAATTCATTCCAGATAGAAATAATTTTACCATGTTTCTTTTTGTCAACTTGTGTCCTGCCTTCCCACCATACCAAGGCAGTGCCTCCAAGGCATAGGTTTCCCCACTAAATCTTACTCTTGTTTGAATCGATGCTCTGAACTCCGAAATAAACATCAATTTGTCTAATCCAATCATCCAGATTCACTGCATTCAACTCTCTATCATATATTGACAAATCAAATTTAACATCTAATTTAATCAGAGATGTCTTCTTTTTATTTTCAGGGCTACTAGGAGGTGTGGGAAGTTTTTCTTCTTTCCCTTTTCCTTTAGAGCGGTCCCCTTTGCCTTTAGAGTGGCCATGGGGGAGAGATTCATCTACTCCTTTGTCTTCTTTGGAGTTTGATGAATCTTCATCTCTAGCTTTCTTAAATTCCCTATACATTTCCTCCACCATGGATTTCATGGTCAGGAAACCATCCATGAACTAGGAGTCTGATTCCAAGGGGTTTTCTTCTGACATTTTCCTCTTAGGGTAGAATCTTCTAATTTCTGGGTTAGCTCCAACCAACTCTCTTTATCCTAATTTAGACTTTGGTCTAGTTATAATTCAACAACAAAATCTAGAACAAGCTTGTCTAACCTTAGTAACCTTTAAGCTCTAATACCACTTGATTTGGAATTTATCCAGGACAAAGAGTTAAAGGTATTACAAAATCATGTGCATGGATGTGCCTATGTTACTTTATGCAATGGATCGAGAAGATTACAAAATACATGGACACTGAAGCAGTTACAGAAAACATAACACAAAAAACATGTAAACACAACAAATTTAATAAGGAGTTCACCCAATGCTCCTGGGCTATGTCTCCTAGTCTAGCCTTCATTGGTGGACTCTCTATTATGTTTTCAAAGTAGAGTTTTTACAACAGTGAGCTCAATTTGAGTCTCACGCAACAAATATAAATCAGTAGTACTGGACTTGGATCCCCCAAGTCTCTAGAGTACACAAACTCTCCTTACTGAAACTCAACCTCTACCGATCACAGTAGCATGAGCCCAATCTAAGACTCATACATGACAGGTATATACAAAGGAGTTCACATCTCAAGCCTTCTCTGGAGCACATAGACTCTCTGACTCTCTCTGGCTCTATCTCGATGCTGCCTTTGCTCTGCAAGTCATCTCAACTTACTTTCTCTGTTCTCTTGTCTTAGCTTTCTGTGTCTAACTAACTCCTTCTCTTCTTCTGTCAGTTCATGGCTTTAAAGCTAGTCTGCTTTCTGACCATTCATTTCTGCTTCCCAATTTTTTCATTCTACTACCTTTATCCATTTGAATTCCTCTATTTTGCATCATCATCATCACTGTGTAACGCTTCATAGGGAGGTGGCCACCTGTTTCATAACGAACCGAGTCTCAGTTCTCTTGGAAATGTTTGAACTTATGTTATTTCCATTTAACTCCCAGAATGCCCATGAACATTATTCTTTTGCCAACTCATCGTTCATGCTGGACTTCAAACTTTATACAACTCGACCTGTTTACCGTGTTGAATCCAGTCATCCATCAGATCGCATTTCCATCGTTGATCTGGAGCTTCTAGATCCTACGGTCTCCGTCCATATTAGGCGAGTAAGTAGCCTGACGTTTACCCGTCGATGTGAGCAGTTTTTCTCTCTCTTCCACTCAACTTGTGGCACCTAGTGTGTAGCATCGGGTGGGACTCGGTTGAAACCACTTATCACTCAAAGCCTTTTTGATATCCTGCCGGTTTTTTTGGTGGGACCCGCCTCTGACGGAATCGAAGAATTCCAAATAGTTTTTGAATTTTTGGGTCTGGGTCACTCGAGGCTTTTTCTTCTCTGAGGGATTTTCTCGAAAATATGCAATTAGTGACTTGTCACTAATCGCATATCTGGATCCTTCCTCATTTCTCAAAAAGACCTCTCGTTTTGCTATTTCATGACAGCACGCGTTACCATGCGCCAATGGTCTACACGCTTGATCGAGGGCCCTCGTTGATCCACGCTGCTCACAAATTACAATTATTTTGAGGGTATTTATGATAAGCTCAACCTTTGTAAGTCTTCGAAGATTTGGCATGAATTTTATAGAGTTATGAAAACTTAGAGAGTGTTTTAGGATCCAATTCGGATCATGAAGAGAAAGGCAAACATACTAAATTCCAACGGATGTGGCTTGGACCATTCCATATTGTCGAAATCATCGGTCCATCAACTTTCATGTTACAAGATTTAGTAGGGAGAAGAGAGTCTTTACTTGTTAATGGACAGATCCTAAAGAAATATTTTTCATAGAAGATGATCTCTTCTATTTTATGTAGATTATTGCTTTTAGTTAAGCTTTTTTTTCTTAATAAAACAAGTTGAGAACATTTACTTTTGGTTTCCACAAAAATAATAGTGTCTCATGTCCATTTTTTTCTCGCTTCTATAAGTAGAAGTGGTTAGGAAAATTAATCTCCATTTTTGAAACCTAGGGTCAAGTATTACCATTCTGAAAATTTTACTTGTTCTTTTATTTCAACTATACAAGTTTTGGTTTGAATCAACCTTACGGAGAAGTTTTCCTCAAATCAGTCATAAAAGGTGTCAATAACAAAACAAAAGATTCTCTGCGGATAATCTATTTTTAAAACTCTACAATTGTCGTCCTAAATAATTCTTAAGGAAACAATGACTTCCCCCCCACTTTAGGAAATTGCAAGATTCAAAGAGTAATCCAACTATGCACTTCAAACTTAAAGAATAACATGTCTCATCAAGAGTCGGCTTATCATGATCATAAAGATTATAACAAATTGACATTGCGATACTGCATATCAAAACAGGGTAATGGCTTGAGATTGTGTCAATCAAAAGACAAGGGTTCTCATCACGAGCCAGCTTGTTCAGTTAAGTTATAAATCAAGTGAATTGCTCTCTCAATTTTGGCCACCAAACCAAGACATTGTTCTTTAAGAATTAAAAAATAAATAAGAAAAGAAAAATAAATAAGTTTATATGAGGGTTTATCTTTGAAAATTGCATGCTTCTCAAGTAGGAAACTAGATCATTGGTGGGTAAGCTGTAACCCTGTCAAGGCTATGGATGACTACTGACAGCAGAGGCTCTACCTATGACAAATGAGTACACCTAAACTGATCTAAAGAGATGTCTTTGTTTTCATCTTTACAACTAAGTAATGACTGATGTAAGTAAAATGACTAACTCTGGTAGTTAGAACAAGATGTTGTTGTTAATAAATAGCACTATTTACCTTATATTTCTACAATGAAGTTTCCTTTTCAAAACCATTTCTATTTTGGAAGTTTTAGAAAATTCGAAAAATCCATCAGAGATAATTGGTTCTTCCAAGTGAATCGCCAATTGTTGTGACTACCAAAAACCACCCCTTTTTATTAGTGTTAGTAATAACATTAATAAATGGAGATCCTTCTAAAAATCCAATCTTAGCATTTAATGCTACCTTTTTGTTTTTAGAATAAAACAAGATATCAAAGTGGAACTTGCTAAAACATGGAAATTTACCTTTTCATACTCCAAGTGCATAAAACTTCACCAACTATGAGTTTCCTTATAAAAAGTGCTACATGAACATAAGACCTAAGAAAACTTTATAACAGAAAGTCTCGAACATCAAGGAAAGACTTAAAAACCCTCTTTAAAAAGATATTATCACATCACCAAAAGGTCACAGTGGGCATCCCTTATAAAAGACACTCCTTAAAAATGGGATCCGTGAGAATGCAAGATCACGAAGCCTATAACCTCATCGCATCACAAATTCCAATATCATGGTGCCACCTTATGTAACATAACCAAATATCATGAAATGCGATAGCTCATGTAACGATGATCCTTAATGGGAAGGAGTTTTGCGATATTGTGATCTGCGATATTGTGAAGCAAATCACAAAATTTCTTTTATCACAGATCAAAGGGCTTAGAGTTCTAGGATAGTACCTTCTGGCATTTGATGCAAAGTTATGAACATTAAAGTCTAGCATAACGGTACATTAGTGGTCATTTATTAAAAATGATTCAGATCAATGTAAAGACCATTTGATGCAAGTTGATATCTTTTGATATGAATTTGAATTAAAGCTTTCCCGTCACCTTATTTTCATATTTCTATTGATTATTCTTGTATTCACTATCATCTTTATCATATTTTTTCTCTCTGCTTGCAAATTTCACGAAAAGAACATAGAGTATAATACACGAAGAAATGGGGAAGAAAGGCAAGGCTCCCGCATCTGAGAAGATAGAAATGAGCCCATTATTCACAGACAATACCTGTAGTAGGGAAGGAGGGATATCTACATGGGAAGCTATGTATCAGTTGTTAGAGGACGAACACCCGAGAATTATGGAAGTTACAGTTACAGCGGATGCATGCGGCTCTTCTGAAGCATCCCTAACTGAACTTGCATGCTTGTTTCTACACCACATTGCTACGAGGCTGAAGATACTCCCCTACACTGACATGGCGAAATGGATTATAGATCATGCAGACATATCTGATAGAGAGTTAAAAATGAGAAGCCAGGAGGTCATGGGGTCATTTACTCCAAACAATTTGAGGCGTATGTACTACTTACCAGAACCCTAGGCTAGCTACAATAAGAAATTTGTCGAGAAGTTCACCAAGGAGAATAAAGACTTTGCAGAATGCAAAAAGCACTAGTCAAACAATGAGGAAAGATTGAAGAAGGATAAAAACGGTATGTACGCCACTGGAAATCTTTGTTCTCCTTACTATTTTGCCGCTGCAATGTTATGTAGACTATTTGGGAGACCAGACATCAACAAGTTTTCATCTGAATGGTTACCTCTAGTGGATGCGGCAACCAATGCCACAATAATGGATTGGGCCCAAATCCTGTCAGACAATTTAGCCACTGCAATTTTAGGATACATAACTAAAAGAAGCTTTGCTTCAAGGGTTTGCCCTCCATTCTTTTTTAGCGCCTATGTTATGGATGCTATTTGTTTTGTTTCCTATTTTCCTATTATGGGATGGAAGTGGATGGTGTGAAATCCACTTCCCATTCAAGTTTATCACAAAGTGGGAATCCAATTTCATCACACATTTCTTCAAAATTTGTCATGGAGTTATGCTCCCGATTTATAAAATGCTCTACAACCGAGATACCCCAAGGTTTTCCCCAGAGGCTAAAGTGGATATTATCCCTGTGGCAAGGTGGTTTGGGGAAGAATTGTTCACGTATAACAGAGTGTTTGGCAACATTTCTTCACCCCATGTGCTACCTTTTTACATCCCCAAGAAACTAATGGCCAGGGAAATAGCCTATCAAACCTGTGATGTGGGGGGGAATGAGTAAAGTACTGAAAGATTCCAAGAAGACCATTTGGCCCCAATTTCCTATAGTATGCGGTGCATTTGCATTGTATGACTTAGGTCTTGCTTTCAAAGAAGTTGATAATATGTTATGTTTACAACTACCAAAGTTTTCGGGGAGACAATATGATCCCTTTGGTGTTGTAAGTAATTTTACTATAATGGTTAAAATAAAAGTGTTTTCCAATGAAGAAGATCCCTTTGACGATATTTTTCTACAGGAAAAATACTTTCAGAGAAGTTCAGCATACGGCACGAATTGTTTTTGACCAAGAAAATCTCCAAAAGTTTGACAATTACAAAAAGCAAAGGTTATCAAAGGTCCCATTGGACCAATTGCTCATCGAACCAATAAGGGAGCCTACTCCTAGTGTTAGCATAAGTGAAGGATCTAAAGAGAAGTCTAAAACAAGTTCTTAGAAGGAATCGAATGAAAATCTGAAGATCAATCCAAGACTGAACACAGTAAAAGTGAAGAGTCAATAAAAGACACGACTAAGTCTATAGCGAGGTCTGATCAGCAGGCTTTGCCCCCAAAACAAGCTGAAGTTCCCACTCCTCTTACAAAGCCAACAAAGCCACTTGTAGTTGATCTAGAAGGGGAATGGGAGAATTTTAAATAACTAATTAACACAGAAGAACAGAGCATAGAACCACTGGCAAATCCAAAAGAGACAACCATAGAAATGGTGATAGAAAGCGCTATCAATACTTAGGAAACAGAGCACATTCCTACTACTCCCTCATCTGAAATTGTACTAAGGATAGAGGAAATTCCTCCTCTAGACGTAATTTATAGCCCTCAACATAAGACTGTCGTGAGAAGGCAAAGAAAGAAAATAAAGCTGGATGTTGTGCTCGCTCCCAAGGATGAACCTCTGGATGTTCTTTGGAAAGACCCCACTACAGACCCATTGGAAAATCTAACTAGGCTGTCACAGATCGTAGGTGCATACGCTTCGGCAACTATTGATAAAGAAATAGAGGTTTAATTGCTACTTAAAGAGAAAGAGGTTAGGATTTTGTTTTTGAAACAACAACTACAGCAAGTCAGCATCAATCAAGAAGCAGAAACATAGTTAGCAAAACTCCAGCAAATGCAATTGGCACATCAAAGCAGTTTGGCTAGTAAAGAAGAACAGATACAGGGTATGATAGAACTGCACAAGGATGATCCCAAAATTATGGAGTTTATCATAGAAGCACTTGCTCTCAATTCCTAGCTCCCGTAATAGAGAGAACTACTTTGCCAGATGATCTCGCAATGGAATTCGCATTGCGAAATGAACGATAATATTACAAATTAAGTCATAGAATTACGACTTTATTATGATTCAATTTTTAAGAAGGTCTTAGAATTCTTGAACTCGCAGAGATCTGAAGAGGGGAAAAGAGTAGACATGCTCAGAATTGACAAATCACACAAAGAGATTTTGTTTGCGAAATGGGATTCTTGGCTAAAAGAAGTGGAATGGGCAATGGAAGAGGCAACGACAACAACAAACAGTGTCATTGAATGCATAAATGAAAATCTGCACAAAGCCAATTTGGTAGCAGAGACCACTCCAGGCTTCCTCCCAAAGGCACAACAATGTCAAACAGTGTGGAAACAAACAACAGAGGAAAGGGCAGAGGCGATTGAATAGGTAAACAAGTTAAATTAGGAAACATACTAGCAGTACCTGGTAAAACCACATAGCTAATGGATGATCTTGAAGTGCCTCATAACTTCTGTCGAGAAGACAGTGGCAGCTCTTGCTAATGCCGTATTTGCGGGTCAGTTAAAAGTTGAAGTTGACCAACCAATGCTCTTGAAACCGATGCTGAATATTTGCGATCTAAAAGATCAAATACAGGATTTATCATAGATATAATTTAGTTTAGTTTTAGTTTATTTTTGCTTAAAATAAGGGAGGTCGTTTAAACCTCCTCTTCTATTTTTGTAATATTTATTTTTAGATTTCATAGAGTAGTATTTAAACCCCTCTCATGCATTTAGAGAGGGGTCTAGAGTTTTAACAAAAACGATTCTTCAGAACATTCGTTTTGTCCCCCACTGAGGAAATTTTGAAAAAATGAATGGAACGGGATTTATTTTCTATATGAGTTTAATACTTGTTACTGAAATGCACTTTTGTACTCTCAGTGGATGTTAAGTGATTTGAAGATAGATCTTTATTTCCCAAAGTCATGAGTAGAACTTATTACAAATATTATTTTTATCTCCTAATACTTTTTACTTATGTGTTAAGCAATAAATCATTTTCAGTTATTTATATATGAAAGTTTGAATGATTAGTTGTCATTATTGCGCTTCTGTATGGTGATAACTTGCTCTTTATGCTAAATATGTGAATAACTCTTATTCGATATATTTCTCGTAATTGTTTCAGCTAACTTTTTATAAGAAACAATCATTTTTAAATGGATTCTTTTCTTGCAGTGGTTGAATGATCTTAATTATCAATCGCTTGTAGAAATTATTTTAGATCGTGTAAGTAAACATTACTCCTGGGATATTTTAAAGATTATATGTTTTCTTTGATTACAATAGATTGCATATGTTAGTTAGAAGATAGATTAGATTTAGAATAAGCATTTACCCCATAAAACCCCAAAAGAAAAACATCATCCGACTAGCACACACATCATAAAACAGATTGGGAAACTCGTCTCATCATCCCCAGTGGGAGCCACTATTCTAAACGGAAAAGGAGTTGCACTAAGGTCCAGACTGGGTGATTATCCTCCTTATTGGAGACCCGATTTTTCGAGCCTTCAACAGAAGGCTAGAGTTTCAAAACCATAAATTTTGCTTACAAGCCTTCATGGCATGTATTTCCGGCCATTAATTTCAATCATTTTATCCAATCTCAAAATGTTTCAGGCACTGGCTTTCCCACAGCTCCTGAGATACGACAGAAACCACAAGGAATATCGTTGAAAAGGAAACTTATTGGGCGGATCTTGCCGATGAGAAAAAATTCAAGAATATTATGGCATAGATGTAGAAGAATAATTTATTAAAATTTCCAAAAAATGTGGGTTAGATTCAACTTAAGAAGAAATAAAAAGGATTTTCACCAAGAAAATAAAACAAGTCAAACTAGGTCAAAATAAAATTATAGTGAAAAATGGAATGTAAATGTGTATAGTTTGAGGATTTTTCCGAAAAACAATTGTTGGAAAAGGATTAAATTTTTTGCTTTTGTGTCATGGGGAACTTGCTTAAAAATTGTGATTGAACCTTAGTACTCAATCTCAAATGTAGAAAAAAAAACTTAGAATATATAAAAAATCTAATATTGTAATAGTACAAATCTTTAACTATTGCATTTGAAAAATAAAAAATATAAAACCATTTTTTAATATATATCTAGTATACAATTATTGAACATAATGCACATTATTCAATATGCAACCTTTTTTTTAAACATATATTAGTACACAAATCTATGGATTGCGATTTCATTTGGCATCCTAATAAGTTGATTGATAAGAATTTAGTTTTGAATGTTAATTGAACTATGAGGGGCATTGATTAGAATTTAGTTCTGAATGCTAATTCATTTATGAGGAGCATAATAACCCTTTTCTCTATGATTTATTTAAAAAATAAATAAAAATCCAAGACCTCGTTGTGATTTAATTTTCAAAAAATAAATTTGTCTATGGTTCAACGAGGCTCGAGGGTTTAATGGGTTTTCGAAGCGATGAGATTTTGGGAAAACATTAAAATCCACCAATATAAATTAAAATTATGAAAATTTATGGAAATTATTAAAATTCAATCCATATATGTTTTAGTGAATAAAGTTTCAATTTATTATACAATATATTTATTATGAGTAAACTATATGCAATAACACATTTTCGTAAATTTGAGCGAGAAAAATAACCACATTTCTCTTATTCACCCGAAGAGCAAATTCCTAAACCATAATTTCGATAATTAAAACAATATCAAAACTACAGATTGATATTTTAATTATAGATCCTAAAAAACCTCTGTATTATTAATGTTGACATTATGGATGGATGACAACATCAAAACCTGCACAATGGCGCTCTCTCAATTTCACATTCCATTTGGCCATGTCGTTACAGGTCTTGAATTTCCTCATGAATGTGTCGATAGAAGAAAAGGGACAAAAAAGTAAAAATGGACTAGTCGTTTCGCCTGAGATCCCTCGCTTCATCTTTTGGATTGCAATACCCACTATCGCTCTAGAGATCCGGAGAAGGAATGGACCTGTAGTAATTTTATAAACATGGGGCGCTACAAAATAATGTTACATGCAAATATATGCTGCAAATACTGCTCCAACCAGGCCAATCCCTAATGTTGTAAAAAGTGAAGGTGCTTGGCTCGCAATGTTGGTTATCGCACCGCCGTTTCCAGTTGTAGAAGACGTAGGAGAATATGGGAGGACACCAGTGGAACTGGAATCTAAAATCAGAATACCATATAATTTAGTTGATGAATGATAATTGTTTTACAGCATAAAATTTGAACCTATAACTAGGGAAAAAAAAATACCTGGAGGAATAGCAACCGGAGGAGCCAACGGGGAACCTGCAGCTACAAGAATTAATACCATAAACGGCGTCAGATTTCCTGTTCGAATCTCGCGGAATGGAAATTGGATTAAAAATTTTGAAAAAGGAAAGAAGCCTCTACCTGTGCACTGGCTGACAGGCGGGGTGTGGACATCGCACAAGCCGGAGAGCACGAGCGCGCGCGTTTGGTTAAATGGAAAGCCGAAGAGATTGTTCATGCCCAAGAATTTGCAAAGGCATGACGCTGAACCGACGGCCACTTTGGCAAAAGCGCTGCAACACCCTGGAGCCGCGGCTCTGTAGCCGCCTGTAAGGAATCCCATGCAAGGAGTAAGGCCTGCGATGGAATTCATACAGCTTATCGAAGACGGTGGGGACTGTGCCAACACATTTGTGGCCAGCGCCAATAAAATTAGGGTTGCAGAAATTAAAGCCCTCCTGGCCATAGGACAAGATCTAAGAAATGCTAGTGAAGATTATTGAAATGAAATCCACAGTGGTTTCTCACACAAAACGAATGGATTTTATAGGGAAGGCTTTCCAAAATAAAAAATTAATTGGTATCAAGTGAGGTTCACCAAACATGTCCAACCATAACCATGTATTTCTCCTATACAGTTCTGTCACATTTCTCAGAAAGCTGGCAATTTAGGTAGCTGTATTGGTTGGGATTTTATAGTTTGGAGTAGTCTTTAACGCGACTTTTTGAAAGTCTTTCCGACGATTTTTTCCGGTGAAAATCCGGCAGTAATTTATTGGAATCCAAGTTTGATAGCTAATTTATGCACAATGAAACCGTCCCAGGGGTTTTTCAGGGTGCTGAATCCGAATATGCAGTTAAAAAACCATTTTAACTACAACAAATCATGATTTCATCTCAATTTCTTCCCACGGATTCAGTCACCGGAATCTCAAAAAGTCGCATTATAGACAACTCCTTATAGTTTTAGTTCTTTGTTATTATCTCTGTCATATTGTCGGGTAAAAGCATCATATTTATTGTTCCCAGGCTCTCAGTCAAATTCTCTTCCAGAGAAGAAATGAGCGACTCTTCCGAATATATGAAGGACCTCTTCATCCCATTGGTTGTCGAAAAGGCTTGGCATTCACCGCGGCTTGAAGTCTGTTGCGTGTTGAGTAAAATTCATTTTGTAAGGAAAGTGATATATTGAAATGATTTTTTTATAAATATAGTATAACTGGTTCTTCGTTCTGTCCAGGTCAAACGCAAGGCCTCATTTCTATATCACACTCTGTAATCGCGCAATGAACCATGTGGTAGTTGTGAGCAAATCAAAACAGAAAGTTTGGTCACCGACTAACCATATGGAATTTGTTAATAAGAATGCATCCATATCATTCATATCTGGAATTTGTCAAACAGATGAGATAAAAGGTTTTTTAAGGTAGTTAAGACTAATTTAATAGTATTATTATTATGAAAACTATATCACATAAAAGAAATAATATGTTGCTAGTTAATTAGCGGATGTATTTTCAATTTTATGGGATGTTTTTACATGGGAAAGCTCTTAATTATTTTATTTTCACACACTTTTAGCTCTTACTCAAAAACCAACGCACAAGAAAACTAGTATCCATGGGCATTATTACTTACACCATCTCTTGATTTTTTGTGGGATTATTTGTTTTCTAGTAGTATATAGTCTTAGTCCCATATGTTTCGTCATAATCTTATACATGAAACATTGCAATTTAACATTTTGAATTTTTTATATTTTTTCACTGAATTTTATTTTTTATATAAAGTACACACAATTAAATTTCGCTTATAATTAATAAATAATCTGTATATTTTTTTTAGTAGATTTAAACTAGAAAAGAAAAATTGAAAACACAATTTTCAAGAAAACATATTTTTTCATGTATTTTCAATATTTTTGGAGTTAGTCTACTCAAAAGTATGCACATTGCTTACTTATCGGATGCAACGAATTTTGAGGTAAAAAATGAAGTCTAGCTTGTATGAGGGAATTCACAGTGAGGCATCAAATGGGTCTCCTAAGGAAAATATTAAAATGGGAGATGAATTTTTAAAGGAAATTAAAGGAAACTATTTTTTCTATTGTACTTTTGCTTATATCTCCATAAGCTTACTTAAATATCAAGTGTAGGCACTCCTTGGATGTGCAATGAAATGTTGCAACCAACGATGTCTTAATCTACATACTTTTGAGTGAAAAACACCGAAAAAAAATGAAAATACATGGAAAAAGGGTGTTCTTTTCATATTGCATCTAATTGGTGCCCACACTTGACATTTGAGTAAGCTTGTAGTGATAAAAGAAAAAGATACAACAAAAGAGTAGTTTTCTTTAATTTCCTTCAAAAGTTTGTCTGTCATTTTATTATTTTGATTGGGAAGCTCATTTAGAGCTCATAATTCCTTTAACTCCCTCATACGAGCTAGACTTTAATCTACCACCTTCAAATCTTCCTGTCAATTTTCTTCACCATAGATCATTTCATTCTTCATTGTGTCGTTCGTGTCACTGATATCACTTATCAATCTCAACTGATTGTATGGATGGAACCAATTGTGACAAATTAAATCTCTAATTATGTATCCATGGTTGAAGAGTATTTCAGAGTTTTGATACCACCTATCATGATGCAAAAGTAACTTGTTGCTGCTACTACAAAACACTCCAAAAATTTCACTACATTCAAATTTGGGAGCCTACTATCATCATCCTATCTAGTGTTGCCTTGATCATCAAGTGTCATCTCATGTTATTATATCTATTTCAATTGTTCTCGAATGTTATTAAGTGTCGTCACATTGATTAGAACATCTTTAGGTGAATTTCATGGTTGTAACATTTGTGTTATTATAAAATGACACTTTTGGGTCGTAGTCGCACACACTTCACTCGTTGTACTTGGGGAATTTATACAAAGTGGTGTTTTGATGTACACTTATCATTGTTCAAGCTTGTCTAAGTTTTCTCGATGAGTTTGTTGTGTTGCACATCGTTTTGTGTCTAAACTCATCATGTTCATCCCTCGACCTATACCAAAGACTTAGAGAAATATTGGGATTCAATGCAAACCCATTGACGCCGAGATCACATGAGTGCACTTTGAAGCCTTGATCAAGAATCCTTCATTCTTCGGAATCACCCCATGTGCCCTACAAGAGCATAAATCTCACTCCTTAAGCCCTTTCCCCTTCCTTGTTTCGAACTACACCCTTCAAGAAACTAAGTCTTCCTTTGAGTACACTCCTTTGACTCGAAGAATTTTCGCTTCCTTGACTACACAAGTGCACTCCGAAGGCCTTAAACTTCACCGTCTGGCCTTCTCCAATGCGCCATGTGCCCTCCTAACCCTTTAAGCAGATGAGCGCACTTCGAAGGCACAAAGTTTCTCCCTTCATCCTTTAGACTTGTGCCATGCGACCTCTTGAGCTTCCTGAGCACATGAGCACACCTCAAAGGCCTAAATCCTTCATCCTTTAGCCTTCAAGAGTACCCCCTGAGCCATCCATCTCTCCTTTGAGTGCACATCATGCTTGGGAAGCCCAAAGCCTTCCTTTGTCCTTCAGACTTGCGCCATGCGACCTCTTGAGCACATGAGCACACCTCAAAGGCCTAAATCCTTCATCCTTTAACCTTCAAGAGTACCCCCTAAGCCCTCCATATCTCCTTTGAGTGCACATCATGCTTGGCAAGCCCAAGGACTTCCTTCATCCTTAAAACTTGCACTATGCGCACTGCCTTGATTGCCTCTCTCCCTTGAGTACATGTCGAAGCCCTACAGCCTCATTCTCTCAGCCGTTCATCATTCTAAAGTGCACCTATGCACCCAAATGCTCCCGTTGTCCATTTCAAGCACTCTGATAAGCCATGAATAGAAAATCAACATAAAACATGGTAAAATACAAGGTTTTCAGGATGATGGTTGCTTGTCATGAGTGATTGCACATACAGGTATTCCAAGAATAACATGGAAATCACACACAAGGAAGATTGGGAAAAGAGAACAAACAAAGGAAGCATTGAAAAAAAAAAAGAACACATTTGAATATTGATTATCAAAGCACCCTAAGGAATCCATTAGATCAAAGGTCCTTTGGAGGGTGAATACATCAACGATCGAAGCTGCATGAAGAACGAAGATACAAGTGTCATCCATGTCACCATTGAAGAAATTCCATGTCGTCGATCACTATTAATCGCAGTAATCAAAGGCAGTTACACATCACGTTCTCACCACATGATGATGTGTAGGTTATGATGTAATGTTATAATCATTGTAAAGAAAAATAAGTGGAAGTCCAAGACTCATGTATAAACAAAGAGTCATGGAAAAGACATGTAATAAAAAAATTCATATGTAATTCGAAAAGTCATTTCAAATTCCAAAGGTTGTAGAGGTCCAAAGGTCATTAGAAGTTGGAAAGTCAAGAGTCATAAGGATGTGAAATTTCATGCCTCAAGTTATAAAAGGATCCTCATTTCTCAACAAAGTTGGTACTTTTTGGGAGGAAGTAGTGGATGTAACGCTCCACTATTCGACCTAGTGATGTCCATCATACTTATATATCTTCAACATTTTTCTTAATTTAGAAGCCTTCCATGCAAACAAATTTTCACACATTGATTGTAAATGTTTCTAACACTATTCTTTCAATGTGTTATGCTTCATGTTTTCTTTCACCTATACTGGAGTAGATGAAATATTTTGGTGACTTTCATGCTTATTTATTCAAAATGTGTTGTAATGTTTATAATGAACATCACATTTATGTGAGTTTTTTCTCCTGATGTTTGACGAGTCCTTATTGTTCATATGTGTCTACATTAGGGTAGTACTATTACTTAGATCTCTTAGAGGATCAATTTATTTTCCCCATTTGTAGTAAGATAACCTTGATACATCTACAATTGAACATTCACAAGGTGCACTCGCTTGATTATTCAAATGGACATTTGTGCTTCTCTCTCGTGCTAATAGTTAAATCCAAGGCATATCTTTAAGTAAAGTGAAATTTGGTTGTATACCAGATGGGACTCATAAACCAAATGGTGTGAGGTCTAGCTAGGACATTATATCGAGGAGATCCCATGTATGTTGTCATTATCCAACACTATCAACATCCCAGCACTAGAAGGTGGGCCACCGATTTTTTATGGATAATAACTCCACACACCCTAATCACTATGTAACAGAATATACCAGATCTGATATTTTATGAATAACACATATCAATAAGGTCTAAAAACTCATAATTGTACATTGACAAATTTGTTTTAGCATTTATAATGTTTTGGACACATTTTTGCACAAGTTACTGCACTAATATTTCAATGTTTGCATCATTTTCTCACTGTTTTAATAATTGATTTCAGATCTGCTATATGCATTGACTATTACATCTTGAGTGGACTAAAATTCGTAAATTTACATTGGCAAGTCATTAGGATACCTACTGGTAATTTTTAGTCTTAAATGGTTAAGAACTTGTTGATTGGAAGTGATTGACTTAATATTATCCTATACTTCATTATTAGTGGCTCTTTCATGATTAAATTTGCTCATGGTGGTTTATGTTGTTAAGTTCTAATAATTGCTTGCCTTCTGTGACACCTGAATTT
Source organism: Pinus tabuliformis (assembly GCA_031772625.1). Classification (NCBI taxonomy): domain Eukaryota; kingdom Viridiplantae; phylum Streptophyta; class Pinopsida; order Pinales; family Pinaceae; genus Pinus; species Pinus tabuliformis. Next base: position 1,234,245,821 of record CM062807.1, read on the forward strand.
TTTTTAACTTCGCACTAAAATCACTCAAACATCTAATCTCTAAATCTTCTAATTGATGGTCTAAGTTACTTTGGCAATAATATCTAATCGACATCGTAGTTGAAACATTGTTGAATAAGTGATCTAATTTAAGCTCATAATCTGGTGTTATTTTACAATATTAATAAGCTTTGGTAAATTTATCGTCTATCTTCACAAACTGGAATCTTAAGTTAATTGAGCATACTCCAATATTGGCATCATCCAAGAACATAAATTGGCATTATTATTGGCATAACATTGTTAGTAATCATCATTATAATATCTTTAGTAATTCGCATCTTGTGGATTTGACACTGCCACTAAGTGAATTTGAACTTTCTTGGTTGTGATATTGCATATAATTTGTTGATAAGTATTATCATCACTAACGTTTTATCATAACTTTCAGTACTTAAACATTAAGCCAAGCTCAAACTAAGAATCTCACCCATTTCATTGCAAACTAATTCTAGGCTTAACTTGCACTAATAATTTTCCTCCAAGAATAAGCTTGGTTGGTAGACTCTTGGGATAACCCTTTCTCACCTAGGTTTAGGGATTCAACACCTTTCTAGTGGTTAACACCATGAACTTTCAGTTGTTAGAGCCAGAGTCTCTGCAGCGTCAGAGGCATTGGGTGGTTATAACACAAGGGGAGGTATCATTAATTAAGCCTCTTCTTGCTTCCCATTGGATTCCATCCCACAACCTACACTAAAGGTTGGTCTCAAAACAATTATGAGGGAGGTTGCATTTTGACTAGGCACATAAGTTAAAAGTAACCAAGATCATTGCATTACACCTAGATATTAGGATTTGCATAGCATATAGGTTAGTCAATCATTTAAGTAGCTATATTAATTTATAATAAGAAATAAGTTTGACTCCATAAGGCACTATTCTCATTTACGAATCTAATTTTATCCTTAACTCTTGCTAAATTTAACCAAGTAGCTAGGCCACTCAACTGTGTCTCCCATTCAAGTTGGTTCCCAGCTTGTCTTTCATCATCTCGTTTCCATAAGGACTACCCCCCATAACCTATTGCTGGGAGACATCTAGAACATAGTGGGCATGGGTGAGGCTGATAGCCCCCGCCCTGAGCCATTGTCACGGTCCCTGTACAATCTAAGCAACAAAATTTTTTGGCGTCACTGCTAGGGATATTTTATTCTCAGTGCCTCAACGACATTTTCCCAATATTTCACCTTTCATCATTCTTCATATTTTCATCCCCTTATTATTGTAGGAATTCTCACTCTAGATTAATTTGATTATGCAATGTACTAAATCAAAATACTTAATCTACTTCTACTATCAATCCTGCGGAAGCTTAATCGATTTGAGAAAGATCAAACATAACACATATAATAGATAAGAAGAATCAATCACACATGAAACACAGAAGAATACTTTGGGGAAAGCCTCAGCTAGAAAGCCCGCTATTTGTATTATCATACAAGTAGAAATACCTCATGGTTACACAAAGCTTTATCTCTCACAGCTATCTAGCTCTCAGTACAATCCCTCCCTGTTGCTCATAGGCAAACAAGGCTTCTCACAGACCTTCTCCTCTGCCCTCCAAGCCTCCTATTTCCTTGCATTGTTCCTCTAGGATGGTTCACCTTTAACCAAGTGGAACACTACTCTTACACACTGTAAAAATACTCAATCCTCAAGGAATGAATTCCTTCTATATGCAAGATATTTTCTCATAGGAAAATTCTTGCAACTGATTGTACACTTTCCCTGCCTTTAATCTCAAGTGGGTCTTTGTCTAAACTGACATGCATGAGTTATTTATGAGATAATATTCAGTTATCTGGAGTACACTATTTGCATGCATGCATGCATTAACTAACTAAAATCACAATCAGTTCCACAAACTGTTTGGAACTAATCTAATTGGACTTAACTCAATTAACTGATCTAACTAATTACAACTCAAATACAACTCATCCTTATCTCCTTAATTAAGGGATAACTTCCGCAATCAAAAGGATAATTGTTGCATATCTTCAAAAAGACTTCATGTTTGAATTTCTCTAACTAATTAACTCAAGATTAATTAATTAATTATTTTTCAAATAGCTGGTGAGACTAAATTCTAATTTTAATTCTTAATTTTAATTCAGGGACAAATTAAAATTGGAATATATCCTAAAATTCTATCTTTAGCAATGTTAGTTTTAGCATTTCTATTTTTAGCATTTCTTGTTGCTATTTTCAACACTCCCTCTCAACAAACAAAGGATTATCTACCACCCCGATTGTGTCTCTATGGAACTCGAATTTACTCTTTGATTTTGCCTTATTCAAAATGTCAGCATCTTTCTCCTCGGTCGAAATATACTGCAACAACATGATCCTCCTCGCCACACAGTCTCTGAGGTGATGATACCAAATGTTGATATGCTTAGACCTGTCATGAAATACTGGATTCTCAGAGAGTTTGATACAACTTTGATTCTCACAATATATCACAGTTGGATCCATCCTCTGATCAAAAAAACCAACTAGAATTTTCCACATCCAAATGGCCTCACATGCTACTTGACTTGCAGCCATGTATTTAGCCTCTGCCAAGTTTAGTGCAACTGACCTTTATTTCCTGTTGTACCAAGAAACTCCAGCTGAACCAAGGTCGAAAATTCCTCCTGATGTGCTCTTCCAATTTGATGGACTTCTTGCCCAATCTCCATTTGTGAAGCCCTGTAGCTTCACTCCCTCTATCCGTCTGTACCATAATCCATACTGAGATGTGCCTGTGAGGTATCTCAAAACATGCTTAGGTGCCTTCCAAAACAGCTTGGTAGGCTGAACCATAGCTTGACTCAGTTGGTTCACCATATAGCACAAATCTGGTCATGTGTTCACTAAGTACATCAATGAACCCACAAGATGCCTATACATAGTAGCTTCTACTACTTCTCTTGAAGTGGCATCCTCCTTCCTCTAGTTACCTACTAGAGGAGTCTGCATGGGCTTTCACTTCTGCATGTGGAATCTCCTAAGTATCTCATTGGCATACTTGCCTTGAGACACAAACACTTCCCCATCCTTCTACCACACTTCCATGCATAGAACGTTGTGCATGAGATCCATGTCTTTCATCTCGAACTCTCTTGCAATGTCCTCCTTTCAAGACATGATCAACTGATCATCACCTGTCAATATCAAATCATCAACATAAAGAACAATGATCAACTACCTACCTTCCACCATGATGTGGTACAAGTTTGCATTCACTTCACTCTTTGTGAAGCCCAACCCAGTGAATTAGTTGTCAATCCTGGTGTGCCAAGCACGAGGTGCTTGCTTCAGCCCGTACAAAGTTCTCTTGAGTCGACACACATGCGACTCACAATCGAAGGTCTCAAAACCTTCTAGCTCCTCTATGTACACCTATTCCTCAATCATGCCATTGAGGAAGACAATCTTCACATCCATCTAATGTATCTTCCAACCCATCTATGCTGATAGTGCCAATATCGATCTGATAAATGAGTACCTTGCTACAGGAGAAAAAGTCTCATCATAGTCGGTCGCCTCGACCTGTGAGAAACCACGGGCAACAAACCTTTCCTTATGTTTCTCCACACTACCATCAATAGCTTGCTTTACCTTGTAAAGCCAACAGGAACTCACAACCGACTTGTTCTCCGGTCTTGGAACCACATCCCAAACACTGTTTCGAACTATGGAGTCATACTCCTCCACTATAGCATCAACCGAAATCGGCTACTACACTTCTTCCTCAAAGGAAGATTGCTCGATCTCAACACATTCCCCAACAAGGGCCATGTATCTAGTGTACCTAATAGGTGAACTCCTCTATCTGTGTAGAGAAGATGGTTCTCCCACATTCTCTCTCGCATCCAACAACAATATGTCAGCTTCTCTCATGCGCTTCCACCCATCTCTAGAAGACTCTGCTTGAGTGGATGTCTCCACTCCTGGAACCTTTGCATGTGGCTGCTCTACATCAGTATGAGGCTCCTCCTCCTTAGGAACCAAAAGTTCCTCCACAACTTGTAGTTGGACATCCCTCTCAAGGGAAACTCGCATGGCCTTCTGCTCATCAAACTTGAGATCTCTGCGAACCACTGTCTTCCGACTGGTAGGAAAATACACCCGACAGTTGCGGGGTGTATCAGTGTACCCCACAAGTATCCCCAACTCTGTTGTTGGCTCAAGTTTCTTCTGGGAATCCTTGGTCATGTTATCACTAGAAACTATAGTTCATGTATATGATAATTGTCCATAAGTTTTTATAAAGTCTTGAGGTCTTGTAAATAGGTTTGTTAGCTTATGTCAATTTCAAAATTTGAAATTCAAGAGTTATGGATGAAATTCGTGTAAAGGCAAGGGTATTAGTCATCCTCCATCATTGTTAGTTATGTCATGTCATGTCATTGGTACTTGCGCAGTTTCGCAGCGCGGGTATGATGTCTTAGGTACTTGCGCAGTTTTGCAGCGCGAGTGTGATTGGTCAGTTCTGCTGCGAAATAATGTTTGTGTGTTTTTGTAGCGGCCCGTTTGTCAGCGATTTCGTAGCGCATTCCCTTAAATTTGAACTGCCCGCGCTACGAAATCGGGGTTTCAGGCTTTTGTGCAGCATTTTTCCCTGAATGTCTAATCCGAGAAGTAGTGAGTCACGAATCCGGTCATGATTGTTTCTTCACACCATTTCTATGTCATGATTAGCCATTACTTTGCCATCAGGTCCGAAGTCATAGAGTTAGGTGTCAGTTTGGAGGACGTTATAGGAGGTGGTCATTCCATAATGTGTTCTTCATAACATATGAATGTTTTTGCTCTATGAAAAGCTTGAGCTTTATTCTAAACAGACTACTGCAAGCGAGCCTGATCTCTACAGCTAAAGAGTGTTTTCGTGCTGCAAACCACCGTCATTCCCTTGTGTAGAATTGCGCAAAGAAGCATGGAAAGAAAGGAGCACCGTTCGGGTAAATGTGTGAGAACAGAGCCGGAGGGATTAGATGTAACCCTCAGGGATGAGGAGGTAGCAAAGGCGTTTAGAAGTGCTGGTTGTTGGCGGTTTTGTGAAAAACTAAAGGGTGGACATGCAGAAGTGACCAAGGCATTTGCATTGAACTTCACTGGACTAAATTCGAAGGTGGCCATGTTGGAGTTTCCGGTATCCCCTGAAGTCATTTCTACTGTCACAGAAATCCCGAGGGGTGGCCAAGAGTGGTTCAAGAATTTCAAGTTTGACATGGGTCCGTGTAAGGAGTTCTTAAAGGCACCATATGTAGACGAAGATCTCACTAAAGCTGTCCCAAGGAGCTATCTAAAGGAGAATTATGCTATGCTATTGACATGTATCCAGAAGTACTTGACATGTGAAGGTCGGTACAACAAAGTCTACTCATACCATTTCAAGCTGCTGCTACACTTCACTGGTAAGAGCTTAATAGACATACCTTTTTACTTATTCAGGAGTATTAGTAAGATGTGTGATAAGATTCAGTTGAAGAAGGAAGCTTATGAAACATCTCTTTTTCATCATGGTCTGGTTAAATTACTGGTGTTGGATAGCCTACATAAAATTGGTAAGGACTGGGATTCGTTTGTGTTCATGGCCGGTTTCCCTAGTAAAACGGGCCTCACTCCATTACCTGTAAGAGAAAGAGAAGATAGGAGTGAGGAAACTACTTTGGCTGAGATTAGGAAGGAAATAACAGACCATAAGAAGCCCAAAGCTAAAACAAAGAAGCCAGAGAGGTCTGTAACAGTCAAAGAAACACCTGAAGCATCAGTAGACAAAACTTCAAAATCATCTAGAGTATCTGAAAAGGAAACTTCTAAGTCATCTCCTAAAGAAACACCTCAATCATCAAAACAGAAGACTCACAAAAGAAAAGATGAAATTAAGTCTAGTGAAGTTGAAAGGGTTTCAAGGGTGAGAACTAGAGGCCAGCTAAGCAAAGAAAAAGGAAAGTCAGCCCCTGTGGAAGAGAGTCCTGTTTCTAAGGGTAGTTTAAATGACTTGTTGGAAGCCATTGAATTAGAACAAGAGCATCCAATTCAAATTGAACCACTTGAAATTGAGCAAGATCAATTGGTATCACCAATGCATATTGATCTGACACAATCTTCACCTGAAAGTTCTAAGAAGTCAAAGGCTTCTAAAAGGTTAAAGTTTGAAGAACCAAGTGAAGAGTATGCCTTTAAACCTCGCAAACCAATGACTAGAAGGCAAATGAAAGAAGTAGAAAAGGCTCAAAAAGAGAAAGTACCTTCAAAAATGCCTAGGACAGAGGCACTTGAAATCTTCTCTGAAATAGTCCAAGCAGCTAAAAACAAGAACAAGGACAATAAGGTGGTTATTAGTCAAAGTGGAAATGTGATTGCCATTAAGAAACAAGCTGGAGCAAGTAAGGAAATACCTCAGGTTCAAAATGTTTTTAAAGAGAAGGCAGTAAGATATACTAGCTATAAGAAAGCTGTAATGAAAGGTAAAACAAGTTTGATCAGTCAAGCTAGTTCAGTATCTGATGCCTATGTATGGACACTGCCAGCTCTAAAGCAGGCAAAGATTATGAAACAAATGAATGCAGGTCTAAGAGCAGAGAACAAGAAGTTGAAGGAAGAAGTCATCAGCCTGAAAGAAAAGCTAGACAAGCTAGCTAAATGATTCAAGGAGGAATGTGTTTTCCAAATTTTGATATATTTTGGGCCATCGTCTTTTTAAAGTTTTTTGAGACTTTTTGATGTCTTCACACCTGTATAGAATGACTGAAGAAATCACAGACTTGAGTTATTACTGTTTTAAGGTTCATGTATTTAATTTTGATGACCTACAGCAGTTTCGTAGCGCGCTACGAAACTGCTGTAGATGACTGGTTATGTTTAAAACTTGAGTTGGAATGCTGAGGTCAGCAAATATTTAAAGAGATGATTTAATGCCAGCATGGAGGTTATAGAAGATCAGTCAGATATTTAAAAAGGAGGCCAGGTGTAAATATTCAAAGAAAAAGGTGAAGTTTTGTCTTTTGTTGAAAGTCACTTTATCTCCGAATTTTTAGGGTTTTGATAGAGCTGCTGAGGTGTTAAGTGATACACTTGTCTAGTTATGGGATGGCCAGATCATGAGTTTTCTTCAGTCACACGGGACTATCCAAGGATTAAATGGCTTGAAGATGGATCATTAATATATGAACACCGATGGGAGGCAGCAACCGAGAATATAGGCTTCATTTTCTTATTGGTTGTTGAATCATCTATGCATCAGGTATCCGGAGCTGTTCATACATTGAATCTGCTTTCAGTTTGGGTGTGGTTATTATTGTAATGCTACAGGTGGCAAGCTCCAAGAACGCAGCAAAGTATACGAGGAGAAAGACTTAAAGTGCCAATGTGATGGAATCCTCTGTTTTCGTAGCACCATATCTCTTGTAATCAATTAGTTTGTTTATGATATAGTTAAGGTCATTAATGTCAAAATTCTGAGCTCCCTTCATGCTTGTTGAGGAGTCTCGTGCAGTAGTGTTTTGATAGGCTATATATAGGAATAACTTTTATGTAAAAAAGGTTGGATACTTTATAGAAAAACAGTGTTGTTTTGGGCCATTGTAAGACCTTTTTTGACAGTAATAGTAAAACAGAGTTATTCTCTTCTCAAGATTCTCGAAGGATTGTCATGTTCAAATGTAGTGATGATGTGTTATACTTTATGTTATTTTATAGTTTTTTTGTATGCAATCACTCAGAATTCATAATTATATGCTCTGACTTCCTGTGTATACAGCAAGCTATGTTTTGGTGGAGTATGTTTGACATGTAATGCTAAGAGCCTTGATTTCCATGAGGTCACTGTGTTTTCCTTGTTTACTTGATATTATAGACTCCATAGCCCAATGAGAGCCAGTTTGATGTGTTTCCAACCAGTTATGCTTTCATAAGTGAATAAAGAGTTAGCCATCTAGTGTTTGAAGGATTTTATCAAGAATTGTGAGAGAGCCCTCTCTGATCAAAGAGGCTAATCTTTGGTCTAAAGATTGGTTGAAATAGTTACATGAAATCATGCTTGATTGCAGCCCTCAGTTGTGATTTTGTGATAACAGGTCACATGGAAATATACCAATGAGCCAAAGATCCTGAAGTGACCCACATCTGGTCTATTCCCAGAGAAAGCTTCCTCTGGTGTCTTCATCCCAAGAATGCAATGCAGGTTTCTATTATCCAAATAGACCGCTGTGTTGCATGCCTCAGCCCACAAATGAAGTGGTAGGCCTTGGTCATACAGCATCACTCGAGCTGCCCCAACAATCGTTCTGTTCTTCCTCTTGGCCACCCCATTCTGCTATGGGTTATGAGGTGTCGTCAACTCCTGTTTAATTGCTTCCACTGCACAGAAGTCCTTAAACTCTTGAGAGACATACTCTCCACCATTGTCACTTCTTAAGGCCCTGATCTTCTTCCCTGATTCTTTCTCAACCAAAGCTTTGAACTCACAAAACTTTGAGAAGGTTTGATCCTTCTTCTACATGAAATAGATCCAGCATTTATGAGAAAAATCATCGATGAAAATTACATAATACCTTTGTTTCATGGTGGAGGCTGTCGCAAATGGTCCACACACATCTGTATGAACTCACTCCAAGATTGCTTCAGCTCGACTATCTTGATCATGAAAGAAAGATTTTGCATACTTACCCAAGGTACAACCTTTGCATGTGTCTAGTTGCTCAAGTTTACCTTTGGGAAGTCTGGTAGAAATTTGTTGCATTATTTTCATGGCCCCATGATTCAAGTGGTCCAACCATCTATGCCATAACTTGCCAATATCTTGGCTTTGCACCAATTCTGCTTTGGAACTCAATGCAACATAGTCATCTAGCTATAGCTTGTAGAGATTTGTCACTCAAATCCCAATCCACCTGGTCTGACCCATGGCTATGTGTCTCACGAATGCCTTTCCTTTACTGAAGACTACATCATAACCTTGGTCTTCTAACATCGCGACTGCTACCAAGTTCTTCTTCAGTCCAGGCACATACTTTACATCAGTCAGGGTGAGGGGAGCTCCATGCTCCCTATGAAAAACAACCATACATTCACTTGAAAAACAAAACTTTCCATCATCGCCCATCTCTATGTGCATCATGAGGTCTTTCTCCTCCAAGGTACTGAATAAAATCTTATCCCCGATCATGTGGAATGAGGCTCCACTGTCCAAGTACTAAGCACAACCCACCATCGATGAAAACATGCATGCAATGAGGGTAAAATCCAATTCGAACTGAGAGGCTAGTGCCTCACCTTCTGATCCTTTCGAGGATCCCTTCTTGGATTTCTTCAATGGAAAATTAGTTGCATAATGAACCACCTCACGACAATTAAAGCATCTCACTTTAGATTTGTCAATCTTCCCACCATGGGAAGAACTCGATTTGGAATGGGAAGACTTCCCTTTCCCTTTCCTTGCCTTACTTGCTAAGGCTAGATTTTCTTTATCATCATGCTTAGCTGAAGAACCATCTCTGGTGCTCCTATTGATCTCCTCCTACATCAGATCTGACCATAGTCATTCCCAATTTGGCAGTCTCTCTCTTACATTCACTGAGTCCTGGTAGCTATGCCAACTCTTAGGAAGACCGAGGAGAGCAAGACTCACCATATCATCATGGATTGTCATTATTCCTACACTTCCAAGCTCATCTCTATAGGTGGTGAGCTTGTTCAGATATGTAGAAATCGTGTCGCCCTTTTCACACTTGATTTTCCGAAACTTGTCCTTCAGCGTCAGTTTCCTCTGGTCAATATTGTTCTGATATAGATCCTTCAATGTATTCCACATTGAGAACAAAGTCTCCTTCCCATGGAGACTTGAGACAATATGGTCTCGAACCCCCTCCAAAAGAATCCACCTCGCTTTTGCCACACACTTCTTCCATTCCACCAATTCTTGGGCATTAGCTGCTGCTGGCTTGGGGATTTCTTGATCAATGAAATCCTTCAAACCATTGTCTTCTAATACCACTTCCATGTGATCCTTCCATGATATGTAATTTGAGTTGCCATCAAGGGCACACTTGAGTCTCAAGCCATTAAACACCATTGGTGAACTTTGAGGTGTGATAAGAATTCGATTTTGTACCTATAATCTAGAAATTCAAAACTTCAAACTTTTTCCTTCTCAGTTATGTTGTTCACAGCTCTAATCACCTTTGCTTCGATACAATGTAAAAATTCTCGCTGTAGATTAATCTGATTATGCAATGTACTGAAGAAAAATACTTAATCTACTTCTACTATCAAACTTGCCGAAGATTAATCGAATTGAGCAAGATCAAACATAACACATATAACAAAGAAGAAGAATCAATCACACATGAAACACAGAAGAATACTCTATGGAAATCCTTAGCTAAAAACCCCACTATCTGTATTATCATACAAGTGGAAATATCTCAGGATTACACAAAGATTTAGCTCTCATAGCTATCCAGCTCTTAGTACAATCCCTCATTTTTGTTCATAGGCAAACAAGGCTTCTCACAAACCTTCTCGTCTGCCCTCCAAGCCTCCTATTTCCTTGTGATGTTCCTCTAGGATGATTCACCTTCAACCAAATGGAACACTGCTCTTACACACTGTAAAACTGAGCAATCCTCAAGGAATGAATTCCTTCTACATGCAAGAGATTTTCTCATAGGAAAATTATTGCAACCGATAGTACATTGTCCCTACCTTTAATATCAACTAGGTCTTTGTCTGAACTGACATGCATGAGTTATTTATGAGATAATATTCAGTTATCTGGAGTACACTAGTTGCATTCATGCATGCATTAACTGACTAAACTCACAATCAGTTCCACAAACTATTTGGATCTAATCTAACTAGACTTAAGTCAGTTAACTGAGCTAACTAATTACAACTCAAATACAACTCATCCTTATCTCCTTAATTAAGGGATAACTTCCTCAATCAAAGGGATAACTATTGCATGTCTTCACAAAGACTTCATGTTTGAATTTCTCTAATTAATTAACTCAAATGGAGTTAATTAATTTTTTTCAAATAGCTGGTGAGACTAAATTCAAATTTTAATTCAAGGACAAATTAAAATTGGAATATATCCTGAAATTCTATCTTTAGCAATGCTATTTTTATCATTTCTATTTTTAGCATTTCTTGCTGCTATTTTCAACAATTATTTGTCCTCTCACTAATACATTCATCTTGTTCATTCAAAACTTTAGCACTTATAGGTTTGTTGGGAAATGGCAACACGAAATTCTAGTTTAATTTTTCCTTGAATTAAATTGAGAATTAAAATCAATGTCTATTCTCATAGCAACTTATGAATAGTTAATTAAGTTTAACTAACTTAATTATCTTAGGAATTTCGAGTTGGAAGTCTTTCTAAAGTCATGTATATGTTCTCCCTAATTTTAGGGGTCGAGGATGATTTTATTTGAGTTGTAATTAGATAACTCATTTTGATTGAGTTTTAGTTAGTTAAACTAGTTCTAACTATTTGTGGAACTAATAGAGGTCTAGTAGTGAGTTGGTGCACTGCTGCATCCTCAATGATAGTCTAGCTAATTGAAGATTCCCTCATGAGAAACTCATGCTTTTCAGTTCAAAGAAAGACCCAGTTGAGACTAGACTGTAGCGATAGTGTACTATCAGTTCTAGAATGATCCGAGATGTAAAGATCATGCATGAAATAAAAAAAGGACCTAGATTTGGATTGTGCAGTTATGGAAGAAGGAATTCCCAATTAAATATGGGCTATTCCTCTTAGGAATTGTGCAAGGAAATAAGGCTCAGTAGGTAGAAAAAAATTGGCTAAGCGTTGGTCAGTGTAGGCTTGTTAAGGAGAGAGTTGATCATACTTGTGTAGGAATTTTTCTTATGAGAACAAGCTTTATATTATCACTCAGATTTCTGATTAATGAAATAAATAGTCGTGGTTTTGAGCAGTGACTTTCCCTAGAGAAACAATTGTGTTATGTGTCTTTGATTAACATCCTCCTGTCATTTATTTTTTTCATCATTCTATTGGTCTCCGTTGTTTAAAGAGTAGAGTATATTATTGTCTTGTGTTTTAGTACATTACATGAGTTGTGAATTTATAGTAAAAATATACACTACATTGAAGTTGAGGATAGTATACTAGAGGAGATTTCAAAGTTTTGAGTTTTTGGTTACATGTGAAATTCAAATTTGGAATACATACTTTAGGATCGACAAATGGATTTCTATGGTTTGAGGCTCCAGTATGCCTTGGAAGGAAGCTCGAATTATATAGCTTGGATGGGCAGGATGGAGGCTATGATGGAGGATCATGGCCTCAAGGAATTCATTGATCAAGACATTCCTAAGCCAACAACATCGGATGCACAAAATTTGGCTGAATGGAATAAGTGTGTGGCGAAGGCGAGGCGGATAATCCTTGAGGGAGTTCAAGACCAGATTCTCTCGAGTCTCCATGGGAGGAAATTTTTTTATGCTATTTGAAAAGCATTGAAATACCTATTCCGGAACAACAATGACCATAACAATGTAAACTTTGAAACGGGAACTATAAACTCAAAACGGGAACTCTGGCCCAAAAACCCCAAAAAAACCACAAAAACAGTGCTCAAAATGAAAAGTGTGTATACTGGAACGATGTTTTTTTTTTTTAGGTGTCAATTTTGCGGCTGTTTTAAAAATGGCAGTGACTACGAAATTTTCTACGTAATTTTCCTGCAAAATATAGCTTCAGAACGAAAGTGTTGATACTGGAATAATGATTTTTTTTTTAGGTGTCAATTTTGCGGCTGTTTTAAAAATGGCAGTGACTACGAAATTTTCTACGAAATTTTCCTGCAAAATATAGCTTCAGAATGAAAGTGTTGATACTGGAATAATGATTTTTTTTTTAGGGTCAATTTTCATACTTTTTAAAAAATGCTAATAAAACCAATTTTTTATGTCTCAAACAAAGTTAAATTTTAAGGAAAAAACACATTAATGTTTCTGGTAGAATATCATTTTTCTTTCCTCAGTATAAATTTAACATGTTTTCAACCAAAATCAATAGTTTCTCATCTTAATAAAAGAATCAACGCTAGAGCTTAAGTCCCGTGGTGGAGCACTAACTCAATCTACAACATATCAGGTGACTTGAAGTAGTTAACCCCCTTGCTACCTTATGATTCGATATGCTCATGCATCGATGATCTGCATCCCCAAAGTTGGAGCCCCCTCCTTTTGTCAGAATGATATGGGTCATATTAGTTATCATGTTTCTCGAGGTAGTTAACTCCCTCACTACTTCTCAACCCAACATATTTGTTGACCATTGATCTCGGTGGAACATGACTTGTCGAGCCAATGGAAAATCGTTTGAACATAACTCCCAAATGCCTGATGAACATCACCACATTACTCTTCCAGGTTGTCCATGAATGACATTGTGTGCTCCCAATACACTGCTTACATTAGTTACTCTATTTAAAATAGTACCCTGATTCCCAGGTAATGTTGTTGCTCGTGATACTCCAGGAGAACTGGTGCCCATTCGATTTCCACTGCCAGAAGGAGATTGCCCAATGTTTGTATTTGTATTGTTTGACGTTCCTGGCCCCCCTGAATGTGGATTAACAGAAGTTTCCAGAGTATTTAATCCCAATGCAACATGCTCCATGATAAATGGCCGAAATTTTGGACAGGGCATTGAACCTCCTACAGTAGGACCACCCTTGGGGGGTGTAGCAGGCTGCAGCCATACTTGATCACCAGCAAAGCAGCGCATATCAACTGCAAAATTCTTGCGATAAATGATACGAATCCAATAGGGACTTCGCAATACAACTGAGACATCAGTAGGCAACAAGGAGCTTGGCACTATGCCTGGCCCTCCTCTACCTGCACTTGAGACAGCAGATCCATTCTGTGTATTCAGATTGCCACTAGCCCCACCTATAGGTGGTCCCCCAGATATCCCCCCCGTCGCTTGAGGAACAGATGAAGATGCTGTGCTTTGAACCAATCCTTGAGACATCATTAATACATTTGGTTTGGCAGCTGTTGAAAATCCTGATGGTACTAAAGTAATGCTAGTTGAAGCAGTACCAACCATTCTTGCAGGACGGATAGCACCACCAAGGGCATGTAATGGTCCAGCAGTCAACCGAATGCAATCAAGAAGTGATTCAACTTCACCTCCATTGATAAAATCCTCCAAAAACTGCACACAACATGCAAGTTAGAAAATTGATGGCTCCATTATTAAAACAAGAAAGATCATACATTGGATTGCCAACCACAATCTCCAGGTGATTCCTGACTACACTACACCCTGAATCTAATAAGGAATACATGGAAAAACTGTGAGGCAGATTAGGATTGTCTCTATCAAATAAGGAGATTCGAAAAGAGGCCAGAGGATTTTTAGACAAGGTAGGTGAGAGATCTAAGTCATATATCCAAAACTGTTGTCTGTCATAAAAGGAAGAAGTGAGGATGCAGTTCACCATGCAGAAGGAAAGTGAAGAATTTAGTGCTAGTTATGCTTACAGATCTCCTTGCAGGAGATGCCTAAGAGGCATAATTCTGGACTGGTGCCAACTACCAGGATTAATTGCAATAGATTCTTGTGGCAACATTTGAACAGGTGCATGAACACTTCATACAAAAATTTGCAATATATTCTCCACTCTAATTCTCTTTATTCTTCTTGATTCATTGACTGATTGACTGTTGTCACAATGTCTCTTGGAATGTTCTATTGGGCAGTTTTGTTGGCATGTTATGCGTGTGGAACAACTTTGATTGGAGGCCTCGTGTATGAGACTTATTAATTGTTGTGATCCCTTAAGTTGTGTTCAAGGGGGATTGTTGTTAAGCTTTTTGGGCTGTATAAACCTCAATTGATGTTAGTGAGTACCCATTGATGGTTTCAATTGGTTGACAAAAATTGACAAAGTTGTTTAATTATGAAATAATGAAGGGAAATCAAAGAAGATACGGTTGAAGGCCTAGGCACTGCTTAGATAAATAATGGACTAATCAAAAGACACCAAGAAATCGAAAGGGCGTTTAAGAAAAGAAATCTAAGTTTATTTTGTTTCCACTTTAGCACTATTTTTTATATCTCTATAATTGGCTATGGTCGATGCTTGTATTGCATGATTTGGGAGTATTTATGCTTGTAGCTTCCATGGTTGAAACTTGAGATGGCTTGGCTGATAGTGGAGACTATTCCTGACAATATTTTTTAGGAAGCAAATATTTGACCGTTTGTGAATAGGCTCTTGTTTCTCTACCTTTGTCTGTAAGATGTTTACGAGGTTCAAGTTCTTAAAGAACACTCTAAATTTTGCCTCGTTTCACAACTTTACTTCACCATACTTAAATTCAAAGCACAATACTTGCTAAGGTTTTGCAAATGGCGTAGCAAGCTAAGTGGGCTTGATTGTGGGAAAAAACTCCACAGTTAAGCGCGCTAAGTGGGCTTGATTGTGGGGAAAAACTCCACAGTTAAGCGTGCTTGAGCCAGAGGAGATCCGGGATGGGTCACCTCCTGGGAAGTCCTGGTTACTGGAGAAATTAGTCACTTACGACTACCTCTCATGGAAATGGTCATACCTCTCATGGAAATGGTCAGTCACTTACGAATACCTCTTATGGAAATGGTCATACCTCTCATGGAAATGGTCATACGTGAATGACCCAATGAGTGCTAGTGAGTGCTAAGTGAACTATTCCCAATGAGTGCTAGTGAATGACGCAATGAGTGCTAAGTGAACTATTCAAAAATCATGAGAAATTAGTGAGTTACGACTACCTCTAATCCCAAAAATGATATCTAATTCAATTGATATTAAATTTTAATGTGAAATAACTAGAATAAAAAATGATTTTTCAAGTGAATGCTAAGTGAACTATTCAAAAATCATGAGAAATTAATCAATTACGACTACCTCTCATGGAGATCATAAGTGATTGACTTACTTAAGACATTTGAATCCCAAAAATGATATCTAATTCAATTGATATTAAATTTTAATGTGAAATAACTAGAATAAAAAATGATTTTTCAAGTCTCTTAAAAATGCCCAACCTTGGTGTAATAGTGCGCTAAATTTTTAGAAACAGGTCTTACAATTAATTAAATTTTAATGTGAAATAACTAGAATAAAAAATGATTTTTCAAGTCTCTTAAAAATGCCCAACCTTGGTGTAATAGTGCGCTAAATTTTTAGAAACAGGTCTTACAATTGTGTGCCCAATAAGTCGACATAGTTCTGTTGCTCCCATCAGGTATGTGATCGTGTTTGGCGTGATATTCAGGAAGAGCAATCAGAGATTCCAGAAACTCCATCGCAAAGTCATTTCGACAAGTGTGTAAGTTGCGGGCAACCATTGCAATCCAGGTTTCCTATGAGTGACGATGAAAAATATTATTTATTATAATGACTACATTATCATGAATATTATTTTATTTACTCTCACTCTGGGTGGAAAAAATTAATTCAATTGAAAATGGAGCAATTGAACAAATGCACAATCAAGATATGCATATGTGAATGAGAGCCGTCCATCACATCAGAGCTCACTTCTAGAACAAAATCATATAAACGGTTATACTTCTCAATGATTGATTTACAAGAACATATTTTCATAAATAATTTCTTATACATGAGGAGAACTGTGTTAGGAAACTGAAATGTATAGATAATTGACTGCAAAGGAAAACGAGTATATGTACAAAATGAAAACCTAGCTTTCCGAATTTAAAATGTATGCTTGAACCATTCAACAGCAATATAATATGCCAGCAAAGTTCATTGCAACTATTTCAGAACCTCAGACTGCAGATAGATAGCGTGGGCGAACTGATACGGGAAGGCCGTGCTTCATGGAAAGTAGCAACCCGAACTTGGGAACAACGGGGTGCCTGTTTCACAACTTTACTGCATGCCCATTGCAAAAGAGTGCGCATTTGAGAGCCTTTGTAGATCGGCCACCAATTTCCTGATACTGTCATCCTCCACAGTCCTGTAACTCAAGACTACACCTTCAGGACCATAACGAATATGAGAATCTACATCTGAAGTATTAGCAATACGCACACCAGAACCCCATGGGGTCCCAGTTTTACTTTTATGAAGTTCCCACAAATCCCTGAAATGCTCATCACTTACTTTGACATCCCAGTAGGTGCTGCCAGGTTTACCAAGGCATAAGAAAATATGTTGCCATGCATCCTCTCTAGAAGAAGGTAGTCGTAACCACAAGTTTGCAGACGGCTTTCGGAAACCCACATCTTCAACATATGGAATGCCAAGAGCTTCCATCTGGCTTGTAAGACGAGCATGCTTAATACACATTTCAAGGCATTATACTCCGACGAAGCACGTACTGCCATTCATGTTCCCTTTGGCTCATTTATTCAGAACTTTTTTTCAAAAGAAACCTAATTCATTTTGTGAATGGAAAGCGGGGGTCGATTCCCGGAATCGACCCGCCGCCGGGTCGGGCGGGGCGGAGTGGCCCGGGGGTGGCGCTGCGCGGCGGCGCCGCCGCGCAGCGCCACCCCCGGGCCACTCCGCCCCGCCCGACCCGGCGGCGGGTCGATTCCGGGAATCGACCCCCGCTTTCCAAAAAAATGATACTGTTACCCGTCATTTGCAGTCACGGTTTCTACAGGCAGATCCATTGATGGCTGGGCATGATCCGGCATCTTTTGGACAGGCGGCATAAGTGCCTTGGTGACAGTGGCCGTGGCCACAGCTTTCTCAGGGGCAGCCAAAGTCTCTATTGGTTTCAGAGAAACTCTGGTGCCGGGAACCAGAAATCTGTTGTGTTTTGTAGTCAATTCGTTGGCAGAATGGATAGACAAATCGCAATCTCTGCATAAGAGGGCCCGATCTGCTTGACAGAAGAAGAACGCCCTTCGTTCCTGCAAAGGTAAAAATCCCAACAAGTCCATCAATACAATTATTCAAACGTGCAAAAATCTCGGCAAGTTCAGCAACAAAATTATTCCAACGAATTGTGAATCGATGGCATTCGAGAGCCTTATGGATACGTGAACTTTAGACTCGTGGTGGGCTAAGACTACACGGGATGAGGATCTGCTCAGCCTACCGTGACACCTTTTGCACACAACAACTTTCCTTTCTGCCTTATTATGGTATTTCTGGTTTTATTCCAGTCAGCATATATTTTTCTCTTACGAAAGTTTAGTGATAGACATTTTCATAAACTTTATATTAGAAGATGGAGATATGAATGTCTGGGTGTTTAAGCAAATAGCTCGTTATTAAGGTGGTCATAAATGGCTATCCTTATATACTGAACTAATTTCTGCATTATATATGAAGATCCTAAAGATCCTTCACATATACTAGTTTTATTTTGTTAATAGAATCAGCCTCTGAAATAAAAGTTTGACTCCACTTAAATCTCAAATCTCAAGATAAAAATGAAAGATAAGAATAAATTATGAAAGTTACATTATATCACAAGACATCCATAATCAAATCATGCATACATATGTATATATCCACAAGCATGCACGCAGGGCTCAGAGCGTGCATATATATGTATATATACACAAATGTGCATGCAGGGCTCATGGGCGAGCGTGCGTTTCATTGATGTCCATGTAAAACAGTTTTGTAGCAGATATAGTGAATACTGCATAGCATTACAATATCCAACTCGCGGGCTAATTTTCCACAAATTATAAAATGAATCAGACCATTTCGAGGCTACGAATAGAACGCTTACCATTTCCTGCGATTCCTTGAGCTGTTCCTCTTGTGCTTTTTGAATATTTTCCATATAAATATGTACTTGTTCGTTCGAATTAGCAGCATTCGAGTTCGATCGATGACATATTAATGTCTGTATTCAAGATTGTCAATGTCTGTCAACTAATGCAACAACAATTGAAAATGATTGTCTCAAAGCATATCCCACTTTTCAAATAAATCTCTATACAAGTTATTTTGAGGATTAGATACCCAGATGTTCTTTTTTTTTATCTTGGCAAGTGACGAGAAATTTTTGGAATCTACCATCCAGCAAAGGCAAAAATAATGCAAAGGCAATTTACCATCCAGCAATTGAAAAACCCGCATCCTAGCCAGGACCAGCAACAAAGCATGTTGCATATTCTACCGGGGCAGATTCGCAGATTGATAATAAGCAGATTCAACAGCCGACAGAGCGGGTTTCAGCACACACAGGTACAAAATTTTGTGAAACTTCTCAAAATTTCTTAACAGAAAATGTGATCGACTATTTACGATCATGACGGGTCGATCTGCCGGTCGGGCGGCGCGGGGTGGCGGTGCGCCACCCCGCGCCGCCCGACCGGCGGCGGGTCGATTCCGGGAATCGACCCGTAGCTCTAGTGAATACATATTCGTTGTGGGGCTAAGTGTGAGATTTTCCAACTCAGACGATAAATCCAACTCAGGTTCAATACAGGGCGACATCATTTGGAAAAGCATATGTGTAACGCTAAATCAAATATAGCACTCACTATCTGCAGCATATTACGTTCACCTTTGGATTTTATCTGCAGCTTGAGTAGGCTATGAGTGAATATGTTGGGACCCCTGATAAGAAGTCTGGAATGAACGAGGAAGGCTTATAATTCGAGATTGTCACTAATCCAACAGGAGTCGATCTGACTAATCCAACAGGAAGGCTTATGACGCTCATAGCTTTACGTTCGCCTTTGTATTTTATGTGCGGATTGAGTATGCTATGAGTGAATATGTCGAGATCCCCTGATAAAAAGTCTGGAACGAACGAGGCAGGCTTATAATAATTGGAGAGTGCCACACTTCTAATGATTGCTACTACAGGCGCTCTTTGACATATAAAATATCTGATCCATATTCGGTGCTAACTTTAGTGAAGGGAAATAATATTTCAACACATGGAACCATGGCTTCAATCAGTAGAGAACCATAGGCCTCTGCCCAATTTACCTGGTTATATTTTTGAAGACAACCTTGTAACTTAAAAGTTACATCATTAAAACCATTGCATCTGAATAGTGTAACGATGGGGAGTAGCGTTCTCATACCTTGGTCTCACATGTTATGCCATAAGAGTATTGGGTATTGGTGCACTTACACAAATACAAATAATTATTCCTTCTTCTTCCTATATAATGATGAATCAACCAATACAACTAATTATTCCTTCTTCATCCTATATGATGAATCAACAACGCTTTCTTCATAGATGCCGCCACCACCACCACCCCTATGAGTCCATTACGTTCCCCTACTTTTTCACGTCTTATTCCACCAAACCATCATCTTCTCATCTGATGCAAAAGCGTTCCTATACATAGGGGTCTGTGTTTTGGTGGAACATTAATATGAAGTAAAGTCGAGTAACCCCTCACGATATAAAAATGATGCTTCGTACATAACATAGTTAAATAAAAAAGAGGAGAGGACATTATTAAATCTTTTTATTACACGCTACACATATGTATGGAGGATTTTGGACACATAATGGCTCAATTTGCCGTACTGTACGGAATGCAAGTATAGTATGTTGTATTGCATTAATGTTAGCTGGTGATGGGCAGTTCCTTCACGCATTAACCGTCTCACACTGGCGAGGTTGATCCGTGGCAGTACGCGGCAATTGCTTATTTTATAGGTTAGGTTTTTTTTTTGGGTATATATTTGTTTGATATATTAGAATTATAAGTATTATGATTTATTCAAATTTATAGTTGTGGATATTTTATTATTTTAGTGTTTTATAAATTTTTCAATGCTCAATCTATATATAATCTTAGTAAAGATTAGTCAAAGACGATAATGAATTATGAAACCCTCCATCTTAAGTTTATTGGTGGACTTATTAGTTTTTGTTTTTTTACGATAATGAATTATGAAAACCTACATCTTAAGTTTATTGGTGGACTTATTAGTTTTTGTTTTTTTTCGGAGAAAACTTGCAGGGATCCTTCCCATCAATTTGGTACTTTGCTAGTTCCAATCATCCCATGAGAGGCAAACATGTCACAAGCAAGATATTGGTGGACTTGTTAGTTTTTGTTTTTGTGCGGAGAAAACTTGCCGGGATCTTTCCCATCAATTTGGTGGACTTATTAGTTTTGTTTTTTTCCGGAGAAAACTTCCAGGGATCCTTCCCATCAATTTGGTACTTTGCTAGTTCCAATCATCCCACGAGAGGCAAACATGTCACAAGCAAGATTTGAACTTGAACTTGGGTGGTGGGGATAAGAACTTGTCCTCTCAGCCATCCAAGCTAGACCCATTTGATAGGTGGATGTTTTAGTTTTATGGATGTATGGAAAGAGTAAAGTTGCTCAGGATCACTTCAATTAGCCACCTTTCCAATTTGCACTGAAGTTAGAGTCCATGTTAGCAGAAAGCACCTTCTAAGCAGACTCTGTCCTCTCAACAACAATCGCAGAAGAAGGTTTCTAATCCAAAGCCGACTTCTTTTTATTTCTTCTTCTTAGCCTTCTAACCATGGGAGGGAAACAATTGGGGAACGAAAGGTTCAACACCTTATCTAGGTAATGGGAGAAGAAGTACCACATATAACATCGGAGGCATGGGCACGCTATTGATGAGTGTTACACATTGAAGGTTGACAAGGATAAAGGTCCATCTTCTGAACCACAAGAAGAAAATGGTGAGGTTGATGCCAATAACCGTAAGTGTGTGAATCCCAATCTGGTTCTTATGACCAAGGATTGTTCCATTAGCAATTGTTACATAAAGAACAAAATAGCTAAGATGGCCGTTGACAAGTGGAAGTTAGAAAAATCTGATTTCTTAGCAGCTAGTGGATGAGCTTCAACATCCTAAATTGACACATCCCAATCCATATAATCTTGGAGCTTGTGGGTGGAGGGGGCGGTGTGGGTGGAGGGGTGGGCGGAGGGACCGGGGAGGGGGCGGTGGCGGGGGAGGGGTGGGCGGTGGCGGTGGAGGGGTGAGCGGGGGGTGGGCGGGGAGGGGGCGGTGGCGGGGGAGAGCACAACTGTGATTTTCGCATTGATTTTTTAGTTAATTATTATTTTTTGAAAAAAAAAAGTTGTTATTATTATTTTTTTGACATGAAATTCATAAAAGAACTATTATTTGACCATTTTTAGTTAATATTTTTGTATAGAAATTGTGATTTTAACATGTTAATTCTAGCAAAAAATTATCAAAACGTTTAGTTTTTTTGTTATATTTATGTTAAAAATGGTTATTCTTATGTCCATTGTTAAAAAATGTTGTTTTTTAGAAACAATTATTTCATGTGGATTGAAAAATTAATTAAGGGGGTTGAAAAGATGTCTAAATATGTAGATTATCTAAAATTCAAACTATCGACTTTATAATTTAAAAACGCAAAACAATAAAAAGCCCACTAAAAAAAAAAAAAAATTAAGATAGAGAACAAGAAAATATGAATACAATGACGACTTCAAAAACTATCGAATTTAGAAAATAATTTTTTACATTTCACACACTAGAAAATTTAAAGTCAAAAAATAGGTCTTTTAAAAAAAGGGTGTGATGCAGAATACACACTTTTTAAAATCAGGATGAAAATCACTACCATTCACCGAGCCTCACCCACTTAATGCACATGAAAAAAATTAAAGTTCCAAAAAGCATGTTCTTAAAAAAACATGTGTATTCTGCATCAACACTTTTGAAAATCGGGTCATTTTTTTGCCACCTCTACAAAACGGGTAACAGTATCAGTTCCCGTTTCAAAGTTTACATTGTTCCATAAGAAATTGGCACTGGAAGACAAACTTCGAAAAATCAAGATGGAGATAGGAGATACCATTCCAAAATACTTGACAGAGTTAACTCATTGTCATGATGAGCTTGGAAGTGTTGGAATAACTGTTTTTGAGGATGATATGGTAAGCCTAGCTCTCTTAGGCCTTCCTAAGAGTCATAATAGCTATTAGGACTATGTCAATGGGAGGGAGAAACAATGAGATTGGGAACGATTATGGTCGGATTTGATGCAGGAGGAGATAAGAAGGAACACTAGAGATGGTTCTTGATCAAATATTGCCGATGAGGAAAATTGTGCCTTAGAGATTAAGGAAAGGAAGAGAAAGGGAAGGCATACCATTCCAAATTATATTCCTTCCATGTAGGTAAGAAGAAATACATGTCAAAAGTTAAGTGCTTTCATTGTCATGAGATGGGACATTTTTCTACAAACTGCCCACTAAAGAAGTCCTTAGGAGGAGCAGTGGGTTAGGCTTTGGCCTCTCAATTTGAATTGGACTTTAGTCTCATTGTATGCATAATATCATTAATGGTGGGTAGTGTATGGTACCTTTACAATGTATCTTCATTCCACATCACTAGTGACAAGGAGGTGTTCAGTGACCTAGAGGAGCAAGATCTCCATATGCATATGGAGATGGGTGATGACTGAAGGGATAGTGGTATTAGATTAGAAACGGTTACTTTTCATAGGGAGGAGGGTGCTCCTCTCACCTTGAGGGGTGTTATGTATGTGCCTAGGTTGAAGAAGAAGTTAGTATCGGTTTCCATGCTTGAGGATAGAGGTTATGATGTGATTTTCTTGGAAGGAAAGGTATTTCTTTGACACATAGCCACAGGTCAGGTAAAGAAGATAGGGATTTCAGTTAAGAATCTTTATAAGTTGAAGGTAGAGGATTGTGCTCCTTTGAGCACAAAATAAGAGAAGGTGCAGAGCTGAGACATTGGCAAGTTTTGGCACAAGCGATTGGGTCACTTGAATCATGGCGCTTTGAACATCATGCAACAGATCTCTATTGGTCTTCTCAAAGGTACGCGAGAAAAAGTTGATACATGCAAGGGGACTACTTTGGGAAAATACGCCAAGGCTTCCTTTCACAACAGAGATAGTCAAGCAGAGGTGATTCTACAGTGATTCCATTCAGATGTGTGTAGACCATTTTCGACCACATCCATGACCAAACACAGGTATTATGCTATATTTGTTGATGACTTTTCTCGTAAATGTTGGATTTTTTCATGTAGAAAAAGGATCAAAATTTAACAAAGTTTTTTTGAATTAAAGCATTTGTCAAGAAAGAGTCTAGCAAGAAGGTTAAAGCTCTGAATAGTGATAACTATGGTTAGTATGTCTCAAATGAGTTTAAGAACTTTTGTGCAAAAGAAGGTATTAAACAGGAGTTGATGACACCCCATAACCCATAGTACAATGGGGTGCATAAGAGGAAGAACATAAGCATTGTAGGAGAAACATGAGCGATGTTTCATGATCAGGGCCTACCACTACACTTGTGGGCTAAGGCATGAAACATAATGGCTTATTTGCAAAATCATAACACGAATCAGATTCTTGGGATGAAGACACTAGAGGAAGCTTATTCTACTAGGACACTAGATGTTGGTCACTTTAGGATTTTTGGGTCATCGATATATTCCCATGTGACCAAAGATGCACAAAAGAAGCTTGAGCCGACAACAGAGTTGGGAATATTTATTGAGTACACTAATACACCTCACAAATATCGGCTATACTTTCCAACCAACAAGATGATAGTGGTTTGCAGGGATATCAGGTTAGATGAGGAGAGGGCCATGTGAGTCTCCCTTGAGAGGGAGCTTGAGATACATGCGGTTTAGGGGCTTTTAGATCCTAAGGTGAGGAGATTCTGATTGATGTGGAGCACCCACATGTAGAGGATCCGAGAGTGGAGAAACCCGCCCAAGAAGGGTATTTTAGAGATGGGAGAAAGCACACCAGAGTCGCTGACAGATTATTGCATGATGCATGGGAGAATGTCGGAGCACCCACATCTTATCACATGCATAAGAGGTCACCTGAGAAGTACACTGGGTACATGGATCTTATGAGCAGATGTGTTGAGACAGAGCCATCTTCCTTTAAGGAAGCAATGCAACAGCCAGTTTGGGTTGATGCCATGGTGGAGGAGTACGACTCCATACTCCCCATGGATTTACAAGGTAAATTAAGCTGGAAATGATAGTGTGGAGAAGCATAAGGCCAGGTTTGTGGCCCATGGCTTTCCATAGGTAGAGGGGATTGACTATGTTGAGAACTTTGGTCCTCTTGCAAGGTACTCATCAATCAGATCTATAATGGAACTATCAGTGCAGATGGTTTGGAAGATACATCATATGGATGTAAAGACAACCTTCCTTAATGGCACGAGGAAGGAAGAGGTGTATATAGAGAAGCCTAAAGGTTTTGAGACCTGCGGCCATGATTTGCATGTGTTTCAACTCAAGAGGGAATTGTATGGGTTGAAGTAAGAACCCCATGCTTTGTACACCAAGATCGATAGCTACTTCACTGGGTTGGGCTTCACTAAGAGTGAAGTGGATATGAATGTATACCACATAATGGTGGAAGGTAAATTGTTTATCATTATGTTATATGTTAATGATTTAATTTTGATAGGTGATGATCAATTGATCAAGTATTGCATGGAAGATCTTGCAAGAGAGTTTGAGATGAAGGACATGGGGCTCATGTATTAGTTTTTTGGCATGGAAGTATGGTAGGGTGACGGGGAACTGTTTGTGTCTCAAGGAATTTATGCCAACGAGATACTCAGTAGGTTCCACATGGAGAGTAGAAAACCTATGGAGACTCCTCTAGAATGTAACTGGAGGAAGGAGGATTCTACTTCATGGAAAGTAGTGGAAGCTACTATTTACATGCAACTTGTGGGTTCACTCATGTATTTGGTGAACACACAAATGGGTATGTTCTATGTAGTTAACTTTCTTATTCAAGAAATAGTTTGTCCTACCAAGATGTATTGGAAGGTTGAAAAGGATGTGTTGAGATCCCTCAAGTGCACTAAACAATATGGGTTGTGGTACTAATGGACATAGGGAGTGAAGCTTGAAGGCTTCAATGATGGATATTGGGGATGGAGTCCATCCGACAGGAAGAGAACATTAGGAGGGATCTTCAGTATTGGGTTAGCAACAATTTTGTAGTACATAAGGAAACAAAGATTGGTTTCACTCAGTTCAGGAGAGGCAGAGTACATGGATGCAATTCAAGCAACATGTGAGGCCATTTCGAGGAGGAAGATTTTTGTTGGTTTGTTTGGTCAACAGATGGATCCAACTATGATTCATTGCGATAATCAGAGTTGTATCAAACTCTTTGAAAATTTAGTTTTTCATGATAGGTCCAAGCATATTGATATCCAATATCATCATCTCAGAGATTGTTTATTGAGGAGGATTATGTTGTTGGAGTATGTTCTCGTGGAGGAGAAAGATGTTGACATTTTGACAAAGGCATTGTGAAGATATAAATTCGAGTTTCACAAAGATAGGATCAGGGTAGATGATAATCCCTTTCATGTTGAGAGGGAGTGTTGAGAAATGGAAACAAGAAATTGTATTTTAATTTTTCCTTGAATTAAACTAAGAATTAAAATCAAATTCTATTCTCATAGCAAATTGTAAATATTTAATTAAGTTTAATTAACTTAATTATCTTAGGAATTTCTAGTTGGAAGCCTTTCTATAGTAATGTTTATGTTCTCCCTAAATTTTAGGGGTCCAAGATGAGTTTATTTGAGTTGTAAGTAGATGGCTCAGTTTGACTGAGTTATAGACAGTTAAAGTAGTTATAACTATTTGTGGAACTAGTAGAGGTCTAGTAATGAGTTGGTGCAATGGTACATCCTTAGTGCTACTCTAACTAATTGAAGATTACCTCACGAGAAACTCATGCGTTTCAATTAAGAGAAAGATTAAGTTGAGACTAGAGTGCGGGGATAGTGTAGTATCAGTTGCAAAATGATTTGAGTTGTACGGGTCATGCATGCAATCAAAAGAGGACCTAGATTTGGATTGTGCAGTTTTGGAAGAAGGAATTCCCTATTAAATATGGGATATTCCTCTCAGGAATTGTGCAAGAAAATAGAGGCTCAGTAGGCAACAAAAAATGGCGAAGTGTTGGTTAGTGTGAGCTTGTGAAGCATAGGGTTTTTCATATTTGTGCATGAATTATTCTTGTGAGAAAAAGATTTGTATTATCACTCAGATTTTTGATTAATGCAATAGATAGTCAGGGTTTTGAGGAGTGGATTTCCCTAGAGAAATAATAGTGTTATTTGTCTTTGATTATCTTACTCTTGTTGATTAGTGTTTTCATCGATCTATTGGTTTTTGTTGTTTAAAGAGTAGAGTAGATTATTGTCTTGTGTTCTAGTACATTACATGAGATGTGAATCTATATTCAAAATATACAACGTTTAGGTTGGCTTCCTGTTCGGGTGGTGATTCCACTTGTTAAACCATTCACAAGAGCTTACTCTAAAAGGAATATTGGTAGCCTGGTTAACCCCACTCCCATTTCTGAAAAGGTTCTAAGAGCTTGGTTAAACAAATTACACTCTATAGGGAAATTATTTTTTCTTGGACATAAAGCTCTCCTTGAGCTCCACTTGCTTTTCATTAATCCCACCAATCAAGACATCATGGGTGATTTTTATAGACCTTGAAACTTCACCAACATCTAAGGATATCTGCATGATATTCCAAATGAGTCTACTATGAGAAAGTTTCCAATCTTCCATGGAAATCATGTCAACAATGTTTAATCTCACATAAAGAAATTCAACACCTTCATCTAGAGATATGCTCATTCCACTGCCTACAACCATGAAGATGTTAGGATGAAACTATTTATTTTGTCAGTGGAAGATAATGCACTTGATTAGTTTCATGATAAAGAGGATAATGTCTTTGACTCTTTGACATTCAAAGAAAAATATGGAGATAAGAGTGAAGGAAAGTACTTGGTCAAAGGATTGAATACTATAAAGAAAAGAGAAAATGAAACGACCAAATAATTCAACCAAAGGTTTAATCATATTGTAAGGGATATGACTCAAGATTATAAGCCTCTGGACAAAAAAAAATTGGAGCAATATCTTGAAGCTTTTAATGGTGACACTCAGTATGAGATTAGGCGTTCCGAACCTACCACTATAGCCATTGCCCAGAATACAACTAAAGAGTTTGAAAAGGATAGGAAAAAATTAGGTAATTAGAGATCCCAAGTTTTGATAGAAGTCTAGCTAAATCTAAGGGAAATTAAATTAAAGAAGAAGATCCAAATTCAATTAAAGAATTAACTCAAGTAACCAGGGAAATGAAAATCAAACATGCCATACAAATGAGTGAAATGCAGAATATATTAATTCAAATGGATATAACCCGAATTCATAATATGCCTCCTAGGAATAACAATAATAACAAAGGTAGCAATAATCCTTTGCCAAGAAAAAATCCTCCTATTGATTAGAGGCCTCCCACACAACTTCAGTCTGCTGATATGCTTGACGAGATGATCCCTTTTTGCAGGCCTTGTGAAAGCTTCCATGATGACTGTACATGTGCCTTTGCTAGAAGAATTTGAGAAGAAGGATCAAATGAACAAGTAAATAAGCTGGCATGATTTCTTCATCATTCACCATAAATCATTTCATTGAAGAGAAGTAACTCATCACTCAAGCATATGGTAAAAACCATCTCAAGGGAAAATTTTAGAAATTCCTAGAAGTAAGGGATACACCTATTAGAGGAAAAGTAAATATTAGAGTTAGAACAAACAAGTTGCTTCTAAAAGGTACAAGTCTGGATTGAAAGTGGATTGGGCCGCATGAATTAATAGCATTAAGATGTGTGTCCCTGTACTTGAACTTGTACAAATTTCATTTGAGAGGGCATATTTCTTCAAGGCTTTGGATATAGTTCAACAGGTTAATGTTAATAATGATTCTAGGGATGAGGAAATTAAGTAGAAATATTTGAACTGCTACATGACAAATGGATATCATCAACCCTTCTTCCTAAATTTGGACATAAATTACTAATTGCTTCACAATTTCATGCTTGATTCTGATGCATTTAAAAATGTTATGAGTAAGAAAGCTATGGAACAATTGAACTTAACAATATATAGGCATTACCATAACATTTTCTAAATGGATTCTAAAAGGGTTGAAGTCCTTGGTGTGGTTAAATATCTACAGGTCTCTTTGGATGATTAACCATACAGGATGATCACCATGGACATATCAGTAATTTATGCACTAGATGTATGGGGAATGCTTCTTTCCAGAAAGTTTGCAACTGATTTATGGGGTTCTATTCAAAATTATTTATCTTATGCCACCATTCACGTAGTATCTAGTGGCATGGTGAAATTATATAGAGAAGTGGAAAGAATATATCACGTGGAAGTTCTAAAGAGATTGGAAAACAATGAAGAAGTTGTGCCATGAGGTCATCTGCCATATGTTGAATAAGACCTTCACCAGCCAATTTATCACTTTTCATCATTTCATTGCACATGCCCTCCTCCAAATAGAAAAAGAAGCATGTTTCAGTTTGACAAGAGATATGCAATGCAATGATGAATAGTTACACCAACCAAAGAGGGTCAAGTTTCAACAAGGGACATCTGATAAGCATCCCATTGATCTACGATTCAGCAAGTAGATGTTAAATATTGTGCCACATCGATGACAACTGATGCCATGGGGCATCGTTTATATAGTATCTCTAACCCTACTCCTTTTTATTTCATGTGGTTAGCTATTTTGAGTTCACACATTCATGTTATGTCTTTTATATTTTAGTTTGTTAGAGTAGATTTTTCTATTCCAACATGATTTACTATGTATGCATGATGATTTTGATTTTGAATGGATATCTATTTGATGGAATTCTTTTTTATTGGATGTAGGATTCTGGGATTCTAACATTGCTTAATGGAAGCAACATGTCTTGATATGGAGCTAGATGTTGCACATTGCTTTCAAAGTTCCAAGGAAGTAGATATGCCAAAAATTTTCAAAGGGTTAGATCATTAGTCATCAATTTATTAAGTCATTATAAACATATTCTATAAATTTCTAATGTAAATGATGTTAGTAGGACTGTGTATGTATGTAATTGTCTAGGTAAGCCTATTATTGTGGGAAGGGTTTCATCCTAGGAGGTTTTTCATCTCACTAAATCATCTTTGTTTCTAAACACAAATGGTCGATAGATTTTCTCCCTCGAGCCTCACCACAAACCAAGGGTGGAATTCTTTGTCAAAGTCTTAGGTGAGTCCTAGTGTTTTAGTTGTCTTATGTAAAAGTGATTTGAGAATAATTTAAGCTAGTTGGCTAAATTATCTTATTACAAATAACGTTGTCTACTAGATCGTATTGTGTCGCAAAATTGGGTGTGTAACTTTAGGGACTATATCGAATGGGTGTTCCCCCTTTGAGGGTTGAAAATGTAATCATATTTTGTAAAAAATATTTTAGTGCATGGTCCCTCATACTTAGACACCATGGCTAAAATATTAGAGGGTGGAAGAAATATTTAATCCCCTCAAGTGTCAATTAATTATTTTTTTGGAAAAAAATTATATTAATCTTAATTAAATAGAGTGAAAATGAAGGTCTTAGAGAAATTATACTATCCAAATGGAAACAATCATGGATATCATAGAAATTAATTTTTGGAGGTCCCCCACCAAGGGAATATTGGAAACTTCAAGAAAAATTGGACCCTTGGACCTTGGTGGTTAAGTAAAAGTCAAATTTTTGAGGAAATTGTCTCAAAATAATAAATTTTGAGCTAATAAAAAATGTGTTAAATGAGAAATTCGAAAATTCCCCAAAAGTAAATATTTTTGACAGTGGAGATTAAAAGAGGAAAAAACATTTTTGAATAAATGACATTATTTTGACGAGGATCAAGCCAGATAACTGTTATTTTCCACTTGGAGAATTTATCTATAAATTAGGAGTCATTTGTGTCTAAAGCGATCTGATGTTTAGCTAAGAAAATTCTGCAGAAAATTTTATGTAACACAATTGTCTTGCTGGGAACATTTTTTTGAATCATAATAAAGACTTTGGGGTGTAGTTCATGGTGTTTATTGTATACTGATATGTGGTATGTATTGGGAAGGGGAATTCCTATATTATGCTTAAAATTTTAAAAGTTTTTTTTATTCATTATGTTTTCACCTATTACACCTTTTCGCAATTGTGTCAAATAATGTCAAATGGTGGCCGAAAAGGGAGAGCCTAAGTGAAAAAAGGTCAAAGGGGAGAGAAAATATTAGAGGTTAAAATCATAGGGAGGAGGCCAAAATCAAAAGCCTAAATCTCAAAGCCGAAGGGAAAGATGAAATCTAAAGAGGAGTGTCAAAATTGGAAACCCGATCGTATCCTAGCACGATATCAGGAAGGTTAACAAGAAGGCTTATCAAAGGTCAGGTTTTCAGAGGATTGAAAGTGTTGGAACTATTTTTAATTCCTTTTTTGAAAAACTTACAATGAAGAGGGGCTCTGATATAGGTTGGGACTCAGTCTTAAAGCATTCCAAAGGGACCAGAGGACCCAAAACAAGGCGGGACCTCGGAGCATAGGCCATTAGAACATCAGAGTTTCAAAACTCCTTAACAAATGCATCTCTTTGGAAAGCACTGAAATCATGGAAGAAGGGGAAATACAAAGGAGAGCTTTGAAAATCCAAACATCCCAGGGAACTTTTTTTTGTCCTCTAAAGAAGACTCCTAGTAGTTGGTGCTTGTTCTGAAAAAGAAAACATTGCTAATGACATCAGCATGATGTGGCAGCATGGGGGACATGTGGCAGTTAATTTTGGAATTTTTAAAGGCCTAAAGGATAAAATCTAGATGACATGTGTCACTACCTAGGAGGCACCACGTGGATATGATGAAATAAGCATGATGTCACTTCAGAGGTCTTAAATTCGGAGGAAGAGGCCATAAAAAATTTGTTTTAATTAGCATTTGAAAAATATTCCAATGGAAGGAGCTCCGAAATCATGTGGCAGTTGGTCATTTAGACTCAAAAGAACCAAGGGCACAAAGCTGGAGTGAGCACCAAGAGCTATGAGCTCATCGGAAGTGGAAATTTTGGTAAGTCCAAGGTCAATTCTTAATTTGAAAACTTATGATGAAGAGGGCTTCGATGTTATATGGTGCTCATTAATGGAAAACCAAAGGGATAAAGGGCATGGAACTGGGCAAAGAACCTAGGTGCTAAGATGGAATTTCAGAGGATGATCACCATTAGAGCTTAATTCTAATCCTAATTTGAAAAGCTTCCGATGAGAGGGGCTTCAATATTTGCTCACACTTGGTCAAATAGACCTAAAATAACCAAGGGCTCTGACCAAAGCCAAGCACCCATCATTATAAATCATTTCAGAGGGAAAGGCCATCAAAACTTTAGTTTAATTATTATTGGAAGAACCTATGATGGAAGGACCTATGAATCATGTGGTAGTTGGTCACGAAGACTCAAAAGAGTCAAGGGCATATATCCGATAGAGAACCTAAGTGCCAAGAAGGAATATCAAAGTTTGAAGGAATCATAACTCTTTTAATTCCTTTTTGAAAAACTTCCGATGAAGAGGGGCTATGATACAGACTAGTGCTTGGTCATGAAAATACAAAGGAAACCAACGCAAAACCAAGGACCTTTGGGACCCTTTATCTCTCCTCAAAATTAGACACATGGTAGCAGATAGTTGGCTCTGAGACGTTGATAGGGAAGATCATGTTAGCATGCCATGGCTGGACAAGGAAACATGGTAGGCGATTTTAATATTTTGGAGGGCCTAAAGGGACAAATCTGGGTGACATGTGTCACCACTGAGGATGTGTCATGTGGAGATGATGACGTCATTTCAGGGATTTGCATTTTAGAGGTGAGAGAAATTATAAATCTTTTATAATTATCTTTTGAAAATGTTGTGATGAAGACAACTTCAATATTATATCATGTCTGTTCATGGGAACTCCATAGGACGAAGGGAGCAGAGCTTAGGCGAAGAACCAAGAGATATGATCTCATCAGAACTGGTAGTTTCCATAACTCCAATGTTAATTTATAAATTTGAAAACTCCTATGAAGAAGGCTTCTAATGCAGA
Source organism: Pinus tabuliformis (assembly GCA_031772625.1). Lineage (NCBI taxonomy): Eukaryota > Viridiplantae > Streptophyta > Pinopsida > Pinales > Pinaceae > Pinus > Pinus tabuliformis. The sequence goes on from CM062807.1 coordinate 1,234,278,830, forward strand.
CTTTCACATGGTCATGAGAGATCCATAGAACCCATATCCAAGGGAATATTTAGCATCTAAGTGCTATGGAAAAGTTCTGATGGTGAAGGGGGCTCCGATATGTGGTGGTTCTTGGCCATGACCATCCAAAGAACTAAGGGTGAACCACAAATTTCAAAGGGAGATAGGCCCCTAACAGGAGCACAAAGGCTTTAACACCCAAGCATTGAACTTGAGGTCACAACACCTAGTCCCATGGGATAAACAAGAAGAGGGCCAATGGAAGAGGACCTTGAAGGCATAAAAAATTTATGTTTTTATAATTTTATTTCAAATGAATTCATGAGGATAGAGAGCTTTGATATTGTAGCACCTATGCATTAAGCCTTTAGCCATAGGTATTTGTCCCATTGTTGATAAGTGATAAAGGATCTTAAGAAACGGGAAGCAAGGGTGATCGGAACTCAGTTTTTCATAAAATCCTTTCATAAGAATTAAGATATGATAGGGCCTAATACTACAACGTGGATATAGTCAAATATGGATGGGTCGGAAGCTATGCTGCAAAGCCCCTCTAATGCCAACATAGTTGATTGCTTCTATCTCTAGAAAGGGGTCATTCAAGCAGTTCTGGGGAGAAAGTGACAAGCATATCAGCTGGTAACTGCGTAGGAACACCGTGGCAGAGACGTGGCCTAATAAAATGAAATCACATCAATTGGCATGGAGATATTTTGCGGTAGCCATCATTTAATTTTCCCAAGTTTTGTTATTTTGTAATTTTTACATTTTAAAGAAGGAACCAATTTGTTATGTAATCATTTGAATATGTTCACGCTGCGGTATCTATTTAATCAAACAACTGTATCATTAGAATATATTTTGTAAGTTTTGGTTCAAATCTCCCCCTCTACCCATAAATAAGGGGAATAAACTCATTTGAAGGGTTCCAAAATCATGTTCCCAGAGGTCCGAAATATGTCTTTATAGGTATTTTGATTTCTGTCTATAGAAAGAGGTTCCAACTCTTGGTTCAATGGCTTGTTCATGACGTTCTAATGCTTATACACAAGTCAAATATGTTAGACCTATGATATAGGCTCCATTTTAAAATATTAATGAAGTCGATCTGGTGATTCCAAGTGGAGTAATGTGTAGTATGTGTTCCCCTATGTTATAGTGTAACAATGTTACTTGTGCAATTACAGATTTACTAGTGTTATATCGTAGCCAACAGTACCTGTGAGATCACATATTTACCAATTTTATTTTGTGACATAATGTATTGATGAAAATATAGAGCTAGAAACCTTAAATATGCTCCAGAATTTATGAACTTTCATCTAGTTATTCTACCATAGTTCTGTTGGGATTCATTGTTTAGGACTCTGTGTTATCCAGCCCTCCACATTGAATTCCTTTCTTACTTTTTCCCTCTCCATTTTTACTACAATGAAAAATATTAAGCTACATTTTACTATGTGTCAGCCACCATATCAGGACATTTATTCTTGGGATGAGTGATATCTACCTACATATATTTGTGTGTGTGTGTGTGTGTTTAAGTCTACCTTGATGAAGGGTGATTGAACCAAGTTATGAATCAGTATAATTCAAATTATGTTAAATACGGAGTGAAACATGAAATCTCAAAAAATATTCAAGGCACTCCTCTAATATTTCCTAAGAACTGACCCTTTCCTCAACTCGGGGGTTGTCTTTAAAAGATACAACACATTAGATGGTGATAAGAAAATTATATGTTTGAAACACTGAGAGGGCGGGTGAATTAGTATTTCTTTTCAATTATTATTTTACTAGTTAAATAATTTATATTTAGAACACAAAATGAAAAATAGGATTCTCTAATTAATATAATATTTACAATAAATCAGATACAATGTATATAAGGCTCCAATCTATTGCCAAGAACCAACTTGGACATTTTGTGAGGCTCCAACCTCTAGGGAACCAACCCTATCTTGTCAAGGCACCAACCATGGATTTAGGAGACCAACGACACCAATCCTTCCAATTCCGAGGCACCAACTCTAAGGGCTCCGATCCTATATTGTCAAGGCATGTTTGATAGTAATTCTCTGCTCCCAAAATCTTGTTTACTGAATTCTGTCAATTTACAGCTTCACTATAGTCTCCATGCTACAGCATCAATGACAACCTATCTTCATAAGAAGGAGTCTTCACAATGCTTCATATTGTCCTCACAGAGTCTGCAAAGTTACCTCATGATGATATCAACTACCCATCATGATCTTCAATAATGTCTCCACACAAATTCAGTCTGTCTATAATGAACTGCACTAAGCTCTGCACAAAAACCAACTCTCTGTTTCAAGCCTCTGTTCTCATTTTCACGGTAAATGCTTCTTGCATGACTACTTCTCACTATTCTTTCTATCGTGATCTATTACTTCCCGGAAACAAATTCACATACGCTTCAATGGTAGTGTTGGCTACTACTCCCTTCATGTGATGTTAGATGAAACTTTATTTTTCCCTTCACAGAATTGTTCTTCAAGTTGCATTATGTACCTGATTAATTCATCACTGGTTTGAGCCTTTCAAAGGTTAACTCGATCAACAGAGTTGCTCATCCTCCAGCTTCCTCTTGTCATGTTGGACCTTCAGCTTCCTCCTGTCCTGCTGGACCTACCGCTTGCTCTCTTTCTTCCAGTTCACACATTTTGAACTTTCCTTGTTCTCTGTTATAGATGCCTGATACGCCTGACCTTTGGCTTCCTTTTCACTCACTTGGTCTTCGGCTTCCTCTAAAATTGCTCGACCTTTTGGCTTCCTTATTTAATCGCTTGATCTTCGGCTTCCTTTGCGCTCACTCGACCTTATTCACTCGCTTGATCTCTGGCTTCCCAATCTTCGGCTTCCTCTGTCTCTTCAAGTTCACCAATACTTAAAATACACTTTCATTTGAAAGAGAGGTCGAATTACAATAGTGTTGCATATTAAAATTATATCAGAGAGGACGTCTTTAATATTCATACAATAGACTCATTATTTACAAAGGATTTCATAGGAGAGGCTATACCCATGGGGAGGTCGCACATGCCACATCACTATGTCAATTCACAATCGCAACTTTCGGAAACACCCGCAAGTGCAACCCTTTGGCTTCATGATATAATATTGCCGATGCACCTATTTTTGACTGATGTGATATTCCAATAAGATTCTTTTGATAAATCAATCAGGTCCACAAATTATATCGCAATCGGCAGTTAGGTTCACAAGACTTATCGCAATAAACAGTCCAGCGGTGTCAACCCTTTTAAACTTTGCGATTCAACGGATGTGATATTTGTTAAGCCATGCTATAATGGTGTAATGGGCCTACAAGGCTATCGAAATCACAGGTTTTAATTGGCATTCCTTTGTGATACATAACTTCCAATGCAGACGCGATATACTATTAAATCATGTTATAGTGGTGTAGCAGTTCCACAATAATATCGCAATCGTATCTATCAATGTGACATCCATTTATGAACTGTGATATGAAAGTTCCAATGGGCGGATGCGATATTACATTAGGGTTGTTACCATAAACTATTCGGGTCCATGTATTATATCGCAATTGGGGATTTCAGTGTAGCAATAGCTTCAATACTTGCGACGCAACAGATACGATATTGTATAAGGTTGTTTCCATAACATTTTTTGGCTCCACGATACATATCGCATCGGTGGCTTTGGGTAGTGGTACATAATAGACCTGTCAATGAATATTGCCGATATTGATTTCTCCAATGCATTGTGAAATTTTAAAGGGTTTACATGGTTTTTTCCCTCCTTCGATATTTCTCCTTAATTCCTTTGATATGGCTCTTACTCTTGGGTTCTCACCCCTGTGACTTCTCTTCACTCTTCGGCTCTTCCGATAGCTCTTCTTTCGATGATTTGTTCCTCTTTTTAGCTCTTTCCTCATTGTGTGATCCTCTTTATGCCTTCAGATATTTCATGCGATATCTCTGATATGGCTCTTACTCTTGGCACATGCGATAGATCTGCTTTTTCGCGGCTTGTCGCTCCTATGGCTTCTCTTCACTCCTATGACTTCTGATACATTTCTCCAATGCTCTATTTATGCTCCTCCACCGTTTTCTTCCTATCAGTTCTTCTTGGGCATGTATTACATGTGATACTTCTAATATGGCTCCTCCAATGTTTTCTTCTCTACTCCTATGATATTGTTGTTGCTCTTTGTTCTTCTGATAGCACTTACCCTTGGGCATATGCGATAACCTGCTTCCTTGATGGCTTCTGATGAACTGTTCCTATTATTCTTTGACTGGTCTTTTTCTTGACTTCCAATGGCTTCCAATGTCTTTCAAATGACTTCCCTGATGTATTTGCTCATTCGCTTCTTGCTCCTTTTTCTTCATGGATCTTCTCTACTTCTCCTTGGCTTCATATCATCATTTAGTATCCTATAATATTACATATTGACATCAATAACAATCTAGATCAACAATCTTCCCCTTTGTCATTGATGGAAATATTCTTCTTCTCTCCCCCTTTGACATCAATGGAAAAGGAGTGCTCAGGGACTCCCCTGTCGAACTGCTCCCCCTATCAAATTGCTTCTATTATTTATGAGTAGTAGATCTTCATGGGTATGTTACTCCCCCTGTCATAGTGCTCTTCTTTTCACTCAAGATAGAAGAATTGATGCATTATCATCAACTAGCACATTATCCCTTCTTCATGTCCAAAAAAGCAACTACTTTCTCATGGCTTCAACAATGCTTAAGGATGCTCCACTTCAATGCTTCCAAACAGATTGCAAATAGCCACACACCAAATTTTCAAGTCCAAGTGTTTATTCTTCAATCCATATTATGTTGTCTCCGCAGTTAGAATTAAGAGGCCTTCATAGTCCGAATCAAGAGAAAATGCCACTGAAATTGTCTTTCTTGGTATCTTTCTTCAGATCAGAATTCCTTTGTATCTCTATGCTTCTCCTTAATTTACTGAGCTATATTCGACTACACAACATTCGCCTTTCTATAGTCTTTATGATGAGCCATATTTTCCTTGTGTTCTTGTAAAAGTCTCTGCAAGTTATCTCCACTGGTAGATTTTGATATCCCATCTGTGACTGTCTTTTAAATTTTTTTTCACTGATTGGAATCTTTTTGCAATGCTTCAGTGTTGTTAGATGCTGCCAACTTCTCTTGCTTCAAGCTTCATTCCTAGATGATATATTTTTTTGAAGGTTGCCTCTATTTTTTTCCTTAATTTACTTTTTCTCACATTGAATGCCTGAGTCGAGACATAAACTTCTGTAATAACAACAACATAGTTATTTTCTCTATTTCTAAAGTATTAGATGACCTTCTCTGCTACTCCAATTTCTACTTAGTGATCAAGTGGAAGACATCTTCAACAATAGTCCAAAGAATAGTTAAGAGATCATGTTCTTCAATGTAGTGCTCCTGAGAAATGATCTTTATCAAAGGATGATTGTTAATATAGCTCATCAAGAATTTCATAAGGACCCTTTCATGAATAGCTTCTGCAATAATGATCAAGAATCACAGGCTCCCCCTAACTGTATGCATCATCTCTTTTGGTAGAGTCTTCCCATCAAATGCTTAGATTTTCGAAGATCAGGCCAATAACATGTGTTGTTGGCTGGAGAGTTCAAGGGACTTTCGGATTGTATTTGCTTCCTTCTCCATACTTTTGTAACTTTCTTATTTGGCCTACTTCTAGCTTGAGAAGGTGCCCAAGTCAAGGTACAATTATGTGCCATATGACCAATTTTATGACACTTGAAGCATTCTATGTTGTGTTGATAATAGCAACAAGAAATGCTAAAAATAACATTGCTATAAATAGCAGTCCAGCCAATGTTGAACATAGCAACAAGGAATGAATAGAAGTGCTAAAAATATCATTCTATAATTAGCTATTCGGGATACCTTCCTATTTTAGTTAGTCCTTGAACTAAAATAGTGAAGTAAAATTCGAATTTTATCTTAGTAGCTATTTGTAAAATAATTTATTAAGTCATCTTGAGTTAATTAGTTAAGGAAAATCAAAAATGAAGTCTATGTGGGGACATGCAATAGTTTCTCCATTAATTGAGGAATTTATCCATCAATTAAAGAGATAAGGATGAGTTGTAATTAGTTGGATCAGTTAACTGAGTCAAGTCCAGTCATATTAATTCAAACAGTTTGTTGAATTAATGTGAGTTCAGTTAGTTAATGCATGCATGCATGTAATTGCTGCACTTCAGATAACTAAATATTGTCTCATAAATAACACATGCATGTTAGTTCAGACAAAGACCCAGTTGAGATCAGTGGAGGAGAAGTGTACTATTAGTTGCTAGAATATTCCATTGTGAATATTCCTTGCATGTAGAAGGAATTCTTTCCTTGAGGATTGTGTAGTTACTTATTCAGGTTTTGTGAGTATGATGAGGCCAATTCACACATGTGGCTTCACTGGACCCCAAGAAAAACTACACAAGGAAATAGGAGGCTTGGAGGGCTTGAGGAGGACATATATAGTGTTTATTCGGTCTGTGCGTTGTATTGTTTGATTACAGAGAGAGAAAGATAGCTTGAGAGTTGATTCTTCTTGTAACTTGAACAAGATTTCCACTTTTATGATAATACAAAGATTGGGGTTTTATGTTGAGGCTTTCCCAGGGTTATTTCTTCTGTGTTATGTGTGATTGATTTCTCGTTCTCAGTTATATGTGTCCTCTTGATCTTGATCAATTTGATTAAGCTTCTGCAAAGTGTTGTAGAAGTAGATCTTGTATTGTGTTTTTATATTGCATAATTTGTTGATCCACAGTGGGAATTTCTACATGGTTTAGAGCAAAAGTGATCAAGGCGAAGAATAATATACAAGAAGGAGATGTTCAAAGTTTGTGGTTCTTGAATATAGAAATCAAGTTCTTATCACATCTCAATTTCACCAACGACGTTTAGCGGTTTAAGACTCGAGTATGCCCTTGATGGCAGCTTAAATTATATAGCCTGGAAGGATTGCATGGATGTAGTATTAGAGGATAGCGGTCTAAAAGACTTCATTGATAAAGAAGTCTGCAAGCTAACTGATGCTACTCAACTGGAAGAATGGAAGAAATGTGTGGCTAGAGCAAGGAGAATCCTCCTGGAGGGAGTTCGAGACCACATTGTCTCGAGCCTCCATGGGTAGGAGACACCATTTTCGATGTGGAAAACATTGAGAGATTTATATCGAAACAACAACAATCAGAGGAATCTAGCACTGAAAGACAAGCTTCGTAAGATCAAGTGTGAAAAGGGTGACACAATATCCACATATCTGAACAAGCTCACGACCTACAAGGATGAGCATGGAAGTGTAGGGATCATGACCGTTGATGATGACATGGTGAGTCTTGCGCTCCTTGGTCTTGCTAAGAGTTGGCATAGCTACCATGACTCGGTTAATGGAAGAAAAAAATTGCGAGATTGGGAACGAATTTGGTCAGAACTGATGCAGGAGGAAATAAGAAGAAACACCAGAGATGGATCCTCATTGAAGAAATATGATGAGGAAAATCTAGCCTTAGTGAGTAAGGCGAGGAAAGGGAAAGGGAGGGTGTCCCGTCCCAAATCCAGTACTTCCCATGGTGGGAAGAAGATTGACAAATCGAAAGTGCAATGCTTTCATTGTCATGAAGTGGGCCATTATGCTACAAATTTTCCATAGAATAAATCCAAGAAGGGTTCCTCGAAGGGATCTGATGGTGAGGCACTAGCCTCATAGTTTGAGTTGGATTTCTCACTTATTGCATGCATGTTTTCATCCATGGTGGGATGTCTATGGTACCTGGAAATGGAGCTTCATTCCACATGTTAGGTGACAAGAATATTTTCAGTACCTTGGAGGAGAAGAATATCCAGATGCGAATCGAGATGGGCGATGATGGAAAATATCGTGTTTCAGGTGAAGGTACGGTTGTGTTTCAGAGGGAGCATGGAGCTCCCCTCCCCTTGATTGATCTAGGTCTGAAGAAGAATCTTGTGTCTATCGCTATGCTAGAAGATAAAGGTTATGATGTAGTCATTAGTAAAGGAAAGGTATTCCTGAGGCATATCAGTACTGGATAGACAAAGTGAATAAGGATTCGACTTAAGAATCTTTACAAGCTAGAGGTAGATGACTTTGCCGCTTTGAGTTCCAAAGCTAAGATGGTGCAGAGCCAAGATGTTGGTGAGCTATGGCATAGATGACTGGGCCACTTGCACCATGGAGCCCTGAAGATCGTGCAGTAGATTTCTACTAGATTACCCAAGGGAAAACATGAGCAGACAAGTACATGCAAAGGTTGTACCTTGGGTAAGTATGAGAAATATTCCTTTCTAGATCGAGACAATAGAGCTAGAGCAATCCTATAGGGAGTTCACTCAAATGTTTGTGGACCTTTCTCTATAGCCTCCACCGCTAAACAAAGGTACTATGTTATTTTTATTGATGATTTTTCTCGTAGATACTAGATCTACTTTATGCAAAAGAAGGATCATACCTTCTTGAGATTTTGTGAGTTTAAAGCCTTTGCAGAGAAAGAATCTGGAAAGAAAATAAAAGCATTGCATAGCGACAATGGTGGAGAGTATGTCTCCCAACAGTTTAAAGACATTTGCACTGCAAAAGGAATTAAACGGGAATTGACAGCACCCCATAACCCACGGCAGAATGGGATGGCCGAAAGGAATAAAAGATTGATTGTGGGAGTAGCTCGAGCGATGTTGCATGACCAAAGCCTACCACTGCATTTGTGGGCTGAGGCATGCAATACAACAGTATATTTGCAGAACAGAAGCCTGCACTGTATACTAGGAATTAAGACACCTATGGAGGCCTATTTTGGGAAGCGAGCTGATGTAAGTCACTTCTGAATCTTTGGATCATTAATTTACTGTCATGTGACCAAAGATGCTAGGAAGAAGCTAGATGTAACAGCTGAGTTGGGAATACTTGTGGGGTACATGGATACACCCCACAACTATTGGGTGTACCTGCCTTCCACTCAAAGGACTATGGTACATAGGGATCTGAAGTTCGACGAGCAGAAAGCCATGCAAGTGTCACTTGAGAGGGAGCTCAAGTTGCATGCAGAGGAGGAACTTTCAGTTCCTAAGGAGGAGGAGCCTCAAATTGATGTGGAGTAGCCGCATGCAGAGGATCTAGGAGTGGAGACATCCACTCATGTTAATACTTCCAGATATGGGCGGAAACGATCAAGGGAAGTTGACAGGTTGATGTTGGATGCACGGGAGAATGTGGGACAACCATATTCTCAACGTAGACAGAGGAGGTCACCCGAGAAGTACACTGGGTACATGGCCCTGGTTGGGAAGTGTGTAGATACCGAACCTTCTTCATTCGAGGAGGCAGTGCAGCAACTAGTCTGGGTTGATGCAATGGTAGAGGAGTATGACTCTATCATTCGGAATAATGTGTGGGATGTTGTCCTAAGGCCTCAGGGCAAGTCAGTGGTGAGTTCTAGATGGCTTTACAAGGTAAAGCAGGTAGCTGATGGCAGTGTTGAGCAACATAAGGCAAGGTTTGTTGCTCGGGGTTTCTCACAGGAGGGGATCGAATACGATGATACTTTTCTCCCATAGCAAGGTATTCATCGATTAGATCGATGTTGGCACTATCAACTCAGATGGGGTGGAAGATCCACCAGATGGATGTGAAGACAACATTCCTCAATGGGAATATTGAGGAGGAGGTGTACATTGAGCAACTAGAGGGTTTTGAGACCTTCAATCGTGATTCGCATGTGTGCCGACTCAAGAGGGCTTTGAATGGGATGAAGCAAGCACCCCATGCTTGGCACACTAGGATTGAAAACTAGTTCACCGGGTTGTGCTTCAGCAAGAGTGAAGCAGATGTGAACCTTTACCACATCATGGTAGAAGGTAAACCATTGTTCATTGTTATTTATGTCGATGATTTGATTTCGACAGGTGATGATTAGTTGATACAGTCTTGCAAGGAGGACCTTGCAAGAGAGTTCGAGATGAAGGACATGGGCCTTACGCACTACTTTCTAGGCATGGAGGTGTGGCAGAATGATGGTGAAGTATTTGTGTCTCAAGGAAAGTATGCCAATGAGATACTCAGGCGCTTTCACATGGAGAAGTGCAAGCCCATGCAGACTCCTCTAGCTAGGAACTGGAGGAAGGAGGATGCTACTTCAGGTGAGGTAGTAGCTGCTACTATTTATCGGCAGCTCGTGGGTTCACTTATGTATCTAGTGAATACATGACCTGACTTATGCTTTGCGGTGAACAAACTGAGTCAAGCTATTTTTTAGCCTACCAAGTTGTTTTGGAAGGCAGTGAAGCATGTGCTAAGATACCTCAGAGGCACATCTCAGTTCAGATTGTGGTACAAACAGACATAGGGAGTGAAGCTTCAGGGCTTCACAGATACGGATTGGGCAGGGAGTCTATCAGATTGGAATATCACTTCTAGAGGAATCTTGAACCTTGGTTCAGCTCCAATTTCTTGGTACATTAGGAAACAGAGATCAGTTGCACTTAGCTCAGCAGAGGGTGAATACATGGGTGCTAGTGAGGCTGCATGTGAGGCCATTTGGATGTAGAGTATTTTAATGGGATTTTTTGGTCAGAGGATGGATCCTATAGTGATCTACTGTGATAACCAGAGTTGTATCAAACTCTTTGAGAATGCAGTTTATCATGACAGGTCCAAGCACATTGATATCCCGTATCACCATCTTCGAGATTGTGTGGTCAAGGGGATCATGTTGTTGCTGTATGTTTCGACCAAGGAACACGATGAAAATATTTTGACTAAGGCATTGTCAAAATGCAAGTTTGAGTTCGACATAGATAGGGTTGGGGTTACTGATAATCCATTTCTTGTTGAGAGGGAGTGTTGAAAATAGCAACAAGAAACGCTAAAAATATAAATGCTAAAAATAGCACTGCTATAAATAGCAGTTCATCCAGTGTTGAACATATCAACAAGGAATGAAAAATGGAAGTGCTAAAAATAGAATTTCAGGATACCTTCCTATTTAGTTAGTCCCTGAACTAAAATAGTGAATTAAAATTCGAATTTGATCTTAGTAGTTGTTTGTAAAATAATTAATTAATTCATATTGAGTTAATTAGTTAAGAAAAATCAAACATGAAGTCTATGTGGGGACATGCAACAGTTACTCAATTAATTGAGAAATTTATCCATCAGTTAAAGAGATAAGGATGAGTTGTAATTAATTGGCTCAGTTAACTGAGTCAAGTCCAGTTATATTAATTCAAACAGTTTGCTAAATTAATGTGAGTTCAATTAGTTAATGCATGCATGCATGTAACTACTTCACTTCAGATAACTGAATATTCTCTCATAAATAACTCACGCGTGTTAGCTTATACAGAGACCCAGTTGAGATCAGATGGAGGGGCAGTGTACTATTAGTTGCTAGAATATTCCATTGTGAATATTCCTTGCATGCAGAAGGAATTCCTTCCTTGAGGATTGCACAGTTACTTCTTTAGGTTTTGTGAGTGTGATGAGGCCAATTCACACATGTGGCTTCACTAGACCCTAAGAAAAACTGCACAAGGAAATAGGAGGCTTGTACAGCTTGAGGATGACATATACACTGTTTATTCAGTCTGTGAGTTGAATTGTTTGATTGCAGAGAGATCAGGATAGAATGAGAGCTGGTTCTTTTTGTAACTTGAATAAGATTGCCACTTGTATGATAATATAGAGATTGGGGTTTTAGGCTGGGGCTTTCCCTGGGTTATTTCTTCTATGTTATGTGTGATTGATTTCTCATTCTCAGTTATATGTGTTCTCTTGATTTTGCTCAATTCGATTAAGCTTCCGCAAAGTGTTGTAGAAGTAGATCTTGTATTTTGTTTTAGTATATTGCATAATCTGTTGATCTACAATGGGAATTTCTACATGTTGTTCATGTCTTGTTCTTGCGAAATTGCTTCTCGAAGATTGATTGGGATCATTATAAGCCCTACAATCTTTCTCCATGTGTCCAAAGTTTGTACAAGAATAAAAATAACCAAGAAATAAACTTTGGTACCTGGGAGATGGATATGTCATTGATGTACTTCTGAAGTCTTTCTGCCTTGAGATCCTTTGATGATAATCATTGCTTCTCACATCCTTGACATCATCTAAATTTCTTCTTGGAGCACGATTTCTTCCGTAGTTTCCTTGACTCTTCTCCTTGCCTTTGCTGGAACTGGGAGCATCAACATCTCTTTGAGGCATCCCCACATCCCTTTTGTTTGAAGCATTATCATTCTTATTTGAGGATTCACCTACATACCCAAGACCTGATTTATCAAATGGACATCTTTGATGGTTGAGCATGTCATCCAAGGCTTGAGAGCTCTTCAAGATTTTTCCATCCCTTCAACCTTTTTCCTGATGGAGACAATATCTTCTTCCAATATTTCACAATCATTATTCTTCTTAGCAAGTTGTTTCTCAGTTTCTTCCCTGATACGAGTAGCTTCATTTGCTTCTATTTTAACAGAGATGATATCTGACTTCATTTTGAAGATTTCTTCATTATCCTTTGCTAGACTGATCTCCATTTCTTCCTTCATCCTTGTAGCTTTACGTGTTTTGGCCTTGAGAAGGTTGATCTTAGATTTTAATTTGAAGATTTCTCCATCCTTTTATTTTAGTTGACATATCATGGTGTTTCTCTCCTTTTCTGCTTCATCAACCTATCCTTCGATGATTGCTAATGCTTCCATTGTCTTTGCAACTCCTTGTGCTAACTTTCTTGCTTCTTGTAGTTGAGATTTGAGAGAGGAGACCTCTACCTTATACTGACCAATCTCTTCTTCAAGTTTGTTCAATCTCTTGTGCCTTTGTTCAAGTTGACTTGACAAGGTATCTTAGAATTTCTTTTCTTTATCCAATTGATTTTTCATGGACATGACTTCTTCATGATTCTTTCTTTTTCTTTAATGAAATTCCTTCTTAAGTTTGGCAAGCTCTTCATCACTTTATTTTACTTGAAGCTTGACAAGGTCAACTTTCTTCCTTGTTTGGTCTTGGTCACCAGCTAGTGCTTTCATATTATGTTCATCATTTTCCTTTTTCAAATTGATAATCTCTTCCATGGTGTTGATGCCCCGAAATTCGTTGCAACATCAGGGAAACCACCCGGTCCGGACCTTAGTGCAGCTCCTTTTCCGTTTGGGATAGTGGCTCCGACTGGGGATAGTGGGACCAGTTTCCCAAGAATTATAAGTAAACAGGATGGATGAATGATTTACGATATAAGGTGGTAATAAGTGAACAACTAAACTATAAGAGAAATATAATAACTATAATCTAATCCCGGGACTTATCGATTTGTAGAGTGCAGCGTTTGATAATCTGTGCTTAATGGCAGGCATATAGATGACTCTAACACTAAAGCATAGATGTTTAAATCATTTAAGATTGCTCTGCATAATTAGTTATGCAGAGCGATGATAGCGAATTACTACACTTAGTCATTTATATCATTGCTACACGCATGAGTAAAAGAGATAACAAATCACAAAACATTCAATAGTGATATGAAATGAAGATTTGCTGTTATATTGCATACATGTATTCAACAATAGCAAAGATAATAACACAGCAATTCATATAATAGAAAAGAGCACAGATACAGATAATAGTACCATGTAAGCTGTTTGATCAATCCAGTATATTAATCACTATGTCGCGGTCCTTCCTTCAAACCAAAAAGCATTCCAAACAAGTGACAGTAGTGCACAATTGCATAAAACAGCCTTCTAAGCAAAATTAAGAACCATTGGTCGAGTTTCACAAAAGGATATAGACTGAAGCACAATAGTGCAAACTTCAGCCTTTAAGTCTTTTAAAAAATTTTACAACCCTTTCCAAAACAATGAAAGGATCTATAAATACTATGCTAATCTAAATATCTAAATATCTAAAAACTGAAAAGCTACTAAATTGGCATTAACAAATATCATCTTCTTTTCTGGCGATCTGGCAGTCAGCGGCGATGCTCATTCAGAGGTCTCTTTGCCTTTACTCCTTCGCTGACATATCGCCAGCATTGGCTCTACTTCTGGTGGAGTGTTGAGACACGAAGTTAGCTGGGCGTCATATGTGGCATCCTGAATGTCGGAAATCAGATATCGGAGGGCATCTGTTAAACAGTTAAGAGCCGACCTTTGAGAATGTGGTTTAATGAGAAAGAGCCAGTATGCATCGGCGGTTAAAGTATTTACTCCGGCGATTAACCGTCCTTGTTTCTCCAGATCAGGGTAATTTCTCTGCTCCAGCATGTTTGCTGTTGTTATGCTTCCAGGTGTGCACTGGGAAATCATGTTTGCCAGATAGAGTGTGTCGTTGACTAGATTGATCATGTTGCTGGCAATCATTTTACATCTTGAGGCTGCCCTTTCCGCTTTCATTACCTGAGTGTTCCATTCCATGAAAAGTATGTTCTTGTACGTTACATGGATTCGGGAAAAATTTGTCGCTTTCCATTCTGGAGTGTCTTGCCACTCAATATATTCCAATATGTCATCTTCGGCCTGATATAGCTTATTCCTGGCCTTTTCTACTTGCTCACACACTACTGTAGATGTTTCACATAATGACTCAGCGTCAGCAATTTGTCGGCACAAGAGTCTGATCTGAGATATTAATGCGCCATTTATTCGAGTTGCCTCTACTCTGAAATCATCAATACTCTGGGCGTCCTCGATACCTTCGAGCTGTGCCGATAGCTGAATTATTTGCTCGTCTTTATATTTTATCATTAGCTCATTTGATGCTTTTAACTGGGACAATGCCTCCGATAATTCTTTTGCCTTCTGAACCTCACTTTGGTCTATCCTCTGTTTTTCAATTTGCAGCTGCTGGGTTAACAAATTGTTTTCTTGCTGTTGAGCCAACGACTGCTCTTCTACGTGTGCTGCCTTATTTTTCGCCTCAATTACTTCTGCCTGCAATGCATATATTTCATGATCTTTAGTCTTCAACAGAAGAATTACCTCTGATGCTTTGTCAATAGTTGCTGCCGAATAAGCTCCCGCAAATTGCGACAGCTTAGTCAGATCTTCGGAGGGGTCTAATTCCCCCTTCCAGACCACATTGCCCGTGACTGTTTGCTCAGGAGAAATAGAAGGTTGATCAAACCTTCGTCTTTTCCTAGAGCGCCTAACAATGGCTCTATGATTTGGGCTGTAGAAAATGTCCAGGGGAGGAATTTCTTCCACATGGAGATCAATTTGATCGGACGGGTCTTCAGTGATTACCTCGACATCCTATAAAATGGGTGGGCCGCTGGTTCCTTCTAGAACCTGAGAAGAAGTAGTATCAGGAGCATTACTTGTTTTAGAGGTGTCTGAGTCTTTGGAGGCTTCCTTACCACTGATAATGGAATCGAATTGGTTCCATTCCTTAATCAATTCAGGATCGGTGGAGATTTGCTCACGTTGTTCTGTGTGGGCTTTACTTTGTTCTTTTTCTTGTTCAATCCTCTGTTGTTCCTAAAATGCCTTCCGCTGCTGCTCCTCCTGTTCTCTCTGCTGCTGCTCCTCCAATTCCCTTTTCTGCCTATCTTCCAGTTCTTTCTTTGCTTTCTCTTCTTCTTCCTTCTTCCTCTGTTCCTCTATTTCTTTCTATTTTCTTTGCTCTTGATCCTTTTGTGCCTTTTGCTGCCTTTCTATCTGCTCCCTTTTCTGCTTCTCTGCCTGCAGCTTGTTTTTCCTTTCCTCCTGTTGTTTATCATACTCTTTAATTGTAACAGGAGGTGGATGTATCTGCTGTTGACCAGGCTCGCTTGAGGAAGATGCTGGGGTTGTGGATAATAAATCTAGAGGCAAAGTTTGCAACCTTTGCTTTCTAAGTTTATTAAATTCAGTTAACTCCACATCTTCGTATCTCATTGCAGCAAGCTGTTTGGTTTGGCTTATTGAATCGGCACCTGCGAACAGGTCATCAAACTGATCTTCTTGATGGACAATCTTTGACAGTTTGGCCTGTTCCAGGGCAATGAAAGCACTCTTGTTTGGATCATAGAGTCTGTTTGGGATAGTGGCCAGGGATATCATTTGGAGTTTTGTTGCTTCTTTTTCTGCATTCTTGTAATTCTGCAGCGTATAAACTCCAATTCTTAAAGGAAAAGAGGGCCATCCTCTCTTTTTCTCATCTTTGAGAGTTTGTGTGACACCCCCGGACATAATCTGGTAGGAGATTTCCCGGGCTAACAATTTGTCTGGGATGTATAGAGGGAGAACGTGTGGCCTAGCCTTGCCTCCAAAAACTCTAATATAGGTAAAATGCTCTTCCCCGAACCAATGCACTACGGCTGGTAGGTCAAAAGAAGCTTCATAGGAAATTCTTGGGATGGGTCTGTCGAAAATAGAATAGTGGATGGGCACCATGAAACCATTGCAAATTTGATACAAATGGTCCTTGTAAGAGGGCTTCCATAATTTCCGATGGTACAAATGAATGGGTGTTGGATCATGGGTGGTCCATCTCCAACCAAGGACAGGAAACTCAGAATTAAAACACAGGGTATCCATAATGTAAGCAGAGTAATAAAATGGTGGGATTTTCCTTTCGGTGACTCTGGTTTTGGCTCTAAATTCACGAACAGCTATGACCAACTTATCAGACAGAATAGTGGCCCAATCCATAATTGTACTATTGACAGCTGCTTCCATTAAGGGAACCATGTCAATATGGATATTAGCAGAGTCATGTAATCCCCACAATCTACACATCATAATCCCAGCATAGCAATAGGGAGAAGCCAAAGAAGCATTGGAGTAGTTACCCGAACTTTCATGCTTGTGTTTGGCTGGGTTCTGCCTCCAATCTCGGAGGGGTTCGGATGGTGATTCATTCTCGTTCGCGAAATTCTCCACAAAGGTTCTGTTATAGACTAGCTCAGGTTCAGACAAATGATACATCCGCCTCAGGTCATCAGGCTTGAAGGACCCGAAAATCCTTCCATCCCTTGTATGAAAAGTTCTATCAGTGAGGGTAATTTCCTCAATTGCCCAGCGTACCACATCAGTGTAAGGTAGGACCTGCTCTCTGGCTGCTATTCTGTGCAAAAAGGAGTCGGCCAAGTCTTTGAGGGTTGCCTCGGACTTCCTTTGTTCATCCACACTAGCCTCAGTTACTGTTTTTTCCGGTTGCTCGGCCTCTAACAGATTATATGTACCCTGCCATGTAGTGCTAGGAAGACCAGTGCATGTAGTATCTGAGATTAGGCCTTCCTTCGAAACTATAGCAGCTTGACCTGCGACAGGTGTTACAGTAGAACCTGCAGCCTTCTTGAATTTCTTTCCCATCATGTTCAGGCTTCTCTTAACAGTTGAATTCTACACAAATGCAAGAGAAATCGTAACAAGGAAATAACAATGACAATCCATAACGGGATAGATATATTACTTGAAGCATGGCAAGATTAATTCTAAAAGTGGCTGCGGATCTAATGATTTGAGAAGGCACCGCAGATGCAATGATGGTGATTTTACAGCCTGCAGCTCCATAAATGACCATTACTTCGTTATTAAAACGAATGACCCCTTAAAGCGTGCAACATATTTTTTCAAAGGTCTAATCGTAAGTGTTCGTTAAATCGAAGGGGCAAAGTTTTAAATACGCATGCATTACCTTATCCCTGCATTTAACGACATTTTGAAATCTGTGCTTTTTTCAATTGGATTCAAATATAACTTTAAATATTTGAAATAATCACCTTTTAGGAATTCTGGTCATCATTAAGCGTCATCGCATCGCATCGGGGATGTGAGTGATATTATCGTTTGGAGAGATATTGGTGAATGTCGATTGCGACATCGCATCGTATTAGCATGCGAACACATTCCTAGATGTATATCAAATGATTTTCCGACTACCGATAGCGATATCACATCGCATCGGGGAAAAGATCTGAGCGTATTATGAAAATGTATGGGATTCCACCGACTACCGATAGCGATATCGCATCGGGTCGGGGCTTAAAGCGTTTTTTACAAGAGGCAGCGCCGATAGCCGATCGCCGATATTACGTTGCATCGGGGTGTAAGATATGTGCTCTTTTTGTGTGTGCATTGAATACCGCCGATCGCCGATAGCGATATCACATCGGAAAGGACCAAGGTAACATGCGATCTTGCGATTGCTTTTTCGGACTTAACCAAAAATTGCTTGTTATTTATTCAAAAAGGCTTTTATTCACAAATTCATTTGATTATCATACCTTTTTCGAACAAATTCATTAATGCCAATTAAAATTTTAAAAGGGACCCATTTCATATGTTAATTGTTTGTGATTAAAAATGTTATGAAATGGGGGGTTGTTGTAGGGCACAACAATTGGCGATTCGTTGGTAGAACCAGTTATCTCTGGACTGATAAACATACTTAAACTTTTTCAAATAGAATCTTTATAAGGGAAAGGAAATTTCTAATATAACTAGATGTCTATTGATTCTGAATAAAGCATAATTCTTCTGTTGACTTCCTCTTTTTATAAAGAAAATAAATGCATTTTAAGTTTTAAAACAGGTCTTTAATGGTTCATAAAGGTAAAACAGAAAACTTTTCCAAATCAACTTTTAAAGTAAACTCCTCTGTCATAGGTAGAGCCTCTGCTGCCAGCAAACGTTTATAGTCTCGGCAGGGTTACCTTTTAACCATGTTGTTGTCCATTGTTCCATTCACTTAAGAGTGTGACTAAACAGAATGAATTCAAAACATATTTTCACATTTTTTGAATTTCACTTTCTTTTCTTCTTTGCTTAAGATAAAAGCCATTGTCCTGGTTTGGTGGCCAGATAATGACAATGCCACTCACGGGTAGTAATCAAACTGAACAAGCTGGCTCGTGATGAGACCCCTTGTCTTGAAATTTCAAGCCATTACCCTGTTTGATATGCAGTTTTGGTAATGTCAGTTAAATTATTTTCCTATGAACATGGTAAGCAGGCTTGTAATAAGACCTCTTATCTTTAATCATTTATATTTTAGAATTACACTCTGAGTAATCATAAACTTTTGGTGAATGGGATGAACAACTATCTCCTTAAGAGTAAATGGATGACAGGTTGAGAGTTAAAGATGTTGAAGATGGATTAGCTCCTATTTTAATATAGATAACCTTTGGAGACCAGTTTTGAAAACCCAAGATGACTCATAGAACTACGTTCAGAGAGAAGTTTACAAAAGTTAGACTGCGATCTCAGAATAGAAAGATATCTAATTTCCTAGAAATGATCTCTCTTGGTTTAAGACTCTATTATCCAAAAGCAAATATTGATAGTGCCCCAGCGAGACAACTTTTAACTACAGCAAAAGGTCAATGGAAGATATCCCACATCCTTATTTTCTACAAATCCTACAAACTATAAAAACTATCAAACTATAAAGAGAAGGGGTTACCTCCTCAATTAAAGAATTTCTTCAAGATTAGACCATTGACAGGGAGAGAATCTCTCACCCCTGATAGATTTTGCAGTATAAAAGTGGAATGGCCTATTTTTTCACAGATCTGAAATGGTCCAAGCCACAGTTTCTGAAACTTGGAGTGTTTACCTTTGTCTTCATGGGCTTTGTCCCATTTCAGAACTAAATCTCCGACTTGGAATTGTTTAGGACTAGACGAAGCTAGATCAAAAGCTGCTTTAATGACTTGCTGATGTTTGGCGTGTGTAACCTTGGCCTTTTCCCTTTCCTCTTCAAGTTTGAGAATTTGATCATATCTAAACTGGATAGAGGAAGAAGGAGTTTCCTCAATAAATTGCACTAGGGCTAGAGATGGAAGAAGAATATTGGTTGGTACAATTGCTTCTTTTCCATAGACAAGATTAAACGGAGAGGTTCATATGGAGGCTTTCTGTGTTATCCTATTGGCCCATAATGCAAATACTAAGGATTTGTGCCAGTTCTTATGATTCTCTTCGATTGTTCGCTTAATAATTTTGATTAGATTTTTATTAGTTGATTCTGCTAGGCCATTACCCTGAGGGTAGTAATTAGCAGAATACTTTAATTTAAATCCTCTTTTGATAGCGAAATCAATCATTGCATTACCTGAGAAATAAGAAGCATTATCAAAGACAAGAGCGTTTGGAACACCAAACCTGGTAATGATGAACTGATCTATAAATTCAATGATCGCCTCAGAGTTTGTTGTTTTTAACGGAACTGCTTCTACCCACTTTGTAAAGTAATCGGTGGCTGTAAGGATATATTTGTGCTGCCTGGAAGAAGATGGATTAATTTCTCCAATGATGTCCAATCCCCATTGTTCGAAAGGCTGTTCAATGTTGACTGGTTGCAAAGGGAAAGCTGGTTTTTGTTGTCTTCCACTGGAAGTTTGGCATTTGAGACATTTCCTTACATACTCGTGAGCGTCCTTAAACAAAGTAGGCCAATAGTATCCAGCATGAATAACTTTATGAGCTGTTGTATCAGCTCCAAAATGTCCTCCTGCTGGTCCGTCATGTAGCTCCTGCAAAACCTTTTGAGCCTCAGGTTTCTCAAGGCATCTTAATAGAACAGAATCATAATTTCTTTTGAAAAGCACATCATTGATAATCGAAAAACTCTTAGCTTTCAATCTAATGGCCCTTTTGTTCTTGTAGGACAAATTCGTAGGTGCATAACCATTCTTTAAATAAAAGATCAAATCTGCATATTGAGATTCGGAATCGGGAACACTTAGCTGATTAACTTCTTGAGTTTGCTCTGTATCGCTTGATTCCGGAATGTTAGATGCTCCTGCTAATATCCTGCAAAAACCTTGACCTTTAACAATCTTTGCTGGCTTTATTTCTAGGTCATATTCTTGGAGAGCCGCGACCCAATTTGCCCTTTTTTCGCCCAATTCTTTTTGAATTAATAGTTGCCTAACTGCCGAGAAAGGAACTATCACTTTAGTATGGGTTTTTAAAAGAAAGGGTCGATAATGTTTGACTGCTTTAAAGACAGCAAAAGCTTGTTTCTCAACATCGGAATAGTTCAATTCAGCGCCTTGAAAGTTTGAACTAAAGAACGAGATGGGCGCTTCCAAATTGTCATCATTCAAATGGGTGAGCATTGCTGCGTAAGATAAGTCGGATGCAATGGTATATAATGTAAAATGATTAAAAAGATTTGGAGTATTCAGAGCTGGGGCATTGATTATTGATTGCTTAATGTCATTAAAAGCTTGCTTTTCTTCTAATCCCCACCTGAAGGTTGAATTCTTTTTAATCATCGTTTGTAGTGGTAGTACAATCTGTGAAAAATCTGGAACAAATCGTTTAACGAAATTAATCTGGCCTAAAAACGACTGCATCGAATTTTTATTGTGTGGAAAAGGAATTTCAGAAATTTCCTTAATTCGATCAGGATCTACATAAATGCCATCCTTAGATACAATAAAACCTAAAAGCTTACCCTGGTTAAGAGCAAAGAAAGACTTTTTCGGGTTAAGAGAGATACCATGTGTTTTGCATCGCTGAAAAATCTGATTTAAATCATGCAAGTGATTATATCTCTTCTTAGAATATACAGTAATATCATCAAGGTAGATGACTATTGTTCGATTAGTTAACCCTCTAAAGGCTGTATCCATAGCTCTCTGGAATGTCGCTCCTGCATTTATGAGTCCAAAAGGCATTTTTTGATATGCATAAGTCCCCCATTTTGTTCTGAATGTGGTTTTAAGTTGGTCATCAGGATGAACTAGCACTTGGTTATATCCTGAGAATCCGTCGAGAAAGGACATCAATTCAGATCCTGCTACCGATTGGAGGATCTGCTCCATAGTAGGCAATGGGAAGTTATCTTTCAAGCTTGCCTTATTCAAGTTTCTGAAATCGATACAAATTCGGATGTCGCCGTTTTTCTACCTGACTGGTACCATATTAGAGACCCAGTTTGAGTGTCGGACATGGAAGATAATCTTAGCTTTTAAAAGCTTATTAAGTTCCGACTTTATCTGGCTCTCCAAATTCGGGTGTATTTTCCTTAACTTCTGCTGGATCGGCTTCTGATTGGGAAGCATAGGAATAGTATGTTGTATGATAGATGTATCATATGTCTTGAGGTCGTCATACTTCCAAGCAAAAACTTGTTTGTTTTTCTTTAAGAGTTTGATAAATGCTTCCTTTTCTTCTACAAAAAGTCCTAATCCTAAGTTGATATTTTGAGGAGCTTGATCTGTTCCCAAATTAATCAATTCAAACCTAAGAGTAGAGCTTTGGAGTTTTGTATTAATTACAGGTTTAAACCTGTCTTTAATGTCATAAAGGTCTTCGATCTTTACTACAGGCTTAGGAATCGCGTTATCTTGAGATGTTCTTTTCATTTGAGAATCATGCTCATCTTCTTCAATGATTTGATTGTCATAGGACTTTTCAGAGGTTAAGAATTGCAAGATATCCTCGTCATGGTTGAAAACCCTCCAGTTAGTGATGTTATCAGGAACTGAAGGTCTAAACATTAGTTCTATAGAAAATCTATCAAGGCTATAGTCTTCAGAAGGCAGAAGTTTGGAAGCTACGTTGGCTAGTAAGTCGGCTGCTGAGTTCTGTGATCTAGGAATTGAGGAAATGTTGAATGCTGAGAAATGTGAAGTAAGATCTTGCACTAGAGATTGATAATGCTTAAGGTGGCTTGAAAGGCAATGAATTGCATTTCTTACCTTCTTAACAATGATCTCACTATCACCGAATACTTTAATATATTGGACTTTAAGGTCGATTGCCTTATATAATCCTTGCACTAGAGCTTCATATTCCGTCGTGTTATTAGTGCACTCAAATTCTAATCTACAGGACATCATTGTCTTTTCGCCTTGCGGACTAACCAAAATGCAACCTACTCCTGAGCCCTCGCTGGACTTAGAGCCATCAAAATACAAGGAACAAAATAAAGGAGAATTAACAAAAATATTTACATCCTTTTGATTTTCATTAAAACATTTGGATAAATTGGTTTGCGAAATATTTTCTACTTGAGATGTACAATGGTTAACTGAAAAAGGATAGGGTTGGGCAACAAAGTTGCCAAATAATGATTCTGAGGAATAATTCCCCAAAATGTTGTTGTTGAAGGCCACAGGCTGGTTTTGTTGTTCGAAATCGGTTACTGTGTGGGTCATGTGTTTCTCACGGTCGATCCTTATTTGATTTGGCTTACCCTTGTAGGGGAGCCACATATGTGACCAATCAGTGGAAATGTATCCATGCAGTTTTTCGGACCAATCTCTGCTCAAAATTAAACCGTAGAATTCAGGTATGTCAGCAATCAAAATATCTATTCTCTTTACAATTCTGGGATCAGCAGACAACCTGATAGTCACGGAATTAATTTCTCCTACAACCTGTACTTTGGTTCTGTCTAACTGTACAATGTGAATAGCGGACTTCTGGGGTTCTATGTTCAGTTTAGAACAAACTGAAACTGGCATAATATTAGATGAAGCCCCTGAATCGATTAAACAGTTATGCAGATTTCGATTATAGATTTCATAGGTCAGCAAGAAAGGTGGAGTATGAGAATTGGATCTATCTTCGATCAAAACTGAATTGGTAGCTTCAACCATACATGGAGGGGGTTGTCCTGAATCATTAGCAGCTTTTGAACTGGGAAGAGGAGAAGAGGGGACAACGTTCAACTTTCTTAGAAGCAATTTCTGCTGATGTTTTAACTTACTAAGTTCAAACATGGTTATGTTTGCCTTAGTCGTTTTCATATCATCAACAATATTATACTCCATGGAGTCAGATACCACTAGTGTCTTAGATGTCGAAGGAGAATTAGAAGTTGAAGGCTGGTTTTGGGGAGCTGCTATAGGCGACTTCTTTGGAAGAACTTTTTCCTTTGGTGTGGCAGCACCTGCGCTCCTTTTCTTTGTAGTTGCCTGGGTAGGTTCAGAAGCGATTTTACTTCTTGTAGTAACAGGAAAGGCTTCTTCTTGATTCTCGGTGTCAGAGTTTGGGAGTATAAAATCCCACATGCCGTGGCATTCAACTACTTCTTCTTCATCATCTGTTTGGGAGGTTTTTTCCTCTTCCTCTTCTTCCTGTTCTGAGTCTACATTATATATAACATTGGGTGGCTTTGCTTCAGTTTTCTTGAAAGTCCTAAATGGTCTTTTGTTTGAAGTCTCAGCCACCTGTTTTTTAATCTCAACCATTTCATTAGACAATGTTTTAAGGACTTTTTGCAAACCTTCCATGTCATACGGGTCCTTTGGGGTTTTCTTCTTAGAATCCTCTTTAAATGAGAATTTTTTAGCTTTTCTATCCTCCAAGGCAGCTTTCTTCTCTAGAGCGTTGATGCGCTTCTCAACAGCAAGCGCTTCCTTCATATTTTCGGCTAAGGTAGGTTTGCCAGCCCTGTCAAGAAAAATAGCTATGTTGGAAGGGAGGGCGGTAATATACCATTCGCTTCTAATTTGTTCACTTGGTTTTGAAGCGGTAGGGATTTCATTTAGGAGTTTATTAAATCGGGCATTAAACTCCTTTATTGGTTCCCTATGCTCTATTCTCAAATTGGAGAGGTCATTTATTAAAGTGGCTAGAGACCTGTCATCTCCATATTTGGTAAGGAACTGCTCTTGGCATGTGGTCCAGCTGGTAATAGAACCAGAAGGTAAGGAAAAGTACCAGGATCCTGCCGATCCTTGTAAGGTATAAGGGAAAAGCCTGACAACAACATCTTGCTCTGTCACTCCTTTTAAGTTAATTGCTAACATAAAATTGTTAATATGTTCTTCAACTTGTGTTCCGTTATCTGGGTTAAATTTAGGCAACCATTTTTCGGGAGCATCAGGTAGATCATGCAATGGTCCGGGCATGTTGACTGCACCTGGCGTAGTCCATGGATCTGCCATTATGCTAGCGACAATAGTTGTTACTACTGTTGGGATTCCAGATGACTGAGGAGAAGAGATTGTTGAAGAGTGAGTAGTTTGAGATGTTGTAGTACCTAGTCCCTGATGAACAACAGTGTGTAACGGAGGAGTGGATGGTTGACTTCGCAGATTAGGAGATGAGATGGAGGATATGGAAGAAAGGTCTTCACTATCAGATCCTTCAGTAATCTTTTTAGCCTTTTTCCTTTTCGGTAAAGGGAACTCAGTAGGTTCAATACCGAGTTTTTCGCTCTGAAGTCTGGTAAGTGGATGGGATAAGTTGAACTGCGAGGTCACACTGCTTTGTGATACTTCATATTTCTGAGGCGAAATCGAGAAGCTCTGAAGTTTATGGATAAGAGACTGAACTTTAGGGGATTCAAGACTTAATTGTTCTGAAATATGATGGGTGTGAGCAGTGGTGGTTGATTCCTCTTTTTCTCGGTTGTGTGCCGGAGACATGTGATTGAGAAGGAGGAGAGGATTTGGAGGGAGAATTACTCTTAGAGTGGCTTGCAGATTTGGGCCTGCTTGCCATTCATATTCGATGGCCCTCCTTCTAGCGCCAAAAGTGTTGATGCCCCGAAATTCGTTGCAACAACATCGGGGAAACCACCCGGTCCGGACCTTAGTGCAGCTCATTTTCCGTTTGGGATAGTGGCTCCGACTGGGGATAATGGGACCAGTTTCCCAAGAATTATAAGTAAATGGGATGGATGAATGATTTACGATATAAGGTGGTAATAAGTGAACAACTAAAGTATAAGAGAAATATAATAACTATAATCTAATCCTGGGACTTATCGATTTGTAGAGTGCAGCGTTTGATAATCTGTGCTTAATGGCAGGCATATAGATGACTCTAACACTAAAGCATAGATGTTTAAATCATTTAAGATTGCTCTGCATAATTAGTTATGCAGAGCGATGATAGAAAATTACTACACTTAGTCATTTATATCATTGCTACACGCATGAGTAAAAGAGATAACAAATCACAAAACATTCAATAGTGATATGAAATGAAGATTTGTTGTTATATTGCATACATGTATTCAACAATAGCAAAGATAATAACACAGCAATTCATATAATAGAAAAGAGCACAAATACAGATAATAGTACCATGTAAGCTGTTTGATCAATCTAGTATATTAATCACTATGTCGCGGTCCTTCCTTCAAACCAGAAAGCATTCCAAACAAGTGACAGTAGTGCAAAATTGCATAAAACAGCATTCTAAGCAAAATTAAGAACCATTGGTCGAGTTTCACAAAAGGATATAGACTGAAGCACAATAGTGCAAACTTCAGCCTTTAAGTCTTTTACAAAATTTTACGACCCTTTCCAAAACAATGAAAGGATCTATAAATACTATGCTAATCTAAATATCTAAATATCTAAAAACTGAAAAGATACTAAATTGGCATTAACAAATATCATCTTCTTTTCTGGCGATCTGGCAGTCGGCGGCGATGCTTCATTCAGAGGTCTCTTTGCCTTTACTCCTTTGCTGACATATCGCCAGCATTGGCGCTACTTCTGGTGGAGTGTTGAGACGCGAAGTTAGCTGGGCGTCATATGTGGCATCCTGAATGTCGGAAATCAGATATCAGAGGGCATCTGTTAAACAGTTAAGAGCCGACCTTTGAGAATGTGGTTTAATCAGAAAGAGCCAGTATGCATCGGCGGTTAAAGTATTTACTCCGGCGATTAACCGTCCTTGTTTCTCCAGATCAGGGTAATTTCTCTGCTCCAACATGTTTGCTGTTGTTATGCTTCCAGGTGTGCACTGGGAAATCATGTTTGCCAGATAGAGTGTGTCGTTGACTAGATTGATCATGTTGCTGGCAATCATTTTACATCTTGAGGCCGCCCTTTCCGCTTTCATTACCTGAGTGTTCCATTCCATGAAGAGTATGTCCTTGTACGTTACATGGATTCGGGACAAATTTTCCGCTTTCCCTTCTGGAGTGTCTTGCCACTCAATATATTCCGATATGTCATCTTCGGCCTGATCTAGCTTATTCCTGGCCTTTTCTATTTGCTCACACACTACTGTAGATGTTTCACATAATGACTCAGCGTCAGCAAGTTGTCGGCACAAGAGTCTGATCTGAGATATTAATGCGCCATTTATTCGAGTTGCCTCTGCTCTGAAATCATCAATACTCTGGGCGTCCTTGATACCTTCGAGCTGTGCCGATAGCTGAATTATTTGCTCGTCTTTAGATTTTATCATCAGCTCATTTGATGCTTTTAACTGGGATAATGCCTCCGATAATTCTTTTGCCTTCTGAACCTCACTTTGGTCTATCCTCTGTTTTTCAATTTGCAGCTGCTGGGTTAACAAATTGTTTTCTTGCTGTTGAGCCAACAACTGCTCTTCTACCTGTGCTGCCTTATTTTTCGCCTCAATTACTTCTGCCTGCAATGCATATATTTCATGATCTTTAGTCTTCAACAGAAGACTTACCTCTGATGCTTTGTCAATAGTCGCTGCCGAATAAGCTCCCGCAAATTGCGACAGCTTAGTCAGATCTTCGGAGGGGTCTAATTCCCCCTTCCAGACCACATTGCCCGTGACTGTTTGCTCAGGAGAAATAGAAGGTTGATCAAGCCTTCGTCTTTTCCTAGAGCGCCTAACAATGGCTCTATGCTTTGGGGTGTAGAAAATATCTAGGGGAGGAATTTCTTCCACATGGAGATCAATTTGATCGGACGGGTCTTGAGTGATTACCTCGACATCGTGTAAAATGGGTGGGCCGCTGGTTCCTTCTAGAACCTAAGAAGAAGTAGTATCGGGAGCATTACTTGTTTTAGAGGTGTCTGAGTCTTTGGAGAGTTCCTTACCACTGATAATGGAATCGAATTGGTTCCATTCCTTAATCAATTCAGGATCGGTGGAGATTTGCTCACGTTGTTCTGTGTGGGCTTTACTGTGTTCTTTTTCTTGTTCAATCCTCTGCTGTTCCTCAAATTCCTTCCGCTGCTGCTCCTCCTGTGCTCTCTGCTGCTGCTCCTCCAATTCCCTTTTCTGCCTATCTTCCAGTTCTTTCTTTGCTTTCTCTTCTTCTTCCTTCTTCCTCTGTTCCTCTATTTCTTTCTGTTTTCTTTGCTCTTGATCCTTTTGTGCCTTTTGCTGCCTTTCTATCTGCTCCCTTTTCTGCTTCTCTGCCTGCAGCTTGTTTTGCCTTTCCTCATGTTGTTTATCATACTCTTTAATTGTAACAGGAGGTGGATGTATCTGCTGCTGACCAGGCTCGCTTGAGGAAGATGCTGGGGTTGTGGATAATAAATCTAGAGGCAAAGTTTGCAACCTTTGCTTTCTAAGTTTATTAAATTCAGTTAACTCCACATCTTCGTATCTCATTGCAGCAAGCTGTTTGGTTTGGCTTATTGAATCGGCACCTGCGAACAGGTCATCAAACTGATCTTCTTGATGGACAATCTTTGACAGTTTGGCCTGTTCCAGGGCAATGAAAGCAGTCTCGTTTGGATCATAAAGTCTGTTTGGGATAGTGGCCAGGGATATCATTTGGAGTTTCGTTGCTTCTTTTTCTGCATGCTTGTAATTCTACAGCGTATAAACTCCAATTCTTAAAGGAAAAGAGGGCCATCCTCTCTTTTTCTCATCTTTGAGAGTTTGTGTGACACCCTCGGACATAATCTGGTAGGAGATTTCCTGGGCTAACAATTTGTCTGGGATGTATAGAGGGAGAATGTGTGGCCTAGCCTTGCTTCCAAAAACTCTAATATAGGTAAAATGCTCTTCCCCGAACCAATGCGCTACGGCTGGTAGGTCAAAAGAAGCTTCATAGGAAATTCTTGGGATGGGTCTGTCGAAAATAGAATAGTGGATGGGCACCATGAAACCATTGCAAATTTGATACAAATGGTCCTTGTAAGAGGGCTTCCATAATTTCCGATGGTACAAATGAATGGGTGTTGGATCATGGGTGGTCCATCTCCAACCAAGGATAGGCAACTCAGAATTAAAACACAGGGTATCCATAATGTAAGCAAAGTAATAAAATGGTGGGATTTTCCTTTCGGTGACTCTGGTTTTGGCTCTAAATTCACGAACAGCTATGACCAACTTATCAGACAGAATAGTGGCCCAATCCATAATTGTACTATTGACAGCTGCTTCCATTAAGGGAACCATGTCAATATGGATATTAGCAGAGTCATGTAATCCCCACAATCTACACATCATAATCCCAGCATAGCAATAGGGAGAAGCCAAAGAAGCATTGGAGTAGTTACCCGAACTTTCATGCTTGTGTTTGGCTGGGTTCTGCCTCCAATCTCGGAGGGGTTCGGATGGTGATTCATTCTCGTTCGCGAACTTCTCCACGAAGGTTCTGTTATAGACTAGCTCAGGTTCAGGCAAATGATACATCCGCCTCAGGTCATCAGGCTTGAAGGACCCGAAAATCCTTCCATCCCTTGTATGAAAAGTTCTATCAGTGAGGGTAATTTCCTCAATTGCCCAGCGTACCACATCAGTGTAAGGTAGGACCTGCTCTCTGGCTGCTATTCTGTGCAAAAAGGAGTCGGCCAAGTCTTTGAGGGTTGCCTCGGACTTCCTTTGTTCATCCACACTAGCCTCAGTTACTGTTTTTTCCGGTTGCTCGGCCTCTAACAGATTATATGTACCCTGCCATGTAGTGCTAGGAAGACCAGTGCATGTAGTATCTGAGATTAGGCCTTTCTTCAAAACTATAGCAGCTTGACCTGTGACAGGTGTTACAGTAGAACCTGCAACCTTCTTGAATTTCTTTCCCATCATGTTCAGGCTTCTCTTGACAGTTGAATTCTACACAAATGCAAGAGAAATCGTAACAAGGAAATAACAATGACAATCCATAACGGGATAGATATATTACTTGAAGCGTGGCAAGATTAATTCTAAAAGTGGCTGCGGATCTAATGATTTGAGAAGGCACCGCAGATGCAATGATGGTGATTTTACAGCCTGCAGCTCCATAAATGACCATTACTTCGTTATTAAACCGAATGACCCCTTAAAGCGTGCAACAGATTTTTTCAAAGGTCTAATCGTAAGTGTTCGTTAAATCGAAGGGGCAAAGTTTTAAATACGCATGCATTACCTTATCCCTGCATTTAACGGCATTTTGAAATCTGTGCTTTTGTCAATCGGATTCAAATATAACTTTAAAGCTTTGAAATAATCACCTTTTAGGAATTCTGGTCATCATTAAGTGTCATCGCATCGCATCAGGGGTGTGAGTGATATTATCGTTTGGGAGAGATCTTGGCAAATGCCGATTGCGACATCGCATCGTATTAGCACGCAAACACATTCCTAGATGTATATCAAATGATTTGCCGACTACCGATAGTGATATCACATCGCATCGGGGAAAAGATCTGAGCGTCTTATGAAAATGTATGGGATTCCGCCGACTACCGATAGCGATATCGCATCGGGTCGGGGCTTAAAGCGTTTTTTACAAGAGGCAGCGCCGATAGCCGATCGCCGATATTACGTCGCATCGGGGTGTAATATATGTGCTATTTTTGTGTGTGCATTGAATACCGCCGATCGCCGATAGCGATATCGCATCGGAAAGGACCAAGGTAACATGCGATCTTGCGATTGCTTTTTCGGACTTAACCAAAAAATGCTTGTTATTTATTCAAAAAGGCTTTTATTCACAAATTCATTTGATTATCATACCTTTTTCGAACAAATTCATTAATGCCAATTAAAATTTTAAAAGGGGCCCATTTCATATGTTAATTGTTTGTGATTAAAAATGTTATGAAATGGGGGGTTGTTGTAGGGCACAGCAGATGGCAACCATAAGTTTAGCGAGGAGATCTTTTTCATTCTCTTCATCTTCTAGGTCTTCTTTATCCTAGATGTCATCATTCTCATTTTCAGATTCTATGATGGGTTTTGTATTTCCTTCTTGGTTTCCATCATCTTCTTGACTTGTGGCCATGGTCAATGCTCCTTTTGAGTGAAGGTCATGAAGTTTTTCCATATACCAGTTTCTAACGAACATTTTCCTAAGTTGTTCTTGATAGAATTAGCTAGCCGATTCAAGATTGCCTTCATTGCTTTTGCGTTGTACTCCTTGGATTCTCCATCCATCATGCTATCAACAATCACTGATTTCCAGATTTCAATGCCTTGAGTCTTTAAGAAATTCTTGATTCTTGCTTCCCATATATTAAAGTTTCCATTGAACCATGGTGCCTTCTCAAATTGATTGTCTTCTATTTCAGTGGTAGAGGGAGACACATCTTTAGGAGGATTGGAGACTTTTTTCCTTGGCTTCGTCGTTTGTGTTCTAAATATCAACTGTCAAGCTGTTAGGCTTTGAGTGAAGGTATTGGCTCTGATACTAATTGTTGGGAATACTGAGGGGGGGGTTGAATCAGTATTTCTTTTGAATTGTTATTTCTACCAATTAAATCATTTATATGTAGAACACAAAATGAACAATAGGAATAAATCATATTGTTAATATATTCTTTACAATAAATTAGATACAATGTATACAAGGCTCCAATCTATTGCCAAGCACCAACTTGGACTTTTTGTGAGGCTCCAACCTCTAGGGAACCAAACTTGTCTTGTCAAGGCATCAACCTTGGATTTAGGAGCACCAACTCCAAGGGCTCCGACCCTATCTTGTCAAGCCATGTTTGATAGTAATTCTCTACTCCCAAAATCTTCTTTATTGTATTCTCTCAATTTACAGCTTCATTGTAGTCTCCATGCTACAACATCAATGACAACTTGTCTTCATATGAAGGAGTCTTCACAATTCTTCATACTGTCCTCACAGAGTCTGCAAAGTTACCTCATAATGATATCAAATAGCCATCGTGCTCTCCAATAATGTCTCCGCACCACTTCAGTGTGTCTACATTGAATTGGACTAAGCTCTGCACAAAACCCAAATCTTTGTTTCAAGCCTCTGTTCTCACTGTCATGGTAAATGCTTCTAGTGTGACTGCTTCTCACTGTTCTTGCTGTCACGATCACTTACTTCCCAAAAACAAATTCACATACACTTAAATGTTGGTGCTGGCTATTGCTCCCTTCAAGCGATGTCAAATGAAACTTTATTTTTCCCTTCACAGAATTGTTCTTCAGGTTGCGTTATGTACTTGATTAATTCATTACTAGTCTAATCCTTTCAAAGGTTAACTCGATCAACATAGTTGTTCATCCTTCAGCTTCCCTCTATCCTGCTAGACCTTCGGCTTGCTCCTGTCATTCTGGACCTACCACTTGTTCTCTTTCTTCTATTTTGAACTTTCCTTGTTCTCGATTATAGATGCCTGATACGCTTGACCTTTGGCTTCCTTTTCACTCGCTTGGTCTTTGGCTTCCTCCGTGCTCACTAGACATTTTGGCTTCCTTCTTAGATCGCTTGATATTCGGCTTCCTCTGCGCTTACTCGACCTTCTTCACTCACTTGATCTCTGGCTTCTCGATCTTTAGCTTCCTCTATTTCTTCGAGCTCACCAATACTCAAAATATACATTCATTTGGAAGAGAGGCCAAATTATAATAGTGTTGCATATTAAAATTATATCAGAGAGGCCCTTTGTAATATTCATACAATAGACTAATTATTTACGGATGATTTCATAGGAGAGGCTATACCCATAGGGAGCTCCCACATGTCACATCACTACCTTAATTCACAATCACAACTTTTAGAAACTTCCACAATCGCAACCCTTTGGATTCACGATATAACATTGTCGATGCCCCTATTTTCGATGGATGCAATATTCCAATAAGCTTGTTTTGATAACTCAATCGGGTCCACAACTTATATTGCAATCGGGGGTCGAGTTCACAAGACTTATCACAATTGGCAGTCTAGTGGTGTCAACCCCTTTGAACTTTGTGATTCAACAGATGCGATATTAGTTAAGCCATGCTATAATGGTGTGGCGGGTCTGAAATGCTATAGCAATTGCAGTTTTCAAGTGGCATTCCTTTGTGATACATAACTTCCAATGTGGATGCAATATAATATTTAATCATATTATAATGGTGTAGTAGGTCTGCAATAATATCACAATCGCAATTATCAATGTGACATCCATTATGAATTGTGATATGAAAGTTCCAATGGGTTGATGCGATATTGCAATAGGTCTGTTACCATAAACGTTTCAGGATTGTGTATTATATCACAATTGGGGATTTCAGAGTAACAACATCTTCAATACTTGTGACGCAACAGATGCGATATTGTATAGGGCTGTTTCCATAACATTTATTGGGTCCACAATACATATCACGTCAGGGGTTTTGGGTAGTGGCACATAATAGATCCGTCGATGAATATTTCCGATATTGATTTCTCTGATGCGTTGTGAACTTTTAAAGGGTTTACACGGTTTATACCTTCCTTTGATATTTCTCCTTAATTCTTTTGATATGGCTCTTAATCTTGGGTTCTCACTCCTCTGACTTCTCTTCACTCTTTCACTCTTCCGATAGTTCTTCTTTTGATGATGTGTTCCTCTTTTTGGCTTTTTCCTTGCTGTGTGTTCTGCTTTTCTCCTTCCAATATTTCATACGATATCTCTGATATGGCTTTTACTCTCGACACATGCGATAGATCTTCTTTATCTTGGCTTATCACTCCTATGGCTTCTCTTCACTCCTATGACTTTTGATACATTGCTCCGATAGCTCTGTTTATGCTCCTCTGTTATTTTCTTCCTATCGGTTCTTCTTGTGCATATATTACATACAATGCTTCCAATATGGCTCCTCCAATATTTTCTTCTTTACTCCTCTGAGCTTGTTGTTGTTCTTTGTTCTTCTGATAGCACTTACCTTTGGGCATATGCAATAACCTACTTCCTTGATGGCTTCTAATGAACTCTTCCTCTTATTCTTTGACTGCTCCTATTTTTGGCTTCCAATGGCTTCCAATGTCTTTCCAATGACTTCTATGATGGCTTTGCTCCTTGGCTTCTTCCTCCTGTTTCTTCACAGATCTGCTCTGCTTCTCCTTGGCTTCATATCATCATTTAGTATCCTAGAATATTGCCGTATTGACATCAATGACAATCTAGATCAACATTATATTGGTAAATTACAGGTCTATCTTATGTGATTTGATTCACCATATCTCTAACAAGCTCTCTTGAAGAAAAAATATAGTGATTGCAAGTTCCCCAATACTTGGGCTCCAAGTTCACAAACCATGGACATAGGCTGACCTTGTTTGTACTTCAAATATTTTTATGGCTTATCTAACTTCCCTAATTTTTTAGCTTGCATTTATTTTCCAAAGTATACTTAGCCATTTATCAAAAAGCATTTAGAAAACATATTTCTCAAAATTCCTTTTAAAATCATTGTATATTCATACATTTGTAAATAAATGTGTATATTATATTTTCTAAATTATATTTTCTAATTGGGGCTTTTAGATCTTTTGTATATATTTGGGTTTTAGGTATTTGTAAATTCATTTATGCAAGTGAAATCAATTGAAGAGCTGGACTAGAGCCAGATCTAGGCCCTTGAGGGTAAGATATAGTCTCCAAAGTTTTTGCAGGGCTAGCTATTGAAGAAAATTTGAAGTAAATTGTAGATTTGAAGAAAATTAACTTTTGAGAGCAATGGTTTCATTTTTCAGGCTTCACAGGATTAGATCTTTCCTCTCGAAGCCCTACGCCAGCTTCCTCAGCCCCCGTGTCTACATTTTGTGTCCCTATGTTGCCCGAGGAAGCTCTCCAGAGCCAAGTTGCCATTCCCAGATGGCCCCAACCTTCCTTTTCTACCCCAACATCTAAGGTTTTAGGCGATTTAGACCTAGCCATGAGGCCTAGGGCCTATGGCCACCCTCCTCTACCATTTTTCCCTTAGGTCATAGCCCTAAACGTCTTGTGGTTTCCTCTTAGAGGCCTCCATTGAGGTGTTGCAGGACTTAGGGACTTAAAACCCCTATTTCACAGCCTCTTAGGGTCTCTAGCAAAGTAGAATACTTATAGGGATTTTTGTGATCCTCCTTAAGCTTTTCCCTAAAGATTCCAAGCCTTTTGGATTTTTCCCTTTGCCTCTTGCCCTTATCCTAGCCTTAGATTTCACTCGTTGGCCCTAAATTCCCCTCTCTTCCATATTTTTGGGTAAGTTTGAATTTGGGACTGAATAGTTGGTGTGTTTTGTACAGAAAATTGGGTCAAAATTTGAATTTTCAAGTGGCACAATCATTGGAAAAAGTTTGGGTAAATTGGGAAAGTTTTCTACAAGGCCTTGGGCCTAGGGTTTACTCCATAAATCCTCACTTTCTCATTTTTTGCGCTTTCATATTAATTTTATAACTGTGAATTAAAACCCCTAAAATCACATCTAAGTGCTCTAAACACGTTGGCAATCTTAGGGTAAAAATGTGCTAGTGCTTTTCCTACTTGAGCATTGAACATCTAGCTTAGATCTAGTTTTTTTCTTGTAGGAAAATCATTGTATAGCTGAATAGATCAGATCTGATATTTTTTTACTAACACATATCAAGAAAGTATAAAAACTCATAATTTCACATTGGTAAATTTGTTTTAGCATTTAGAAAGTTTTAATCATATTTTAGCATAAGTTACTACAGTAATAGTTCACTATTTGTATAAATTTCTCACCACTATAATAGCATATTTCAGATCTAATATATGCATTGAATAGTGCATCTTGAGTGGGCTAAAATTCAAGAATTTACATTGGAAAGTGATTAGGATACTTGTTGGTCATTTTTAGTCTTAACTTCTTAAGAAATTCTTGATTGGAAGTTGTTTATTTTTTTTTTCCTATACTTCATCATAAGTGGCTCTTTCATGATTATTTGCTCATGGTGATTTATGTTGTTAAGTTCTAACAATTGGTTGTCTTGTGTTAGATCTCAAAAATTGTTAGCTTGGCACTAAAATCACTCAAACATTTAAGCTCTAAATCTTTTAATCTTATTGATGGTCTAAGTAACTTTGACAATAAGATCTAATCGACATTGTGGTTGATTATTGAATAAGTGCTACAAGTTAAGCTCATAATTTGGTGCTATTTACAATCTTAAGAAGATTTCATAATTTTATTGTCTCACTTGATCAATTTGGCATCTTAAGTTAATTTATCATTCTCCAATATTGGCATCATCAAAGAACACAATATTGGCATTATTGTTGGCATAAGATTATTAATAATCATCATTATAATATCTTGAGTAATTGGCATCTTGTGAATTTGACATTAGCACTAAGCTAAATGGAACTTTCTTGGCTGTAAGATTGCATATAATTTGTTGTTAAGTACTCTCTTCACTAACTATTTATACTAACTTAAAGTACTTAAACATTAGGCCAATCTTAAACTAGGAATTTCACACATTTCGTTGCATAAGAATTCTAGGCTTAACTTGCACTAATAATTTACCTCCAAGGATAACCCTTTCTCACCTGGATTGAGGGATTCAACACCTTTCTAGTGGTTAACAGAGTGACCTTGCAGTTGTTAGAGCCACAGTCTCTATAGTGGCAGACACACTCGGTGGTTGGAAAACACGGGGAGTTATCGTTAATAAAGCCTCTAGTTGTTTCTTGTTGGCTTCTGTCCCACAACTTGCTCTAAATATTGGTCTCAAAGAGTTCTGAGGGAGGTTCCATGTATACTAGGCACATAATCTAGAAGTAACCGAGATCCTTGCATTACACCTAGATCTTAGTATTCTCATATGATATAGGCTATTAATTAATTTAAGTAGCAGCTTTCCATCCAGTTACTTGGTCTTAATTTAGAAGAAGTGAGATTTTGACTCCATAAGGCATTGGTCTCATTTCTAAATATAATTAAATCCTAAAGTCTGGATAAATTTAACCAAGTACTTATGCCAATCTATAGTGTCTCCCAGACAATTTGGTTCCCAACTTTTCTTTCATCATTTGTGAGCCCTAGTATTGCACCAAGAGTGCTGCCACTCCCAAGGGCTCATCAACTCTATTTATCAAACCAGGGTTTGTACAATTTTTAGGTGATAATTTTATATGCACGGTAGGTGGAATTCTACTGAGGCCACCCTCAAATAGGAAATATGATCAATAGTGTTCCTAGACCATTCCTCCTATTGAATTTGAATGAAATCTAGATAATGAAGGTGAAATTTAGAAGCTACCTCTAACTATGAAAAGGAGAAGGTTATTGGCTTTAACTTGCAAATGATACAGAAACAATTCATGAAAAGGAAAGAGCTAAATTACTTATAGAAAGGAAACTACACTATCTTACAATCATCCATATACTTATCAGATCTATTTGCAGAAAATAAGCTAACCTACCAAACCATAATTCAAAATTATATGTACCATATAACTAGCTCACACTTTTATGTAAATCAATGATCTATTTGTGCCAAATCTTTGATAAGGAAACTAACACTATTTTACTTTTGCAGTGAAGGGAAAGGAGGGTTTGGAGTGGCCTAATAGCTTCCCTTGATCACAAAGTCATAGTTGGTGGTCAACATCCTTCTTAACTAAGTCCAAATTGCAATAAGGATTAAGAATGGTGAACATATAGGTTGTTGTAGGTGCTACAGGAGGTTACTAGAAGTGCCTTGTGTTGCTACATGAAGGCTTGTAATGCTACAGGAGGGCTGCTGAGAAGGTTTAAAAGGTGGAAATAATGGGTTAAGGGTATGGAAAGGTGGATGGAGGTTGAGGTAAATGAGTGATAGGTGGCCAATGCACCTAGCCAATCTCAAAGCCTTTTGAAGGCTTGCTTGCACTAGGAGGGATGCTCCCAGTGACCCTACGAAAATTATCTCATGAACTGAATTTTAGGAAAGAATTTTGGGTTCACAAGAGAAGGTGATAAAGTAAAAAATGGAGGTGGTGAAGGTGTCCTTTCCTGTAGATTTGAAAATCCCTACAATCATCACATGAGTATATTCATTTATGTTAATTTTAGGAATGTTCTATGCTAGAGCGATTTATTTAATTTCTTTTCCATATTAGCAATCACATCATAAAGTAAACTGCAGATAGAACATAAATATAAATCGCAGAAGACAAGCCAAGACAAGAGGACAAAAGATGTGGCACTATCCAGGGACAAACCCCACAATGTGTGGGGAAACCCTTGATCAATTATTCTTTTATGTTCTTCAAAGTTCAACAGAGAAAGAGAGAGAGAGATAGAACATTTACAATAGACGTCAACACTTTGACTTATCTAGATCTAGCATAGATCATTT
Organism: Pinus tabuliformis; assembly: GCA_031772625.1. NCBI lineage: Eukaryota > Viridiplantae > Streptophyta > Pinopsida > Pinales > Pinaceae > Pinus > Pinus tabuliformis. The sequence continues at coordinate 1,234,317,008 of CM062807.1, forward strand.
CGTATAACTATGAGATCAGTTGAAGACATTTTGCTTCAACTGATTCTCGAAGATGACAGCTTCACCTATCGTAGTGCTGCATCTGGTCTACTTGCTTCACCACTGCATGCTGCACTAATCATGATTATCATCATGCTGCCCATGTCCATGATGTCATCATGCTTCATGCTGCCCATGCTGCCCATGATCTCATCATGTTGCTCCTTGATCATGCTACCCTTTACATCATTATGCAGTCCCATTACATCATGCTCATATACATATATATGATGATGATCTATAATTAATGTGATCCTTGTCACTGAGATCATTGATGTCACATCTCTTCTGCACCTTGCTGCACTGAGATCATCACCCTGAGATCACAGGAATACAAGATCATGATTCATGTCTAGTTCTATCAGGACCTCGACTATGATATTTGTTACTACTCTTCATAGCACATCAGGACTGCATTATGCTATATTTGAATACTGTAACAGCTAGTATGCTAAGAATCTATCATCAACGAAATCTTCTTTTATCTTCAGAATGTGACTATTATGCTAAGACAGTCATATATATATGCAAGACTTAGATAATCACTTTAACATGATCTCCATTTGGCTAAGACAGTGTTAGTGGTTGTCGAGGTAGCACGTTGTTTGAAGTGATGTTTATGTAGTGAAGGTTGCAATGGTTTCCTCTTCACCAAAACCCTTATCATATATGCTTTGTATTCTTACGAAATACAGAACCTGAACTTTGACACCAAGAACTTGTACTCACTTGAGATCAGCGCCATTCTTACTGCAGTGCAGATCTACTCCCATACATGTGATGTCTTGACTGTGGCTACCTTGACTTCATATACATTGGCTCTTTGCGGCTAGGTGTCTTCCTCACTACGGCTCTTCTTCATCCTTGACTGTCGTTGTCTCCATATCACAGTAGCTGCAGCTACCCTTTATGACAACGTCTTCTTATATCACTGCGGCTACCATGTCGACAGTGCCTAAGTGCTCTATTTGTGCGTGTATAGACTACATTCCATATATGACTGCGGCTCTTCATAGCTGTGTCACTTTTTACTGCATATGCATTCTTCATTGACTACGTGGGATCTTTTATGAACTGCGTGTAAGGAGCCTTGCATATGATGTTTTCAAGAACAATGCATTAGGTCTCACCATGAACAGCGTATAGTGTATACAATTTCCCTTGAACAGCGTGTCAGGTTTCCATGAACATCATATAGAGATTCATCATGCCAGTGTATAGGTTTGCATATGTGACTATAATTTAGGGTTGTGCTTAATGCCTCCATTCACTGCTGATACAGTTAGGGCATCAACTGCAGCTAGGCCAATGTATTCTTTAGTGTCTATCCTTCTCCAAAAACCCAAGACATGGAGAGGAGGAGATCACTTCAAGAATGTGTTCCAAATGACATTAAAACTCTTCTATTTATACTAAAACGTATATGATGAATAATCATGAAATTTGGGCTTCTAGAGCCTACGTAAGAGATGGTCAGCTTGATGATAATTAAATAATCGAGATAAATTCATATCTCCATAAATACTTATCAGAATCCGATGATCTTTGGATCAATCTTACACCTCTCGATGAGAGGGATCTAATAAAAATATCAGCTGCCATAAATAAGCTGACCCACATGGAGTTTGGCCCTAGTTTCCAATTTAACACTCCCTCTCAACTAGGGATAACTCCATCCGTTGATCCATAAGTCTGACAATACTATCTTTGCCATCAGTGCCCTGCACTGCTCTACCTAGCTCTGCTCTATTCTTCTCAACTCTGTTGGCTCTGCTTAGCTTTGCTAAGCTCTATTGGCTATGCTCTGCTCTGCTCAGCTCTACTCAGCTCTGTTGGCTCTGCTCTGCTCAACTTAGCTCTACTAAACTATGAAGAAGAATAATTGGTCGAGAATATCTCATACCATTCTCCACTGACCCGAAGTCAGTCTCAGAGTATCTACCACTAGTCCTAGACTAGTCTCAACCGACCCAAAGTCAACATCATAATATGGTACAACTCCAACCACTGGTCCTAGACCAATATCGCAATCTCAAAGAGTGTACCACTAGTCCCACACCAATCTCAACTGACCCGAAGTCAGCATCATAGTATGTACCACTCTCACTGGTCCCAAGACAGTACTGCACTGACACGAAGTCAGTCTCAGAGTATGTAACACTGATACCAGACCAGTCTCAACCGACGCAATGTCAGCGTCATAGTATGGTACAACTCCTACACTGGTCCCAGACCAGTATCGCAGTCTCCGAGAGTGTACCACTGGTCCCAAACCAGTCTCAACTGACCTGAAGTCAACAACATAGTATGTACCACTCTCATTGGTCCCAAAATAGTACTACACTGACATGAATTCAATCTCATAGTATGTACCACTGGTCCCAGACCAGTCTTAACTGACCCAAATTCAGTGTCATAGTATGGTACAAATCCTACCACTCGTCCCAAACTAGTATCATTGATCCCAGATCAATGGAGGTCATCCTAGCGTAGGGAGTACGGTAGATACAAAGATGCATCCATCGGTACTACTATGCTCCCTAACTTCATTTCCCTACTCATTGATCAGATGAGAGGTACTTCCCATGAGTCCCAGACTACATGGGTAGGATGCCTCGACAAGAGAACTAATCAATCCTCTCCTAACAGGAGAACACATTAATCCTGCTACAATCGACATGGAGAACACATCAATCCAGGCCTCACAGGAGAACACATCAATCCTGCTACAATCGCCATGGAGAACACATCAATCCAAGCCTCACAGGAGAACTAATCATCTTGCTACATAGGAGAATGAATCATCCTGTTCCACAAGAGAATGAATCATCTTGTCCCACAAGAGAGCGACTCATCTTGTTCCATTGCGCACCACCAAGAGAGGGTGAGTCACCCTGTGGTTGTACGTTGCTCCAGTAAGAATCGTAAGCCCCCCAGAGCTCCCAGATCTCAATGTATGCAACATGCAGGACCCTTTTATAAAGGTCTCTCGATGACTCCAAGTCATTCTGGAAAATCACAAATTTGATCTTTTCCCAGGGCTCTGGCCTGTACATCCTCTTAGTGTGATGGAGTCTCCTTGCTCATCGACTTACCATATCCCAAATAAGGCAATATTTGATGTCTATCTGCTGGAGAAATCATTGAATACAAGATTCCTCAATAATCCAATCCCACCTCTAGTTGTCACAGAGAATCACAGTGGTATTCATCATGTGTACTTACTGAAGAGTTTCCATAGCCAGGAAACTTCATACGAGGTCATACTCGAAGTTATGTATCCAGTCTCGACGGTATTTATAACAACCGAATTCTACTTCCTGCTCATCCATGATACTGTAGCAGAATCCAAAGAGAACCATCACTTAGAAGTGCTCTCATGATTCTCCACAATGCTTGCCTAGTCAGCATTTGAATCATCATGCAGTTTTCATATTTCAGGCAGTGCATCTCAATCTATGAGATATTGTGCCCTGAAGATATCTCAGAGGAATTTTGGCACCAATCCAGTGAGGCTCAACCAAATATGAGCTCACCATGATAACTACAAAACATATGTTCCGACGGAAATTCACCAAGAACATCAACACGAATGGGTTTTAGAAACTCAGAGGCATTTCCCAAATCAAGTCCGACATCACTACCATATAACCTCTGAAAGTTAAGATCCTTGAGGTAGTCACAGGCTAGCAGTTTATCTTTCCACATTCAGAATCCAACTCCCTCTGTCTTCTACAAATGAGAGGGTCTGCACCTGTCAGACATAGGTGCCGGTATGAGAGGTCTGTCATCCACAACCTTCGGATGCTTTGGTTCGATTTCACTCCTAGTGAATCCCAGCTTCATCGGACAATTGTTGATCCTCTCATACTATGCCCGGGGTGTCTTACTTCAAGCCATAGAGGGCTTTCTTCTACCTATATACATGAGATTCTCATTCAAGAATCTCAAACTCCACGGGTTGTTTCAAACCTGTGGACCTACTACATGAGGAGAATGGTCCCCTTGCAAGATTTTCCTTCGGTACGTCTCAGACATGTACTTTCATGCTCTTTTTGAATTCAGTCTCCCTTGTCACCATCTGACTCATAGACCTATGGTGCTATGTGTTAATGGACATGGTCCCCAATGAACTTTATGTAACTTGATACAACCTTGAACTAAAAAACATCTTCGAAAATTCAATTTTCAAACACGTACCTTTCCATTGATGAATGCCACCATAAAACCTTTGAATTCCATTCCCTTTTCAAGATAGGTGGCATCGGCTCCAATTGTAATCCCATGATTTTTTTCATCTATATAAAATTAGAGAGTGCACCCTTCTACTCTATGAAGTGCCTTGAAGCACTACAATCTATATGTCAGATTCCCAAATAATATGAAGGAGCGGGCCAATACAAGATAACACTTCTTTATCAAAAACAATATTTGATACTTCTTACCTGGGTTCCTTGCTTCCTTGAAGAGTTGGCCGTGTCTTTGATGACTTGCAATTCTGTCATTTAACCACTCCTTCGCATAAGGGTCGAACTCATAACCAAGACATATACCTTTCCTTCCACCCTTAGATCCTAACTTCCCAACGAAGTGATCTTTAAGTATGCCATCAGAAGTTCTGCTATGCCATTCTGATAATTATGCTCTACTTCGAATTCACCCTAAGTGAATTGTTAAGAACCCATTGATCCTTTTGTCTTGTCCCAACTGTCTTCGGTGATTGACCTTTCACTCTTGCTTGGGCATTGTATTCACCTCAGCTTTGATACCATGTTAATTTTAGGTATGTTCTATGCTAGAGAAATTTATTTAATTTCTTTTCCATATTAGCAATCACATCATAAAGTAAACTGCAGATAGAACATAAATATAAATCACAAAATACAAGCCAAGACAAGAGGACACAAGATGTGGTGCTAGCCAGGGTAAAACCCCACAATGTGTGGGGAAACCCTTGATCAATTCTTCTTTTATGCTCTTCAAATTTTAGTAGAGAAATGGAGAGAGAGATAGAACATTTACAATAGACGTCAACACTTTGACTTATCTAGATCTAGCATAGATCATTTCGTATAATGATGAGATCAGTTGAAGACATTCTGCTTCAACTGATTCTCCAAGATGATGGCTTCACCTATCGTAGTGTTGCATCTCGTCTAGTTGCCGCACCACTGCATGTTGCACTAATCATGGTTATCATCATGCTACCCATGTCCATGATCTCATCATGCTTTATGCTACCCATGCATCATCATGCTTCATGCTGCCCATGATCTCATCATGCTGCTCCTTGATCATGTTTCCCTTTACATCATCATGATCATGTTACCCTTTACATCATTATGTAGTCCCATTACATAATGCTAATATACATATATATGATGATGATCTATAATTAATGTGATCATTGTCACTAAGATCATTGATGTCACATCTCTTCTGCACCTTTGTGCACTGAGATGATCACCCTGAGATCATAGGAATACAAGATCATGATTCATTTCTAGTTCTATCAGGACCTCGACTATGATATTTGTTACTACTCTTTGCAGCACATCGGGATTGCATTATGCTATATTTGAATACCGTGACAGCTAGTATGCTGAGAATCTATCATCAATGAAATCTTATTTTATCTTCAGATTGTGACTATTATGCCAAGACCGTCATATGTATATGCAAGACTAAGATAATCACTTTAACATGATCCCCATTTGGCTGAGAGAGTGTTAGTGGTTGTCGAGATAGCATGCTATTCAAAGTGATGTTTATGCAGTGAAGGTTGTAAGGGTTTCCTCTTCACCAAAACCCTTATCATATATGCTTCGTATTCTAACAAAATATGGAACCTGCACCTTGACACCAAGAACTTGTACTCACCTGAGATTAGCATCATTCTTCTTGTAGTGTAGATCTACTCCCATACATGCGAGGTCTTGACTGCGGATACCTCAGCTTCATATACCTTGGCTCTCTATGGCTAGGTGTCTTCCTCACTGCGTCTCTTCTTCATGCTTGACTGTGGCTGTCTCCGTATCATAGCAGCTACGACAACAGCTTCTTATATCATTGCAGCTACCATGTGGACAGTGGCTAAGTGCTCCAGCTGTGTGTGTATAGACTACATTCCATATATGACTGCGACTCTTCATAGTTGTGTTTCTTTTGACTGTGTATGCATTCTTCATTAACTATGTGGGATCTTTTATGAACTACGTGGAAGGAGACTTGCGTATGATGTTTTCAAGAACAACGCATTAGGTCTCACCATGAACAACGTATAGTGTATAGAGTTTCCCTTGAACAACGTGTCAGGTTTTCATGAACAATGTATATAGATTCATCATACGTCACTGTAATTTAGGGTTGTGTTTAATGCCTCCATTCACTATTGATAGGGTTAGGGCACCATCTGCAGCTAGGCCAACATATTCTTTATTGTATGTCCTTCTCCAAAAACCCAAGACGTGGAGAGGAGGAGATTACTTCAAGAATGTGTTCCAAATGACATCAAAACTCTTCTGTTTATACTAAAACGTATATGATGAATAGACATGATGTTTGGGCTTCTAGAGCCTACGTAAGAGCTGGTCGGCGTGATGATAATTACATAATTGAGATGAATTCATATCTCCACAAATACTTATCGGAATTGGCTGATCTTTGGATCAATCCTACAACTCTCGACGAGAGGGATCCAATAAAAATATCAGCTACCATAAATAAGCTGACCCACATGGAGTTTGGCTCTAGTTGCCAATTTAACAATGTATCATTGACAAAATGAAACAACTAGTAGTGGAAAAGATGACTTGAATTTGAATGCTATATAATCTATGCCAAAACTCTAATCTAATCAGTAAACCAACTCCTAAGATACAACAAGAACATGAAAAATAATATGACTAAAAAAATATTCTTCCAAGAAATGATAAACATAATACTTTTGGACTGTGGTTGTAAATCCTTCTATTCATGCTCCCATGAGAAAGATGAGGTACAGGCTACAATCACAAATTTTGATGGATTATTCTCTACTAGAATGCAAGAAACTAATAAGTATTCTAAAATAAAAGAGATACAAATACACAAGAGGGACCTAAGCCCATGGGTTTGGGCCCAAACGCAAGAGCCTCAACCCTCTTGAACTAACTCAGTGATGAACCAATAAGCAACTTCTGATTATCTTTGAATTAATGTCTAATACATCACATAACAGTAAAAAATAATTGTACCAAGTACTTGAGCTCAATATATAGCTAGGAGAAAAGAAAAATTGAATACTAATGAGCTTTTTTCATGCTTATTTATATAAGAGGGCATCTATTAGAAACTCCCTAGAAAGTAGGAATATTTTTTTCCTACAACTTGGGAATGGTGGATCTTGTTCCTTATTATTTGCACTTGTTTGGATGTCAATGACATTGTTCTTTCTTCGATGCCAATGATTTCGAGCTAACGAGTGAAAAAATGTTGTGATATTGCGTTGATTTTGGGAGTTAAAGAGGTGGACAACTCCTTAGATTCTCTCCTTGTCGTCTACTCCCATCCCCTGCATAGAAATCACCTATAAAATTTCTCCATTTCCTGCAATTAAACCATATTAGGCCACATGACATGAGAAACATATTTTATCCTTATCACTAAGCATAATATAACAAAAAATGTAAATAAATGTGAGAAAGAGATAGTTCTAATCTGGAGGATGGAATCATTACCCTCATAATGTACCTATGGTGAGCCTCATGGTCACTGCCCTACTGAAATTTTTGCTCATCCTTTAAGAAACTCAGTCATCCATGTGCATATCTTTCATCGCCCTAGTGGCCTCCTTGACATCCCAAGTCTCATCAGATGGTTTTCCCTCTTGGGAATAGAAACCTACATTCTTCTATATTTATGTCCACTCATTCTGCTCTTATGCTTCACTTCTTCCTTCCAGTAGACCTAGCAGAAAGGGTGGAATATGTTGGGCAATGGATCCCTTGCGTAATGGTTTTGGGCCATAACACCCACAATTTTGGGTATTGGTATTATAAAGGCTCTGCAAAGTGCGTGGAATGTGAGTTGTAATGAGTCAAGTCAAATGGTAGTCCACCCTAAAAGATTGTAATCTAATATAGAATGTGTCAGCCTACCCATGGTCCGTGGACCATAGGAATGTATAAATAGAGCGAGGCTCTAGGTGTAGAAGTTAGTTGAATTAATATTGGATCTAAAGTGTTATGGGTTGTTGACTGCGATATTCACTCTGAGTCTGTAAGTTTGAGTCAAGGGTTGTAGAAGTAGGAGAGGCTCTGCAGCTATGTGCGTAGAGGCCTGGTAGAGTCCACAGTTGTGTGCACGAACCCCTGCAGCTGAATGCATAGGCTAGGAAGTGAATTGTAATTGGAAAATGCCTTACCAAAGATAAGTGCATTTTAGAATATTGTGTATCTTTTTCTATGTTCCAATTTATGCATCTGTTTATGTTTTATGATTGCACGCATGTCTGTTTATGTTAAATGGTAACTGAAAGTATTGGGCCTACTTAATTTAATCCAAGATCTATAATAAAACCAAACACAGAAAAGGTAAAGAGAATTCGTGCTCGTCATCCTAATTGCGCGAAGGTAGTTGCACTGAACAGATGGCTGCACAGAAGTAGCACAGCATGTAGGATCAGTTTGCTAACTTTCTAGACCTAATCTAGACATCCCTAGGGTGCGGAACCCTGGTTCCAACACCCTCCCATACTACCTTGGGTGAGACCTTAGTCTGCGCTCCATGGACTGTTGTCGAAAGGGTCGGTAGTTTCGAGATTTCTTTGGCTAAACATTTCTAAACCTGGGTCAAGCCCCAACAAGCCAACAAATGGTTCTATTGTCAGGACCGAGATCTGCCTAAGGGATGTCTGATGTCCGAACACTAGAACCCTACGAAGAAATAAATTGAAGATTGCTTGGATCAGAAGCTTCATGAGTTCATAATACAAGAAAACACAACCTTGCAAATATATGGAAATCCACGAGATCTTCTTCGCGACCTTCTTCTTCAGAGCTGTATGATTGGATCGTGAGGCTAGCAGAAAGCCAAGGAAGGTGTAAGCTTGATCAACCGATAGTCTGGACTCTAGAGTTGGTGCGCATGCTAGAAGCATCTGAAGATAAGATCACGCAAGCCATAGACCATTGGATGGATTGGATAATAGGAGGGTTTCTCACAGAATTTGCGATAGACATGACTGTCAGCTACAATGAAGCAGAAAGACATTTTCTCAAGGGACTGCGAGGTAAGTACGTCAAATCATTCAATACCTAGACTAAGATGTTGTTATGTGAAAAACGGGTGATGTGAATCCATTAATGAGTGGAACGATGCAGAGCGGGAAGGTCTACAAAGGTATTGAAGGGTTAGGAAACAATCCTTTAATTTCACCTCCATGAGTGGGCAAGGAAGAGTGCGCTTGGGCTTCTCCGAGGAGTGCAGTCAGTTTGATAAGGCAATGCATTTCGTAGCTATCATCTCCGCTAACACCACCACTCACGTCACTTCCTTCACCTCCATCTTTGCCCACACCACCTCCACCAAACCAACAGTTTAGCATGGTGAGGGTGATCAAGCTACCTATGTTTAGAGGAGTGGGGAATGAAGATCCATATTAGTTTTGGTTCGTAGTAAGAGCAGTCTGGGAAGCACACGGGGTTATGGATGATAACATTAAGAAGGCCAGATTGGGAAGTCCTCTGCAGGACTGCACGCTGATGTGGTATATCAATAACTCGAATGATCACCCAAATGTAGGAATAACGGAGATCCAGATTGCCTTGAACTTAGAATTGAGCTAGCCAAAATCTGAAACACAGTTGATCATCAGATTTAAGGAGGTTGCAATGCTTCCAGGCGAAACCCCCTGGGATATGGATCAGAGACTGAAAAGTACGATCTGCGAGGCTAATATGACACTGACAGATGCGTAGCACTGTGCATGGTTTGTGGCATCTTTGACACCACACCTGAGGATGGCACTATCTCAGGAGAAGCTCTCAACCTAGGCAGAAGCATTGGAAATGGTGATGAGGTTGCATGAAACACCGATAGAGGATCCTGGGTTGGGAGTCCAACAAATCCACATGCAATTACAAAACCTATGCTTAGAGATGCAGAGTTTAAAGCAGGATAGGGCACCCCAACTAGAAGCACGCGAAGAAGTGTGGTGCATAAAATGTAAAGGCCGGAGCCATGATAAGGATCACTGTCCAGTATTCGCGAACTATTTGGCGAGAGGGGAATAATGCCGTCGAGACCAAAGACACAGGTGAGCCCAAGTGTGGCACTTGTGCTTTGGTGCATGATCTGTCATGTGGGAGGAAAGCACACAATGGACAACTGTCACCTGTTGCAGAAGTATACACAGACTCCGCAACAGCTATTTTGTAATTTTTGTAGATCAATAGGCCACGATGAGTGAAACTGTTGAAGTTATGAATTATTGATGGATCGAACACCTGCCTACAGGATGTAGATCAAAGCGCAAGGTCATGATCCAGCCACACCCATAGCACGTGGTGGATTCCAAGGAGGTGGACGAGGATGAGGAGGAATGGGACCCGGACAAGGGAATAGATAGTTAATCTGTTACAATTGCAGAGGCCTTGGGCACTACGCATTTGACTGTACGAATCTGACCAGAACATGTTGTCTGTATTGCTATCAGTTTGATCATGAAGTGGTATATTGTCCAACGTTGATCACACAGATGCGCGAGAAAGGGGTACTACAGCCTCCTCCAAAGTAGAATATCCAAATGATGAGGGGTGGAACTGCGCGAAGAAGACCCTAACATGAACATGGTACTTAGAAGCGATGTGACCATAGGGGAAGATAAGGGAAAGCAACTTGAGGGTGATACACAAGTTTGCAAGGCTCCTATGAAGGAACTTGACTTTGATGTGGAGCGTGCAAAGGAAATGTTTATGGAAGCTAAGAAGAGCTTCTCGGAGACCTCTACTTCAGGTAGTAAGGATCAACCAAAGCCAAGAATAGATCCTTCTATGCTTACTACCCTTTTAGATACATGCACGAAGTTGTTACGTGATAATAAGGAAATTAGAGGACTACAAGAGCTAATCCCTAGGTCCGCAGGGTCAAGGGAACCGCGCATAGTCCAAAAGTTGGGGAAGCATGCCTTGTGCACTAGGAGGGAAATGCGATTGACAACAAAAATTGGAAAAAATGAGATGGATTAGGTCATATTAGACATGGGTTCAGACGAAAATGTGTTACCAAAGAAGACATGGGAACGCATGGGCAGACCTACATTATAGTGGTCTCCCATTCAATTACAGATGGCGAACCAACAAAAGATCGTGCCCATGGGAATATTGTTAGGGGTAACAATGGATATTGAAGGTGTGAGCATGCAGACTGACTTTGAGGTAATAGAGATTATGGATAACAATAACCCTTACCCTGCATTGTTAGGGATCAATTGGGCCACAGATATGAATGGAGTCATCAATCTAAAAAAGCGGAAAATGATTTTCGAGAAAAAGTCCCTGCGCATAGTAGTTCCACTCGATCCAGCTGAAGGGGTGCACTACATTGAAACTGTGCGCGAGGATGACAGGGAATATGAGCTAGATTGCATTTACTAGATAATAGCACAAGACCAGGATCGGGTGAACCTGACTGAAGATGAAAGAATCTCATGGGAGCACGATACTTCCTATACTTCGGATTCAGACGAAGAAATAGAACGTCAGCAAAATCGTTTGCACGAAGTAACAATGCTAAATTGCAACATGATGGTTAGATCACTGCGATGCATGAGGTTCGAAGCAAGGGAACTGCCAACATGTAATGAGGAGACAGGAGTGGATGAATTCTTAGACAAATTCGAAAGGTCAGTACCAATACAACAGCGGTATAGTGCGGTGGAATGGGAGTTGAGTGTGACACTCGCACGATGATGGCAAACACACCAGACAAATATTGGGAGTTGGCATGAATACAGAAGATGGATGCACTTATGGTTTGGACATCCCCAGTGTTGAAAGCAAGTTGGGCAGCCAGGGCAAAGCAGTTTGTGCGCCCACCTATGTCGATGGCTATAGACAAGGGTTGGGCACACACATCATCGGTTAATGATAAAAAATAATATCCTGATGCAGTAGCAAGAAAAGCGACGCACACCAAAAATACCTCGCAACGAAGCATTCACAAAGCTACGTGGAATAATGAATAAGTTTTACCAGGCAGGACGAACGCATTGGGACTTTCACGTACCAACAGTTCTATGGGCCTATAGGACCATAACAAAAAACCATAGTGCCGAAATGACCTCAACAATATCAAGAAGAAAGGAAACCAAGAAGACAAAGAAAAGGCCCCAGTCCACAGTAGGAAAAGGATGTAAGGACCTGGGTAAAGGAATTTGTCAGTTGCAAGAAGACCTTCGAAGAGGGAACATGAGACTTCATGAACTCGATGACGAGTGGGCATGGCTAAGGAAGAGAAGTGTGACTCTGGACGAAGAAATTAGTGAATTGAAAACCAAAGTCGCACAAGAAGGTGCAAGAAAATAAGCATGTTGGGATGAAGGCTAGCCAACCCTACTACTACATTAGAAAGAGTTGCAACCCTGTTATCATGGCTTGTTATAGAAATTTTTGTGCCTTACAGCTCTGAGCATGAAATGTCCATAAACCAAGGGATCCAAAGTCCCTAAACAAGTTGTTCCGACCCCTAAAGGAACAAGGTCAACAGACTATAGCTTCTCCCAGAATTTCTCCACTAGAAACTGCTCAGAATCAGTCAAATCAGGATCATTTCAGAGGCTCCACTAGCTAGTTGTGTTGGGTAGCACCCAAATTCACTGCCTAGGTGCGTTGCAATGCACTTGAATGCGCTACCAGGGTGCGTTGAGCGGGAAATGACAAATGGAAGTGTCATTCCGCGAGGTGGAAAGACAATGGAAGCTTCCAGAATCTTCTCCAGTGACACTTGCCT